>OX421427.1:2819089-4187383 GCA_949126915.1 Musotima nitidalis | reverse complement strand
ATCTCGATTCTCATAAATGCTGCACCGGAGCCAAATTTTAATAAAGCATATTTCACTTAGTATTTAAAATATAAACCTTAAGTTTATCTTTAAAATATTTATGGTATCGCTTTTCGTTATAATCTTGGGTAATTTATACATCAAGTTTCGAGTTCCATATTTTGTCCTAGGAAAATTATTATACATTTATTTCACCCGATGGTCCAATGATCTGGTTGTGTATAAAGGCGGTTTTTCATCGATTATATTAGAAAATCCTATAGGGAGGCCTATGTTCAGCAGTTTTCTTGTAGTGACTGAAATGATGATTCTTATGAAACATTTATTCAGTGTATATGCACTGAATTTGCCAGATCATATGAAATGCCTAATAAAGCCGTGACGATTCAACCAGTATTTTAGGTTCAAGGTCTTTCGTTTTTAGCTTGAGAAATACCTTAACAATATTTTACTACTTTATCATCATCAATGCCTATTTACAAAAATCCTTTATGTTTTTAAACTTTAAACTTTTCACTTCGAATCCTAAATAATGGTTATGCAGTGATTAATTGCATGTGTAGTGTGCACGCCCTGGATATTTAGTACGGTTAATACATTCGAGTCGTGCCAACATAAATTGTACGGTTGGGAATAAACCTGATCAATTAGTACGCCAGACGATCTCGAATTCTAGACTTGAAGTTCGTTAAAAACTATGTTAACTGCTGTCGAGACGTCTACGTATTGAGACATAGACAGGTAATTAGAAAACTTTACGAATGTAACATGTACATTTCCATATACAAATGCTAGATAACTACCGCGGTTTAACTCACTTCGTAAAAATAAAATTACGTATTTATTATTATAATTAATGAAACAGAGCTGAGTAGCAGCGATAGCCTATTAGTGATAGAGACCAATAGATTGTAATTCAGAGGGTCTCGGGTTCAAAACCTATGAAAAAAACTAAAATAACTTAAAACGTTAAAACTTTTCGAAGTTATATTTGTAGTTAATGCTTGCTCCGTGCCTTGGAAAGCATGTTAAGCCGTTGTTCCCGGCTCTCATAAACTTCTAGAGCAGTCGTGATTAGGAACTCAGTGCCTTCTAATATCCTGCCAGCCGGTTGCATACATGCCTAGATACATTCACGCCTGTTTCCCCGAAAGGTTAGGCAGAGGCATATTATACGCTCACACTGCGCTAATTACGATGTTGGTTTCCGTAATAAGTGGCGAGCCCGTTGCCGCTGGCAGCTGGTTCTACCATAGAATTATATTTCTCTCTGGGTTGCGGAGGTCGGACGGCAGTCAGACTGAAATTCAGCCAAATTTTCTTAGAACAGATCCCGGACCATTATGCTGATGATGATGAATCAGTGACTTAAGTTGAATTATATAATAATTTGACAAATTATTGTTATCATTCATCCTAATATCTAAGAATCAATATTTAATTGCATTGTTTTTTCTGACTCAGTTGTACCATATAGTGACTAATAATATTTTTAATTTTTATTTTTGATTTAATCCATAATGAATAATTTATACCTACCTACTTAATACTCTAATTTTATCTATTAACAACATCCAATTCATCATCTCAGCCATCTGACGTCCACTGCTGAACATAGGCCTCCCCAATAGATTTCCACATTGAGCGATCCTGAGTCGCCTGCATCCATCGGCTTCCCGCCGCCTTGACCAGATCATCGGTCCATCGCGTGGGAGGCCGTCCTCTACTACGTTTACCGGTTCGCGGTCGCCATTGCAGAACCTTGACGCCCCATCGGTCGTCGGTTCTTCGAGCTATGTGCCCCGCCCATTGCCACTTCAGCCTGCAAACTCGCCTCGCTATGTCGGCCACTCCAGTCCTCCTACGGATTTCCTCATTTCTGATTCGATCACGTAGGGACACTCCGAGCATAGCTCTCTCCATTGCACGCTGAGCGACTTTGAGATTTCTAATGAGGCCCATAGTCAGGCACCAAGTCTCAGTACCGTCATCACAACATCCAATTATGTAAACTATATTTCCCAAATAAATATTTTTTATACTATTCAGTGCTGACGCGCTGAACCATTGAATCACTCGTTTCTCTAGGATCTGGGTGATTAGAAATGATCACCCAAGAAAAGCAGAATCCTGTCATGGGTAACAATTTGTCTGAAAATTCAATATGAAGCTTTTCCGTGCTTCAGACTAAACGTTATGTCGATAGTCCTAGTTATCATGTATGTAGTACTTACTAGTTATGTCAAGAATATAAAATTAATTGAAAAAAATACAGAACGCCACACACCTGCATCTGCAAATTCGCACTGAGTTGCGCACATCACCTGAATATCTCTGACTATGGTTCGTGGAGGCCCGTGAGACCCCCGTAACCTGTCACATTTGCTCTATCGATTAGATGGGCAGTTCTCTGCTAATTGTTCCCTCATAAGAAAGTAGGGGCCTTAGGGCCGACGCAGACGTGTCGTACGGAAGACTACAAAGTTCCCCGCGCGACACGCCGACTAGCAAAAGAAGATTTACCGACGTTTTTAGTGGGTATGCCAAATCGGAGAATTCCACACAACTCCAATGTGGCCTTTTATCACACTGAGGTACTTTAAAAAAGTTTTTCGTCGATTAAAAAAAAAAGTTTTTGGTATTTATTTGTCAAAAATCAGCGCCAGCTTTACTGCCGACTAAATGCTGAACCCATTTGTTATAGGCGTGGGACACTCGACCATATAACAGTACTTCAGTTATTTTAGCTGCTGACTGCTTGTTTTGATATACCTTTATATATGTGACGACTGATAAGGCGGCTAACTCCGCTCCTGAGGTCGTGGGTTCGATTCTCAAACAGGACAATTTATTGAGTGCATAAACATGAATGTTTGTTCTGGTCTGGGTGTTTCCTATGTCTATTTTATAATAAAATTCCAGAGGAGTTAATTGATCTACCATTGCCAACTTTTAAAACTGTAGTTAAAAAGGGGTATTATGCTGTAAGTGATTACTTGCCAGATAAACAAACTTGGGTTAAACATTTTGAACTAGTATTTGTGTAAATTGGAATAAAATGTCAACCAGATCATTGTCATGACAAATACAAATACAAATACAAATCATTTATTGCATGTCACATGAAAGTAGGTGGTAACAACAAATATGGATAGATACAATGTGACGCCCTGTAAGGGCATAGCAACATAACAAAGGACCTACTAAGTGCCTGCGTCCTAGGTGACTTACAAAAATTTAAGACATTAAAGAATAACAAAAATTTACAAAAAATTAAGACATTAAAGAATAACAATATACTTATTTATTTATATAGATTAATTGATTTTATCATCGAAAAATTCCTGCATATTATAATATGACATATGACCATCCCCTGTTGTACAGGCTCAGCTCAGTATCACATTACATACTATGAAGTATGTATTTACAACAACAAAAGTAAGTATAGTATCCGTTAATTAGTATCTATAACATAAGTTCTTAATTATACTTATCTTGGGTCTAAATTATTGGTGAAATTGTCAGAAATGATTTATTTATTAATGTTATTTGAAATGTCCTGTGTCTTGCATCTAATAAAAAAGTATTTATTTGTAATATATATTATTATAAATTATTACTAATTTTTATTTATAAAACATACAATTCCACGCAATAGCAATAATCGAATGCAAGCATTTTTGATGCGTCATCGAAGTGCGTCGGCTATGCGACCCGGGTCGTGATGGGTGACCGAAAAGACGCGTGACATCCGCGTCCTGCCAACAACACTTACTCATTAAACTCTGAGAAGATGTTTCTTTGTATTTTTTTCTTTTTCCTATTGGATGGACCCACTCATTTAGAGTAGGGTTGTAACGGAACTTCGCCTCCGCCTCCGTTACTGCGGAAGCTCCGGAAGAAATCGTACCGCCGCATCCGCCTCCGCCTCCGTAAAATATATGCGGAGTTATATATAACGGAGGTGTATTTACGTTAATCAGTACAAAAACGCGCGAGCAGCGACGCTTGACGACGACCCAACCGTCCGCCGCCAAACTCTTGTTTGTCAAATATAATTTGCCTCTTCTTAATTTTGAACACTAGTTGATTAAATAAGTAATTAAAGCGTACTATCAATGTATGTACCTATTTCATTGAAATACAGATTTTTTTTTATTATACTATAATTGAATATTTTTCTATATCCACTTTCACCTCCGCCTCCGCCTCCGTTAACCTCCGCGTCCGCGGAGGCAAAACTAATCGCCTCCGCATCCGCCTCCGCCTCCGCTAAGGAGGCCTCCGTTACAACCCTAATTTAGAGTATTTGCCAAGTTTTAAGTAATATCATTAATCAAATTATTTGCTTATATGCATTTTCGTAATTCAGTACAGTCAAAGTCCATCATGGTCGAGTTAAGTCAGAGTCAAGTCATTCTTTAGTAAAGTAGTGGACACTTTGCTAGAGGCTTTTATGGAGTTTTGAAATCAACACGAAAAATCACAATACACTGCAATATGTCACTTTTCTTCATTGTGTACATTGCAAAAGAATTTAGTGTTATGTCTAAAAATCCACTAATTTCCACAAAAAAACTCGAATTTACACTAATTTTGGGAAATAACATTTTGCTGCGATCCGCATTATCCCGCGTTGGCGCCGAAACTCTTATTTGTCTTCTTTTTTTTCTTTCAAATAATGGCTTCGTGCGTTTAGCACATTTAGCCAGGGTCAAATAATAATATATTTACTATACATAAACCTTGGTAAATAAGAATGAGCGATAATAAAGATGATCCCATCAAAAACAATACTTGTCAAAAAACCCAAGTCTCGCAACTCAGGTGTTCTACGGTAAAAAGTTGTGAGATCCATGTAATACCAAGTCGGTTATTAATTTATTCAGTCTCTACTTGAGCGACTTTCTGTCTTAAGTTGTTACGTAATAATTAACAGCATTTTATAGTGACGCATGCCAATATTAAAAATCTTTAATGTTTTATATTAATATATTGACTCGGCCATTGCATGAAAACACGTGTAAATTAAATTATTTAGTGCAATAGCCAATTTAGTAGAAGAAATTCACATACATACATACAATCACGCCTGTTTCCCCAAAGGGGTAGGCAGAGGCAAATTACACGCCCACATTTCGTTAATTATCTTATTGGACCCATTCAATAGGTGGCGAGCCTATTACCGCTTGCCGGGAACTTTTGTGATCGCCAGAGCCTCGTCCGTCGATCGGCAGGTGCACCACTTGCAGCTAAAGTTGGCTTGGGCTCCTAAGATGTTGGTAGGTTCCTTTAAATCCCAGTAAACCCCTGGTGGCACACTTAAGGTGCTCAAAGTGAGTCACATCTGTAGTAGCTCCTTTTAGTTAACACTTACACATATAATGTACAAAGAAAACACTCAGACCTGGAATTGATCTAATGCCCGCTTTACATTCAAATTATCCTGTGGAATGTGGGAATTGAATTGAACCCATTATGAGAGTAGACAGCGGATTTAGTCGTCAGTATGTAATAATGAATAGTTCTAATAGCATTTAGATACTTATTGATAAGTACTAATTTATTACAGCACCTAGAGATCAGCAAAGCTATAATCAAAGTCACATATTTAACAACAATTTACACTTGTTCGACATAAGGAAAACGATTAGTCAATTAAATTAAGGTCAGAGCTATCGTATGCATGGAAATCATTAAACTTAACGTTTTTTGCATAGTTTTTTCGGAAATCATATTTATTGATCATATTTATAAAAATTATAACGTTAATTTTTTTAAAAGATTTTTTATAACTATCTGACCACAAACATAATTATGATATTTTTGTTTTTCAGTTTATACATGTTTTTTTTATATAAACATACGACATAGTTTGCCTTATACTTTATTTATAGATTTATTATGACACAAGCTGTTGCACGTGCTTTTACCTACTTATTACAAACTAAATAAAGAACACTAGCCTTCGCCAGTGACTCTGCTTGCGTTAAATTTGGTTTAATTTATATCAAGGATTTTTTGCGGAAATCGAGTAACTTTCGCCTGTATAGATTTTTTTAGTGTAATATAAAGGTCTAAAATGGCAGTAACAAAACGAACCTTATACGGACTTACAAATTATATTGATTGATCTATAACACGCAACCATATAATTTTTTATTATATATAAACTGTAAGTAACCTTTATCGTGTGTATAGGGATTCTACCAAGACCTAAGGAGCCCAAGCCAACCTTACCTGCAAGTGGTGCACCTGCCGATCAACGGACGAGGCTCTGGCGAACAAATCTGTGCCCGGTAAGCGGCAATGGGCTCGCCACCTATTACGTGGGACCAACTATATAATTGGAGAAGTGTGGGCGTATAATATGGCTGTGTTTACTCCTTCGGGGAAACAGGCGTGAATTCATGCAACCTTTATTGTTTATAAGGGGAGTTATTCGGGGAATACAAATACAAATAAATACAAAATAATTTATTTGCTCAAACATGTGTACTTAACAAAATATGGTATTACAATAAAGTCTTTCGAACAAGTCTCATCATGTCAGAAACAGCCGTAAATGTATGTATGTATAAATATCGTCACGGGTAAGGCATTTTTCCATTCTGGATTAAGGGTTTATCCTGTCTGAGTAGATAGACACAATTTAAATCCTATTATTACCTGTCTAATGGCATTCGTTGTCCATCTCACAAATAAAGCCTATTTGCACAAATAAAGCCTATTTGCACAAATAAAGCCTATTTGCACAAATAAAGTCTATTTGCACAAATAAAGCCTATTTGCACAAATAAAGCCTCTTTGCACAAATAAAGCCTATTTGCATAATTAAGTAACAAAATCTATTAGAAAAACTCCCAGTTATTTACATATTATGACTGAAACAACATTAGTCTTCCCCTTAACCCAAGCCCCTGCCATAAGTGGGCGATTCCATTCCAAGAAACTTAAAACATTGAATGCACAAAGAAAATATGAATTATGAGCAACACACAGACAGGACGCGAACGAGATGACCATGACATACTTAACACAAAACGTTGTTAGTTAGTCTATAGGACTATAGTAATTTTACACTTGATACCTTGCTTATATTATTAAAATTTATCCTAGGTAATCCTGGGACAATTTATTGCTCAGATGAACATATGATTGTATTGTAAAGTACTCGTCCATAATACGTGTACGATCTTTGAATGTAATAAATAAATAATTTCTAACAATTACACAAATTATTTAGTCCCAAGATAAGTATCATTAAGAACTTGTGTTATGAATACTAAATGACGAATAAACATACTTAAATACTTTTTTTTTGTAAATACATACTTAATATACATGTAAAACACCCAGACCAGAACAAATATTCATGTTCATGCACACAAAGATTTGTCCTGTGTGGGAATCGAACCCACGACCTCAGGAGCGGAGGGCTGGTAATACTGACCTCCACGCAATATCGGTCGTCAAACGTACATCAAGTATCTATGTCGCGTGTCAGCATTGTGACCCGACCCGAATGTTAATTCGTGTACTTTTAATTATTTTTTTTTCATCAATTTTGTACTTAGTTTTTAACTGATGGTCGTACCAACGCGCGTATTCAGTTACACAATTTACCATTTAGTCTCTATCTCTCTTTTATTGTAACTTTGAGTTTTTCTCAGTAAACTCTCAGTGATTCTTACCAGTGACTTTCTATTCACCAACCCTTTTTCTAAGTGTACGAACCGTACAATACGATTTATTATATTAATACTTAGTTTCGTGTACAAAGAGATGTGTGAATTGTGTCAAAATAGGTATGTTCATATCTTTCTAACTAATTTAATGTAGGTACGCAAGTGATGGAATAAACAATAATTTTGTGACAATACCTGCGCAACTAAAATTTCCGAAAAATCGAGAAATAATTCAACACGACACGTGTTTTGCCCTTATATAGGGCATTTTTAGGTTATATCTGACGGCCTCAGAACAACGATGTCTTCACAACCAACTCTGAAACGAAAGTGCAGAAAGACTGCCAGAATTGTCACAAAAATATATTTTTATCCATCACTTGCTTACAATATTTTTTTCGCAAAGTAACTTCTGAATCAATAGTTTTGTTAAGTTCATATACATACATTCACACCTGTTTCCCCAAAGGGGTAGGCAAAAGCATATTATACCACACTTCGCCAATTATATTGTCGGTCCCACGTAATAGGTGGCGAGCCTAATGCTGCTTGCCGGGATCTGTTAAGTTCGCCAGAGCCTCGTCTGTTGTTCAGCAGGTGCACCTTTTGCAGATGAGGTTGGCTTGGGCTTCTTAGGTGTTAGTAGAATCCCTATTACACCCTTTATACTTTAATTTATTTAGGTATAAATTAATGTAGGTATAAATAAACCATAAGGCAGAATATATGATAAGTAATAAGTAATATGATATTTTTACATAATTAAGTTTCTATCTGAAGACATACGGACAGGCGATGATTCCTATCAAAAATCACGAATATGTTATGTTCAGATGCTGCTGTTTAATTAATGAGAGATTAAAGATATCATATTAAACAAACGTTATAAATGAAAGGAAATCTATCGTCATGTAAAGTTCGTTTTTTTAAATATTAATTAAATAAAAACAAAGTTACATAACATAGCTAACGTATAATGTGAAAAAGACAGAATACATGGTCTTTAAGGCCGCTGGTAAATGTCCCGACAACAAAACTAATATTACCCTAAATGACATGAACATAAAACGTGTGAAGAAATTTAAATATTTGGGACATATCTTGACGAGCGACCTCAGAGATGATGAGGATATTGAAAGAGAGCTTTAGCGGTTCGGGGTAACATGTTGGCTCGCAGATTCTCTCGATGTACTGAGGACGTAAAGGTGACGCTCTGTAAAGCATACTGTCAGAACCTGTACACGGGAACAACACCTTCGTGCTGCCCAGCATCCGGTAGAATCGCAGTTCCAGCTTGCAAGATAACCCAGCGTGCTAGCTGTAACTGCCCTGGAACCAAGCATCTGCCCAGCGTGGTGATTATGGTGATGTAGTATTATGGCAAATACACCCAAAAAAAGTGTAATATGTAGGGGAGGCTAATGTTCTGCAGTGGACTTTGTAAACCACAAATAATGATAACTTGGATCTAAATCTTAACATGCCTTTAGCAGCATGGAAGCGCTCGATATGAAATATCACACAAACGGTCACAGAACCAAGGACTGTCTTTCGTAAACTCTGCTTTACTTCGTTGATCGTTACCAACCATCTAGTGCCGCCTAAGCCTGTGTAGTGCAGTATGACCTGAGGATTCATACCTGACCTGAAGTAGGAAGGTGATCTTCCACCTTGATTCATATGAGGAGGCTCCCGCTCTGTAGAGGGACGATAATGGACTGTGATACGCTCTCAAGGCGATATCGATAACTTAAGTTAGTAATAGGAATAAGAAAAAACTTAAGTTCTGAGTTTGGTTTATTAATACGGTCGTCACTCAGTTGATACCTCGAACTTCAATGCTGTCTATTAATCACTACGCCATCTCAAGTTCGCTCTTATATTGGCACTCAGAACTTATGTGTAATTTATTAATACGGGCATAATCAGGAACAGACTTACTATTCCTTTTTAATTTGGTAAAAGTTTTCTATTTTAGACAAAAACAGCCTTTTTGTTTGTCGTAGCCGCTCTCGAAACTGTAATTATGTTAAATATTCTATTACAATTTGGGGTAAGCATCGCTTATAAATCCCGGACATATTATTACCGATTTTAGACAAAAACGTATAATTTTCTTTAGTTATTTTCATGAGGACAGACATAAGGAAAAGTGGAATTATGTCGAGACTTTATGTTTACATACAAATAGTTTATTACCCATTAAGTAGTTAAATTGTAGATAAACATTTTGCATAGCAGTTACCAAGGATTTTCTCACCAAGTGTACATCATTCGTACACTAAAGGTCTTATTACAAAACAAGATCTAAAGTTAAACCAGGTTTGATAACTAACTAATAATTAATTTATTAATTAACTAACTAATCATCCCCCCGGACAGGTCTCCACCTTGGCGTAGTGGGGGGGGGGGGGTCAGTAGGTAACACCCAGAAATTGGCGACTCTAGGTGCCCTTAGTACTGATTACCGGGGGAAACTAAGAGGGACCTATAGAGAGCGCAGCGGGCGGGCCAGGAGGGCCCGTCAAGCAGCGCCAGGAGGTTCTAAGGCAGCGGGGGCAGGGAGCCCCTGCAGTCTTACCATGGACCCTCCGAGAAGTCGGCCACACACGCTATGGTCGCACAAGGAAGTAGGAGGAGCGCGTTCACTGCGCCTCTCTGAGGAGGTCCTTCCGGTTTGGCCGCAGGCGGGGTGTCAGACGCTGCAACCCAGGTACTGACCCCCACCTTTTTCTCAACAAGCGGCGGGCGTCGTCGGAACATTTTTAGTGGGTATTACTGCTGGCTTAGTCGCGTCTGTCGGTGGTGAGTCCTACACCACCTTTCGGTCCCCCTTTGGCCGGAAGGCAGTGCGTAAACTCATTTTGTTACCGACGTAAAACAAAACAGTCTGGTTTAACTTTAGTTTTTAATCATTTGGTCGACTATTTTATACTTTGAAAATTTTTATTTATTATGCTACTTATATAAAGTTATGAAACGAAAATAGAATATATCAACTAGTCCGCGACACCCTGAATGGGATTCAAACCCACGATTTTTGGATCACGCTGAATCATTCTAGTGCCTTATAACATGCGTTTCAACGATTGGGTGGCTTGTTCGACTGTTTCAAGTTTTCTTTGCGACTGTATTTTGGATTTCTTCCAATTTATTCAATTACTGCGCTATAATAGGTAATATAAAACCAGTCGATTTTTTATTTTTCATTTAGATCCCTTTCGGTTTTTGTTAAAAACAGTTTTTGTATAACTTTAACTATTCAGATTGCACTAAGCTGCTCTATCATTAGATATACCTACAAAATTGCATTCCGATAAGTTTATATATCTGTCCTTACATTGGCTAAATCAGTAATAAAGTATTTAAAAGTGTTGTAAATTAACTAGTATTGAGGTTTAAGGCATTTTTTCTGGACTTATGCAACCAAAAGGCCAATGTGTTAGGCCTAGAGCTAAATCTAGATAGACCAATAAGTAGACCCTCGGCCCTATGCAAAAGTCTAGAGCAACCGGGTTAATGCTGTGATGATGATGAATATACAAGATGTAGATGAAGAAGATGTCTCTTGTTGCCATTTTGGAAGCCTCGTTAGAGACACCGACAGACTGACTGACTGATGGACAATCCCCTCCCCCTTTAGAATCACGACAGGCTGACCGACAGATCCCCCCGATAAGAGTCACCGACAGACTGACAAATTTTGAGAAAAACCACAACAGACAGATCAACTGACAAACCTTGACAAATTCTGACAAAGAATCCATTTGCTTTTATTTCTTTAATATGGTACCACTCATATCTCTTTCATTGTTGTTAAAAAAATACATCGAATTTCCGTTTTGTATGTGAATATTTGACGAATCTAAATGATCATATTGAGCTTAAAAAGTTTATTTTATTTTATTTTGTAAAAAGACCCTGATTAAAGTTGAGAGGAATGTATTCTGCTCAGCATCAGTATTATTTTCTTCGTTACTATACCTGGGAATTCAATAAAAGTCAAGTCAAGCTTAAAGGACCCTGAGCGTAAATTCTTGAGTTTTAACGCCACATAGAAATTGTTGTGTCTGATTATTTGATCCTTATATCCCCAAGCAATAAATTATTCAGATTACGTACATTTTGTTACAGCAAGTACTAGTATAGATCGAACAAGTACTTTTGTCATAAATAGTATTTCTATACGACCCTTTTAATCGTAGTAAATTTTAAGCTAACTGTTCACTATATCAGCCTTATAATGTCCACTGCTGACCATTGGCCTCCCCAATAAATTACATTCTACTGTGGATATTTGCCTTTAATCACTAAGCTGAGCTGGCGGGTTAGTGATCGCAGTTCAAGCCAGTACGCAGGATGACGCTGCTGCCCATTATCCGGTAGGATTTCTCTTCGTCGACTGTTACGACTCCCCGTGAGATGAGACGGGGTGATGAAAATCGATTCTCAATAATATTTTTTAGGTAATGTCCCTTGTTATGATATGTAGAATATGTAGCTTCTCTTCTTCTTTTAAAAAAATGGCTTCGTGCTGTTTGCACATTTAGCCAGTGTCAAGTTAGAGATATATTATTATCATATAAATTATAGTAAATGAGAATGAGTGGTGATAAAGATGATAAATGGTAAATGAGATCCCCTCCCTCTAAGCCCCTTGAGTCCTCAGTAAAGATGTGGGACTATACTGAGATCGCACATGGACTTCTGGAGAGAATTTGAAAAGTTATGTTGCACTGTTTTATTTCATTTACCAACACTCATGTACGTTCACAAACACTTAACGGCTAATAATTCACCGTTATTAAACATTAATGTTAGAAATATCACAAATTTTAGAAAATAAAACAAAACTGCAGACATGACGCTTCACTTTCCCGCCAAGAAATCTAGAATGCGGAGCTCTTAGCTTTGTCAAGGTCTTTTTTTTTGTTTATAAAAAGCTCGGGCCCATCATGATCTGGTCAATTTAAAGATCGAATAATGACTATAACCTCAGTGAATCAACATCAAGCATAGTGTCGTAATTTTGACAAGCCTCATAAAAAATACTCCAAGCAACAATGACCTTCTTCCTTATGGTAGCAGTCATTTTATTGATGACGTCATCAGCTAGGAGTATGAGTCATGACGTGGTCAACATGGCGGTGACGTTTCTGAAGCAAGATGACAGGCCCACTGCTCTGCTAGCCCCTCAATTGTGCTGGCCTAAAGGTAGGTTTCGTTGGTTTTTAATTTTAATTATCTAAGTTTTCTGATATTTATGCAATTACTATACATAAGAAACGCATTTTACTGAATAAAATTGTGGTTACTGAAACTAACCAACACTTTTGACTTGACTGATAAGTAAATAAAGGTAAATATTGGTTACACATATTAAGGTCAGGATGAATTATTTCAAATCTTGGGGTAAGTAATTACTTACATAGAAAAAAATATCGATGTAAAGATAGACAGTACCTATCGAAAAAACAGCTACAAGAATGAACAAAGCAAAATGCTGTAAAGCAAGGCATTGAGCGCAAAAAAAAAATTCTGGACATAAATTTAATTGTCCATATATGGATTCATTTTTTAAATCTAATCGTAAGAGGTCAGATATTTAACTGCAGAAGCGATCGAATATTCCTTTCTTTTGAGAACTAACAATAGTTTTAATAAGATTAAAACTTTACACCTTTAATCTTCTTCCTGACTCATTGTTGACTTACCAGATCTTTTGAAATGGTATTCATGAAGATAAAGCCGGAGAATATTTGTTTTATTATTCCAGATCAAATGGCCTTTCTAGTGAAATCTCTCACTCATTCTAAGACGACATTTGCAACCTCTTTGCAAGAAAATAGGGAGGACTATCATTTGGAACATTCGCTGCTGTTAGCAGATCTTAGTTGTCCAAATAGCGACGAGCTTATTAAACAGGTTTGTTTATGTAGTTTTGTGAATCGTGAAGAAGTGATAAGGTAAATTCAAAAAATAATGCTGATGCTTATTACAAAAGATCTTGTTATAAAAAAAGAAAAACTATGTTTGAATGAACTATTTGACATGAAATCGTTTTTTTTGTACGTTTAATACACTGCGTGAGGTCAAATAATGTGTGCCGTAATACTGCCCTGTATACAAAGTTATGAACACATAAAAATGACGAATGCTGCAAAGAGTTATAATATCGATATAAGTAAAGTCTTAATTTATTTGCCACAGTACAACGATAAAGGATACTTCAAATCTCCATTCCGATGGCTGCTCCTAGATCTTCAGAACCAAAACTATACCGAATTGTTAGACCAGCTGGACATATTAGTTGATAGTGATGTCGTCCTTGTAAAAAAGCTTGGAGATAAATACGACTTTATTGAAGGTAACGTCAGACTTATTTTTAGACGGGAAATAATTTATTTACTTGATTTTTAACGGTCTATAGTGTATGTTAAAATTAAAGTAAAACGAAAATAAATACATATTCTTTTAGCACTTACACAAATAGAATAAAACTAAGAATTTTAAAAAAGCACAACACTATCATGCAGAAATTCTAAAAACATTTTTTTATCCACTCTCTTTTTTTTTTGTTTCATCTTTATTCGTAGTGAGTTAATTATATTATGAAATAAAACGTACACGTCACATTTGTACTCATAACAGTAATGAAGAATTACAAAGCTTCATTAATTTGTATTTATTGTTACAGTTTACAAAATCTCAAGCAATGCTGAACTTATTTTTAACACAAGATCCTCGTGGTATCCTACATTACCAAAAAATATTAAAGTTTTGAACGATACACAAGTATTAAATAAAATAAACCAATCAAATAAAACTACTGTCATTATTAGAGCAAATGATAATGCTGTTGCTATTCACAAAAATGGTATAATGAAAGATTATAGGAAATCAAAAGCTCTATTGTCAAGAAGGAATAACTTACAAAAGCATACGTTGATAATGGCCAATGTTATATATGAAAGTAACGAAACAAGAGAGCACTTGAGCGACGTATTGTAAGCATTTTTTCAATAAATTACAATAAGTAACTGGACTACTTTTCGTTGCACATGATCCAATAAAATTGTAAGGTGACTTACTCTTTTTTTGTATCAAAAAGCTGCATAGCATAAACATATTCATAAGAATTCATAAGAATATGTTTCGATTTTTAAAATGAGGTAACAGTGAGCTTGTAGGCGGCACGAAAGTCTAGCGCTGACCGTTTATGCGCAGTAGTCGAAAATAAGGTATCGCAAGGGAGAGAAAGGGTGTGTTTAAGCGCTCATTGGCTCTCCAGTCGTACTCTCTCACTCACTCTATGCGCAGCTATCCCTTCCAAATTTTGTTCATCGCTAGACTTACGTGCCGCTACCTATACAGGCCTAGAATAGTGCCGCCCCCACTTACCTCACGGGAGTCGATGAAGAGAAAGGACTGGCTTGAACTGTGATCACCAACCCGCCTGCCCAGCGTGGTGATTATGGACGAATACCCCCTATAGAATGTTATCTAATGGGGAGGCCAATTTCCAGCAGTGGACTCGTAATATGGCTGATATGATGAACAGTTAGCTTAAAATTAACTACGATTAAAAGGTGTCTTATAGAAATACTATTTAAGACAAAAGTATTTGTTTGATTAACATTAGTACTTGCTGTAACAAAATGTTTATAATCTAAATAGCTTATTGCTTTAATTTTCCAGGAAACCGCACCAAGATTCAGTGACGAAGATGTCATACACTATGGCGAAGATCTGCATAGATGTACTCAACGCTACAGAAAAGTTGTTGTTCCCCAATTCCTGGGGGAGCAGGGATAAAAATGGCAGCTGGGATGGTGTTGTAGGTCATCTAATTAGGAAAGAAGCCGATTTAGGTTGGCAAAACACTTGATATAATAGCGTTATCATACTGCTTTGAAATGAAGCACTCTATTGGCATGACGAACTTTGTTTCAATATTGAAAGCTTAAAAGACGGCAAGATTTCATTGCTATACTGCGAACAAAATATTTTAACTTTTGGAATTATCTAACTATTTGCAGATTTAAAACGACCTTAATTAAGTTTATTAAAATAAAGTGCACTTTCTCAACTTTTCATATATATTTATTCTAGTTTATAAAGAAATACATTCTAAAATGAATGAACAAGAATTAAAATGTCTGATAAGGCCTTACTGAATTATTTTATGTAACAAAGTAACTTTCAATTCAAATGTTTTAAAATATTTTGTTTGGTCGATGTTTTCAGGCACTGTGATGTTAGTTACTCAGCAGCGCTTTGAAGTCATTGACTACATAGCCATGGTGGACACCACTTCTCTCAGGTTTGTAAAATATCATGCATTCCTCGCTGAACGTCGACCCTCTTATATATAAACATTTGTACATTGCCATGGATTTCTTTTTCAGTGCGTAAACGTCATTTTACAGCAAGTATACGCTTTTCTCCTACACGAAGATGCCTTTTAGAATAACAAAGCTCAAATTGTCTCTTACCAAAACTACCCCTTAGCTTGCATTCGTCGATCTATGCCTGTGTACCTTTATCTCTCAGAGCAAGAGCAAGCAGTGCACATTGAATGTAAGTAGTACAGTCACTAATTTTATTCACCCTTTTCTCAGGTTCGTCTTCCGAGAGCCACCTCTGTCCTCCATCACCAACATTTTCGTGCTGCCATTCACTGCGGCTGTCTGGATAGCTATAGTCGTTTGTGTGATAGGCTGTGCTGTATTTCTGTACATCACCTCAAAATGGGAAGCTTCGTTAAGTAGAGTAAGTTTATTTTTATGGGATCAACAGCTCTATGTATTGATATAGGAAATAGGTATTTTATCTGCGGTGCTAGGTGTTCTGAAACGGTCACCAAAGTTCGTGTGGCATTTCATTTTAAGTATGTATTTACAAAAAAAAAGTATATAAGTATGTTTATCCGTTGTTTAGTATCCATAACACTAGTTCTTAATGATACTTATCTTGGAACTAATTAATTGGTGTAATTGTCAGGAAATATTTATTTATTATTTCATATTGAGCATTTCCTTACTTCGGAAGGCATCTTAATGCCTGATGGTGCGGACGCCACACATCTGCCACCGAAAATGAGAGATGTTATTGAATAATACCTTTTTAGTACAAAGTCTGTCTGAAAGATGGCATTCTATTTTTAATAAATGTAAACTCATTGTTTTTTTTTAATTTATTTTAGAATCAATTACAACTGGATGGTTCTTGGGCCGATGTATTGATTCTGATAATAGGAGCAGTACTTCAACAAGGATGTACTCTTGAACCGAGATTTGCTGCAGGTAAGAATATGATATTTACATGTTTGCTTCTTTCGCTTCCACATACTTATATACATTCATGCTTGTTTCCCCGAAGGGGTAGGCAGAGAGATATTAGATGCCCACACTTCCCCAATTATATAGATGGTCCCACGTAATAGGTGCAGCGCCTATTGCCGCTTACCGGGCACTGTAATGTTCCCCAAAGCCTCGTCCATTGATCGGCAGGCGCACCATTGCAGGTGGGGTTGGCTTAGGCTCCTTAGGTCTTCCCCCCCGACTGATCTCCACCTTGTAGTGGTGAGGGGCTGAGTACCTCCCGGTAGGGTGCAGAGGGCGCTAGGGAAAAGGTAACACCCAGAGATTGGCGACTCTTGGCGGTGCCCTTAGTACTGACTACCGGGGGGGAAACTAAGAGTAACCTGTGGAGGGCGCAGCGGGCGGGCCAGGAGAGCCTGTCAAGCAGCGCCAGGAGGGTCTTAGGCAGAGGGGGCAGGGGTAACTCTTTCGAACAGTCCCATAACGTAATTATAAGGAATCTGCTATAACATAACTACTAATTACAGGAAGAACAGTAACTCTACTCTTGTTCCTCTCCCTGACAATTCTGTACTCAGCGTATGCTGCCAACATTGTGGTACTACTAAGAGCCCCCAGCCCAACTGTCAGGACAATTTCAGATCTCTTACATTCTCCACTTGAACTGGGAGCAAGTGATTTTGAATACAACAAACACTATTTCAAGGTAAGTTTTGCTCGAAAATTGTTGTATATTTTTTATTACATAAACTCGATGAGCTACGCCTGACACCCGGGTAAAGTAGGCGGCACGAAAGTCTAGCGCTGACCATTTATGCGTAGTAGTCGAAAATAAGGTATCGCAAGGGAGAGAAAGGGCGTGCGTAAGCGCTCATTGGCTCTCCAGTCGTACTCTCTCACTCACTCTATGCGCAGCTATCCCTTCCAAATTTTGTTCATCGCTAGACTTACGTGCCGCTACCTATACACGTTTGACCAGGAAATGTAACTAATTAATATTATATTTAGTGTAATGATAATTAGTTAGCTACACAAGCTTTTTATTTAGCACCCGTAGTTGTTTTACACCGTGACGTCTTAATCTTCAGTAACTTTCTTCTATGACATCGGGACGCCCAAAACATAGTAAAAGATTCTAACATCTTATTTGTCATGTCGAGGATTGAAGGGGAAAGGAGCAATTTTGATTACATAATATACAGTTTGTGTCCTGTCGGCAGGGTCCGCAATATTTGTTGACACTGTCTTATTTCACTTTACTTGCAATATAAATTTGTTCACAATTGAATGTGTATGTAAGTTCTTAGAGTTAGTTCCTTACCGGTATTTGAGACTCCAAGTCCTAGTCATACTTGTGAGTACTCCAGTACGAATGCCTGAGAAATTATGCCAGAATAACATTTTATATCACCTAAGTATCTACTGCACTTTTTAACTTCAGAAAAGTATTGATAAAGACACATTTTCAGGTAAAGAATGATTCATTACGTAAAGCGGTTTATGAGAAGAAAATCGCACCAAAAGGGAGGAAACCTCATTTCTACAGCATGAAAGAAGGAGTTGAAAAAATCAGACGGGTATGGCAATAAATTGATATTCCAAAATATATGTCTTTAAAAAATGCAAGTGATTAGCAAACCGATATAGATATAAAAATAAAATAATAATCTCCGTAAATAAGTCACAACTCCAGCTCGTAAATACTGGTCCTCAACAAATGTCAATACGAATATTTAATTATATCCCCAATTCCATCAGGGATATAGAAAAACCTGATCTCTTAATAAGTAATCTGAAATCTTATCTTCTGCAAAAGGCTTACTATAATCTTAATGAGTTTTTCGTAAATAGGCAATAAATAGTGTAATCATAATTCAGTATTAAGTTTAAATATTTTATCTTTAAGTTGTGTAACTATTATGTAAAGCGCTCTCTCTAACAATATTTTGCAGTGCCTCTACGAGGTGTCATATGTATAAAGTGCCTTTGACTTATTTGTGTAATACCTGTAAAATATCATGTGACAAGCAAATGAACAAATGAATAAATATTGTTTGTAGGGTTTATTTGCTTTCCACATGGAAACATATCCCGGATATCGGATCATGCAGGAGACTTATCAAGAAGGTGAAAAATGTGACTTGGTGGAAATAAACTATCTGAACGAATTTGATCCGTGGATGCCTGGGCAGAAAAGGTCTCCTTACAAGGATTTGTTCAAAATAAAGTTAGTACTTAATAGAGATAAACAATGTTTTCTATTTACTTACCTTTAGTGCTTATTTTTTACGGTTTTATCGGTTGAATAATCTTAATGCGGTAGCAATGCCAAAACACATAGTTTATTTTATGTGGTAAATTATAAATGTTTGCAATACTTCTTACTTTTCAATATATTCAACAAATAATCATATCAGCCTTGTAAAGTCCACTACTAAACCTCAATAGATGACATTCTATTGAAAGTAAGTCAGCCCATAATCATCACGCTGGGCAGGCGGGTTAGTGATTGCAGATCAAGCTAGAACGCAGGATGACGCTGCTGCCCATCATCCGGTAGGATTAACAAATATTAAATACTAAATATTTCCACAGTTTTCTAAAGATCCGAGAGACAGGCATCCAAGACTGCATGCACCGCCGTTTCCGCGTCTCTCGTCCTAGGTGCTTCGGGTCTGTGTCCACCTTCAGCAGTGTGGGCATCACCGACATGTATCCGGCCATGATGGCCACACTCTACGGTGCTTTTCTTGCTCCAGTCATACTGCTGCTTGAGATTGCCTATTTTCGTCTGTAAGCCTTTGAACACTTTTAGCTAAAATTTTGCATGATTTTCTTAAAGCTTTTGGAGTTTAACGCAAAGTTTCATCGTGAGTAATTCTCCATCAACCCGCGCACATGTTGATTATGAGCTCCCGAGAGGGCGCTGTTGATATTATTAGCAAATAGGTTTTATTTTTTTCGTACCTTTTTTTTTTATTTACGTCGGTAACCAAATGCATATACGCACTGCCTGCGGCCAAAGGGGAACCGAGAGAGACTCACCACCGGCAGACACGACCGCAAGCAGTAATACCCACTAAAAATCTTCCGACGACGCCCGCCGCTTGTTGAGAAAGAGGCGGGGGGCCAGTATCTGGGTTGCAGCTCTGACACCCCGCCCGCAGCCAACATCCCCCGGACCAAAACCGGGAGGACCTCCTCAGAGATACGCAGTGGACGCGCCCCTCCTATCTCCTTGTGCGACCGTAGCGTATGTGGCCGACTTCTCGGAGAATCCATGGTTAGACAGCAGAGGCCCCCTGCCCCCACTGCCTAGACCCTCCTGGCGCTGCTGAGCGGGCCCTCCTGGCCCGCCCACTGCGCCCTCCACAGGTCCCTCTTAGTTTCCCCCCCGGTAGTCAGTACTAAGGGCACCCAGAGTCGTCGGTCTCTGGGTGTTGCCTTTTCCCTAGCGCCTCCTGCGCCCTACCGGGAGGTACTCAGCCCCCCCACCACGACAAGGTGGAGACCAGTCGGGGGGGTCTTTTTTCGTACCTAACTCAAATTATACTAACGCTAAACTATACTAACTTAACTAGTATTATGTTATCTGTGCACATACTAATCGAATTTGTACTAAAAAAAATATATACAATATTTGATGAAACGTTTGGCAGCACAATTAGTATATCTTATACATCATCAGTAGAATAGACAGACCGATTACCGTTACAGTTCCTTGTGGAACTTCAAAGCACTGCGAAAAGCACAGTCTGTCTACATACTGTTGAACATAATTATTGTTGCACCATAAAACTTTTAATGAAAAGCTTAAGAAAATCTTTAATTATAACTTTATTATATATGATTTCAGGACTGCAATAAGAAAGAAAATCCTCCCGAAAAATCAGTCGATTACTACTCTTTAGAGCGTAGATTTTAATTAAAATAAATGAAGTATTATATTGTTGACTTCAGTGATCATTTTAAATTATCAGCATGGTGATAAAGTATTAAAGTTAAAGTGTGAAAGTAAATAATAAAAGATATCACTCAATAAGTCATTGTTTCCTTTATTTTCTTATAGTAAACCCTACATATGCTATGTTATTCACTTTACTTTTGCGACACAAAAGTGGGACAGAAGCTTCAAAGCTTCATACACAACCTACACGTTTTGTTAAATAAATTGTGCATCAAATATCATTTCATTCAAGTACTATATTTTTCACACCACTTTAGAACTACAAAAAACCGGGAGATGAGCTTTAAATTTTGTTCCTTTTCCGAAGAGTAGTCCTGGAAGATAGAAATAACAAACTTATCAGTGATTAATATGATTATAGAATATCCATCTGAAATTTATCAATTTAATAAGCAAAAAAAATACTTTGAAATGAAAGTATTTTCCAAAGTATTTTGCAAATTAAAATATCAAAAAAAAATGTATCGACTTTCCAGTAAAATTGTCTATGTGATCAATTTAATATACAATGAACTAACACTCATAACGTAGCTTAAATAATCGCCACCTGTTACGGGGGATCAAAAATATTATTGGCGAAATGAGGGCGTATAATATGCCTCTGCCTACCCCTTCAGGGAAACAGGCGTGATTGTATGTATGTTAGTAACTTACGTTACAGCACACTTAGCTGATAGCTATCAAAACTAAGAAGGCAATGAAAATAAATACTTGCAGACGGAAATAAGCAATTTCGAACAGCAACACTTTAGAAGCCAGCAAGGTTTCGTAGAGCGAGGCCATCATGGCAGGTTCAGGCGCCGATGGATGGAAAATCTCAAATCAGAATTCTTTCTTGTACACTATATGTCAGCTCACTTACCTCAGCGCGATCAAAATTAAAAGAGCAATTCAACTAAAGACTTACAGACGAAAGTAGACAATCTCGAACAGCAATACTATTGGAGCCAGCAAAGCCCCGTAGAGCGAGGCCATCATGGCAGGGTACATGTCGTTGATGCCCACACTGCTGAATGTGGACACGGAGCCGGAACAGCGTGGGCGAGGGATGTTCAGACGGCGATGGAGGCAAGACTGGATACCGGACTCGCGGATCTTGATAAAGCTGTATAAAAAGACTATATTTTTAAAGGTTAATATATCCTTGGCAAAAGAAAATATTTTAAAACGCATGGCTTAAACAACGACACGATTATCAAAGTATAAAGCGTACTTAGAGGTCAACACATGGATGAGTGTAGCATAGAATAGCATTTCCGTTATGTGCTGCAGTTGATTGTTTGTGGACATTAGTTTTAGAGACCCTGTTATATTATTATGGCAAAAATAAAACAGCAGAGTTCCGCATATGTACTTCCTTCAATACCATACAAAATATAATGAGAAAGTTTAGCTGTGAACAGTGGGACTTTAATGAAAATACTAATTGTTGACATGAAATGGAGTCTAAACCATATAGTTGTCCCAGACATTGGTCTCAAATTTGTATAACAACTATGTATTCATTATGGTTTTGTAATAAATATTTTGTATTTGTTGCATCCGGAGCTAACAGTGTATGATAGTTTCTTACCTTTTAGGGAGTAATTTTAGTATTGTCACCTATTGGTTGACTGACCAACCTACCAAGTTCATTAAAATAATAGATACTACTTACTTAATCTTGAACAAATCCTTAAAAGGTGACCTTTTCTGTCCAGGTACCCAGGGGTCGATCTCGTTAATGTAATCGATTTCTACCAGGTCACATTTCTCGTCCTCGTGATAAGTCTCTTGGATTAGACGATATCCTGGATTTGACTCCATGTGAAATGCAAATAGACCCTGAAATATTTAACGCAAAATAATTATTGATTTGATAGTTAATGATTCTTTCTTTCCTTTACAACTTTTAGTTTATTTTGAAATAGAATCTACTAAATAATTATGGGACACCTAGTCGGAAACTTTTATTGAAGTAAACACTACTTTACTTCGATAAACAGAGGTCAGGCCTTGGATGTGTGAACGTTTGTGTGTTATTTAATATATAGCGCTTCCGTCATCCTAATTGTCAGTGCTTTAGTTAATGTTATAACTGTATCTCACCTGTCTTATTCTTTGAACGCCATCTTTCATGGAATAGAAATTTGGTTTATTTCCTTGTGGAGCAATTTTTTTGTCGTATATTGCTTTGCGTATTGGCTCTTTTAATTGCTGAAATAATTTGATAAATCTGAGTATTCTTTTAAGTATTCATCGAAATAGGTTTTTTTAGCATCAGCGATCGGCGTAGAAGTTGGTTTTCAGGAGTATGTATCAGCGGTGGCCCTAACACTGCACATAATTGATTAAATGCCAAAGGGCCACAAGCCAAAGAAAACTCTTTTTATTTCAAAAATGGTATCTAAATCATTGAAACTTTTATATTCGAAAAAGACACCCATGATTTTAGCGCCAAAAATGGACCAATCAGACGACCGCCTCTTTCGCATTCCGTGATTTGGTAACCAAATTCAGAGCGAGACTTATGTGATATAATACTTATTTAGATAGAAGCTGCTAAAATTCGTTAGTGTTAAATGAATAAAGCTTTAAAATGCGCATCGAATGATATATAAAACATAGATATGGATGCCCTTACAGATTCGTAAAAATAGTGAAAATATCAGGGTTAAAAAACTTTGATGGGCTCTTCTGTAAAATTTTGTTGTTTCGTCATGTGGCCCTTGGGCATTTAACCATCGAATATTTGTACACCGATCAAATGCAGAAAGTCGCAGGACGCACTGTGTAATCGCAAAATCGCCGGTCGCCGACGCCATCAGACGATGAATTAAAAATCTTACCTTGAAAAAGTATCTGTTATACTCAAAATCACTAGCACCCATTTTAAGAGGAGAGTTCAAAAGGTCCGGTAAAGTTCTAATAGAAGAACTAGGTGCTCTTAAAAGTACAACAATGTTCGCTGCATACGCCGCGTACAGTATAGTCAGGGCCATAAATAATAACAGCGTTACTGTTCTACCTACAAACAAAATGTTTGAAGTAGATTCATTGCAATAAATTAAAAGTGAACCTGTTAACTCATTTTTTAAAATATTATTGTTCAAATAAAAAACAATTAAAACAGTAAAAAAGAGTTTTAGGTAGAGATGAAATGATTCATAATTCCTATCTAAAGTAATGAAATAGCTATGGAAATGTTAAGTAATTAAATTATCACACCTGATGCATATCTTGGCTCCAAACTGCAGCCCTGTTGAAGTACTGCACCTATTGTTAAAATTACTATATCCGCCCAAGTACCATTCAATTGAAATTGATGCTGAAAGAAATAATAAGTTAGGTATTGTAAAGAGATTTAAAGTCTTATGGAACAAAATATTATGAGTCATCATAAGACCCACCAACTACAGCTTTTTTACTTTGTAAATACATTAGGAAACAAATATATAAATATACAAACTGTTTAGAAGCTGTGCTTCGTACTAGAAATTGATTATACCTTACATTGCACTTCTGCTAAGTTAACAAACTCATTCTATTAAAATAACTACTAACAGACAAACATACCGTACAAATAGTAGCCTCCCACTTAGACGTGATGTACAAGAACACAGAACAGCCTAGAACACAGACGACTATAGCCACCCAGACTGTCCAGTAAAAAGGTTGAATAAATATGTTAGACATTAATGACAATGGTGGCTCTCTGAAGACAAATCTGACTGCCGTGGATCCAACCATGGCGATGTAGTCAATGATTTCCATTCGTTGCTGAGTAAATATTGTCAAACTTCCTACAAAGAGATGATTCATCATAAGTTGTATTGAGGCTGATTTCTCCAAAAATATCTTTGAAAGATATGCTCTCGAATAATGAAGCATAAAATACCTGCTTTAAATAACTAAACAAAAAAGATTTACCTAGATCAGCTTTATTCTTGATGAGATGATCTATAATTCCCTGCCAACTTCCATTCTTGTCTTTGTATCCCCAAGTGTGGGTAAACAGGAGTTTTTCTGTAGCGTTCAGCATTTCAAAACAGATGGTTACGACACCATAAGACATCTTCGTTATCGAGTCTTGATGTAGATACCTAAAGTAATTTTAGTAAACCTTTTGAAGGATTGTCAAATTGTTTACCCTTATTATAAGCTTAAGATGCTACGTAGATGAATTTTATTTACTTATTTAGTCAAATATTTAAATCAAAACATCTGGTGTTTCATAGACTAATACTTACAGCCGATCATTCATATGATTTATTGTATTATTGCTATCTGTTATCACGTTGACCATTACTAAAGTATGTCCTCTTAAATCCATTCTTCTAATTGATAAGACTTTAGTTTTTCTATAGTCTTTCATCTCATCATACTTCATAACAACGACTTTTTTATCGGCATATTCATTATTGCTCGAATTAAATTTAACTTCTCTTCTTAAAGCATTGTAATTATATTGAGATTTTCCTGTCAAATTTGTCAAACTCCAAGAGGCTCTAACTTGGTATATCAAATTTGAGTTTGGAGCAATTTTATACACTGTAAATAAAATTATATTGTATTATTTCAATGTAGATAGAAATAAAAGTAATAATATTTTTCGAATTACCTTCAACGAAATCAATTTGTTTATCATTAACCTTTTGTACCAAAACAACATCACTATCTACCAATACATCTATTTCATCCAAGATCGCAAATCCTTTGGCGCCTGAGTCTTCCAGAATTAGCCAACGGTATGGCGACTTAAAGTAACCATCTTGACTTGCCTTAAAATTTAAAAGTTGTTTTAAAAATATTTTTCTATTAATATTTATGCGATTATATGAACACTGTACCAATTATCAATTATTATAACATATTTAGTTTGATTATTTGGCTTGAGTTGCATAACAAAAAAATTTACAACTCCACGTGGGTAAAATTTTTAGGAACTATGTTTTTTCTCTGCATATATCTTCTACTTATCTTATTTGTGCATGATATTGTGTTTTTATTCATATTCTTTTATCGACCCTTTATTATAACAGTTTCTGACTGTTCTCGTTTAAGTTTAACTAGAATAAGTAGTAACTTTAAGACATAATTGAATCCAAACCTTTCTAAGAAACTCGTTAGTCCCAGGACAGTGCAAATCTACCAGTAGTACTAAATGCTGCAAATAAAATTCTTCTCTATTTTTCTGGAGTGAAGTTGCAATTTCTAACCCAAATTTGGTTAGAATTTTAGCCAATGAAGTGGTTTGATCTGAAACCAATCGAAATGGACAAATCTAAACCGTTAAATGACTCCTACCCAATAGAATCAGTTTTAGAGGACTTTGGAATTGGCAAGTATGTTCTTTGCGTAAGCTGCAATTGCAATTACTTACTCCTGCCGTTATTTGAATGTTTTTTAATCTAAAACAAGGCTAAGATAAAACGCAAAAGCTTTAATTGTCAATCATACATAGGTGTGTGGCTCTATGCTATAACGCTATGTCATTTAAATCAATTAATGTACCTATATCTATTCACAATATTTACACATTTATTTTTTACATAATATATTATTTTCACATAAAACAAAAAATAAGAAAACATTACAAATAAAAAGGACATGTACAAAGGCGAACTTATCTCTGTAAGAGATCTCTTCCAGCCAACCTCATGAGGATGTCGTTCATAAGAGCTCTTTTGAGCCAAACTTGAATAAATGAATTTGAATTTGAACAGCATCTGATAGAATATGAAGCAAGAAAACCAATTCGTGTCATAATGAATACTTACATCTATCCCAACACAAATTAGGTGCCAGAAGTTTAGAAGGTCGCTCATCCAACAGAAGGAACTTCACCAGCATATTGTTAACGTCATATTGAATGCCAATTACAGGTGACATCAGCAATAGTACATAAACCAGAAGCTTATTCATGTTGCAAAACTGATCATTAACTCTTTAAAATAGAACTACTATGTTATAAACATTTTAAATTTAACTTACGCTAGTGTTACATAAGGGTCGGTACATATCTGATGGCAAATGCATTGAGCGTATTGTGGATGTATGCTCGACGTAACGTATTTGAAATGTTGAAGGTCTTATTACAAAACGAGATCTATAAAGTTCGACCAGGTTTAAAACTAGTGCTGTCACTTTCATTTGATAAGATGAAGACAGAGACAGCATTAGTTTTATACCTGGTCTAACTTAAGATCTTGTTTTGTAATAAGCCCCTGAATGTTTTAGTATCATATTTTTCTGTTCTGGCGTTATGCGGCAGATAATACGCAATGCATTATGCGTCAGATATGTACCGACCATAATACTGTTTCTATAGAGACACGACGTTTCGAGAACTTTACAGTGTTTTGTGCTAAGAATATGTAAATCCATACGAAACCATAAACTTATTGTTCAAATTCGGATTCACAAAACGAGCTAACTATGTCTAGAGATCTTCGTTTGTTTAGGTAAATTAAGGTGTTTCTGAATTTAAACAACCACACAGATTATTCTACGGATATCCCGGATGAACCTCAAATTCTTGCAGAGGACACTCCTTTGCCAAAAATTGAGGATCATTAAATATACTACACTTTTGAAAACAGCGCTTTAATAAATCCATAAAATGTGTTTACTTAGCTTAAATAAAAGAAAACATTAGGATCAAATAACATCTATAAGATTTTGTGCCAGTTTCCCTTTACCTCCAGTGTTCACTAATAAGACAACCGATTTTTCTTTATTTCTATTTAACTGCCGAATAGCATGATCAAAAACAATTTTCAGATAGTTACGCACATTACTTCCTTAAGCGTATACACTTAAAATGATATTATTGATACTGTCATGGAAAAAGGCAATCATTAAAGAAAGATTAGTGATTTTGAGTAGCATATGCACAGTGGGATTCACCCACTTACATAAATACCTATTACACACCCCATATCTACAGCCTATCCTCACTGGGTCCGCGTGGTAGGGTATTACTTCTAACTTTTACTTTGGTTCATGCCTCCTCTCACTTCTTAAAGAAATTAATTGAATTGAATTGTGGGTTATGGAAATGAAGTACACACACTCGAAAGTCAAAATCGAAAAAGGAATTAATATTTAAGTTTAATTCAATAAAGCTCTTGTGAATGTCAAATTAAAAACTAACTTTCCCATTCACTGCGGGTGGCAATGATGCGGACTGCAATGATGCGCCTATATAAATATGCGCATATTAGATAGTCTAATTTTCCAACCAACGAGGTGTATAAGAACCTCTTGGTAGGTTCCAAGGTTGGTAGGTCCCAAGTAGCCCTACCGATCAACGGACGAGGCTCTGGCGAACATAACAGTGCCCGGTAAGCGGCAATAGGCTCGCCACCTATTACGTGGGAGTGGGGCCAACTATATAATTGGCGAAATGTGGGCGTATAATACGCCTATGCCTACCCCTTCGGGGAAACAGGCGTGAATGTATGTGTGTTTGTAATTTTCTAACGGCGTAACTCCAAAAAAACAGAACATACGTGGAAAAAACACCTATATTCAATTAGTGCCTTATCTTGGAAAATAAAAGTTTGTTTTTTCTCTTATATAGTTAGTTTGCTCAGAAGAACAAAAGCAGTATAAAAATTAGGCATATAAATACTGGTGTATATTATTCTGCGAATTATGTCAACCGTGCATTTGAAAGAAAAATAAAGAAAATAAATTTATTCAGTACAAATAAACATAGTAATTAAGTACACAGAAAAAGAAACGATTAAATTTACACAAGCAAAATACAACATTAAACCATGTACTGAAACGGTGTCCACTCAGCACACTGTCGGACACCATAGGATGTCACGACGCTGATCTTCCGTGGACACCTAGGCATGAAGTGTTACTACGCGCAGTATTTGTGAAATGCATCTATTTAAATAATTAAAAATAAATTATAATTAATATATAAAGTAGTTTGTGTAAAGAATAAAATACTATAGTAAAAAGTTTAAATAAAAGTATTAAGTATACATATGAATATAATGAGAAAGAAGAAGAACGAATAGTAGTGAAATACAGATAACTTAACCAAATAGAAGTAAGACTGATAAGTTATGAATGACACAACACAGGTATAATTAATCTTACTTATAATTTTCTTATCATTTTACTTTATGTCATAAATATTTATTTATATGCCCACATATCAGACAGGGAAGTTAGACATCAAATCGACTCATGTTGAATGAAATACATGAAAAGACCACCTTACTGAGCTTAACGAACACAAATAATTATAACCAAAACCAACGACTTAACATTCGTTCTGAAGCACGGAAGCGTCCGATGCAAAACACCACACAAAAGGTCCGCCCAAAGACTGATCTCTGAACTCGGCTTAACTATTGCTGATCGTTTCCAACCACCAAATACCGCGGAACGACAAGCTCTTCCTTAAGTCAATTTATAAAAGTTTTACCATTCAAGTTTCTTGTTTTTCTTCTTTATATACCCATACACAAAAAATATTTATTTAATTTAAACATACGTCTCAACATTTAGTTGAACGACGGCCTCTATTCACTTGTGACATGTCTGTAGCCCCATTTACCAAAGCCATTAAGTTTTCACAAGCTGTCATGAAGTAATAATATAATAACAGCAAGTCAAAAGAAACGTCTATGTTAAATTATTCTTTAGGACGTAGCAAATTACTTAATATTAATAAGTTAGAAAATAGTAGTCACAGTCTTTAATATGATAGTATTCTTGTTTAAGCTTTACTTTAACGAACACAATGAAAAAATATATATTATTTCTGTTGTTAGTAAAGTTTGCTGCTAGCCGAAATGAATTTACTATAAAATTTATTAAAAATTACATTGAAAATGAAAATAAACCAACATTTTTGGTTTTTAATGGACTATGTTGGGATAAACGTGAGTGTTTGAACTACGATGTCCGTCGGTCTATTGCTTCTTAACTTTAGTCTGCATATTTAAATTTACTTTAGAATTTGATTTTCAATCTTGACATCGCATTCAATTAGGCAACTTTAAATTCACATTGCAAAAGCCCCAAACTAAAGTAAGAATGATTATTATTTTTTAGATTGGGAATTGTCGCTGGTGAAATCTCTTTCCGCTGCTGGTATATCATGCTCTTTACTATCAGTCTTCAAGCCAAGCACCCAAGACCAAAATCTGATGTTCTTGGTAGACTTATCGTGCCATGATGTTACAGAAGTTTTCAAAAAAGTAAGATTTATATGTTTTGGTAGATTGCATTTAGAATTAAACATTTGTGTGTGGGATTGCTTACCGACACATAAACATGATTTTTGATGATGACGAAAGTTATTAGGTCTCCACGGAAGACCAGCGCTGTTGTGGTCCTCCACTGCAGCACATGCTGAGTGGAGTCCTTTTTAGGCATATTATATGTAAACTTATGTGTAATAATTGTTTACTGTTTGATTTCTGTTCTTTGTTCATATGTATGTCTAAATAAAATATCTATGAAATTTAATGATTCACACATATTTCTTACAGGCAACTTCAGACAAGCTATTTGACTTTCCATTCCGATGGTTGGTGATATCATCAAAGGAAGTGAATCCCGCAAACACAACACTGTGGTCAAGTCCAGTCTTGACCAGCAGTGACTTGGTATTAGCGGAAAATATTGATGGCCACGAATTTTTGCTGACTGAACGTAATTTTCTCATAATCATTTGGTTTATTCTAAGACTTTTTCTCTTAAGAGAAGCTTGTTAAGTTGGAAAGTCAGCACTAAACAAAAGCAAGTTCCCGAAGTGACATTAAGATTTCCTGATCAACTGTAACATAGAAATAGTTCTAGCGCTTGCTGAGGTTGCGGCCTAATAAAAGAAGACTGCTTCACCCCCCTCACTCTGTTGGAATTGAATTTGACTCAATCATAAGCCTGAGCGATTCACTCTTTCAAATGCAGTTGTCGAATCCGAGATTTAGTTATATGGTGGTTTTTGCTAGGCAAATCAACCACATATATAAAACTGTCGCCATATTTTCCAATAATAAGCATTATAGTCCAGTATATTACCAAGTTTGAGGCTATAGCATCTGAGGAGCCTTCGATATAACTAATCATAGTTGCAGGTTGTAGGTAGTCAAGACTACCTGCTGTATTTGCTAACTAATAAAATGTTTTCGACAGTTCATCGGTCATCAATGAACCACCTAATGCAGTCGACACCAAAGGGCTATTTCAATGGAACAATAGTAGACACCAGACAACATCGGCAGCTGTTTCGTCGAAGAAGGAACCTCATGGGGCATCCTCTTACTATGGCTAACGTCATACAAGACAGCAATGATACAAAGAATCACATCTTTGAGGAAGATAGGCTGTCCGTGTATTTTCAAGTTCTTACTTTAAACTATACTAACTATAGATATATTTCTGCAGATATAAAATCATTGTATATAACGAAATCTACATATTTTGACCATAACAAAACCTCTTTTCTAATTTTGATCGATAGTTTATAGCTCCTAGTATAAAATTCTGAATTTAATTCATTTGTCAAGAATCATACTAGTTGTAGAAGGTTGATAGCCTAACACAAGAGTACATCAAATCTAAAGTAGTACTTCTGTAGAGCAATACCCATGGGAGTAGCCGCGGTGGGGCCTGGGTGTCACCCTGCCTTTTTTAACGAAGAAAGGATGTTGATTCGCGAAGGATTCCTAGGCTTCGTCGAACTAATTGCCATGGACGACAAATCTATTGCCTCTGCCATAGATAACTTCATAACGAACGTAGGCCTGGATACAGATAAGTGTGTGGGGCAAGGCTATGACAGTTGCTTCACAATTTCGGAAAAAGATGGTAACGTTCAAAATATACTAAGACAAACATATAAAAAAGTGCTGTTTTTACACTGCACTGCTGAATTATATATACAGAGTGCTATAGGGTGTAACTTTATTTTATGAAAATAGTTGCCGGGGTAAGACCGTGGGTATAGTTTACTAGTTACATTTTATTTCAGACTGCTGCCCCAATCTGAGCCCATGGCTGGATACGCCCATGGCAACACCACACAAGACAATAATAGACTAGAGATAAGGCGAGATGATGTACGAATGTCTTATTGTGACGTAGATGTTTATCTTGAAGTGTTACTAACTTTTTCGAAAAATTTCTGTTACTAACTCTGTATATTTTTTTATATATTATTATTTCTTTACTTGACAGAAACGATCCTTATTGTACAATTCTAATTTTATCAGGGACTTGCAAAACGACGCTTCAGCGAAGCTTTGCTGGATATGCGCTAAGGTCGTATGTGAGATGCTGAACGCCACCCCCAAGGCGATCTTCAGCTACCGATGGGGGTATAAAGTCAACGGCCAGTGGTCTGGTATGATCGATGACATGAATAACAACAGAGCTGATATGGGTACGGACAGCAACTGATACATTAAAGTAAACCTGAGTTCTACTTTTACATAACAAATAACAATATTCGGCTTAATAAATAAACAGTTTTATTGATTATTAATAAACCTTATTACCGTCCCACGCTGAGCTAAGCTTCCTTCCAAATAGAAAAGTTAAAGGGATCTTCATTCTATAGCACGCGGATAAGCGGCGGAAGGGCCGGCCTGCTATTAATATTTTCTAATACGGTCTTTAACTAAGACTTTTACATGCGATGTGAAATGACACTTAGTTAATAAACCATATTTTATGCGAACGGCACCTTCTAAGTTAATATAAATAAGAAACTTATATAAAAAGGTAGATATTTTTGGGATTCGTTTTCAAATTTAACTTTTTGCAAGGTCGTTTGAAGTATTATGATGATTTGACAGACATGACAACAGAAATTAGTCCCACATCCCAATATTATTATTCTTCCAGATAAATTTTCCCGTCTGTTTGTTTTAAGGTACCAACTGCATGCCGTTGTCAGAGCGCTTAGACGTGGTCACCTACACAGACATGTTGTCTCCCCTAAACATGCGCTTCATCTTCCGTCAGCCGCCTTTGGGTTACGTGTCCAACATCTTCACGTTGCCGTTCTCCTCGAGTGTATGGAAGGCCTGTGCCGTCTGCATCGCCACTTCCTTGGTCGCTCTATACATCGCCAGCAAATGGGAAGCTACGATGAAAATTGTACTAACAGTTTAGCAATGACCAATAGTGTACTTTTAGAGAACTTCTTGACGACTTCGAGAAATTCATGCTTAGTTTCATCCTTTTCGTCAAAATCATAATACTTAACAAATTACTATCTCCATTACTCATTAACGTCCGCTTACCTTACGTGTCCATACCTTCGAGTTGCGCTCAATTTATATAGGAGCCATAAGTATTGTGCTCGATTTTAGTTATTAGTTAATTTAAAACTGAAGGTTATATGCTAAAATTTTGTCAATTTAAAAGAAACGAAGCTGAAGACTTTAAATAAACATTAAACCCTATACTCATCATCGGGAAACAGTTTCCCAAAATCCTGTCTTCCCTGTCAGTCTCTTCCTCATAATCAAATAATACCGATGCTATAGACATGTTTAATTTCTTATTTATAAGTGAAGTAGTTTTAAAATTATATAATTAGTCGGGGATTGGTTTCGTAGTTTTCATCATCTCAGCCCATAAACGTCCCACTACTGAGCACGAGCCTCCTCTCACATACCAAGGTGCAAGGGTATTGGGTCATACTCCACCACGCTGACCCAGTGCGGATTGGCGGAGGCAGGTGTATGGCGTCCTGCTGTTAGAATTTATCAAGCCGCCCATTAGGCCTCTAACATGGCTTAACGACTACCACATTTAGTGATAACCGGGACCAACGGCTTAACGTGCCTTCCGAAGCACGGAAACGCTCGATATCAAATGCCACACAAACGGTCACCCATCCAAGGACTGACCTCTGTAAACTCTGCTGTACTTTGGTGATCGTTTCCGACCACTGAGCACCGCAGAGCTACGAGCGCTTCTAGTTCTAGTTCTTTCGTAGTTTTGCTATCATGAAATTTCATGTAAGATTTTATATTTACAATCTTTCAGAGTCGAACTCAGCTGGATGGAAGCATTGGGGATGCCCTGCTTTTAACGATGAGTGCAGTTTCACAACAAGGTTGCTATATAGAACCGAGAAGAAGTGCAGGTAAAGTGGAATACTGCTATCTAAAAACTGTTAGTAAATTCTGTGGCATTATTCTTTTAATCTATAAATAGACTTTTCCTGTATTTATTTAAGGTATTTAAGGTATTTGAAACCACTTCGTGATTATTAGAACTTTTGAAATTAGTAACGCCCCCAAGAATTTCGATGCGCTTACAACTTCACTTAATTCTCGAGTTTATCAAATTTATAAACATCCTTTTGTAACAGAAGAGCATTAGCTACATAATGTACTACTAAAGCTGTCATAGCATCAGCAAACACCAGAAGTTTAGAAAACATTTACATCCTTACGTCGATTAAAAATAAAATAATCAAAAGTGGACCTAGTAGGGAGCCCTGAGGCACACCGAACGGAACAAAAACCCAAGTGCTTAAGACGATAGCCTGGGATCTAATCTCCATATAAAAAGCCGATACCAAGTAGCTTGCCACAAACACCAGGAAAAAGCAGCTTTTACAAAAATATATTACTTAAGCCCTAATAACATATTGTAGTCTAACATCATGATGGTTTTGAAAATTTTGTGAATTATGTCTAGGTCGTATAATAGAGTTGGTGCTTTTCACGGCGTTCATGGCACTGTTCGCAGCGTACTCAGCTAACATCGTGGTACTGCTGCAAGCACCTTCCAGCTCCATCAGGACCTTGGCCCAGCTCGCCGCCTCCAAGATCACACTGGCCGCTAACGACGTGGACTACAGCCGTTTTGTTTTGAGCGTAATGTTTCAATCTTTGGGTACAAACAGGTGGTCTGGTAAAAGAAAGACTTTAAATTTAACAGAATGTTTACAAGCCATATTCAACATTTTTGAATTCCGTAAATTGTTCATGATGTTCAATTAATCATGTTCAGTGTTTTATTTTGTAGAAAAGATATCTTGCTTTGACGTTATTTTGTCAAACCCAAAACAAATGGGCTTCATTTTTTACAAATAATCTAAAATCTTTTTACTTTTTTCAGCAATACAATGATCCAATTCATGCTGAAATTTCTAAGAGAATCATACCTGAAAATGCAAGACCAGTGTTCTACAACCTTTCCGATGGCGTCGAGAAAATTCGAGAGGTGATAAATCTGTTAAATAACCTTTTACATAATGTCTTCCCTAAGTGCGTCACAGCGTCAGTGCAGTACTACGAATATCATCAATCATATAGTCGAAGAGGTTCAGATGTAATGCAGGTAGACGAAACATATGATAGCAGAGGCTAGGAAAAATCTATCAGCAGGCAGAACATCAACAGTTGTGTGATCTGTACTGTCAGAACTTAAAGTCTAGCACGAACGCCAACACTTTTACAGTTGTACAATACATCAATCATCGAACCGTTAGAGCGAAAACATTCTAGACATATCTTTTACGCTTATTTATGTTATGAATACGTATCTACATTTGAAACTTTACATTCCGACCCTTAGTTATCACAAACCGTAATAATTAATCGTAGTTACTGCATACTATAAACATTAAAGAATATTTGTCTTTAGGGCTTATTCGCATTCCACTCTTTAATAGAGCCAGTATATCGTCAAATCGAGAAGACATTTCTGGAGTCTGAGAAGTGCGACCTGACCGAGGTGGATTTTCTGAACGGATTTAATGCATTTATACCTATCAAGAAAGACTCACCCTACCTGGAAACCATTAGAGTCGTGTAAGTGACAACCCAGAGTATGAAATTAAGTAGTTTAGCAGTAGCACTTGTATCTGAAATAATTAAAGGGATATCTTATCCATTACTGTGCCACCATAACTTCCATAGGATGTTCTACGTCTCTAGAATAAAAAACTATATTCCGCCTAATAAACTTAAATAAATAGATCGTTTATTGCACAAAATAAACACACATTCAACATATTAACATTAAAAAAACTAAAACAATATAAGAAAAGAAAAATAAATAAAACTTACAATATATAAATATAACAATAAAACTTCACTAGCACCATTAGAGTACAAACGGACACACGTATTGCGTACTATTTAGATACCATAGTGGTAGAATATTTTTATTATTGTGTAGTGTAGCAAGGCGTCTTTGATCATTACTACCTCGTACACGTAGCACGTTCTCTATAGTTCATCAACATAATACTTCTTTTCTTTCAATCAAGGCTCAAGCAAATCCGAGAATCAGGCACCCAGTCTGCATTGGTGAAGCGTTTCCAAGTTCTAAAGCCGAAATGCACTGAAAACATGTCGGCTTTTAGCAGCGTCGGCCTCTTAGACATGCAACCCGTGCTAATCTTCATGCTGTATGGTATCGGTCTCTCCGTCGCCATTTTGTTCGCCGAAATACTCTTCTTTAAGCTGTACGTAATATTTTACAATTAAGCCACAGAAATTACTCTTTCTATACAAAAATTCTTTGTCTTTTAAAATTTATTCAAGTTGTGTAAGTTTTTGGTGAATTTCCGCGATCTGATATTTATTAATTCACGTTTATTTTGCAGGATTCATCTTCGTATGTGTGTTAAAAAATAAAATAGAGCGAAAAACAGAAGAAAATATCATATTTAAAATTCTATGCAAAACTTTTTGATTTTTAAATATTTCCTTTAACGAGGTAAGGCACATGACTTAGATATTTTGTTAATTGTTCGAATTTATTTACAGTACTTACCCATTAAACAGATTATGCAGAGTGATATCGTTGTTTTAATGGGAATTTTTATGACTTTTCTTGTAAGTATTTCTAGAATAACTTCTTCTATTTTAGATAATTGCAATTTTAATTCTTCAACGCCCATTTCTTATTCTACATTATTTCAACTTTATTTAGTTTCAAAAGGAATCCACACTAGTCTTATACTTTGAATAACTTATTGGTGGACTAGGAAACGCATGATTTATAATAAAATAGTGGAGCAAATTGAGGAATTAAGTTGTTATTATTTTCCTGAGATAATCATACCTCTTTATTGGGCCCCATTGTTTCATTTTATTCCATCTACCAAAAACAAGGTAAACTGTCCTGTACCGAATCATAATTGTGACACAGAGTCACGTCATGTCTGCCCCAAAAATATTTTCTAATTAAATCTGCAAAAATGATTGCTAAAGCTCTATCAGCTTCCAAACCATAAAACTTGTTGGAAATATCAGTTATCTTTTCTAAGCAAAATGTCGATGGTAAGGAGATCAACGGACACTCTGCAAAAGGTAATGAACGCTTTTAAGCTTTTCGAAAAGAAGTTTGATAAGCTGCAAGATGACGTCCATTATCAGGGCCAAACTTTGACCGACCTTAGAGTCATGGTCGCCAACTTAACTGGGTCATACGATCCTAAATTTCATGTAGATACTAAACAGGATGTTATAAAACCTTCTCGTAAAAGTACTGCAGTGCAATACGACGAATTTAACCACAATTTCGTGTTAGATGTACCAACTGGTAGAGTTAAACGAAGAAATGCAATTCAATCGTTTCAAAGCAAGATAAAGGCTAAAAGTTTTCAGAGTCAAAAATTAGGAATGAAATTATATGAAAGTGATCCAGTTACATTGAGAAAAATGCCATCTTCACCAAAAGGCACAAAACATATGTTGAAACCGACAAGAGTCCAGTCTCCACGAAAGGTAACAACAATTAGGAAACAAAGCAGCAAACCCGAAAAGAAGCGTGTTAAGATTAACAAAATTTAATAATTTGTTACCAGCTACCTTATGTATTTACTCCAAGTTCTGCCCATACTTCATACAATGTACTCTAAACTGTTAAAAATGGAAAACATGAAAATGAAAATCGCAACAATCACATGAACAATATATTAATATATTTTTTCAATATCAATAGCCATTTTTATTTATACAATTTATGTCCCACTAGCCTGACCACAGACGAACGTAAATATATTTTGAAATATATTTGTAACCTAATTTATACATTGTTTTCTTCTATTTACGCGATTGTACATTGTTATATTTTGTATAATCTATACGAACAGAGAGCTATGAGATATGAGCATTTTGTAGAGTTAATTGCTCCCACACCCGTGTTAAGACGAGACCACCTTAAAACCAGATTCTACTAAAAACAAAAGAGAACTCTTTGGCGAATAAATTCGTTCCGTTTGTCAAAAACCGATGCAGTTACTTATATCAATCCGATGCAGTTAAATGGGTCGATCTAGCTGGACAGATTGATGAACTATGGAGGTCCCACGATTTGGAGTGGCGAACGCGTTTGAGCCTACGTAAGACAACCTGCGGCTTGAAGCAACAACTCGAAAAGCCTTGTACCGGATTGACGCTCCCTATATTAGTATGTAAAGTAAGTACAACTAGTGAACACGAGAGTCTCTCCGTCCGCGTTACCGACTAGTACTAAAATTATAGGTAGATGTTATTATAATCGTAAGTGGCTTTCTATATCAAGATAGTGGTTTGTTAGCATTAACACTCTTTAATTGTTGTGTGTATTCATGTTGGTTTATAAACATTTAATCTATAATATAATGGATAGAGCTTTGGTACATGCCACTTGGCGGTTAATAGTAGGTATATAAATACACCATAAAGTTATTTGTCACGACAAAAGTTTCTGACTTGATGATTATAATTTTAAGACTTTAAGAATTAAGTCTGGAGCGAGTACGTAAAATTAATAATAAATCTGAAAGTATTTTAGTCCAGGTGTGTATACCTATAAACCTTTACTGTCAGAACTGTCAATGTCATTGTCAGAAAAGTGTGATACGAAACGACCGCAATGGGAGACGCCGCTGCCGGAGCTATCCAAAACCTAAATATTAATGAAAAGGCAGGACATTAAATAGTATATTTTTTAATGGACATACACTTCATGTGTGCATTAGAATGATTTTCAAGTTCATCAACATCCGCGGTGGCTGCGTAGTCCGCTTCAAACGGAACTTTGCCACATGGGTTTGTTTCGTCAGAAATGGTTCATGTCTCACAACAATATATATAATACTCTTTTTACATTAAATAACATACCAATACATTTAATTATTGAATTAATAATGACCAATTCTCATACCTTTATTATATTGTAAAGACTATTTCTCACAGTTCGTAGTAAAGACTATTTCGCACATTTTTAGTGGAATAATAACTTAAGTGACGTGGATGGTTTTTCTTAATATTCTGTTCGTAATATTCATCTCGATGATCACGAATTGTAACTATACGTCTAACTTGGCCTTCTATTTTAGAGTTATACTGTGGTAGTGGGGTAGTTTGAGAGTGGCGAGAGCCCTTGCCTTTAAATTTTTCAAAGCTATGTGCGTAATTATCGCTTGCTCCTTGCCTCGAAACGCTAACGTGCGTTTCGAGGCAAGGAGCAAGCGATAGCCATTGGTCCTGGCTGTCAGGAACATCTATGGCAGTCGTTATTAGGAAGTCAGTGCCTTCTAACAGACTGTAAGCTGGTTTAATCATAGAATGATGTTTCCCTCTGGGTTGCGGAGGTCAGATGGCAGTTGCTCCACGTAAAAACTGAAATTCAGTCAAATCTGGTTTAACCAGTGAGCAGACTCTGGTCTCTAAGCTTAAGTCTAGGGCAACTGGGATAATGCTAGGGTATGTGACTGTGGTAGTATTTCTCTGCTTTACAATAGAAAAAAACCCTGCTGTAGAGTCTATAAATTGTCTACTGTGTACAGTCAGCAAAAAATAAGAAATCAAACTGGCTATATATTTTTTTAGGTCAAATGTAAATAATTACAAACTTATTATCTGCCCTGAAATTTCCACATTTTAATCTATGTAAACGTCTGCTTTACAGTCTAAAACAAAAGCAATGAAGGAAAAAAAGAAAAAAGTGGAAGATTCCTCCAGTGTGTCTGAGCTGAATCCTTGGCCTGAATATATACAGAAGCGTCTGACATTATGGGACAAATACAAGACCCAGTATGCGGAGAAACTTGCGTCGCTGCCTGAGATGAGCATTGTTGTCACTTTACCTGATGGCAAGACTGTGGAGGCCAGTGCATGGAGAACTAGTCCTTATGACGTAGCCAAAGGGATCAGGTTAGTGTCCTGTGAGTCTACGAATCCTATATCTTATAGGATAGCTAGCTGTCTTCTACCTGTGTTTTTACCAGCATTATTTACGGTGGATTACTTCTATAGAAATAAATAAATGTAGAAACAAAAAAATCTGTACATGACTTCAGACATGTTGCCTTGGTTGGGAGACCTGCACACTTTTCTTATTTATTGTAGGTTTGATTTCCCCTCAGTGTAAATATTTGTGTTCAGGAATATAAATATTTGCTCTTATTTTAAAAGTAAAACGCAAGCCAAGTAAATGTTTAAGTAAGCTTCTTTCTCTAATACCCATAGAAGCCTGGTTTGGAGATAGGTGTTGTGTGAAGAGTCTATAGATATTTATATAATCATTATGTCCTTCCCTAACATTTGTAAGCTTAGTAACAATTTTAGAAGTTCATGTGTGAAAACATACACGCTTATGCTATCAATTCTTCTGTCATATGAAATTACCAAATGAACACTAATATAGGAAATTGCTTTATAACAATAATGTTTAATCTAAAATAGCCAGAGTAACTGAAACATTTTTTATGACCACTTTACACAGGAATTAATTATTTTTATTTAAACAATTACCTACCAACCATTGTTATTTTTGAACATATAATCGAGAAAATTATGGCCTGAAGCCAATTACGATTTACATCATTTAAATTTTATTTTATGTTTGATTGATTTTAAATTATTGATGTATAGTTTTTTTCTTCCCAAAAATAATATTGCTTGTAATTTTGTTTTACTCAAAAAAGAAATATGTGTACATAATACTTAAACCTCCTTTTTGCTGGCAAGCGAGTTTTGGAGAGAATAGTAAGTAATCCTATTTCAGGTCATCACTTATAAACACTAGTTAATTGTTACAAAATATATGGGAAATAAGCAATACCATTCACTAAGTAATTTATCATCATATCAGCTCAATAATCTCCCATTACTGATTCTTTGCATAGGCCCCATGTCTAAAACCAAGGTGAGAAGGATTCTGACACTCCACCACACAGAATCCAGTTCATACAATCAAATCAAATTATAATTGATTGCCCGTAAAGCTATGTTAATGCTATGTTAAATGTGCCTACCGAATCCATAAAACACTTGGTATTAAAGTTCAATCAAAGGGACACCCATGACCTCTTCTATTGGTGCTTTTAAATATAAATTAAAAAAATATTTACGTATTACTAATAATGCTGTCGATCTCTCTATTATCTTCAATAAATATAAAAAATAAAAAATCTTTTAAACTCAAATCAAACTGTGTTTGTTCTATGTTATTTAATCTTAAGTTAGAAAATTTCATATGATATACATAAGTAAGTGTAATTCTGCTGTAACTCACTACTTTTACTACTTAAACTTTTCATTTAATTGTATTTTGTGGTTAAAATATTTTGTTTTATTGTTAAGTTTCTGCCTTTTGTGTGGCTGTTGGACACGAAAGTTATAAGTTATAAGGTCTCCACGGAAGACCAGCGCTGTTGTGGTCCTCCACTGCAGCACATGCTGAGTGGAGTCCTTTTTAGGCATACTATATGTAAACTTATGTGTCAAAATTGTTTACTGATTTGAATTCTGTTTTTTGTTTATATTTATTTATGTCTAAATAATTTTTTATTTCATTTCATAAAAAAAATTTTTTTTATTTCATTTCATTGATTTCACCCTGTATGAAATCTGCTTCATTTCAGTGATTGTACCGTGATTGACAGTGATTGATACCAACTAACTTGTACCATAAAACAAGTGATTATGGTGTATTGCAACATTTTCTTTTCTTAACAGCCAGGGTCTCGCAGATTCCACAATAATTGCACGAGTCAACAATGAACTTTGGGACTTGGATCGTCCACTGGAGGCAGATTGCAAGCTGGAGCTACTACGGTGGGACAACACGGATGCCCAGGCTGTGTTTTGGCACTCCTCTGCTCATATGTTAGGCGAAGCAATGGAAAGGGTAAACAGAAATATGTAATAATTATGTGAAGGCTACCTTTTGATGTTAACAGTTTAATAAGTATGAATTTCACTTACACTTTTTATATTTGATTTGCCACGCTTCGATATTCTATCATATAAAATTCTAAAAATCCACTTTGTTTTTTTTCTAAAAAATTTTGTAAAATTTCAATCTAACAGGTTTTATTGTATGCATATAAAAATATGTACTGATAAATAAAATTTAAAAAAATTGGAAACAGCCATACCTTTTTATATTTCAAATAGAAATAAATCTAGATACACAGGACATTTCAGCACATGTCTGATTCTCTGTACATTTTTCGTTTATATATATATTTTTTTAGTTGTGAGATAGCCAATACATTGATAAAAATACGTTAGCTAGCCCACACTTACAGTAAATTTAAATAATATTGTTTTATTTTTCTCTTAAATTTAGGCTTACTATCCATAAAGATAATGTCCTCTGGCAGATTATTTAATAAATATGTTACACGGTTTTTTAACGTTCTGTCACCATAGCAATTATACTTAATTATAATTATACTTGTAGGTGTATGGCGGATGTCTATGCTATGGACCACCGATAGAAGAAGGTTTCTATTATGACATGTACTATCCAGAAAAAGGCGTAAGTTGTATATTATATTACTAATAATAATTCTTTAGACATTTTACATAGCGCCATCTAGCCCAAAACAAAGCAGATATTGCTATGGGCACTAAGAAGTAATAATCTCAGTTCATTAAGTTAAAGCCAGCATTTTTTATGTGGCTAAAAGTCTCTTTCTTTAAGACAAACATACATGAAATGACGCCTGTTTGCCCGAAGGAATAGGCAGAGGCTTATTATACGCCTACATTTTGCCAATCATATAGTTAGTCCCACGTAAGAGATGGCGAGCTTATTGCCGCTTACCGAAAACTTTGATCGCCAGAGGCTCATCCGTTGATCGGCAGGCGCACCACTCTCTGCCACTCTCACTTTAGATTTTATGCAATTTGAGTACTTTTAGAGCAATTCATTAGCCCACGCCGCAAAGGGGCAACGAATTCAACCAGTCAAATAAAAGCAATGAATCATTGCAATATTTTTTTTGTACTTTCTAGAATAACACATAGTTTCATACCTACCTAAAACTTTACCTATTGCTAGTGGGGTATAGGACATTAACAGTATTACTTTTATTACTACAGATTTCCACAAACGACTATCCTGTTCTGGAGTCATTAGTGAAGAAAATAACTAAAGAAAAGCAGCCGTTTGAACGTCTGGAGTTAACTAAGGAGCAGCTGCTTGAGATGTTTGATTACAACCCGTTCAAGGTCCGCATTCTTAACGAGAAAGTTAATACTCCTACTACTACGGTTTACAGGTAAATTTTATTCAATTAAATTTATTTATTCCAAACAATGCACATTGTGTTGATCAATAATAAACTTCAAACTTTTTTTTTTTAAATTTTATAAACTATTAGATAGCACTTGAAAACGACAATTTAATATACAACTTACATGCAAAAATAAATGTTAATAAATTTTGGGTTGTTTTTCTAATTAACTTTAAAATTATTTATATTTATAGATAGATCTACTCTTTACAGAGAAGAAATAAGTTAAAACAACCTTATGGCCAAAGTATATTAAGTATTAAATATTTATAAGTAGTAAATATTTTAATTGAAAAATATGTTTGTGGACATTTCTTTGTTAAAAGAAGTTATTTGTTGATTCAGGCATTACTTGTCGGAAATTTTATGGCCTGAATAAAGTTAAGACTATGGTAGATTGTATTAGGCTCATAAAATCCTGTAATTAGAATGTTCATTAATATTATTTTAATTATTTATTTCTAGATGTGGTCCGCTAATAGATCTGTGCAGAGGACCTCACGTGAGGCACACTGGCAAAGTCAAGGCCTTGAAGGTCACTAAGGTATGTATAGAAAAATGTGATAACCATATATAAAAATGTACCTACCCACCAACTTCTTAGGAGCCCAAGCCAACCTCATCTGCAAGTGGTTACTACGAGGTTCTGGCAAAATTAAAAGTTCCCGGTAAAGGGCAATGAGCTTACCACCTATTATAATATGGGAGTACCAATTTAATTGGCGAAATGTGGGCGTATAATATGGCCTCTGTCTACCCCTTTGGGGAAACAGGTGTGATTGTATGTATGTATATGTAAAAATATTATCACTGCATATAAAAACCGCGTTTTTCAACTACTAGAACGTATTTTTGTAATTATAATTTTACTAGCGAACATAGGAGGTTTAAACCATTAACAAGCAGTGATCATTATATCGATGGCAGCAAAGTAGAAACGGACATCTACATTTTTCACATTTTTGTTTTTTTGTAAAAATAAGCTTATACTAACCCTCTTTACAATTCTGAATAAAAATAATTTCATTTTTCAAAGTATTTTAAAATACGTAAAAAAATATATCTGCGCTTGAATTTTCAAAACCACCGCAGTAGATACGGACATTTGAATTTAACCGCCTTTACGCCGGAACATCCACAGATCACAGAAACGTAAAAAATTACATCTGTCATTTCTCACCGTTATCATGCACCCGGATTAGTTACAAAATTTATTAAATTTGTATTGGTTATACAATTTAACATTTTAGTATCCTTACGTTACTTGTTATTTCAACCATGAGTGTCAAACGAAGCAAGCTACTAATAGATATGGCCAAAAAAGGCTTACAGATAGATATATCTTAGATTTCAAATTTAATAAATTGTTAATTCCCATTTGAATTTAGAATTTTTTATGCCAAAAAAGGATCAATCATGTGATCAATGTATATCATATAAAAATAACCCACTTAAATACTCCGAAGATCAAAACTACGCATATTGCAAATAATAATGTGGCCAGATCATTAAAAACACAAAACAAACAAAAATCTCAGACCAGCACGAAAGTACACGGATACACCGTTACATATGATTTTCAAAAACTTCTTAATTGTCTTCACGGTGAATTCAGCTCATTTTATTATAAAAGGAAATTATCTGTTTATAATTTCATTGGTTTTGATATGGGTCTTAAAAAGCTATTTGCTACATGGGGGATGAATGATGAATCAGCTGCCTCTTTAACTTTATAAATAGAAAAGTGCAACAAGGAATAGAAGACATACTGTTGTGGTCTGATAATTGTGGCGGGCAGAATCGGAACCGCATTGCTTTTGCTATGTATGTGCATGATTCCAAAACTTTTGGTATTAACATTTATCATAGATTTTTAGTTAAAGAGCATACCCAGTAAGAGGGCGACAGTGTTCACGCACTGATAGAACGATCATCCAAAAACAAAATAATTTTCTCACCGCAATAGTATACCTGTGTGAGCTGGAGCAAATCAAATAGAGAACCCTATTAAGTCGTAGAAATAAATCAGAATTATACTTTCGATTTTAAGGCTACTCTTAATCAACACAAATGGATTGAAAATGAAGATGGAGACAAAGAAAAATGGAATAAAGTTCGCGAAATAATCGTAGACTCCAAAAGTCCTGATAAAATATTTTATGAGTACGATTTGAACGAGAAAGCATTAATAGTTTCAAAAGGAAAAGCAGAAAAACGGCTAATTATACACAAAGAACGATATGGTGGGGCTAAATACAAGGATTTAATGTCTTTGTGTCAACAAATTTTAACCCCACCAAGGTACCATGATTTCTATAATGTTTTGATCTCTTTTTATTTATTTATATTAATTAAAATAGTTTATTTGAAGAAATGTTGATTATTATGACAAATAATTATTATGAATAAATTTTAAAATAATTGTGCGACGAATTTTTATTAAAGAATACAATTTGAAAACCAAAAGGTTTTGCATTATTAGACGTAGACAAAGCTATGTGAAAAAGAGTAAGCGTTGTAAATGAAGACATCTAGAATATTTCATTTTATGATAGTTGAAATCTGTTTTTAGGCAGTTAAGTTTATTTAAAATATCCTTAAAATTTACTCCTAGAGATTCTGTCATTTTATATAAAATATTTTAATTAAAATAAGCGATCTTTTGATTCCGACGTATAAGCGGACTTGCGGTAGTAGTCTTTTTATACGTCGAAGTTTTTACGAAGTATAAACGTTCATCTACATTATTTTAAAGAAAAAAAGATATAGCGACAAAACATGTTCAAAAATAAATAAATCTGATTATTTTAATCCGTTATGGAAAGTTTTATGTTAATTCATACATAACTCTCAAAATGGCAACAATTTTTTACTAAATGTGCTCTCCTGTAAAGTAAGTGTTTTGTAGATGTCCGTTTCTACTTTGCTGCCATCGATATAACCGCAATAAATTTAACCACTAGTTCACTACATGTGATTGACTCTGGACTGACTGTTTTCTAAAGTAGCTACTGTTATAGGGAATTAAATGAAATCACAACAACGTAACTTGATCTGAATCTGAATTTATTATATTTGAAAGAATACCTTATATTATGATAAAATACATATGCTTGCGCGATGTAATGTACATACACTGCCATCTATTGATGAACTTAGAAACTAAACATTGTATGAAGACTTATATGTTTCGATGACTCTAAACGCTTGCGCGATTTAAATACGTACAGTGACATCTAGTTTCAACCACTTTATTGAAGTGGTCACAAACAACATGCACAAAGTGTGAATTGGAGGAGGTGGAAGAGTGTATAATTAATTAAAGTTTTGTGTAAAATTGCTGCAAACCAAAAAGAATTAAAACTAGACGAGTTACGAGCTATACCGCAGTAACTAGTCATGAATGTATGCGATGACAGATCAGAAATAAAGACAAAATCAATGCTTTTTATTTGGACCAATTCACGAGCATGACGCATAAACCAGCCATAATTTTGCTGCTCCATATTCGCCATATATCAAGCTCCGTAGCTCCGTAGTATCCAGACATAGTTAAAGTTATGAATATTTTCGTCATTTTTATCTAGAGTTCATCCACCTACTGGGAGGGTAAGGCCGAAGCAGAGACGTTACAGAGGGTCTACGGAGTATCTTTCCCCGAGCCCAAACAGCTCAAGGAGTGGGAGTTCATCCAGGAGGAAGCGGCTAAGAGGGACCACAGAAAGATTGGCAGGGTATGTGGCTATAAACTCAATTTTTCTATAATTCATTCCAAAGTTAAATTTTTCTTTTCTATATTATTTCACAAGGAACTAAATTGTCTCTCTACTTACTCGCTTATAACTCTTACTGGGTATTCACCGCAGTCTATGCTAGTGATGTGCCGGATTGTTAAAAATGTATATCTGCGGATACGGATCTGAATACAGATATTTAGTGTCAAGATCCGCGGATACGAATACGGATCTTTATTATTTTATTCGATTGGTGTCTGCGCCCGATTGACATAAAAGTGATCATAATAGATTGGGGAAAAAGTCTTTTCGTATTTTTGTATGAAAAGTCAAGACATTTTTTTCAAAGTTTATTTACATTTATTTACAATATATATGTACCGTTTTGTTGAATAACTTTCTGCCATTTTGTGGGCAGAGACATTATCCCGTTACTGTAGAAACTTTGGGACTTCTGATCAAAAAAACGGGACAAATAGTTTTGGCAGTCCTCTCTTGAGGTCAACCTTACAGAACCTAAAGAATTCTGCAGAGACCGAAACAGGTGAAAATCTGAAGGCGCAAGGTCAGGGCTATATGGTGGATGCACTAGGACCTCCCAGTCGAACTCTCTTAATTTTTGCTGAGTGGCTAAAGATGTGTGTGGTCTAGCGTTATCGTGATGAAAGACCACACCCTTCCTGTTGATCAATTCCGGCCGTTTTCTCTCGACTGCTTCCTTTAATCTCATCAGTTGCTGGCAGTAAAGATCAGAATCGATGGTTTTGCCGGGCGGTAAAAGCTCATAATAAACAATGCCCTTCCAATCCCACCATACACACAGCATCACCTTATTTCGTGTTAGGCCAGGTTTGGCCACAGTCTGTGAAGCCTGGCCAACTTTCGACCACGACCTTTTTCGCACGTTCTTGTTGTACGTGATCCACTTTTCATCGCCAGTTATCAATCTCTTCAAAAACGGCTCGGTTTCATTACGTCTCAATAATGAATCGCAAATGAGTACACGGTTCATTAAGTTTCTTTGAGTGAGCTCGTGTGGCACCCAAATATCGAGCTTTTTTGTATAACCAGCTTTCTTCAAATGGGTCAAAACTGTTTTGTGGTCAATTCCCAGTTCTTCAGCTGCATCGTAACTACTAATATGCCGATCTTGCTCCACTCTTTCAAAAATGGCGTCCATTTTATTCGTAACAGGGCGACCAGAGCGAGGTGCATCTTTAACATCAAAATTTCCGGACTGAAAACGTTTGAACCAAATTTGTGCTACTCTTACAGACACTGCATCAGGTCCATAAACATCACAAATTTTTTTCACTTGCATGTTGCATTTTTGCCTTTTTTATAATAAAATTTTAAAATGTATCGAATTTCTTCATTAGATTCACTCATTTTTACGGAGAGAAAAACAAATGAAAAATAGCGGGAAACAACTTTTTTTTATTTTTTTCTTTTCTTTATAATGGAACCTTTTTAATGTTACCAAAACCAGCCAGACACAAATAGTACAGTCAAAAAAATTTTATAATAAGTTTATACCTACGTTATGCGAAAAGACTTTTTCCCCGACCTAATATTTTAATAACTTGCTATAATATTCCTGTAATTAAATTAATAAAAAGATTTCAGTTTTAGTTATTTCATTGTCATAAAAGTGAAGTTATAACTTTTATAATGAGAATTATAAAGATCTATCTATCTAAACGTTTGCAATATAAAGGTACCAAATATTTGATTTCATAAATACTCTGAATAGAATTTTATAGTTTTTTTTAATTCTACCTGATCGAACCGAAAAAGATCCGTACAAGATCCGAGTGAAAAGTAACGAATACGGATTTTTTTCCATCGGATATCCGCAGATACGGATACGGATATTCGGAACATTGCTAGTCTAAGCTAAAAACATAATTTGGCGCCCTTTCCATATTAAGTGGGCAGTAAGTTTGCTGCAACCATTAAAAATATAGTTTCAGCCAAATTCACTTTTAGCACCGAGATCTTTAAATGAAGCGTGTCAAATTTTGAAAAGTGGCCAGCCCTTCCGCATTCTAAGGACGCTTGCAATGGCAGGAACGTCACTAGAATCTACATTTAGTTTTACTCTATGCCGTTGTATGAAATGACAAAAATTAATAGTGAATAAAATGTTTGTTCCTCGTATGTTCTACCAGGAACAAGAGCTGTTCTTCTTCCACGAGCTGTCGCCAGGGTCGTGCTTCTTCCAGCCTCGGGGCGCCCATATCTACAACACACTTGTCAACTTCATCAGAGACCAATATAGGTAAATAACTGTTCTTTTTCATGTACGCCTTTTTTAATTTCGTACCTATTTGTAAATTCAAAGAGGTCTTTCGGGGATTGTCATAGATAAAGCGTCTTTGTGTCCAATATTACCAAGGAACGGAACCCTCAGACATGCAAGCTCACTCTGACCGGAATTGTTACCTTGTTTCCCAAGTATGAAGGAAGAGGCAATCTTAGGTTTATCCGATCTCTGCTTAAAATGTCCATTATATATGGAGGCAGGGAAAAAGTTGATCAGCCCCAATACTCCAGTAGAAATTAACGGCTAACTAACCTTAACGACTATTACATTTACTAATAACCGGGACCATTCGATGTTAAATCATTTACGGGTATTTCCCAATGTATTTATTTAAAGCAATTTTATAATAATAATAATAATATATCTTTATTTAATTATCCAATTTTTACATTATAGTGTATGATCAAAGTCACCTTGTAAGCAAATATTGCCTGTATCAGGTGACTAGGCTCTTCCATAGGTGTTGTCATCAAATATGGAATAATGTTTCCAATTTAAATTAATATTAAGCTACTATAATATATTCTTCTTAGGCTAAGTTTACTAACAAAAAAATACACATGATGAAATAGTGTGTGTGGATGTGTCTGTATATGTGTGTGCATGCGTGCGTGTGTGTGTGCGTGCGTGTGTGCGTGTTGTGTGTGTGTGTGCTGAGTGTGAGTGTTTGTGTGTATTGTCTTCATTTAGAGCTTATTAAGAAATTCTCTGTATCTTCATAATTTAATGTAGTTAGATAGTTAGTGATTAATTTCTTATTTTCTTGTAGGGTTTTATTGTATATATATATAATTGATTACAAAATGTTGTGTTTTGTTGACAGATTGCGTGGTTTTCAAGAAGTGGTGACGCCTAACATGTACAACGCGAAGTTGTGGCAGGCTTCCGGCCACTGGGCTCACTACTCGGAAAATATGTTTTCCTTCGACGTAGAGAAGGAGACGTTCGCTCTGAAACCTATGAACTGTCCGGGACATTGGTGAGTGGTTTCATGGTAATAATAGTAATTAAATTTAAATTTAAAAAAAATTATTAAAAATTCATTTATTCAAGTTTGGCTCAATAGAGCTCTTATGAATATCATACTTATTAACTAACGCGCCTTAATATCCTTGAACCTTTCACATAGCGCCATCTAGCCCCCAACGTGTCAGAACTTGTACTTGTATGTTTAATGGAATAGTGACTTAACTCAAAAAAGACGACTTTAGGGACATCACAAAAAAAATCTTCTAAAGAATACTTTTCCGCATTAAATTGATACTGATTTATTAATTAGTAATTCTTCTTGTGTTTTCAAAGTTTAATTAACATTGATTCGATCTCAGTAAGAAATAGAAAGACTATATATAAGTACGTAACTCAAACCTGACCTATCTATTAATGAGTCGATGTTCCTTCAAGCATGCGATGTGTGAATGCTAAAATGTAGATGTTATTAATTAAGTTTTGAACAGACTTCCCAAAAAGGAGGAGGTACTCAATTCGGCCGGTATTTTTTTAAATTTTTATTTCAAATTCACAACCAAAAATTAAACTCATATGTCTGTTTTCTTAGTCTAATGTTCGACAACCGAAACCGCTCCTGGCGTGAGCTGCCGCTTCGTATGGCAGATTTTGGAGTGCTCCATAGAAATGAACTGAGCGGCGCCCTCACCGGCCTTACTAGAGTGCGGAGATTCCAACAGGACGACGCGCATATATTCTGCACTCCGCAGCAGATTGAGGAGGAAATGGTAAGAGTTTTGGTTGAGAAGCGAATAAAACATAACGTGGGCTTAACATTTTTAACTTGTATGTGTATATTAGAATAAAGATTCAACCAGATCATTGTCGTGACCATCCCCTATTGTACAGGCTCAGCTCAGTTTCACAACACATACTTACTTGACTGTGATGGAAGGTTCCCTTAGTGCTACTTTATTGGTTACAGCTTAATAAACATAATTTAAAAGAGCATAGCCTGTGAGTTTCTTGTCAGTTCTTCTCACAGAGCGGGGGCTCGGAACTGGCATTTAGATTCACTTACACCTAATTTTTATTTATTTGCACTGTAAGTGAATCTAAGCTTCGTGATTTCAGTGTAGTAATATTTAGTTTTTTTTTTTAATTAAATTTATATTTTGTTTCGACGTTTTCAAGTGCTATGTAATTGTTTACGAAATAAATAACTTTTTACGTTTACTTTGTAATACAAGTATTTCCAATTCTAAGCGCTCCGAGCTGTTTTCTGAATAATTTATCTTAATGTGAGTAATTATGCTTTCATAGCATTTCTTTCTATTGTTAGCTAGCATTGTTATCCGGTAAATCTTGTGACTGCAGAACACAATTGTTTTAATATTATGTATTTTAATTGTAACTGGCGGGAAAAATAACCAACTTTGACGATTTTTTGCCCGTTCTTTTACGATCAAGCACCCGCCCGCAGTGAATAAGCGCGTTAGTTTATAAGTATGACATTCATAAGAACTCTATTGAGCCATATATTAATTTTGATTTGATTTGATATCCATAATAAAATCTAAAATTGTTGTGTTGAATAGTTTCTCGGTTTTTCGGGAACTTATAGTAGCGCGGGAATTGTTACAAAGTTTTTTTTAATTCATCACTTGCGTAAACGGTGGTGTTACAAGCGAGCAATGAGGAGCGCCGTATGGATGAGTGACATCTTGTGGTAAAATAAATGTCCTTATGGTCACCTATCCAAGAACTGAACTCTGAGATTTTTTTACTTCAGTGATCCTTGTGTGCTGTGTGGTATCGCCTAGAATAGTGCAACCTCCTTTCCTCTCATGGGGAGTCGTAAGAGAAATCCTACGAGATGTTGGGCAGAAGCGTCATCCTGCGTACTGGCTGGAATTGTGATCAACAACCCGCCTTCCTAGCGTAATGATTATGGGCAGATACTCCCAAATATAATGCATTCTATTGAGGCTGTTCAACAGAGGACTTTATAAGGCTGATATAAATAAATAAATATTTTCTAACAATTTTTTTTGTAAATAAATACTTAATATACCTAGGGAAACACCCAGACCAGAACAAATATTCATGTTCATGCACACAAATATTTTTCCTGTGTGGGAATTGAACCCACGACCTTGGAGCGGAGAGCGGGTATACTCGCCACCACGCCATATCGGTCATCAAACATGTACGAGTCAGCTCGAACATTGTTATGCATTATTTTATTTTGTTTAATTGACATAAAACTTGACGCCCGATACACGAGTAACCGTGTGACTGGGAACTGAATTATTAATTTAGTGTAATAAACGCACTCGGCAGCTACACACGTTTTTCATTTTAACACCTGTAGTTGTCTGACACCGGGACGCCCCATCTATTTAATGTGACATCGGGACGGCCCAAACAAAACATAATGATATGATATGTTAATGATGATCGTTTTCGCCACCTAGTACTGTAAAGATTCGCACTCGCTTTTCCGCGCTTCAACAGTTCATCAACTTTAATATATGTCAACCAATTTTTTTTTGGTATAGGAATTCTTATTATTTCTAATATTATTAAATGACTGATAGTATTTTCACCATTTTCCTTTTTTTTCACCAGGTGGGCTGCCTAGAATTCTTGGAATGCGTATACTCGACGTTCGGCTTCACCTTCCAACTGAAACTCTCCACAAGGCCTGAGAAGTATCTGGGAGAACTGGCCACTTGGAACCAGGCTGAGAAGGTAAGCTAATCTAGTGGAAGTCAGCCTGGATATTGCATCTCCAGTACTGCAAAGACAGAACGGTCGGAGATTTCTACATTTAATTATTTTATTTTTTACTTAAAATAGGTACACCAACAAGTTCACATGCATACTTTAACATTTAGTAAAGATATAGGTTCCGAACTCACATGAGAACGGATAACAGGCGTACACAACATTGTCGATACAGAGCACAAACTAATTTACACAAAATAAAAATAACAGAATCAATTAAAATAAATGAGATGTGACGAAAATTCTATATAAATAAATTCAACGGAATTGATTACAATTTGTACAAAAATAATTTAAAAAAAATATAAATAAGTTAACCCTTTCACAGACAAAGCTGGTCGACTTTGTTTATTGCTTTTCTACGGGGTATACTTTGAAGCTGTCCATATTTTCTCGCATAACGGGCATACATTAAATTTTTATACTTAATAGCAGACAAAGCGGATTGTGACTCTAAAGTCGCAGAGAAACTAAAGCCCCATTTTGTTCTTGCACAATCAATCAATTCTTTATTTGCATTCGTGTGTACAATTGCAGGTGTTTCACGATTTTGCCAGATACTTAAGACCCCACTTAGCTATATCATATATACTTAGCTTAGACTTAACTAGCTTTTTTTTTATTTACGTCGGTAACAAAATTCATTTACGCATTGTCTCCCGGCCAATGGGGGACCGAGAGAGGTATGTGGGACTCATCACCGGCAGACACGACCGCCAGCAGTAATACCCACTAAAAATCTCGACGACGCCCGCCGCTTGTTGACAGTAGGGCAGCCCGGTAGTCAGCACTAAGGGCACCCAGAGTCGCCAATCTCTAGGTGTTACTTTTCCCGGCCTCCGGGAGGTACTCAGCCCCCCCACCACGCCAAGGTGGAGACCTGTCCGGGGGGGGGAGGTAACTAGCCTAGCTATCTTAACAGGTATTGCATATGAAACTTATAATTTAACGTAACTTACACGATCTTAGCATAGCATTACTTTTACTTATTAAATTTATGCCTTACATATTTCGGCCTTACAATATTATGCGTCATGAATTTATACTATACATTTTTACCATTTCAGATACCAAGTATCTCAAATCGATCGTCAAAATTATAAAAGTAATTATATATATCCTTTATTCCACATAAACATTCATAAAAAACTCAGTAACAAATAAACATATACAAAGGTGAGGTTATTTCTATAAGAAATCTTTTCCAGCCAACCCTTTTTTGTTTGTTTTACGTCGGTAACAAAATGCGTTTACGCACTACCTTCCGGCCAAAGGGGGACCGAAAGGCGGTGTGGGACTCACCACCGGCAGACGCGACTGCCAGCAGTAATACCCACTAAAAATCTTCCGACGACGCCCGCCGCTTGTTGAGAAAGAGGCGGGGGCCAGTACCTGGGTTGCAGCTTCTGACACCCCGCCTGCGGCCAACGTCCCCCGGACCAAAACCGGGAGGACCTCCTCAGAGAGACGCAGTGGACGCGCCCCTCCTACCTCCTTGTGCGACCATAGCGTGTGTGGTCGACCATAGGGTCTATGGTTAGACAGCAGGGGCCCCCTGCCCCCACTGCCTAAGACCCTCCTGGCGCTGCTTGACGGGCCCTCCTGACCCGCCCGCTGCGCCCTCCACAGGTCCCTCTTAGTTTCCCCCCCCGGTAGTCATTACTAAGAGCACCCAAAGTCGTCGGTCTCTGGGTGTTACCTTTTCCCTAGCGCCTCCTGCGCCCTACCGGGAGGTACTCAGCCCCCCCACCACGACAAGGTGGAGACCAGTCGGGGGGGTTCCAGCCAACCCTAGCAGAAGTGTCGGAGATTAGTGTGTGGGATCACACTAAGAAATAATATGTTAATATATATAAATAATATATATATGTATATTACAGGCTCTAGAAGATTCCTTAAACAAGTTCGGTCGCCCGTGGCAACATAACCCGGGAGATGGCGCTTTCTACGGCCCCAAGATAGACATCACCATACAAGACGCCCTCCGAAGGTCCCACCAGTGCGCCACCATACAGCTGGACTTCCAGCTGCCAGAGAGATTTAACCTCAACTATGTCAGGTAATCATTCAAATAATAATACATACATACAATCTCACCTGTTTTCCCGAAGGGGTAGGCAGAGGCATATTGGAAGCCCACATTTACACCACGTATGTTTATACGTTAATTCACAATTTGTTTGCTAAGTTTGTTAGCCTCGCCGTGGATATAGTCGATCTGAGATTTTTATAAATTTTGTTTTTAAAATCTTGGCGCTGACTCCGCCCCTATCCATGTGCCGCCCGGGGCAATAGCCCCCTCTGCCCCCCCCCCCGTCGCTACGCCCCTGTCTAAAGAGAAAATTTCCAATGCTACTTGCGTGGAAATCATTTGATCCTTGGAATCAGCATAGTGAGTTAAACTTATCGCAATGTCACCGGTTCTGATTCAACGGCGTTTATATTAAATCTGTCCGATTAGTGGGTAAAAAGAGGGTCGGTTATATACAAACAAACATACAGGTGAAACGAATATAACTCTGTTAAAAATGTAGCGCATGGCGCTGGTTTTTTATTAGATATAGTATATTAACATAAAAAAACCTCTTGCACAGTGAAAGCGGAGAAAAGAAGCGCCCAGTAATAATACACCGCGCAATCCTGGGCTCTGTGGAGCGCATGGTGGCGATTCTGAGCGAGTCATACGCGGGCAAGTGGCCGCTGTGGCTCAGTCCGCGGCAGATCTGCCTTGTGCCAGTGGGACCCGCGTTCGATGACTACGCGGTACAGGTTAGTATTTTGTTTTCAATGTGATACGTCATAATTCGTCGGAAGCGCACGTAGCTCCGCGTAGCTCGGTGGTCGGATACGGTCACCGAAGTAAAGCAGAGTTTACAGAGGTCAGTCCTTGGATGGGTAACCGTTTGTGTGGCATTTGATATCGAGCGCTTCCGTGCTTCGGAAGGCACGTTAAGCCGTTGGTCCCGGTTATTACTAAATATAGTAGTCGTTAAGCCATGTTAGGGGCCTAATTGGGCGGCTTGAAAAATTCTAACAGCAGGACGCCATACACCTAATCCTCGCCTCCGCCAATCCGCACTGGGTCAGCGTGGTGGAGAATGACCTCGCACCTTGGTGAGTGGAGGCTCGTGCTCAGTAGTGGGACTGAGATGGGCTGAGATGATGATGATGACGTCATAATTCCCTCATCCTGCCTGATGGAAAGCAGACGATACATTCTATAAACATAGGAGCGCTTAATACCGTGGGAATAGCACGGTATCAAGCGCACCTACTCATGACGGCCTGCAAAAATTGCCGTTTCACGCCCCGCTTATCTTATACTTAATTGATTGCTGGTTTATTTTGCACTAAAAGTCGTAGGTTCGATTTCTACATCGTTATAATTGCAGCAAGGTTTCTGCCCATCTCATATATGGGTGTGAGATTATGTATGCATGTGTACAAAATGTAACTTTTATTTTTAAAAAAATTGTAATTTTATTTCTTACGACTTTCTTATCTGTGGATGACGTTGCTGGTGGTGTAATGGATAATGTAATATGTATTGTAACACTGTTCTGGTAATAATACAAGTGGTACTACCGCTTGTTATCCCAAATAAAATTTAAAAAATTGAAGCCGTGCGTGCGTGTGCGCATTTGATTACTTTGCTAGCTAAATATTGAAGTTGTTGTAGGCGGCCAATATTAAACATTATTTAATTTTATGATTAAATAAAATATATATTATATTTTAATATTTTAACTTAGCCGCGCAATGACGTCAGAAATAATATGAATGTCTAATATTTCTAAAATTGTTTCCAGGTGAACAAACAGCTGTTTGAGGCCGGGTTCATGTCTGAAGTTGACACGGACGCGGGAGACACGCTCAACAAGAAAGTGAGAAACGCACAACTGGCACAGTTCAACTATATTTTAGGTAAATATTATATTCAGGTTTTGTTAAAACGTATAATAATGATTGTTTTAGTGACGGTAGTGTTAATTTTCTAACTTTTTCTATCGACACCTTGTATGTACCTTGTCTTCCTGTGACCACGAAAGGCTGTGAAAGATTCGAAACGTCGGAATAAAAATAGTTAAATATACCGCGATTTAAATACATAAGATATATTTTTTCGCAAGTTTATTTATGTTTACTAAATATTATAAAACTATATATTTGGGTGTATAGGGATCCTACCAAGACCTAAGGAGCCCAAGCCAACCTCACCTTCAAGTGGTGCACCTGCCGATCAAAGAACGAGGCTCTGGCGAACATAACAGTGCCCGGTAAGCGGCAATAGGCTCGCTACCTATTACGTGGGACCAACTATATAATTGGCGAAGTGTGGACGTATTATATGCCTCTGCCTACCTCTTCGGGGAAACAGGCGTGAATGTATGTACTAAATATTTCATGTCTTAATTACAGTGGTGGGCGAGAAGGAAAAATCTTCAGGGACTGTAAACGTGCGCACCCGCGACAACAAAGTACATGGAGAGATGTCGATCCAGGGCCTTATCGACCATCTCAACAAGCTCGTCCAGGAGAAGACCATAGCTGAAGACAGCCAGCTACTCAAGTAGACTTCTTTCAAAAATCATAAGATTACGCTTGGGATTATGTTTACAGCGCCATCTCATAATGTATGCATATAAACATCAAAAGTTCTATCAAAAGAGTTAATTTATAGTCCGCGGCGCATAAGTTGAACATTTACCTTTTCAGTAACAATGTAACGGTCTTAATCGAAGTGTGGCGTGGGGGGGGGGCGTTACAATAGCGACGCATCGCTTGCTCGCACGCGTTCACTTTCGGTTCCATTCTTTTGCTTACGATTGTACATGCGCAGAACTCCTCAATTTATACAATGTTATTATTGTGTTCTTCTCTATACGCGTTTATTAAATATTATACACAAATTAATATAAATATAGCACATTTGTATGATGCTGGATAGCGTGGAAATTATAATGAAGCAAATCTTTATAATAATTTTTGCAGATATTTTAATATTATGCACTTTATTTCTTTTACAGTAAGCAATTCAATAATTACGATGCATTTAAGTGTGCTTTTTATAATACTAGGTAGTTTTATCCTAAATAATGTAAGTAACTTTTTACTTTCAAAGTTTCTTCTCTGGCATTTTTGTATAAGTAGAAGTGAGGTAGTCTGTGAAATGTTTAGTTAACTTTTGAATTTGTTTGGCAAAGCACTTAAGGGATCTTTAATTTATTTATTAATTATACATAAGTTATCTATGGTGGCCCTAATAAACTATTTTATAAAATATATTGTGTTTTTTTTTTAATAAATAATAAACACTTAAAGCCTAATATTTTTCATATTGCCCTATTAAGTTTCTTATAGAATTCTAATAAAAAGACGCCATACACTGACCTCTTATCCGCACTGGATCCGCGTGGTGAACCTAAATCCCTCAGCTGGAGAGAAGGGCGTCTCAAACAAAGGTGAAAGCTTTGAAAGAAGGGCAGCTAAGTCGTTCAGTCGCAGAATATCCTTTTCGCCCGGCTATTCCACAAATCTTTCTGATAACATTATCAGTGAATAATAAAAACTAAACTGGCTTTTACTTGGTTTAAAATTCTTATTGGTATATTGAACTCCTTCCAATATCTTAGGGGTCAAACCAACCTCACCTGCCTGGTGGCGAACATAAACGTTCCCAATAAGCGGCAATAGGCTCGCCACCTATTTCGTGGGACCATATACTATGCCTACCCCTTCGGGGAAAAAGGCGTGAATATAACATAAATATTATCTGACAATTACACCAATTATTTAGCCACCAAGAACTTGTGTTATGGATACTAAATAACGGATAAACATACTTAAATACTTTTTTGTTTGGTAAATACATACTTAATATACATAGTAAAAACACCCAGACCAGGGGGCCTACCGCCGAGTTCGATGGCAATCGATTAAAGGGCAAAATGGATTTCGAATTGATTCTGTCGTACCGCCGAACTCATGGAAATCGAAACAAAATGGCTTTCTCCATTTACCTATTGGTCTGTCACGGACTGAAGGTCATGAATGAGAGGTGGCTGTCGGCAGATTCCCCGGTACGGATTAATGAACGCAAAACAAAGTTTGATCTAGGTGGATTACCGGTAATCCATCGAATTCGGCGGTAGGCCCCCAGAACAAATATTCATGTTCATGCACACAAAGATTTGTTCTACGTGGGAATCGAACCCACGACCTCCGGAGAGAAGTGTAGGTATACTGACCTCCACGCCATATCGTTTGTCTGAAAAGTATGTATGTAGTTAGTTTTTGAACAGGATATTTAGCGAAAGGAATATTCCGCGACTAGACTAGCTTAGTAGTCAGCATCAACTCAGCCAATTAATGTCCAACTAACCGTAGTTAACCGGGCACCGGCCCGTGTTCAGTAATAGGACAGCCTAACTGACAGGCGCTATAAGGCTGAGTTGACGATGCATATTTAGTAATTTAGTTCAATTATATTTGAAAATAAAACCAACTAGCTTGACTAGCATATAATTACGGAGGATTGTTTTAAAAAAGTAACTTTAAATCAAGTGTAATAAATATTGTTATTTTTATAGGATGGGTTCAGATTTTACTTATATTTCTGACACTAAGGTGTGTAGAAACTTCAATAGTGTAAAAATTGCACTGCTGTGTCTTCTAAAATTTCTCTTAAAGAACCGTGTATCGTTCTAAAGTAGGTAAGCACAAGAACCTACAGATAAAACTAATAATTCAAAGCAAATGGCGACTCAGTGATAACTTGGCTCGTCAAACTTATACTTGCTTCTTTTATATTTAGTCCTGAAAAAAAAAACTAATTTAGTTTATGAAATAACATCTTGGACTTCTTGGCGGGAAAGTGAAGCGTCATGTCTGCAGTTTTGTTATATTTTCTAAAACTTGTGATATTTCGAACGTTAATGTGTAATAACGGTGGATTATTAACCGTTAAGTGTTTGTGAACGTACATGAGTGTTGGTAAATGAAACAAAACAGTGCAACATCACTTTTCATATTCTCTCAAGAAGTCCGTGTAAGATCTCAGCATAGTCCCACATCTTTACTGAGGACTCAAGGGGCTTAGAGGAGGGTATCTTATTTACCATTTATCATCTTTATCACCACTCATACTCGTTTACTATGATTTATGTATTATTAGTATATATCTTACTTGACACTGGCAATGGGCTAAACGCATAAAGCCGCAACAAAAATTTTTTGGATTTTCAAAATCTTCTGGATTCGGTCATGGAAGTTCTTATGTGGTCTTCCCCTACCAACACTTCCATTCACTTGTCCAACATAAATCACTTTCGTTATTCTACTTTCATTAATCCTCTCAAATTAGTCATAATTACCTTATAGCTATGTTATTAGTAAAGCATAAAAATATTAAGTATGTAAGTAATTATCAAGTTGTTTATCCCATAATAGGGGCAGTGATCAATACTTCTAAAATATTATGTCTTCCTGTTTAAATATCTGTTTATTTATATATAGGTACGCTAACAGCTAAACATACAAACATATATTAAGTCATCATACAACCACAAAAATACACATATTATGTTGGCCTTTAAAGGCACACACAGCTAATACCTAAGTTTATTCTGAACTAAAATTTAAAAAAATATATTAAACAATCTCTACTGTCTCCCACATCCCGTCCCAAGCGCTCCTGTGTTACTAAAACACTTGAGTATCCTTCCTTTAATACTAAATTCTTCCGAAATTCATTCACTGCCCGTGGTGCACAGTTGTGGAATAAGTTGCCAAGTGATGTCCGGGACAGTCCGTCAATTGTGTCTTTTAAGACAAACTTAAAGAAGCACTTGCTATCGAGCTAGTCATTTTGATTTTTGTTTATTTTTTATTTTTCTTTGTATTTATTTATATATATAAGTAGGTTTATATATCTGATATGTATCTTATATCATATTTTTGTATATGTATATGTGTAATATTATCATATTGTAGTGTGTTATTAATGCCCGCTAACTATCTCTCCCACTTCAGTTAAGGTTGACTGGAAGAGATTTCTTTTAGAAATAAGTCCACCTTTGTACATCGTCTTTTTCACATAAGGCTTTTTTTGTAATTGTTTGTTTTTTGTGCAATAAAGAATATATATATATATATATATATATATATATATACTACTAGGAATACGCTGAATTCTTTACGACTGCGGAAGATAGAAAAATGTGGAAAACTTCTCAAAAAGTGAAAACACAGTAAAAAATTATAATAATAAATGTCTGACACAGAGCGGCGCTCACGCAAAATAAATAACTTTAAGAAAGCGAGTCTTAAATTAGTTTAATTTAAACAATGTCTACTAGGAATACGCTGAATTCTTTATGACTGTGAAAGTTAAAAAAATGTATAATACTTACCTGTTGAAAAGTGGAAAAATTGTGAAAAATTATAATATTTAACACCACATTTTTGTTACTTATTTATATTTGACTATAATTATTGATTTGATTTGACTAGAACGGTACAAAGATCATTTAGTTAAAAAAAATATAAAGTTTCTTACAGTTTACTGGCAATCACCTCCGCTAGTAATATGCCCACCGACATGATCGTCCCATACACCATGAACAGCAATACGGGTCGCAAATCCAGTAACCCGACGCTGCTGAATGCTGAAACCTACGGGATAACAATTATTTTTATAGGAATATAATAAACTAAACCTCTAAAAAAAGCTTTTTTGATCATCAAAAATACTGAGTGAGCATCTAATAGGTGATTAGGTGCTCAATCAGTATTTTTGATGTACAAAAAGGTTAGGTTAGGTTGGCAATTTATTAATTTTGAAGACACGTTAAATAACACCCATTTTTATACGTTTGTCTAGACTAGTGCCACCCCCTTTCATCTCACGGGGAGTTGTGAGAGTCGACGCAGAGAAATCCTACCGATGGGCAGTAGCGTCATCCTGCGTAATGGCTTGAACTGTGACCAACTAACCCGGTTGTCAAGCGTGGTAATTATGGGCAAATACGAGGGTATTTGAGGGTTATTGAGGAATATTATAATGTAAACTATTGGGAAGTCAGTTCAGATTACCTTGCTGACAATAAAACATGTGTTAGGTACTTGTCTACAAAAAAAAAGCAAGCGACGACCAAAACCAAAAAAATATAATATTCGGTTCACTTTCTCAGTCCTCTATTAAAAAAAAACCCAGTGCAGGTACATAAAAAAGCCTTGCACATCTAACAACTCCTTTTACAAGATCATCTGTTAGACTAATGATTCTTCTGGGCCAGTGGTTCCGAACCTTTTTAGTTCTATGAACTATGTCACTACTGATTTAAAAAGATTATTGTCTAAAATAGTTAATTTCCTGACTTAGCAATGAAGCCTTTCAGCATTATAGTCCAATTTCATGGGCCGGATTGTTCCTGCTAGCTCATCACCCCCTCAAATAACAGATTACCCCCAGGTTCGGAACCAGTGTTCTAGTGCGGCCATAGCAGCGTCTTTAGTATGTTTCTAGAACTAAGTACCTACCTACAATAGGAATAATGCAGGGGGCCTACCGCCGAGATCGATGGCAATCGATTATAAGGCAAAATGGATTTCGAATTGATTCTGTCGTACCGCCGAACTCATGGAAATCGAAACAAAATGGCGTTCTCCATTTACCTATTGGTCTGTCACGGACTGAAGGTCATGAATGAGAGGTGGCTGTCGGCAGATGCCTCGGTACGGATTAATGAACGCAAAACAAAGTTTGATCTAGATGGATTACCGGTAATCCATCGAATTCGGCGGTAGGCCCCCAGGTCGAATACTACTGCCCGAAGCGAATTTATCACATCATTATAGAAACCCTGTAGGTATTAGGTCATTAAGCAAATATTGTTGGTATAAAATTAGCTACAATATTACTCTACATTTATATCAAACTCTTGTGCTCTAAGATCGAAAGTATTTAGGTGGCAATGAGGAAGATAAAGGGATAAAGACGTATTTTTAACCCCCGACGCAAAAAGAGGGGTGTTATAAGTTTGACTGTAGTTTGAGTATGTCATGCTCACTCAAATGTCTTTGCGGTGGTGGCGTCATGCGTCGGGTTGTTGCGTTCCCTAAAATATGGTTGAGCGAAACGATGGCTGGTTCATGCGTCATACTCGTGAACGGGTGCCGCCAGTGGGGACTGGTCTGCTCATGTCTACTATGTTTATTCGTACTCATACTCGTATAACTTAAAATAAAAAGTTATTTTCTTCTTTTATTTTAAATCATGTGACGCAGAACACATGTTTTTGTAGATTTGTCAAATTGTTTTACTACTAAGTACATATTCTTGTAACTGGCGGGAGAAAAAAACTAACCTTGACGATTTTCTTGCCCGTTCTTTTACGATCAAGCTCCCGCCCGCAGTGAATGGGCGCGCTAGTTTTTAAGTTTTGACGTTCATAAGAGCTCTTTTGAGCCTAACTTGAATAAATGAATATGAATTTGAATTTAAATTTGACGTGTCTCTCTGTCTGTCTGTAGCATTATAGCTCCCGAACAAATGAACCGATTTCAATTTAGTTTTTTTTGTATCACAGGTGTTTTTATTAAAATTGTACCTTTCAGCTCAGAATGATTCCTTTGTTGCGTTTAACATGATACTCGCCAATGACCTTTACATTTTCTTGATTTGTCAGTTAATACCTATTGACTTACTTAAAAGCTTTTTAAGTGACCCAGTTGTTGAAGGCTTACTTTGTTAGCACATCGCGGTTGAGGCACTTGTAGCCTTTTAGTGAGGGCTGACTGTAGACCCGAAGAGCGAATCTGTTTGAAACTGCAACAAATACATAAGTTAATCAGAGATAATTTATTTTGATTTATTTAACTCTTAAACACATAATATCTATTCGAGAGATGGGTAAGGAGAAAAAGGTTAGTGTATATCTCACCTTTTTTTTTTATTTACGTCGGTAACAAAATGCATTACGCAGACTCCACCTTGGCGTGGTGGGGGGCGGAGTACCTTCTGGTAGGGCGGAGGCCGGGAAAAGGTTGCGACGAAAAACCCTTTTTTTTTTGATTTCCGTTCTGACACCCCGCCCGCGGCCAACGTCCTCCAGACCAGAACCAGGAGGATCTCCTCATAGAGACGCAGTGGACGCGCCCCTCCTACCTCCTTGTGCGACCATACCGTGTGTGGCCGACTTCTCGGAGGGTCCATGGTTAGACAACAGGGGCGCCATGCCCCCGCTGCCGTAGACCCTCCTGGCGCTGCTTGACGGGCCCTCCTGGCCCGCCCGCTGCGCCCTTCACAGGTCCCTCTTAGTTTCCCCCCCGGTAGTCAGTACTAAGGGCACCCAGAGTCGCCAAATCTCTGGGTGTTACCTTTTCCCTAGCGCCCTCTGCGCCCTACAGGGAGGTACTCAGCTCCCCCACCACAACAAAGTGGAGACCAGTCGGGGGGGAGGGGGGTGTATATCTCACCATGATCTACCTATCCTGTAAACGGCAATAGGCTCGCTACCTAACACGTGGGACCAACTAAATAATTGGCGAGGTGTGGGCGTATAATATGCCCCTGCTTTATAATATACTCCTTTGGTGTCAAAGGCATAAATGTATTTAACTCTAATGATAATAATAATTAAAACTAATGGAGTGCCCGAAATGCCATAAGTCCGACAGAAGTATAGGATCTAAAAAAATTATATTATCACACTAGTTATCCTTTTTATTTCGTGAAGAGTCAATATATATGGCCTTTAGCAATATAAGTTCAATATTATTTCAGAAAACAAATACGAACATTGGAAATAATGTTTGTGGTCCAGTAAGTTTAATAGCATAGTTAGTGTTGGCTAGGAGTAGGTTCATAATTCAATTGTTAATGTTATATTATTATGCACTGTATAGCGTCACAGACAAATAAAAATTGTGATTTAAGTATTTACCTAACAAATTAATAATTTAAGAAAGCATGTGAGTGTTTTCCCAGTTCTTCTTACAGGCCTTAAAAATAATAATCTCTTAAAAATAATTAAGGGCCAGTTCCAAAACACCGCTGTTTTGGAACTGGCCCTTAATTATTTTTTGTTTTTAAGTCAATCAAAGCTTTGTGATTTCAGTGTGATCATATTTTGGAAATTTTTACGTTTTCAAGTACTATGAAATAGTTAATGAAATAAAATATTTCTTGAAATTTGAACTTCTAACCAATTATGGATTAAATAACTATCTAAACATAGATTTAAATAGATACCCAAACTTACGCAACTCTGAGCAGCTCCAGATAAGGCGAGTGTTTCTTCACTGGGATGAAAGGATCGAACCCATTTAGTAAGTCTACCTCCTGAAGATCGCACTTCTCTGTCTCTAAGAATGTCTTCTCTATGCGCCTGTACACCGGCTCCACTATCGAATGGAATGCGAATAAGCCCTGGGTTGGAAAAACAACTTTTTTTAACGGATTTTTTGAAATTTTAACCGTTAAGATTATTTTTGGCTTTAAATAGTAAAGTCTTAATATCTCCGTAAAATGATTTTATTTAGGAGCAATACACGAACAACGTATTAAGCCAAGGTAGTATAAAAAAGCTGAAGTTATTTCAATGTATAGGGATCACATTTGAACGGACATCAATTAAAGCGTTTACTCTGGAAGACTATTTTGTCTTACTTATTTATTTTTAAAAACAATTTAAGCAATTTATCGTAGTATTTAAAATGTCATTAATTACCTGTCTTATCCTCTCCACACCTTCATTCATCTCGTAGAACTGTCCATTTCCTTTTTCAGGGTCATTTTTTTTATAAATGGTAACACCAACTGGATCTTTATACAGCTGGAAAATTGAATAATAGTAATAAATAAATTAAAATTTCTGATAATTTTACCATTTATTTAGTGCCAGGATAAGTATCATTAAAAAATTGTGTTTTGAATACTAAACAACGGATAAAAATACATAATACTTTTTTTGTAAATATTTGCTTTATATACCTACATAGTAAAACAACCAGACCAGAACAAATCATAGGTATTTGTGCACAAAAAGATTTGTCCTTATCTATGTGTGGGAATTGAACCAACGACCTCAGGAGTGGAGTGCGGGTATACACGCCATACGGTCGTCAATTTCGTAAACGCCTACGATATTATATTAGTATGTAACAATATTGCAACTGTTACGGAAATAAGGCAGAATTTACAAATATCAATAAGGATTGATACAAAGATACATACAAGCTAGGTAGGTATGCGTGAAAGATTGTATTTCATTAGATATCAAGCGCTTCTGTGCATCGGAAGGCCTACTGACATCATTGACTTAACAATAATACCAGTTAACACTATACATGCGACAGTTGTGAAGCCAAATTAAAGGCCTATATTGGGGGGGGTTGAAAATATTGAAACAGCCAATCTGCTCTGGGGGCCTACCGCCGACCGCTTACCGGTAATCCATCTAGATCAAACTTTATTTTGCGTTCATTAAAACGCCATTTTGTTTCGATTTCCATGAGTTCGGCGGTACGACAGAATCAATTCGAAATATTCGAACTCGGCGGTAGGCCCCCAGGGTCCGCGTCGAGTTATGTGACCTGATTTCTTCTCATCTTGGTTTGGGAGAAAAGTCCAGTACACTATAATGGGACTACAATGAGCTTAGATAATGATCGTTACCTGAACGTCTGCCGGAGACAAGTTGCTCCAAAGTACTTACACTAAAGACGAAATGATTGTAGTCTACGTCGTTAGCGGCGAGTGTTATCTTGGAGGCGGCGAGCTGGGCCAAGGTCCTGATGGAGTTGGAAGGTGCCTGCAGCAGCACGACGATGTTGGCTGAATATGCCGCGTACAGTGCCATCAGCGCCGTGAAAATTACCCACTCCATTATGCGACCTGAACCGGATAATTGGTGGCATCATATACAGGTTGCGTTGGTACATTCATTACGCGTCTTAAAAAAACAAAGACACAGTCTTAATCAGAGGCGGCTCGTGACGTTTTTTGATGGGTGTTCACAACAAAAAAAACGAGAGCTTACCATTATTTTATCGGTACAGGTTGAGGATCCATTCGCGGGTCTTTTTGACGAACAAAGACATCTATCACTTTCTTGTAAAAATCAGATAATTAATTATTAAACCGTTTTTCTAGTTTTCAAGTAAGTGCAATATCAGGCCTTGGTGGCCCCTTACTTTTCAAATCGAGACGCATTTCGAGAGTCTTGTCACAATTTTTAATAAAAGATACACCGTATAGTTGAATTTTCACAAAGACATTATCTCTTTGGATTTTCACCACTAATGTCGCGCACAAACTATTTTATAATATTATTTAAAAGAAAATCCGCGAAGCATAAAATTACCGGGCGACGACGTTTGTTTGTTTACACAAGAGCGACAACAACGCCTTGTTCGATCCCAATTGGCAACGTCGCGTAGCAGGAGCTGCGCTCCAGATTTGTTTATTTTTCATAGGAAATATTTTGTTTCACGCGCCGGACTGTGTCGATGTTTCTCTTTCGCACTCATTGAATGCAGGTTAGGCATTGTACTACACTTATTTTCATAGTCACTCGCTACATGACACCAAATATTATCTTAGAATTAAATTAAATGTTAATAAATTAAATGGATTTCCACATTGAGCGAACCTGAGTCGCCTGCATCCATCGGCTTCCCGCCGCCTTGACCAGATCATCGGTCCATCGCGTAGGAGGCCGTCCTTTATTACGATTGCAGGTTCGCGGTCGCCAATAAAGAACCTTAACGCCCGTAATCGTTAGTTGGTTCTTCGAGCTATGTGCCCTTCATTATAGAATACTTTATATGAAATCTAATGAAACCACACATAGCGGCCACGTCGAAACGTTTGAATTGTGCGAGGTTTCATAAAATATCAAATACAGAATTCTGAAAATCGTTTCACAACGACGCGTTCGTTTCGAATAGTTATGCGTTCAGCTTACTTCACTTTCGATATATAAGTATGATGAGAAAACATAAGTGACCCCCGAGCCCTTTAAATACTAATTTCAATGGCTTTGTAGTTCATTGTCCAGTATTATAAAAATCTGGTCTATTGCTGCCCACATTGAATAAAGTTAAATTGTGTTGCAGTACTATCTTAACCGAAGAATAGAGCACCAGTCGAAAGCAATCCTGGCAATGCAAGTGTTGAGCGTCGGAAGCGCAGTATTCTGCGCAGTGTCCAGGATCACAGACCGAAGGCATCACTTGAGAGATGTTCTAGCTGGCTCCGTTATAAACTAAACGTTTGCAAACTCGCCTTGTTATGTCGGTCACCCTAGTCCTTCTACGGATTTCCTTAATTCTGATGCGATCACGTAGGGACACTCCGAGCATAGCTTTCTCCATTGCACGCTGAGCGACTTTGAGCTTCCTTATGAGGCCCATAGTCAGGCACCAAGTCTCAGTACCGTACGTCATCACTGTACCACCGTCACCACTATGATATTTCATTCAAGTTTGGAAAATAATTTGTTGTCATTAACCCCTAAGACCATGACCACAGTGTATGAATATTTTAAATTCCAATAGCAGAACACCATACACCTTCGGCAATACACGCTAGTATGCGTCTTCATCATGAATTACCTGACTTTCTCTGGTACCGTATTCAGTAGAGTAAAATTTATCTAGTTACCTGAAAATTTTCGAGGCTCCAAGACACATCCCTGTTGACTCACTGCGCTCATCGTCAGCAGCAGAGCATCTCCAACGCTACCATCCAGTTGTGTAGGGCTCTAGAAAATATCACTTGGAAAATAAACTTTAAAACAGTTAACTTAACTTGAACTTCGTTTCCGTGTAGCAACGTAGTACCTATTTTGCATTTTAATAATTGTTTGGTTTCAAATAATGTCCTACAACCAAGGGTTTCATTGGGAAATTAGCCCTGTGTCACGAGCTCACCACCTCAAGACATCAACATCGTGGTTAGATAGATAAATAGATCTGTAGCGACACCGTGCAAGCGATGAACAGAACGTAAAAGATGAATGAAATCCTGAATCCTTTAATTGAAATACTCTTAGTAATTAGTCTAGGTTAGAGGCCCTCAGTCTCGCCTTCCCCAAATCCATTTCGGTTGCGCTGCAGAGGCATGCAGCATTCACACACATGGAGTTTAGCCGGTCGGCCCCTTATGGGTCATCCCGGCATAACCTACTCGCCGGCAAGAGGTATCTAGGAGTGTATCTAGAAAGATGCGCGTACTTTGCTCCGGAAGCGCACGCTCGGCTAATCGTCGTGCATGCGTGGATTGCAGATTTTCCATGTATAAAAAAAAACCTCGGTTGGGCCGCGGCCCCTGGACGCCCGGTGCAAGATCTTATCTTTGGTAGGGAGTACCACTTACTCCCTACAGATCTAACGTAGGAGTTAGACTTGACGAAATATATTGAACGTGCTTTATTGTTTGGACCTTCTTTTTAAAGTGACACGTCATAATGACGACATCCTGAATTTGCGCGCAAATTGCTCGTGATTATTGTAAATACGGTAATTGTAATATCCTGTGTCTACTAAACAAAAAGGTTTTACTTGTAAATAAAAATCTAATCACCGTTTCAATAGTAGCCTCCCACTTGCTCTCCAGTAGCAACATGGCGGTAGTTAATATGACACACGCGACGATCGCCAGCCAGACGTTTGTGGAGAACGGCAGGGAGAAGATGTTGGACACATAGGAGAGAGGCGGCTGTCTGAACACGAAGCGGACACGGAACGTCGCCACCATGTCCGTGTACGTCACCACGTTTAGACGTTCAGTGTCAGATACTAGACAGTTGGTGCCTGGTGGAGATATAAAGTGTAAATCAAACATTCCGAACATTGCTGTAATGCATAAAGCATGACCATTTGTTGACTAAACACTCGCCATCCTGACGATTTGATGCACACGTTACTTTGACGTGCATCAAATCAGAAATAAATTACTGAATTTAAGGAGTGAAAATAATTAATTAATTAAAAAATCCCTGTTAAAGTCTTAAAGACGATCGATTTGGCTTTATGATACAACATTAGGTTCAAAAATTAGCATAATTATAATTATATTGGAAAACTTATGAGAAGAAAAACCAGTGTAGGGATTAAAATTTTGTTGAAATTAAATATATAATATTAACTAGGTACTGAAGTTACATAAGTTATACTTAGAATAGTTAAAAGGAAACTAATAGTCAGTACCCAAATCAGCATTTCCCATATGCAAGTCGTTTATCATTCCAGACCACTGGCCATTTTGCTGGTATCCCCAACGATGACTGAAAATGTATCGTGGCGTCGCGTTCAGCATTTCGAAAACCAACTTCACTTCCATCCAGCAAATTTTGGCTATTGAGTCGAATTGTGGTTCCCTGGATAAATTGTATTATGTAGGTAGTACAGTATATATTTTTTTGTTTTTTTGTTTATTTGCGATCAGTCCTAAGACTATGAGCAAATCCGTTCTGTGCTGATGCAGGTGCAATATTAAAGATATTGGTTGATAATGCGGTGGTCATGTCTTACAACACTTTTTTTCATGTCCACAAGACCTGATTGAAAATGGTAACCGTAGCCTATTGACAGTTGAAATACCAGGACTCTGCGTGTATTTACGCAAACAGAAGATTTTGGTTATAAGAGAGTCTCATAGAGAACTACCCACGGGCAAAGAATGCAGCTGTAACTAAAGTGCAGCCATTCGTTGAGCAAAACATCATCTGAACATAACTTTAAAACTTTTTAAATTATATTACTTATTTTTAATCTTACAGTCGATTCTCCAGTGGCAGATGATATTGCGTCGTGTTACTGTCTTGGATTACATTGGCCATCGTCAAAGTATGACCCATCACATCTCTTCTTCTTCGAAACAACTCTCTGTGAGGCCTGACGTCGATTAGGGTTTCATTAAAATATCCTTTCAATGTATGCACTATAGGTCCGTTAATTGAAGGTTTATGTACTAAAAAGGATGAACTAAATAATTTATTTTACTTCATTTTATTGATACAAATATTAAGTATGTAATGGTCCTTACATTCAGTCATTGTGTATTCATTTTCAATTCTTCGTGCTAACACCACGTCGCTGCTTACCAGCATAGGGCATTTGTAAACTGCATTCATTTTATCAGTATCAGACGAATGTGACAAGATTAACCAGCGAAAAGGTGATTGAAAAAGGTTTTCCTCAACTGCCTTTAATTAAGAAATTAATGAACAATTAAGTTTGTATGCAAAAATAAACCATGAAGTTTTAGAGAAAGTGCTCAAATTACCTTTTTTAGAATTACGTCGTAATTAGGGCAATCAAGATCAATAAGAAATAATATATCGTGATACAGATGTTCCAGATTTTTTAATTCCAATCTATTGGTACCTATAAATCCCATAAATCCAACTTTTGACAATTCTCGAACTATGCCAATTTGTTGATCTGAAAGATAAGAGAAATTTATTTCGATGAAACACCTTTCAGATCTTTTTGAATTAAATAAAAACATTTATATTTTTACTTCTGTTCCAGCATAACTCCTTCAAAACTATAAAAGTAGGTTTCTCTTCGTTACTGACATAACTTTTTATAAAACTGGTCTCAATAAAGTTCCCTGCGAAACCCTCAGAACAAATTAGCATTAGAACTAAAACTCTTACTGCTAGCTTCATGCTCACATTTACTGCAGATATTATTGTTAGTAAAACTTTTCATGCAGCAGTATACCTCTGTATAATAAAAGTTTCATTTATTGAATGATAAAGTAGAAAGCTTTGTAGAAATCCCAAACGTTCGCAGGGAAAAAGCAAATTAATAATTCACAGAGAAAATTAGTTTAAATACTACCTCTGTGAACCAATTGTTTCTAATTATGTGGCTTTAGACGGCTAAATCAAATCATAATCAATTTAGAAAGGGGTTACTCGAAGCGCAAGCGTAATTATGTTAATAGGCTATTCAAAAATTTACTGCCCCATTTTGGATGTTAGTTGTTCAAACAGAAGGAGTTTAAAATATTCATAATGCAACAGTAAATTTACATATATAATACTAATGATCTTTAGTTAAAAACATTCATATTTGCTATATAGCACTAAAACTTTGACCGCGACTTTGTCCGCGTGGATTTCGGACTTCAGGTTAAAAAGCTGAAATTAAAGCAATATATAAATTGTGTTTGGACGTGAAGTTAAAAATATGTGACGTTTGCTTCGGGTTGGGTATTGTCTAATTTACTTAGGTGTTTAAATAATAAACATTTTTTTAATTTTATTGTCAACAAAAATGATGTCATGTTAATAGTTGTTTCTTCAAAACCACCAAGAGAAGTCGCTACTTGTACTTAGAATCGCGCAATCGTTTCCATTTTATTTTACTATAAGACAGTTACTTATTGTTTACAGGTGTGTTCTTTCAAAGTGTGTGTTAATAATAAATAAAGTGAAGCAAAAGTATTAGTATATGTGATTTGTGAATCCCGAACTTAATGAAAATATACAGATATTGATAATTCTTCTTCAAAAGTGGTAGTAGGAATATTAACGGAAATTTGCTTGAATACTAGTAATTTACCGTGCGTTTCACAAACACTATAAAATGCTTTAGCTGCTAGGTGAAATTCGTAACGAGATCGACTTTACAAAATTATAATTTTTAAGCTTTGTAAAACTTTAAAGATGGTCTTATAACTTACCGTACTTTTGGAAAAGTGTTTTATAGATTCTATACGCAAACTTCAGTTGGCTTTAACCCTTTAGCGAGCAGGGCACATTGAAATTTCTCATGGTTTCCAACCTTAAGTTGCTTAAGTTTAATTTTATGGTAGTCATATTTTGACCACAGTCCGATAAAGATAAGAGTAAAAATAGGATTTTTTTCTGATATTTCACCACTCGTCTCTCCGCTCATACCTCTTATGAAGTTATTTGATTCTTAGAAGACAATGGATTGCCATAAATATAGGTCAGCTAGTAAAAGCTAAATAAACGTTGTAAAGGTAGAAAAAAAATAATGAAAAAGGTTATGGATGGCCTTTTTCTGTACATACAATTGTTGCGGCATGTGTTCTATACTACAGATCTATGTGTTCTATACTGCCATATCAATCCTGTATAGCTCAATAAATATTTATAGGAAAAAGCATATGAAGTAAAACACGACAATGTTAGAAAGCTTTACATTTATTAAAATGTATAAAAAATAAATAATGTTTACATGATAACTACTCCATAACCAAATAAAAATATTCAATAAATAAAAATTAGGTGACATGTGTAAATAAATTTAAAAAAATAATACTGCCGATTCTTTTTACTTATCTTAATCTTATAATAATTTAAATGTTTTACAATATCAAGTGTGGTGTATGTAGACACTTAACTCGTTGTAATAAAAGTCAAATTTAAGCTTATTACATGTCGTTCTTACATATAAATAAATGTGGGTAATAAATAACATTTTAACAGTAACTTAGCTCAATAGGGTTTACTTAAGAAAGAAAATTTATAATTCCACAATCCTAAATTAATAATAAATTTGGATGTTCCATTTATATAAAAATATTTAATCATGTCTTTTGGAAGACAATTTTTCAAAAAATATTATTCTTATAACTATAAAAATAGGTTCCAGCTTTATAAATACCTAAGTACTTACAAGTAGAAGTCATTATTAGAAAAATAAAAAGATTTGACTGCACATAAAAAATAAACTTCAGCGTGATCTTATCGAAAATAAAATTATGTTAGCAAAAATACAATTGGCAAAATATACAATGACATAGCCTATTGCTTGTGTGTTTTTTTAATTTTTTTAATGTGTTTTTTTTTTAATTTACATATACGACACACACGGGAATATTTTTCGTCGATAAAATTACATGCACACACAACGAAATTAGGCTAGACAATAATCCACACTAACAGCCTTACTAATACAAAATGCTTAAACCGCTACTTAACGAGTGAATAGTTACCCAGTGAATAAACTTTGAGTAAAGTTTTACACGAATTACACAAAGACCCTACCAATAAACATGGTATTAGCTCTGAATAGTTAAACGTCTGCTTTGCATGGTTTAAACATAGCATTGGCAATATTTTTGCGTTACGTTTAGAAACCATATTGTTTGATGTGTTCATGGAACAGCAAATAATGCTTTTTAAATGATAAAACTACATCAAGTACGCAAATAATTATTTATATTATTATTTATTATTGTTTTGGATATATTACATAGTAATTTATAAAATTATTGTTGAACGTTCACCTGAACCTAGTATTGGAGACTTCAAAACGAACGTCATCCTTCTATGTTTTTGTTTATGAGCTGCCTGGCTGTCAATAATTGTCACTTCCGGTGTGTACGTCCAATTATTTTATTGATTTTTCAGTCCTTTAGTTTTCAAGGAATTTTATAATTTATATTTAAGCAATGGCGAATAAAGTTACACACCAAAAAATAAAGAAAAATGTAAAAGATATTTTTTTTGATAAGTAAACTATCTACTACTATTTTGTACATTGTCTTTGGAAAATATAATATAAAATTTTGATTCGTTATGATTGACAAGAAACTTTCATATATTTTTCGATTGCTCGTAACTTAAGTCCTCTATTTCAAATCTAAGTAAATTTGATAAACTGTATAAAGCAAAAAATATTGAAAACCAAGATACGAACCAAAAATGGACACCTGTCATACACTTACACAATAGATAAACTACGGTCCGTGAGTGAATAAGCCCTGTGTAATTTTTCTTCTACGCTAAAACAGACATATACAACCGATTTGTCAAAAATGTTTTTATTGGTAGCCCGATGGCTTGCATCACCTGTATAAAGGATATATACACCTGAGCTTATCTTTATTAGTAAGGCTGTTAGTGTACACAGCATGACTAAAATTTGCAATATTGCAAATAGTATTAAGTATATGTTATATTTTATGTCTTTCCCCGATCGTATGATATGCCCAATAAAAGCGCGGAAAATTACCTAGTATGTTAGTTTTATAGTATTTTTTACCTTAACAGTAGCAATACTAAGGGGGAGATTCGTCGATGATTTAATAAACTCCCTGAAATAGTAGTCGCATTCAATCAACCAAGCTTGTTTGCTTAAAAATAAAACTATATTGAATTTAAAGCTTAGAGTTAATTCAAGAAGATATTTGGTGTCTAATCACACGTAAAGTTATAAGTCACGGGTATTCAATCACAATTGATATTCAATGTATGCATAAGTCCGCTATCGGACAGACTACTACAAACATATATGATTTACCTAACCTTATTAGCTATATAATATCTGTATGGTCCTTCGAACCGGATTAGGTTTTAAATTAAAATAATGTATTAACAGTTTAGTCACAAAATAAAAAAAATTGGCAATTTTTTTTACAATCAAGTAAATAAGTAAGCTCTTATTTAAATAGCTCATTATAGTGACCACATCCTACCTCATGATAAGCAGACGGTGCAGTCTAAAAAAATGAGAACGTTCCATAGCGTGGAACAAGCTTATCCACTCATGACGACATTAGTCGTAGACGTTTTTTCTTTCAGGGTACATACACATAAATATACAACAGATAATGCAAATGATGCATATAATCCGAACCCCGACCAATCGAGGCTGGTCGCCGCTACTTACAGACCACGCGCCTGTTGTTGTCTTTTAAATACTGTATCATGAATAATTGAGTGAATCAGTTTGAAAATCCCATCACTACAGGGCAGCGAGTTGGTGTTAAAAAGTCGGCACGCTTGATTTCAATACAAATCTTGCGTTATCTATTGCATATTTATATCTGTGGGGATCTATATTGCGCACGCGCAATTTTACGGCTTAACCGTAATCAAATTCTATTCTAAAAACATTCCACAAAGAAGCGTGCACTAATTTACTCCAACATTATTTATATACAAGTTTAAGTTAAGTTTTTAAATAAGGATGTAAGTCAATCACAGTATTTTCAATAGAACGTATTTAGTAAATTACTCAGTTTCACACTCACTACCAGTACTCTTTTTCACAATGGGTTCGGGGTGATCAAAGTTTTTACACAACGATCTTACCTGAAAATGTAAAATAATATTTTTTATTAAGGATTACGAATATATGTATCGGGTGTATAGGGTTTATACCATGATCTTAGAAGCCTAAATCAGCCTCACCTGCAAATGGTGCACCTGCCGGTCAACGGACGAGGCTTTGACAAAAATAGAGATCCCTATAAGCGGCAATAGGCTCGCCATCTACTACGGGGGACCAACATTATACAATTTTTGACGACCGATATGGCGTGGAGGTCAGCATACCTGCACTCCACTCGAGAGGTCGTGGGTTCGATTCCCGCACAGGACAAATTTTTGTGTGTATGAACATGATTATTGGTCTGGTCTGGGTGTTCTCCTATGTATCTTAAGTATATATTTACAAAAAAAAAAGTATTTATGTATGTTTATCCGTTATTTAGTATCCATAACACAAGTTCTTAATGATACTTATCTTGGAATTAAATAATTGGTGTGATTGTAAGAGAATATTTATTTATTTATTTTTATTTATTATAATTGGCGAAGTGTGGGCGTTTAATATGCCTCTGCCTACCCCTTTGGAGAAACAGGCGTGGTTGTCTATTATTTATTATTTATTGTAAGTTATTTCAACTACTGCAAATGCTAATATACAGAGTGTGAAAAGACCCTGATCAAAGCCTGCCCAGCATATTATGAATAATATTTTTTTTTCTAATATTTAAAGATTATTTCTTCCAAATATATTTTTTTTACCCGACGCCTTAATAGGTAAGCAAAGCTTAAACAGTCAGACTATGAAATAGTTAACATTTTGGTACTTTGTCGCTATAGCTCGACCACACATGACGCTGGGAAGCGATCGTAGCTCCACAGTATTAGGTTAAAAACGATCACTGAAGTAAAAGCAGAGTTTACAGAGGCCAGGCCTTGGATGGGTGACCGTTTGAGTAGCATTTAATATCAAGCGCTACCACACGTTAAGATGTTGGTCCCGGTTATAATACGTGGTAGTCTTTAAGCCATGTTAGAGGCCTAATTGCGCGGCTTAAAAAATCCTATAAGCAGGAAAATCTGGTTTATGATAGGAGGCACCCGGTAAAGATATCAATATCTAAGCCGATAAAGATTATGATTCATAAACTTTTGGATCGATGATCTGCACTGGATCCTTGTATAATAATTTTAAAAAAGCCGAGATGAGTTTCTTGAGGCATTCTTCTCAATCTCGTTGCCTTTTAGGAAGCCTCGTTGGGGTCACCGACAGACTTACTGACTGACACGGACACTCCCCACCCCCTTTAGAATCACGACAGGCTTTCTGACAGATATATATATAAGAGTAAACGACAGACTGAAAAATCTTGAGAAAAAAACCACAACAGACAGATAAACTAACAAATAATTCTGACAAGGATCCATTTGCTTTTATATCCTGATTATAGTACCGCTTATATCTCTTTCATTATATTTTTATAAAAAAATATGTCATTTTCATTTAGTGTATAAAAAATTGACGAATCTAAGTGATCCTGTTGATCTTGAAGACAATAAAATATATTTTATTTTTATTTAACATGACCTGAATCCCGTTTACCTTAATTACTGAGAGACTTCGGCATGGTAGGGGTCGTTCATGGACAAAGAATGAGATGATGGTGTGCAGATTTACGAGAGAAAGCCACTGTTGGACTATAAGATAAAGTAACTTATAGTCTAGGATTAGTACAGCTATCACGAAGCTAGCCAGAAAATCTTCCTGGAAAATGGACTCACAAGATAATTAACAAACTTACTGTATACACCAGGATTGGTACAGCTATGACGGAGCCAGCCAACACATCTCTCAAGTGATGCCTTCGGTCTGTGATCCTGGACACTGCGCAGAATACTGCGCTTCCGACGCTCAACACTTGCATTGCCAGGATTGCTTTCGACTGGTGCTCTATTCTTCGGTAAAGATAGTACTGCAACACAATTTAACTTTATTCAATGTGGGCAGCGATAGACAAGATTTTTATAATACTGGAAAATGATCAATCTTCATATCGAAGGTGAAGTAAGCTAAACACATACCTATTCGAACGAAAGCGTCGTTGTTAAACGAATTTCAGAATTCTGTAAGTGATATCCTATGAAACCTCGCACAATTCTAACGTTTCGACGCGACCGCTTTGCGTGGTTTCATAAGATTTCATATAAAGTATTCTAAAATGATGGGGCGTTAAGGTTCTCCAATGGCAACCGCGAACCGGCAAACGTAATAGGGGACGGCTTCCCACGCGACGGACTGATGATCTGGTCAAGGCGGCGGGAAGCCGACGCAATGGATGCAAGCGACTCAGGACCGCTCAATGTCCCCCCCGAACAGGTCTACACCTTGTCGTGGGGGGGGGCTGAGTACCTCCCGGACGCCGGGAAAAGGTAACACCCAGAGATTGGCGACTCTGGGTGTCCTTAGTACTTACTGACTACCGGGGGGGAAACTAAGAGGGAACTATGGAGGTCGCAGCGGGTAGGCCAGGAGGGCCCGCCAAACTGCGCCAGGAGGGTCTTAGGCGGCGGGGGCAGGGGGCCCCTGCTGTCTAACCATGGATCCTCCGGGAAGTCGGCCACATACGCTATGGTCGCACAGGAAGGTAGGAGGGGCGCGTCCACTGCGCCTCTCTGAGGGGGTCCTCCCGGTTTTGGTCCGGGGGACGTTGGCCGCAGGCGTCATATAAATTCTAGCTTTTCATATAAATTCTGTAGGTGTGGTGAATATACTTACTGCAATAAAAACTCCCGTATGAACAGCCAATGATGTGTGACCGGATGGGAAACTCGTATCGGACTGGGCAATCCACTGGGATTTCAAACAACTGTAGCTATTTACATAGTCCGTTCTGTAAATTAAAAAGAATCACTTTTACACACATATAATCTTTTGAGATATTGATAAAAAAAAGTGTAATAAACACATATAATCTTATTAGAGTGATTACAAGTACATACATTAAAATCATTCGCGTATAGTTTGGGTGTCTGTATAAACTGGCATTTATCATGGTATAATTAACATAATTTTATATATACTGGTCATAATTGTCAATTTTCAATCTGGCATAAACCTTTTTTTTAACTTACTGGCTTGCACGACGTTTGCTTGCGTGGCCTACTGTTATTCAAGTCGAATTCATAGGGAGTAAACTAGCAATAAAGTTCATTATCAGCCCAAGGATGTTCACAGCTAAATTAATTTAATATGAAGTTGGGCTGCATCCAGTAATCCATTATTTTCCTATATAGCTCTCACCCTAGTAAATGACATTACAAGATTTAAATGATGTTCACAAGTGCTATGGAATGAAGCCTAGCCTACTTGAATGTAAAAATACTTACCCAGTACACATTCTTGCTTCATGCGGATTGCAGGACTCGAAGAAATGAGGCCTTGGAGCCCCAACTAAAGCCTTTAAAGACTGAACAATAGTTATGTTAACCAATACTCCGAAAAGGTACTCCTTGTACCAACATATGGCTTGCTTGGACCCTTCAGATGTCTTCCAGATTATGTATCTTTCTATGACTAACATCTGTAAAAGAAATGAATTAATTGTAATCTTTTACAGATAGTAATGGATAGCTGCTAAGGGATATGAAAAAATACAATTTAAAAAAATTTTATCTGTGAGTTTACTTGGTAATATTGTCAAAGCCCGTTGCTTCAACTTTGTTATCTAGTAAATTAATATTTTATGAACGTCTAAATGGGAAAAAATTTACCGGAAGTGATTTTAGTTGACTGCATTTAACTGCTTACTGTCAGGCAGGATTTAAAATCAGTTTTACATACCAGAATACATTACAAATTTTCATTAAGGTCAAAGATTTAGCACTAACAAAGTCTTATTAAAATGTTTTCAACAGGTGTTGTTATAAATATATCTAAATATCTTACCACACATAATGGTAGAAGAGTGACAGTGGCCAGCAACCATTTCCAAGATATTGTGTCTCCAGTGTAAGGGTATGAGAGAGACGGATCATTACATTCAAATCCTAACTGCTGTTTCGGAATTAGCCTTAACTCAACTAGTAGAAATATAAAGGTCACTGAAAAACAAAATCACTATCATTATTTTTAATCCAAAAAATAGTATAATAAAAACAGTAATTTTAAACAGTACATCTCAGACATCTTACAGTCTGGCCTAGCCAAACTAAGCAAAGCTTATACTATAAATATTAATAAATCTACATTGAGTATGAATACACATTAGTAATTGCTAATTTTTGTTACTAATTACATATTCTCTTACACTTTCACCAATTATTTTGCTTCAAGATAAGTATCATTGAGAACTTTCGGAAAAACATCTGTAAATTTGTTTTTGCAAATACATGCTTAATATACATAGGATACACCCAGACCAGAATAAATATATTTATAAATAATTTATTAATTACCTCTTAGCCACCTGTTAGTCTTATTGTAATAACATAAAATCTTGTCCATATTTATCATTTATTGAGGTATCTTCCTCAAATGTTTCTAATTATTAATTGTCCCAGCAGATTAAATATTATTTATTCATAATTATGCATAGAATCATTTGATACAATCACAATGTGAATAAATTTTATATTAACAAAGTTAATTAGGCTTAAGTTTTCTGGTTCGCAATGTCTTGTCAATGTGAAATAAAATCTGGAAAAATAAAAACAAGTTAGGGTCACAAAGATAACCTATAAAACTATAATTATAGCATTAGTAATGATAAACTGAAGAGTATAATGATAGCCCTGTTATTTCATATTTCTATTTTAAAATAGAACATTGTAGCATTATAGCATACACTCTGTTTATAATATACTAGCGACCCGCCCCAGCTTCGCACGGGTGGTATGCTAATATGAATAGTGACGTATAATACATAATTACAGAATGTCTCTATATAGGCCGCGAATACCTACCACCGCCGCAACCATAATTTTTTGATTTAGCGTAAGTTTATTCGTTTGATATCTTGTGTACTGATCGAAATTACATGATGTAAAAGACAAATTTAATCTACGTCTAATGTCCAAGCTTACTAACATGTTTATTTAGATAAGAATTAATGTCATATATACTTAAAATGGCTTCGTTAATAAGCCATTATTTTTAGTAAAAAGTAAAAGATAAAATTGGTTATTGTGGGGTATTCTTGAGAGATAGACATATACCATCGTGGACTTTTTTGAAGAATTTTATAAGTTGTACAATATTGTAGTACATTTTTTTGACTAATCTCGTAGGGTTTGGCCAGCGTTTGCAATATAAGCGCAAAAAAGTGAGTTGATTTACGACATCACATTAGAAATCCCAAAAATTTACAGTGTTCCACTACTATATTATGCATGTATTATACATATAAACCTTCCTCTAGAATCACTATCTATTGGAAAAAACCGCATCAAAATCCGTTGCGTAGTTTTAAAGATTTAAGCGCACATAGGGATATAGGGATAGAAAAGGCGACTTTGTTTTATACTATGTAGTGATAATATAATTTTCATAATCAACGGTTCTTAGCTTTTAGTTATAGCAAAATAATCTAAATTTAACTCCTAGTCAGCGCTGATTATTAATTGTCATCATACACTAAAAACAAAGGCAATCAGTACTACTGGGATTACTTCAATTTATTGGAATTATCAGTGGTAGTAATAACTAAACATTGTAATTAGAACTTAATAAACTATATAATAATATACTAACACAGAAGCTGGCGCTAAGACAAATACTTCAAATGAGAATGCAGGGTTTTCTCAAATATATTTCACCCTTTTAACGTATGGGAATACCTTTAAATTATTAATATTCAATGTATAGGCGTTATGAATTATTTTGGTAAAATGAGTTTCTAAAAAGTTAACTACACTTTTCGGCTCGCCGTATGTTCGACAGGCAGTTAGTGCACGGTCGATTAATTGGTATTGTATGATAATTACAAAACTTTATAAAATTTGAGAAGAAAACATAAAAGTTTAATTCACTTCACATTAATCACCGCATCTCATCTTATGTCAACACAACATGACAACATCAGTGAACTGACTGAGTCTGCTGTCAGTCATGTCAAAATATGACATTTTCCTTCTGACATAATAATCTGTCACATACTTCACATGCATTTCGGTCTACGCATCAGCAAAACATAGTCCGAGTCCATGTCCCACGAAACAATTAAAAAAAATTTAATGTTAACTGAAAAACATAAAAACATTGATACAGGTAACCAATAAAATTAATTGTCTTTTTAAATCGCGCATGAGGCGTTATCACGGTTTATAAATCGATATTAGCTTATTATTCTAAAACTGGTGCAAATTCGAGATGTCTTTCACGACGGGTTATTGCACTATATTAATACGATTACCAAACTAAATAATATTGCTATGTTATACTATTATTATTATAATTTTAATATTATCACTGAAAACAATTGGCTTCCAAACTATAGACAATAAAGTTTAATTATTTAATAGTTCGTAGCTTCCAGATCAATTCGTGGGTTTATTAGCCCCCCAAGTTAGGCGCATATTAAGTTTCATTTTTTGGTTTGGTGGTCAAGGTTTGCAATTAAGATTCCCAGAATGTCAGTTTTCCCCACTAAAACAACTGTGTTGCAGCGTCTGAAACCTGCCGATAGCGTGTGTTGCCAACTTCCCGGAGGGTCCATGCTTAGCCAGTGGAGCCCCCTGCCCACTCAGTCTAAGGCCCTCCTGGTGCTCCTAGAGGGGTCCTCCTGGCCTGCCCGTTGCGCCTTCCGCAGGCCTGTCTTAGTTTCCCTCCCAGTAGTTAGTACTAAGGGCACCCAGAATCGCCAGAATAGACCCTCCGAGAAGTCGGCCACACACGCTATGGTCGCACAAGGAGGTAGGAGGGGTGCGTCCACTGCGTCTCTATGAGGAGGCTCTCCCGGTTTTGGTCCGGGGGACGTTGGCTACGGGCGGGGTGTCAGAGCTGCAACCCAGGTACTGGCCCCTCGCCTCTTTTTCAACAAGCGGCGGGCGTCGTCGGAAGATTTTTAGTGGGTATTACTGCTGGCGGTCGTGTCTGCCGGTGGTGAGTCCCACACATCTCTCTCGGTCCCCCTTTGGCCGGGAGACAGTGCGTTAATGCATTTTGTTACCGACGAAAAAAAAGGTGTTTTGTCGCAACCTTTTCCCGGCCTCCGCCCTACCAGAAGGTACTCCGCCCCCCACCACGCCAAGGTGGAGTCTGTCCGGGGAGGACGCAACAATCGACCTAAATTAACCTAGTTAGAATTAGCTATAAAATTAAAGACTCGAAATTATTACATTGGCGACGAATACTAGTGTAAGTAGTTTTTTCAACAAATATTTTTGTTACGTAAATTTTTAAGAATTTTTTAAAATACTATTACGAATTATAAGTTACTTTTAATATAAATAATAATATGTACTTGCTATGCCCTTGCAGGGTCATGTTTGTTACCTTCTATCTTTGTTAACACATGAATATGTAAAACATGAATGCAATAAAGAACTTTGAACTTTGAACTTAGGAAAGTGGTACATAAGTTACCGTGAATAGTGAATTTTTTGCGTTGACTTTAAAACTCCATTGACGTCTCTATTAAAGTCTCCACTATTATATTGGGGTATGACTTTGACTTGACTCAACTATGACAGACTTTACTTGACTATGACCGTAACTAAATGACGATAACACTGCAACTATGCAAAATGCTTGATTTATTTCATTACTGGCAAATACTGTAAACGAGTAAGTCCATATCTAAGAAAAGTGCCGAGCCTTGGCTCTCAGCGAGGGCTCGGCAGAATATATTGTAAATCGGTAATAATAGCATTTCCATATGAACTAATGCTGTTTTTGATGGCCATTAATTATTACATTTATCGGGTATCACCACATGACATTTCTATGAGAATTTTAATTCAGAACGTGGGAATTACAATAATAAAACAATTCCCAAGTAAACTTTAAAGAGCTGTTCATCCTACAATTTACTATTTCCTTTTTCCGTCAAGCAATTTGTTTTCTAGCATTTTCACTAGGATCTAATTTCTTACTGAACTGTGTTGTTCAATAAACGTGTTCCACATTTATTACTGTGTGAGGTCCGCAGTGTAAAGACATACCTGATGTTATCCGAATGATTGAAACAACACATTAAGAACGTAATTATGATCATCCTTTTATTGCCCGGGACAATGGGGTATCGTTTTACTGATGAGCGTCAAGTTGACGGTGCCACCCAAACGGAGCTTATACAATGAAATGAAGCTTATTGTGATTACATAGCTTTATCTAACTATTTGTTTAACCCTTTTAGTAAGACTGTCGACTATAGCTGATCGCATAGGTTTTTAATTATTTTTTTAATGAGCCCGTGCGGTATGTAAACTGCGTCACATTTAAAATTAATTTAAGTAGATAGCTTTAACCTAAATATAATTATATCCAGGCGCAATATCGTTTCCCGGCAAGCGTCCACCAACGCACGTAATTATTTTGTACCTACCTGAGTACTGTACTTTGACGCAGTACAATGATAATCAATGTTTCTAAAATTACACACACTGATTTTCAGGGAAGCATTACTTACCACTAGCTAGGAGAATGTCTTGTAAACGCTTCTGCTTGTAAATTAAAAATATGAACTAATTTAACGGGCACCTTTCGGTGTCGGCACCCTAAAAAGTCCTAACTTCACGATATAACTTCTGTTACACATTAGAACTCTTTGATGTTTTATCCAAAAAGAAAAAAAGTCGATTTGTTTTTTACTGCCCTTTGACGTGTGTGGCCGTGCTAACGGCTAACTTGTAACATACTTGTCCGGATGTTGGTTAACCAAAGTCATAAGCCTTAATTCTTAATAAGTGTAACAGCGTAATAGATAAAAATGTTTTAGGATTAGCATTATTAATGAAGAGAAGAGAAATGATGCGCTGTAAAACATGATAAAAGTTTTATGAGTCTATGGCATTAGCACGCTATAACTTTTGCTTATCTATGCTTTTGGCCTGCGTACATGTATAGCGTTGGGCAATGGCGGGAGCAGTGAAAAGTTGAGAAAGTTATGTTTCATTTTATTTACATAGTAGAAATAAACCAATAAATTATTTAACCAATAATCGAGTAATATTGGTACTTAACATTTGAAACTAGACATATAGAAAAAAACGAGAAATATACCAAAAAACATTAATACTTACTTAATATTAAACTATTAAACACATTAAGGAAGACCATGATTTTTTTCTTTTAAATAATGGCTTCGTGCGCTTTGCACATTTAGCCAGTGTCAAGTAAGAGATAATTATATTAATAACATATAAATTATAGTAAGTGAGAATGAGTAATGATAAGGATGATAAATGAGAGAGCCTCCCTAGGCCCCTTGAGCCCTGAGTATAGATGTGGGACTATACTGAGATCTCACATGGACTCCTTGAGGGAATTTGAAAAGTGATGTTGCACTATTTTGTTTCATTTACCAACAGTCATGTATGTTCACAAAAACTTAAAGGTTAACAATCCACCGTTAATTATAGAAAATAAAACAAAACTGCAGACATGACGCTTCACTTTCCCGCCAAGAAGTCAAAACCATGATTATTAATCATATACTAGATACTTAGATATATTGTTTTAATAATATTGTCTAATCAGCTGTCATATAAGTACTTTAATGCTGCGATGTGTGCAGCGAGAGTTTGACTACAGGAGTAAAGAAACGAAAGGGACCTTAATTAATGTGGTTTGATTCTTAAAATAGATTTCAACTATAACTGCCGTATACTCACAGCATTATTGACCATTTCAACCTGTGAGATATTATTTTTCTATTTACACAATTGACACCCGGAATCTTTGTAGACGTCAGCATAAAATACTTAACACAATAAACAAAGATTTAAATCCGTGAAATGTAAATTATCTATGTACATACATCCAATGTCATGCTATTAGATATGTTGAAATTTAAAACAGGAACATAGAGGCAATGTGTGTGCTTCCGCTGTGCATTTGTTTGTTCATCCAATTTAAACGTGCTCATGTGCCTTGAGACTCAACGTAACGTGTAAATTTGGAAACACTAAAGTTTGGAACACATATATCCACTGTTAAAACCAGGCAAGTGTTTGGAGACGTAAATTGTAGGGTTTCGAAGCTGGCCCTTTACTACATTAGTTTTACGTATTAATATCACACATATGACACCGAGACAAATACACATGTTTATATATAACAATAATTTTTATATTAAGTGGAAATTAAACCCACAACCCTTGGCGCTAAGAACCTGGTTATCGATATGCTGACATCAATAATAAATTCATTTAAAAAATGTATTTACCTAACTTATTTTAAAATCATTATAGGTCGACATTGGACTTCTTGGCGGGAAGGTGAAGCGTCATGTCTGCAGTTTTGTTTTATTTTCTAAAATTTGTGATATTTCTAACATTAATGTGTAATAACGGTGGATTATTAACCGTTAAGTGTTTGTGAATATACATGAGTGTTGGTAAATCAAACAAAGCAGTGCAACATCACTTTTCCAATTCTCTCAAGGAGTCCATGTGAGATCTCAGTATAGTCCCACATCTTTACTGAGAACTCAAGGGGTTTAGGGGAGGGTATCTCATTTACCATTTATCATCTTTATTATCACTCATTCTCATTTACTCTAAATTATATATTATTAATATATCACTTACTTGACACTGGCTAGATGTGCTAGACGCACGAAGCCATTATTTAAAATTAAAAAAAACATATCATTAAAAAAATTAAGCTCTTGTATTTTTCGATTTTTGTAATGAACAAACTTAAAAAAACAAACACAACGCGTGCATGCCTCTAGTATCATTATCCGGTTCATTGCGGATGACGCCCCTGAAGCGTCACGATATTTTTGCTCGTCGCCACTGGATAAGGTTTGCAGAAAAGGCGATCGCATGAATTGGCTAATAAAATTGTAGAGAATCAATGTTTAGGTATTTAAGTACTTGCATGTTAATATATAAATATCCTTACAAACTTCTAAAATCCGCATCCACAGATGTCAACCTTTAATAATCCGCATCCATATGCGTGGATGTCATAATATTTGCAGCCGTAACAACCCTATGTATTATGCGACTCCTCTTAACATAATGCCTACATAAACTGCTCAATTGGCCCATGAGATACTGCAAACATTCTGTTTTATTAAATTTTATAGATATCACATAATAAAGCTTATTATAGTGTGAAAGATTTTATGAACGACAAGGCTGCCTAGAAGTGACATGAATTGCTCCTTTCTTTCTAAAGATATTAGATGAGATAATATTATGATCTTTATATATTAGACATTGGTAGTTTAAGAACAACAGCGGTAAACTTCACATTTTATTTCTTTAATTGTATTACATTTCAATAAATAATTTTAAAAAAGCCGAGATGAGTTTCTTGAGGCATTCTTCTCAATCTTGTTGCCTTTTTTGAAGCCTTGTTAGAGTCACCGACAGACTGACTGACTGACGGTCAATCCCTTCCCCCTTTAGAATCACGACAGGCTGACAGACAGATCCCCCCCATAAGAGTAGCCGAGAGACTGACAAATCTTGAGAAAAAAACCACAACAGACAGATAAAGTGACAAACCTTGACAAATTCTGACAAAGAATCCATTTGCTTTTATTTCCTGATTAATGTACCGCTCATATCTCTTTCATTGTTGTTAAGAAGAAAAATCATGGAATTTTCATTTTGTGTATAAAATTTGACGAATCTAAAAAATCCTGTTGATCTTAAAGACAATAAAATATATTTTATTTTTTATTTTATTTTCATATATAAAAGGATAAAAAATATAATAATTATTAAAAGCATACGATACATTTCCTACCTTTGGGGGCGAGGAGCTTAGAATCGAGCTCAGAGGCATGCCATTGGATAGTCCTATGTTCAGCAGTGGACGAAGATAGGCTAATGTTACCTACATGGTGTAAAAAGACCCTGATTACCCCTTTAACGGGCAGACTATATTGAAAATTTTCATTGGTTTTATACCTTAAGTTAACTACATAAGGTTTAATTTATGGTGGGAATATATTAGCCACTTCCTTGCAAAGGGTTTAAGGCCGAAGGCTACGAATTCTACTCATCCTAACAAAAGACATATATTACTTAAAAATTGCTTAGGGAAACGATTTTTATATATTACTACAAACATACTTTAGTAATATTTATAAACACAAAGTTATAAATTTTACCGATGCGTATTTTTATTACGGCACGAGTATCACATTGCGCTGAATGAATGGCCCGCTAAAGCTCATATAATCGACAAGATTAAAGTTTTTCATGTTGTTTGTTGCACAATGTGTTTAATAAAAGTTAATTTACAATCTAAACACAATACAGGAGGCATCTAAATCCCATACTCATGTGTTATTATTGCTGTTTGTTGGTAATGTTAAGTGCTCGGATCTCTTATGATATAACATATTCGCATTTTAAGTTTTTGAATTTGTATCCATGATGCGATTAAAAATGTGACAGACATCAAAGAAAAGAAGTAGGTAATATTTTTTACTTAAATTTTTTTTAATCGTATGTTTATTTACATATTTCTGATAACTTTTAGATATATCCTTTACTGCACATTCAACACAACAAAGAAAAACATATACAAAACAAACACTTATTATTGCTTTTTAAGGGAAATTATTTATCATTAAGAATGAAATTCTGCATATTTTTATATTGCAACGAAAGACACACAACAAAATCAAACAATAATAATAAATGAAAGATTGTAACAATAAAATCTAAAAGTTGTAGTTTTAGATTAGATTAATGATAAAACTAATATTAAAACATTCGCATATTGTGCATGTGCTGCAAAATGGCTACGGCTCAGTGGTTGGGTGAGAACAAATCAGCTTTTGCCAAAACGATAAGGCCCTTATAAAGCACTTATATGCCCATATATTATAGGCCTTAGGGGCTATCCATAAACTACGTCACATATTAATGGGGTGGGAGGGGGTTGACGAAGTGTGACATGATGTGACCAGGGGATGGGTGGGAGGGATTCTAAATTTCATGACGCAACATTTCAAAATTCAGGTCCTATAAACATTTTAATGTAATTATTTTTTTCTGTACAAATGCAAAATGACATCACACTAGGAGGAGGGATTCTCACAAGAGTGACCAGCTGTGACAAGGAAGGAGGGGGTTCAAAAGTTCACGAAATTCGTGTGACGCAATTTATAAATGATGCCTTATATGTTTCGCCCTCAGATTTTTTCATTTATGTTTATATTCTTAACTCGTCAAACTACTACGTTTTGAAACTATAAATGAATTAAAGCAATCTTTACAATAATTATGATTTCATAGAAATATTTGACATAGCCTTGCTTTTGGAGTGCAGTCTAAAATGTGCACTAATATAAAACAATGCATAAAAAATAAAACTGATTTTCTATTCTGAATTAAAAGAAAAATAACTGTGTGCACAATTTTTACCTGACCTTTTACCTTTTTTTTTGATTTTTAAAAAATAACATAACAAAGAGTACATTAATATACCTCTTTCTTTCTTTCTTTTAAATAATGGCTTCGTGCGTCTAGTACATTTAGCCAGTGTCAATATTAATTGATATATTAATAATCTATAATTTATAGTAAATGAGAATGAGTGATGGATGATAAAGATGATAAATGGTAAATGAGATACCCTCCCCTAAACCCCTTGAGTCCTCAGTATAGATGTGGGACTATACTGAGATCTCACATGGACTCCTTGTAGTTTATGTAGATATTATGTTAATAGGAGTCGCATAATACATAGGGTTGTTACGGCTGCAAATATTATGACATCCGCGCATAATTATGGATGCGGATTATTAAAGGTTGGCATCTGTGGATGCGGATTTTAGAAATTACACACTGTAAGTACTTAAATAACTAAAGATCGATTCCCTACAATTTTATGGCCTTTTGTGCAAATATCGTGACGCTCCAGGAGCGTCATCCGGAACCGGATAATGAAAAGTACTAGAGGCATGCACGCGTTGTGTTTTTAAGTTTGTTCATTACAAAAATCGAAAAATACAAGAGCTTAATTTTTTTAATGATATGTTTTTTTTTTTAATTTTAAATAATGGCTTCGTGCGTCTAGCACATTTAGCCAGTGTCAAGTAAGTGATATATTAATAATATATAATTTAGAGTAAATGAGAATGAGTGGTGATAAAGATGATAAATCGAACATGAAATACTCTCCCCTAAACCCCTTGAGTCCTCAGTATAGATGTGGGACCATACTGAGATCTCACATGGACTTCTTGAGAGAAAATTTTAAAAGTGATGTTGCACTGTTTTATTTTATTTACCAACACTCATGTACGTTCACAAACACTTAACGGTTAATAATCCACCGTTATTAAACATTAATGTTAGAAATATCACAAATTTTAGAAAATAAAACAAAACTGCAGATATGACGCTTCACTTTCCCGCCAAGAAGTCCTTAATATACCTCACGGAAGCCCCACAGCGGTTTATTCTTTAAGGTTGAGTTAAATATGTTGCCAGTATATGTACTAGCATTATATGTAGTGTAAATAAAATATAGGTATGTGGTATATAGTAAAGGTTTAGAGTGTAGGTAGGTATGTACTGCTAGAGCTGGCTACCTGAAGAACTAAATCAAATGGTATTACGGCAAGCCTATGCTTGCAACTATGTAACTCAACTATGCTAACTGTTATTGTAACTATTTACATGCAAACTATAATTAATGCTCTTCAGCCTTTTTAATTTGTATAATTAATTTTTAAAATTGTTAGATTTTCATAAGATACTAGATTTTTAATTTGAGTGTATTATTAGGTCTGGTAGGTAAAGTGATACCACTGGCTGGACCAACTTAATATATTGATTGGTATTGATTAATAAAGCCTATTATGATGTGACGCACGAAGGTATTAGATAAATTACAATAAAAGATTGCATCACATCTCAAACATCTAGCATATTAACATATGTAAGTAGGCACTTTGTTATCAGCGAGTTTTAGTTGCAACGTACCACTTAAACGTTTTCAGGGTTCCATAGTGAAACCAGTAACCCTTGCGTAATTGTATAGACACGTTTATTTTGTCTTATTGACTTGCAGGTTAACTGAAAAATCAATGAAAAATGAATTCCTTTACTTGGTAATAAAAATACCCCTAAACTACTAGTATAGTATTTTTACTTGTGCTTAAACTAAGTACCTACTGTGAAGTAAAAATTTTGCATCCCATTAACAGTTTCAAGAACGAGCCGAGAGTCGCCAATCTCTGGGTGTTACCAGAAGGAAAGAAGGTACTCAGCTCTCCCCACCACGCCACGGTGGGGACCTGTCCGGAGGGGGCTTCTCCGCCCTACCGGGAGGTACTCAGCCCTCCCACCACGACTAGGTGGAGACCAGTCGGGGGAAACACGAATAATCTACATTAACTTTAGTATGTCCTTTACTACAATTGTGTACGGTCCGGAGAAGTTATGTCTAAAAATCACTTAAAAACTTGGATTAAAACTATTTTTGGAAAAGAAAAAAATTACGCGATGCGTTTTAATCCGCGTTGCCGCCAAAAAACAACAAAAACATTTATGTTAATTAATTAGTTTATATTTTTTTCTATATATCTATGTGTTACAAAAAACTTTTGCACTATTACGTTTTGTAGGCGCATAAATATATACATTTTGTAGCTTACAACTTTGTTTCTTTGCATAAATAATTGCTTCTCTATAGACTTCTATTTTTATTCAAAACTAAGTACTTGAAATATAATAAAAACTGCCCAAAGAAAATTCTTACGCACAACAAGAATTCTGGCCATGAACTGACGTTCGCGGAACCCATTGTGTCTTGTGGTCAGGCAAGAACTTTACCGGTTTTTAAACGATATGAATACTTACCGAGTAAATAAAAATTGTGTTATTTTATTTTATTGTTCTTTTATATTTATTTATGTTGGAGACGTTTACAGATTGACTGCTATTTGCATGGCACGTGGCTTTAACCCGAGATCCGTTAGAAGTGGATTAATTTTAGCATAATTTTTTTGGAAACACAGAATGCAAACGATCGCGTGGTCGTGCACCAACCAGATGGAATGATGAAGTGAACTCATCGTCCTCCAAATTCTACGCGATCGTGAAACACGCGCTGTGTCGGAACCGGTGGAAGCCATCAGCTCCAGATGTTACTCCGGTGCTAACCACGATCCTCAGACATGAGGGACCGACTATAGAGAGAGAGAATTTTAGCAAGTAAAAAAATATTTGGTATAGTATGAACTGTAATGTTTGTTTTGTACATGAATGTGGAGTGCTGTGAATGAAGATTGGGAATGATTTTTGAGAAAGTAGCGAATAGGAGAAATAAAAGAAAAACGTTTGCTGTGTTTAGGCATTTGATGCAAAGAGACGACGAACGTGTGACGAGAGGAAGAATAATATAGTAAGTAAGTAAATTGTTATTTATAACACATACATGACATAAATATATATTACATAGCACTTGAAAACGTCATATTGACATATTAAAAAAAAACTTTATGTAACTACAAAGTAAAAAGTGTAAATGAATCTAAATGCCAGTTCGGAGCTTTGTAAGAAGAACTGAAAAGAAACTCACAGGCACATCTTTTACTTAAAATAATAAAGAACACACACAGTGAACATTTGAAGATATTAAAGCCGTAACCAATAAAGTAGCGCTAAGGGAACCTTCCAGCACAGTCAAGTATGCCTAAGGGTCAAAGTGCGCCACGAACAGTCTGTGGCCCCCGTGATAAGATAAGATAAGTATGTAATGTGAAACTGAGCTGAATTTTTTGAAAAGAAGATAGCCACAATAATAATATTTATTATTATATTATATTGAGGACGTTCTTTCTTTCTTTTTTTTAAATAATGGCTTTATGCGTCTAGCACATTTAGCCAGTGTCAAGTAAGCGATATATTAATAATATATAATTCATAGTAAATGAGAATGAGTGGTCATAAAGATGATAAATGGTAAATGAGATACCCTCCCCTAAGCCCCTTGAGTCCTCAGTAAAGATGTGGGACTTACTGAGTTCTCATATGGACTCCTTGAGAGAAATTTTGAAAAGTGATGTTGCACTGTTTTGTTTGATTTACCAACACTCATGTATGTTCACAAACACTTAACGGTTAATAATCCACCGTTATTATTACACATTAATTTTAGAAATATCACAAATTAATTTAGAAAATAAAACAAAACTGCAGACATGACGCTTCACTTTCCCGCCAAGAAGTCTAGGACGTTCTAATAAAGAGGATTAGTATATGAAGAATTATATCATCGAGAAGGCTGGTTATGGTATAAGTCCAAAAAGTTTAATTCACCACCTCATGTTAACGACATAAGTTAATTAATTAAACTATTCCATTCTAATATTTATAGGTAATGAATAAATAATAAAGTCGAATATATATTCACAATTACACCAATTATTTTAGTTCCAAGAAAAGTATCATTGAGAACTTGTGTTATGGATACTAAATAACGGATAATATATAAATAGTTTTTATTTTTGTACATACATACTTAAAACACATAGAAAAACACCCAGACCAATATTTATGTATACGCACACAAAGTGTTTTAATTAAAAAAAAATATATATATCCTTTGTGGGAATCGTAGAGCGGAGTGCCGGTATACTCGCCCCCAAGCCATACCGTAAATAGATATATAGAAAATTCTTTATTGTACACCAAATTAAAGAAAAACAATTGCAAAAGAAAAGCGATACAATTGGCGGCCTTATCGCTTACAACGATTTCTTCCAGGCAACCTTAGGATGGAGAGTGATTAAAATGAAATGAAAAACGGAGGTGTAGAAAAGAATAAAAATATATAGTTTTATTTTGATAAACAAAAACAAAAATAAAGAACCGTAGTTCGTGCTTAAACAATAACATTATATAGATATAACGAAGGGCTCTGTCCAGCAGGGTTTTTAGAAACAGTGACGTCAGCCGAGCCGTCGTACTAACTAAAAGTAGTACTGAATTATCTTATTAATATTGTCTTGCGCCGACAGATACAATGTTGTTACTCTCTTTCTGCTAATAAAGTATTATGAAAACCAAGGTTATCTCCTAACACGACAATTTTAAGTCATTTCCTTAAGAAAGCATGTACTTCGGAATGTCGTGAATGTCAACAAAATCAGATGGCGTGGACGAGTTATTGTTACTGTTGCAGCACACGCAAATGTCCTTAGAATGGGGGTGTTTCCGAAGTTAAAAAACTTGCATTTAACACATTTGAAAGTGAATATTAATAAAATAAAATAATTATACTTTATTGTCTTTGTGACCCCACAAGATGATTTATATTCGTCAAAATCCAACACAAAATAGAAATACAAAAAACAAATTACACAGTCACCCCTGTTTCCCTGAAGGGGTAGGCAGAGGCGAATTATACGCCCATTTTTTCGTCAATTATATTTTTGGTCTCAAATAATAGGTGGCGAGCCTATTGCCGCTTACCGGGAACTTTTGTGTTCACGAGAGCCTAACATATACAAAATAGAAAATCTCTCGATAACACAGAATTTGTTCATCAATCAGTTCAGTTTAAAATAACAATAAATTTTAGAACCTAACATATATATTTTTACAATTTTAATTATTGTGTTAAGAATTGTTTAAAATACAGATCATTGTGTGCACAAATCCGATATGATACAAAGTATACGTTTGAATTATAAAAAAAGTCCGTATGTCTAAAAAGATCATATTTTTGATTGTAATACCACAGGTTTGTGATGAAATATCTTTGTACATCTTTTTTGTTACTCTGTTTTTGTGCTGTAATGAAATAAACTTTTTAACTAAGTACTTTTATCTTTTCAAAGATTTCCACGACGTATAAAGTAATAAGTAAAAATAGAAAGCGTTTCATGTTAACTTACATTTTAAAGTATAAAAACTGTTATCAATATCAGCAATCATTAAATATTGACCAGCTTAAAGTTTAGTCGTTATGCTTTATTACAAAGTCATAACACTGCTTTTTGCATGTTTCTTTTATCTACGGAAGTAATTAAGTTAGGAATTTAGTATTATTAGTGATTGTAGAGGGTTCTAAAATGGCAATCCGCAACGCAAACAGTGTTGCCATGGTAACTGGACAAACCATAAAGGATTGATTTTGTTGAAGCGGAACGATCATCGAAGTAAAGCAGTGTTCTCGGAGGTCACTTTTGGATGGGTGACTCTTCAATGCTTCGGAAGGCACATTAAGATGTTGGTCCCGGTTATTACTTTACATTTGGAAGTCTTTAAGTCAAGTTTCAAGAAGTCACAGCAAGTTGCTGTGTGGTAGCGGCCTAGAATCGTGCCACGCTCTTTTATTTCATGGGGAGTCGACGAATAGAAATCCTAGTGGATGATGGGCAGCAGCGTCATCCTGCGTACTGGCTTGAACTACGATCACAAACCCGCCTGTTCTGCGTGATGATTATGGGGAAGTATTTATCTACTAGGAAGGTTAATGTTTAGCACTGGTTTTTATAAGGCTGATATATGAAGCTAAGTTAGATACGCTATTGATTGGGCGGCTTGAATAATTCTAACAACGCTGGGTTCTTTGTTGGAGTAAGCTTTGAATCCCTCCTCTATTGATTTGTAGAGCCTAAGCCTAATAGTGGATACAGTCTTATATTGTCAATCTATCAATTACATAGGTAAAATGAAGATGTTGAGGTTTCATATGTTTACATTACATTTATGGTTAGTTTTTGATAAAAACTCTTTGTCATAGATGTTGTTTTGTTTTGTATGTATCTACCTATCTGTCGTATTATAACCATACCTACTGTGCAACCCTTTTTTTTTTTTTTTTTTTGATTTACGTCGGTAACAAAATGCATTTACGCACTGTCTCCCGGCCAAAGGGGGACCGAGAGAGGTGTGTGGGACTTACCACCGGCAGACACGACCGCCAGCAGTAATACCCACTAAAAATCTTCCGACGACGCCCGCCGCTTGTTGAGAAAGAGGCGGGGCACCAGTACCTCTAAGTCCATAGTAACAAATAATATCCCTACACCAGTTAAGGAGGGCACTGACTGTTTTCGCCCCTAAAAATGAAAATAACTTTGTGATACTACATCAAAATATTCAAGGTTTACTTTCCAAAAAGGAACTAATTGAGGTGACACTAACTGAAATGGAGTCTGGTCTGTACCCTGATGTTCTGTGTTTCACTGAAACCTTTGTAAAGAATGGGGAAGAAAAAAATATCAGTTTACATAACTATGAACTTGCTGCACATTATGGTAGAAACAAAAAAAGAGGTGGTACTTGCATATTAATAAAAAAGGGTATAGATTACAGAAAATTAAATCTCTTTGACGAAATTTCGACCAACTTTCACTTTGAGTGCTGTGCTATTTTTATTCCTTTTTGCAATATTATAATTGTTTGTATCTACCGCAGCTCAACAGCTACAAATAAAAGGCATTTTGAATTATTTTTAGATAAGCTTGAGAAATTATTAAATAAATATTTACACAAGCACTACAAACAAAAAATAGTAATTGTAGGCGATATAAATATTAATACTTTAGTAGACAATAATTTTACTAGACACCTCTCAGACATTTTAAAAAACTACAGTCTAGTGCAGCATATAACTCAACCCACAAGGAATTTATCGTGCATAGATCACATACTTAGTAATGTAAATGATGCAAAGGGCACCATCTTACCACTAGCGTTGTCAGACCATAATACTGCACAGTTACTCAGTTTTAAAACTAAGATAAAACCTAGGGCAGTAAAGCAATTTTATACCTATAAGAGATGCTACTCTGAAAAGCACATTTTAGTATTTAAAAAATACTTAAGAAGCCTTTCTTTCGCTGAGGTTTACAGTGAAGCAAATACAAATCAAGCTTTTAATAATTTTCATGACTTGTTTTGTTTATTGTATAAATTATGCTTTCCTGTCTGTAGAGTTACATTAAATAATAAATCAAATCAACATTGGATCTCAAAAGGGATTAAAACTAGCTGTGCAACAAATAGAGCCCATCGGTTAAACTATTACAAAAACAAGACTTACACTAGAAAAAAGAAATACCAAACTTACTCAAAATTATTAAAAAAATGTATATTGCATGCAAAAAAAATATCAAATGACAAATATATATTTAAAAATAAAAATAAATGCAAAGCCACTTGGAATATAATACAAACAGAAACAAACACCAAATCGGAGAACAGTTATATTGAAAGTATTGAATATAATAATAAAATAATAAATAGCCCTGATAAAATTGCTGACATATTCAATGACCATTTTATTAATCTGACAAATAAATATAATAATAATTTAATTTATGAACCACCTAAAGACATTTTAAGCAATTCTATTTATTTGACTCCCATAGATGAATATTATATTAAAAAAATTATAAAATCCCTGAAGAACACAAATTCTGAGGGTTATGACCATATATGCACTAAGGTCCTCAAGGCTTGTAATGAGGAAATTGCACCTGTTCTAGCTTTTTTGATTAACACATCGATGTCTACTGGCATTTTTCCTGACAGACTAAAGGACTCTCTGGTAAAACCATTATATAAAAAAGATAAAAAAACTAGTGTGGAAAATTATAGACCAATAGCCTTAATTTCAGTTTTTTCAAAAATATATGAAAAAGTCATGCTTAATAAACTCACTTGCCGTGTGGCGCCGGCCTAGAATAGCGTCACCCCCTCTCATCTCATGGGGAGTCGTAAGAGTCGACGAAGAGAAATAGGACCGGATGATGGGCAGCAGCGCCATCCTGCGTACTGGCTGGAACTGCGATCACCAACCCGCCTGCCCAGCGTGGTGATTACGGGCAAATACCCCTAATAGAATGGCACATACACACAAACGGCCCCCAGTCCCCGGCGGCCCCGCTATTCCAGATTACGGTAGCGGTCTTGGTAACGGCGGGGCAGGGGGTGCAAAGAATCACCGGCAGAGATCCGGCTACCATCCTAAACGACTTCTGCACCTGGCAACCTACAACACACGCACACTGAGGACTGATGAGAAGATTGACGAGCTGGAAGAGGAAATAGAGCAGTTGCACTGGGACATTATCGGGTTATCTGAAGTCCGAAGACAGGGGGAGGATACGGTAATCCTCAAGTCCGGCAACTTGCTCTACCACCGGGAGGGCGACCACCTGTCCCAAGGTGGTGTCGGTTTTATAGTCCGGAAGTCCATCCGTAACAACATCGTGTCTATAAAGAGTGTGTCGACTAGGGTAGCGTACCTAATACTCAGAATCACCAAACGGTATTCGCTGAAGGTAATTCAGGTCTACGCACCGACCTCGACACACCCTGATGAGGACGTAGAGTTACTGTATGACGACATTTCTGCCGCCATACATACTTCACCAACTCACTACACGGTTGTTATGGGGGATTTCAACGCAAGGCTAGGCCAGCGAAGTGGTGACGAGCAGAAAGTGGGGCAATTTGGAGTAGGGCGAAGGAACCAAAGGGGCCAGCGGCTAGCGGATTTCATGGAGAAGGAGGGACTTTTTATGATGAACTCCGTCTTCAAGAAACCTCCGCAGAGGAAATGGACCTGGATGAGCCCTGATGGTTTCACGAGGAATGAGATAGACTTTATCATGACCACTAAGCGGCAAATATTCAATGATGTCTCTGTAATCGCTAGGGTGAAAACCGGCAGCGATCACCGAATTGTAAGAGGCACATTGAATATTAATGTCAAGCTTGAAAGGTCCCGCCTGATGAAGTCTACGCTCCGACCCTCAGTCGCCCATATTCAAAACCCCGAGTACTTTCAGATCGAGCTTCAAAATCGCTTCGCAGGTCTAGAGGACTGCGTGTCCGTCGACGACTTAAGTAGCGGGCTAGTTGAGACTGTCCACGCGGTGGGGTCCAAATTTTACAAGACCAGACCCCGAAATAAAACCCAAAAAATATCGACTGAGACTCTTGATCTCATGGAAGCACGACGACATATGCGATTGCAGTCTTCAGCAGATGCATTCTCTTACCGGCGTATCAAAAGACAGATCACGAAATCCTTGCGACTTGATATTCGCAGATTCAGTACTACGTGTATTGAAAATGCAATAGAGAGGAACAAGGGTTCGAAAGTGTTCGCACGAGATCTGTCTATTGGCCAGAGTCAGTTAACGCAGCTGAAGACCAACAAGGGCAATCTAGTCACGTCGAAACCTGAGATCATGAGGGAAATCGAAGGGTTTTATGGGCAGTTATATACTAGTACGCAGGATCCCGCTACTTGTTTGGCTAAAGATCCTAGAGCCAAACTAACCAGGCACTACACCGAAGACATCCCGGACGTCAGCCTATACGAGATTAGGATGGCCCTGAAACAGCTGAAGAACAACAAGGCACCGGGTGAAGACGGGATGACAGCAGAGCTTCTGAGAGCGGGTGGTACACCGGTACTAAAGGTACTTCAGAGGCTCTTTAACACCGTCATCCTCGAGGGACGTACGCCACAGGCGTGGGCCAGTGGCGTGGTTGTACTTTTCTTCAAAAAAGGTGACAAATCTCTTTTGAAGAATTATAGGCCAATCACGCTACTGAGCCACGTCTATAAGTTGTTTTCACGGGTCATCACGAACCGTCTCGGTCATAGGTTTGACGACTTCCAGCCTCCCGAACAAGCCGGTTTCCGAAAAGGCTTTTCAACCATGGACCACATACATACGCTGCGGCAGGTTATACAGAAGACCGAGGAGTATAACCAGCCACTTTGCTTAGCGTTTGTGGACTATGAAAAGGCCTTCGATTCGATCGAGACTTGGGCAGTGTTTCAGTCCCTGCAGCGATGCCGCATTGACCATCGGTATATTGAAGTGTTGAGAAGTTTATACAAAAACGCCACCATGTCCGTACGCGTACTAGACCAGCACACGAATCCTATCCTCCTGCGGAAGGGAGTGAGACAGGGAGATGTCATATCTCCGAAACTGTTCACTGCTGCCCTGGAGGATGTTTTCAAAATGCTGGACTGGGGAAACTACGGCATCAACATAAATGGCGAGTATATGTCTCACCTTCGATTTGCCGACGATATAGTGGTCATAGCGGAGTCACTTGTGGATCTGGGCACAATGCTCGAAGACCTCGACAGAGCTTCCCAAAGGGTAGGTCTCAAAATGAACATGGACAAGACGAAAATTATGTCAAATGTCCATGTTAAGCCTACCCCAATAATTATTGGAGGCTCGGCTCTCGAAGTTGTCGACGAATATGTATACCTGGGACAAAAAGTCCAAATGGGTAGGTCCAACTTCGAGAAAGAGGTCAATCGTCGAATCCAGCTCGGTTGGGCTGCGTTCGGGAAACTGCGCTATATCTTCTCGTCAAAAATACCTCAGTGTCTTAAGACAAAAGTCTTTAACCAGTGTGTGTTGCCAGTGATGACGTACGGTACTGAGACTTGGTGCCTGACTATGGGCCTCATTAGAAAGCTCAAAGTCGCTCAGCGTGCAATGGAGAGAGCTATGCTCGGAGTGTCCCTACGTGATCGAATCAGAAATGAGGAAATCCGTAGGAGGACTGGAGTGGCCGACATAGCGAGGCGAGTTTGCAGGCTGAAGTGGCAATGGGCGGGGCACATAGCTCGAAGAACCGACGACCGATGGGGCGTCAAGGTTCTGCAATGGCGACCGCGAACCGGTAAACGTAGTAGAGGACGGCCTCCCACGCGATGGACCGATGATCTGGTCAAGGCGGCGGGAAGCCGATGGATGCAGGCGACTCAGGATCGCTCAATGTGGAAATCTATTGGGGAGGCCTATGTTCAGCAGTGGACGTCAGATGGCTGAGATGATAATAAACTCATGCAGTTCTTTGACAAATATGACATTTTAAAACAAGACCAATTTGGATTTCAAAAAAAGAAATCAACAACTCTTGCGATATTCAATTTAGTAAATGAAATCCTGAATAGTCTAAATATGAATAAGTTTACGACAGCCCTTTTTATAGACATGTCGCGTGCCTTCGATTTTTGCTCCCACGCTCTATTACTTAAAAAACTGGAACATTATGGAATCAGAGGTCCGGCGTTAAGTTGGATCAAAACTTACTTGTGCAATAGGAGACAAGCTGTTGAAATTGTAAAACTTGACTCAAAAAATGTTGCACAGAAATACCAATCAGCGTTTAAGGACAATAAATTTGGAGTTCCTCAAGGGAGTGTATTAGGTCCTCTTCTCTTCCTAGCTTATATAAATAATATTCCTGACCTGACAAAGCATCGCTGCATCTTGTTCGCTGATGACATTTCCATTATAGTGACAACTGACAAAAACCTGACATTGAATGAGCATATAAATGACATTAATAATACATTGAAAATAATTATAAATTGGTTAGAAAATAATAATTTATTTATTAATATTGGAAAAACTAATTTTATGAATTTTAATAATAATAATATATTCGATCAAACAATAAATATAAATTATCAGGGATTAAGACTCAATGGTACCAATGTAACTAATTTTTTAGGTTTAAATCTTGATAAAAATTTAGATTGGAAACAACAAATTGAAAAAGTTTGCAATAAGATAAACAGATTTGCCTATGCCTTATATAAATTGACTAAAGTAGCGTCAAAAAACGCTGCCCTAACAGCATATTTTGCTTATATAGAGTCTATTCTACGGTATGGTCTTATCATGTGGGGAAATAGCACTGATATGAATAGAACATTTATTGCACAAAAAAAATGTATCAGGGCAATATGTGGTACTGAACCAGATGAACCATGTGCACCACTGTTTCGGTTTTTAAACATTTTACCTTTGCCTTGCTTGTACATTTTCGAAATTTCAAACTTTGTCAAGTTGAACAGTCATTACTTTAAAATGGCCAAAGATGTTTATCCAAGAAACACTAGGAACGGAAATAGGTTGGTGACTTCCACTATCCCCAGAAGTGCTCGCTTCCAAAAAAATTGCTTCTATATGTGCATTATTATACACAATCAAGTACCTGAAAGTATAAAAGAACTTAACTTTAAGAGATTCTTAAGTATATTATATAAATGGCTTATCTCACACACTTTTTACACAGTTAAACAATTTTTAGAGCACAAACTTTGTGATACTTGTAGTGTTTTTAACCTAAGAGGTTAAAGTTACTATCTATGTCTGGTTTGACTAATATTTTGCGCTTTTGTGACATGATTTCGATTTTATTATTATTATTTTTGTGATTGTACTTATGAATGACTTGTGGGTATCCGTATTTTGACATCAATAATGTTTAGTTGCTAATTCGCAATTTTCACATTTAAAAATTTAATTATGTCTAGTTGATAATTCCCATTTTTGACATTTTAATGATTTATTAGTATAGTTTTCTTTTAAAGATTGATGTGTTAATTTAATTATAATTTGCATGCTACCGTTGTTGGCTGAATGAGAGGAGCTTTATTTTATTGTACAAGAACTGTAATGTACCTCAATCAAGTGCAAATAAAAATATTCTATTCTATTCTATTCTATTCTATACCTGGGTTGCAGCTCTGACACCCCGCCCGCGGCCAACGTCCCCCGGACCAAAACCGGGAGGACCTCCTCAGAGAGACGCAGTGGACGCGCCCCTCCTACCTCCCTGTGCGACCATAGCGTGTGTGGCCGACTTCTCGGAGGGTCCATAGTTCGACAGCAGGGGCCCCCTGCCCCCGCTGCCCAAGACCCTCCCGGCGCTGCTTGACGGGCCCTCCTGGCCCACCCGCTGCGCCCTCCACAGGTCCCTCTTAGTTTCCCCCCCGGTAGTCAGTACTAAGGGCACCCAGAGTCGCCAATCTCTGGGTGATACCTTTTCCCTAGCGCCTCCTGCGCCCTACCGGGAGGTACTCAGCCCCCCCACCACGACAAGGTGGAGACCAGTCGGGGGGGTACTGTGCAACCCTACCGCAGTCACCAGTCACGGTAACATCAGGTTACCGTTACGTACCTGGTTATACGTACCAACGTTACCGTGACAGTATGTTCACTGAACTGTAACGTTGCCGAGTAACACTTGGAAACTATGCCTAACAAATAGTCTCTGCGATTTGGAGAAACATTTCTTGTTTCCCTTTTAAACTAATAAATTTATTGACAAAGACCTTATAAGCCTGGCACTGCCAGGTACATACTCAGATTAAGTATAATATTTAATATCCATAACACAAGTTCTTTTTAACACGGATAAACATAAATAAATAATTTTTTTTTCGTAAATACATACTTAATATACATAGAAAAACACCCAGACCAGAAAAAATATTCATATTTATACACACAAATATTTGTCCTGTGTGGGAATCGAGCCCACGACCTCAGGAGTGGAGTGCGGGAATACTCGCCACCACGCCATATCAGTCGACTATCGGTTTATGCAATTACTGAAATTCAGTCAAACCTGTTTAAACCAGTTAAAACCGGACCCTGGGCCCTAACTTGAGTCCAGGGCAACTGGGACAATGCTAGGATATGATGATCATGTCCCCTGTGACCCCCCACTTTCGGACTGCGCCTGCATGCATTTGTAAACTCACCAACTTAAATGGGAGAAATGGGGTTTAGGGTGGGCAGGAAGGACGCTACAATTTTTTTTCTCTTGATGTCTAAAGACAAACACGCGACAGTGAGTGCCGCAACGTCCAAATCGTGCTTTTCACATCGTGATCCGAGATAGCTCTGGGGCCGTTGTTTCGAATTAAGTTTCACTAGTTGCCTTTGTTATTTGTTTTTAGTTAAATAATTTATTTGAAGAAGCAGTTAACTTGTTGAAATTCTGATTTCTTGCTCCGTGCCTCGGAAAGCACGTTAAGCCGTTGGTCCCGGTTGTCATGGACATCTATGGTAGTCGTTATTAGAAAGTCAGTATCGTCTAATTTAACAGACTGATAGCTGGTTTAACCATAGAATGATGTTACCCTCTGGGTTGCGAAGGTCAGACGACAGTCGCTCCACGTAATAACTGAAATTTAGTCAAATTTGGTTGAACCAGTGACAGACCCTGACTCTAAGCTTAAGTTTAGGGCAACAGGGATAATGCTAGAATATGATGGACGTCTTCTTTATCGATTGTAAAATATTTGTAAAAAGGTTTTTCCTGCTGTGAGGGTAATCATAACTTTCACAGTGAAGTAAAAACGCGGGCTTGAAAAGCAAATCACAAAGTACTAGAAAAATTCAACGCGTTCATCGGAGTCCCCGATAGTTCAGTGGTCAGAGCAGTGGATCGGTTATTTAAAGATTATTGGTTCGAATCCTTTCCGGGATTTTCGAACGAGTTGGTTTTTTCTATAAAATTAATCTATAGAGACTAAAAAAAAAGTTAAAAGTTTTACCGACAAAGTTTCTTCTTGGGAGCCTCGTGTTTAACTGGCTGGAGGTCCGACGGGACAAGCATCAAATCACAATAATGTGCAAAATACTTCGTGGTAGGATTGATGCCCCAGATCTGCAAGCTGACTTGTCTCGTTTATTCGTTCCCAATAACTACTATCGTAGCAGAAGGCGTAAGTTATTTGCAGTGTTATCCTGCTGAACAGTGGCTCGGCGCCATTTACCTATACTTTTCTTTCTAGATACCAATCCTGAATGTGACCTGTTTGCGGATGGATGGTCGAAAATTTTGTCGGACTGCCTGAGTTATTGTGAAAGAAAGGTATGAATGTGTGCGTGTATATCTTTATGTAACTTATGTCTATTATAGTTAATTTTATTTTAATGTAATCTAATTAATTTGTTTAAATTTAATCTGATTAATTATTGTTGCTGAGTTTAGTTTTGTAAGTGTTGAATTGTATTTTTGAAATTTATTGTTATCTTTAATTACTGTAATTGGTTTTGTACACCGTTTTAATTAAAGTAAATTAATAAATAAATATATGTAGCATTGTAAACAGAAATATATATCGAGAAATTAAACCCACTATGTTGCATAGTTGCATGTCTTTAAAACAATACTTTTCTTCGATGATTCGAGAGAAGCTGCCGGCAACAGCATACCTTTACCTACTAAAATAAAAAATAAAATCATTGCAAGTGAAATATATACAGGTCAGTATTGTATAAATGTAGTTTAAGGACCGCCATAAACTGTAAGAGCTTCGCAACGTCCGTAGGCGTGCGGAGTCACGAGCCCACTCGTGTTGGCCGCATCGTGATGTTTAGTTCGAATTAAATTCCACCAGGTAGGTATTATAACTAATTTGTTCCTTTATTTGAAGATGTGGATTAAACTTTTATTACAACAAAATTTTTGTATATTTGTGGCTAGATATATGATAACTATTGATAACTCTTGTTAACTTAGCTTAAAAAAAAATTAAGTAATTTAAATACATCATCATATGAGCCCATTGCTTACATCCGGGGCGCGAAAAAAAGAAAGTGAAATTCAGCCAAAAAAACTAGGCCAGTGAGCAGACCCTTGGCCCTAAGCCTTAACTCTAAGCTAATGCCAGAATATAATGATATGATGATGATCTTAAGAGCCCATTAACATCTACTAATAAGCACGAGAGGAGTCTCGTGCTTACTTAGTAGTATAGGAGGAGTCCCACAAACCAAGGTGAGCGGGTATTAAGTCATATCCCACCACGCAGATTCAGTGCGGGATGGTGGAGTTGGAAATACAAATCAGTATTGTAAAGTAGTGTAAGAACCTATGCTTTGGTGTATATTTAGATCTAGATATATGAAGACCTCTAGCTAATCTTCTCTACCTGTAAACATTATAAAACAAAGTCCATCTCAGCGTCTGTCTGTTCACTATAAAATTACTAACTGCGGAACGAGTGTCTTTTAGGTTTTTACCAATAGATAGAGTGCTACTTTTTCGAAAAGTTCGATCGATTTTAGTATTTTTATAATCGTACGCAAGCCAGTAATGTAATGTAGTGTAAGGACACTCATAACTGAGAGCACCGCAACGTCCGTAGGCCTACAAGAGCTTGGCACATAGTGTTCTCAGAACTTTCTTACAAGTTTAACTCCATTTGATACCCTATTTATTTGTTCTTCATGTAATCCTTTTCTCGTTTTCTTCGTCTCCATTACGTGGGTATGTTATAAATGTTTTATTAAAACAACTTTGCTGTATATATGAATTACTATAACTTAAGCATAAAAAATAAAACAGCACTAGTGAAATACATACAAATCAGTAATGTAATGTGGTTTAGGGATCCTCACAAATTGTCAACGCCCATAGGCGTGCGAAGTCACGAGCCCACTCGAGCTTGCCACATCGTGATCCCAGATCTCTGTTTCCAATTAAATTCTACTTGGTACCTTATTTATGTGTTCTCAGTTTGATATTTTATTCGGAAACGTTTTTGTTATTCCTGTTGTAATTTTATGAGTAAAACAACTTCACTAAAATTAATGAAATAATCTTAATATGTATTTACTACAATGTAAATACTAAACGTAATGGTAACTACAAAAAATAACCACCCTTAAATATTCAGTAAGCCGCAAAACCATGAAGAAAGGAGGGTCACAGTATACTATGTATAAGTGACACCAGCAAAAGTAGTCATGATACATAGGACAAATAGTACAACTGTTATATGTAAATATATAGTGTAATCATGTAATTATTTAAATTTTATTTATGAAATAACATTATAAACTTACAACTATCGGGTCAGGATGTTTAAATGCTAAAAAAAATGAAATTAAATTAGACTAAGTATAATTGATTACACAAATTATAAATCAGACAAAATACACATTAATCTTTTTTAGTAATTTTGTCATGTTCATAAATGCGCTCTAATACACTTCTCGCGACTGAGGTGTAGTACCTATGCTTAATTGGAATTTTTACAGAGCCTATGGGGCTTTTCAAAAATGTCGTTAAAATAGAAGATCATATCGAATAGAAGGTACCTACATCTGCTTTCATTATGAATGATGAAATAAATCATCATCATCAGCTATCCTGAGTCGCTTTCAATTCATCGGCTTCCCACCGCCTTGACCAGTTCATCGATCCAACGCATGGGAGGCCGTCCTCTATAACATAACTTACTTTTTACATAAATCCTTCGAAGACTTAAATCGAGGTTTTATTCCAACAGAGTGCAATGTAAGATAAAACTGTTCGCAATTTATTGATGACAGTCAACTCGCAAAGCCATATGATTTTGCATTTAAAACCGCTGAGTTATCTTTCGGAAACACGGCAAGCCCACACAGAAGTACCAAGATTTTTTTCTTTATTACACTTTTTGTGCTTGTTAGCATTTCGAATTTATTGATAAGTTTACTTATTTGGAATATCCATTTGTTAACGTACTTAAAACGATAACTTATGTGATTCGCTGTAAATAGAAGCTAGCTCAGCTATAAATGAGTAAAAGTTTTTGTATGTATAAACTTTTAGTTTTGATATTACGCTCTCGGGGACAATGACTTTTTAAAATGTTTAAACATATTTTCACCGTAACATATATATATACCGTATTTAACGATACGGGCATATATTATATACCGTATAGTAAGATGAAAAATGTATTCTATGCTCATAACTTTTTTATTTTAGATAAAATGCACACTGCAGTTACTTTTTGTTGAGCAACTCTCTGCAACAGGGTAACATTTGACAACATTTGGTAACATATCGTAAGTTTTATTCTGTCATATATATATAACTCTTTGTTGTCAAATGTTGCTAAGTAACACTTGGAAACGTTGGTGAATAAAAAGAAAGAAAACTGCGGTGTGGATGCGCTGTTAAGACCTGCGAAAAAAAAGGGTCGTATGAATTGCATTACCCACCTACCCTAAGCCGTCACACGTAACACGCATTTTTTGAAGACCACGTATTTCCATGAATCAGTTAGGAAAACCTCATGGATTTTTTTTATTTTATGTATTGCTTCTATCTATGCGATAATTTCGCCAAATTAAAGTAAAAATACATACCAAGTGAAGGATTCTTCTAAGAGTCTTAAGCATCGCCATGACACCCGAAGTCATTGAACGAAAATATATGGAAATGACATTAGCTGGCAATGTCATCATATATTGTTCTTCTATTTTAACGGAATTTTTAGAGTTAAGTACGATATAGGCCTTACTTACGTGCTTACTTTACAGTCCCGCCTGTACGTGCTGCGGGACTGTTCGAAAGGGTTAACGCGGCCTCTGGACGTAGCAGGCTCAAGAAGGAACATGAACGGTTTTTAGTCAGTAAAAGTCTGACACAAACAGCAAAGAATGTCATTACACTATTTTCCATCCGAAAATAAAATGCCTAACTCACGTCGTCGTTAGTTTTCAATTTGATAAGACAATCGTGCATAGATTAGTAATAATATAAAAAAATTATGTACTCTATTGCTTACGTTCAAGAATTTTTTTCAATTGTCAAATAAATCTTGGCTACAAGATCTGTAAGTATGCATAGTTATAATTCTCAGGGTTTTGTGCATGTATTGCTTATTAGAATGGTACCTACTGCATTCACTATGGGCACTCATCAAATAAGTCAAATACAAATATCAGCATTAAATAAAAAAAAGCAACATCCTTTACAAAGGGACTAAAGATTTAACAAAGAGTTTTAATTAAAACCCTATAATGGTATAGCATCATGCGGGTGTTTTTATTGCTAATTTGTTCAACTCAAACTCTTACTTAACAACTGTAAAATAGAGTTTAAATTACTACCGACTTTTTTTACAAATTGTCAAATATTTTATCTATTGGCAAGCAATAGATTGTTTAAATTAATAAATAAGATTCATTGAGTATTTATTATTTGTGGTGCCAACAGAGTATAGCATCGACTTTTCTAATCCAGCGGGTATTGTAATAGGACTGAGCAGACTAATTCTAGTAATTTTTTCTATGTTATTAAGCCCGCAGTTAATGGGCGAGCTAGTTTTTAAATTATGACTTTCATAAGAGCTCAATTGAACCAAACTTGAGTAAATGATTTTGACTTTAAGTAGATATAATTTATTAGTGTTTGATCGGGTGTATAGGGATCCTATCAAGACCTAAGGAGCCCAAGCCAACCTCACCTGCAAGTGGTGCACCTGTTGATCAACGAACGTGTCTCTGGCGAACATAAAAGTGCCCAGTAACCGGCAATAGGTCCCACCTATTACGTAGGACCAACTAGGTCGTATAATATGCCTCTGCCTACCCCTTCAGGCGTGAATGCATGCATGTATGTATGTGTTTGATCAAAATTCGTTTGGCAGGCCACTACAAGTGACTTATTCGACAGGCAGTCAACGAGTCCCAGGAACACAATAACTGTACTCTAGACTCCTCTTGATGTCCACATCTACGATATAGCGATGAATGTATTTATCGCATCCTGTACCTAGAGCATTTTATTGGCGACAAAATGCCCTGCTAGCGCCCCAACTATCATCATTTCAGCCACTGACAGTCACTGCTGAACGTCGGTTTTCCTCTGATGTAGAATGTAGTTATTATAGGAATGTCAGCTGTTATTAGTCTTGCTTGACTTGCTTTCAGCTGCATTCGCTTAGGTACGACTTTGCACCAACTTGACTTCCCTAAAAAGGCTTTTGAATGCCTAAGAAAGGTTGAAATATAACGAGAAATTAAACAAAATCATTTCATGGAAAAATCTATCGATTTATTAATGCCATATTATTATATCCAAAACACAATTATATCACCCGAACTCAACTCATCAATACTATCAAATCTAATATTTACAACTTCAAATATCCAATACATTTAAACATTACTAAGTTTAGTCGCATAATGTCCTATCACAAAATGTAAAATTTCAAAAAAAAATGCTTATGAATTTTTTCAAACTACACTACACTAGGTTATGATTTTTTCAAATTTTTCTTTAAAAAAAAGAATTTTTATTCAACCATAAACTGCATTTTTCGGCAAGAGACATTTTGTGAATAGGAGGTTTTTTGCCTAAACCAATTTAACTACATTATTACTAAATGCGAAGGAATGTCATAGTGATAATATAAATAAGTAATTTATAATATAACAATGAAGAGGGACGTATAATTTGCAAAAATATTGAAGACATTGTTAATTTCTTTGATACAAAATTTTACTTTCATATTTTTTTCATAAAGTGTAAGTGTATTTTAATTATGACGCAAATTGTTACAATAGCTACTCATTAAAACAATGCGTAAACTGAAAATTACAGGCCTTTTCTACGTATTATAGAGAATCTTTTCACGGTTCCGCGTACAAAAACCCAAAGTACGTTATAACCAGTTTTCTCAAAAAACTATGTAAAAATTCAACTTTTCTGTTTTACAGCTCTTAGAGATAAATTACAGAATTTGTTTAAAACTTACAGCAAATGACGGATTTTATAAACACAGGTTTCAAATATATTACGCTATAACAATCAGAGGAGATTTATATGAAAGTAAATAATTTATCTGGTGTTGAATTGTAGAGAAATTAACTAATAACATACCTATTTCATTTGCTTTATAACTTTAGGCCATTATTATCTTTAGGGCCTATACATGGCAGTTAAAACTACAGTTTTATATGGAGGATCTGCCAACTAAACGCTGGGTATATACTTTTTTGGACATTATGAAACAGGATCTTATTCCAAGATTAATTAATTATATTTATTAAGAAAGATCCGAAATTAATGAAAGAGTAAGTAATGCTGTACGGAGTTCTCATAACCTGATATTAAGATCAGGGCGATGATGACGAGAATCATTCACAATAAAAATTGATCATCGAAATGTAACTTTCGAACGACTGCATCCATTTGGATCTTTATTATTGTGTTCGTTATTGTCGAATAAGTTTTGTACATTAGTTAAAATTTATGAAATTGAGTGGAAAATTCGAAAATGTAAGAAAACTTTACGACCTCAGAAAATTTACTCATGTCACTTCTTCTGTTCACTTCTGACAATATTAACTTTTAATTGTAACCATGGCGTTTCACATAACTGTCACTCGCTTGACAATTAGCGCAACTGACAGAATGAATTTAAATAAGACAGGACAACAGTCTGTCGAGTCAGCGAGTTCTTTTATAAAACCTGACTAAAACTACATAGTTTTGTCACAATGATTTGTACAGTCAACTTTAAAAAATAAACACCTGTATTTATTCCTTTGACGTATCATTTTCCTCTTAGATTATATACAATTTGTTTTAAAGGTGGATCAAGATTAAGCCTAACCAATGAGGCTACTAAATGAATTGTTTTTTAAACAGCCTTAATTCACAAATTAACTTATGGCGACAAATGGGTGGTTTATATAAATATTAATCTAATGTTTATAATTCTAATTAAATAACGTTATTAATTAATCTTACGACTAGACAGGTACTGTACAGCGAATACTGTCAATGTTAATATTTTTTCACAGAGCCCTAAATGTAAATAAAATAAAAAAACAATAAGTAGAAGAAAGCCTTAGTATCATATTTAAAACCCAGCAGAACGGGATGATCTTATTTCTTTAACATTTATTTAAAAAACTAATTTATAAAAACTATCAATCTAAATAAACTAGGTTTAAATCTGTAATTGGACGAATCTTGTAATTCTCCAATTTTGGAAGAGCCTCGTGCTGTAATCTCTTGGATAAAGGTGGTCAAAACCTAATTCATAGGTCCGGGGTAAAATTTTAATTGTGTGGTTGAAAAGGTTAGATAAAGGCCTCACCCGGGTCAAAAAAACGCGACCGACCACTATAGTGCCGCCATCGGGCCATCTCTACTTCACTTAGGCACGATTTTCACTTTTTATTGTGCTTAAGTTTAGCATAAATGTTTTATTTACATGTGTGTAGGCAATACAATCTTCCTTTCTTTCCATATTAGAACTGTGATAGCTTTTAGTAATACTTTACCACACTAAACACTCCGGATTTCTTCGCATCAACCGCAGTCTCATTTTCCGGCCTTCAGCAGCTAAGTTTACTGTGCTGGCTTAGGGGTGCTAGAATATAGCAGTGCCTATCTAATAAAGAAAGAAGTAAAGAAAGCCAAGCCAACCTCACCTGCTAGTGGTGCACCTGCCGATCAACGGACGAGGCTCTGGCAAATAAAAAGTAAAAAGTTCTCGGTAAGCGGCAATAGGCTCGCCACCTATTACGTGGAACCTACAACACAATTAGCGAAGTGTGGGCGTATAATATGCCTGTGACTATCCATAACAGGCGTGATTGTGTGTGTTAATACAAAATCTACCACAACATAATAATAATATTCATCCATGTAAGGTAAATGTGCTATTATTAGAGATAAATCAACTAAGGCTTAGAAATCACTGGTACACTAAAATATATCTATTTACATACTTATTGAATAATTTCGAAAGTACAGTTAGCTAACAAAAAACATGATCAATCTACTGTTCACGGAAACAATGTGAAATAAAGGACTTTTTACTAACTGATTTTATTTTCATAAAGTTATGTAATAGATGTATTGTTATACAAAAATTACAATATAAAATAACTACATATTGCCTATTGCCTGAGTACATTTTGTATCGTTCTTATGGTTTTAAAATTCTATTTGTCTATTATCACGAATCATTATTGAGGTCAGGTTTAATTAAAATAATGTCTATGGTAAAAGGAAAAGTTTTATCCAGACACATAGGTACATTCGTTTTAATTATTAAAAATCAAAATACTAATATACTTCAAAATGAATGGTGTCTTATACTTATAGTTAAAGTTATATTTAAGCCAGGGATAAACTAACATAACTATAATTTATTTAATCTCTCTCTGTCTCTCTATAACTAACATTCAATCTCAAAATTCCTTTTTTTTTGTGGATGAATACCTACAAAAGGTTTTCCAAGCGTACTTAAATCGTAACAAGAAGGCAATAAAAACATAATTGACATATTGTCTCACTTTTAACTACTACTAAAGCTGGCTTTTCACTAAATTATATAATGTAATAGTACAATCTAGGACATAAATTGCTATCGTTCACCATACTTTTGAATAGAACCGTTACAATTCTATATAATGTCAATGATATCCCAAGCAACAGTGTGTTGGTCATTTGCCAAGTAAAAAGCCAGTTTTAGTTAGAATTAAAAAAAATACTGCCAAATTTCAAAATTTTAAAGACCATAGAGCAAAAAAGGCCCGAAGGCAAAGTTTTTATCCCAGTAAGCCTATAGCTTACACCGCTTCAGGCTAGGGCACTACCACGTGTGGTTCACTTGACAGCAGTCTCCTGACAGATTGATGATTGTTGCCGTCACTGCTGGAAATGTCACTTGTGCTTACTACAGTCGGTTGGGAGAAGTTCTTGCAGAGGACCAGCACCTGTGAAAGAATACTTTATTAAAACATTTTTATTTAGTCCTAGATACCTAGGAGAATATTTTTTTTATTATTACATCTATATTGAAAACACGTGTGGTATTATTTTGGTCTTGTAGATTATTCTTTTAACTGCATAACTGTAGATTTAGGATTTTAAGGAAAGTCAATGAAATATTTCAAGACTATAAAAGTAACAATAAATTTCTTGGGATATCTCATACAGCACCATCTACTCTCAATCTAAGCAGAGCTTGTTTAATTGTTGGCAAAGGCGGGCTTAAAACGTAAAAAAAAGAATACTTTTTTGAAATAAGTTAATGTTTTTAAGTAAACAAAAGCGTTTTGTGGGATAGAGAAATATTTGGATGTCGTTATCGTAAAATCGTGTAAGTGCTAATGAGCTGTCCAAAGAAAGCGTAAGCCGTCTACATACGCTCATGCAAACATCAATCAATTATTATTTATCGTGAATGGTGGTAGGCTGACGTTCAATGCACATAAAATGCACTTTAATTGTTCGCAATTTTTGAACATTAATAACAAAGTGGCAATCAAGTATTTTTTATGGCGAGAGAATAAATTTTAATTAGTTTCTTTCCTTATTCTTCTCTTCACAACCTCATATCGTTATGTCTGCAGCGAATAGGTGCTTTAGATTATAATTCACTTCCATAAAAGACTTGTGGAGTTCAAAATTTAAAATAAATAGAGTATAAGACCATGATAAATATCCACAGCATTCACAAAAATATTTACAGTGATGAACGGCCTTTACAGTGATGAACGGGTGAACCGATCGCTGCTCCTCGCCATATCGTACTTTAAATTATATGTCTCTATTAAGATAATGACTAATAACCTAAAGTATCTATTTGTGCCTTTATTATAATTTACTAAAATACACACAAATAAAGATAAATTAATGGAGTAGAAGCGAGAGGATGCACTAAAGATTCTATTTAGGGTCAAAGAGCGCTGCGGAAATTAACATAAATGAGAAGATAAAATACTCACGCAATCACTCTGTACGTACGCACGCACAAACACGAACTAGCAGTTAAAGTAAACTCAGATAATCTACACCAAGAAGCAGGTAAGCCAGTATGCTATGTTTTCACGCCTGAGTCTAGCTACTAATTACATGACAGACTTAGATGATAATAAATATCCTCTTACAATCACACCAATTATTCATCCAAGATAAGTTTCATCAAGAACTTGTGTTATGGATACTAAAGAACGGATAAACATACATATATATATTTTTTTGTAAATACATACTTAATATACATAGAAAACACCCAGACCAGAACAAAATATACGTATCAAGCACACAAAGATTTGTCCTGTGTGGGAATCGAACCCACGATCTCAGGAGTGGAGTGCAGGTATACTGACCTCCACGCCATATCGGTCGTAAATGATGATGGCAACTTGCATTTTTTTAATTCTAGTGAAGAAATACAGAAAAACCAACAAGTTACTAGAACTCACGCACCCGAGGGCCTACTCTAATGTAACGACAACGAAACTTCGTTATACCCAGCCTTTTCACTCGATAATGAAATACCTAGAGTGTAAGTAATAGGTATAGTGAAGTATCTTTTCGTTGAATTAAAGTAGGCCCTCTAAAGTCAGGTCTTTTAACTACTGCTTATTCTGAGTTTGTTGTAAATTGAAGACATCGGAATAAGCGTGTACAAGATGCCTTATTCTCATTGTTAGTTGCCGTGTTTCTTGTTTACAAATAGTTCCCGCTCTCGCACGAACACAGCGAGGAGATAAGGGCGCCATGTTTTAGAGAAACTGTTGGTTTCGTTAATTAACAACCTTTAACAGTATTATCTGTATTTTGTCTTTGAACTAACTAGCCCTGGACTGCGGTTTTGCTCGCGTTACATATTATTGTTTCTAGCATCATATCATATTATCATCATAATGGAATTTTTATTCGGGAGAGATTCAATATAAGTAACTTATGACTATTTACGCTTATATTACGTTAGAAGATGAATGTGGGTGATGTTTGATGAGCCCCATAACTATACAATCTTACAATGTGAGGTTGTATAATTTATGATGCTCAAACATAACAGTGAGTTCCTTTCTTTTTGCACTGTACAAACTGCCTGGCAAAAGATGCGTGATGTCTGACCCCCATTTATATGAATATGGGTTATGTTTGGGACATTTATATGTAAATAACTGTGTCTTGTGGTATCGGCCTAGAATAATGCCATCCCCTCTCAACTCACGGGGAGTCGTAAGAGTCGACGAAGATAAATCCTAGCAGATGATGGGACGCTGCGTCAACCTGTGTACTGGCTTTAACTGCGATCACCAACCCGCCTGCCCAGCGTGGGCCTGTTTAGCAGTGGACTTTATAAGACTGTTACGATGAAGCAACAGTGAGCGTAAGCGCTCCCATGAGACTGTCGACCAGAACGTCTCACTAGTGATGTCTATGGTCTGTAGACGGCTGTTAGAAGATTAATGAGGGTAACGTTTTATCATAAATTCCATCCGTACCGTGTGAATAATCACAATTTTATTCTAACTTATACATAACCACAATAAATGAATTCAATTATCTCCTTACCGTGTAAACAACAGTGAGTGCTCCCATGAGACCGCCGACGAGGACGTCCCACCAGTGATGCCGATGGTCCGTGACCCTGGTGAGTGCGCAGACAGCCGCGTATACCACGCACAGAGTCTGCACCAGGGGCACCACCAGGACTGACCGGTTGTGCCAGCTGAACGCTCGCCTTTGCAGATACCACTGAAAGTTTACATTGTTGTTAATAAGTTTGCATTTGATTGGACTTCTTGGCGGGAAAGTGAAGCGTCATGTCTACAGTTTTGTTTTATTTTCTAAAATTTGTAAAATTCAAACATTAATGTGTAATAACGGTGGATTATTAACCGTTAAGTGCTTGTGAACGTCCATGAGTGTTGGTAAATGAAACAAAATAGTGTAACATCACTTTTCAAATTCTCTCAAGAAATCCCATGTGAGATCTCAGTGCCACATCTTTACTGAGGACTCAAGGGATTTAGGGGAGGCTATCTCATTTACCATCTTTATCACCACTTTTTCTCATTTTGTATAATTTATATATTATTAATATATCTCTTACTTGACACTGGCTAAATGTGCTAAACGCACGAAGCCATTATTTGGAACAAAAAAAATTTTTATTTTAAGTTTTTGGCATTCACGTGGCTCGAAGAAGATCGTGTCGGTTTTTCATTTCCGACAGCGAACCAGCAAACAGTAGTAGACGGACTCCGAACGAAAATCTCGCCAAGGCGGCGGGATGCCGGTGAATGCAGGAGGCTCAAGATCAATCAATGTGTAAATCTATTGGGGAGGACTATTTTCAGCAGTGAATTTTATATGGCTGAGCTAATGATGACGTTTTTTTTGTTTAAAGTGTAAAATATGCTAACTTGAATTGCTAACAATATCAATGACCTTTTTTTCGAATCATTCGGATTGGAGCCTTAAATTGTGTAAAACGTACAATTTTATTCTACTAAAACGAATTCACTCCTGGGATTGTCAATCTCTGCTGTTGAAATAGGTTGCCCATAATACGATTAATCAAGTAGTAAATTCAAGGAATGACTAAGCCCAAGATATATGTGGAGACTAACCGCTAAAAACAGTCCGCAGTATATGGAGAGTGACGCATGCGCAGAGGGGAAACTCCTCGAGGAATCTATGACGAGGTATCTGGAGTACTTTGTCGACGTGCACTTGTAGTCGCTGACGAATTCGGACCTGAGAACAAAAGGTATATTATTAAGTATTGATTGTTAAACAGAATTAAAACCGATAGAAAATAACTGGACAATGGCAAAACCAATAGGCTGCGGAGAGTGTCAGGTCCAAATCCAGGTCTGAAAAGCTATGAGTTTTCGAAGCTATGTGGGTAATTATCGCTTGTTCCGTCCTGTATTTGAAGGTTGTGAGTCGCCACTGGGCTAGCGCTCCATTAAAAATTGCACTTCATGAATACAGCTTATACTAACACTAGCTTTTGCCTAGCGTGGAAAAGTGAGTTCCGGCAAATTTTTGGTTTTTACCACATAGTTCCCGATCTCGCGCGATTTTTGAGAAGTTCCCGCTCCCGCGGGATTTCCAGGATAATAACTATTCTAAGTCCTTTCTCGAGATCCAAACTATGTCTATACCAAATTTCACACAAATCGGTTCAGTAGTTTAGGCGTAAAGAAAAGACAGACAGAAAGACACTTTCGCATTTATAATATTATATTGTTGTGGAATAAACAAACATTATTTATAACGAATTTGTTTACAATTGTTTGTTTACTTTGTGTAAGAATTCCTAAAAGATTAATATTGAAAGACAATGCAAAAATATATCAAAACAACTTTATCTAATCAAATGAATAAGTATCAATCAGAGTAATTTGCAAAACTATTTGTAATAAATATTCCATCATGATTTTTAAATCAGTCACCGTTGTTGTATGCAAATCCTTTTAGCAATAGTTGTGATAAGTAAATGATAAAAAATTATGATTTATAATTTTTTGAGATGCACGAATAACTTAAGTTAATAATGACATATCGTTTTCACAAGAATCACAATTAACTTAATTTAAATTTGATACTACATAATATATGATTTTTTTAATATTTCTTGCCCCAAAGTAGGTCTAAGGATAATTATAATAATTATGAGTCTTTGAGCTATGATAACTAAATTAAAATTTGCTGGAATAGAGACCCTTTGATGGAACACGTAGCGAGAGATGTCCAAAAACAAGATCCACGGTCACACACATACATACATACAATCACACGTCTGTTTCTCCGAAGGTTTGGGCACAGGCATATTATACGCCCACACTTCGCATTTAATTGTTGGCCCAGTAAGCAGTAACTTCTATATTGCCAGAGCCTCGTCTGCAAGTGATGGATTAAAAATATCTTTGTAACAATTCCCGCGCTACTATAATTTCCCGAAAAATCGAGAACCTATTCAACACGACACGTGTTTCGCCCTTACACAGGGCATCTTCAGGTAAGATAGGAGCCTCAGAACAACGATGTCTTCACGACCAACGCTGAAACGATCCATCACTTGCTTACAATGGATTTCCGCAAAGTAACGCCTGAATCAATAAATTATTTAAGAGCCTCGTCTGTTGATCGACAGGTGCACCACTTGCAGATGAGATTGGCTTGGGCTCCAAAGATGACGGTATGATACCTGTACACCTACATAGATAAACTAATGACCTAGAAAAGGTCGGAAGATCACACTGTATGTATCCAAGCAATGAACGTCATAGCCAGATGATGATGGTATTTAAATCTTTGCTCATTTAGAACTATATGAATAAAAATTTACCAACGTGTATATTTAATAGGTTTTAACGAATAATGTTATATAAACAATACTAAAACTTGTGTACGTGACAATAACTAGTATATAAGAGAAATATATAAAAGATTGTTGTACAAATATATATGTACAACAGTCTGTTCAATAGAAGCTGTAAATGGTCAAACCTTTTTTTTTAAGCTGTTATTTACCTAATGATTAGCATTATGTATTTAGCTGTCAATTAGCTTAACGATTCATTATGTATTGACAGCATTTATTGACTTTGCGTGCCTGAGTGAAAACATTGGGAACAAATAAGAGTTAAGTCATCGTGTTTGTTCTTGATTGTTTATTTTTGTCGTGGGAAATATTTATAATATTAGTATACTTAGTAGTATATTATCTGTGAGTCTTGGACCCTTGGCACTGGAAAGCCGATAACACATTTTATTATAGAATAAAAGTAAAAAAGTAAAAGTAAAAAAATATTTATTTTATAAACTATTATACGTGAATGAAAAATACAATCGAAATATTATTACACTAAATCACGAAGCTTAGATTCACTTACATGCAACAAAACAATTTAAAAACAAAAAATAATTTACTAATAAATAAAAGAAGTTTGTCTAGAGACCTAAGAATTTAAGCTACGTTCAAAGAGGTCTGAGCGGGACTATGCACTATGCATGCATAGCTTTACGTATCAGTAAAATCTAGTAGGTCATACTACCAGAACACCTGTTGCAATATACCTATTTTTCTCGAATGACCATCTCAAAGGGGATCTCTTGATTTTTACAGTCACAGGTGCTGCTTTTATTTTCGGGATTGCCCCGTATTATTACGAGCTAAAGAAGGAACATTGATGGGTTTAGTCAGTAAGACTCTGCCATCAGTGGCGGCGTAAGGCGTGGGCGACGTGGGCCACCGCCTACGGCCTCGCGGTACAAGGGGCCTCGCGCCTCAAAAATGTTTATGCATTGTTTAAAATACATGGTTCTAAGCGAGAATTAAATAAAAAAATATATAAATTAATTGTGTTGTAAAATATGTTTTTTTTTGTCTGGCAACATTTGTTTACGTAGCGTAACTATCGCGGGCAAATCCCTGCCGCCGCCGGCCAGTGCGGGGAATCCCTTGTTTTATTTGTTTACTTTCTTTACTAGGAAGCCAGCCAATCAAATCAAAGTACCACACGCACTATCACGCACGCAACGCAGTGGCTAGGCGCATAAATAATTACCTATTTTGATAAGATTAGTTTAATGTTTTAATAATGTTTAGTGAATAAATAGATAGTGTGAAGGTATATTGATTGCTCCTGTAAACTGAACCAAAATTAAAAAACAGTGACTAACAAATAAATGGTTTTGGTTTTCTTCGTAATGTGTGTAGTGTAAAACACCGGTATTTGTACTCGTCTAATTTACATCATAAGGTAAGAAATAATTAATTGGTAATAAATAAGTATCGCAGTTATTACTTAATATAAAATTATACGCCTTATAATATATCTTTTAGAGGAAACTGAAGCTTTAACGGTAAAAAACCTATCGACTTTTTGCGTTTTAAAAACTAGGAAATGCGTTGAAGACTAATTTAAATTTAAATTTTACATTATCTAAATAAAACTGCAAAAAAATGTTAATGCTATTGCTTTTGTGCACAGGTTATAGATACGATATTATCGATATGTCCGGCCGTGATAGAGATCTTGGAAGAAAATGGGACTCTGGATCAGCAAAAAGAAAAAGAAAAGCTGAAAGAACTGCATCCAACCAGGTTCTCAGTTTAAATATGATGAAGTTTCTCAACCAAACTGCATCTGGCAGTACAGAACCATCTGAATCGATAGTTTCGACTTCTACACAACATACGTCCGAGATACCGGGAAATGCTCCAGATGCACTGAGTATCGAGAGCGAACGTCAGTTAGACGTAGAATTTGGATCATGCTCTCAAAATTTGACGCTGAAACTCTTGTGCCGTCATCAAGCCATCAAGAAGAACAGATTGACGTAGATTCCCCAATTCACAGCGACGATGCTAGTGCCATAGTTCAGCAAGTACTTGTTAATTTGGATCCGGGATTTTGGACGTTCCCCATAACGGATTCACAGCGTCGTGACATAGTTCAAAGGGGCCCCATACAACAATTAAATAGCGGTGATGAACATTATCCCAAAGGTGATGATCACAGACATTTTTCCAATTTCTATTTCTCGAGAAAACTAAATAATGGTGAAACTCAACATCGTCGCTGGTTAGTTTATTCCAATTCCCAAAATAAAGTTTACTGTTTTCCATGCAGACTATTTGGCAATTCACAAACACAGGTGGTGCAAGGAGGGTGTTGTGACTGGAAACATTTAAGTAGCATTTTACACAGACATGAGAATACCAAAGAACATATGGCACATATGTTCCAATGGTTAACTTTAGAGAAAGGAATAAATCAAGGCAAAACAATAGACCAAGAAAACGAAAGGCTAATACGTGAATCTCAAAAACATTGGCACAACTTGTTAGAGAGATTAATAGACATAATTAATTTTTTGGCATCTCATAATCTTGCATTTAGAGGTCACAGAGAATCTCTAAAGACAGGTGACGTTATTAAGAATTCCGGTAATTTCATAGATTTAATTAAACTGATATCAAAATTTGATCCTACTTTACGAGAACACATGAAACGCATTAGTGACAAACAACTTTCACACCATTATTTAAGTCACGATATTCAAAATGAATTGATCACATTAATGTCAAAAACAGTTGTCGATGAAATTATTCGTAAGGTTAAAGAAGCAAAGTATTATTCTTTTTTGCTTGATTGCACTAGAGACTGTGGCAGAGTCGAACAAATGTCGGTTATCTTAAGATTTTGTGATACGACAACTGGCACAATAGTCGAACATTTTATCGGATTTCTAGCTGTTACTGAGACAACTGGAGAATATTTAGCAAATGCTATACTGGAACACCTAGAAAAAAACGACTTAAATATTCAAGACTGCCGTGGCCAAGGATACGACAATGGTGCAAATATGGTAGGTGTAAATAGTGGAGTTAAAACTAGAATATTGAATATTAACCCCAGGGCATTTTTCACAGAAGCGCTCGTAGCTCTGCGGTGCTCGGTGGTCGGAAACGATCACCGAAGTACAGCAGAGTTTACAGAGGTCAGTCCTTGGATGGGTGACCGTTTGTGTGGCATTTGATATCGAGCGCTTCCGTGCTTCGGAAGGCACGTTAAGCCGTTGGTCCCGGTTACCACTAAAATGTGGTAGTCGTTAAGCCATGTTAGAGGCCTAATGGGCGGCTTGATAAATTCTAACAGCAGGACGCCATACACCTGCCTCCGCCAATCCGCACTGGGTCAGCGTGGTGGAGTATGACCCAATACCCTCACACCTTGATATGTGAGAGGAGGCTCGTGCTCAGTAGTGGGACGTTAATGGGCTGAGATGATGATGATGATGATGATTTTTCACACCTTGTGGCTGTCATAGTTGGAATCTACTGTTGGTAGATGCAGCGAACTCATCTACAGCGGCAAAAACTTTTTTTGGTTTCATACAAAAAATTTATTTGCTATTTTCAAGTTCAAGCAAACGCTGGGATTTAATAAAAGGCAAATTAAAACTTACTATGAAACCTTTATCAGACACAAGATGGGAAAGTAGAGTCGAAGCAGTAAAGGCCGTATTATTGCAATTCGATGAAGTGGTTGAATGCATCGAAAGCTTAAAAAATCAAACGGAGCAATCAGACACTCTTAGTGATTGCGATTCCGTACTAAATGAAATGTTAAGTTTAGAATTTATCGTATCTTTACATGTGTGGTATGAGATATTATCGCGTGTTAATAGGATAAGTAAATTATGGCAATCAGTACAAATTCATTTAAGCATTGCTCTTGAACATTTACACACATTTTGTGACTGGATAAAAGAGTATCGGGAAACTGGATTCGAAAAAACCCTGTCTGATGTTCGGCAATTTACTGAGAGAAGCTGTTATGCCCTGCCAAAAGAGTTTAGGGATAAAAGAGTAGCCAAAAAGAAAAGAATGTTCGATTATGAAAGCAGCGATCAACCTATAGAGTCTCCTAAAATCCGGTATCAAACAGATTTTTTTTACGCCATGATTGATTCTATAATAACCAATATGGAATTAAGATTTACGTCTTTGAATCAACATTTTGAAGATTTCGGTTTTCTCTATGATTTAAGCAAGCTAAAAAATTTGCCAGAGGAGCAAGTATTAAAACACTGTAACGATTTACATAACGTCCTGCGTGTGGGTGAGAGCAGTGACTTCCAACCTTTCGAACTATATGAAGAATTAAATACAATGATCCCAAATTTACCCAACTTCATTAAAGACGTGAAACAGCTACTGTCATATATAACAGAAAATAGCTTAAAAGAAATTTACCCAAATATTTACATTGTCATCCGAATTTTATTAACAATTCCGGTAAGTACAGCCTCTGCTGAAAGGAGCTTTTCAAAATTAAAATTAATAAAAAATTATTTAAGAAATACAATGGGCCAGGAAAGACTTTCAGCATTGGCTGTATTATCAATTGAATCAGATATGGCATATAGGCTGAATTACGATAAAATCATTAAAGAATTTAGTAAAGTTAAAAGCAGGAAATTTCTGTTTCTTTAATAAAGAGATATAATTATTTTTATATATTTATATTCAATTTATTGGTATAGTTGTCATTTCCACCTTATTTACGATATGTAATTTTTCATGAATATTAATATAATTTGTATTTTTATGAATAAAAACTTGCAATGGTAATTTCTTTTTTTATAAAATCCGTCTTCAGGTCGCCACAGAACAGGGCCTCGCGAAATCTGTTTTGCCCACATCAAATTTAGGTCTTGCCCCGCCACTGTCTGCCATACCCCCATTAGATGCTTTTCCATCATTGCAAATAAAAGATGTTACTTTCATACTAGCTCTATAGTATTCATTCCTTATCATATCCAGTTTATTTACTCCACACATCCACTACAGCGTTCTTATCTCCATGCAATCTTCTTTCATCCGCCTTCTTAACTGCCTAGTAGCATTCTAATCGAAATAATACGTCTCTGGTCTTTAAACGGGTTCGTAGATACTGCTTTAACTCCGTTGTCTTTTGGTCTCTCCTACATTTAGTTTATCATACAAAAAGGCAATGGTATAAAAAAGACGTGTGGCACTCAGAGACTGCCGCGGTATGTTTGTAGATACTGCTTTAACTCCGTTGTCTTTTGGTCTCTCCTACATTTAGTTTATCATACAAAAAGGCAATGGTATAAAAAAGACGTGTGGCACTCAGAGACTGCCGCGGTATGTTTGTAGATACTGCTTTAACTCCGTTGTCTTTTGGTCTCTCCTACATTTAGTTTATCATACAAAAAGGCAATGGTATAAAAAAGACGTGTGGCACTCAGAGACTGCCGCGGTATGTTTGTAGATACTGCTTTAACTCCGTTGTCTTTTGGTCTCTCCTACATTTAGTTTATCATACAAAAAGGCAATGGTATAAAAAAGACGTGTGGCACTCGGAAACTGCCGCGGTAAAGCTATTGCGTAGCATTTTTTATCAACTTATGCATTTATAATTATTTATTTTTATGTACATTTATATAGATATAATATCATATATACTTTCTCGGCGCGGCATTAATGTGTATTACCTATACATACAAAAATACGTGTGGATTGTGGGTCGAAGAAGGGGATTACGCATGCGCAGTAACGCCGATACAACCAATGCCACCTAAAGGCGGGTTGCTAAAAAGTCATTAAAAGTTCTGCTATTTATCGATAGATGGAAAAACTAAAAAGTATCACCGCTGTGATGGTCGGAGTGGGGGGGTGTTAGGTTTCTTTCGTTACGGAATTTCTGGATTTGGTCTCCACGCTGAAGGCCCGCGATAGGAGCTATGCAATAGCTTAAAAAACTTACCCATTACAAACGACATCAGGGGCGCAGAGATCAAAAAAGGTCGGCCTTGGTGATCCGATGACACACTTGATGACCTCAAGGATGGTCAGGTTCACCACCGCTCCGTAGATATAGTCACGATACACCAGCCCTGATGTTTTGGCGCTCTCGACGATTCTGCTTTTCTTCAGGTTGTACTCGTCGTCTCTGTAATGGATAGCTTCTACTGTCCACATCTGAAACAAGGTCAAATATTGTTGTTACTACTCGTAGAAAAAACTAGCTTTAACGTTAACAAATGCGAGTCCCTCCACTCCTCTGAAATTAAAGGAAGCAGTAAGAAAGTAAGTGTAACTGCAAACTTCCATTAAGACAGAGATTTAAACTTTAAAGGACCTTCTTAATTTAAAAAAACAATGAATGAAGGATGGCAGAAGTAATTACTGTTGAAAACTTATTGCATGAACTCATATCCATGCTATGGGATGAACAGAATAGTAGAAAGACCGCTGATAGCAATCCTATTCTGTCCAGATTAGCGAGCTAACAGTAAATATATCTTTTATTACTATTTATGCAATGTGGCACCTAAGAAAACACTCCACCTGAAGGAAAGTGGTCACCGCAGTCCATATTAAGGGCCTAATTACATACATTCACTCCTGTTTCCACGAAAGGCTAGGCATAGGCAAATTATACGCGCACACTTCGCCAATTATTAGTTGGTCCCACGTAGCAAGTTAGGAGTCCATTTCCGTTTACCTGGAATTGTTATGTTCGCCAGGGTCTCGTCCGTTAATCGGCAGGTGCACCACTTGCAGGTTGAGGTTGGCTTGGGCTCCTCAGATCTTAGTAGGATCCCCTCTAGACACCCTCACTTATTTCCTCTCACAAACCAAAGTAAAAAGGATTTAACCAAAATTTAATAACATCATTAAGTACTTACAATAAGAAACGGGACAATGAGAGTAATAGCAGCGACGAGCGAGATGGAGAACGTGTCTCCTGTGTGTGGGAAAGAGAGGGCTGGATCGTTGCAGGTGTACCCGCTGCGGCGGCTCGGCAACGCGCCCACCTCCAGCAAGATGCATACTGCTGCAACTGTGGACAATGAAATAGACAAATTAGTATACAGTTTCCTTTCATTTTCATAAGTATGTTGAAATTATGAAGGGGTTCATCTTCACACCTTAGTAACGACAAGTACGCGTACGGTGCGTTTTAAAAGAACTTCTGCTGGGTTGTGGAATAAGCTCCCTGGCAAACTCATGATACTTTTGACTGGTATCCTGGCATCTGGGCTAAATGATAGAGTGCCACGTTGTGAGTGGTATAAAAAATGACTCCATTTTATAAGGAAGATTTTTTTGAAGAATCGCTATACTCGTATAATACACCAACGGTCACCCATCTGAGGATCTCTGCAAACTTTGCTATACTTTCGGACTATCTAATATCGCGCGCGAAGCGCTCGTAGCTTCGCGGGGCTCGGTGGTCGGAAACGATCACCGAAGTAAAGCAGAATTTACAGAGGTCAGTCCTTGGATGGGTGACCGTTTGTGTGGCATTTAATATCGAGCGCTTCCGTGCTTCGGAAGGCACGTAAAGCCGTTGCTACCGGTTATCACTAATGTGGTAGTCGTTAAGCCATGTTCGAGGCCTAATGGACGGCTTGAAAAATTATAACAACAGGATTCCATACACCTGCCTCTGCCAATCTGCACTGGGTCAGCGTGGTGGAGTATGACCCAATACCCTTGCACCTTGGTATGTGAAAGGAGGCTCGTGATCAGTAGTGGGACGTTAATGGGCTGTGATGATGAGCTAATATCGCGAAGCTGAAAAGATTGGAATAAAGGGCTGAATAATGATCTTCAGATCTTCAGCTCGAGCTCAGTGGCTTGCCATTGGAGAGGCCTATGTCCAGCAGTGAATATAGACTGACGATGGATGTAACAAAAGTAAAAATTTACGGTTCCTACATGAACAGAATTCATCGTTGTTTTTAATAGGGTAACGACATTGATCGTTAAGTACAGTTTAGAGCTAAAAGTATTTTATCAAACCATAATATTATTACATTTTAACGATGTTACCATCTTTTAAGACATATTTGAACTAAAAGAGTAATGACTGAATACCGGCTTGGTTACATACTTTTTTGCTCTCTTTCCTGTATTATTTAAAGACAGACATATATATATAAATACATACAATCATGCCTGTTTCCCCGAAGGGGTAGGCAGAGGCATAATATATTATACGCCCCCACTTCGCCAGTTATATAGTTGGTCCCACGTAATAGGTGGCGAGCCTATTGCCGCTATTTAAAGATAGAACTTCATATATGTATTTATATTCTGTAAAATGGTGTCTTATTGCTAGTTAACATAACTATGTCCTGTGGATTATAATTTTAGGTCACACGATGGGTAGTATATTAATTCTCAAATTTTACAGTACGCCCCCATAATTGTGACCACTATCTTCTAAAATTGTCTTTTATCGTCATACTTTTGCATTCGAATGGAAAACATATATATATATATATATATATATATGTGTCAATTTTGAACTAATATTATTAGTTTTAATATTTATTAGGAACCTGCAACACAAGTAATATAAATTGTCTTGTAAAAACTATTAATAGACTTGATTGTGAATACAATCTCACCCTAGGTTAAACATTTGTATATTAAAATAAATAAATAAGTCTAATACACATTGTGAGAAAATTAGCTGACCGTTTGTGACTGACGGGTAGATAGACAAAATAATAATCCGTGGGTTCCTTAATTCAAACTTACGGAACCGTAAAAAATTACCTACGTATAATAAAACAGAGATATATTTTATACGGCCCATTGATTTACTGTATCTCTATAAAATATCTCAGTTTATTGAATGAAAGATAGCTCTTCCAAGAGTTATATCTTTGGTTCTTAGATTAGATCTACACGGAACAATAAGTTTGAAGCTAATTTTAATGTCAAATCTTTAAATGTCACTTTTGAATAACAAAAATGTATTTTGAATACATCGTAAACAACACATCTAAGAACTAAAATTTATTATGGACAATAAAATAAGACAATTACACAATATAAACGTTTTCACTATAACTCAAAAAGTGTTAGTTGAATGATTCGAAGAAATGATACAAGAAATTATTGTTTTAACTTTATCTGGGTGTCGTGTTTTACTGAGAATGTTAAATGACAAAAAGAGTTATATTTGTTAGGACTGTACATTATAAAGACGTGTCCATTGATATCGAATTATGATTTCAGTAGAATATGTTGACGATAACTTTACATTGAAATTAATGGCGATTGTCAATTGTATGCAATATTTTTCACGTAAAATGTAGCAGTTTGCTTAATTATGTCACAATATATTCTAAATTAAAGATAATGAAATTACTAAAAACTGTTTTACTTATTAAGTACTTTGTACTTGTTTGATATGTGTTTCTTTGTTTTGTTAAACGTGCAATAAAGGATATAATAACAATATAATAAGTAAGTTATTATTATTAAGACACCATATTATTATTTGTTATTTTATAACATTGTGTTATAATTATACAACTTAGTTACCTATTCACTTACTTAATAAAAATACAAGGTGTACAGGAATCCTGCCCTCAATTTTGAAGCCCGAGCCAACCTCACCTGCAAGTGGTGCATCTGCCGATTAACGGACGAGGCGCTGGCAAACATAGAAGTAACCGGTAAGCGGCAATAGGCCCGCCACCTACGTGGTAACACAATATGCGAATTGTGGGCGTATAATATGCCTCTGCCTACCCCTTCCGGGAAAAGGGCGTGATTTTATGTATTTTTGTATTTATGTAAAAAAAATAAATAAGAAAAAAAACTGAAAACTTAAAAACTATAGTAAAATATGTCTTCCAACTGTGGGCCCATAAATTAAGTTGTGTTTCAAACGATTTCATATAATATAAAATTACAAACAGACGTATTACGAATAGTAAAAGAGACTTTATTTTAAAACTAACTGCCAGTTAAGTCCTCTGGACTGGATATTATGTGGTCAGATTTATTTATTTTAACTTTATCGCACAAATTAAAATCAAAATATATAAAAGGCGAACTTAATGCTGCAAGGCATTCTAATTCAGCAGATTCAGTCTTACTTTGGATAAGCATTTACTATTTCAAAAGCTGTTATTTAAAAGCTTGACATTTTTAATTGACATACTTACGATAGTTTACTACAATACTAACATATTAGTAATTAATAAAATTGTTACTAACATTCTGGACTCTGATTTAAATAGAAAAAATAAATATTGGAAAACACTTTTTTTCAATTTTTAATTTTCAATATTACTATAAAATTTTCTTAATTTAACATTTTTCTAAGCAGTGCTAAAAATTACATTAAACTATCCGTATGATGACATTTTTCATACGAATAATAAACAAGACGCTTTATTTCATAACGAACTTCCAGTTAAGTCTTTATTCTCCGGAAATGTAATCAGATTCAGTCTTCCTTTGGATAAGTATCTGAAGCGTGGGATTCTCGGTAATTTATTTTAATGTACACTTATCTATTTTAGAGTCATATAATTTTTACACCAGTGTGTATTAAACATAATTAGAAATCTTATAGTGGGTACATAGTTCTTCCCCGATGACCTGGTCAGGGCAGCGGGAAGTCGGTGGATGCAGGCGGCAGAGGATCGATCTACGTGGAAAGCAATTGGGCAGGCCTATGCTCAGCAGTGGACTTCAAATGGCTATATGATGATGATGATGATGGTACATAATTTAATATAACACTACTCAATACTCAATGTATTTTTTGCACTTCATATGTTACAAAGATGTTATTTATAATATCACAGATACAATATGGACCCTGTAGGGTATGGCAACTTAGAAGAGAGGAGGATGCTAGCTTTTAATATTAAGATTATTATATTCGGTTTATTAAACAGTAATATTTATATGGAAAATTCAATGAATTTTATACCTTTTAAATTAAATGTATATATTGTAAATGGTCAATATATTATATTTTTGTATATAATGCTTTACCATGCTATTGTATTACATATATCATTATTTTACGACTGATATGGCGTGGTGGCGAGTGTACCCGCTCTCCGCTCCAAGGTTCGATTCCCACACAGGACAAATATTTGTGTGTATAAATATGAATATTTGTTCTGGTCTGGGCGATTCCCTATATATATTAAGTATTATATACAAAAAAAAGAAAGTATTTCATGTATGTATATCCGTTATTTAGTATCCATAACACAAGTTCTTAGTGATACTTATCTTGGAACTAAATGTAGGTGTAATTGTTAGAAAATATTTATTATTATTATTTATTTATTTACAATACCTTCTGTATAGTAAAATCTAGATAATTGTTTTATGTAATTAACTTTAGGATTTATTGAAATATGACTAGTACAAGCTGGGTGACCGTTTGTCTGGTATGTAATATCGACCGCTTTGTTCTACATATCCTAGCATTATCCCGGTTGCCCAAGACTTAAGCCCAGGGCCTAGGGTCTTCCCACTAGTCTAACCAGATTCGGCTGAACTTCAGTTATTACATGGAGCGACTGCCATCTGACCTCCAGAACCCAAAGGGAAACATTATATGGTTTAACCAGTTGTCAGAACATTTGAAGGCACTGACTTCCTAATAACTGCCATCAGTGCTCATGACAGCCGGGACAAACAGCTTAACGTGCTTTCCGAGGTCGTTCCGTTTATCTTTTGTGTTTATTTTTGTAATTTTTTGACTGTCATTATTATTTTAGCCATATAAAGTCCACTGCTAAGCGTTGTGCTGTGCTGAATGCCTTGAGGCTATTTGCCAAATTGCCACAGCATCGTAGTGATCGCAGATTCAGCCAGTACCTATGCAGGATGACGCTGCTGCTCTGATGAGCAAAATATATTGAAGACCTGATGATTCTAATTCTAATTTTTACTGTACATTAATTTTATTTATTTTTTATATATAAAAAAAGGTTTTAAGTATTCATTTTTTGTTTTTATTTTGATTATTATTCTATTTTTTAAATTTGATACAAATATTTAATTTCAACCCTAATTATAAGTTCTTAAGTGTATGTTGGTCATTTTTGTTAAGTAATTTTAGCTTAAGTAGTTTTATTTCTGATTCCCTTCAAATATTGTTTTATTGTAATTTAGTTCTGATGTTTTAACCTGTGTTTGCCTTGTAAAATATTTTATTTGCATGTTGTGGTCTCCTATAATTGAGGGAGTACACATAATGTTACGGGTATGTCACATATTATTGTATTTTTGTCGTGTATGTCCTTTGTTGGAGACCCATATTTTCAATAAATAAATAAATAAATAAATTCCGGTAGGTTTCTTTCCATCGATTCTAACTTCCCATGAGATGTCAAAGGGTGGCAGTATTCTATGGCGGTACACGGCATTTAGCAATAAATTAATTTTACTGTTAATATCAATGAACTATTTGTATCAGAACTTTACTGTTACAACAACCGTATTTAGGGTATCACCCATTAAACACTTAAAGCAACATTCCACGTAACTGTTACCTGTCATATCACTATCCTTTTAAAACATAAAAGCCTTTTTAAGGATCTTTTATCGATGTACTGTTCAGTACTTACTGTAAATGATAATAGTCTTATAGTGCGCTAAGTACCTGCTTCAAATACTTTGGACAGTTCTTTTAGATAACATAAAAAACTCATTTTTAAACGACTTGAAAATAGCTGGTTATTAATTCAAGTGAGTGTTCTTTTAATACCGTGTTTTACTCACTACATTAAACCCAGTGGTAAACATACGAGTATTCCTATCATAAATTTAATCTTATGGAGTTGATTACCTAAATACACACATTTACGCCTGTTTCCCCAAAGGGGTAGGCAGAGGTCTAATCTACGCCTACACTTCGCTATTGATATAGTTGGTCCCACTTAATAGGTGGCGAATTCGTTCTTTTACGATCCCGCAGTAAATGTTTATAAGTATGTCATTCATAAGAGCTTTACTGAGTTAAACTTAAATAAATCACATTTGAACCTCTTGCCGTTTACCGGGAAATGTAATGTTAGCCAGAGCCTCCGTTGATCGGCAGGTGCACCACTTGCAAATGAGGTTGGCTTGGGCACGTTAGCTCTTGGTAGGATCCCTATACACCCTATATATGGAGTTAATTTAAGTTACAAAAGCAATGAAAATACTTAAAATATTCTGCTCGTTAAAGGGTTAAATTGCTATAACTATTTTGCATTGCATTAATGTGTGGTATATTTCTACTAAGTATCTAAACCAACTTGTATTGTTAGTTCATCTGAACCTATGCAATGTATACCCATAAGGCCTCTAACATAGCTTAATGACTACCACATAAATATATTGATAACTGGGACTTACAGAAGCACTCGATATTAAATGCCACACAAACGGTCACCCATCTAAAGACTGACCCTGTGAAATCTACTTACTTTGATGATTTGTTTCCGACCATCGCCAACGTTTCTACTTGTATACGCATGCTTAAAGGAACATCGACCCATTAATAGATAGGTCAGGTTTGAGTTACGTACTTATAGTCTTTCTATTTCTTACTGAGATCGAATCAATGTTAATCAATCGTTCAAAACACAAGCAGAATTACTATCTAGTAAATCAATATCAATTTAATGCGCTTACAAGTAGAACAAGTTTAGTATTCTTTAGAAGATATTCTTTTGTGATGTCCTAAAAATCGTCTTATTTGAGTTAAGTCACTATTCTATTAAGCATGCGAATAAGATCTACGGGGATATGAGCGCTCAATACGATGATTTAGATTTATTTGTTGACGTAATTGGCAAAGTTGCAAATGTAGCTTACAAGTATTTTAGTAAGTAAGTGACATGTAATTTTTTATTATGTTTCTTAATGTGAGCTTCACATATTTAAATTTTATTTTGTACATTGAAATTTAAATCGTTGACATGAATTTAAGTTATTTCCTAACTTTGACTTTATTTTGTTATATAAAACTTATTTATCTTTTAACCTTTTTTTACTTTTTTATGTTGGTTTGTTGACAATACCTATTGTGTACCAAAATTAAATGTACATTTAATATGTGTTATATTTTATTATATTTTCAATAAATTATTGGTTTATAAAATGATTAACTCTAATGGTTGACTCTCGTTTCAGCGTTGTTCTGAGGCTGACGATACCCTGTGTAAGGGCTAAACACGTGTCGTGTTGAATTGTTTTCTCGATTTGTCTCGATTTGAAATTATAGTATCGCGGGAATTGTTACAAAGTTATTTTTAATCCATCACTTGCTTACAATGGATTTCCGCAAAGTAACGCCTGAATCAATAAATTACTTGATCTGTAATATTTAAGAAATAAATAAAGAAAGAAATAATATACTAAGAAAATTTTACTCCTAAGTCTTGTTTTATTAATTACAAAGATATTTGTTAAGCTTTTAACGCATCCTTGAAAGGCGGGCTTGCGAAACATACCACACCTCCTTAATCACTGGAAAGTCTCCACAATTCATTATTATCTCACAACTTAATCTCCATTCCCAACAATGAATGCTATGCAGCTTGCACCGAGATGTTATACATTTGAGCTGATAATGATGTCACAGTTAAAACTATATCAGTAAAACAATACATTAAGACGAAAACTTTAAACAAGCTTTAAGATATTTCCGAAACCTGTGTATTTTCATTCATTTCAAAACATTATCTAAAAAACAAACAAATTAATATTTAACTATCGGCAGCCTGTGACTTTGTACGTGTAAATAATAATCCTTTATTGCACAAAATAATTTTAAGTATTACATGAGGTATATGAAATAACATGTACAAAGGTTGGCTCATCTCTAGAAGAGATCTCTACCAGCCAACCCTAGTTCTAAACTAAATACGTACGGGACAAATGTTGTCCAAGAAAAGTGTTACTAATAAAAAAAAAGAACAAAATAGAAACGAGCTGGGAAATATATGCGTCGGTAGATAATTCCAAAGCCGAATAATCGCACAGATAAATAAGTATTTGGAAAAAAGTACTAAATACATTTTACTGTGGTCGAATGGTTATAGACTTGTTAAAATTACTCGAAGTTTCCGGTGCGCGGGCGCAGCGATCAAATCTAAACACCGAGATGAAGTGCGTTTCGAGATGGCCGTTATGAAGATTTATTGCAATGTTTCCGAGACGGTAATTATCATACAATCTTGCCGAGTTGAGTAAAGAGAAATCTTGGATGATGCCTTTAGTTCTAAAAGTTAATGTAACAGGTAGTAAAACGTTAAAGACCTATTATGTCATACTAACTTATCCCCCGTGCCACCTGCATCCACCGACTTCTCGCCGCCTTGACCAGAACATCGGTCTATCGGGCTGGAGGCCGTCCTCTACTATGTTTGCAGTTTAGTGGTAGCCATTGAAGAACCTAATGCCTCATCGGTCGCCGGTTCTTCGAGCTATGTGCCCCGCCCACTGCCACTTCAGCTTACAACTCTCATCGCTGTCGGTCACTCTAGTTCCTTCAGTTACTCAGTTTGTCGGTCCCTTAATTAAGCAAGTGATGTATGCTGAAGCGAAGATGAGCGTTGGTTGGGAAGACATCGTTGTTCTGAGGCTCCTATCTTACCTGAAGATGCCCTGTGTAAAGGCGAAACACGTGTCGTGTTGAATAGTTTCTCGATTATTCGGGTAATAATTGTATCGCGGGAATCGTTACAAATATATTTTAAATCCATCACTTGCTTACAATGGATTTCCGTTACTTTGCGGAAATCCATTGTATCAATAAATTATTTAAGGTCCTTTAATTGTTTATTACTATTATATGTGGCAGGATCGGCACTGGGTGTGGTGGAGTATACCTACCTATATAGGTAGGAACACTTTCATCATCGCATCCCTTTGGCATTAAAGTCCCACTATTAAGCACGGATCTTCTCTCAGAAACCAAGTTGATCAGAATCCAGGTCATATTACAAAGTCTGGGTATAAGGTCTTGAAGCACATTGGAATGTCGAATCCTATTGTTATACCACAAGGTGGCACTCAAGGATGCGGGCCATCTGGTATCCCCCAGAGGTATGACTAGCTCGTTGCCGACTCATTAAATCCGTTTCACGCCCTTTTTGAAAAGCCCCGCCAGGGAGCTTATTCCACAACGCAATGGTACGAGGCAGAAAGTTTCTTCTACCTAATCATGCTTATAAATACGTATTTTACTTATTTATATCTTCTGTTTAAAAAAATAATAAGAAGTAGTTATAAGGCCTCTATCGTGAAATTGTCGACTAGATAATAGAATAATGCTGTATACTCTTGAAAGTTTTCTTTTTGGCTTTTTGTCAAATTATAAACGTTAGCTCTACATTGACAATCTGTCTAGTCGTTTTTAAACAGCCATTCTAAAATTTGCCTGCGTCTTTATAGTTAGTTAGTTTAGTTTATTAGTTAAGCGCGCTAGTTTTTAAGTTTTGACGTTCATATGAGGTCATTTGAGCCAAACTTGAATAAATGATTATGAAATTTATAATATTTATTTGCATGTCTCAATAACGAAGTAATAAAACAATCCAATAATCATCTCTATTAGTAAGGACTTGCCCAAGTTATAAAGTTACGTTTAAAGCAGTTCCTTGCAGAATCCATACATACCAATGAACTGTCTATTTCGCAATAGACTGCGGTTGCTTGCACCCATTGCGGTTCTGAAATGTGATTATTGCTATACGTGGGCGTCAAATCGCGTGATGTATGGGTTGTATTACGACTATTTCTCTGATTACACTCGTTTTAGGACCATATTGTGTGTAATGCCATTTAAGTTACAGCTAAAGGCATACTTTCGCAGGTTTTAAGTATTTTACCCCCTCTTTGATGGAATTCAATGAAACTGCCTTTTATCTATAAAAATATTAGCTTTTACACTGCTTCTCCCTGTAGGAGAAGCAGAACCTTGTCGAATTCCTGGCCAAGTATATCTCGGAGCAAGCTTCTAAGTATTTCGACTTAGTAAAGTAATGCTTCTAAATTTAAGTGACGTTCACAGATTATTCGCCGGGAAGCCTAGATTAAACAAATGAATTTTGAGCTTCATTATTTCTTAATAATTACAGCCACAAGAATTCTAGTGCAGAACTTACACCTTCCTAACGCTTTACAAGTCGATCGATCATGAGCTGTCTGAGTATACTTTCTTCCCGCTACCTTGATTAGATCATCGGTATATCTCTTGAAAGCCGTGTACTACGTTTGCTAGTTCGCTGTCATTGAAGAAGTTTAACGCCCCATCAGCGGTTTTTTGAGCTATTTGCCCCGCGCACTGCTTGTTACTCCAGACTGCCAATCCACCTTGCTATAACGGGCACTTCAGTTGTCTTACGAATTTCTTTAATTCCGATTCTATCAAGCTGTTTACTACAACGTTTGCTTGTTCACGGTGGTCTGTAAGTTATACTTTTCTATGGTTGTCTTAGGGCATTGTTGAATTTCTCACTAACATGTCAGATTTTGATGTGTGAATTTAAACTAAATGACACATGTTTGCTAGTTAAACATCATGACGAGCAAACGGTAATGTTAGAACCGAAGTGATAACTTCAAACTTTTGCAGTATCTATACCAATTTCGTTGTGTACCTAACTGCGCATATATTTGCAAAGATTTTACGCATACAGACGTACAATTTTAAGTTAAGTTAGTACCAATTTTTATAAAATCTGTAGTGGAGATGTGAGAATTTGACAAAGATGTATTCCTTACCTAGGTTATTCAATGGATTAAAGGCCAACGGAAATTGAAACAACATACAAATTGCAGATTATGCAATAAACCCTATGGGTATCTATACTTCTCCCTATTTATAAATAGCTTAACGTTTATGAGTAAGTTAATTTAACTACAAACAGTTTAATGCATTACAAAACAAACACAACTGATTGTAATGGGGGCAAATGAGTAATTTTAGTACTTCCCGCCTTCAGTTCTGTGCCGTTCATTACCGTAACGGATTACGTGTTGCCATAAAATATCACGCAGGCATGTCATTAATTAATATGTTGACCTGGCTTCAACTTTGGCTTAAAGTTATCTTGTATGATGTTGGTAGAAAGTCGGTGAGATTAGGCTCCGAGTTTTCTTACGCCCACAGTGAAATGTTCATAGTTAAGGTGATTTCAGTAGTGTACCAACTACAAGTCGAGTTACAAAATCGTAGGATTCAAATTGTCTAGAGGGCCAATATGTACTGGCTTCGGGCCAAAGCATGTTTTTTCAATTTTCCGGGTCACCATTAGCATGAGATTGGTAAACACAGATATTAATAATAATTTAACAGTGTTAATAATCACATAAATAAATATAAATATACTCTTACAATCACACCAATTATTTAGTTCCAAGATAAGTATCATTAAGAACTTGTGTTATGGATACTAAATAACGGATAAACATACATAAATACTTTTTTTTTTTTACATTATTTTTCACAGGTTCGCCTCTCACAATTTGTTATAAGATCATACTGACTACTGACATAACAGCGGTTTCAATAGTTTTGCTTGTATAGGCGACTGACAGGTGATAATTATTTATTTATCGATATAATTGGATTTGACTTGCAATCATCCGCTTATATTTTTATTTTCGTAATAAGGTGTGAGTTTGTTTCTAATTGATAACGAGCATAGTGTGAAATATGAGTGGAATGATAGTGATAGAAGAGAATGGTAAAATATAATATGAAAATCTTTTCCTTTACGACGCAGTTAGGTATCATTACTCCTACACACATTCACACACTGTCATGGAACACACAAGGAGGACACACCACACTCATGCTCTCAAAACTTCTTTTTAATTTTAACTATTTCATTTTATATTTGATTTGTACCGTTTATAAAATATTTGAATTTTAAAAATGTCTTGGATTATAAATGTAAAGGGAAGAGCGCTGCTGCCTGAAGCACAGATATTAAGTTATCTAGTTCAGGCACAGAGATAAATTAATTAATTGTAAATATATCTAATTGTATATTTTGTTTATATAAATTTATTTAGCTCAAATAAAGAATTACTATTCTTATTAGCCACGTTTTAACAACTGTATTTGCTTGATTCATGAACAGCAGCTTTATTGATGTCAACGTTACTATTGTTATTAAGTTAGTTTTGTAACTGTATTAAAATAGCATGTTCTTTCTGATAAATATCTGTTGCAAGCTATTGAATAGCTTTACGAGTGCTATTTGATAGCGAAAGCTTATTTTATTTTATGTCAGGTGTGTTAAAAGTTCAAACACATGTTTGTTAAACAAAGGTTATTTTCCTGTTTGTTGGTGGTGATTAAAGCGCTTACACAACATTCATCTTATAGAAACAAAATAGCTTATTTGTTTTGAAATAAGTATTGCCACTATTTGCAAGATAAAAGAAAATCAAACTAATTAATTTATCGTGCTTATAAAACCACAGTATTCAGTGCTCTTATATTTTGAGACTGCATTGATAGCCTACCAGACTAGATTATGACATATCAATTGCAAGCAAACATATTATATCAACTCAACCGCTAAATAAAAACTGAGTTATTCAAGCTTTCAAATGACATATTGTCTTTATTCAAATGTTGTATACTCTTACTTCAAACAATGTTTGAATATAGCGTTTCAGTTGATTTGGATGCTCGCGACTGTATTTTGAACTTAACCACATTTAAAAACTTTAGTAGTTCGTAGATTGTTGCATACTGTCTATACTATTTACTGTGTAAGGGCCATCGCAAACGAAGGCATTAAGGTTAGGAAACTGACAGATGATTAGACTGACCAGTTTCACTTTGGAGTTGCCTAATTGACATCTTATCTTTGGCAGAGGCGTGTGTGGAAACTATTTTTAAAACTTTAAGCTGTGTAACACTTTAAGCTCTGTCGACAGTTCTTAAATAATCTTAATCCACGGAATTAAGCAAAGCATAATGGGAACGGGAATAGCATGTGAAACTGGCTGATATTTCTTTAAATTTTACAAAGACGACTTTTAAGGCATGGAGGTCAGTATCTATATTCCGCTCCTGTATGAGCGATAATATCAATTTAGTCAAGATAAAAATTGACACTCTTTAGGGCAAGCAGCAGTGGCAGAAAATAGGCTAATTGATAAAAGTAAAATAAAATAAAAGTAAGAAAAAACAGCTGATACAAAAAAAATATAATGTGTGTATAGAGCTCCTACCAAGATCTAAGGAGCCCAAGCCAACCTCACCTGCAGGTGGTGCAACTGCCGATCAACGGATGAGGCTCTGGCGGATAAAAGTACCCAGTTAGCGACAATAGGCTCGCCACTTATTACGTGGAACCAACATTGTAACTGGCGAAATATGGGCGTAGAATATGCCACTGCCAAAATAATATGTTCATATAATATTATTGTCATATTGTAAATATTTTGTTTTACGCCATAAAAAAATGGTAAATAATACAATTTTATTCATAATTTCATATAATTACTTTTGGATTAGCTTACTTATTTAGAGCGGCTTGTTTGGATTTAAGCTAAATTTGATTAGCTAAATTTCAATTATTTGTTTGAAGATGAGAGGGACAAAACGATGTTTTGAATAGATTTAGCTCTAATCAGGTTTAGTGACTATTGTGCAAAACAGTTTGGGGCTTATTACAAAACGACATCTAAAGTGAGACTAGGTTGAAAACTATAGTGCTGTCACTGTCTTCATCTTATCAAATGAAAGTGACAGCACTAGTTTTACGCTTGGTTTAACTTTAGATCTGCTTTTGTTACAACCCCCTCTTTATCTTAGTAGTTGTATATGTTGTTAAGTTAATACTCTGTACATAAATTCGCTTTTAACGGCAATTCCTTCACGGTGCTTCAAGCTTGGGCAAATTGTGCCTTAACCACAGAATCTATTCCGTGGTTTAACTGTGAGATGACTGACGACCGCCTCGAGGGACATGAAACAATGGGATTTCAATTGCGTCTACTAACCCGGTATTCTATAGGTTTACTCATCTTGTACAATTAAATTCTCTGTAATATTATAAATAAAAAAATCGTATGGGTTTTTTTAAATACAAAATGTCGCTTAGGCGTTCGTCACTGATGAAATTTGGTCATCACAGCTTATTGCAATATCAGTAAAGCATATATCGAGTCGTCTCGAAGGGCGCAGCTTATACTGTAGTCGCTCCTCACGTAAACATAGTTACTCAACCAAATATAGAGCAGCGCTTGAAGATTGGAAAACTGCAGACTTCCTACCACGCTACAAGTTCCACCCGCAGGAGCCTGGGCAAGGTACGATCGAAAAACCGCAGCACTCCACACTTACACATTGCCCCTACACTGTATGCGGAGCCAAAATGCGAAGAGAAAAGGAAACCGAACCACCAACAAACACGTTGCAGAGATAAGAAAAGCGCCCACCACAAGTGACCACTTGGGCTATCCTCCTCTTCCTCTGCAAACATTTTGCATGGGAGTTGCGGCGGCCTCTTACACTGCCCTACAACTCTCCAAAGGTCGCTCTTAAACCTTGAAACGAATAAGCGTTCCAACTACGCGTAATCTCGATATATTGATTACGCGTACAGGCGAATTATATAGGCAATGCTGCAGGTTCCCTGAGAGTGTACGCGTAGCTGTGCGTGTGGACATGACGTTTCCAGTACACGCGTAAGTAGCGTAATCGACTTCGCGTATTTGCTTCGTCCACTGTAATCAGTACTATTCAGTCAGTTTTCTTAAAATCCCAATCAAGTCTTTTTAGAGGGTATTTTATAAACATGTTTGTTGGTTGCGGGCATTATGCAATGATGTGCATTAACTAAATAGGTTTAGGATATAATAATTTACGAAAATTACGAAACTCACTAAGTGGAATCATCACGTCGGAATAGGAATTACATTTAATAAGAGTAGGTATACAAATTAATATCGCTTTTATTTACATATCTAAATGGAAATTCAATCGGAATTGAGACTAATAATGATAACTTTGTTCAGAATAAGATCCATTTTTATCGCATTTAACTATTCCCAATTTACCATCTCAGCCGATTAACGTCACATTACAAGTCTCTCAAACAAAGGTGAGAAGTGCCTAGTTTTTTCTCGCTACTCGACAACGATTACGCGTAAACGCAATTTTGTATGAGATTGAAATAGTTTCTTAAATATGCCAATAGATGCCGTTGCTCTAATTACAACTTGCCTCAAGCACACACTTAGCTTACTTGTATGTTAATTTACTAAGTATGTTATGTTGTTGTTATTATGTAAACAAATAGTTTTTTTATAATAATTTAATTTCCACCGCTTTTTCGTTTAGTCCATGTAAATTCTAATCAGGTGCTCATCGCTGCATAACTAATGGTCGATAATTTGTTAATTAAGGCGCGATTCGGCTTTTCAAGGGGAGGTATTTTTTACTTAAAACGCGATTAATAATCCACCGTTATTACACAGTAATGTTCGAAATATCACAAATTTTAGAAAATAAAACAATACTACAGACATGACGCTCCACTTTTCCGCCAAGAAGTCCAAAGCCTAAGTTATTTAAGGTCAAAGTCAATTTTATTCAGTTTTCTTTCTTTAAAATCTTGTTAATGTGCGTGTTTTTTTTAGCACCAAAAAATATCGTTTTTCAATAAAAAATTTTGGTTATGACTTGTGTCTCTTGTTATGATATATGTTTTTTTAAATTTGAATGCGTAGCCTTTGGCTATGATTAGGGTGTAACAAATAATAAAGTAATGCCTATCATATAAACACACACACACACACACAAAAACTATTGTATTCTGAGTACTCTAAAACTCCCATTGAACTTCAATTGTAAATGAAACTTGGAGGAAAGCGATTTGTTTAGGGTTACCAAAGACTAGAGCTTTCTATGCGCACGAGCCGTAGACAATGCCCCATAACTCTATAGCGCCCGTGTTCAATGTCTCTGCCAAGTGTCAGCTGTCATGAAATCTTTTACAGAATTTCTATACTCGTATTGCCGACAGATGAGTCATTCATTACTCAGTAAAGCTAATTTTTTTACTCAGAATACATTCATTTTCAATTATAAAGTAAGCATTATTTTATATTAGCAATATTTAAAAAAAACACGTTTTAATATTTGTGTTATAACCAATATTGAAGTTTTTATGTTTGTAACTTTGTATATGTTGTAACAGTTAACAACTAACGGACACGGTAAGTTGTAAGCATCCTAGGCTGCATACGTGTTATGTCATATTATTACGATTTATAGTCTATGCGTTCATCAAATGAACAGCGCGCGTTTTACCAAAAATTTGTGCAAGTATTTATATTGGCACAAAAAATTTGAACATCTACATTCACACTTTATATTTTAACGCTATTTAAAGCTCAACGCTCTATTTTAACGCTATATTTTAACGCTCTTTAAAGAAGTAAATCTCAAAAAATTCATAATTGTGTTACCTATGCCAGGGGCATTGTGGCGTAATGCCAGAAGTTTCCTTTTATATATATGCATTGAGTGCATAAAGGGTCTTTATTGTAATTTGACAACTTTCCGATATGAATGATCGAATAAGCGCCTGGACTTCTTGGCGGGAAAGTGAAACAAGACATGACTGTCTGCAGTTTTGTATTATTTTCTAAAATTTGTGATATTTCAAACATTAATGTGTAATAACGGTGGATTATTGACCGTTAAGTGTTTGTGAATATACATGAGTGTTGGTAAATCAAACAAAGCAGTGCAACATCACTTTTCATATTCTCTTAAGAAGTCCATGTGAGATCTCAGTATAGTCCCACATCTTTACTGAGGACTCAAGGGGCTTAGGGGAGGGTTTCTCATTTACCATTTATCATCTTTATCATCTCTCATTCTCATTTACTCTAAATTATATCTTATTAATATATCACTTACTTGACACTGGCTAAATGTGCTGGACGCACGAAGCCATTATTTTTTATGTTTTTAAATATTTACAGATATTATTAAAGAATGAGCGGAGTTCTTGGCGGGAAAGTGAAGCGTCATGCATGCTTTGATTGATTGACCAAAACTCATGTATGTTCACAAACACTTAACGGTTAATAATCCACCGTTATTACTCATTAATGTTCGAAAAATCACAAATTTTTGTAAATAAAACAAAACTACAGACATGACACTTCACTTTCCCGCCAAGAAGTCGTCATCGTAGTAATGACAAAAAATATTTTAATCTTTCTAAAAATTGTTCATAAATTTACATAATGACATTTATGAACTAGATGAGCGAATTATTGATCTTGTTATTAAATTATTTTAAAGTAATTTTTACCTAGTATGATTTTCCTTACCTTTATTCGTACATTCCTAATCCTTAATTGAGTATTTTTTTGGCAGTAAAAAATATTTTTTAATAAAGCTTTTTGTGATTATCCATCACAAAATTACTGTACAAACAAATTTATCGCGTTGTATTTTCTTTCTTTATTTTAAATAATGGCTTCGTGCGTCTAGCATATTTAGCCAGTGTCAAGTAAGTGATATATTAATAATATATCATTCATAGTAAAGTTCTTCAGTGGGTGAATTCTCCGGGCATCTGTCCGATAGCCGGCAAAATTCACTTCGGGTACGCGACCCCGGATTACACGAGCTGCAAATGTCACACTTCCCTATCCCTTCCGTGACAGAAGCATCCATATACCCTCTCCCTCCACTATTGACCACTCCTTATTCCTCTTCCTGATACCGGCTGGAGGCGGTATATCCCAGCTCAACTGACACAGTTAAGCTACCTGGCCGTTGACAGGCCGCAGTGTCAACGGTGCGAGAAGCTGTGTTTCTGCGATCGCCAACCCGCCTGCCCAGCGTGGCGATTATGGGCATTCCCCCCTAATGATACGCACAAAAAATAAATGGCCCCGTGTTCCCGGTCGCCCTGCTGGTCTTGGCCAAGGCGGCGGTCACGGTGACAGCAGGGCAAGGGGTGCGAAGAATCTCCGGGCTATGGTAGGCCGCCCATCCCAACTGACCCTGGCAACGTTTAACGGACGCAGTCTAAGGCTTGACGAACATCTAGCGCAGTTGGAAGTGGAACTGGAAAAAATAAGGTGGCATGTCCTAGGGTTGTGTGAAGTCCGTAGAGAGGGCGAGGACACTGTAACTCTAGACTCGGGCCACCTTATGTATTACCGCGAAGGCGATAAAACATCCCAGGGTGGCGTAGGGTTTCTCGTTAATAAGACTCTCATTAACAACGTTCTTGAAATCTCCAGTGTGTCGACCAGGGTAGCGTACCTGATACTACAACTATCCGAACGATATAGTTTGAAGGTTATTCAGGTTTACGCACCGACCTCGGCACACTCGGATGATGAAGTGGAGGAGATGTATGAGGACATATCCAAAGCCTTGCACAACACCCGCAAGGCCCACTTCAACGTTGTTATGGGGGACTTCAACGCTAAAGTGGGAGTCCAAAATTGCGGTGAATCACGAGTAGGACCACATGGTTATGGAAGCCGGAATCACAGGGGGCAAATGCTCGTCAACTTCCTGGAGAATGAGGGGCTTTTCCTAATGAACTCGTTCTTCAAGAAAAAGCTCCAAAGGAAGTGGACGTGGCAAAGCCCTGACGCTGTGACAAAAAATGAGATCGACTTTATCATGACGGATAAGAAGCACATATTCAGAGATGTCTCAGTTATCAACAGGTTTAATACCGGATCTGATCACAGACTTGTTCGAGGCTCTCTGAATATCAACCTCAAGCTTGAACGAAACCGTCTGATGAAGTCTACGCTCCGACCCAATCCGCTTCAAATCATGGCAGGCTCCGAGGAGTTCCAGAGGATACTCGGAGAGAGATTTGCCGCATCGGAACCCACGGAGGACGTAGACGAGACCCTACACAATCTGGTGGAAACGCTGAGAGGCGAGGGCATCAAATTTTGTCAAAAGCGGTGTAAAGGCAGGAAATCCAAACTCTCGGAAGAGACCCTAAGACTGATGACAGCAAGGCGGGAAACTACCCAGCTCACTTCGTCAGAAAGGTCAGACCTAAACAAGCGCATTGCGAAGATGGTACGGCGAGACCTTCGGAGCTTTAATACTCGCCTCATTGAAGAGGCGATAGAGCGAAACCGAGGGTCCAAAGTATTCACTCAGCAGCTTGGAAGGAGCCATCTGACGAAGCTGACGACGCACGAGGGTAGAACCGCCTTGACGAGGTCGGAGGTCTTTGCCGAGATTGAGGATTTCTACGGCCGGTTATACGCCGCACATGCTCTTTGTCCTCAGCGTGAAAACCATGATTCTCGAGCCACCCTGATACGCCACTACACCGACGAACTGCCAGACATCGACCAAGACGAGATCGTACTGGCTCTGAGACAACTAAGAAATGGAAAAGCCCCTGGTGAGGATGGAATTACTTCAGAGCTTCTGAAGGCTGGAGGAGCTCCGATACTTCTGGAGCTGCAGAACCTCTTCAGCTCTGTCCTTCACTGTGGGAGAACTCCAAAGGCGTGGAGCGGAAGTGTCGTGGTTCTCTTTTTTAAGAAGGGCGATAAAACCCTTCTTAAGAATTATAGACCCATCTCACTCCTGAGCCATGTCTATAAGCTGTTCTCTAGAGTTATAACGAATCGTCTAGCAAGAAGACTCGACGAGTTTCAGCCACCGGAACAGGCCGGATTTCGCAGAGGATATGGCACCATAGACCACATACACACAGTAAGGCAGATTATACAGAAGACCGAGGAGTATAGTCAGCCTCTGTGTCTGGCATTTGTGGACTATGAGAAGGCCTTTGACTCTGTTGAGATCTGGTCGGTTCTGGAATCCTTGCAGCGGTGCCAAGTAGACTGTCGCTATATCGAAGTGCTGAGATGTCTTTATGAATCCGCCACTATGAATGTCCAAGTACAGAACCAGCAGTCTAAGTCTATCCAGTTGCGCAGAGGGGTGAGACAGGGGGATGTAATATCCCCGAAACTGTTCACAAGCGCGCTGGAGGACCTATTTAAGACGCTGGACTGGAAAGGCAAGGGCATTAACATAAACGGTGAATACATCTCGCACTTACGATTCGCTGACGATATAGTCTAGATGGCGGAAACGTTGGAGGAGCTGCAACAGATGCTGAACAGCCTGGCATCAGCCTCGCGACGGATAGGTCTCGGCATGAATTTGGATAAAACCAAAGTCATGATCAATGCCCGCATTGTTCCGAGACCTATTGTTGTGAATGGCCACCTACTTGAAGTTGTTTCCGAATATACCTACCTCGGGCAGATTCTGCAATTAGGCAAAAACAACTTTGAGAAGGAAGCCAAAAGGAGGATCCAACTTGGCTGGGCAGCGTTTGGGAAACTCCGTCGAGTCTTCTCGTCACCTATACCACAATGTTTGAAAACGAAAGTTTTCAATCAGTGCGTCCTACCTGTTATGACCTACGGTGCCGAAACGTGGACACTCACAGTAAGACTGATTCGCCAGTTCAAGGTCGCTCAGCGAGCTATGGAGCGTGCTATGCTCGGAGTCTCTCTGAGAGATAAAATCAGAAATTGTTATCCGACAGAGGACCAAAGTCACCGACATAGCATACAGGATTAGCAAGCTGAAGTGGCAGTGGGCTGGCCATATCTGTCGAAGAACCGACAACCGATGGGGTAAACGAGTTCTTGAGTGGAGACCGCGACTTGGCAAACGTAGTGTAGGACGTCCACTCGCCAGGTGGGGTGACGATTTGCGAGCGGTCGCTGGCAGATGCTGGATGCGGCAAGCCGAAGACAGGGGAAAATGGCGCGATTTGGGGGAGGCCTATGTCCAGCAGTGGACTAGTATAGGCTGATGATGATGATGATGATGATGAGTAAATGAGAATGAGTAGTGATAAAGATGATCAATGGTAAATGAGATACCCTCCCCTAAGCCCCTTGAGTCCTCAGTAAAGATGTGGGACTATACTGAGATCTCACATGGACTCCTTGAGAGAATTTAAAACGTGATGTTGCACTGCTTTGTTTGATTTACCAACACTTATGTATATTCACAAACACTTAACGGTTAATATTCCACCGTTATTTCACATTAATGTTAGAAATATCACAAATTTTAGAAAATAAAACAAAGCTGCAGACATGACGCTTCACTTTCCCGCCAAGAAGTCAATTTTTCCGCGTTGTATTTAATAACTGAGTTATTCTTGATGCGACCACAGATAATATAATGCTATATTTCGATATAAATAATTATTAATCCTACTGTATATTATATATATCCTACTAATATTATAAACGTGAAAGTTTGTATGTGTGGATGGATGTTTGTTACTCTTTCACGCAAAAACTACTGGAGCGATTGTGATGAAACTTTGTACGTGTATAGCTGCAGTCCTGGACTAACATATAGGACACTCTTTATCCCGATATTTCTACGGGAACGGGAACCACGCGGATATAACCGCAGGGCGCTGCTAGTCTCGAAATAATTTTGTGCAAAATAGTACGAGTTTGCTATGGCACTCATATTATCTACAGCCTAAGCTAATATTTTCAATCAATAAATTATTAACTACTTTTCTGTGATCAGCTAACTAGAACAAATAACTCACAATTGTATCTCTTTGTACAACTCATTGATACAGTAGTTGTGATTATTTAACCACAAGCTCTTGAAAAGGAGATTGAACTCTCAGCCTTCTCAGTTCCCAGCCTTGGCAACCATACTGTAGGACATTCAATCAATATTAAATTACAACTGACTTCTGTAACTTTGAATATGAAGTAGGTAGGTTGATGACAATTGTTGATTAAAATGTACCCAGTAACTTCTACCCGCGGTTTTGCTTGCGTAACCTACAGTTTTTTTATTTTGATTAGTTTAAGTTTGAGGTAGAAGAGTCCTTATTTTTCTAATGGCAAATGTCCAAATAAATAAATATTAAATGTTTTCTGACAATTACACCAATTATTTAGTTCCAAGATATGTATCATTAAGAACTTGTGTTATGGATACTAAACAACGGATAAACATACTTAAATACTTTTTCTTTTTGTAAATACCTACATACTTAATATACATAGGAAAACACCCAAACCAGAACAAATATTCATGTTCATGCACACAAAGATTTGTCCTGTGTGGGATCGAACCCACGACCTCTGGAGTGAAGTGTAGGTATACTGACCTCCACGCCATATCGGTCGTCAAATGACTAAAGATCTTCTCCCGCTTTGGGTGTGTCTGATTTTTACTGACTAAAAATAAAAAAAACCATCAACGTTCCTTTGTGAGCCGGCTTTGTCCCGGGGCCAACCCTTTCGAACGGTTCCGCAACAAAGTAGACCACTCCTGGAGAGGAGGATCACGTCTCGGAAACCGTAGGAAGGTCTACCAAGCTTATCTGCCTGTTGAGCGATAACTATCGAAGTAGACGAGTCCTACAGTGGAGGGCCTCGTAAAACCTAGTGAAGACTGTAGGTAGGTGGAGAGATGACATACGCAAAATGGCTGGCAGTGATAGGAGGTGAAGACCTAAAGATCGAGCTCTGTGGCTGCTATTGAAGAGGCCCATAATCAGCAGTATACGAAAGCGGCGGACGATGTGGCGTCATGTGCCGGGTAGTCACGTTCCCTAAAACATGGTCCCTGCCAATGGGGACTGGTCTGTTCAATTCTACTATTTTTATCCTCAGTTTTGTTATAGGAGTTATAGGACACTGTTGTTGTGAACTATTTAATGGAAACTTTATGTAAAATTGTAAAGAAAAGACCTAGTATGCTCCTAAGTTTGCCGTGCCCAATAGGGTCCATAATTGTAACTTGTGTAATGTATGATGTAAGACCTTATGTAAAACATTATGGAGTGCAATAAAGTTGAATTAAATGCAAAACATTTTGGTAAAAATTAAAAGAAACTGCATTTTTTGAAATGATGTATGCAAATAGAGAGTCCTATCGGATATCCTGCAAAGGAACCACGTCTGGTCGCGTCCACTGACAGCCAAACGGCCGCGTGAATCACTTTTATTATTAGATTAGTTAGTAGATATACCCGCAGTAGCCGGCTGCATTAACAGTAAATGTGTTAACGGCTAACTATCTGTGTTATGTTACGTAACGAGACTATTTTGTATAGGTTATAGTTTATTATTATTATCCAAACTACATAAGTCATGTTTTTGAAGACCTGTGAATAATTTTTTTAATGATTACACGGGCGATTCTCAGCGTTTTGCAGCAAGTTGTAATTATTAACATTTTTTTTTAAATTGTAACAATTAACTTTGAAATTTTGAAGGTGAGATTGGCTTGGGCTTCTCAGATCTTGGCAGGATCCCTATACATCCACCACCTTTTAGCTAATTCTAAACGCTTTACCATCATAGGTTCCGTTTATATATTACAACTATCGAATGTTGAGCTCTAATGACTGAACTAAGCGCTGTAACAGTTACCTACAACTTTCTCAAGTAGTCAGTCTTACTAAGTATTCTACAAATGACTGTCATTTTCATAAAAAGGCACGCAACGCACGTTTTAGCAGAAACTCTGTTATTAAGTTCTCTTAGTGAAATCAATTTTAAATTCATTTAACATTAAAGAGCCTGTTTTATATTAACGTTTATAAAGGATTGAAAATACTAAGTCAAGTCTCACTGTAAATTTTGATGGTTTTATATTATTTATATAATTATTAAACAAACAGCGAGTTGGGCTTTGAAAATACAATAGTCCCACAAAACTATTTGCATAGTTAGTCCGTGGGATCACGAGTCTAACTTACAAATTAAAAACTTAAATCTTAAGTTAAGTGTGATAAAAAATACTTATTATGTGTTCGTTTATAAACTTTTTTATCATGTTGCCAGCGTATAAACGAATATACTCAAAATAAACTTAACTTGAAAAAATAAACAAATTTTTATAAAAATGGAAATCCATTTTTAAATGATTAGTTAGTTGTTAGTTTTAGGAGATACTAAATTAGTAGGATTAAACTGCCGCAAGTTTCATTAGTTATTCTCATCAGTTCAGCTGCTTAAGTCAATGTATTTTTATAAAACAGTCTTTACAAAAATAAAATCATAAGTTCAATAGTTTGTTTTCCAAAGAAAACTATCTTAGAACTCGGATTTTTGTGGATATGTGATGGGCAGGTGTTTAAATACGCACCTTAACTAAATAAAATAAGAGGAAATAAACTTATTTTAGATGTATAGAGCCGACAGACAAATGATTTGGTCCAGGCTGTTAATGAATAATATTTCATTTATTCGGAATTTACTCGGAACTGGCACTTAGATTCACTTACACTTAATTATTTTTGTTTTTAAATTGTTTTGTTGCATGTAAGTGAATCTAAGCTTCGTGATTTAGTGTAATAATAAATCGATTGTTTTTTTTTCATTTTTAATTATGACGTTTTCAAGTACTATGTAGGTATAATAGTTTATGAAATATTTTTATTTTTTACTTTAACTTTACTTTCATTCTATTCTAAGGCAGCGAAAAGCCGGTGGATGCAGGCGGCTGAAGTCGATCGACATGAAAGACTTGATTTCCATGTCGATCATTGAAAAAAAAATTGATTAGCAATAGATTTTTAATAAATAAGACGATAACGATTTGTATCGAAAATTTCAAACTGTCTTTTTAGCTGTTTGTTGTTGCACTGCTCGGGAATAAAACCCGAAATAATTGTCAAAGTGAAAGATTTATTACGTACATAACAAGGCCCCTCACCAGTCTCTTTGATTTGTGGGAGACTCGAAGCTTGTTCTGGCGAGTAGTGGGAGGTTAATACGTTGAGCTAATAGGTTGACTGTATGAGATTTTTTTATGATGACTTGTTTGTGAAGTTAACAGACTTGACAGGTGCCTTTGCGGAAGCTACATTAAGATGGGGACTTATGTGAGATCGCTAAAATTGGGCTTCTTCAATTTGGTTTATCTTTGTCATGTTGCACGGAAGAAATATGAAAAAAGTAGATATAAATCTACATCATATAACACATGAGAATGTGTGTTTAAAAATAAAATAACCCGTTTATTTTCTCAATATAATGTAAAGTTGTTACAATATTAGCAGCTCATTATTACATGTTTTTTTTTTGGATTTTGTCTAAGCTATTAATCGCAAGTATTTTTAATGACTTTATGTTGTTAGTAGATAAGTACCGAAGAGACCGTTTGGTTGTTTTTGTCACTTTCTTTTTTTTAAATTATTATATGCAATCGATGCATGAACACCGATGCACCATCAGAACAGTTCCTCGTTGTAATAAAAATGTTGACACATCATAAGTGTGGCCTCGTAAGTAAGCCACGCTTAATTAGTTGACAGAATGCGGAAACCGTTGGACGGAGAGGCTGCGACATCGGTTTCACACTTTTGAATTACCTGTCAAATGTCAGATTAATAAAGGAATTCTCGCCGGCAGACGCATAGGTGTTAAATGCATAAACTTTTAATCAATTAGCTCTTAGGCAACTTTTGCTTGTAACTCTTGCGGTAAATTTTGATTTTAATTGACTTACACTAAAACATAATTTTTCTTTGACAAGTTACACAGCGATTTTAACTCCGATCTAAGTATAGCTTGCTAGACAATGGATAAACATACATAAATACTTTTTTTTTGTAACCCATGATTGACATCTCAATATCTAGAAGATAATATGACCTACTTATTCTACAGAGTAGAAGTCTTTATGGACGCAGTAGTGGACAACTTAAAAAGTAGCTTCATTACTGACTTGAATGGAAACAGCAAAGACATTGTACATACCTTTGACATTAAATTTTTGGCTTTGACAAAGAAACATTTAAGAAACGAAACAAAGCTCGATAAGCAAAAAATTATGAACTTGACATAAGCGATAATAAATTATATTAAATCAAAAAGTGGCGGAGTCTTTACTGGAGGTTTCTATGGACTTCAGCACACTTTCCAACACGTCCTTGCAGAAGTAAAAATTAGTCTTAGAAAATAGAACATCGCTTCTATTAGTTTCCTTCTGCATTGGCGCCAAAACTCCGTGTAACAGTGAAATGATTGTGAACAGTTCCAAGAATCCCCACAATACCAAAACACAGGTCGACAAACACAACAAACAAGAAACAACACTAGAATAAACAAATCATGTATTGTTTGATATCAAACAGCTGTCAAACAATTCACACAAGAACGTCGAAATCCGTGTAATAGACTGTTCTCCTAATTCGACGGGGAAAGTAAGTAAGTATTGGTTGAAAATTATAGTGTGGGTGCAGTCGCAGCAGTTTGCGGTCGCACTGTCGGCGGGAGGACACACGCGGAATAATAAACTATGAAACTAAAATTGTGACCAGTAAATAATAAGCAAGAAATATATTTATGAAGCTTATTTATATATATGGTGACCGCAAGTTATCACTGAAGCCAAGCTGAGTGTACAGAGTCCGATATAGGGATCAAGACTTAAGGAGCCCAAGCTAACTTCACATGAAGTGGTGCACCTGCCGATCAACGGACGAGGCTCTGGCGAACATAACTATGCCCAGTAAGCGGCAATCGGCTCGCCACCTTTTAACTATATAATTGGCAAAGTGTGGGCGTATAATACGCCTTTGCCTACCCTTTCGGGGAAACAGGTGTGAATGTATGTATGTATGGACATAGAGCGCTTTCGTGCTTCGGAAGTTATGTTAATCCGTAGGTTTCGATTAACACTACAAGAGGCAAATTTGAATTAGAAGCCCTAATGTTTGTCTAGAAAATTAACAGCAGGACATTGTTCTGCCAACCCCCACTGGGTCCGCGTGGTCGAATTTGATCTGAATCCCCACTCACTTTGGTTTTAAGCACAACTGAGCACGGATCTCTTCTAATAAATCATTGTGGGAAAGATTTAGGTCATGTTCCACGGAGACCCAGTGCGGAGTTAGCTAATTTGCTTAACATTGTATATTAAATTATTGAACGAAAAATCGCTGTAACTGAGACCACAAATCAATGTTCTCAATTATATACAAAGTGAGCTCATAACTTGTCATTAACATTAACAGTTTAAAGATTAAAAAACGTGGAGACGTTATCAATTTGGGATAAATGCAGATTTGACATAGTTAGACAGCTATCTTAAACTATTCTATTAACGTCTCTGTGTTATTATGAATTAATTACCAATAACATTTTATGAAGGTGAATAATTATTTGTAGCTATGTTGCCGACGAGGTTCTCGTTTGATGTCGTTAGTTTCCGTTTAGGTAGAGCATGTTTATGACATACAGCTTATCGCGTCCAAAGAAGCTATAGATTGTTTCTGGATAAAAAAGCGATCACATAATTGGTTGTGGAATGAGCTTCCTGACGAGGTTTTCCCATTACAGTATATTTATTTATTTAACCTTTATTGCACACAAAAAAAAAAGTGATACAAAAGGCGAACTTAATGCCGAAGGCATTCTCTACCAGTTAACCATATAGGGTTAGCAGAGAGGGTTAACGGCGGTGCTACAAATTAAAAATATTAATAAACTTACATAAATCAACATATTAATCAAATACACTACATATACATAAATATACATAATACAGGCAAGATGATAGTAGGGAGAATTAAACCGACGAGGACTCACTTAAATAGCAATCATGCAACATAGTTTTAAAGATATTTTTACTCTGTGCAAGTCTAAAATCAATAGGAAGAGCGTTCCATAACTGTGCAGCCTTAATATGAAAATAATTTGCAAGAAACCCTTTCTTCAAAAGTCTTGATATTTAATCATTGGATATAAGGTGACAGTTATCATATACATATATATAATATAATTCAAAGTTTACAAATATCCTTGTCACATTTGTTTTTCTGCTTATAAATATTATTATTATTATATAAGGTGTACTCAAATTGCATGATGTGGTTAAACTGTAATTGTAAAGTAAGTGCAGTTAGCCAAAATAGATATATTTCGTTATATTTTTTGTTAAAAAGAGCTGTACTTATGTTAGTAAAAAAATAAAAAAATAAATAAATAATAAATAAATATAATAAAAATAAATATAATAAAAATAAATATAATAAAAATAAATAAACAAATTAGTTATGGAATGAGCTCCCTGGCGAGTACTCTAAAACGGAATGGGTTGTTTAAAAAGGGCTTGTATTTAACGTGTCATCAAAATGTATAAATTGCCAACATTTTTTTTTTTTTGAGTGGTTTTGCATTCACGCATACTTGCACTGCGGGGACAGCACAAAGTTATGTCGGGCTCCCTGGCCTAGATGGTGGTGGCCAGGACTACCGACTAACCCCCACTATTTCCTGCTCAAAGTAAGGTGCCAGATAAATTGCCAACCTTTTTTTTTTTTTTGATTTACGTCGGTAACAAAATGCATTTACGCACTGTCTCCCGGCCAAAAGGGGGAGACCGGGAGGGGGTGTGGGGCTCACTGCGGCAGACGCGACCGCCGCAGTCCTACCCACTAAAAATCTTCCGACGACGCCCACCGCTGTTGAAGAAGGGGCGGGGGGCCAGCACCAGGGGATTTGTAGTTTCTGACACCCCGCCCGCGGCCAACGTCCCCCGGATCAGAACCGGGAGGACCTCCTCAGAGAGGCGCAGTGTGTCGCGCCCCTCCTACCTCTTTTTGCGGCCATGACGTGACTGGCCGACTTCTGGGGGGTCTGTAGCTAGACGGAAGGGGCCCCCTGCCCCCGCCGCCTAAGACCCCCAGGCGCGGCCGGGCGGGCCCTCCTGGCCCGCCCGCTGCGCCAACGGCGTAGCCGGAGAGAGAGCGGGTCCCGCTCCCTCTCCCGCTCCGCGGCCTCCTTCTGCGACATCACCACTTCGCAGAAGGAGGCCATCGCCTCCCATGCCGTCTCGCTGTCGACCATCTTTTGCATGATGGTCGGCAGCGAGAGAGCCACTCCACCCAAGGCCGCGGCCAACGTCGACCGCGGCCCCGCCCACGCAGGGCACGCCACCAAAGTGTGCTGCGCGGTGTCTTCCGCGCAGTCACAATGGTGGCAACACCGGGTCGACTCCCCCCCGGCGACGTCACACAGATACTTCCCGAAGCACCCGTGCCCGGAAAGTACCTGCGTGAGCCGGAAGGTCATCGACCCCCACCGACGGCCGACCCATCGCTCCAAGATGGGCCCGACCGCCTCGAGGATACGGCGCCTCGATCCTTCGGCACGAAACTCGGCGCTCCGAAAAAGCTGCCGCCGCCATGCGCCCAGAGCCTGCCTCTGAGCGTCTCTACGCCACCGCACCACAGTGTCCGATGCGGGGCGGAGACCCTGGCTCCGGGATTGCGCGCCTCGCCAGAACACTGCCGAGAGAACCAAGGCGTCTAGGTCCCACGGCAGTGACCCGGCGAGTGCGCAAGCCACCTCCACAGAGATGGTGCGATACCCCCTAACGACACGGTTCGCCATGACCCTCTGCGACTGTTGCAGGAAGATAAATTGCCAACCTAACCTAACCTTATTGGGGGGAAAAAAGGGTTGAGGTAGTATATGTGTGTGTGTGAAAATATGTTTGTGTGTGAGTAAATATATGTGTTTGTCTAAGTAGGTGTCATACAATATTTATTTTAATATTTATCAGTAAAAAGACATTTGAGTCTTTAAAACGTTGATGGGTAAATAAGAATTTTTTAGAGGATTTTTATATGTTGCCTCCAGTGTTGTGTTGCGGTGACCACTTTTCCATCAGGTAAGTCGTTGGCTTCAGTAGCAGGTACCACGACTCATGCATTTTCTTACTCCTTAACCCAAAGGCGAGCCTATTACCGCTTACCGGGAACTTGTATGTTCGCCAGAACCTCGTCCGTTGTTCGGCAGATGCACCACTTAAAGAAAACATAAATAATTTCAAACAATTGCACCAATTATGTAGTCCCAAGATAGGTATCATTAAGAACTTGTGTTATGGAGACTAAATAACGGATAAATATACTTAAATACTTTTTTGTTTGTAAATACATATTTAATATACAGAGACAACACCCAGACCAGCATAAATATTCATGTTCATGCACACAAAGATTTGTCCTATGTGGAAATCGAACCCACGACCTCAGGAGCGGAGGGCTGGTATACCGACCTCCACGCCATATCGGTCGTCATTTGCAGGTTGGCTTAGATTCCTCAGTTCTTGGTAGGATCCCTATACACCCTATCCACACCTAGACAAATAAATAAATTGTCGTATCTCGTAGCGGTCACAGAATACCTAGACGGTCCATAGTTTTCTCCCAGATCGCATGAAGAAACTGTATGCAAATTTATAAGGTAGGTAAATCAATATGGATAGCACGAAGTTCTAAGCGGGCTCGATAATTTCACCTGTAGGTACAGTCAATGTCAGAAATAGGTTAATTTTAGTATTTTGTCACTCTAACTAGAATGACAGGTCTATAAGATGCGTTCCTACTCATCATTATCATTGAATCCCGTTAACGTCGCTCTCCTGAGCGCAAGGACCCTGTCACGTCTCTGAGAGGTGTATTGGTCATATTTCACAACGTGATTTTAATTAGCTGTGGCAGTTTTGTGGCATTCCGCTGTTAGGATTTTTCAAGATGCTTAATATGGCTTAACTACCACATAAAGAAATAAATAGAGCTTCCGGATGAACTGAAGTCCCTTTTGTAGCATGGAAGCGCTCGGTATTAAGCGGTCATCCATATAACAGCTAAACTTTGTAAGCTCTGCTGTACTTCGAAGATCGTTTCTGACTACCTAGTATCGCTGAACTACGAGCGCTTTTAGTAATCTTACTATTTGAATGCTATACCTAATGAACGCGACATAGTAACAAAGTGTCTGTGTCCAGATAATTCTCCGGCCGACTGTACCTACTTATTTGCATAATGCATTGACAACGGCTTATAGTGATGTCTAATAAATGTGAATGAGAATCGTATGACAGGAGTGAAAATGCAATTGTGCATACGACATTAAATGGTGGTATAATCCACATGTTAGTACAAATTTCTACCATCTGTCCTTCTATCATGATAATGTGTAGAAGGCTATCATCATCATCAGCCCAAAGAAGTCCACTGCTGAACATAGGCTTCTAAAGAGACCGATTGCAGACGGCTTGCATCTAACGTGATCCTGCAACCCTTATCAGGTCGTCTGGTCAAGTTTATACGGTTCACGCTAGAAGGTTATATATATACAAATAATGTTGGTATCAGAAGTACTCGTAATAATTCATAGCTAAATAGGCCAGTATGTGCGGTGCAATTGCAGTGGGTGCAATATCGATGACGTTCAGAGGGAAAACACACGGGGTCTTAATGCAGACGTGACGTGAACGTTTCTATTAACTGAAAGATAACTCTTCTGCGTAAGATATAATTATGTTTGTTTTTAAATATTTCCCTTATATAATAGGCCCTTTCATAAATATAATATTTATTTAAATATATTATTTAACCATTTAAAAGGACAGTGATCAATATAATCTTTCTATGCCTTAAGGTTTAAGTAAGATGAACTATTTATAAGAAATTAACTTCAAGTCGAAAAGTAATGTCAAAACTATCAGGCTCTGCCCATTAAAGGGTTCATGTACATATTAACAAAGCAAGGCCCATTATCAAGCAGCTGAAATACTCTATAAACATATAATATAAGCAGTATTTATGCTTTTAATAAGACTAGTATTCAAAAACCATATTCATGAAAGCGTGCACGTACTATATTAATTTTTGTATTTTGTTTCGACCAAATTAAACCTACAGGTTTGTAAATTCGTATAATTGAAACTTCTTAACGAAACATGTGTAAATGGTACTTTTAAGTAGATAGAGTTACTGACTTAATTTAGACAATGGAAAATATGTTATATCAAATTACTTGAATTTGATTTTAACAAAGAAAATATATCTTGCTAGCTTTATTTGCTTCAATAAATAAAGCAGCGGGAACACGCGTTTTGTGCACTCGTATGTTATCGGCCGAGGAAATTGGTAGTTAGTGAGGTAGTGGCCTCGTGTGGCATAGGATCCGATGCGCTAAGCAATACCTTAACGGATGCTTCTTGTGCACTCATTTAACTATAAAACAACAGAAATTCTTCAAACAAAGAAAAATTAGGTACAGGGCAACAATTATAATGAAAGGATCCTATGTATATTAAGTATGTATTTACAAAAAAAAAGTATTTAAGTATGTTTATCCGTTGTTTAGTATCCATAACACAAGTTCTTAATGATACTTATCTTGGAACTAAATAATTGGTGTAATTGTCAGAAAATATTTATCATTTTTTTTGTAAAATTTTTTTTTTGTAAATACATACTTATTATACATAGGAAAACACCAATAATAATGACAATAATATATTACAAAACATTACAATGCAATATTCTCATCAGATGATAGGTAATAGCATATAAGATATTGTAGATATATCGTGACGTTACATTAATTTTCATTCGTATGAATAGCTGATAATTTCTACACCATTTGCAAAATCTGCATTCTGAGAATAAATAACTTTGGTATCACAGAGTTTCTAAACATTGCGTCGGTGCCATTAAGATTGGCGCCGAACAGAGTGTAGGAAGGTTTCCTATTTTTCTAGGTTCAAGTGAAAAAGTTAAATTTTTAAATTGACTGGTAATTCAAGGTGTCAAAAACAAGAAACAATATAGATTCAACTGTGTCTGTAACCCATGGCTCGAAATGTTGAAACACCATAGAGTCCATAAACTCCAATAAGTGTTTATCGCGTTAATGACACTGCTAATACAAAACGCGGGATTTTATTAAATTAACGCAGTGCAGCTGACCCTATTCCAAGAACAACTTTACTGATGCGTGTCCCAAATCGAAACTTCAATCGTAATGCATGCGAATAAAATTCATTTTGTGTTTTAGAGTTGCATCTAAAAGTTTGTATGTCAATGCGTTTCGTTCAAGTAATTAGAGCGAGTGCAGGGTCATTGCACACGCATAGAACTGAGGCTATTTTTCGTATATGGCCTGGAAGAAATATGTGGTCTGAGTTATTTTGTGGTATGTGTCCAAAATGTGAGGTGGATTAGCCTAGATAAAGCACTGTTTTAGTAGAGTACTCTATAGTTATCACTTTATGATGTAATACCGTTTTAAAAGATCATCTCAGTCCATTAACGACCCACCACTGAACACGGGCTTTCTCTCACAAATCAAGGTGAGAAGGCATTGGGTCATACTCCACCACGGGGACCCAGAGCGGATTAGCGGAGGGTTGTACCTGTATGCATACCTTTCGATTTTTTAAAAGTGTCACCTATGGTTATAATCCACTGGCTGCAGAAGAACTTTTACGTGATTTTTGCAAAAAGATTAATTATACCTGTGTTGTGTCATTCATAGTTTAATCACAATCTTACTTCGATTTGGTTAAGTTATCTGCATTTCACTACTATTCGTTCTTCTTCTTTCTCATTATATTCATATGTATACTTAATACTTTTATTTAAACTTTTTATTATAGTATTCCATTCTTTACACAAACTACTTTATATATTTATTATAATATATTTTTAATTATTTAAATAGATGCATTTCACAAATACTGCGCGTAGTAACATAACACTTCATGCCTAGGTGTTCACGGAAGATCAGCGTCGTGACATCCTATGGTGTCCGACAGTGTGCTGAGTGGACACCGTTTCAGTACATGGTTTAATGTTGTACTTTGCTTGTATAAACTTAATCGTTGCTTTTTTGTGTACTTAATTACTGTGTTTATTTGTACTGAATACATTTATTTTCTTTCTTTCAATATACAAGTATGTCCCTATATAAAAAAACATTAATGTACGTTTCACCGTATTTCGTACTCATAACATTAGCTCCTAGTGATAGTTATTTTGGAACTAAATAAATAATAATTAGTGGGATTGTAAGAGAATCATTATTTTTATTATAGCATAAGATGATAAAAAATCTATCATCTTACCAAAGTCATGATGCAATACCAAATATGTTCTAAAATATTTATACCTACATGTTAACACCTCCGGGAACGGCAGGAAGTGATAGCATAATTACATAATTACTTGTTATTTTTGAGACAAGGAAGTAAAATTATAAATAAACACTGCTTTTGGTGTAACGGTTACTCTATATGTCCCTTTCTCAACATATATAAGAGCTTTTAAAAGCACACATATACACACATACATTAAATAATAATAAAAAAAAAAAATATTTCTGACAATTACACTAATTATTTAGTTCCAAGATAACTATCATTAAAAACTTGTATTATGGACACTAAACAATGGATAAACATACTTAAATACTTTTTTTGTAAATACATACTTAATATACATAGGAAAACACCCAGACCAGAACAAATATTCATGTTCATGCACACAAAGATTTCACGCCACATTCACGCCTGTTTCCCCGAAGGAGTAGGCAGAGACATTTTAATTTGCCCACACTTCGCCAATTACATAGTTGGCCCCATGTTTTCCCGATGGGCTAAGCAGAGGCACATTATACTCCCACTTTTTGCCAAGTATATTGTTAGTCCCACTTAATAGTTGGCGAACCTATTGTCTAAGATTTATTTCAAGACTATCATCATCATTTCAGCCCATTAACGTCGTCGCACTGCGGAGCACGAGCCTCCTCTCACATATCAAGGTGTGAGGGTATTGAGTCATACTCCACCACGCGGAACCAGTGCGGATTGGCGGAGGCAGGTGTATGGCGTCCTGCTGTTAGAATTTATCAAGCCGCCCATGAGGCCTCTAACATGGCTGAACGACTACCACATTTAGTGATAACCGGGACCAACGGCTTAAAGTGCCTTCCGAAGCACGGAAGCGCTCGATATTAAATGCCACACAAACGGTCACCCATCCAAGGACTGAACTCTGCTGTACTTTGGTGATCGTTTCCGACCCCCGAGCACCGCAGAGCTACGAGCGCTACGAGAAGACTATACTTTAGTTTAATTATAATTAAACTTAAATCATATTTGCTTCATTTTAGTCCTAGAACAATGCTTGTTTAGAATTATGACCTTTTCAATTTAAATGGTCGAATTATTTCCATGAAACAAATAGTTTATGATCTATATACCTCATCGGTTGACTTGGCTAGTTTTTGCATACTACTCATAAGTACTCTCTTTATTCAAATTAATTTTATATCCTGTAAGACGTTGTAAACTGTACTTTATAATGCAGGTTTCACTTTAACTTAACAATGTTCGTCAACCGAAAGAAGCCACGGGCTAAAGCAATTATTTCTATAAACAATAAACCTCAATAAGAGTCGTGGTTCTTATCGGCCGTAGCGATCGTACATTTTGTACTACTAGTAAGTAGTACGAGTACTCAGTATTATAAACATTTAGAGGCTTATTACAAAACAAGATCTAACCTGGTTTAGGCTTACAACTTTTGCTGTCACTGTCTTTATTTTATCAAATGAAAGTGACAGCACTAGTTTATCTCATACTTTCATTTGATAAACAGAAGACAGTGACAGCACTAGTTGTTTTGTTTTGTAAGCCCCTTTGATTTGTGGTCAGCAAGGAGAGTTTAGGTTTGGTTGACAATATATTAAAGTTTGGTGAAGTATTCAAGTATTTTTGGAATGTATCAAAGACAAAGACAAATTGTTTATTGCATTCATGAATGTGTTATTAAGATCTTCTAAAAGTCTGACAGCTGGTTTAACCATAGAATGATTGTTCCCTCAGGGTTGCGGGGGTCCAGAGGGTCATGGCGACCCGTGTCGTTAGGGGGTATCGCACCATCTCCCATGAGGTGGCATGCGCGCTCGCCGGGTCCCTGCCATGGGACCTCGACGCCGAGGTTCTCTCGGCGGTCTACTGGCGTGGCGCGCAATCCCGGAGCCAGGGTCTCCGCCCCACACCGGACACAGTGGTGCGGTGGCGTCGAGACGCTCAGACACAGGCTCTGGGCGCATGGCGGCGGCAGCTACACAGGAGCGCCGAACTACGTGCCGAAGGATCGAGGCGCCGTATCCTCGAGGCGGTCGGGCCCATCTTAGAGCGATGGGTCGGCCGTCGGTGGGGGTCGATGACTTTCCGGCTCACGCAGGTACTTTCCGGGCACGGGTGCTTTGGGAAGTATCTGTGTGACGTCGCCGGGGGGGAGTCGACCCGGTGTTGCCACCACTGTGACTGCGCGGAAGACACCGCGCAGCACACTTTGGTGGCGTGCCCTGCGTGGGCGGGGCCGCGGTCGACGTTAGCCGCGGCCCTGGGTGGAGTGGCTCTCTCGCTGCCGACCATCATGCAAAAGATGGTCGACAGCGAGACGGCGTGGGAGGCGATGGCCTCCTTCTGCGAAGTGGTGATGTCGCAGAAGGAGGCCGCGGAGCGGGAGAGGGAGCGGGATCCGCTCTCTCTCCGGCTACGCCGTTGGCGCAGCGGGCGGGCCAGGAGGGCCCGTCAGGCAGCGCCCGGGGGGTCTTAGGCGGCGGGGGCAGGGGGCCCCATCCGTCTCGCCATAGACCCCCCCCGAAGTCGGCCAGTTACGCCATGGCCGCACATAGAGGTAGGGGGGGCGCTGCAAATTGCGCCTTCCTGAGGAGGTCTCCCCGGTTCTGATCCGGGGGACGTTGGCCGCGGGCGGGGTACCAGAAGCTACAAACTCCGGGCACTGGTGCCTCGCCCCTTTTCAACAGCGGTGGGCGTCGTCTGAAGTTTTTTAGTGGGTAGGACTGCGGTGGTCGCGTCGGCCGCAGTGAGCCCCACACCCCCTCCCGGTCTCCCCCTTTTGGCCGGGAGACAGTGCGTAAGCAGCATTTTTTTACAGACGATAATAAAAAAAAAAAAAAAAAAAAAAGGGTTGCGGGGGTCAGGCTGCAGTCGCTCCATATAAAAACTGGATTCAGACAAATTGGTTAGACCAGTAAGCAGACCCTGGGGGCCTACCGCCGAATTCGATGGATTACCGGTAATCCATCTAGATCAAACTTTGTTTTGCGTTCATTAATCCGTACCGGGGAATCTGCCGACAGCCACCTCTCATTCATGCCCTTCAGTCCGTGACAGACCAATAGGTAAATGGAAAACGCCATTTTGTTTCGATTTCCATGAGTTCGGCGGTACGACAGAATCAATTTGAAATCCATTTTGCCTTATAATCGATTGCCATCGAACTCGGCGGTAGGCCCCCTGGGCCCTAAGCTTAAGCCTAGGGTGACCGGGATAATACTAGGATATGATGATTCGTTTTTAAGCATTCATAACACAACTTCTTGATGATGCTTATTATGTAACAAAATGATTGGTGTAATGGTTTACATTGATTGTTATTATAGTTGACCGGTGTATCCACGCCCTTAACAACAATTAAGGGGCTTATTACAAAAACAATATCTAAAGTTAAACCAAGTTTAAAACTAGTGCTGTCCCTATCTTTATTTTATTAAATAAAAGTGACAACACTAGTCTAAAACCTGGTTTAACTTTAGGTCTTGTTTTGTAATAAGCTCCTTAATGTTTACTGGAAGAACAAGTAGTTAACCCGATGAAAATTGCTGCTGTAACCACTATTGTAGAGTGTCTTCAAAGTGCATCCTATGCCCTATAAACTGTAATACGGGTAACAAAGCCATTAAACCAAAAAGCATGTTAGGCGTCGTAAAGTGTTACAACGTGGAAACGTTCTGCTTTTTCAGTTGCGACACTATTGTGCTAGAGATGTGACGCTGTATTATTTTAGTACTTTCACAAAGATTATATAAAACTTACATACTTATGAAATTGCTTCTAATTGATCATATCCTAACATTATCCTGATTGCAGTTAAGCTTAGGGAGCGACAGTCGTCTGGTATCTGCAACCCCTAGGATGTCAGAAGGCACTGATTTCCTAATACTGACTGCCATAGATGTTCATGACAGCTAGGACCAACGGCTTAACGTGCTTGCCGAGGCCCGGAGCAAGCGACAATTACGCCATAGCTTCGAAAAATAATAGGTTTTTTGAGAAGGTTAATGAGTCTGAAAGTTTGTGCAAGTGGAAAGATGTGATCTCTGCCTACCCCTACGGGAAATAGGCGTGACCTTATGTATGTATGTAAAATAAGAAATTTTTTATTTCGTTACTGATTTCCCACGAAATTATTATTCATCTTATTTTGGATAAATATAACTAGATGCTTCGGAGACAAAATCGCGGGTCAAACTACTAATTTATACCACTTTATCTACTGTATTTAGTTTCGTATCACAATAACCGTAGCAACAAAGGCACAGTTCACATTAAACAACCGGCAACAACGTTATATAAGTTACCTATAAGGTCCCTATAAGGTCCCTATAAGTTCCCTATAAGTTCCCTATAAGTTCCCTATAAGTTCCCTATAAGTTCCCTATAAGTTCCCTATAAGTTCCCTATAAGTTCCCTATAAGTTCCCTATAAGTTCCCTATAAGTTCCCTATAAGTTCCCTATAAGTTCCCTTTAAGTTCCCTATAAGTTCCCTATGTGTTCCCTATAAGTTTCCGGTAAACGGCAATAGGCCCGCCACCTATTATGTGGGACCAACAACGTATATTCAGATAACTTTGATTGCATACTTAATTTATTGTATACTATTTATTTGTGTTGTGGATTAACCGTGACAGTGCACTTAGGCCCCTTCGGAATACCAGCGCTATAGTTTCATAACCACAGCTTCGAGCTGAGAAGGGGACCTTTTTACTGGTCTACGTATTTTAGGATCTTCTTTTTTTTTTTTGTTGTTTTGTTATCTTTATTTTTAGTTGGCATTACTATGCCTTTAAATGTTAAAACCTAATTGTGTGGACCAAATAAATAATTTTATTCTTCTATTCTTTATTCTATAATTGGCGAAATGTGCAGAGAAACAGGCGTGACTATATGTATGTAGTTTAAAACGTCATATTAGTTTTTAAAAACACTTTTAATTCTCGGTTGCATAACTTCAAAACATCAGCGTTACTCATTATTGATTCCCAATGTCTTGTATTACAGAGTTACAGCCAATTCGTGTTCTTGTTGTGGTTACTGTAATCTGATACTTTGGTTTGACACGACCTAATGCATCCATTCTTTTGTGTGAACAGCAAAACAATTTAGTTCCAAGTATCTGATGTTGACATGATATCTTATGGACATGAGTGTAATTGGAGTTGATTTCAATAAATTCGTTTATTTTATTGCAGTTGCGCAACCAGTAATAATCGGTAGATTATCATGTTGTTCTAAAAGGTCCAGTAGGTAGTATAAGTACATATAAAATCCACTCCTGATAATTGACCTCCCCTATAGATTAAATTATATTTGACGACCGATATGGCGCGGTGGCGAGTATACCCGCATTCCACTCCTGAGGTCGTGGGTTCGATTCCCACACAGGACAAATATTTGTGTGTATAAATATGCATATTTGTTCTGGTCTGGGTGTTTTTCTATGTATATTAAGTATGTATGTAGAAAAAAAGTATTTAAGTATGTTTATCCGTTATTTGGTATCCATAACACAAGTTCTTAATGATACTTATCTTGGAACTAAATAATTGGTGTAAGTGTCAGAAATATTTATTTATTTATTTATATATTGGGGGTATTTGCCAATAATCGCAGTTTAAGCCAATACGCAGGATGACGCTGCAGCCCATTAAACGGTAGGTTTTCTCTTCGTCGACTCTTACGGCTCCCCATAAGATGAAAAGGGATTGGCAGTATTCTAAGCCGCACAGATTACATAAGCAGAATACAAAGTTTATATGCATTGTCTTGTTATAACTTTTAATAAGAAATTGATAGGTCGTTAAAAGTTCAGGTCGTTTCAGGCTTAAGTTATGCTGGCAAAATGATTATATAAGATATCATCGTTTACACATGCCAGTGCTTGGATGGGCACCCATAGCATATGGTCACTTTATCTAGCCCTTTGTAGCATCAGATAGCACGTTAAGCCGTTACTCTAGTGAATGTGATAGTTGAGCCAGGTCAGAGGTCGTAATACGGAGCATGAAAAAGCGTTGTATTCTTCTTACCTTAGTTTGGAGAAGAAAATTCAATTATTTGTATGACGTTGATAGACAACGCTTAGATCTAAAAGGAACCTAGTATCCACATTAGCATTTCAACATTACATAATTGTTAGAGGCCTAATGGGCGGCTTGATAAATTCTAACAGCAGGACCATACACCTGCCTCCGCCAATCCGCACTGGGTCCGCGTGGTGGAGTATGACCCGATACCCTCACACCTTGGTATGTGAGAGGAGGCTTGGCTCAGTAGTGGGACGTTAATGGGCTGTGATGATGATGATGATGATTACATAATTTGAAAAACACCGGGATTTTAGGCTTTACGCGGCTTCCGTTACACGAAAGCGCTTGATAATAATTTGGCGGGATATTTGTTACTACATACATACATTCACGTCTGTTTCCCTGAGAGGGTAGGCCGAGGCATTTTTTTTTTTAAATATTTTCTGACAATTACTCCAATTATTTAGTTCCAAAATAAGTATCATTAAGAACTTGTGTTATGGAAACTAAACAACGGATAAACATACTTAAATACATACAGATATTATACGCCCACACTTCGCCAATTATATATTTGGTCCCACGTAATAGGTGGCGAGCCTATTGCCGCTTACCGGGCACTGTTATGTTAGCCAGAGCCTCGTTCGTTGATCGGCAGGTGCACCACTTGCAGGGGAGGTTGGCTTGGGCTCCTTAGGTCTTGGTAGGATCCCTATACACCCATTTGTTACGGGCAGGAGAAAAAATTTACCGACAAACTTTAAAAAGAGTTTTTGTCTTCCTTTCTTTTAAATCTTGTGACTGCAAAACATGAAAACACAATTGTTTTAATATTATGTATTTTAATTGTAACTGGCGGGAGAAAAAACCAACCTTGACGATTTTCTTGCCCGTTCTTTTACGATCCAGCTCCTGCCTGCAGTGAATGGGCGCGTTTGTTTAAGGTTAATTTGACGTTCATATGATCTTTAATCAACCAAACTGGGATAGGTAAATGTTTTTTTTTCAAACGCCAAACAAACGGTCACCAGTTTACACGGATTCCAAATCTACTAGTAGGAACATGACGAATTTGTCTCGTTCCCGACGTTTGTTATTGTTACAAGTGTCCCTTAAAATATTCAACAACGAACATTCCACACTGAAAGATTTGTGTTGAAATGAAGCGTGAAAAGGGGACTTAAAAAACAAGAATAAATTCTTTAAAATTTAAGTTAGGTAATTTTTGCTAAGGTCGAAGAACATAAAGGGATCTATCTAACTATAAATTTAAAAATTAAATAGATTTTTTTTCTTTCAATATTTATTATGTCACTCGAGTCTGTTTTACCGACAAAATCTACGGGTTGAGACCCACAAAGTCATCTAGTAAAAGCTCTATGAAGCTTTTCGTTTAATTGCCACAGAAAAAAATCAACAAAGATCGACATCTGGTCGGGCCGCCATAGTCGCCCTAACGTTTTAGCGGGCGGCTTAGGATGTGTTTATCTATTGGAGAAGCCTATGCTCAGCAATGGGCGTCATACGGCTGAAATTATGATAATAGGAAATTGTATACTTCGCGTCGTTATTCCATTTTTATACCAGACATAAGAACATTTAGGCCTTGTAACCAAAACTTGAAAGTGTAACTTCTTAAACTATTGTTCTAACTAGATTTACTAATGTTCTAAAATATAAACAAACATTGTCTTATAATCACACCACTTATTTAGTTCCAAGATAAGTATCATTAAGAACTTGTGTTATGGATACTAAATAACGAAACATACTTAAACACCAATTTTTTTTGTTTTTTTTTTTTTGTAAATACATACTTACCATAAATAGGAAAACACCCAGACCAGAACAAATATTCATGTTCATTGCACACAAAGATTAGTCCTGTGTGAGAATCGAACCCACGACCTCTGGAGTGAAGTGCAGGTATACTGACCTCCACGCCATATAGGTCGTCAGATGTCGTCAATGTTCTAAAATCATTACCTGCTTCGTGGGCCAACTGTACCAAAAAATTAAGGAATACGTAACTGAATCCAACATCAAATGTATTTGAATTCCTATTAAACCTCAATAGAACACTTTATTTTTCTAAACAAACGTGACGAAACCAATGCCACTCGAGTATAAGTGTGGTATAATGGTATCTGGTTCCAGCGTGGTGGGTGGTCGTGACCTGTCACTCCTGCGGTCACCCGACCCAGGGCTCGTTGACACACCGATGACACCTGACAACCCGACAAGAGTCAACATCCTGTATTGTTTCAAATAACATTCCTGTGCTAGTATGAGAATGTTGCTGTACAGTGTGTTCTTTTTTATATACTGTGTGTTTTTAAATCTGTAGCATAGTCAGTCAGTCTCAATTTATTTATTTCTGTGTCAATCTTTAGTTTTTCGAATGTAGAAATGATAATTTTATGTAATAATAACCTGACAGTGACATTTTAATTTATGGAATAATTGTATCTTTAAATTCAATCAAAATATATTTTAACATTTGCACACTTAAATATAAGTAGATTTTGACGATACAACTAACCTGTATAAGACCTTTATGTAAGCACGCAAAATCAAAGCAAATAAATCTATTTCATTTCTTTTGAACAGATTATTCTGTCTAGATAGTGTAGATAGTGCCAATTATCATATTTAATGCATTGAGATTTTATGTAATTAATTAATTAATATTAATTATGAGTCTGAGGAGCCCAATCCATCCTCACCTACAAGTGGTGCACCTGTTGAACAACGAGCAAGGCCATGGCGAATATAAAAGTACCCGGTAAGCGGCAATAGGCTCCTCACCTATAACGTCGGATCAACAATACAATTGGCGAACTGTGAGCGTTTGATATGCCTCTGCCTACCCGAAAGCCTGTACCAGCCTGTACTGCCTGTCCGAAAGGGTTTTCGGGGAAACAGGCATGATTGTAAGTATACATTTATTTCATGCATAATTGTTATCGCAGCCATTAGACGTCCACTTACTACTAAACATAGGCCTCTAACTATTCACATATAAATCGGCTGATTCCACCGGCTTCCCGTCACCTTTGCTAAATCATATTCGATTCATTTGGTCAGAGGCTTTCTCATACGTTGGCCGTTTCAAGTTTGCCATTTCGTTTTGCTATATTATTCACTGTAGTTTTCCTACGGATTTCCTTGCATTTAATTGACATGTTTGACAAAATAGTTTAAAAAAATTCGATTGCAAACTACTTGTTATTCACCAGAGTCAAGAGTTAAATACAAAATACAATTATTTATTTATTAAAATGATCGATCAACATTTTTATAATGTTACTTAATTTCTTTATAACATTCGATTCAGACCACGTCGATTGGAGCTTTGAGCAGTGGAGTGCTCTTCTCAGACGAGACGAGAGTGTGTCTTTTCTGCAACGACCGACCGACGCTTTAAATACTCCTTTTTATAACCTTTCTAATGATACCCAACCTAACACTCTCTCTTATAGAGATAAGTTCGCCTTTGTACATGTCCTTTTTATTTGTAACGAGCTGACCCGGCAAACTTTGTTCCGCCTTAATGGCAATAAATAAGCAGATTGTGTTTTTATTTTATTGGAAAAATTACAAAAAAATTAAATACCTACATTAATCATTCATTATTATTTCTGTATTTTAATACAAAGTTGCTCTTCACTTAAGTACTTTGTGATACACGACATTTTTTGTTTTATTATTATTTATTGAGAAGCACGAAGTCGAGCCATACTATTGCGGCGATGTTCACGTGCAATTTCTTGTTCTTCTTCAGTCCTTTCATTTCCAGTATTTCGTATTCGTCTTGCATTACGGCTTTGTCGGGAAAGATTCGATAGTCTTGTTCGCGGCATTATTAATTAAACTTCACTTCACTTCAATTCACCTAAAAAATTATTTCAAAACTCATATTCACATTCCCGCCAAGAAGTCAGAAATAGTTTGAATATTGATTTCTTACAAATACAAAAAATACAAATACAAAATGTTATATCACGTTTTATAGTGACTGACGTTTCATGTCAAGTCACACGGGAACGCTGTCGAACGGGATAAAAAGTATCCTATGTCCGTCTCCTGGCTCTAAGCTACCTCCCTACCAATTTTCATCCAAATCTGTTCTGCCGTTCTTGAGTTATAAGTGCTGTAACTAACACGACTTTCTTTTATATATATAGATGTTTTGTTATTTTTTGTTTTTATGTGCAATAAAGAGTTTAACACTATCCTCTAAATAAGGTTTATGAAAATGTAAAGAAGATTTTTAAGAGGTGCTATTTTATTGACGCCGAGTGTATATCGACCGAGTGTATATGTGTATACCTCCTACGTATAATATTTTAACTAAGAAAATGGCATTTTTGATTTTTTCCATGACAATACCTCTTTTTAATAATCCGATAATATTAAAAGAGGTATTTTTATGGAAGATAGCAAAAATGCCATTATCGTTATGGTCGTGAGTTTTTGTATGTATGTAAGTATATTAAAATAAGCAGGCAGTCGCTTAATAAGCATTGTTGAACTTGACACCGGATACTGAATGTAAACATTATTTGAAATAAAACTATTGTTAAATCAAATGAAAACATGACTGTGTTCAAGAAATGAATGTGAAGCAACCAGTCGAATGTAACAGGCCGAGTAAGGTAATGGTCGAGATTTATATATGCTTATTCGTTATTTTAGGATCCACAAGTTCTTACGATACTTATCATAAAACTAAATGATTGGTGTAATTGTCAGATAATATTTATTAATAATCAGCCCATTTACGTCCACTGCTGAACAGTATAATATGCCACTCCCAAAGAGCGCGAAAAGAACTATCTAAGCCTTCTGCAGAAAGCATCAATTCGCTACCAGCCACTTGTCTCAAATCTCCTGTCTTCCTACACTACGTTAGTTTAAATTCAAACCCTTGAATCACTTGTGTTGTCATTGTGTGTTTGCGTGTGTTAGCGTGTGTTTGCGTGTGTGCATGTGTGTGTTTATGCTTGAGTGTAAATTTCATTCATGTCAAGACACGAGTAAAGTTTGGTTTATTGTATTTTAATGACATGTCAATTATTGAGAGTCAATTAATTCGCAAGGGGTATTTGTCATGCTCTTCTCTGCTTACAGCATTTGGGCAGGGGGTTGATTCCACTACTAACATTTAAATTTCTTCAAGTCTTCAATAATTCCGATTGGTATTTGTAATAGTGTACTATGTTCTTGTAATATTTATTGATTTGTAGCACTAAGGAGTTTTAGAATACATTATTACTTCAGAAAAATTGTGAATGAACACAATTTATTATTTCTCATATCATTATTGTTTTTGTAGGTATGTGCATATTCTTTAAAATATCTGATATTATTTTTCACGACCGATATGGCGATTTGGCATGGAGGCGAGTAAGTATATTTACACTCCACTTCTGAGGTCGTGGGTTTGATTCCCACACAGCACAAAACTTTGTGTGCATAGACACTGTCTGTGGTCTGGTCTGGGTGTTGCCCTATGTATATTAAGTATTTACAAAAAAAAATTATTTATATATATTTATCCGTTATTCAGTCTCCATAACACAAATTCTACTTATCTTAAAACTAAATATTTGGTGTAGTTTTCAGAAAATAATCTCAGTATAGTACTTATATTCATAAATTGGAGACGTAGTGCTTAGCTGAGTTTCTTGTGTGCTTACTCATATGTGCTCTCGTCCGAGTGTATTGGTGCTTCTTGTGACTATTACAATTGCTTCTGAACGTTTTTGACTCGGCTAAAATAGGTACTTAGTGGTTTGGTTAGATGACTTAACATTTGGTTGATTAGGGGACGTCCATTAATTACGTGAGTCTAAAATAGAAGAGGGGGGATCCGGTCACATCTCACCAAAACTAACCAAGGGGGGGGGGGTCAATCAAAACCTCACGTCAGCTTTTTAATTCAGAGAATATACATTTTTATACCACAGTAAAATTTTGTGTTACAATATCAATACCGGTCATCATTCGTTATAGTGCACCTTAAACGTGGTATCATTATTCTCCTCTTATTTCACAGAAAAATGAAGTACATATAAAACAAATCAAATAAATTAAATTATGTAAAAAATATTGGGTATATCTGAGGGGGGGGGTCCGACCACATCTCACCGAATCTCACCAAGGGGGGAGGGGGGGGGGTCCAAATTAAAAATAAAACACCTGACGTAATTAATGGAGGTCCCCTTAGCAGAATTAGCCTCTTTAGACAATTTAACGTGAGTGACATATTCCAAACGCAATGTCACGGACATCTAAGTTGAGATTAGTGCGAAAAGAACGCAGTATTTACTAGTTTTTCTTTTTTTACTTGATACATTTTTATTATTTTCATAAATACATACTAAATACTGGCCCCCGCCTTTTTCTCAACAAGCGGCGGGCGTCGTTGGAAGATTTTTAGTGGGTATTACTGCTGGCGGTCGCGTCTTCCGCAGTGAACCCCACACTGCCCCCTCGGCCGGGAGGCAGTGCGTAAAAACATTTTGTTACCGACGTAAATAAAAAAAAAAAGGTGCATCACCTGCAGATGAGGTTGGCGTATAGTCCCTCGTACTCCTTGTAACCGACACACGTCACAGTAAAACGATAACTTGGTCATTGTAAATACATTTAACATTATTTGGATCAGATGATACATAATTACATTAAGGTCTCTTTCCCATAGGTGTAGGCAAATCACATCTTTCCACTTGCTACCATCTTGGCACTCACTCTTAGGTTAAATTCTTCTTCTTTGAACGAAACGAAATTATTTGGCGCCATCATTCGTAGCTAACGAATGATGGCGCCAAATAATTTCGTTAATAATATTCAGGATGTTTTCATTTAATTACGGAATTATTTATACATTGATTACGCAGTAATGTGTGTTTTTATGTAGTATTTAGGTTTCTGTTTTATTTTCATAAATTATATTAATTCATACAATAGTCAATAAAACTCTTACCTTTACATAAATAAATATAACATTGACAACCTAAATATCGTGGTAGCGAGTATACCCGCAATCCGCTCCTGTGGTCGTGGGTTCGATTCCCACACAGGACAAATCTTTGTGTGCATGAGCATGAATGTTTGTTTTGGTCAGGGTTTTTTCTTATATAATAATATATGAAGTATGTTTTTACAAATAATATATTAATGTATTTTATTTCGTTATTTAGTATCCATAACACAAGTTCTTAATGATACTTATCTTGGAACTAAATAATTGATGTGATTGTCAGAAAGTGTTTCTTGTTCTTTTTCAATGGGTTCCTTTTCTAACTTTAGCAGTATTCAGCAATTCGTTCTCGGGAGACATTCCGAATAACACATATTAATTTATAAGTAATTACATAGAAGCCGTTCTCCGAGTTTGAGCGCGACCACGCTTGTACGCAAATCGCAATCGATTTATTTAGCGGAACCATTCGCCACAGTCGGTCACTCTTGACCGGCGGAACGAATCACTTTCTATCATCCAAACAAATTGTTTCTCATAAATAGATGCCGTATGAACATTATGTTTCTGTTTAAAATCCCATGAATGAGTAATATCATCATCTTAGCTCTCAGCCACAAGATATATAAGATATTCACTACTTAACATTGGCCTCTACTACTGCTTGACATGCCAAAAAGTTTGTTCCTAAACATTACTAGTGGTAAACAGTGCAAATCAATTGAAGTCAAAACAATTTTAAAAAAAATGTGTTTTTTAAAATGAAATGAAATAAAATTTTATTTAGACCTCAATACATTTAAAAAAGGAACAGAAATCATAACAGTAAACAATTTTACAAATCAGTTTAAATATAGTATGCCTAAAAAGGACCACAACACTGCTGGTCTCCCGTGGAGACCTAATAACTTTTCCGGATACTCCGCTACAATATCTACAAAATGATTCCTCAACTATAACTTCCTAACAGATTAACTGACAAACCTTGACAATTTCTGACAAAGAATCCAATTGCTTTTATTTCTCTTTTTTATTGATTGTGGTACCGCTCATATATCTTTAATTATTTTGGCCGAGGTGATGATGGGAATTTCAAGATTGTATTTTTTTTTGTTTTTTGAAATTTTGATGAAGTTGAAAAGACAATGTGCCGTGTGGTACCGGCCTAGAACCGTGCCACCCTTTCTCATCTTATGGGGAGTCGTAAGAGTCGACGAATAAAAATCCTACCGGATGATGGGCAGCAGCGTCATCCTGCGTACTGGCTGCAACTGCGATCACCAACCCGTCTGCCCAGCGTGCCGATTAGGGGCAAATACCTCCAATAGTGTCTAATAATGATGATGAAAGTCAAAACTACTACGACAATAGAAGATTTCTATAGAAAACACCATAATTATAAACCCACAAAACCTAACTTCACGCGGCTGTAAATTTTTGAACTATAAAACTGTTCAATAACGTGTTAAAGATATCAAAAACGGCGTAATTTGTTCACAATAAAACACCTCTTATTACCCACATTAAACTAGTTAAACACTATGTAAATGGATATAAATAAGTGGATATGGACAAACGCGTGGGCAATTGGTTTCGTTATCGGATAAAATAGATACTTTAGCACATTAACAATAATAAATAATAAATATTCTCTTACAATCACACCAATTATTTAGTTCCAAGATAAGTATCATTAAGAACTTGTGTTATGGATACTAAATAACGGATAAACATACACACATACTTTTTTGTAAATATATACTTAAGATACATAGGAGAACACCCAAACCAGAACAAATATTCATGTTCATGCACACAAAGATTTGTCCTGTGTGGGAATCGAACCCACGACCTCTCGAGTAAAGTGCAGGTATACTGACTTCCACGCCATATCGGTCGTCAATAATATGTGTAAGAAAGAAAATATATGATTATGATATAAATGTACAATAAAAACGGCTGAGAATGGATTTGTAAATTTTTATACAGGTAGTTGTTATTATTTTCCGAAGTAACAATAACATTACTTTTTATGACACAATAATAACTTAACGGGACATAAGAATTAGCCTTATTTTGTATGTTTTTAAGTTGTAAACGTGTTTTGTGTACATTTAATTCGTACTTTCCTTCCTCGGTCTACTGGAACAAATTCCTTTTACAGAGAAGCAGTGACGTTGTGTATGTCTTTTGTAACTTTTGTTTTTATCATATACACAAAACGCCTGTTTCCCCAAAGGGGTAGGCAGAGGCATACTTTACGCCCATATTTTGATAATTTAATTTGGTCATACGTTGTACCTCTTACCGGACCTGTTACGTTTGCCAGAGCTTCTAGGGACTTCGCCCCCGACTGGTCTCCACCTTCTGCCACCACCGAGGCTGAGTACCTCCCGGGAGGGCGAAGAAAAAGCGCTAGAGAAAAGGCAACACCCAGAGATCGGCGACTCTGGTTGCTCTTAATACTGACTACCGAGGGAGAAACCTGCTGACCTGCTAAGCAGTGCCACGAGAGACTTTGGCGGCGGAGGCACGGGGCCCCTGCTGTCTAACTAAGGACTCTCAAAGAAGTAGGCTACACACGCTACGTCGCACAAGAACGTGCACTGCGCCTTTTATAAGAGATCCTTTTGGTTTAGGACCGGGGGACGTTAGCCGCGGGCGGGCTGTTAGACGCTGGAAGCCAGATTCTGGCCCCCCGCCTCTTAAAGACGGATTAATAAGCGGAGGGTGTCGTCGGAAGATTTTAGTGAGGATTATTGCTGGCGGTCGCATCTGCTGGTGGTGAATACCACTTTCGGTGGTAAATCCACTGAAGGTTTAAACACCAGTGACGCTCCCGAATTGAGGAAGTTCACGAAGAGTTACGGAACTCATTACATCGATTGTTTTGTTACTGGGAATTTTATAGTCCCCCTTTGGCAGGATGGCACTGCGTAATTGCATTTTGTAACAGACGTAAAAAATAAGGCATGGTAGGATCTGTATACACTTATTATTATTTTTATGTTTAAAATGTCCAAAAAAACATTTATACCTACATAATACGTGTACTAAGTAGCAACCGTCTATTGATAAAAAGGTACATAAAAATATCGCGTGAGAAATGAATGTATCACGTCTTATTAATTATGTTGTCGCACTCTCTTTAATTGGATACCGCATTTGTCATCTTTTCACTGCCATTAAGCATTACATTCAACAATAAATCTCACAATATACTTATATGCTTTTAGTACAAGTGTTTTTTATTAATGTATTACTGAATAGTGAAAAAAATATTTAATTTTCTGTTAAAAAAATCTATCTGTAATTTATAATACTTTGATGATAATATTTTAATGTACGATATAAAATGCTGCTTTTTTTTTCAATTCCAATCGTGGCATACAGCACTAACCAAAATAAGCACTACCCGCTAAGCTAGCCCTATAGACCCACCCTGCACTATCCGAATATCTGTATAGGCCTGTGACGTACCCTTTGCAACAAGTAAAAAGTAAAAACACAAAGCAAAATTTTTTTCTTTACCTAAATCAGTTTTACCTGTTTATGTGTTAGGATACAATCCTCTTCTATAAAAGAGGTTACACATAAACATGATTACCATACATACAGCCTCATACGTTTCTGCTAATCCAAAGGTAAACTGGTAGAGCCTTGTTCGCCTTTAGTACATTTTTCTTAATTTGTGCGATAAAGTTTAAATAAATACATAACATGTAGAAAAGTACAAAACTAATAAAAGATCTTATAATAAAGACGTGTGGCACTCGGAGACTGCCGCGGTAAAGCTATTGCATAGCATTTTTTATCAACTTATGCAATTATAATTATTTATTTTTATGTACATATAATATCATATATACTTTCTCTGCGCGGCATTAATGTGTAATATACATAAAAAATACGCATGCGCAGTAACGCCGATAAAACCAATGCCACCTAAAGGCGGGTTGCTGAACTAAAGAGACAAGCGTGATATTTCAAAAAGTCATTAAAATTTCTGCTATTTATCGATAGATGGAAAAACTAAAAAGTATCACCGCTGTGCCGGTCGGAGTGGGGGGTGTAAGGTTTTTTTTTTCGTTACGGAATTTCTGGATTCGGTCTCCACGCTCAAGGCCCGCGATAGAAGCTATGCAATAGCTTAAAAACAATTGAGGTTTTAGTAACTGTAGTTTTAGATTTGTGACTACTCCTATGGAGACACTTTTCATCTCAGTCTCCTCGTGACGACACCACGAATCACAGCAAATTATTGGAATAGTCCGGATAGTAATTTGCTATTCCATTCCGTAAAAACAGTTTAATACTACATACAAATAAGCAAAGTATTTGCTTTGGCACTGACCTGACACAGATGTTCATCGGAAGTTGCCACACACAAACCTGAATCTAAGTAATATGTACAATTGTAGATATATATATTGTACAATATTATACAATAGCTGGATAAGCAACAATGGATAAATTGCGATGTGCGAAAATGCAAAAATCCGTTACAAAATGTAGTTATTGCAAAAAAATATGTTTTGTTTCCTTTCCGGTATTCGACACTTATTAATTTATATTAATAAATACATACACATAATACGGGGTGTATTATTATATTATATACACTTCGCCAGTTATAAAGTACTTATATACATACTTGAATATCTTACAAATTGCTTCTAATCCCTAACGTGGAACTTCAGCATGAAGCCTACCTGATAAAAACTGGTTCAGCTGGGCCATCACTAGCGCGTCGTCTACATAAAACGTCGTCCCCAGATATCACTGGGCAGTTCAGACATTATTTTTACCCTACATGTTTTCATCTGATCATTCACGAGTCTGAAACAGACTTTTAGGACGATTCTAAAACTATTTTTTTTTACGTCATAATGACTACATTTTGCCTGCATGGTAAGCAGTCGATGCAGTCCAAAAAAAATGAAAGCGCTTCATACCGTGAAATAAGCTCGGTACAAAGCGCATCCACTCATGACGGCCTGCTAAATGCCGTTTCACGCCCGGCTTAAAAGACCCGGGATCATAGGAAATACGAAACACATGAGCTGGCAGCGGATTCCAGAGCTTAGTGGTCTTGTTTAGAAACGACTTCCCAAATTTCTTGATACGAGTGCTGATAGTCTGCACAGTATGAGGATGGTTTCTAAGATCAGCACGTGTTGTTCGGAAGAGGAAGGCGGGGTGAGATCGAAAAGCTCCTCAGAACACGCGCCATAGTACTGGTAGAAGACACTGAGAGAAATTTTCCAGAAAAGAATACTGACATAATATTTAACTTAAAATTTCACAGTTACAGTAAGTATATCATTATCCTCAGCTCTAGACCCGTGGTAGGCCACCTTTTACTAAACCATAAAAACGTCTACGACGCGTCATTAAGAATCCCAATGAGCCATGATCAGAGAATTGACAGGCTTTCATCATTAAAGTCGAAGTGATTTATGTATAGCTCGTTATATGCGTTGAGTGTTCTTTTTATGTTATTTTAATTAGCAGACATATAATTGTGCTTACACATGTGGAGAGTGTTGGCGCCAAATCGGTAAAAAACACATCGGAGCATATTTATATTTTCTACATAAAGTCACGCCTATTTTCCCGAAGGGGTAGGCATATTAAATGCCCGCACTTCGCCAATTATAAAGTTGGTCCCACCCAAGCGGCGAGCCTATTGCCGCTTATAGGAAACTTTTATGTTCGCCAGAGCCTCGTCCGTTGATCGGCAGGTGCACCACTTGTAGGTGAGGTTGGCAAGGGCTCTAAACCCTTTAAGAGACTAGAGCAGTAAACTTTACCGGGCAAGACATTGTCTTCACTGTGACGGACTTTAAAAGTGACTAAATGACAATATTACTTAATAGCATTTGAATTCTGCAATAAACTTGATTTTTTGTCACTGGCAAGTATAAAAAAAGAAGTTACACACAATGATAAGTAACAGCCCACCTGGACTTCTTGGCGGGAAAGTGAAGCGTCATGACTGCAGATTTGTTTTATTTTCTTAAAATTTGTGATATTTCTAACATTAATGTGTAATAACGGTGGATTATTGACCGTTAAGTGTTTGTGAACGTACATGAGTGTTGGTAAATGAAATAAAATAGTGCAACATAACTTTTCAGATTTTCTCAAGGACTTCTTTGAGATCTCAGTATAGTCCCACATCTTTACTGAGGACTCAAGGGGCGTAGGGGGAGGGGATCTCATTTACCATTTAAACTTCAAACTTCAAATATTTATTGCGATCATGAGTAGACATAGGACGTTATAAAAAGTAAAGGTACATACATGATACCCTGTTAGGGCGCAGCAACACAATTTTAATATAAAATTACTGACATACTATTTAATTAATCTTATATTATATTATTTATCTATTTATATATTATTATACTCATATATACCTCTATTATTATTTTTCCGATATATTTGTACTATTTACTTTAACATTTAATAATTGAATTATTATTTCTTCATTATATTTTACACTGTGTTACAGTTTAGTTCTGTCCTCGAAAAACTCTTTTATATTGTAATAACATTTTTTGGTCAAGTATTTTTTCAATTTATACTTGAATTTATTGAAGCTGGAGGTTTCTTTTAGTTGTTGTGGTATTTTATTATATATCTTGATACACATTACATAGGGCCCAGAATGAAATATAGATAGTTTATCATCTTTATCATCTTTCATTCTCATTTATTATGAATTATTTATTATTAACATATCTTTTACTTGACACTGGCTAGATGTGCTAGCTAGACGCACGAAGCCATTATTTAAAAGAAAAAATAAACTGTTTGTCAATGCAGCATACCATTGTGGTTTATTATGGACTTCAAATGCCTCAATGATAATATTGTAGGAGAGCACTTACCGAGCAGTAGAATTGGCAGGTCTACAAGAAGGTGCCACCAGGGGCTGTGGCGAGCCTGCATCTCCAACGGGGCGACAGGGATTGCCTGTGGTACAGCCTAGAACAAATAAAACCAACCATAAATAAACAAATTCATATAATCTTTGCATGTAACGCCAACACTATTAATTTAAAAATATATATATACATATAAACTTTGTATATTTTCAACGCCGCTATTCTAACTTAAAGCCATACATAATTTCACGCCTCTTTCCCGTAAAAGGGTAAGGGTTCAGAAGGGTAGGGAGAGATCACATCCTTCCACTTGTCGATCTTGGCACACACTTTTAGCTTCATTAACACTCAATAACCTCCTCATACACGCCCGTCGGTTTAGGGTGATGACGGAATGCATAAATTCCGTTACACATGGAATCCAGGATCCAGGACTATAGTAGCTGGGAAACACATGCACCAACAGAGAATTCCACAGCCGAATCCTAGCAACATCTTTGGAGCCCTTTTTTTTATTATCGTCGGTAAAAAAATGATGTTTACGAACTGCCTCGCGGCTAATGGGGAGACAGAGCGGGGAGTGTGGAGCTCATTGCGGCAAACGCGACCACTTCAGTCCTACCCACTAAAAAACTTCCGAAGACGCCCATTGCTGTTGAAAAGGAAGCGAGGCACCAATGCTTCATATCTTGGGAGCCCGGGCCAACCTCACCTGCAAATGGTGCAACTGCCGATCAACGGACGAGGCTCTGGCGAACATCAAAGTTCCCGGTAAGCGGCAGTTGGCTCGCCACCTATTGCATGGAACCAACTTTATAATTTGCGAAACGTGGGCGTTAAATATGAATCTGCCTACCCCTTCGGGGCAACAGGCGTGATTTTATGTATGTAAGAATGGTCTTGCATAGAAGAAAAGATTGTTGTCCAGATTTCCCTTACTCTGTTCTTCACTTGTTTACTCTCTGCAGGTTCAGCGTCGTACTTATTTACTTTAATTTAACAAAGGTGCTTAACGTCCCCAATATTTACCAGACACAAACACACATTCACCAGCCATGACTTTCTATGGCTTTAATGCTTAGCGGGCTTCAAGTTGAAATATGTTTATTCTTCATTGTCAATGTTCAAGTGTACTGTGTTGCAGTCGAAGGGATTGGAAAAGGTAGAGCATTTTGTCAACACTCATTGGATACAATTATAGAATACATTAATGTTTGTCAAATCATTTGAGGTTTTACATTAAAATACATTGTTATAAAAAAAAGCTGTTTAAAAAGTAATCGGATGGTTGATCTATATCGCTAAAGTAGTTTTTGGAAAACGTGTTGGACAAACACAAACATGTATAAAAACATATCACGCCTAGTATCCCTTAGGGTTAGGCAGAGGCATAATAGACGCCCACATTTTGCCATTTTCCGCTAACGGCCTGCTATTATAGGGTGTGTATAGGGCCTCCTACCAAGATCTGAGGAGCCCCAGCCAACCTCACCTGCAAGTGGTGCACCTGCCGATCAACGGACGAGGCTGGCGAACATAACAGTGCTCGGTAAGCGGCAATAGGCTCGCCACCTATAACGTGGGACTTTATAAATGGCGAAGTGTGGGCGTGTAATCTGCCTCTGCCTACCCCTTCGGGGAAACAGGCGTGAATGTATGTAACTTGATAAAAAAAAGATCATATCTATTACTTAGGTTATCTTTGAAAGACTATGAAACGATGTACGAAGTTAGGTAGTATTGCATTTATGGCAGTTTTTCATATAATTTGGATTCAGTGTTATCTTGTATACTCCTCAAATTTTTTATAACTGACTGTACCAGTCGTTGCAACAAAGCAAACAGTTTTGATGACTTGGAAATGTCTATTTATGATTTCTACCAATCATAATCGTCTTGGGAAAGCTAACTGAGCTAGTATTGGTAGGTTTTATAAATGTCTAACTAATAGTTAAATGTAGAGCTTAGGTTTTCAATATCAAGAGTATTCTGTATATTTTACGAGTACAAAGTGTAGTTATTAGAACAATTCGTGTATAAACGAATCCCCCTTTTTTTAAAATGATTTTTAAACGTATTTGCTTTGGCCGAAAAGTGTGTAATGTCACTAATGCCTCTAAGAATCTCAATTTTTAAATTATCATCATCATATTATTATAAATATTTTCTTAAGGAAAATAAAAACAAAAGTAAACAATTTTTTTCCTAAGGTTAGGTTTTAGAAAAAAAACTTCTAGCTAGGTCAGAATACTGATATTGATTAAATTTGATAATTCTAGCAGCAGGACGTCACACGTGTGCGTTTGTCAACTTTTCACTATGGTCCGTAGGAGGCCTGTGCCCACCAAAGCGTCGTTAATAATATGATGATGATGAAGTTTTTTGGTAGCCAATCAGTGTCACGCACTGCATGACTTGTGATCAATACGAAATAACTAAACTATGTAACAATTTAAATGTAGACGACTGATATGGCGTGGAGGTCACTATACCTACACTTCACTCCAAAGGTCGTGGGTTCGATTCCCACACAGTACAAATCTTTGTGTGCATGAACATGAATATTTGTTCTGGTCTGGGTGTGTTCCTATGTATATTAAGTATGTATTTACAAAAAAAAAAAGTATGTAATTGTATGTTTATCCGTTGTTTAGTATCCATACCACAAGTTCTTAATGATACTTATCTTGGAACTAAATAATTGATGTAATTGTTAGAAAAATATTTATTTATATTATATTAATGTAATTTTCCCGAAACACCTGCATTTCGGCTTTCAGCTATACAAATCGCTCGACTTCTTAAAAATTCACGGAACGCATAATCAATAATTGCAAACCAATTAAAGTATTACACGTTCAATTATTCGTCATTGTTTTTGCAACACCATATAAAATAATTTTATTAATCTTATACTCAAGCACGTAGAGAACGCTCATTTTGGCATATTAATTGGTGCAGGTGGCACGGTGTGCGACTTAAATGGATAGACTGACAGCTGTCAAACCAAAAAGGAAGCCGTCATCGGAACTGTCATTGACCTGACGCGTCGCAGAAGCAGTTTATGGAATATCTACCTAATTAGGATTGCGTTCGGAATGCGATTCAGTGCATATTTTTATTAGTGCTAGTTCTATGTGTAGTTTATTGTTGTGACGTCTCGAGTCTGGATGCAAACGATCACTAATAAATAAATGATATATATGTATATTTCTGACACTTCCACCAATTATTTAGTTCTAAGATAAGTATCATTACGAACTTGTGTTATGGATACTAAATAACGGATAAACATATATAAATACTTATAGTTTGTAAAATATAAACTTAATATACCCAGACCAGAACAAATATTCATGTTTGCACTCAAAGATTTGTCCTGCGTGGGAATCGAACTCACGACCTCAGGAGTGGAGTGTGGATATAATCGCCACAACACCATATCGGTCGTCAATGTGAAGCAGCGTAGACAGAGGTCTGTTTTTGGATGGGTTACCCTTTATAGGGCATATGAATCCTTACTTAGTCATTGGAATATATATATCATATGTATGTATAATATTGATATATATATATATATATATATAAGTATATATGTAAGTATGTATGGTATATATAACATTCATTACTTCCTTTTTTTAACAAAGATCTTTAACCAAATTTAATCTCGTACCTACAAATTTAAACACAACTTCTAGGGTTGGCTGGTAGAGATCTCTTCTAGAGATAAGTCCACCTTTGTACTTTAAGTTTTTAAATACCTTTTGTAATCTATTTATGTTTTATGTGCAATAAAGGATTATTATTGAATGAGCCGTTTGTTATGGATCACTCCCGTGTTTTTAAAAGATTTGAAATACTCATAATAACCACCTTTGATTGAAATATTCCAGAACTGATGTAAGTCCAAATTAACTTAACTTTGAAGATAGTTTTAAATATAAATCGTAACATTGACAAGGTAACTCTTGTAACCTATTCAAGATCTGTCTTAAATACACAACAACTTAAGTTCAGAGATCGTTTCAGAGTCTTACAAAATACAAAAATAACTATAGCATTTAAATAAGGTAGAAGACTCTCTAAATGAAATACCAACTCTTAACGTTCAACTATTTAAGAACTGATCAGAATCCAAGAAAACTTAACGTCATTATTTGTTCTAAGGCTAAATTTTTACTAGAAAAAATCAATACGCGGTAGCATGAACGGGATTAAAAGATTATAAGAATTAACATACACAATTCGTTCATACGCAAATTGTTCTTATAACTACACTTTGTACTAGTGTAAGATACTAGAATACTCTTGAGATTTAAAAACCTTAGATCTACATTTAACTGTTAGTTAGCTTTCCCAAGACGATTATTGTTGGTAGAAATCATAAATCGACTGTTCTAAGTAATTCAAACTTTTTGCTTTGTTGCAACGACTGGTACAGTCAGCGATAAAATTTATAGAGTATACAAGATTACACTTGTAAGATATATGAGCCTTCGTCGTATAAAAAAATCCTAGCCCTACATATCTGTTGCAATAGCTGATGCTAGATATTTATAAAACAATTTTATTCTAGTTCAGTGAGCTTTCACGTGACAACTATGCTAGGTGGAAATCATAAATGAACGGTTTCAAGTCATTACGACTTTTTGCTTTGTTGCACCGACTGGTACAGTTAGCGCAAAGAAAAAGTGTACAAAGTTAAACTTCATACTTTTGGTGCACCTATGATATTTCGAAGTTTTACTTGTTCCGTGTCTCGAAAAAAAATTTAAGCCCATGACTTCAGAAGTTATGAACATCTATGCCAGTTGTTATTAGTAAGTCAGTGAGTTTTAAGTAGTTCCGAGTATGAACTGAAATCTGATTAGACCTGTGATACGACTCTAGGTCGTAACCGTAATTCTAGGGCATAATCGAAATAAAATAAAATAGAGTAGGATGGAGTCATTTTAAATAGTCGATATTTAATGAGTCATCAAAATTAGTAAACTTTTCAATGGTGAAACGACAAATTGCATTTTTTACCAAGTGGTGTGGTACAGAAAAAGTATTTTTTGGTAAAAAGTCAAGATGTGGAAAACTAAAAATAAAGACATTCATATATTCACACTTGTTTCCCCGGAGGGGTAGGCAGAGGCATAATAAACATTTCGCAAATTATAATGTTGGTCCCACGTAATAGGTGGCGAGCCAATTGCCGCTTGCCGTCAACTTTTATGTTCGCCAGAGCCTCGTCTGTTGATCGGCAATTGCTGGTGAGGTAGGCTTATGCTTCTCAAATCTTGGAAGGTACCCTACACACCCGATACTAGCGAAATATCTTTTCTATATTTTTAAATAATGGCTTCGTGCGTCTAGCACATTTAGCCAGTGTCAAGTAAGTGATATATTAATAATATATATTTCATAGTAAATGAGAATGAGTGATAAAGATGATAAATGGTAAATGAGATACCCTCCCCTAAGCCCCTTGAGTCCTAAGTAAAGATGTGGGACTATACTGAGATCTCACATGGACTCCTTGAGAGAAAATTTGAAAAGTGATGTTGCACTGTTTTGTTTGATTTACCAACACTTATGTATATTCACAAACACTTAACGGATAATAATCCACCGTTATTACACATTAATGTTAGAAATATCACAAATTTTAGAAAATAAAACAAAACTGCAGACATGACACTTCACTTTCCCGCCAAGAAGTCCGCGAAATATCTTACATCTAAGATGTAAAAATAGTTTGCAAATGTATATTATGTCAAAAATTATAACCAAACCAAGGACAAGCACGTTATGGACTTCCTTGTATAAAAAAAAATAAAAACACACAATTAATTATGCAATAAATGAAATACTACAACATTGTAATCAATTTCCGACTTCTACTGCGGTAGTGAATTGTCTATTGCGATTCAAATCCTAATGACAAATGTACAACATCCTGTATAGGTAATATTAATTGATCATTACTAACTGAACTAGCTGTATGACTCTTCCTACATTTACATCGGTAGTTCCCCGCAGTCGATTTAGTACACTGTCTTCCGTAATCCTAGTAATACTTTTGTGAATGTATTTCTGCAATGGTATGATTCCCTATTGCTATAATCAAACTACTCACTTAATAACTATATTACTAGCTTTGTAGCAGGTTTTTTGTTTGTATTTTTAGTAGTAGTTTTTTTTTATCCTTGTTAGTCTAATTTATTATTTGTTTTGTGTTTATTTATTTTGTTTTCAATTATTATTGTACATCACGATGTACCTTTCTGTGTTCTTAACTTTTCTGTCCATTTAAGGTTGCCTGGAAGAAATTGCTTTAAGCGATAAGGCCGCCCATTGTATATGCTTACCTGTTTAATTTTCTTTGTTTTTATATGTAATCCTTGTTATGGTGTACAATAAAGAGTAAATTATTATTATTATAATATTAGATGAAGTTTTTGGGCCAAAGCGGGAAAAGAAGGTGTGTGTTCATGCACACAAATATTTTTTCTTGCATGGAAATCGAACGCACTACCTAGAGGTCCTAAGAGCTATACTAAGAGATTTCAATATTATATAATGTACGCTTTTTAAATATACAATTGAAGTTATAGCGTCAACGCGACAAAAGACGCATTAACAAAATGGATTAAGAAAATGAATTTATGACTTACAAAGTACAAATTTGTAGATCGTCCATTACAGTAGTAAACCACTTTTTTTGTCGGCATTGGGTGGCAATTTGCTAATTTTGAATTCGAATTATTATGTGTAAAAAAATATGATTTTCAGACTTTTCAATTTTGAGATTTTTAAAGTTAATGCCTGGTCTAATTTTAGAACTCGTTTTGTAATAAGCCCTATGTCTTCGACAACGTACATAAATGTATTGTGAATTGTTATTTTCTGTATTGATATGAAAACTTACAAGAAAGAAGTCTACGCTACAATCGACAGTACTCTTCGAGGATATAGGACTATGAGGAACTTCACGTGACTTTGACTGTGACTAAATAACGAAAAGACGCACATAGTTGAATTCATGTGAATTGACCCTGGGAAATACTCTTATCGGATATTTTTATTATTTGCCAGAATTAATTCAAGAAAGAAAACAATTATTTTTTCTTCTATTATAGGAATTAAATTATTATAATGAGTGCGCAAAAATTTCTATAAGTAGGTCTAAAGTGCCAATATTAGTTGGTTTAACATCATAGGCATGCAGGCGGCACCAGCATGCCTATGTTAATGCCTAGGCCGAACTAACTGTAGCCTAGGCTTGGATGTATCTATGACCTGAATACCTTAGATAAACGTGATCTTCATTATGTACTTAGTTCTGCTAAGTAGGTGCTTAATGGTTAAGGGATTAGCTGTTTTGTGGACACTGGGATTAGCTGAGGAGATAGGTGACCGAAGACTGTCCTATAAAAGATAGGAAAATGATGTACGGTCTTAAGTTGTGGAATATTTTGACTACAGACATGGCAAGGAGGTCAGTATGAGGTCCTGGGTTTGATTCCCACACAGAACAAATATTTGAGTGCAGAATATGAATATTTGTGGTCTGGCTGTTTCTTATGTATATTAAGTAAATACTAACAAATTGAGGTATGTAAGTATGTTTATCCGTTATTTAATATCCATAACACAAGTTCTTAACGATACTTCTTAAAATAATTGGTGTATTTGTTAGAAATTATTTATGTATTTAATTATTTATTATCAGGCCACAGTTTTACAAATGTTACTAGTACAAAATTTTACATAAAAAAATTTACATTTTAGAAACTGGTCGACTAATAACTTTTCAACGGAACAAACTAAAAATCTTATAAGTAAAAACCGGCTCTGGTAACAAATGACATTACTATTTAGTTTTGTTTACAATTAAATAGATTTACAAGTCTTCATCAAAAGTGGCCCTAGGACATAATTCCCACCCAATACATACCAAGAATACTAATTTTGTTGTCTAATAACAGTACCTACAGATAGTTTGAGACTAGACATTTATTTATTTCTTGTTCCATTAAATTATATCATAAAGAATTCGTTACCGCAAAGTATACTATTACTGTAAAGTATATAAGTATAGTATACACTGAGAGAACCAAACCGTAAGTGGTATAAGTAACCCTTGACCCGCGCTGGGCACCCAGTGTGCGTCTATCAGATAACCGGACTTTGATGCACCGTATCTTTGACGTAATGCTCATCATTTTATGTAATTAGATATTTAGTTGTATGAGTTATTGCGTATTTAAAAGCTTTTGTGTTGGTACTGTAGCTAAAACTTAAAGAGTATTTAATACATGAGAAAGTGGTATTGCTTTGTTACGCTGTCAATGCTAAGCTATTGGCGAATGTTGTTGGTATTTGCTAAGAAAATAACAGCAAAGTTATTGACGGGCCAGTACATCGCAATATTCAGAAGCTTTCGGTTGTTAAATCTTCAATTAGCTTTTTGACAACCGATTATTACTTTGATAAAATTTTACATTTCAGAAAATGGTCCACTAATAACTTTTTCGACGGGTCTTCTTGGCGGGAAAGTGAAGCGCCATGAGTGCAGTTTTATTTTATTTTCAAAAAAATTAATATTTCGAACAATTAGAAGTAATAACGGTGGATTATCAACCGTTAAGTGTTTGTGAACGTAAATACGTTCACAAATGAGCACACTTACACACTTAAATAAGTGTTGGTTAATGAAACGAAACAGTGCAACAGCACTTTTCAAATACTCTCAAGAAGTCCATGTGATATCTCAGTATAGTCCCACATCTTTACTGAAGACTCGAGGGGTTTTTAGGGGGAGAGCATCTAATTTATCATCATTATCACCACTCAGTCTCATTTACTATGAATTTAATATTTGCTTGTGGCAGCTCTTGGCCATGACAAGTGCATCTTGGTTAAAAAGTCAGGAAAATTTTAAAGTATTTTTATGATCGCATTGTGACCACGTTGGTTTTGTTATACGACTGCCTGAAAAGGAGTGCATGACCTCACTCTGCCTTATATGTATATTTATATATGACAAAGTACGCCTACGAGTCCTTTCGAATCATTATTATTTAGATACTATATAAAATTTGTGCAAGAAACTCATTTGGCACAATTAATGCACGCATGCATGCATTCACAATACAGCTACTCTTGTTTCTTATTAACTTACTCGTATAAAAAATCTCAAAAACCTCTCAAAAATAAAATAAAACTTCTTATAGACAAAAAAATAACTTTAAGCCCTTTATTGACAAATATGTCCTTAAAACAGCGGCTACAATTATGTAATTTTCCTTTATTAAAACCGTGATTCCATACATATGCACTTAGCTGTATGTTATTAAGGTATATACTTAAATAGATATACTTAACATACCCATCTAACATTAAAATTCTCAACGACTTGACGTAATACAATTATACCAGAACAGACCTGGTAGTGTTTCCTTCCTCTAAGCCCATAACAAGATACTAATGCGATGGTTCATTGGACAAAGTCGACAGTCGGCAACTGATGTTTACAAAATACATACATAATATCACGCCTGTTTCCCTGAAGGGATAGGCAGAGGCATATTGTATGCCCACATTTCGCCAGTTATATTTTTGGTCCCACGTAATAGGTAGCGAGCCTATTGCCGCTTTCCGGGATCTTTTATGTTTGCCAGAACCTCGTCCGTTGATCGGCAGGTGCACCACTTGCAGGTGAGGTTGGCTTGGGCTCTTAAGATCTTGGTAGGAACCCTGAACACCGTATATACGTTTACAAAATATTTAAGTAATACCGTCCGCTGGTATGTCTGTTCTGATAAACTAGTTAAATAGTAAGCAAGTGATGGATTAAAAATATCTTTGTAATAATTCCCGCGCTACTATAATTTCCCGAAAAATCGAGAAACTAGTCAACACGACACGTGTTTCGCCCTTACACAGGGCATCTTCAGGTAAGATAGGAGCCTCAGAACAACGATGTCTTCACGACCAACGCTGAAACGAGAGACTCTCACTTCACTCTCGTCCATTTTTAATCCATCACTTGCTTACAATGGGTTGGCGCAAAGTAACGCCTGAATCAATAAATTATTTGGTTAAATAGTAGCTTATTTCCTTTATCAAAAGTATGCTAGGTCTAAAATTGAGTGAAAGGGTTAGAGATAAAGTGATAAGGGCCGATGCTGGTGTAAAAGAAGATATAGTGACAAGAATTGAGAAAGGTATGCTTAGATGAATTGGTGAAAAGAGAGGATGAATGAAAGTGGACTAACAATTGTGACTTATGGTAGACAAGTAAGTGGAAGTGTTAAGAAGGTCCCCTTCCATAACCAAATTTAGAATTTTGGAGAAAGGGCAGGTCAAAAGTACGTCATTAGAATGTATTATAAATCACATATGATTAATCGATTGAAATTAGGGAGCCCTACGAAAATGCGATAACGTAACCCATGTATGTAAATTTTTAATACAAAATCCCGTTAAATATTAGCTATTTTGTGAAATAGTAATTTAAAAAGTTTAGACGTTGAAAATATTTACCTACATATCAAAAATGACGTAAGTGGTTTTATGCGGTTTTAGTCATAATGACACATAACATACGATGTGTTGACATTATCGGGAATGTCAATGTCATTATGTAGGGGATATTCGCATTATTAATTAAACAATAGATAAACTAACCAGTATTTCACCAAACTCAATTGTGATTTTATTCAGTTACGCCGAGCATTATAATGGCAGTACAATAAATATTTAGAAATAGTATAATTTATAATTTTACGTTTTGCATTTTTTTTACGTTTATAGTAAATACTTTATTGTTTACAAAAAGTTTATGATAAGAAAAGTTCAAAATAGGTTTAACTCTATTTTGCTTACCTTCTTATTTATTACGTAAAATTAAATTGGACATGTAATTAATGAATTTATTTGAAAATTACAATAAATAAATATACAATATTTTATATATTTTTTGTATGTGAGGAAGGAAAAGGTTTTGATATAATCGTTAAGATAAGGAATGGAATAAAAAATTATTCTATGTTTTTTTTTTACTTAGTAAACAACAAAATACATACATTACATAAGACACTAACTCGAAATCGACGTTACTGGCTAAAGCAAGTACTTTAAATAGACATGGTAACAAGTAAACTTGCAACCATATGTACATGTTTATGTGTAGCTGTAATCATTCAGAAATATCGTTCCTAAATTATTCGGACCAAATGACACGTATCATTTAAGCGCCACCATTTAATTACTTCGTAAAACCAAGGCCAGGGTCTTATGATTCTGTTCAGTAAAAAGCTCACTCCCTACATTTATAAGATTATTTTTAACAGTGACATGTCTCGTAGTCACTTGCCATTAGGAAAACAGTGTAAGTGTCGTTAAAGAAAAAATATAGTTATCACTGCATTTTAGTTAGTAAGACTGACATGTCTATTTATTACGATAGCTATATCACCGTTTAAACCAGAACCCGGTACTATGTAAATCTGGATAAGCACCGACAGCGCGTACTTTCAAACTATTATATTATTATAAGGGACCCCTCTCATCTCACGGGGAGTCGTAAAGAAAAAGAAATCCTACCGGATGATGGGCAGCAGCGTCATTCTCCGGACTGGCTGGAACTGCCATTACCAACCACTGCCCAGCGTGGTATTTATGGGCAAATATCTCTAATAGAATGTAATGTTTTGCAGTGGATTTTATGCTTGATATGATGACGTTAATCATTCCTTCTCACCTTGATTTATGCTATGACGCCTGAGCCCAACAGTGAAACGCTATCAGGCTGAAAGTATGATAAAATAATTTAGTGCTTAAATTACTCAAATTATTCCTAATAAACATTTCTGGGCCTATTATAAAATAAGACGTAAAGTTTAACCAATTTAAGTTCTGTCACTTTTATTTCATAAAATAAAGACAGTGACCTAATCTTAAACCTAGTTTAACTTTCGATATTGTTTTGTAATAAGCCACATAGTGTTTAACAATTTAAAATGTCCACATAACTAATGTTGTATTCAGTTAAATTTAACTAAGATGCCACCTTAAATCAATGTCTGTCTGTTTGCCCCACATACCACGTCGACGAGATGGGCGGCGAGTTATTCTTGTAATTTATTGTTGTTATGGAAGATTACAGGACTTGTCACTATTTATGATATTGTTCTTGTAATTAAATGCGTTGAATGGTAAATTTTAATTCTAAACTAACGATAAATACATTTCAGTATTTTTATTTTAGTGTAGATGTTTACTCACAATCTCGGTCTATAAAGTCATTTTCTAACCCTAAGGTAAACTGGCAGAGAATGCCTTATGGCATCAAGTTCGCCATTTGTAATACTTTTTAAGTGTGCAATAGATATTAAAATAAATAATGACATATGTAATCATATGTGAAATAGACTCTTTGACTGCATTTTTCATAAAAGCTTGTGGCGTGTGGTTGTGGCACCTTCAAAAATGGATACCATGACTCGCTCAAAGCTGTTGAAAAGGGAACTAAGAAAATGAAATCTCGACATAATAGTGTCGTAATAATTATTGTTAAATTAGCACTCTATTGCGCTAACCCACGTGTATACTTCTTCTCAAGTCCTGTCCATCTCAAGGTTGCCTGGAAGAAATTGCCGTGAGAAGTAAGACCGCCCATTGTGCAATTCATTTTAATGTAATTTTTTTCATTGCTGTATTTCTCTTTTCATTCATTCATTTAATTCGGACGAAGAGCCAGCCACGTCTTACTATTTGACTCGTATCATCTAGAGATTTCTGTGCTAAAAGTGACCTTTGCTGCAACTATAAAGGTCTATTTTTAACTGACTTCCCAAAAAGAAGGAGCTTCTCAATTCGGCCGGTATTTTATTTTCCTTTTTTTTCTTTATTTGTACCGATGTACATACAAAGAACCGATGTATATACAAAGAACCGATGTACATACATTACGCCGAGGTTTTTTTTTTAAATAATGGCTTCGTACGTTTAGCACATTTTGCCAGTGTCACATAAGAGATATATTAATAACATATAAATCATAGTAAATGAGAATGAGTGGTGAAAAAACTGATAAATGGTAAATGAGACGTCCTCCCCCAAACCCCTTAAGTTAACAACAACTTTTCAAATTCTCTCAAGGAGTCCATGTGATATCTCAGTATAGTCCCACGTCTTTACTGAGGACTCAAGGGGCTTAGGGGAAGGGTATCTCAAATATCATCTTTATCACCAATCATTCTCATTTACTATGATTTATATATTAGTAATATATCACTTACTTGACACTGGCTAAATTTGCTAAACGCACGAAACCATTATTTAAAAGAATTAAAAAAACTTAACGAACCGCCTCAGTTCCACCTCCAGGGTTTACACAACACATAAAGTGCTATGACAAAACCTGACCAAGGCCGCATTCATATACATTAAGTTTTTAAAACAAAAATATGTACTTATGTGAATTTGATGGGGCACGCTTCTGACATCACTTGTCGGTCACCCTAAGAATATATTATTTTATTTTCCAGTAGCCCATCTATCTCAGACCATAATATATGTTTTATTTTTCTTAGTTGTCACATAGTGGTACAAACAGGAGGGTGAGGGTTCCGTAAATATTCTATTATATTTAATGAGAAAATACGAGGATTCTACACCCTTGTTTTCAAGAAATTGAATATACTATTTTTGTCGCAAAAAAGAAGGTTGATTAGATTATTCGCAAAATGGCAGACAATTGCTGGGGTTTAGAAACTAATATAATTTATATTGTAATAAGATACACGTGTCTTGAATGATTAATATATTTCTTATCCTCATGTTCTTCAAAAGAACGTCTAAATTTGATTATTGTTCACTCATTATCGTCATAAAATTCGAATAATATCTGCCTTTTAACACCTATTACTAGGCAGTCAGACCTATATGCGTCATCTAGCCTAACTTTTTCTTTAAATTTGCCGAAAATTCTCATAATATACTTTTAAGTTTTTAACGCTATCCTACTCGTAGTAGTAACTGTTTAATTTTATTACATAATTTCGTCGCTAAATTACCAACATTATATTCTATCAGTTGTTGACAACATAAATATAGTCTAACTTTAGTTCGTTGCTATTTCCTAATATGCAGATTTGCAATATTACTACCGGGTAAAGTACAAAAACATACAAATCCATGGCCAGTTCAAATTATGTTTAACACAAAACGCCCTTTTAAGTACCATAAAATCGGTATGAGACCAAAAAGGTACTTATAAGTACAAAACGCCTTTCAAAAATAGCTTGTCACAAAAACACATGACGAATGTCGACACTTAAAATCAATTCATAGCCCATAAGCGATAAACTTATAAATGGAACATCAGACTACTTACAAGACACACTCAAGCGAAAACTACCTCTGTTAAAGACCAACAAAATTCAATTTAGTTTTTAATGAAATGGCGCTAGAGCTGTTTTATAAGTACCTTTACTAATTATACAAAAGGGGTCGTTTTGATTTTTGAACAAAATCGAGTTGATTGTTATATAAATCTATATAAATAAACATAATTTAAGTATTTGTTTGTACTTAACGTAATAAGAGCTTTTTATTAAATAAATACACATGGAACGTTTCACAAAATATATATTTTTTAAAGTTTTTGTTTTGTTGTTGTTGTTAACCATTTTAACGTAATAACTTGACCCAATGTTACACAAATAATTTATTGATTCAGGCGTTACTTTGCGGAAATCCATTGTAAGCAAGTGATGGATTAAAAATATCTTTGTAACAATTCCCGCGCTACTATAATTTCCCGAAAAATCGAACAATTCAACACGACACGTGTTTCGCCCTTACGCAGGGCATCTTCAGGTAAGATAGGAGCCTCAGAACAACGATGTCATCACGACCAACGCTATGTTTCACAAATGCAGATATGTGAAAATGTTATAAAAACTTAGGCTTCGAGTCGTGTCAGTGCCAACAAACTGCCATGCAGTTTGGCGGAATGTATTTAAATTTAATTGTAATCTGGAAATAAAAGTCTTCAATTTTTTTTTTTTTTTAGTTTGTAAGTTAACTTTCATTAGAGCTTTGCGAAACTTGAATAACTGATTTTGACTTTGAATAAACCCAAATTTGAAATATCTTTGTCTACCCCTACGGGAATAAGCCGTTATAATAGATATTATGTGTGTGACGATATTTTAAGTATCAATAAAAAAATCACTATAAACAGGATATTACGACCGTATCCAGTACAAATCGTAGTTTAGATTCATATCAGCTCTCTGATTTACGACATGATTTGACCAGTGAGTTAAATGTTACAGAAGGTGATAAACGGGCGAGCCGTGGTACAATTAAGTCGTTTTAAATGCAACTCCTGCGCACCTTAGCCATAGTAAAATGTGGATAGTAAAACAAATACGCAAGGTGTAATTTGTATACATTGACAACTGTGTGACTGGCACTACTAAAACAAATTATATAATTTAGTTTAATAAGTTTATTTATTGTCATCGCAGTGTTTAATATTTTCTTAAATATGCATGTACATACGTTGCATTATGTGGTTCGGATGTAGTATTTATTTAGTTTGCACTTGTTAATGCTTTGCAATTAGCCGGGTTTAATCCTCCATATAAGTTCACTTTGTTATGGAAATAATTATAAGCGGAAACTTGTAATTCTAAGATAATATTGTAATTAGCCTTAAGTTTTCCCAAAATTGTAAAATAAATAAATATTACTACTTCTATTTGTCGCAATGATGGTATTAAAATCTAGTTAAATGACAATATATAAAATGTGAACTGTATAATGTACAAAATATATATTGTACAAAATGTATTTTGGAGCAGCTATTCGCAGAGGGCTTTTCTTATACTCATTGCTTGATAGTTTTGCAAAAAATACTTCGTTAATCGATTAGTGTCACTAATTGTGTTTTTATTATATTAGAGACCGTTCCAACGATGATTTTAGGACCCCAAGTCAACTTCACCTGCAAGTGATACACCTGCCGATTAACGGACCAAGCTCTGGCAAACATAAAAGTTCCAGGTAAGCGGCAATAGGCTCGCCACCTATTATGTAGAACCAACAAATCAATTGGCGAACTTTTGGGCGTATAATATGCTTTTACCCCAGAGGCGTGATTGTATATATTCTTGTTGGATTCGCCAACAGAGGTCAAGATAACTAAAATAAGAGGGTGTATAGGGATCCTTCTAAGACTTTAGGAGCCCAAGCCAACCTCACCTGCAAGTGGTGCACCTGCCAATCAACGGACGAGGCTCTGGCGAACATAACAGTTCCCGGTAAGCGGCAACAGGCTCGTCCTCTATTACGTGGGACCAACTATATAATTGGCGAAGTGTGGGCGTATAATATGGCTCTGCCTACCCCTGCGGGGAAAAAGGCGTGAATGTATGTATATATGTAGGTCAAGATAACTATCTATTGGAATATCATGTACGTAAAATGGAATAGGTATTTCAGATGTATACAAATATTCTGTCATCTATTTCAAGCCCAAGACTAGAGATGGTTCACTAATCATTTTCTACTATGTCTAAACGATTATACAAGCCAGCGATAATAACATAGCGATGGGCGTGACGGTTAAACCCGTTCATACGATATAAACAGTTGTTCTTTTTAATGTTAACACTTTTCTTTTGGGATCTGACTTGCCTATTAATATTTGAATGATAATAGGTGCTGGAGTAGTTCGAAGACAACTTACTAGTTGTATCCGGATTTAATGACTTGTTATTTTTTAAGTTATTTGTAAATTTTTTTTGTTGTTAAGTTATAGGATAAGGTTTTAAAAAAATTCGGAGTTTATACCTACGGGAGATATGATATGTTTCTTTATTAATTTAATCTTATAAGTCGTATGATGAAAAATGTTTTTTTTATTTTACTTAAATATTACATTTTTTGTATAAAATAAATAAACTAAATATATAAAAATAGTAAAACCTTTTACGTATCAATTCCGATATTTGTTTGTGCTGTATATCTCCAAAAGTATGCAGTGTTAAAATTTCATTAAAAGTGTAATTGAATGCTGTAACATATATAATATACATCGAATAGAAGGTGAAACAGACTAAGTCTAGTGGTCTTTGTCCCGTAATTGGGGGTAAGTACTAATTACTGATATATTTCGAGTGGGGGGGAGGGTTACCCACATATTGCAAAATATGAATTTATATCAATTACAGATATATTTCGAGTGGGTAACCCCCCTCCCATTCAGCATTTCAGACAAACAACAATCCGGAGGGGGGGGGGGGCTTCAGTTTGATGTCTGAAATGCTGAATTTCTGGACGTAACTAGTAAGCTAATTTAGCATTACAGACAGCAAACCTAGGTGGAGAGTTTGTAAATCAGTATCACTACTCACAATATAGTATCAAGAAAAGAACAGGAACCTGGTCTGGTGGGAGAAGTCGTTCACTACTAGCCATAGAGAAACCTTCAAACCAAAACATCATGTTGCGTAAAACGCTACTTTTTGGCTACGGAGTATCTGGCACTGTCACATAGTAAATTATTAATCGAATGCTCACTCCCTTTTAATGATTGCAACATCATTATCCATTCATTATAAATAATTAGCTTGAGTCACAGCTACGTTACTCTTCAATGAGTACGTATAATGTCATAATTAATAGCTATATACATACATACACACATCCACGCCTGTTTCCCCGAAGGGGTAAGCAGAGGCATTTTATACGCCCACTCATCATCAATTATATAGTTGGTACCACATAATAGGTGGCGAGCCTATTGCCGCTTGCCGGGCACTGTTATGTTCGCCAGAGCCCCATCCGTTGCTAAGCACAACTTGCAGGTGAAGTTGGCTTGCGCTCCTTCGGTCTTAGTAGGATCCCTAAGTTAGGTTATAAATGGTGTAACTAACACTTCTTTACTTTATATAGATCTTGCTTCTCTCCAAATTAGGTACATATTTTCGCTAAAAATGCTTGTAATAACACAAAATACGCAACTGCGGTTTTAGACACAAACTTGCGTAATGTTGCCGTAAACCATTTTCCCCAGTAATGGTCCCAGGCTATATTTAACTGAAACGATTACGTGGGAAACAATAAAACCACCAAACCTATGGCATCGGTCCGACTATTTACGTAACGTTCACTTTCTTGTTAAGCTTAATTACATGGCAGTATAACCACAAAGTTGTACGGTAGCGTGGCCTATTTACAAAAAGACTGGTCTGCAAAATGCTTCATTATTATTTTGAAGTAGTGTTGAATATTAACATATATATGAGGTAATGACATTTTGTTTTATTTTAATTTACATAATTATTGACCGTTTATTTTTATTAATTGCATTTATATTTCCTGATTCATTTGTTATTGACATTTTACATTTTGACATTATTAATTCCTCATGATATTGTAATTTAATTTAATTTTAATAATTCTAATAATTATGTATGTTTTCTTTTCTGTGACGTGTAATGTTGTATTACCAATAAATGAGTATTTGAGTATAGTGTAAGCAATAATTATTACTAAAACATTTTTTATATAGGATTTCTAATTATCTAAATATTTATGATTTCTTTATAAAAATATTTGTTTTTACAACTCATTACATTTTTCAAAATACTTCTAAAATAATTAGAAAAAAATATTATACAATCAAGCCGAAGTACAGCAGAGTTTACAGAGGTCAGTCCTTGGATGGGTGACCGTTTGTGTGGCATTTGATATCGAGCTCTTCCGTGCTTCGGAAGGCACGTTAAGCCGTTGGTCCCGGTTATCACTAAATGTGGTAGTCGTTAAGCCATGTTAGAGGCCTAATGGGCGGCTTGAAAAATTCTAACAGCAGGACGCCACACACCTGCCTCCGCCAATCCGCACTGGGTCAGCGTGGTGGAGTATGACCCAATACCCTCACACCTTGATATGTGAGAGGAGGCTCGTGCTCACTAGTGGGACGTTAATGGGCTGTGATGATGATGATGATTATACAATCATGTAAAATATATAATCATTATTACTATTATGAAAACATAAACATACATTTAAAATTGGAATAACTTTTCAAGTACATAAGATATACTTGCGAATTGAAATGGACTCGATTAAACGTCGTTTATTTTTTACATCTATATTTAAGATTTAAAAAAAAAATAAGTATTAGTTCGAATAGTGTACTTAGTATTAGTAAATGTTTTACTCAGACATTATTATGACGCTTCAGCATAAATATGGTCGAAGTATAAATTACAGGCAATATCTATTTTATGCCAACATAATGTACCTGTTAGTTTTGCCTTATTAATTAGGGACATAAACTTACTGTTGTTATTTGTTGGATAAGTTAAGCCGTTGGTCACGTATTTAAAACAGTAGTATGCCTCACACCTACAGCAGTCTAAGCGCACTGCATCTGAGAGGTGTGATCTGAGAGATGTGACCTGAATCCGGAATGATTCAAAAGAGGGAAAATGTGGAATTTGATAGGTTGACAGATTGATTTAAAATCTTTTCTAGCGGGATATAAAACGCGGGTGCAGCGTCTATTAAGCCTTTATTAATAATCTTAGCTTATTAAAGTCCCACTACTAGACATAGACCCCCTTTTTTTGTATGGAAAATCATCAAATGACCTTCCCCCGCGGTGGGTGGAGCGGGAGGGTGTGCCAGACTCCTATTGACTTAAAACCATCCATGTTCCTTCATTTGAGCTTGCTACGTACCGATGCCAAGGTAACCCTTGCGAACAGTCCCGTTACCCCGGCAGGCTTGGCCCCCGCCATGGGGGCCCCTCGGTGTGCTGACATCTCTTTGAGGCGCGCGTGGAACACGAACGCGCCATGGACGCGGCCTGTCGTCTATGGAAGACGGACGGGCGACGAGTTAAGACATAGACCCCTAACACACCAATGTGAGATGAATTTGGATTAAAGTAAAGGCTACATTTTTAATAGATCTAATCATAAAACGTGCGAACCGACGCTAGCTTTCGATATGGAATGTCAGCCAATTGGTCAACCACTCAAGGACAGACCTCAATGAACTCTGCTGAACTCCTGTAATAATTTCCAACCATCCAGCCCCGCTTCGAGCGGTGTATTACTTTCACAACTCACATGTAAACACAAGTGACGCTAGAACGCGTCATACGTCATAACATAACTGACGACTGACAGACAGACAACAGATGTGCACACAGATCAGTTAAAAGCGTACACATTTTTTCTATATGTGTATAGACGCATTTAGAATTGATCGTGAAAAGTCAACGTGTGGGGGGTTGTTGGTTGAAGTAACACGACTTTTCAACTAAATTTGGTTCATGTCACTTTATAAATAGTTTAGTGGACAAACAAGGTTATAAGAACAAGTATAACTGCTTGAGAATACCAAATAATCCTTAATTAAACTTAGTTAAATTAATAGGGTGACAAGCGCTGTTTAGATTAAAGTGTACGGTGTCTGAATTGGATAAAGATTCTAAAATGAATCGCTAGGAAAACACAAGACAAGGGCCGAGCTAATTCTTTAATGTTTTTTTTTAAGTGCTAAAAAAATAGTTTTTATGAGGAGTATGATTTTATGGGGATATTACCCAAAAAAATTACAGAATTAATTAATGAAATGTAAAGAAAGGACCTAGTATGCTTCCTCTCTCCTAAGTTTGCCGTGCCCAACAGGGTCCATAATTGTAACTTGTGTAGATGTAAGACCTTATGTAAAACATTATGGAGTGCAATAAACATTGAATTGAATTTAAAGGCGCTTTGCAAAAGTGTGTGAAACTGTGCAACTATGTGGTATCAAAATTACTCAAGTAAAAAGGGTAGCCGAGTTTCTGAGCCATTTTTTTACATAACAAGCTTCTGCTTTAGTAAAGTGGCGCTAAGATTGAATAATTTAAACAAAATTAGCGTTACAATTGGATTTCCCCTTCATCCACAACACTAAAACCACCAAAATGTGTAGCGTGTATTCAATGATTGATTTACGGGATTACTAGGCTGTATACAAGAAAATTTCTAAATAACATGAAGCCGCCTTCTGACGTCTATCACCATATCCAGTTGTTCTTTGTCTACAAATGATTTGATTTGAATAAATCTGACATCTAACTTCAAGAAGTGGGTGAATCTCAACATAAACCCAAATGCGACCTTCAAATTCAAGATTCCATCTATTTCTATTGATCTATTTGACCCGGTTTTCATCTAGTCGAAGGGCTTATGTCATTTTTATACTCAATCTAATGTTTTGAACTAGCTTTATTTAGGTGAATTGGTCCGGTCTCGGTTTTGATATTTAAAATAAAAACAGAAGTTTTAGGTCTATAAGGCATGCACCATAATTTTTCTTTGTACACCATATTTAATAAGTTTTTTACGAGGGCGCCACTGAAAATTTCGGGAATCAAGGAAGTGACACAGCATTACTATTTAAAAATGTATTTATTGCTTTTCGAAGTATTCTTCACGAAATTTCACACTCATGCCGATTGCCACTTGGTAATTGTTCCAATTTGTCATAATATTTATACTTATTTGATGTGCCATACTTTGGGGAAATTGGTTTTTGCTCATTTAGTAATTCCTTTTTACCTTACATGAATTATTCCATAATATATTAAATAATCAATGGAAATAGGTTTACATGATTGGGCCACTATTAATCATGTTATTATTTTTAGACCATGTTAGTGTTGTGGCGCCTTATATAGGATTGTTGCCACAAACAATAATTATTACTTTTGTGGTTTCAACTCTGGTGTGTATTCAATACCTTTGTATTGTTTGGCAACAAATATATAATTATACCTAAGGAGCCCAAGCCAACCTCACCTGCAAGGCGTGCCGATCAACGGACGAGGCTCTGGCGAACATAGCAGTGTCCGGTAAGCGGCAATAGGCTCGCCACCTATTACGTGGGACCAACTATATAATTGGCGAAGTGTGGGCATATAATATGCCTCTGCCTATCCCTTCGGGTAACAGGCGTCATTGTATGTATGTATATTATGTCTTTAAGAACGTTTTACAAGGTGTTACGCTATATATTTATGTGGTAACTAGTCATTCAATTAGATGCTTTAGATTCGTGAAGGTTCGTCAGTTTATATGTCTGTTGTGGTTTTTTCTCAAGATTTGGCAGCCTGTCGTGATTCTAAAGGGGGGAGGGGATTGTCCGCCAGTCAGTCAGTCTGTCGGTGACTCTAACTAAGCTTCCAAAAGGCGAGATAGAGAAGAATGCATCAAGAAAATCATCTCTGCTTTCTTCAAATTATGTCTTAATATTCATACACAAAACTTTCCCCAAATGGAAATCGAACCCAAGACCTCAGGACCGGAGAGCAGGTGTAATATAATAGTAAAATTGTTTTTGCTATCACACTAAGTACTTAGTTCCAAAATAAGTATAATTAAGAGCTTATGTTATGGATACAAAATAACGGATAAACTTTTTTTTGTAAATATATACTTAATATATATAGGAAAATCACATACCAGAAAAAAATATTTATGCTCATGTCCACAAAGATTTGTCCTGTGTGGGAATCGAACTCAGGACCTCAAGACCAAAGAGCCGTTATTCTGCCCTACACGCCATATCAGCCACAAACGACTACTAAAACCTGCTCTTGACCTGTATTTCTATTTATAAACAAATACTACCCTTACAAATAAAGATAGGATGATGATTCTATCACATTTCATATTGAATTATCACTCTGTCAACCGGGCGCCCTATAAATAATAGGGCTATCATAGTTGCATACCAATCAATATCAAGTGTGACTTATTTATGTCGTGCAATATATGACTTAACTACATTTGCACTGTTACTTATGTCATATTGAACGCCTACTATGCGGTTTATTTCCACTAGCCCTATCAATTTTTTTTTTCTTTCAATTTCTTAAACAAACAATAGTTCTCAGAATCATAATACGGTCATAACAACTAAAAACTATTTTATTGTTTCAATGTCATTTTACTGCCCTGCTTCAATTCATCTAGATCAGCCGTTGTAGACTTTAAAAAAATATTAATTTAACTCGTGTCAATTTTTTTTGACGTGACAACGTCTTATAAATTGGTTTGCCGGGTGACACTTCAAGAAACTGCGTTACGCTCCGCTCACGTTATGCCCTTACAATGAGAGCGAGTGAGAGGCACGCGTCCCTTCCACTCGGCACACAGCTCGGAGCACAGTTAGCCCGCCTAAGAGCGAGAGATTCTTTGTATAAATTAATGTTTTAAATATAATTCTTTGTATAAATAAATGTTTTAAATTGTTACTATTATTTCATCCTTCTTCCTACTATACGAATGAATATTCACATTAAAATTATTTTACCACTCAAAGTCGATGTCACGTAAAACTTTCGCCCGTATACCGACTTTACAGGCAACCAATTTTTTCTATTACGATTCAATCTAATTACCAGGCAGAAAAATCAGCACATACATAAAATCACGCCTGTTGGCAGAGGCATATTGTACGCCCACATTTCACCAGTTGTGTTGTTGGTCCCACGTAATAAGTGACGAGCCTATTGCCGCTCACCAGAAACTTTTATGTTTGCCAGAGCTTCATTTTTTAATCGGCAGTCGCACCACTAGCAGGTTAGGTTGGCTTGAGTTCCAAAGATGATGGTAGAACCTCTGCACACTAATGTTATATCAATAAAGGCTTTTAATTGTAAAAAGTCTTTATGGTAAATGATTGTTCATAAGTGTGTAAATTGATGAGTAGGGCTGTTGGAAATATACCTAATTTGCGACATTATAAATCAACTCAGGGCTGCGTTACGGTGTTGTTTTCAATTAAACTTTGTATAATCATTAGGGACATTTTGTAATAGTTTATTAAGGAAATTGTTTTAGAATTAATGTCCAATCCTATAGCTTCCATGATTACCAGCGTCATTATGTCCCCTATTGACATAGCGACTTTATGCGTAATCCATAAAGTTTTCACATATTTAAAACATCTAGTTCTCACATACTTTAGATTTTATGTGTTTCCTGCTTTGACGTCACAAATGAATATTAGAATGCAATGAGGTAGATATGTAAATAATATATTAGCCAAATACTGCGAATTATATACCTAGCTTATGTGTTAATTATTTTAAACATGGATTAACTTAGACTAATAAATGTTTAGTTAAATAACTAATTCCATCCTCCGACACGACCATTTTATTTTACGTTGAGATCTTGTTTCCAAACACGATAGATTTTATCTAATTCCTTTTTTTAACTTAAGAGATTAATAATACTTATACTTAAGAGATTAATAATTAAACGCCCTTGGTTAGACAGACAAGTACATAATACATTTACCCAATATGGAAGATCACTAAGCTCATAATTAAAGTAATTTAAGCAAAAGTAAACTTAAAGTTATACATGTTAGTGAACTAATTACTAAATTAATTGAGGCCATCTTTCTTTACGTGTGTCTAATTCTAAAAACAAACAATTCCAAATTACATTTCGATGTTCTAAATTCAAACGAGCATTTATTTCTGGCCAGCATTCTCCCCTTGTCAGCTACTGCATTCCCCACGGGAGAAAGGGCGATTTACCATGGGATAAGATGATTGACACGAACAATTACTGAGGGCCATGGGATAATGCATTGTGGGGCTATGAGATGATTTGTTACCGGGTGTTAATGACCTTATAATTTTGACAAATCATTTGAACCATCGCTCGGACTTCGATAGATTAAAAACTTTTTGAATAGGATTACAAATATTATCTACTTGTTGAAGTGTAAATAGTTCGTACACACGCGTACTTTTTAATCCTATTTATTACAAACGCTTAGTCTATGATAGATAAGAACCCTTTGTTGTTCCCTATGTATTCAAATAAAGATTTTTTCTGAATAGGCTCTTTGGGTGAAGTCCCTACAAAAGTTTATCTATGTACAGCCCAATGAATACTTCCAAATATTTTTTTTATGTGACGACATACCAACCTTAAAAAATCATTTATTGAGATCTATATTTAGTTGATTACTAGGTCGAGTACTGCATTCAAGAGTCTTAGAAAATGACCCAATTAGTACTAATGCGGACCGCTCAGCTGATATCACCAGTGTTAAGTGCACGGTACTGTCTAACGATCACTAATGACCTCTGTCTACAGAAATTATATTTAATCTACTTATGCAATTATAGTAGACGATTTAATTAAGATAAAAAGGAGTTTGGATAATTGATTAATTAATTCTTAGAAAGCGCTCTTGACTCCGTGAGACCAGTATTTTTTTAAAGTGATTTATTTAACCAGTCGATACATACATATATACAATCACGCCTGTTTCTTACAAGGGGTAAGCAGAAGCATATCATACGCCTACATTTTACCAATTGTATCGTTGGTCCCACGTAATAGGAGGCGAGCCTATTGCCGCTTACCGGGAACTATTATATTGCCAGAGCCTCGTCCGTTGATCGGCAGGTGCACCACTTGCAGGTGAGGTTCGGTTTGGTTCGATTCCCATGTAATAATTAAATGTTGATATACCTCTGACTTTAAAACTTATTTGTTGTATAAAATTTCTTTATAAAAATTGACATAAAATTGTATCAACTATAACTTATTAAATTAAAGATGTCAACATAATAATTGAAACGACATTTATGTAACTCTTGATTATTCACACAATAGAAATAAGCAAGAATAATATTACTTTTACTTTTATCATTTTACCACCAGCCCAAGGACAAATGAGACCGTAGCAAGAGTTTTTATAAAATCATTCATACATTCAAGCCTGTTTCCCCGAAGGGGTAGGCAGAGGCATATTACACGCCCACACTTCGTTAATTATATAGTTGGTCCCACAAAATAGGCGAACCTATTGCCGCTTACCGAGCACTGTCGTGTTCGCCAGAGCCTCGTCCGTTGATCGGCAGGTGCACCACTTGCAGGTGAGGTTGACTTGGGCTCCTTAGATCTTGGTAGGACCCCTATACGCCTTATTATATTCATTTCATACACACAAATATTAAAATATGTCTATTGTGGGAATCGCGCCCACAACCTTCGGAGCCGAGATAATGCGGGCGTGCAGGCCTCTGACCTCTACGCCATATCGTATTAGTCCAGTGCTGGAATCGAAGTCACTACCTTAGAAGCGGAGAGCAGTTATAGGTCTTTACTATTGTGTGTATTTGGGTGTTTTTCTTTGTATATTAAGTTTGTATTTACAAAAAAAAAGTATTCAAGTATGTTTATCCGTTGTTTAGTATCCATAACACAAGTTCTTCATGATACTTAGGGGCTATCCATAAATTACGTCACTCGTTAAGGGGGTAGGAGGGGGTGACGAAGTGTGACAAGGGGATGGAAGGGATCCTAAATTTCGTGGCGTTACATTTCAAAATACATGTCCTATAAAAATTTTGTAACTGCTGTTTTAATGTCATTGTTTCTTACTGTACAATTGCCAAAAAATGTGACATCACACTTAAGAGGAGGTAGTCTTACAAGTGTGACCAGCTGTGACAAGGACGGAGGGGGGGGGGGGTTAAAAGATTACGAAATATGTGTGACGTCATTAATGGATGGCCCCTTATCTTGGAACTAAATAATTGGAAAATATTTATTTATTTATTTACTACACATATAGCCGACATTCTTTTGGTTACACGCAACGTAAGCCCATAAACCTTATAAAACAATAAATGTTGCTGTAATCACAATCGGTATGTGTGTATTTCCCAATTTGTTTCCGAGTTTTCACGTTACTCGCCCTAGGAAAAGCTATAAAAAACTAAACTACTTCCGCTGGCACGTGAAACAATAAAATATTATAATATGTATGTATTTGTGTCTGTATATAATAATATGTATTTGTGTGTATATCTACATAAAAATGTAGACTATCTTTATGTCGCGTACTATTTTATGTAAGTTTCATAACTATATTACAAATTACAATTATAAATTATAAATTTATTGAATATATTAAATATTTTGTCTGACAATTACACCAATTATATAGTTCCAAGATAAGTATCATTAAGAACTTGTGTTATGGATACTAAATAACGGATCAACATATATTTTAAACACTTTTTCAAAAAAAATACATACTCACATAGGAAAACACCCAGACCAGAACAAATATTCATGTTCGTGCACACAAAGATTTGTCCTGCGTGGGAATCGAACCCACGACCTTAGGAGCAGAGTGCGGGTATACTTGCCACAACGCCATATCGGTCGGCAAAAAACGTAAATCAATAAAATTCACGTATGGAGTTTGGCGCAGCAACGATTTTTTGCATGCTATTTATTTAGTTATGAGAATAACATTGATTTTTTCTAGTAAAAAATTACCTTATAAAATAAGGACTGTCTCATTTTTCAAGTTGGTACTTGCAGTACTTTAAAGTTCTGATTTATCTGGGACTAGATAGCGCTTTGTAAAATCTACCAGGATATTATCTAGTTAACATTAACTAAGCATATATAACGTCATTAATTTGCGTGGCCGGCCGTTGACTTACTAAAGCCTTATCTTTTTAACTTTATCAGTTAATTTTTTTTATCTCCATGGTAAGTGAGTGTTTGGTGGCGGAGGTCAAGGCACGGACGATAAGCTACCAACACAATAAAGTGACGTCTAGAATGCACAGAGCTGTGACTAAACGGTGAAATAGTAAAAGGAAATGATTAATAAATTGTTGCTGTTATTCGTTTATATGGGGGCTTGGAATTAGAGGTGTAAACTTGTGGCTTCTAATTGATTATTTGTTTCCTAGTTATCATAGAGTGCAATAGTGTTTAGTTATTTATAATTTTAGTACACAATTAAAACTTTTAAAAATCATATTAAAAAAACACTTCGACCATACAGAGAAAGATGCTTATTTATATTACATATTACATTCACGCCTGTTTCCCCAAAGGTTTAGGCAGAGGCATATTATATGCCCACACTTCGCCAGTTACATTGTTGGCCCACGTCATAGGTGATGAGCAAATGCCAGTTTAACCCTTCGAGAGACTTTTGGCGGGAAAGTAAAGTGCCATGTCTGTAGTTTTGTTTTATTTTTTAGAATTTGTAATATTTCGGACATTATTAACCGTTAAGTGTTTGGTTTTATGAATAAAACATAACAGTGCAACATCATTTTGCAATATCTGTCAAGAAGTCCATGTAAGATCTGAGTACAGTCCCTCATATATACTGAGGATGCCCTCGCCTAAGCCCCTTGGTTTAGGCGAGGGCATCTCATTTACCATTTATCATCTTTATCACCACTCATTTTCATTTACTATGATTAAATATTATTAATTTATTTTTTGCTTCACATTGGCTTAATGAGCTAACCGCACGAAATCATTATTAAAAACCCCTTCAAGAACTGTGAGAAGTGTGAGTTGCTAAATTTACCTCTTTCATCTCAAAAAATTAAACATACTCTTTTACACTATCTAAGAAATTAACCGTGAAATGGGCCGTAGTTTAAGGAAAAGGGGCACAATGAAATTGGGAATTACTTAAAAATACTGTATTTACTTTACTGTATATAGACATAACATTTGTGATAAATGGAAGGTTTCCTTTTATGCAAATTCAAAAGCACCTACCATCTCTCTTTTATACTTTTAACAACTAATCTGTACTGGCGGGAGTACATTCTTGGTGAATTTGTCCTTCTTGTCCAATACTTCTTTACTCAAGCTCCTGCCCGGGGTTAATAGGCACGTTGGGTTTAAGTCTCGAGAATTCGTAAGTGCATCAATGGAGCTCAAATTAAATAAATCCAAGGGCTCATTGAACTTCAAGATTTTTAAAGGGTTAACAAAAAACTTTTAAAAAGGTTAAATGTCCTAGTGCATAAGGAATTGCAGCCTCGTGTTAAATACTGCCAATTTTACACTCGATTGAAAATTGTTAGCATTTAAAAGTACCTAAATATACAGGATTGTAATATTAATGACGTCCCATGATTTTTTTAAATTTGATCACACCTTTGTCCGGGCAATAAATACCCTATGTACCTATATTACGCAAGTTTTGTGCTATGAATTTTTTTCTTAATTTTTCAGATATTTTCACCTGATCTACTTAAAAATATTCTATAAAAAAGGAGAAGATACATAAAATGAATATTCATAAATTGTTATTTTATTTTTGGACGTCACTTTTAGTGCTACAAATGCTAATAATGTAAATAATATACATTTTTCAATTTATGATATTGCGGATTCGCTATCTAAGCTACTATCATATCAGTCCTCAATTTCTTTTTGAAATTTAAATCAGTCATATATGACTGTGTGTTATTTACAAATCTAATCTGGCGATTCTCCATAATAAAATGATATATTTTGATGATAAATAGACTTTTCCTGAGAACATACATTTCTCGATAATAAATACTTTTCGTCAAATACATGATAGACACCTATACTGATATTAATCATCATTCAGAGCATGTAAGGGGTTTTTGTATTCGTTTGTATGTACATAGTTACATACATATAATCACGTCTGTTTCCCCGTAGGAATAGGCAGAGGCATATTATAAGACCACACAAATACATTTCTTATTAATAATAACTGAAAATTAATACCTAAAAGAAAATACAGAACAATATATGGGTGTACAGGGCTTCTAACCAGATTTGAGGAGCCCAAGCCAACCTCACCTACAAGTGGTGCACCTGCCGATCAACGGACGAGGCTCTGGCACAGTTTCCGATAAGCGGCATAGGCTCGCCACCTATTACGTGGGATGGGACCAACAATACAATAATAATTGGCGAAGTGTGTGCGTATAATATGCCTCTGCCTACCCCTTCGGGGAAACAGGTGTGAATGTATGTATGTATGTACTGTCTTCATCTTTAGGATCCTGAAGGAGGATTTAACAAGTCCTAAAAATTGGTTTTACTAGCCAATTCATAATAAATAATATGGTTAATGTACTACAGTAACTATCAACCTACCTCAAGGACTATTAATTATATAATTAATTGTGATATTATTAAATTTTATTGCAATGTTTCCATACGTATTATTCATTACTGATAGTCTTATCTTTTAAGAATTTCAATTACCTACGTTAAAAGACCAATTAAAATTTCTTTGTTACATTTTTGGTCGATGATTAAATTGATTCATTATTAGCTTCAATAATGTTTTTAGACTAATATATCTATATAAATATTAAATACCTGTACAAATTGATTGATTGATCGATAATGACAAAATTTGTACCTGAGATTTATGTGTTAGCTATAAGTTTTTTTTGTGTTCAGTATATTTTTCTAAATTATATCACTTAAGTACATTTACGTGCTTATAATTTAACTAAGCGTATTTTCTATTGTTTATGTAAAATATAGTTTTATGCTTTTTAAGTATTAAAAAAAAAGATTTGAGTTATTCATCACACGAGTTCTATGTTATTTTTATCAACAATTTTAAGCTAATCAATAGCTTAAACTAACATAGTTTGATGTATTAGGTATTATTTGATATTTCTCACTGTGGTAAGTACTACTCTTTCTTAAACATATACCTACGGGTATTTTGAATATTATCTTTCCATGTAAATTATTATTTATTTTCTGTGTTAAAAAATACCAATCAAGAGTTTATTAAGTTTTATTCACAAATTTCCAATGCAGTTTAATCATAAGGTATGTACCTACATAGGTTTTGCTGAAACAAACAGAACCGACTTAAAATCCGTTAGAGACATTCAAAACTTTTTACCAAGTACTTATCTAACAATTCAAAATAAATAATTCTAAAAAACTTACCAAAAAGTTTCTCAAAGCCGGTTTACAACCGAAAATATTTGAACCATTTTTGAAATAACAAACAAAACAAATCCAAAACAAACGAGTTAGAAATCCAAATAACAAAACACACCAAACTGGCACAAAACTAAACTTTTTAGTTTAAAAGAAAATTGTAAAAAGTCAGTTTACAAAATTTGAATTTTTCGAACGAACGATCGTAATTCTCGGAGTTAGACGGAGTCTAGGCGCGCGTGCGTGTCGCATGTAATTCAATCGTCGACTGAATCGCGGCGCGGCGAGCGCTCAGTTTAGTCCGTGTGAACCCGAATAGACTCGAATTGAGAATTAAAAAATTGGACTCGCCTACCTACTACGGGCTATGTTCCACAACGGATGTTAATGTTTATTAATGTTATACAATACAAAGGCGAAGGAAGAATCTGATCGCGACCCAATGATAAAGATAAACAAACGACAGACATAATGCATTGTTTAAAAGTAGGTACGGAAATTGTTGATAAGTTTTGTGCGATTAGAGAGTTATATAATTTGAAATTTGTTTTGAATTACGAATCACCTGCTTTTAGCGACTCAAAGCGTAGTAGATTCTATTTTTTAACACATAACTTGTAAATTTACTTTAATAGAATGGTGGCTTACAAATTAAAGAGTTGACTATACAATTAATTATTGAGATTCGATGCAGTACCGGCCAGTAAATTATAAAAGAAATCTTCGCATATAAATAAAATTTATATTTAATATCTTGTCAAAAAAACAAAAAAGATCTAGAGTAAAATATTTAAAATAACTTTGTCTACTCGTCGATAGATGGCATTGGCTGTGACTTCTAATACCCAACGCTAGATGGCGCACGCATAGGCAAACATAGCATCAGCAGTGTAAGGTAAATATGGACCAATTGTGCTTTTTTGGCGTGAACATAAAATATGTAATACTATGTTAATTTTGTAAAATAAGGTGCGCCATTGAATACTGGGTGAGATCAAATGGAACATGACAATCCCATTAAGCTCTAAAAAATAGTAAAGGGATAGATAGGAAGTAATTTCCCTCAAGCGATTTCTATATTTGGAAATATAATTAATCAACATGGAATTTAAAAATGTATGAACTTGTCTATCTACATTCAGAGGCCACAAGGCGAGTTAAAATTTCTTTTTCATTTAGTCGTTGGAGTGACCATTTCATAACGAGATATTTTGATTTTATCATTTTATCAGATGTCTCATTAAACACTAGGTAGGTAGGTAGGTTGTTCATAGTTAAGCCGAGTAAGAGGACGTATTGTGAGTAACTCCATAATATATGTTAATCATATTGACACTGACAGTAGGTACTTATGACAGGTTTAATAAATAACTAGTGTATTTTTACATTAAGAGAACCGAGTTTCACCACAACAAACTTCAACTTTTTCAACAAAACCACCCAAAAAATGGAAAATGTTTATTATTTCTATATTTTTCTATTAAAGTCATAATTTTAGGTGGCCAGTAGTGTTTACCGGGACAAGAGGCTTACCTTTGGTCCTAGTTATCAACCTAACATTATATTATCTGGTGGTCGTTAAGTCAAGGAGGAGGCTCACTTGGCCGTCTTAAATATTCTAGCAGCAGGACATTATTCACCATTATACACCTGTATACGACTGTTCGCAAGGGTTACCGCGGCCTCGCTACGTAGCGGGCTTAAAAGAAGGAACATGGATGGTTTTTAGTCAGTAGGAGCCTGACATACCCTCCCGCTCCACCCATTGCGGGGAAGGGTCATTTGATGATATTCCATCCAAGAAAAAACCTAAAAAGTAGCACTAGTACATATGTTAAGTTAGATGCCTTATTCAGCGGCTTATAACATTTTGGCAACAAGACGCTACTCACCAACCAAAGCCAATCCCGATTAGGTCCGCGTATGACCCAGAACCCTTTTTTTTTTTGATTTACGTCGGTAACAAAATGCATTTACGCGCTGTCTCCCGGCCAAAGGGGGACCGAGAGAGGTGTGTGGGGCTCACCACCGGCAGACACGACCGCCAGCAGTAATACCCACTAAAAATCTTCCGACGACGCCCGCCGCTTGTTGAGAAAGAGGCGGGGTGCCAGTACCTGGGTTGCAGCTTCAAGGGTCCATGGTTAGACAGCAGGGCCCCTGCCCCCGCTGCCTAAGACCCTCCTGGCGCTGCTTGACGGGCCCTCCTGGCCCGCCCGCTGCGCCCTCCACAGGTCCCTCTTAGTTTCCCCCCCGGTAGTCAGTACTAAGGGCACCCAGAGTCGCCAATCTCTGAGTGTTACCTTTTCCGTAATCTTGGCTTGGTTAGTTTAGTAAGTTAATAAGAACCCCCCCCCAAACAGGTCTCCACCTTTTCGTGGGGGTTGGTTGAGTACCTTCCGGAGTCCGGGAAAAGGTAACACCCAGAGGTTGGCGACTCTGGGTGCCCTTCGTACTGACTACCGGGGGGATACTAAGTGGGACCTATGAAGAGCGCAGCGGGTAGGCCAGGAGAACCCGCCAACCTGCGTCTTAGGCAGCGGGGAAACCATGGATCCTCCGGGAAGTCGGCCACACACGCTATGGTCGCACAAGGAGGTAGAAGGGGCGAGTCTACTGAGCCTCTCTAAGGAGGTCCTCCCGGTTTCGCTCCAGGGGACGTTGGCCGTAGGCGGGGTGTCATACGCTGCAGCACAGGTACTGGCCCTCGCCTTTTTCTCAACAAGCCGCGGGCGTCGTCGGTAGATTTTTAGTGGGTATTACTGCTGACAGTCGGGTCTGCCGGTGGTGAGTTCCACACCCCCTTTCGGTCCCCCTTTGGCCGGAAAGCAGTGCGTAAACGCATTTTGTTACCGACGTAAAACAAAAAAAAAAGGTATAATAAGACATGCATTTCATGTGACACAGCAGCACAATGAAGGTGGTAATTAACACCGGTGTGGTCTATGGCCCACTTTCCACCGCGTCGTTGATCTATTGTATCCGTGAGAAAGTCTAGATTAAAGCTAGATTGTTAATGGGGAATGTGCGAGTGGGCACCTAAGGAGGTTGTCACACCACAGTTTTTCGTTTCGATGTGGTGCTGCGGTTTTAAAAGAAATAACTAACTGCTGAGACTACGTCCCGGAAGCGTAGTCAGCGTAGGGCGAAGCGACGACATACGCAAAACAGCTGGCAGCGGTTGAGGCGAGGAGCTGAAGATCGTGTTCAGTGTGTTCCATTGGAGAGGTCTGTGCCCAGCAGTGGATGAAGACAGGCATGGACGGATTGTCTGAAAATTGAGTATCCATAGGTCCACGGTACCACGGTACTAGGTCTTCAGAAGCAGTCACTTAAGAAGAGTTCATAAGGAATAATTTATTGATTCAGGCGTTACTTTGCGGAAATCCATTGTAAGCAAGTAATGGATTAAAAATATCTATGTAATAATTCCCGCGCTACTATAATTTCCCGAGAAATCGAGCAACTATTCATATTCAACACGACACGTGTTTCGCCCTGACACAGGGCATCTTCAGGTAAGATAGGAGCCTCAGAGCAACGATGTCTTCACGACCAACGCTGAAACTTTCGTTTCGTGGAATTGTTACAAAGATATTTTTAATTCATCACTTGCTTATAATGGATTTCCGTAAAGAATTGAAGATTAATTAATAAAATAATTAATTTAAGATTGCCTGAATTAATAAATTATTTGTGTTATATGGATACTAAAGAATGGATAAACATACTTAAATACCTTTTTTGTAAATACATACTTGATATACATAGAAAAACACCCAGACCAGAAAAAATAATCATGTTCGCATGAACATGAACATACACAAAGATTTGTCCTGTGTGGGAATCGAACCCACGACCTCTGTAGTGAAGTGCAGTTATACTAACCTCCACGCCACATCGGTCGTTATAAGTAAGTAAAAGTACTTGTTTGATCGCGGGACTGTTCGAAAGGGTTACCGCGGTTCAGGGACCTAGCAGGCTGAAGGGGATAGTGGCTGTCGCTGACTTTCATATTCCTAGCAAGGCGTCTCCTCGTCCGCAGCAGGGATTCCAGATGTATTTCGTGCATCTATTGCAACGCAATAAAAATTCATCAAAAATAGAGAAATTGACAAGAACAACCAAACGGTCTCTTCGGTATCTGACATCGACATACCGCCTGTGCCCTTGTGTTCCCATCAACGGGCAAGTCACACAACACTAACTAATAGGTTGGGGAAAAAGTCTTTTCGTATTTTTGTATGAAAAGTCAAGACATTTTTTTCAAACAAGCTTATTTACATTTATTTACAATATATATGTACCGTTTTGTTGAATAACTTTCTGCCATTTTGTGGGCAGAGACATTATCCCGTTACTGTAGAAACTTTGGGACTTCTGATCAAAAAAACGGGACAAATAGTTTTGGCAGTCCTCTCTTGAGGTCAACCTTACAGAACCTAAAGAATTCTGCAGAGACCGAAACAGGTGAAAATCTGAAGGCGCAAGGTCAGGGCTATATGGTGGATGCACTAGGACCTCCCAGTCGAACTCTCTTAATTTTTGCTGAGTGGCTAAAGATGTGTGTGGTCTAGCGTTATCGTGATGAAAGACCACACCCTTCCTGTTGATCAATTCCGGCCGTTTTCTCTCGACTGCTTCCTTTAATCTCATCAGTTGCTGGCAGTAAAGATCAGAATCGATGGTTTTGCCGGGCGGTAAAAGCTCATAATAAACAATGCCCTTCCAATCCCACCATACACACAGCATCACCTTATTTCGTGTTAGGCCAGGTTTGGCCACAGTCTGTGAAGCCTGGCCAACTTTCGACCACGACCTTTTTCGCACGTTCTTGTCGTACGTGATCCACTTTTCATCGCCAGTTATCAATCTCTTCAAAAACGGCTCGGTTTCATTACGTCTCAATAATGAATCGCAAATGAGTACACGGTTCATTAAGTTTCTTTGAGTGAGCTCGTGTGGCACCCAAATATCGAGCTTTTTTGTATAACCAGCTTTCTTCAAATGGGTCAAAACTGTTTTGTGGTCAATTCCCAGTTCTTCAGCTGCATCGTAACTACTAATATGCCGATCTTGCTCCACTCTTTCAAAAATGGCGTCCATTTTATTCGTAACAGGGCGACCAGAGCGAGGTGCATCTTTAACATCAAAATTTCCGGACTGAAAACGTTTGAACCAAATTTGTGCTACTCTTACTGACACTGCATCAGGTCCATAAACATCACAAATTTTTTTCACTGCTTGAGTTGCTTTTTTGCCTTTTTTATAATAAAATTTTAAAATGTATCGAATTTCTTCATTAGATTCACTCATTTTTACGGAGAGAAAAACAAATGAAAAATAGCGGGAAACAACTTTTTTTTATTTTTTTCTTTTCTTTATAATGGAACCTTTTTAATGTTACCAAAACCAGCCAGACACAAATAGTACAGTCAAAAAAATTTTATAATAAGTTTATACCTACGTTATGCGAAAAGACTTTTTCCCCGACCTAATATAATAAATGATTATGCACACAAATATATTTTTAAAATATTCTATATATATATATATAGAATAAGCTAGAATGCTATTTATAGGTAGTCCTAAAGGTCCTAAGAGCTATACTAAGAGATTTTAACATTACATAATATGTACGTTTTTATAATATACAATTAAGTTTCTTTCGCGTCAACGCGAAATACTCGGTCTTTTTACAAAACAAGATCTAAAGTTAAATCAAGTTTAAAACTAGCGCTGTCACTGTCTTTATCTTTTCAAATGTAAGTGACAGCACTAGTTTTAAGCTTGGTCAAACTTTAGACCTCGTTTTGTAAAAATCGCAGTAAGGAACCTTAGACTTGGCACGATTTTGTCTGGATTTCATTCCTTTTTAGAGATGAGCAAGCAGTTCCATCGAGACTTGGCTAATTTTTTTACATTATGTTTTTGGTGGGTTTTAATCTACTAATAACCTGTAGTCATTAAAAATTTGTGATTTGTAGCTTAGAAGAAAAATGGACTAAAATAAGACGAGACGCAACTTTACATATGTAATACTGAGAAACTAAACGGCTTATTATATGTTTAATCGCACGTTCTTATGTGGTAATAATGTAGATTTATGTCTATTTTTTTTTGACGTGATAACGTCTTATAATTCGATAGAGCCGGCTGCACGCATGAAAAAACATAACTCATGCGGCGTTACATCGATCTGAGGCGTTCCATGTAAGGCTTGAAGTGCAAGCGAGAGCGCGGAACGAGCGACAAGGAAGCACAATCGGCCTTTGCGTTCGGCAGCGTTCGACATCCGTCTCTCTCCTACTTGAGTGAGCGATGCGTCTGCGTGGACAGCTGCTGCTTTATGAATCAAATGAAATTTTTTTTCCATACAAAATGACAAAAAACAATCAAATTGAAAAAGCCCAATTTCAGCGATCTCACATAACTCCCCACCTTAAGATGAAAGCTAAAGGCTTAAAGTCAGTAAAATTCAGACACACCACCCCGGGAGATGACAATTTGATGATATTTCCATCATCATATCCTAGCATTATCCTAGTTGCACTATCCCTAACACAGGGTCTGCTTACTGGTTTAACCGGATTTGTAAATATATATCCGTTATTTGTATCCATAACCCAAGTTCTTAATGATACTTATCATGGAACTAAATAATTGGTAATAATAATAAATAAATAATAAATAAATATTCTCTTAAAATCACACCAATTATTTTGTTCCAAGATAAGTATCATTAAGAACTTGTGTTATGGATACTAAATAACGCATAAAAATACATAAATACTTTTTTTTTGTAAATAGTTTAATATACATAGGAAACACCCAGACCAGAACAAATATTCATATTCATGCACACAAAGATTTGTCCTGTGTGGGAATCGAACCCACGACCTCTCGAGTGAAGTGAAGGTATACTGACCTCCACGCCATATCGGTCGTCGAATCGGTAATATTGTCAGCACATCTTTATTTTTAATATTTATATTTTATGTATGGAATATTTTATCAATTATTGTATGTACATAACTACTCAATTCACAAACTAAGTACAAATTGTACATAACTACTCATTGGATAAGAGTCTGACGAAAAACCCCGCAAGTATTTAGTATATTATCGAAATAGGCGCGCTAATAATAATTTATCTTGATATTCTTAGAAAAGCTTTCTAAGCTAGCTGAACTCGCGTCCATTTCATTAAACAGTAAAGACTATTTGACAACACATATAATTGATTGCAATTTTTCTTAAAAAACAATTTTATCGACTGACTGAAGGAGTTGGCTAGTTGTGCCCCGTGACCCCGTGGCTTTTACTTTGTCTTTTAATCCTTGATTTCGTTTATTTTGAAAATTCTAATTTATTATTTTTTATTCTTAGTTTTTACGAAACCTACAACTACAAAATTGCAACAGTTGTATACTCATCGGCTAGTATTGGTATTGTAATTAAGTCGACAACACTGATGCCCGGTAAAACTCGAAAGAGGTTATGTTGGCATCTTACTGCATAAAATTATATATACTTTTTATATAAAAGAAATAAAATAAAATAATTTATAAACACAACAATTAATGATTATGATATTTAATTTTATGATAGCTGACAAATAAAATCCTTAAGAATCTATCGAGGGACGACATCACAACACAAGGGCCGTTTAAATGAAGCTTTTCTAGGAAATTCTAAAAATGTGACATTATAATTGTTTTATAATAATAATAATAATAATAATATTCTCTTACAATCACACCAATTCTTCAGTTCCAAGATAAGTATCACTAAGAACTTGTGTTATGGATGCTAAAGAACGGATAAACATACTTAAATACTTTTTTTTTTGTAAATACATACTTAATATACATAGGAAAACACCCAGACCAGAACAAATATTCATGTTCATGCACACAAAGATTTGTCCTGTGTGGGAATCGAACCCACGACCTCTGGAGTGAAGTGCAGGTATACTGACCTCCACGCCATATCGGTTTTATCTCGGGACGCTTTCACGCTAACGTAGTGTTTTTCACGAATTATTCTATAGCAATGTTATACTGAATGAAGCTGTTCTGGGATTGTCTAAAAACATGATTTTAAAATAGATATAATATAATATTATCCCGGGAAGTTATGGTAATAAATAAGTGATTCTATAGCGATTGTTTCTGTAGTCGAGAAGTGACTTTAAAATATACCAGCAGTTTCCATTAATCGTTTTTGATAAAGGTCAAACATGTTGTAAAGCTTTTATGCAAAGAAGGCGATCATTTCACGAAGGTTCCTATCATCATCATACATACATACATAAGATCACGCCTGTTCCCCCAAAGGGGTAGACAGAGGCATACTGTACGCCCACACTTCGCTATTTATATTGTTGGTCCCACGTAATAGGTGGCGAGCCTATTGCCGCTTTCCGGGCACTTTTATGTTCGCCAGAGCATCATCATATTTTATGAGCCTTATAAAGTCCATTGCTGAACATTGGCCTCCCAAATAGATTACACTATGATGGGGATATTAACCCATAATCATCATGCTGATCAGGCCGAACGGTGATCGCAGTTCCAGCCAGTACACGGTATGACGCTGCTGCCCATCATCTGGTAGGATTTCTCTTCGTCGACTCTTAAGACTCCCCGTCAGATGAGAAATGTATGTACACTTAGATGGCAATAAATGAATTGAATTGAAAGGGTGGCACTGTTCTAAGCCGGTACTACACGGCAAATCCGCAATGTGCCTATATACACATTCTTTATATAATTATGCCTTAAATACTCAATACTCAATACTTTATTACGTTTGACAATGGTTTTATAAGGTGGTGAATATTACAATTTGGTACATTTGTGGACCCTGTCGGGCACAGCATAGAGTAGGAGAGAGGAGGAAGGGCCGTATTACACTAATAATAATAATTATTAAATTATTATTTATACATACTAGTCGTATTAATACATAGAGACGCTCTTACATTGACTTGTTCATACAAAACGTTTTATAAAAGTTATTAAGTGTTATTTAATTGTTATTATTGCTTTTTGAAAATTAATTATTGTTAAAACTGCTTAATTTATTTAATTACCAACATGACTAGAGAAAATTGACATTAATTTATTATATATTGACATTAATTTAATTTATATTGACAGTGCTTCAAAGGATAAATTTTTATATTATTGTTCATTGAAATATTGAAATTCCAAAATTGATTGTATAATTACTGAAGCCTATTAATAATGTAAGTAGTCTTGACACAGTCTTGTTCTTCTATAAACCACTTTTCGTCTGTCTTATTATAAGATACATCATGGAGACACATTGTATAAACCTATACCAACTTGATTTACCTGTGGTGTCGAATAAAGTTATTATTATTATTATTAAATTATAATTTAAAAATCATATCGCTCATTTGGTTTATTAAATCATAAATCTTTATTGCATCAAGTAAACAAGTAGGTACCTAAGTAATACAATGAATACTGATACCTCGTAGGGCACTGCAATTTGAGAGGGAACTTAAACATATTAAAAAACTACGTATTTAATTATTCTACAAACTAACAAACTCACTAAAACACAAATATAAAATCAACAAAAAACAATATTTAGACAATATTATTATTATATATATTATTATTATATATATATAAGCGCTCGCAGCCTTGCGGTGCTCGGTGGTCGGAAACGATCACCGAAGTACAGCAGAGTTTACAGAGGTCAGTCCTTGGATGGGTGACCGTTTGTGTGGCATTTGATATCGAGCGCTTCCGTGCTTCGCAAGGCACGTTAAGCCGTTGGTCCCGGTTATCACTAAAATGTGGTAGTCGTTAAGCCATGTTAGAGGCCTAATGGGCGGCTTGAAAAATTCTAACAGCAGGACGCCATACACCTGCCTCCGCCAATCCGCACTGGGTCCGCGTGGTGGAGTATGACCCAATACCCTCGCACCTTGATATGTGAGAGGAGGCTCGTGCTCAGTAGTGGGACGTTAATGGGCTGAGATGATGATGATGATGATATATAACATTAACTTATAATTTATATAATAAATCACTATAGGCTTTTAATGGTATTATTATCTAGTTACGACGTTGTTGCATCAAATGAGCGATATCTCCAGAAGTCATACTGATAACCAAGTGTTTTTTTGGGTGCGCATTGTCTTACATAACTTTTCAACTCCTATCATCATTAGTCTGTTATAAAATAAGCTATTCTGAACAACGACGTTATGAGTTAAAGTATTTTCTAAGTAACAACATTATTAATTAACACAACATGATCATAGAATGACAGATTTTTTTTAAAAAGTAAAATTAGTAATTGGTAGTAACAGTATTAAAAAATATATATGATCACTAACTGTTATTGACGACCGATATGGCGTGGAGGTCAGTATACCTACACTTCACTCCAGAGGTCGTGGGTTCGATTCCCACACAGGACAAATCTTTGTGTGCGTGAACATGAATATTTGTTCTGGTCTGGGTGTTTTCCTATGTAGGTATATTAAGTATGTATTTACAAAAAAAATATATATATGTAAGTATGTTTATCCGTTGTTTAGTATCCATAACACAAGTTCTTAATGACACTTATCTTGGAACTAAATAATTGGTGTAATTGTTAGAAAATATTTATTTATTTATTTATATGAGCTCCCTTGGAAGTAATAAAAATGAATGAATAAAAAAGTATGGAAAATCAAATTATGATAAGTGATAATTAAAAACAAAAATCGGTAGTAAGACAAAGAATAGGATTTAGAATTTTATGTGAGCCAATATGGACCCGTTTTTTTTACATGTGTTTACATAATTGAAGTGTTTTCGATAACCTACTAAAACTCTCCCTATTGAATAAATGTTTCATTTAAATATTTGTATTGTGATATCATTGTAACCACCTATGAATAATAGATACCAAGCCAGCAAATACCTGTAATATTATTAGTAAATACCTATGTAATTACTTGTAATACTATCATATTTATAACACAGATAATTTTATAGTATACTAGTAGTTATGATATTTTCCAGTAGGTACTTATGTACAGTCATATAATTGGTTACATCCTTGTTGGCTGCACTAAAAGTATCGGGAATGGAATACTTTCACTGTTCCTGTCATATTAAAATCTTTTTAATTGAAGACTACTTGGTTTTAAATATCGAATACCATTTATTTATTTAAAAAAAGAATCTCGGTCTTGTCAGACTTCTTGGTGGGAAAGTGAAGCGTCATGACTCTGCAGTTTTGTTTTATTTTGTAAAATTTGTAATATTTCGAACATTAATGTGTAATTACGGTGGATTATTAACCGTTAAGTGTTTGTGAACGTACATGAGTGTTGGTATTTGAAACAAAACAGTGCAACATGCATCAAATTCTCTCAAGAAGTCCACTTTACTGAAGACTCAAGGGGTTTAGGGGGAGGGCATCTCATTTACTATTTATCATCTTTTTGGTACTCATTCTCATTTACTGTTATTTATATGTTTTTAATATATCTCTTACTTGAAACTGGCTAAATGTGCAAACAACACAGTCTTGTCAAACTTGTTTAGTCGTTGAGAAAATGCAATTGACTCGAGAAAATTGAAAAAAAAGGCCGTGTTTTATATGGCTACCAACTATTTGACGCTGAATGTACTACTATGCCTAATGTGTCTACCTAGCTATTAAGTTGTAGAGCTGTTATTAGATTTAGTCATCAAAACACGATCTAGAATACTGGAAATGTCTGATTACTGTTTTTAAGCTCCATCGTGTTGGAACCGTGTCATCGATGATTATATGTAAGACACCACTCAAGATTTTATAAAATACGAATTCTGGTCTCAGGTAATAAACGTTCAAACGTTTTTAAGGTTCTGGTGAATTAATAATAAGTAGTTAAGAATAAGAATAAGAATAACTTTATTGCATAAATTTTGTACACAGTATACCTTCCTTACATTACACAACAAAAAAAGTATTGTATGGCTAAATGCATTATTTTTAACATTATTGTGTTAACGTTTATAAACTTTAAACAAAAAAAAATACAAAAATTTTTTTTTAAGAATGATGAACAAAAATATAATTGAGGGTATATAGACAGAATTTCTTTACCTCCCGTGCTAGTCCTAAGACTGTTACGGCAAGGTAAGATTCTCCTCGCCATAGCATTACCAACTGTATTACAATTAAGTAAGAGACACTTTTTGCAGCAATTTATTGAGCATTTACTTCATTGTATTTTAAATGCTAAGTTGTGTATGATGTATGTATAAATTTACCCAAAATGTTATGGATAATGTATTATTATCGACGACCGATATAGCGTGGAGGTCAGTATACTTGCACTTCACTCCAGAGGTCGTGGGTTCGATTCCCACACAGGACAAATCTTTGTGTGCATGAATATGAATATTTGTTCTGGTCTGGGTGTTTCCTATGTATATTAAACTATTTACAAAAACAAAGATTTATAAGTATGTTTATCCGTTCTTTAGTATCTGTAAAGTAGTAGTTCTTCATGATACTTATCTTGGAACAAAATAATTGGTGTGATTGTTAGAGAATATTTATTTATTTATTATTTATGTAACACGTCACAATGGAAAATCAAATGAAAACCTCGTTCTGTGAGTAGAGCGGAAGAGTGTGTCAGACATTTATCGACAAAAAATCATCCATATTCCAAGCCCGTAACATTCCAGGACAGCGGTAAGTCCGGTCTCCCTTCGAATAATCCTGCAACGATTCATCCTTATTGACGCGTGCTGACGGTAAGATTATCGCGCTTTACTTTTTAGGACTGCTTCGACCGCTGCTTGAATTCACTTATACATGATTAAAATCCTCTAGGCAAAAACGTTGAATACTTGCTCCCATCACAACCGTTATTTATTAATTAATCTGTATATACTTACATCCACGCCTGTAGGCAGAGGCATTTTATACGCCCACATTTCGCCAATTATATAGTTGGTCCCACGTAATGGGTGGCGAGCCTATGTCGATGTTGCGCTTCTCCCCTATCTTCGCCAGAGCCTCGTCCGTTGATCGGCAGGTGCACCACTTGCAGGTGAGGTTGACTTGGGCTCCTTAGGTCTTGGGAGGATCCCTATACACCCTTAATTTATATGTACAATTCATGAATAATTAGTTAACAGTTATTTGTTCGCCGATTCAATACACAATTTTACAGCGATACTGTTCTCCTTTTTATTTGCCCGATTGACTGAATGATGTTGAATCGATCCATCTAAAGCCAAACGAATAACTTTTAACAACTATTGTAAATAAGTTATAACTATTACTTATAGTACATTTTACCATCAAAGTACAATAAATGAATAAAGTTTCATAACGTTAAAATAATCAGGTAGATTTACATTTATTTTATGGCTATATAAAACAATTAAAACATAGTTCTCTACATAATCTAACACGTGAATTATGGCTTGAAGCCTAGGAAAAGACAAAGGAAAGAAAGTGGTTTGAACTGGTACAATTTTTACATATTTATGTACTATATTATATTGTACCTGTAGAACATGCCCAACACTTTTTACCATAAATGAACAAACTTCTAGTAGATCACGGACAAAATCGCGGGCGGTCAATAGTAACAATTATAGGTTAGTTTCGCACGCAAATGTAAACAAAAACGGACATTAGAAACGTGATTCTAATCTGGCACGCCGCATGACAAAACAGACAAAATGGACATAGTAGCATTTATGAATGGCAGGAAATCACGACCCGACTCGTTCTCCTTTTGTCAATGAGTATTGTAAGAAGTTATGTGGCCCTAAAAAAACTATTTTGTATAGAAAAAAAAAAAAACCTTTACTTTTTTCCAGAGTCAGTAACTTAGATAATTCACTAATAAAAGATGTTTTGAACTTGTTTTAGATTATTATTATATTACAATTCAGGTAAAATAGTGTTCAAAGTAGGTTCTAAAAGAAACTAAGAGCTAAAACTCTAAAAAGTAAAGTAATTGAGGCTCTTTTTATGTTATACCAATTTAAAACATTTTAAACTGTCTCTTTTTATTTTTTTTATATTGAGTATATATTACGCTGTTGCTCTAACATAGTTTTAAGCTTATAATAATTGTCTGTTTAGTTTTGAATGCTGTAGATACCTATACTTGGTGTACATACCAGAACCTGTTCCATTGTGTTGTAATTTCTTAATTTTAAGGATTTAACAAAAGGATTTCACATAATATAACGCAAATTTTTGGTTTATTTTTATATTAACCGATTGTTATTCACCCATGTAAAGCTACTCTCCTTGATTAATCTATACTAATATAATAAACGCAAAAGTAACTCTGTCTATCTGTCTCGCTTTCCAGCCAAAACTACTGAACCAATTTAAATGAAATTTGTTACTCAGATAGCCTGGCAAAAGATATAGGCTACTTTTTAATTGGAAAAAAAGCTATTCAATAGGGGTGAAAAGGACGACGAAAGTTTTAATGGATAATCTTCATTTTTATTATAATATTTTAAGTTACTCAAACAAGATGCGCGGTACAATCAAATTTCAAGCAAACTAACTCGCGGGCGAACCACTAGTAAAATATATATTTTTGTATAACTGAAACGAAACTTAAAACAATAGCTAATTAAAATCGTTACCCCAAATCTAAATTCCTCTTTACCCTTAAAGCTTTAAAAGTACTTAAACAAAACGATAAACAATTCTCTTTGTGAAAATTCTTTAGTTAAGTAATTCTAAGCTTAGCTCAACCGCAACTTAGGAGTTGAATTCCTGATATTGTATGAGCCATGCACAAAGGAATTCCCTGCCTACTCATGCTAAGTATTTCCTACAAGCCCTTATGAAATTGTAACTTAATTGCTACTTATGTACCGTTCATTTACTAAATAAAGAATATAGCCCTTTATTTTGAAATTGACATGCACTTAACCTAAAAATGATACTTACAGCATATCTCTTTTTTAGTTTAGTGTTTCAAATCATCTTCCCATTTCGATATTTTGACTTTATTAGACATAATGATATCAAACAAAATTTTTAACATAACTTTAATTCTCTTTTAACATTTAGCAAAGCTTTTCTTTTGTTTCTTTATTTTTATTCACATTTGAAGTCATCATACGAGTCTGGCTGAATTGTCGTCACTACCCTTGATGACATAGTGCCTTTACTTTAAAAAAGAATAAGAAGATATTTTGTCTTTCGCGCTTTCTCTTACTTTCACTACATAAGTAAAATTATAATTTCTCTTATAACACAGGCGGCCACTCTGCTCCAAAGTACAAAGGCGCTGGAAGATGCCGATGGATGTAGGTGGTTTTAGATAGTTTGAGAGTTTCGTGGGTAGATCAGGTGGTTTTAGATAGCTCCACAACGGAAGCAATAGGGAAGGCTATGTTCAGCAGTGGATTTCTAAAAGCTGAGATGATAAAGGAATAAATATCACAAAAAAAAAATTTACTTAAAAAAAAAAATGCAAAAAAAAAAAAATTGTAATAAAAATTTGGGCGCGATAAGCCTCGGCCGGAACCTACAAGCAATTCTACATGCTACAGCTTGTTACCAACACAAACAGCTGTTTGGGTGTAAAAGTCATGTTACATTAAAACAGTAGGTATTTAAATGGCTATTGTTAATATTTTATAAACAAACCTTACGATACAAGTAGTCATGCATTTTGCTTTGTCTTTCTGATGCAAAAATACGGCATTCATGAAATTGTATAAATGTATAAACTTAAAAGAAAGCGTTAATTTATTTATTTTAGGGAAGCGTTCGTAGCTCTGCGGTGCTCGGTGGTCGGAAACGATCACCGAAGAAAAGCAGAGTTTACAGAGGTCAGTCTATGGATGGGTGACCGTTTGTGTGGCATTTGATATCGAGCGCTTCCGTGCTTCGGAAGGCACGTTAAGCCGTTGGTCCCGGCTATCACTAAAATGTGGTAGTCGTTAAGCCATGTTAAAGGCCTAATGGGCGGCTTGATAAATTCTAACAGCAGGACGCCATACACCTGCCTCCGCCAATCCGCACTGGGTCCGCGTGGTGGAGTATGACCCAATACCCTCGCTACGTGGTATGTGAGAGGAGGCTCGTGCTCAGTAGTGGGACGTTTATGGGCTGATATGATGATGATGATGATAAACTTAAAATAATACTTTATTATATCAGCCTTATAAAGTTCACTGCCTCAAAAAAAGATTACATTATATTGAGGGTAGGACATCCTTTTTTTTACTGATGATGATGATGATAAACTTAAAATAATACTTTATTATATCAGCCTTATAAAGTTCACTGCCTCAAAAAAAGATTACATTATATTGAGGGTAGGACATCCTTTTTTTTACTTTACTGCTGGACTGATTTTGAAGGGATTTTCACTAGCTGATACCTGATGATATAAGGCCCCGTTACTTTTTTAATCCAAAAACCATGTTTACGAAGTCGCGGGTAGTCGTTAGTGCATAGCAAATGTTAAAATTAAAAATATTTGTCAAACTTTGATAAGTTTACTACAAAGTAAAGATAAATATTAACAATATGGATACATATTATACATACCATCACGTTCACGCCTGTTTCCCCTAAGGGGTAGGCTCAGGCGTATTATATGCCCACATTTCGCCAATTATATATTTGGTTCCACGTAAAAGCTGGCGAGGCTATTGACGATTATCGGATAGGAATAAAGAAGGTTAATAAGTCAGGTCAGGTAAGGATATCATAACACCAATTCCGAGATTGAGGTGCTCAGGTAAAAAAAATCTTCTTTTATTGTACTCTCGACCGTAAATGACAGGGATGATACCCCTGTCAAATCTAAATTGACACTTATTGCAAGGACTTTAAGGTTCTTGGAAAAGCCAGTGTTACGTTTTATCTATGGCTGAGTGTACATACCTCAGTGTGAGAACTTTTTTAAGCCTTTTTTTACAACATAATACATAGTTATGGATTATGGTGATTTACACTGGCGTAGTTCAAAAAATGTTTAGATTTTTTACGGCTCGTTTTATACCTGACCATTACTTTTTTTTTAAACTAATTATTTTTAAGAATGCACAATTGTACAAGGTGCAAGCTTGTACGAACAAAATGCACGAGCAGAAGGCCGCCACTGACCACTAGAACAAGATGACGAAGAAAGTAAAGAAATGCTATAAATAACAAGGGGTTTCTTAGCTACCATCAGTTAGGAAATGGATATTAGGGCTCGCCTTGACCACCAGCGTAAGGGAATAGATACTGAACAGAGTCACTAGCGTAAAGGAAATTGATAATGTATCAGACGCTCTGGCTACCAACAGAAAAGGGAGGGAACTATACCGAGTGATAGACCTAACACAGACGGTTGTAATGCATTTTTTTGTAATAATGACTTCGTGTGTTTAGCTTATTTCGCCAATGTCAAGTAAAGGATATATTAATAAGTAGTAAGTAGTAATGAGAATGGGTGATGATAAAGATGCTAAATTGTAAATGAGATGCCCTCCTCTTAATAAAACCTCTGAGTCCTCAGTAAAGATGTGGAACTATACTAAGATCTCACATGAACTTCTTGAGAGAATTTGAAAAGTGATGTTGCACTGTTTTATTTCATATACCAGAATCACAAATACTTAACGGTTAATAACGTCTGAAAATAATTCTCGTCTGTTTCCCCGAAAGGGGTAGGCAGAGACATATTATACGCCCACACTTCGCCAATTATTTAGTTGGTCCCACGTAATAGGTAGCCTATTGCCGCTTACAACTGAAATATTTTTTGTTTTTAAATTGTTTTGTTGCATATAAGTGAATCTAAGATTCGTGATTTCAGTGTAATAATATTCCGATTGTATTTATTTTTATATTTAAATTTGACTTTCTTAAGTACTATGTAGTATATAGTTTATGAAATAAATGATTTTTGATTGATTGATAAAATATTACACATCACGTACATACGTATAGGTAGATCCTGTCATTTAGAAAAAGTAAATGCCATCAGAGCCACTAGGTTTTTAACGATCAGTAGTTCTTCTTCCATTTAAATAATGGCTTCGTGCGTCTAGCACATTTAGCCAGTGTCAAGTAAGTGATATATTAATGTTATATAATTTATAGTAAATGAGAATGAGTGGTGATCAAGATGAAATACCCTCTCCTAAACCCCTTGAGTTTTCAGTAAAGATGTGGGACTATACTGAGATCTCACATGGACTCCTTGAGAGAAAATTTGAAAAGTGATGTTGCACTGTTTTGTTTGTTTTACCAACACTCATGTATATTCACAAACACTTGACGGTTAATAATCCACCGTTATTACACATTATTTTAGAAATATCACAAATTTTAGAAAATAAAACAAAACTGCAGACATGACGGTTCACTTTCCCGCCAAGAAGTCCCTTCTTTTGATGTTGTCACAAATTCTCTTTCTTTCTTTACTCGGGATCGCTCGACGTGTAAAAATATTGAGTAGGCAAGTAGATTGGGATGTTCTGCAGTGGATTTCTAAATGGTGAGATGGTGATGATTTCGCAAGTTAATGACAATATAAATACTAAAATTGTTCGCTTATTTTCCTTAGTATTGCCACAATTAGTTACAGATATATTTTTAAAACGAGTTTCCTCCTTTATAAATACGTTTAAAAATGTTTTAATTGGCATTTAATTTATGTTAGTGTGGATTGTTCCATTATTAATATTGTTTACCTACAACATTTACTTTTCAAATAGAAATAAACTAGCGGCTGCCCGCGACATCGTCCGCTTGACATATGAATTTTCTTTTAAATCGGCTTAGCCGTTCTTGAGTTGTAAAGAGTGTAACTAACACGACTTCCTTTTATATATTAGATTATGACTACTGTTGTATAATATTTGTTTTTTTCTTTGTTTACCAAATTAACAATAGCCTAAATTAAATAACAATAAATTGTAGCAACAAAAAACCACGAATATTCCATAAAACGGTTTTTTATTTTAAATCTATAACTTGTGTAGTTAGGAAGAAAATCGTTTAAAAGTGTAATATTATGAATGAAATAATGAATGAACACTTAATTGTAAAACAAAATAAAAAGAAATACAGCAATGAGAAAATTTTGCATAAAAATTAATTGTATAATGGGCGGCCTAATTCTAGTCATGGTTTTTGATGCAGGGGGTAAGGACTTAGATAATATACCACAGGTAAAACTGAAAGGGCTGCCACTAAAACGTGTCCACACATTTAAATATCTTGGTCACGTAATAACCCCCTGCCTTAGCGATGACACTGACATTGAGAGAGCAGAGGGCGCTGTCTAGAAGGGCAAAAATGCTGGCCCGCAGATTCGCACGGTGCTCACTTAAAGTAAAGATCTGTCTGTTTCGGGCCTACTGCACAACATTTTACACGTGCAGCCTGTGGGTCAATTATACGCAGAAGGTCTACGGCGCCCTCCGCGTTCAATATAACAACGCATTTAGGTTGTTGGTTGGGCTGCCCCGTTTCTGTAGCGCATCGGGGATGTTCGCTGACGCACAGGTAAACTGTTTTTACGCTACCATGCGTAAGAGGTGTGCATCTCTAGTTTCTCGGGTGCGGGGTAGCTCCAATCACATTCTAAATATGATTGCAAGCCGCCTAGACTGCACATATGTGAATCGCTGCAGTGCTATATCAAATGGTATGGTACTGCGGTGCGTATTTATGATTAGAAGTATGTTGATAATTAGTTTATAAGTTTATTAACATCCCATAAGTTGTACTAACATTTTGAGTCCTGGTCACTTGAATAAAGAATATTATAATTATTATTATTGCTCACAGCATTTATTTTTTATTGAAACAGTAAGCTCATTAATCTCATTATGTATATAAGTTTTTGTGATCTATTCCGATCGAATACCAACATCTAATACCAATGGTATTTGTTTTAAATCTTTATTATTTTCTATTCCGAACGAATACCACTTTTTAAACGAATACCAAAACCAATTTGTAGGTATAAGGTACAGTCAATAAAAAATCTTTCAGTTGTGAAAATAAGTGGTGTTTATTTAACAAAATTAGTTTCACCAAATTAAAAAAACCAATTAAACATATTATACTTACTATATTTAAGTTTGTTAAATATAGTAAGTATAATAAGTTTAATTAAAAAATAACATATCACAGGCAATCAACTTTACATATTAAAATCTAGTAAGTTGGTATATGTTTTGTTTCACAATAAAATATCAGAGGCAATCAACTTTTAATATTAAAATATAGTAAGTACACGTTTAGTTTAATAACAAAATATCACAGGCAATCAACTTTTAGTATTAAAATCTAGCAAGTACACGATTAGTTCAATAACAAAGTATTATAAGCAATCAACTTTGAAAAATATCAAGTTCTTAGTTATAAACAGCAAAAATTTTGGCATGCACATTACATGAAAATAATGTTTTATATATTAACAATTGGTTGCTAAACCCTTAATTTTTCTAAACAGTGACCAACTGAGATCCTCTTTTCGAGGAGTTGGTCAGTAACGTATTTAATCCACCGATTACTTATATCAGTTTTTGTTGCACATCGTTTTGCGGGTGGTGCATTTGATTTGTGTTGATTTACAACTACTGTTTGTAAATCTGCATCTTCTTTAAGCGCTTTCAAAAGCTGATATAAATTGGCGTTTTTTGGGACACTCGTGTTTAATTTCATATGCCAAGATTCTACGGCATTTGTAGTTCGATGGCGTTCACCATAGACACACCAAGTATTTACAAAACTCTCGTCTTCTAGCCATTGTGATACCATGTAATTATTAAATGTTTGAATTGCGTCAGTATCAGGGCTATCTTCCATAATGTAGCACCATCCTTCTGAAATAAATTCTCGAGGAAGTAAAGGCAGGAACGCTGAAAGTCTTACGTGTCTGCGGGTGTTAGAATCTTTTGTCAGATGCAACTCTTTTGCTTTTTTCCATACATTTTTGGAATAGTGAAAGTAGCACCCTTTCACCACGACTGATGGAAAGACAGAGGAAATGGCGTTCATTGCAGCTTGTTCAAAATCTGTCAAAAATTTTGCGGGTTCCCATCCAGGAATATTTTGTTTCAAAATTTCAAATAAACTTTTGTATGTTTGCTCTGTTTTATTGTTTAGTAAAACATAAATTAAAGGAACCATGCGAGTATGATCTTCGTCACTTCCAAGATCTCCATGGACTGTATATACCTGTACAAATGGTTGAGGACAGCAATAGAAAGTTCCATCACATTCAAAAAAAATTTCTCCTTGCCACTCCACAACACAGTTCAGGTTTTATGTCGAACTCTTTCTGCATAAAAGCTATTCAACTTTGGAACTCTCTCCCTACTGATATAAGGTTGGCAGAAAGCAAGCCTACTTTTAAAGGGTTGCTCAAGAAATACTTTCTTGAGGAGTTGTCATCCGATTGAGTCTACATATTATAATTACTATTAATTTTGTGTATAGGTATATGTAGTTTATTAATAATACATATTTAATTCTATGTAAGTTTATATGTTTTCTTATTCGTACTGCCTTATACTTTTCTGCTAACCCAAAGGTTAACTGGTAGAGAATGCCTTGCAGCATTAAGTTCGCCTTTTGTACATTTTAATTTGTGCGATAAAGTTTAAATAAATAAATAAATAAAAAAATTCAGTTTTTGAACTTGCTCTATTTGAGTTGGACTGGCCAAGATGATTATTCGGGTATTAGAAGACTCGTCTTTATGATCATGAAATACAAAAGCTCGAAATTGTAAAGGAATTTCTATTTCAGCAACTGATTTGCACTGTATTTTTGACACACCAGCTTCCTTGTTTCTAGTATCATATAGTTTTGATTTAAGGTTCACACACGATGGGATTTTTGTCACTATATTCAATCCAGCGTCACAGAACTGAGTTTTAAATGTGTTATAAATATTTGGTATTGGGGCGAAATCAGACTTCAATACTGTTTCTCTGAGATCATTTAACTTCCTCGCCAAATTCTTTACTTCATCGGGCACGCAGCTATGATTTTTTTCATTAGCAATATTTCCATCCTGCGAGAACAACAAAATAAAAAAAATTAAAATACTGTTTGACTGACTGAAAACTAAAGAGAGGCAAGGTGCGAGTCGGAGTTGCACACGAATGGTTCCGTACCATGTTACAAAAGTATTTATCATAATTATTTTTTTTATCTATTTTTTATTTCTATTATAATATAATGAAATGGGTATGAAAACAAATATTTTAGTGACGCCTAACGTCACCTTGAACATTTCAAGACGCAGACACGAGATAATATCAGATTTTTTACACATCATTTAAAATGGCAAAACACAGGTTCATACATACAGCATTCAGCTTACTACTTCACATTCCGAGGGTGACCCCATTACAGACTATATAATAGTTCATGAGATACAGCCCGATGATAGAGCGTTAGTAACAGAGTCCCGTTGGCACCCTTTGGGTACGGAACCCTAGAAATATAAAATTATGTAAGTAGTTGGTAACATACATACCTTTATCTGCAAAGATCCACTGCACTCTTTGACCTTCACACATCTCCAATGGCTCCATCCACTTTTAGTTTCCCGCTTTTTTGTGTACTGGTAACCAGCTCTCAATAAAACCAAACCACCGTTTCGTTTTATAAAAGTCAATTCTCCTGGTACCGAACTTGTTGAAGGCTGATCAGCTTCTTCAGACATTACTGAGATAAAAATACACAACATGAGTTTGTGAATATATCTTAGTACCCTACAAATAAATTATTTACCTCTAATTTTGGACTACACTCATTTTTAAATAAGCACTGTATTATTAAGTAACATTTTAAAACCAAAGGAAATTTTAAATAAAATAAAATTCGCATAAAGTTCACTAAAATACTCACCTAATAAATAAATATCACTTCCTTCCTACACACTTCACTGAGTTATTATTACGTATGCACCGCACGGAAAAGTACTGAGAAATAGATAACATTTCTATCAGGATCAGAGCTTATTAGAAATAATAATAATTATGCGCACCGGCAGCACTAACAGATAATTAGAAGAAAAACGGACCTTATTCCATTGATTTAAGTTTGTGCCATCGACACAATAAAACGTCTCTGATTGGTTGCTTCGGATTTACGAAAACAATGTAGCAAACTCACCCTTTTTCGCAGGTAAAATTTTTTAAACAAAAGGTTTCAATTGAACGTGTTCTATAAGTTGTATGTAAAAATATTGGATTAAAGTTAATATTATTATATAGCGTATTAGCATAGTCTAGTACTTACTATTAGGTACAAGTAAGGCATTGTGCTACAATCGCATCATAATTATAAATAAAAACATTTTGATCATCTAATACCAATGGTATTTGTTTCTAGCTGACTGTACCAAAATTCATGTTTTGGTATTAGTTCGGAATAGATCGTACATTTATTAAAATTAATTTAAAGAGTGGTATCCGATCGGAATATAAAATAAAAAAGTACAAAAACAAATACCATTGGTATTAGATGATGGTATTGGATCGGAATAGATCGTTTTTGTCGAACCTCATAAAATTATTAATATTATAATTATTAATAAAGAAAAATTATAAACGTATCTATGTATATGTATATGAAAATGCCTTAGCCACTGGACAAATGATGTAATACATACTTAGTTTTTTATAAGCGGACCCATTTACGAGCTCTGATTTCTTGATTGCAATTTGGCATTTAAAATCGGAGCTCGCCTCCTTCCCAACATTCCTTAGACCGGTTTTCATCGTCTGGCGAAGGCGAGTAATATTGATTTCTCGAAAAAACCTCAAGGATAAACACAGGTATTAGTTCTAGGTATTACAACTTTAATTCGCCCTACGGTAGCCTTCTGAAACCTGTTTTACCGGTACAATAAATTCAATGATAGCACAAATAGATGTTCTTGAAGATAACCAACGATCTTGTAGGTACTTTAGCTCGTACTAATATTACACAAATCCTTACTATATAGTAATATTATAAATGCGAAAGTAATATAGTAATATTATAAATGCGAAAGTAACTCTGTCTGTCTGTCTGTCTGTCTGTCTGTCTGTTACTCTTTCACGCCAAAACTACTGAACGGATTTAAATGAAATTTGGTATACAGATAGTCTAGACCCTGAGAAAGGATACAGGCTACTTTTTATTGCTTTTTTTACTTTTTAAATGCTACCCAAAGATACTATTCCACGCGGACGAAGTCACGGGTAACAGCTAGTTATAAATAAATATGAAGTTACCGAGACATGACACTATCGGATTTTTATTGATGAAAGACACATACTAAATGAGCAAAGTTTAAAGGCTATCAATAATGAAGTATACGTTGTGTTAAATCTAAAATTTTCGATAACAATATACATCAAAGCAGCACCACGGAAACATTCTGCCTCACTTGACCCACACACCGTGTTCCTGTGTTCTGGAATTGCTCCCTATTTTCCCAAGAGTTCACAGCATAGGACTCTTCAAAAAGAAGTGAATAGTTTTCGATAGGTACCTATATTCCAAGTGTAAGGGCGAAACACGTGTCGTGTTGAATAGTTTCTCGATTTTTCGGGAAATTATAGTAGCGCGGGAATTGTTACAAAGATATTTTTAATCCATCACTTGTTTATAAGACTTATTTGATGAGAACCTTTAATTAAAATATTGTTCAAACCTCTATGTTTTCTGTCAAATGTCAACATCAGCTGTTCACATATAATATAACGCAATAAGAACTAGTTAAACAACATTGTTATGTCACATAATTAATTATAGTACAATAAATGTAGTAATATAGATAAGCCGTCTGTCGTAAAAGTCTTATGTAATTTTTCAAGGTTAAACGCATTTAGAACCATTTTGATTACATAAAGTAGAACTTACTTTGATAAACGGTTTGCTTTTAATTTTGAAGGTTAAGTACTTCCAAATAATAAAAAATAGAACCCTTATAAAATTATTCGTGTTTCTCTCTGTTCGTCTCTAACAGACTAGGGCAATAAAATAAAAATTTGGCACACATATATTTAATTAAACTGATTTGAAGTGTCGAGACAAGATAAAAAAAAAATTAACAAACAATTTTTATTAGTAAGAATTACTTTTGTATTGACTAGTTTTAATCTACAGTAACAAGAACACACATAGACACGTACAGAAACCGCGAATGTCTTTTAGATAAAAAGTGACCCCATTGCTTAGAATAAGATTACTTCAAAGTCAACCCGTTTTTTAAAATTTCGTTCCAATTTGCTTTCTATTTAGTCACAATTTTAAGCGCTACGGACTAACCTAAATTATGTAATAGTGTGTAAACACAGTGTAAAAAGCCTTTTTTTCCCGACTAGTGATTAAAAAATGTATCATAAATTCGAAGTTGCAGGTAAGTAAACTTACTGTTGCTAATGCATTATGCAATATAAGTAAAGCAAGAGCATCCGTGTTCAACACAACATGTGAATAATGTAATAACTTAACGATGACTGTACTTAATGGGCCTTGACGATTCCATTTACTGGTAAGTATATTTGTGCTTAAATACCACTTAAATCATACTAATAATATTATGAAGATAGAATATTTATATTTTTGTAATAAGTAAAATCAAAAACTACAGGACCAATATCAGTAATTATTTCACAATTGCAAAGCTATAATATTAATGTGTAGCAAAGGTTGTTTATAACTGGAATAAACTTGGTGTATCTTCAAAAAATGTCATAATGTGTAAATAAGGCGTAAAATCTATACTTTATACTTATAATAATATGAAGATTTATATTTTTGTATGTTTGTAACGAGTAATTTTAATAATTATGTAGCCATTAGAATGCTACATTTTCCTTGAGTAACGTTCACTATATTTTATACCAGAAAAAAATAGGAATCGTTACGAAAACTGCAATAACTGCTTTAACCCAAGCTGTAAAACCGTTTTTTATATTATATAACTACTAATAATTTACTAATTTATTTATTTCAATAACTTAAAACATAGTATTTGACATTTTTGAAACTTCCCTTTAATCATACAGTTCATTGAGTTAAAAACTTCGCTCTCCCATAACATAAGAATTATTAAGCTACTGAACACAAACCAAAGAAAATTAAAAAGTGATATATAATGATAAAGAAGTAATTATAATAAATAACAGAAACAACAAAAAAAAACTAATATGATTTTAATAATTATTTCACTATTAAAATGCTATACTTTCCCTGAGTAACGTAAATTATATTTATTAATAAAAAATATAGGGATCCTTACGAAAACTGCAATAATGTAGCCCAAGGTGTAAAATATTAATTAAATAGCCACCAAAGCGAGGAAGTGCCACTATTTTCAAAAATAAACTTCAACCTTATCGTTTAGAAAGAAACAGTTACAATCCACGTGTTTATAAACTTTAATATTTTGAAGGTTAAAAAGGCCATTGATCATTATGCAATTCATCTAAAACGACATTCAATTGAGTATGAAAAATGATTTCTCAATTTTACATTAGTTGAGTTACGATATAGTGGGCAATTTTACGAATCTCGTTAGAAATCTGTCTGATAGTCGTTCTAATAAAATTAATGTATGCAACTCATAACCCAATCTTATTGCTTAAGCTGTCAAGTAACCGGTTTTTAGACAATTGAAATCCAATGTACAGATAAGATATTAATATATTGTTGCGATTTTGTGATTCGAATTTAATCGATATATATGACTTCTACGAGATTGACAGCGTGGCCTTTTTTTGCTAATGCTTAAACTGATTTTCAATAATAATAATTATTATTAAATAAATAAAATCTTACAGCGACATCTAGCGTTGAAGTTGACGACGCCGACATGTCAATAGTAAAAATCCCTTCACCACTCTGAGCTGGAACCACTTTGGTGCCTCTTTTCGGCATCCTGAAGCACCCAATCACTTTATACGAACGCACCATTTCACTAACACTCACACCAAAACAACACAAACACTTTAAAGACACTCTTTTAATTCAAACTTTTTAGTTGAATTAGCACGCGACGTATATTTTTGTTACTATTATGTGTGCTAATTAGCGCGGACGTGCGAATATTGATCGCGTTTTGTTTAGCGTGCGCGCGCGCAAGGTAAGCGCGTTCGAATGACAGGTTTGGGTCATTTAAAATGCCGATGCCGAGCTGGCAAGGCAAGGCAGGCGCGTGGTGCCGTTACAGCTGATAAAGAAAAGGTAACTTATTATTGAGCATGTTTTAACAATTGGACAAAGCGGTTGGGTATTGTCTTCGGTTTTACGTAGTCGATGTGGGATTTTAAACAGCAACCTACACAATTCAGGTACCTGAATTATGTAGATTGCTGTGTAAATAAAGTACTACAAGAGAAAAATAATGCAAGAGAAATTAAAGTATAGTCGTTAAAAAATACTTTAGCTAGTACTCAGTTATGAACATTAAATGCGCTATTTGTTAATGAACTATAAAATATTTTTTTTATATTTATTTGTTTTTATTAATTATAGAACTGGGGGCCTACCGCCGAATTCGATGGATTACCGGTAATCCATCTAGATCAAACTTTGATTTGCGTTCATTAATCCGTACCGGGGAATCTGCCGCCAGCCAAATCTCATTCATGACCTTCAGTCCGTGACAGACCAATAGGTAAATGGAGAACGCCATTTTGTTTCGATTTCCATGAGTTCGGCGGTACGATGAATCAATTCGAAATCCATTTTGCCTTATAATCGATTGCCATCGAACTCGGCGGTAAGCCCCCTGGCATGTTCGCTCCGCGATGTTAGGTGGTCTGAAATGATTCCCAAAGTTATGCAGTTCACAGACCTTCTTTGTATAGCTTTTATATTGACTTAGACTGAGATGATTGCGATAATGACTATTTGGCACTATAACATAATGTGGGGCTTGTTATAAAACAAGTTCTAAAGTTAAACCAGGTTTAATACTAGTGCTGTCACTTTCATTTGATAAGATGAAGACAGTGACAGCACTATCAAACCTAGTCTAACTTTAGATCTTGTTTTGTAATAAGCCCCAAAATATTTTATTGAAATACAGTTACATATTATGTAATGGCATAGCTGGTCTAAGCTTTATTTTGTATATAAGGCATTTACTATTAGGTAACAAAGGAAACTACCTGAATAGACTATATGGCAGATAAAAATGCTTGGGATTAAACTTCCGTTATAGGCTTAAAACATGAATATTGTTAATGTTTATATTGCATTGTATAGCTTCACAGACTAATGAAGATTGTAACTAACCAATTGATAATTTAAAGGAGCATAGCCTGTGAGCTTCTTACTAGTTCTTCTTACAGAGCGGTGGCTCGGAACTTAGATTCACTTATACTTAAATATCTTTTGTTTTTTTAATTGTTTGGTTGCAAGTGAATCTAAGCTTCGTGATTTCAGTATAATTATATTTTGATTGTTTTTTTATATTTGTTATTAATTTTGACGTTTTCAAGTACTATTATTAAATTTATGAAATAATAAGTTTTTTAAGTTTAAAGTTACCAACCAGCGCTAATAAGTACATTAACTGTAGTTTGTTAGCTGTGATGGGATCTTTGAAAATATCTGGCAAAATCTTTATCTTGATAGTTATACGGTAATAATGAGAACTAAAAATTTGCACTAACAAGTAAACTAACTGTTGATTGCTTGCTGTGGTGGGTACTACGTTACGGGTGGTTTGCCGCCAGTTCGATGACTCAGAGCCGCGTCACGGTGAAGGCTTCATCGCGACGCACACCAGGAAAACGTCACTGTCTCTGATGTGACGTCATTGGAAAAGAAGCTGGTCGGATTTTTAAATCACCGCATTGTAATTACTAGGAAGATCAATCATATGCTCATAAATAAGACCTCATTGGTAAAAGATACATTTGATGACGACATTAAATACCTATAAGAAAATAATGCCCTTTGTAAAAAAAGCTATGCTAGCTAAGCTAAAAGCTACCAGACAGTGCTGTGAAAATAATGTATCGACTTCTTGGCGGGAAAGTGAAGCGCCATGTCTGCAGTTTTGTTTTATTTTCTAAAATTTGTGATATTTTGAACAATAATGTGTAATATCGTCAGATTATTAACCGTTTAGTGTTTGTGAACGTACATGAGTGTTGGTAAATAAAACAAAACAGTGCAATATCACTTTTTAAATTCTCTCAAAAAGTCCATGTGAGATCTTTATATTGTCCCATATCTTTACTGAGGACTCAAGAAGTCCCTTGGGGGGATGGCATCTCATTTACCATTTATCATCTTTATCATCACTCATTCTCATTTACTATAGTTTATATGTTATTAATATATCGCTTACTTGACACTAGCTAAATATGCAAACCGCACGAAGCCTTTATTTAAAAATAATATAGTCATTTATTCAAGTTTGGCTCTAAAGAGCTCTTATGAACGTCAAAACTTAAAAACTAGCGCGCCCATTCACTGCGGGCGGGAGCTTCATCGTAAAAGAACGGGCAAGAAAATCGTCAAGGTTAGTTTTTTCTCACGACAGTTACAAGACAATGTACTTAGTAGCAAAACAATTTGACAAGTCTACAAAAACCTGTGTTCTGCAGTCACAAGATTTAAAACAAAAGAAGAAAATAACTTTTTCTTAATAATAATAATGTACCTTTAGATTGAGGTGCCACTTTTTGTATCTTATATAACTTTATTAAGTAGTAACCAAACTATCTTTTGTCGGTTTACTGTGGTAGGTTCTAAGTTAACCCTTTACAGGGCATTGGTCAATATATGACCGCCAAAAATTGAACCTTATGGAGTTGGCTAAAAGTGCAAAACCAATGAAAAAATTCAACATGTTCTATCCATTAAAGGGTTAAGGGTGGTTTGCTGCCAGTTGCCACGTCACGAATAAGGCTTCATCGCGATGCACACCAAGAAAACGTAACACGTGACGTCATTAGAAAACAAGCTGTGCAGACTTTTTAGATCAACAGATTTCGATTACTTGGAATATCTATAACATATTTTAAATGACTAAGCTGTTTGTCGGCCAGCTAATGTTAAGAGGTTAAAGGTTTCTAAAAAAGTTTCTAAAAAATATAATTAAAATTCTACATACCATCACGCCTGTTTCCCCGAAGGGATAGGCAGAGGCATAATATACGTCCACACTTTGCCAATTGTGTTGTTGTTCCAACGTATTAGGTGGCGAGCCTATTACCGCTTACCGGGCACTTCTATGTTCTCTACTCTCTCATACTCACATATATTATGACCAAACATACGCACCTCCGGTGCGAAACAGTCACTTCTGCAAATAATGTAATCTCCTATTTCAGCCTATTAATTTTAAAACTTAATTTTCAGACTTCATTTCAAAGTAAAACGAAATATGTTACAATTTGGTACATTAGCATTTTTTCTCATAATCACATCAATTTCGACAAAATTGCATAAGTGACGTTGTAGCACCGTAGGTGCGTATATCCATACATTCACGCCTGATTCTCCGAAAGGGTCTGAATCTTTACTATAAAACATATTCATAATAATAGAATTTTAATGTACTTGGGTGTACGGGGATCCTACCATCATCTTTGGAGCCCAAGCCAACCTCACCTGCAACTCAGCGGACGAGGCTCTGGCGAATATAACAGTGCCCGGTAAGCGGCAATAGGCTCGCCACCTATTACGTGGGACCAACTATACAATTGGCGGAGTGTGGGCGTATAATATGCCTCTGCCTACCCCTTCGGGGAAACAAGCGTAAGGGTATGTAAAAAGCGGTTATTTTAACATGACAAAAAGACACTAATTTTAATTATCTATCTATATAGATAATAATATACGATCTTAAATCACGACCGCTAGTCAAGGCGTAATAATTTAAAAATATCTTTATAAGTATACTGTGCCTCGGTTATACTGGTTAAGATAACCGTTATCTTGTTGAAATAAGTTAAAAACGACATTGTATAAGAGTATCAAGATAGTCGGAAGAATAATATATAACTTCATAGTAATAAAATAAAGCCGCCGACCATTTTGTCCTATTTGTTTGTTCAAATGCAATAACCTCGGAAAGTACTGAACAGATGTTTTATAGTTTTTACTAAGAGACGAGGTGATTTATGGGGAAGACTTTAAAGAGCAAAGAACTCCTTTACTGTCAAAACTTTTTTTTCTAAAAGATATTTTAGCATATTAAGTACAGGTGGTTAACAGCCGACCCTGGGTGCCCACTTCCTATTAATATTGACATTTTACTTTCTTCTATGTCCTTAGTTCCTTCTTACTTATTGTATTTAGTGAATTTATTGTAATTAGTAAATTAAAAAATTAAATAGTATCTTTAATTTTCTAAGTGTATAATTAGATTTGTTGTTTCTTTGTTTGTTAATAATTAAGTGTGCTGTTATTCAAAGTCGTAATATAGATTTTATTTATTTTGTTGCATTTAGTTAAAGTTCGCCTGGGAAATCAACGTTTGATTTTAAACACATCAATTGTCGATATTTTTTTTTTATTTACTTGAAACTTGGCATGGCTCAATGTGGAAATATATAAATAAATATGAATAATACTTATTCTCTTACAATCACACCAATTATTTAGTTTCAAGATAAGTATCATTAAGAACTTGTGTTATGAATACTAAAGAACGGATAAACATACTTACATACTTTTTTTTGTAAATATATACTTAATATACATAGGAAAACACCCAGACCAGAACAAATATTCTCATTCATGCGCACAAAGATTTGTCCTGCGTGGGAATCGAACCCTCGACCTCTGGAACAAAGTGCAGGTATACTGACCTCCACGCCATATCGGTGGTCAAAATATTCGGGAGGCCTATGTTTACCATTATGAAGTTATTTTGCTGGCGACTCAGGATCGCTCAATGTGGAAATATATTAGGAAGGCCTATTTTTACCATGATCATGTTATTTTGGACGAAATTGCAAATATTTGTAAGCATAAATACGAATACTTGCCTTAGTCTTAAAATATAAGTAGGTATATATGTTTATTTGTTGTATAGTACTCATTGCGTTTATCTGTGCCATTACCCATTCATAGTACAAGTAAGTTAGTGGGTAAAAGTGCTGTGCGAAATATACAAGATATTTTTTTCTCTGACTCCAATCACTTTGGTCGCTGACGAAGCGACGCGTGCGCATTTGCATTTCAATCGCAACATTATGCTATTAGCGAAAGTCTCCGTCTGTTCACGACTCCACGTACAACGACTTCAGATAATCTAATATGCACTGCAATTATTTCTGATTCTCATTATAAGTTTTTCAATATTCGGTACGATGTAATAAGTCTAAAGTCAATTAATATTTTTAAATAAATACCTAATTATAACTGAGAATATTTATATCATGAATGCGAAAGAAGGTCAGACCTTGGATGTGTCGTTTGTGTGGTTTTTAGGAGCTTCCGTGCTCCAGAAAGCTCGTGAAGCCATTGGTCCAGATTGTATATGTAATTCATCATCATCAACTCAAAACATCATCAAATCATACTTCGACCAATTTGGTGTCGCCCTCATTCAACCACCTCCATTTCATTCTATTTTGTGTTATCAATTAGGACCCAATCTTTAGTAACTAGCATTTCATGTGTGATTATTACACACCGGGAAACGTCATATTCGCCATTTAAGAGAGATACTCTTAAATTTATACTCAAAAAGGTTCAATTGTGTTTTAATTTATGGGATGAGGTTGGTACCAAAAATGTTTATCTATCCGTTGCCATATTTTCCAAAAAAGGTCTGATGGTTTATCTGTCCGATTGGTAACTTGTATACCTTATTAAAATAACAATTTGTTGTTGTTGCTAGAACTGAAAAAAATAAACAGTATAAAAAAACTTACATAAGTAGGTATATATTTTAATGGTCAAAAATGAAATTCTAAAACTGGTTAAAATGTTCGAAGCTCCTCAATTCTCTTGAACAGCCGGATTTTCATTTCCAGCTGCGCGAGTATCCAGTCTGGCGGCAGCTTGACGTAGCGGATGTCATGCTCCGAATACTGACCTTCGATTCTGAACATCACCTGGTATGAAATGATACTCTGTTATATTTTAAAGTTACATTACACCATAAAGCTAAAAGCGATAGAGAAATTTGTTTACATAAAATAAAATGATTTTCATCACGTTTGAGCGAGAAGTTTTTTGTGTTGCTGCGTGTGTGGTCTATCTGTAAACATCATCTACTTACAGGTTCTAAGTTACTACTCGTTACTAGCTCCTAGAAGAAGCGCTCGTAGCTCAGCGGTGCTCGGTGGTCGGAATCGGTCACCAAAGTAAAACAGAGTTTACAGAGGTCAGTCCTTGGATGGGTGAACATTTGAGTGGCATTTGATATCGAACTCGGAAGATCTGCTTCTTCTGATTTCTGCTTCGGAAATATGTTAAGCCGTTGGTCCCGGTAAATGTGGTAGTCGTTAAGCCTTGTTAGAGGTCTACTGGGCGGCTTGAAAAATTCTAACAGCAGGACGCTATACACCTGCCTCCGCCAATTCGCACTGGGTCAGCGTGGTGGAGTATGACCCAATATCCTCACACCTTGGTATGTGAGAGGAGGCTTTTGCTCAGCAGTGGGACGTAAGTGGGCTGAGATGATGATCATATCTCCTAGAGATAAAAAATTTTTTTGTTTTATTTCTATTTGTTATAGCGATATTATTATGTAGAGGTGAGTGGTATAATTTGTTGATAGGGAAGTGATGACTCACAGAAGGAGCAGCTCTCTTGGCTGCAGGTTCCAGGTGTTTGTCTTGCACCCTGAAAAATACTGACACCGTCGCTTGAGGAACGGGGTAAGCGATTGTAGGCTGACTGAATATTGCCTGTCAAATAAAATACATGCTTACTTGTTGATAGTGAGGTGTATAGGGATCCTATCAAGACCTAAGGAGCCCAAGCCAACCTCACCTGCAAGTGTCATGTCGATATGACGTATCTATAAATAAATAATAATAAATAAATATTTTCTGACAATTACACAATTACTTAGTTCCAATATAAGTAACATAAAGAACTTATATTATGGATACTTAAATATTTTTTTTTTGGAAAACCATACTTTATATATTATTATGTCACTGTAAAATTGTAAAGAACGTTAAATTATAATCTATCCCGCGATATTGTAATCTGTCGAAAAATTGTGATCCGTAACAAACCGCTCACAATTTAACGCATTATTTTTCGACAGATTACAATATCGCGGGATAGATTATAATTTAACGTTATTTACAATTTTACGGTGACATATACATAGGAAATACACAGACCAGAACAAAATTCATGTTCATGCACACAGTGATTTGTCCAATGTGGGAATCGAACCCACGACCTCAGGAGCGTAATGCGGGTATACTCACCAGGCCATATCGGTCGTTTCATCTATGAAAATTGGGTCCGTGGTACAAAAACAGATAAGAACTTACCTCAAAGTAGTAATAATGCGAGCATTCATCATGTGAGCCACCCATGTACTTGAGCATGTACATCAGTGCGTCAGTGAGTTTCCATGTCTTTTCTATGGTCTTCCTGATGAGTCTCTCGCTAGTCCAGGCTAGAGGACCTCCGAGCCCACTCACTGATACCTTTACTTTTGGAGACAGGAGACTGCGACTGACTGCAAAGCACGCAACTACTGTCATAATTATTTCTATTATTTAATGGAGCATATGGCATGCCTCTGTTCTTTTTTAAAAAATATTTAGAAAAAGTAAACCCAACTTTAGGTGTAAGACTAACCTACTTTGTATTTCTTATTCTTCTTTAAGACCTCAGATTTTGTGATTGATATAAATTATCCTAGTTTTAGGACATATATACATACATTTACGCCTGTTTCCCCAAAGAGATAGGCAAATGCATATTATACGCCCACACGTCGACAATTAGATAGGTGGTGGCGAGTCACTGCTATGTTTGCCAGAGCCTCCTCTGTTGATCGGCAAGTGCACCACTTGCAGGTGAGGTTAGCTTGGGCTCCTGCGATTTTAGGATCCCTATTTATGTAATTGTCAGAAAATATTTATTTATAGTCATACTCGCAAGGTCTCTTAGAGTCTGCCTCTCGCCCAGCTCTTCCTTGGCTCTGTTGAGCACGAACACCACAGTGTCAATAGCTTGCTCTTCGTAACATTTTATCTCTGGTATATTCATTTTTAAATGCAGATAAAACAGTACACAAATAAAGGTTTTTCCTGTTGTAAAGAAACTTTGTTTTTATTTACACGCGTGACACTTTCGGAGTGTCAATATGACTGTTCACAATATTTTTTTATTATTCATAACTCCGCGAGAGGACATCTTGGCGGGAAAGTGAAGCGTCATGTCTGTAGTTTTGTGAATTTCTAACATAAATGTGTAATAACGGTGGATTATTAACTGTTAAGTGTTTGTGAACATACATGAGTGTTGGTAAATTAAACAAAGCAGTGCAACATCACTTTTCAAATTCTCTCAAGGAGTCCATGTGAAATCTCAGTATAGTCCCACATCTTTACTGAGGACTCAAGGGGCTTAGGGGAGGGTATCTCATATACCATTTATTATCATTATCACCATCCGTTCTCATTTGCTATGATTGATATACTATTAATATATCTCTTACTTGACATTGGCTAAATGTGTTTGACTTCGAGGTCTTCCATGCTTTGGAAGGCAAGTAAGCAGTTGGTCCCTGTTACATTGATGTGGTAGGCGTTTATCTATGTTAGAAGCCTTATAGAGCGGCTTGAAATTCTAACAGCAGGACGCCACACACCTGCTTCCGCCAATTCCCTCTGGGTTCGCGTGGTGGAGTGGTCAACAATAAAAAATATTTAAAAAATAGGCGTGGACATATCACACAGCATCATCTAGTTCCAAACTACCCATATCTTCGTTGGTTACTAGACAAGGGATAAACATAATTACATACTTTTTCATTTTTGTAATTAGATACTTATATAACATAAAAAAACCGAAAGTCTAGAGCAAATATTAATTTCCTAGCAAACAAATGTTTGTCTTGTGTGAGAATCAAACCCACGATCTTAAGCTTACAGACTTACGCGCCATTTCGGTCTTTAGAACAATGGAGTGCGACTGATAATTCAGGTCTTAAAATTAAACTAACTAAACACTAAGATAAAACTTTTAAGTACGAGTACTTAATCATCCCATCATACAATATTTACACAGTAAATACCTAGACAGTTAGTACTAGTATTGACACAACAGTTTAGCAGCACTTTGTACTAGAAGGTAGTTGCTGATGAGTCACAGAAGCGAAAGTAAACATCTACACTGTGACTCACAAGGCTTACAATAAGGCTACTTAATAATGGAGTCGAAACATATTTGGACCATGTTTGTTTGTAATATTTATATGTATTGGCAATCACGATTATTTGTCGCGACATCCGGCGGAAACCAGTGTCTCTACAGCCGGAAAACAGATTTCAATGGCGCCTTTCGAAAAGATGGCGCCACTGAGGAGAGTGAATAAAACTCGCCTCGTTGCTGCACGGGGAGATCCGATGTTCGAGCAGGCAGATGCTTCAAGCCACGAACACCTCCGTGGCTTGGCGCCGCTGCACGCTCGACCACCGGATGCCAAGGCCTATGCCCGAAGCCTAATCCCTCGGGAGACCTAGGAAGTGACCTGACGCCATCCAGAATAAGACACCATGCTAGCTGATCGCCCCAGGGCTTGATCGCAGCACTACCGGACATGACACCCCCGGACATTACCATCGGCTAAATTAGCCAACACAACGACGCGCCCGAATTCACGGGCACCGCAAGAGACCGCGCCGAAACCCCCCCAAGGGGTTTCGTAAGAACATACCACGAACGGGGAGATTTTGCTGTTGGACGTCGAAGCGATAACATGAACTTTCCGGAGCGTTAAATTTATAGTCTGATTTTTAGTTTTAATAAACCATAGTTTGGGAGTAGCTGCTTCGTTATTTCGACAACATATGGAAACGCGAAACGACTAACAGCGGTAGGAGGCGAAGAACTGACAATCGAGCTCGGTGTCGTGGCCATCAGAGAGGCCTTTTACAGCAGTCGACGAAGATAATAGGGATCATATCAAGACCTTAGGAACCCAAGTAAACATCACCTGCAATTAGTGCAACTGCTCAACGGACGAGGCTCTGGCAAACATATAAAAAGCAAATTTAAAAAACAACCAAATTGGTGTATGTGCAAAATTGTAATTTATTTATTAGTATAAAATAAATTGTAATAAGTATAAAAGAGACTGACCCACAGACAAACCAGTCAAACGGTTTTGTGGGATATGTTTTTATGTAACTTGCATTACTTAAAGGAAATAAACGTTTTATCTATCTATCTAAAAGAAGCGGCAATAGGCTCGCCACCTATTACTGTGGATCTAAAATAGAATTGGCAAAATTTGGTAGTATAATATGCCTCTGCCTTCAGGGAACCAGGAGTAAGTGTATGTATGTAATGTTTTATAGGGAAAAGTGTGATAAAAAGTATCCTTTATGTTAATTCAGGTAATAAACTACCTGCGTGCCAAATTTTATTCAAATCCGTTAAGTAGTTTACGCGTGAAAGAGTAACAAACATACATGGTTCGCATTTGTAATATTAGTAGGAAGTAGTGTCTGATACTCAAATTATTAATAGTTCCGTTAACACCTCTTTGCAAGCTTGTTTAAGATTTGTGTAACAAATAGGTACAAAACTTCTATTCAAGTTTGGCTCAATAAAGTTATTATAAAAGTCAACTTAAAAAAACTAACGCGCCCATTCACTACCGGCGGGAGCTTGATCATAAAGAAATGGGCATGAAAATACAAAAAAACTGACTTAATAATTAAAACATTCAGCAAATCGACCAGTGTACAATAACTTGTGTTCTATAGTCACAAGATTTAAAAGAAAACAAAATAAATTTTCAACTCAGTCCACCACACCCATTGATAAAGTGCACGCTTAAACGAACGCTGAACTAGACACGCTACGATCGTCTATTTAATTAGGAATTCATATAAATACCATCATTAAACAATGCCACACAATACACATACATTTAATTACCTACACGTGTTTTAGGTTCATGTTAGATTTAACTGCTTCCTGAATTGTAGTAGATACACATTAGAGATAATAAAAATAACCACACAATGCAGTCACCGCGGTGGCTGCACAGAATTCGGTATATCCTACCTTGCTTCTGAAATCGTAGGTTCGAATCTCAAGCGAATATGTCTTTGTGTATATACATACTCACATACATACGTAATATCACGCCTATTTCCCCGAAGGGGTAGGCAGAAGCATATTATATACGCACACACTTTGCCAGTTATGTTGTTGGTCCTACGTAACAGGTAGCGAACCTATTGCCGCTTACCGGGTACTTTTATATTCATCAGAGCCTCGTCCGTTGATCGGCAGGTGCACCACTTGCAGGTGAGGTGGGCTTGGGCACCTCAGATCTAGGTAGGAACCCTATACACCCATGTCTTTGTGTTTTGATTTGAATTTTTTCCTAATTTTAAATTAAATGTAGATAGGTAATAACCAGGATATTAACATGTCTTTTGGTGCATAGAGTACGCGATTTGATATTTTATAAAATCTTTTTGAAATGGCTGCTAATACTCAGTGATAGTTTTCCTTTTTGCATTTTGCATACATCGCCTCCAAAATACTTAAGAATTGTTAGATACAGTTACAAAAAGCAAGCACTTGTAGTACCACATCTAGTTCTATTTTCAATAGTCATATGGTCAAATACAAAATGGCACAAGCGCTCTATACAACGACCTACAAAGCAAGCGTGTCCCAATAGCATGAGGGAATGTCAGTATTATGAGTATTATGTAAATGTACATGTACCTATGTAAGTATCTTGAATACTAGTTCCATTGCTCAGTTGCTCACGTGAGTGATTCATACAGTTTCGAAGTCAAACGTGACAAGGATATAATGTGCTGGATGTGGTAACAGTTAGAAAATCATTACTTATAACCTTATAAGTTATGACAAACAAAATAATCACGATACATATCTGTGTTTATTTGTCGCATGTAATTTACTAAAATGGTTAGACCGTACTAGAAGGCTCTTTCAGTAGAATAGGTTTAAAAAAGTAGATAACGTAGCCTACTTTTATTTTTCAAGACTTTTTATTACCCGTAAGGGTCATTAGTCGTAAGTAACGTGGAGAAAGTCACAGGTATATGTGAACATTTTCCGCAGAATATGGAAAAGAACTACAATAAGGTTTAACTACATTAAACGCTAACTATTCTGTACATTTTTTTATATTCATAGGAATTTTTATTTGTTTTATTCCAAAGTCTAATTAATACTTATTAAAGTTTGTCTTAATAAAGCTCAATTGAACGTCACCTTAAAACTAACGCACCTAATCTGGCCTATGTTATGACTTTTCTAGCATTATCACATATTGCGAACGTATATAGAAGTCGTATGGTATAATAATCACCTAAACGTTGCCCCGGTTGTCATTGCCACGTTACGGGCCCGGGGTCTGCTAAATAGGTTGGATATGCGCAATTGAGCACACATTAAATCCTCTTTTTTTTATTAAAAAATATTCAACACAAAGGTTAGACTATAAAATGAATCTCTATTCTCTCCGCGAGCAATGGCTTATCTAGTATTACCACATATCGCGAACGTTACGACCTATGTATGGTATGCGCACACGCAGCTGACTGCCAGTTGTGAGCCGGTTACACTGACGAGCACTTGACATTAATTTAAGATTTGGACATAAATGACAACATACCATCTTTTTATATCGTTATTCTTGTTAATAAAGTGTTGTTTTAACTTGTAAATGTTCTGTGAAAGTAGGATATTTTTTGCTGTTAAATGTTAAAACAAAGTGAAATTTTAAATAACTTAAATCATGTGTAAACAGTTTATAATTATAGTGAATCAGTGATTTAAACTATTAACATAAAAAATAATAGGGATATTTGAACTTTTATACAAACTACTTTATCAGTCGTTTTTATACGGAAAAGGTGCCTCTTTTCAAGTGAATGCGGGATTAATCAGTTGAAATTATATTAAGTGCCCTAATTAATAATTCAGCAGAATTAAAAGTGAATTGTGTGTGTTTACAAAAAAATGTTAACAGAACTTACTTGAGGTTTTTCTCGATAAAAGTGGCGTTGTTTTTCAAAAGTTTTTGTTTAGATATAAATACATACAAAAAGATTTTAATATGCGTAACTATGTGTCATAGTAATGAAATAGACCTTGATAAATAACGTACTATACCTAATCAAAAGGTTTTACTATGCGCATTTGTTTCATAATGATGTGACCTTGTTGAATAACGAATACCTAATACATGTAAACTAGAAATAACCTTTGTGTGGTATTTCAACGAGTTTCTCTGTAGTCCTTTTATAAGTTCGAGCCACAATGGGTGCGTTGGATTGTGTTCAGATACCGAATAGCAAGATGACCGGAAGTACTGAGGTTTTTGCAGTCAGTATGTCATCGAACTCCACATTGAACGAACCGGTGAGTAATAACTATTCTTACCTGTTGTTTTCGTGTCATTTAACCAAATTGTAACAGTAAAAATATAATTTTCAGCGATTTTTTTTTCTTTTAAATAATGGCTTCGTGCGTCTAGCACATCTAGCCAGAGTCAAGTAAGTGATATATTAATAATAAATAATTCGTAGTAAATGAGAATGAGTGGTGATAAAGATGATAAATGGTAAATGAGATACCCTCCCCTAAGCCCCTTGAGTCCTCAGTAAAGATGTGGGACTATACTGAGATCTCACATGGACTCCTTGAGAGAATTGGAAAAGTGATGTTGCACTGCTTTGTTTGATTTACCAACACTCATGTATATTATTCACAAACACTTAACGGTTAATAATCCACCGTTATTACACATTAACGTTAGAAATATCACAAATTTTAAAAAATAAAACAAAACTGCAGACATGACACTTTACTTTCCCGCCAAGAAGTCCCTTTCAGCGATTTATTTCTACCATTAGTCTCGGCTTACAATTGTCGAAGGAGGATCAATGAAGACGGTGTCGCAGCCTCCTTTCTCTCTGTTGTCTGCGTCGAGTAGACAGTGAAGGCGTCCCTTTCTCTTATCCGATGTGCAGCCTCTTTTGGCGACATTACGTTTTTGCAAATACATACAAGCAACCGCTTTCCAAACCCTCTTACATTCTGAAGAGCACGCTCTTCATATAATAATCATTTCCTGGAGTTGCTGGAAACTATCGAAACAACAAAATCTTAAACAAACGCCATTTGACGTCCAATTGCAATTGTACATATTATACAGAAATGGTTCTCCTTATCTATATCTCGAGGGGCGATAGCTCAGTGGCGAGACCTATAGCCGTCAAAAACAGAGAGTATCGGGTTCAAACCCTGGTGATGCACCTGTGGCTTTTTGAAGTTATATGCGTAATTATCACTTGCGCCTCGGAAAGCACAGCTGGTTTGACCATAGAATGATGTTTGCCTTTTGGTTGCGGAGGTCGGCAGTCGTTTCATGTAATAACTGAAATACACTCATACCACAACCAGTGGGCAGACCCTGGGCCCTGGGCTTCAGTCTTGGGCAACCAGGATAATGCTAAGATATGATAATTTTGGTTCTCCTTATCTCTACTCTACATAACAACATCATTTATATTACATGTACGCACCATATAGCTCTGGCTATATTGTCATTATGATCTTTAGTTAATTATGTGTCATTATATTATTATTAACAAAAGAAGAATCATACCTAACTACATTTTAACTTAAAAATTTGTCATTTTTTTTAAATGTAATGCTACTATATATCATTATTTTATTATAATATTATAAACGTGAAAGTTTGTATGTGTGGATGGATGTTTGCTAATATTCGTATATGATTTCTCACAATAAATTATTATGAGTAGAGAATAAATTATTACAATAGAGAATATATTAAAGAGAATAAATGATCTAACACCACTAACTACTTTTGAATATGTGAATCTTCATGACTTTGTTACCCATAATAAGAGTTCCAAATATACTTGCCTCTAACTGACAACCCTAATTCATATGTTAGTATTGTTTTCTATCTCATTAGGAATCAGACGTTATTTACACATGCGCCCGCGCATCATCTCATGATCATAATGAGCACTCGCACATGTCATACATAATTAATCGTATTACTAAACGCTTCAACAAATGAGTACGATAAGACGGTACGGATGATGCATCACTACAAAATATCCATACTAATATTACAAATTTGAAAGTAACTGTGCCACTGCCTGACCTACTGAACCGATTGGGATAAATTTTGGTACACAGATAGTCTAACTAAAGCCTGAGACAGGACATAGACTACATATTAATGCGAAATAACGGTGCAAGGGGTAAAAGAACTCATCATCTCAGCCCATTAACGTCCCACTACTGAGCACGAGACTTCTCTTACATACCAAAGTGTGAGGGTATTGGGTCATACTCCACCACGCTGACCCAGTGCGAATTGGCGGAGGCAGGTGTATGGCGTCCTGCTGTTAGAATTTATCAAGCCGCCCAATGAGGACACTAACATGGCTTAACGACGAACGGAAGCGCTAGATGTCAAATACCACACAAACAGTCACCCATCCAAGGACTGACCTCTGTAAACTCTGCTTTACTTCGGTGATCGTTTCCAACCACCGATCACCGCGGAGCTACGAGCGCTTCATAGAAGAAATAGGGGAACAAAATGTATATGGGAAGTCTTCGAGAAACTATTTTGATAAGTTTATTATTACATACATACATAATATCATGCCTGTTGCCCCTAAAGGGTAGGCAGAGGCATATTTTATACCCACGTTTCGCCAATTATATTGTTGGTCCCACGTAACAGGTGGCGAGCCGCTTTTTGGGTACTTTTGTGTTCGCCAGAGCCTTGTCCGTTGTTCGGCAGGTGCACCACTTGTACGGTTAGCTTGGTGGTGGCGGGGCTGAGTACCTCCCGGAGGCCGGGAAATGGTAACACACAGAGATTGGCGACTCTGGGTGCCCTTAGTACTGACTATCGGGGGGGAAACTAAGAGAGGCCTATGGAGGGGGCCCCTGCTGTATAACCATGGACCCTCCGGGAAGTCGGTTACACACGCAATTGCTTCACGGGGAGGAAGGAGAAGCACGTCCACTGCGCCTTTCTGAGGAGGTCCTCCCGGTTTTGTTCCGGGGGAAGCTGCAACCTAGGTACTGGCCCCCGCCTCTATCTCAACAAGCGGGGGGCGTCGTCGGAAGATTTTAGTGGATATTACTGCTGGCTATCGTGTCTGCCGGTGGTGAGTCCCACACCCCCTTTCGGTCCCCCTTTGGCCGGAAGGCAGTGCGTAAATTCATTTTGTTACCCACGTAAAACAAAAAAAAAGGATTCCTATACCTATACAAAAGTTTAATATTAGCTGATATATATATTATATTTAAAGTAACTGGAATAAGATGTGCGTTATAATCGAATTTCACGCAGACGAAGTCGAGAGCGAACTACAACTGTGTGCTTAGTGTGAGTTTCATTACTTCACGTATTTAACTTTACCATCGCGTTAACCGAGTAAACTTTTAACGCAGCGTAAATCGAATGGTAGCGAGTCTGAGTTTTAAGTCATCTTACTATTCGATCCGCGTTTACTCACGGTGAATCGCGTTTATACATGTTGATATGTTGGCAGTACTTTAACTCGGTGAAAGAACTTTACCAATTTAAGAAGCCACTTACATGCTGTGTTATATGAAAAACAGCTGTTCTTCGATTTGGTAGGGTTATGGATAAAACTGTCAAGAAGATTGTTTATGTTTTCAAACATTCCAAATGTTTTAGGTTAGGCCGAGGTTTTAAGTGTTCTTATGTTATGAAGTGGTTATTATGGATTTGGAGACATTATTGGTCTAAAGCCCGAAAAATGCGGACAAGCTCGTCTCAATTCGAAATGATGATTTCATTTATGGAGCAGTGAGTAAGATTTGAATAAGAAATATTATCTTTTTTGTTTCATTAATATGTGTTTTTATGTCGTGAAATATTTGTTTTCTAGACACGGGGACATCAACAAACCCTCATCAAATGCCAGGGGTCGAGTTACAGCTTTGCGGTTGTGGGATGAATTAACAAATTTGTTAAATAGTGATGGAAGCGGTGATAATAAAACTACAGAGGAATGGAAAAAAGTAAGAATCTAGAGCATCGCCTTTTTCCTGGGGGTGGCCTACCCATAGCCAAGAGACTATGAGCTCCAATCTGCAAAGACTGTCAATAAGATGATGGCAACAATAATTGGAGATTCGGAGTGAAAGGCAAGGGGATGCACAAAAGATCCGACATAAGGTATAAATATAAGGTAAAAGTGCGCCACGAACAGTCTGTGGCCTCCGTGATAAGATAAGATAAACATCTAGATAAAATGTACATTTAAATAAAATATTTACTACCTTTTATTTATTTGAGTTGAACATAAAGGATTTAAATTAATAAAACTTGGTTTTTCAGGTGTGGAGTGACTTAAAAAATAATACAAAAAAAAAAGCATGTTGCAAGAAGCTCGAGATCTTGCTAGACGGGCTGCACTAAAAATCCTATTGTTTTGTGCCTCAGCAACTAAAATAATACCGACCAGACATAATTTACTAATGTAATTAATTGTGATAAAAATTATATTATTCACTTCTCACTAAATTAATGTCAGTGAGAGATGGCGTTCACTTCTCACTATACTCGACGTAAGAGTAAACGCTTGAAATGTCATTAAACAACTCAAACTCGCAATATTATTGAAACGACCAATCACGAGCCGAAACGTTCTCACTGCGTTTTGCGTTTACTTATTTGAACACTCGGTAAAAACTCAGACTCACAAATTGTAGTTCTGCCTCTTGTCACACGATGGCGTTTATTCAATTCCATACAAAATTGCGTTTACGTTAACGCGATCGAATTAGTTTGTAAACTCACACTAGATGAAATAATTGTATAAACTTTCGACCTCGTGATTAGTTTGATTTGTAGGTTTAAAATAAAGGACCCAGGGTCTGCTCACTGGTCTTACGCGATTTGTTCAGTTATTATACGCGAGATACTGCCAAAGGACCTCTGCAACCCAGAGAGAAGCCTTTTTTATGGTTAAACCAGCTGTCAGTACTTATGTTAGTAGGAACTGACTCCTTAATAACGACTGATACATTTTTATGACAGCTGAGACCAACGGCTTAAAGTGTTTCCCGGGGCACGGAGCAAGCGATAATTGAGCATGACTTTAAAGAGTCATAAGAGCGCGATCAGGATTTAAACCCTTAGCCCTTTTGAATTATAGTATATTGTGTCACACGGAAGCTCAGTGGTTATAACAGTGGATCGGTTATCTAAAGGTCGTGAGTTTGATTTTCATCTGTAAATGGGTTGTGTAAATTTTTACCGTACAAAAGAGTATGGTAACAATTTTATATTTTACATGATAATTGATATTTATAATTCACAGATTAACTAGTAGCAATACCGATCTCGTACCCGATCCACTACTTTAACCACTGAGCTTCCGGGACTGTAACGTAAATGCTAATATACTGATTTTTTAAGTATATCTGTTTATGTAATCATTTGATATTAGTAATTACCCGCGAACTAGCATGAATCGATGATTAAATCTTGAAGATATATATTCACATCCGTGAATCCGTGAATCCGTCGGACTTATTATGGGTCTGGATAACAATCAACGCTTGCGCGATCTAATAACGTACACTGCCATCTTTTGAGCAAACATAAGCACTATTATTGATACTAAGAACATATTTTATAGACATATAAATACAAACTACTTTTATGAGTAAGAAAGTGCATAAAAGAGTTTGTATATTGAAATTGCTATAAGTTTTTAAACAATATCTAGAATGTTATTGATTGAATCATTTTACTTCAAAGGCCCACGTGTATTGTAATGATGACACCGTCATAATTATGATTTATACAGCTCTCTTTATTATGCTAGTCAGGTTTCGAAATCGGTAACATTTCGAATATTTTCAACAAATTTCCAAACAAATGACAGACGACGCTGTATGGCATATAAAAACATTGAAAAATTAATCATCATTTAAGTTAGTTAAGTTTAAGTTTATTTAGACCTCAAACTCGCCTAGTACTGCAACACTGAAGGGCAGAGTGATAAGAACATTCCAAAATATATAAACATACATACAATCTGTTTCCCCGAAGTGGTAGGCAGATCTGGGGGTCCTTAGTACTGACTACCGGGGGGGAAACTAAGAGGGACCTGTGGAGAGCACAGCGGATAGGCCAGGCGGCCCGCCAAGCTGCGCAAAGAAGGTCTTAGGCAACGGGGCCTGGGGGCCCCTGCTGTCTAACCATGGACCCTACAGAAAATCGGCCACACACGCTATGGTCGCACAAGAAGGTAGGAGGGGCGGGTCCACTGCGCCTCTCTGAGGAGGTCTTCCCGGTTTCGGTTTGGGGGACGTTGGCCGCGGGCCGGGTGTCAGAGCTGCAACCCAGATACTGGCCCCCCGCCTGTTTCTTAACAAGCGGCGAGAGTCATCGAAAGATTTTTAGTGGGTATTACTGCTGGTGGTCGTGTCTGCCGGTGGTGAGTCTCGCACCCCATCTCGGTCCCCCTTTGGCCGGGAGGCAGTACGTAAATGCATTTTGCCACCGACGTGAAAAATAGGTTTCTTTGGTTCTCGGTAGGATCCCAATTCACCCATCAATCAATATCACACTTTTTTGACGAGACTTGTAACTACGACCAGTCATAAAATATGAAACGATAACAATCGTGCTTTTTCCATGGAGCAACCTTACAATAGTAATTACAACTTCACATAAATAATACTTAATGAGTCAGAAGACTGCCTGCTATTACTATTGCTAAGTACAAAATATAAACAAAATTTAGAACCCTTGATTATTATTATTTGAAAACGCTAAATTTGGTAAATGAATAAACAGAGTGGGGCTCATTACAAAACATTAATCTTGATATAGGTTTTAAACTGGTGCTGTCATTTTTATCATTATATCAAATAAAAGTGACAGCACTAGTTTTCAACCTTTAACTTAATATTTACTTTTGTAATAAGTCCCAATACTTTTAATTAGTATGAAAATCCGGAGCTAAATGAAGTTGTGAAATTAATTCAATTAGCTATCAGATACCTAAGTTTCAGGGATAAACACGGATGTTTTTATAAAAATATACATTCTTGAAACTAGTAAGAGTGTATATTTAGTTCCTCTACTCGACAATAGATGGCACTGCGTAAAAACAGCTTGAGAAGATTTGTTAACAAATACTTTAAAAAGATTTTGTTTTTGTACTTATCTAACCTATTAACTATTAGGCTAGATAGTACAGACTAAAGTTTTAGTAATAACCTGCAGACCGGTCTAGAATTACACTTTGAATTGGCACTAACGAGGAACTCCTTATGCTAGTTAAAAAGGGTAGCTTTTAAGGAATAATATAGGTATGACCCAGTATTGTTTTATAGAGCTCGTAGCGTCGGAAAATTTGTTAAGTCATAAACACCAAAATAAAGCAGCGTTGACGGAGTTACAATAAATAGATTACTAAGAAAATCTTACATATTAACAACAGCCAGCGATTTCACCCGCGTGATCAACATTTAAAACCTTTTATAATTGGCGACCGATATGGCGTTGAGGTCAGTATACCTGCACTTCACTCCAGACGTCGTGGGTTCGATTCCCACACAGGACAAATCTTTGTGTGCATGAACATGAATATTTGTTCTGGTCTGGGTGTTTTCCTATGTATATTAAGTATGTATTTACAAAAAAAAGTATTTAAGTATGTTTATCCGTTGTTTAGTATCCATAACAAAAGTACTTAATGATACTTATCTTGGAACTAAATAATTGGTGTAATTGTCTGAAAATATTTATTTATTATTTATTTATTTTATGTATTTATTTATAACTCTATCTATTAAAAAACCGTTGGGACTTCTAGGCGGGAAAGTCAAGCGTTATGTCTGCAGTTTGATTTTATTTTTCAAAATTTGTGATATAATAATAATAATAATAATAAGTTTATTCAAGTCCACTTATATCTATTTACAAATTTCGGTGACAACCACACTAGGCGCAGCCTGTATCGTGGTTATCAAGCTGACGTGTTTAATGACACAGAAACAAAATATGTATTGTTACGAAAAAAACAAATAACAGAAAGTAATTAAAACCTTAACTAGTCTAGTGTTTCCATAATATTAATTTGTATGTGTGTGTGTGTGTGTGTGTGTGTGTGTGTGTGTGTGTGTGTGTGTGTGTGTGTGTGTGTGTGTGTGTGTGTGCGTGTGTGTGTGTGGGCGCGCGCGTGTTTGTGTGTGTGTATGTGTGTTAACTGTGTGGATGCGGTACATTAATGTGTAATAATACTAATAATGGTGTATTATTAACCGTTAAGTGTTTGTGAACGTGAGTTTTCGAAAATAAAACAAAACAGTCCAATATAACTTTTCAAATTCTCTCAAGAAATCCATGTGAGATCTTATAGTCCCACATCTTTACTGAGGACTCAAGAGGTTTAGGGGGAGGGGATCTCATTTACCATTTATCATCTTTATCACCACTCATTCTCATTTACTTTAATTTATATGTTATTAATATATCTCTTACTGGACACTGGCTTATTGTTATTATTTAAAAGGAAAAAAATACCGTTGCTTAGTTTAAACAAATGCAAAGGGACAAAAACAGGAAAGCGACTGTGTTATATACTCTGTAGTAATATCAAGGTTATTAAAATCAATTATAATAATCTTGTCATAATAATCTAAGCTACAAATAAAAATAACAATAATTTATTTCTGTATAATTTTAGCCTAAATATATGAATTCTGTTAGTAATGCAGTTGATTTAAGTGTTAGTAAAATAAAAAAAATAATTATTTTTGACAATTCAATGATTTAGTTCCAAGATAAGTATTATTACGAACTTGTGTTCTTTTCCCCAAAGGGGTAGGCAGAGGCATATTATGTGCCCATATTTCGCCAATTATGTTGTTGATACCTCGTAATAGGTGGCCAGCCTATGGCCGCTTACTGGTAATTTCCATTTTAGCCAGAGCCTCCGTTGATCAGCAGGTGCACCATTTGCAGGTGAGGTTTGCTTGACTCCTAAGATATTGATAGGAGTCCTATACACCCACGGAGACACATATATAAATACGTTTTTTATAATGTAAAAAATACTTGTTGTCCTATGTATATCATAGGACAACACCCAGACTACAACAAATATTTATTCTTATGCACACAGAGATTTGTCCTGTGTGGGAATCGAACCGCTCGATCTCGGGAGTGGAGTGCGGGTATACTCGCCACGGCAATGGAGAAACATGCCTATTTGTGACTTTTTTATTTTATAAATACATATGATATGATGACATATAAATAAGGTTACAAATTTTTTAGTCACTTAATCATCTTCTTACGATACAACCTAACCAAAGACGCATACGCATTCAAGTACAGTATATGTCCTGAAGTCGTCCGTAGGAATCAAAGCAACTACTTTAAGAGCGGAGTACATGTTTTTGAATAAACATTATTTATTTTCAAATAATTACTAATTTTAAAGATACGTAAATCAATTTCTAAGTTATAAGTGTAAACAACAGTATAAATTACAGATAGATAATATTGTGACAATAAGTTGGTTTAATAATTTACTAGTAATTACAATAGATGGCGCCTTGCTTGAGTGGGGTCCATAATTTGTGATAGCGGATAGCAATACTGGCGATTCGATTATCCAACGCAATGAGCTGCGTGGTGGAATTATGGACTGTTTTATGCAGAAATCTATTTTCTTAACTATTTTTATCTTAAATTTATATACATACATAATATTCCCCGAAGGGGTGTGCAGAGGCATATTATACGCCCACACTTTGCCAATTATATTGTTGGTTCCACGTAATAGGTGGCAAGCCTATTGCCACTTACCGGAAACTATTATGTTCGCGAGAGCCTCGTTCGTTGTTCAGCAGGTGCACCACTTGCAGTTGAGGTTGGCTTGGGCTCTTCAGATCTTAGTAGGATCCCTATACACACCCAGGCACTGGTGCCTCGCCCCTTTTCAATAGCGGTGGGCGTCGTCGTCTGAAGTTTTTTAGTAGGTAGGACTGCGGTGGTCGCGTCTGCCGCAGTGAGCCCCACACCCCCTCCCGGTCTCCCCCTTTTGGCCGTGAGATAGTGCGTAAGCAGCAATTTATTACAGACGATAATAAAAAAAAAAAAAAAAAGGATCCCTATAATATCTAAAAGTTCTTAACTAATATTGTTTTCCTCGCGTTAGTTTTCAAGTTGACATTCACAAGAGCTCTATTAAGCCAAACTTTAATAAATGATTTTGACTTTGACCTTGACTTCTACTTGTAAGGCGGCACGAAAGTCTAGCGTTGACCGTTTATGCGCAGTAGTCGAAAATAAGGTATCGCAAGGGAGATAGAGGGTGTGCGTAAGCACTCATTGGCTCTCCAGTCGTACTTTCTCACTCACTCTATGCGCAGCTATCCCTTCCAAATTTTGTTCATTGCTAGACTTACGTGCCGACCATACAAATAAAATAATTATTATTTCTTGGGGCATTTTCTCAATCTCATTGCCTTTTGGAAGACTTTGACTCATAGCAAAGTTTACGATTTGTACCTACAGAGGTCTTTATTTGAAACACGAGTTATCATTCCCTTACCATCGCCATCTATGACACCCACGGGCAAGACATGTGATGGTGAAATTCTTTGGAAAATCCGCTTTACGTACTAAAAATAAAACACATTATTCGATTCCGATATCATTATATCAGCCTTAAAGAGTTCACTGCTGAACATTGATCTCCCCGATAGATTACAATCTATCAATCAATGATCACCACGCTGGGCAGGAGGGTCAGTAACCCCCGCCCCGGTAGGGCGCATAGGGCGCCAGGGAAAAGGTAACACCTAGAGATTGGCGACTCTGGGTGCCCTTAGTACTGACTTACCGGGGGGGAAACTAAGAGAGACCTGTGGAGGGTGTAGCGGGCGGGCCAGGAGGGCCCGTCAAGCAGCGTCTCAGGAGGGTCTTAGGCAGCGGGGGCAGGGGGCCCCTGTTATGGTCTCACAAGGAGGTAGGAGGTGCGCGTCCACTGCGTCTCTCTGAGGAGGTCCTCCCGGTTTTGGTCGGGGGACGTTGGCCGCGGGCGGGGTGTCAGAGGTGCAACCCAGGTATTGGCCCCCGCCTTTTTCTCAACAGGCGGCGGACGTCGTTGGAAGATTTTTAGTGGGTATTATTGCTGGCGGTCGTGTCTGCCGGTGGTGAGTCCCACACATCGCTCTCGGTCCCCCTTTGGCCGGGAGACAGTGCGTAAATGCATTTTGAAGGAGGGTTGGTGATCGCAGTTTCAGCATGTCCGCACGATGTCCGGTAGGATTTCTCTTGGTCGACTCTTACGACTCTCCGTGAGATGAGAGGAGGTGGCACTATTCTCGGCCGATATCAAACGGCACTTTAAATTACGTAGAGATAAAATAGTAGCATAAACGGCGTTTTATGTCTACCAGGTGAGTTATATCGATTTGTATATAATCCTATTCAGTTGCACGAATTTGTTTATTTTATTGTTGGTTGATTCCCACACATGACAAATCTATATGCGCATGAACATAATATTTGTTCTGGTCTAAGTGTTTTCTTTGTATATTAAGTATGTATGTAAAAGTATTTAATTCTGTTTATGCATTATTTACTATCCATAACACAAGTTCTTAATTATACTTATCTTGAGACTAAAATAATTGTAGTAGTTGTAAGAAATTGTATTTATTTATTATTAATTTATTACAATTTTTTTAACCATGGGGAGATCCTTGTTTATTTAACTGTATGTATATTCCATTATTTAAATCCGCTTAACTGTTAAAATAATATTAAAGTAAATTATAATTGGTAATCATTACTTTTGCTTAAAGCCATCCATCCTTCAGACCTGCGATAAGCACACCTTACCCTTTCAACTCAGAGGTGTTCAAACCAAAACCTTCTCCAGACAGATATAGCACTTAATCTTATAAGAATAACAGACATTTTAGCTTCATTGAATTCTATCGAAATCTCTGTGTGTTTATTTATATCGTTCTTCAATTTATTTGCTAGGAGTGTGAAATATTAGTTCCATTTGTAAGGACGAAGTGGCCATTTTGTAATTACGTCCAATTGATTTAAACAGTTATTTACGAAGTTTTAGCTATTTGTTAAGATAGGAGTATTTACATACTAGAAGGCGAGGGAGATTCATTTGTATTCTGCTTGCTGTTATAAGGCTAAGTTCAGATTGACACGTGTTGACATGTGCACGTAAAGATAAAGAAAAAAGCAAGAACCATCCTACTCCTTGCTCGTGTCGCTTTTGGGTACAATAAGGATCAAGGAATTTCAAAATTAAAAAAGCCATGAAAAAATGTAGACACAGGTAAACAATGGTTAGTTGTCATAAATATTTCTTTAGATTGCTGTATGAATTTTATATCTCAATAATCTTTTTATTTTTTATTAAGTCACTTCTTCTTGACCTTAAAGTGGATCTGGTTGTTAGCATAATAAGGAAATGTGTAGAAGCTCATGAAAGAAGACTTCATCACCATGTAAATGTTGAGGCTATCCAGCTACTCGACAACACAGACCTAGTGAGAAGACTGAGAAGGACAAAACCTTTTGAGTTAGTTTAGTGTAGTGTCAGTGAAGTGTAATACTGTGACTAAGAACACGTTACTAAAGTGTATTCGCCCTAATAGAAACAATAAGAATAGTGTTATTGGACGAATTCTTACTTTTGAAATATGTAGTAGTTTATGATAAAAGAAAGTTACTAATTAGTCTTTAGATAGGCTAGATTATAGTGGATATAGGATACCTCCTTTCAAAAAGGAAAAGTAATTTGTATAGGTAAAAAAAAAAAAATTGTCACTTCAATAATTATCTATACTAAATTATGATAAAGTGAAAGGATTTGTTTTTTGTGAGAGGCCTGGTGAACCAGAAACAGAAGCAGCTGTCAAAAGTAAATTTTAGCAGAAACGGAAACGGATGCAGATATGGAAGTGTAAATAATATGAAAAAAAAACAAATTTAGAAATATAATTCTTTATGAAGTATCAAATACACCAAATCTGAATTTGAAATAATTATAATAGAAATCTATTATAGAAAACAGTATTGCAATTTTGCAACTGATCATTTTAATAATATTCAAAATTTGAAATTTCCGTTATAAAATTTGCGGAAACAGAAGCAGAAACGGATGTTGAAAATAAATAAATAAATATTTCTGACACTTACACCAGTTATTCAGCTCCAAACTAAGTATCATTAAGAACTTGTGTTATGGATACTAAATAACGGATAAACACACATAAATACTTATAGTTTTTTTTTGTAAATACATATATAGGAAAACACCCAGACCAGAACAAATATTCATATTTCTACACACAAATATTTGTCCTGTGTTGGAATCGAACCCACGACCTCAGGAGTCACGCCATATCGGTCGTCATTAATTAATATCAAAATTAATTTTGATATTTAAGTATGTTTATACGTTTTTTAGTATCTATAACACAAGATCTTAATGATACTTATCTTGGAACTAAATCATTGGTGTGATTGTAGGAAAATATTTATTTTATTTTTAAAGCCAATAGTGTATGCCAGGATAGGTGCTGTGGAAGGATGGGGTGTCTGCTAACTCCTAAGTGAACAGGGCGTGACATAATCATATATTCTATGATAATTATGTTGGCTTGAAGTATGCTTTTGTGTAAACTCACACACATAGTTATATATTTTCCATACGTTTTCAATCATTTCTCCTTATCATTTTCCTGTAATAATTTAGTCGTTTACGCAGTCGTTTACGTTTATGAGCAGCCAAATGCGGTTTGTACATTATTCTGTTGCAGTTGTATTATGTAAGTAGGTACTAGCAAGTATGTATGTATATATCTAAGTAGCGATATACGTATATCTACTTTTTCTAGTCAGTCAGTCGCCTTGGTTATTCGTCCACGACTCATCCACACTATTCTCGACGTCATATTGTTCTTCACTCACTTTATCCAAACCAAACGGTCACACTAATCCCATAGCACAAATAATATGTTACTATGACCCATATATACCAAATTTGACTAAACACTAGACAAAAAGCATAACATAGGAACAATTAGACTTTTGCGATTCATTAATTTAAAATACATAATTATTATATTCACACCTGTTTCCCCAAAGGAGTAGGCAGAGGCATAATATACGCCCACACTTGTCACATTGTTGGTCCCACGTAATAGGTGGCGAGCTACTTGCCGCTTACCGGGATCTGTTACGTTAGCTAGAGCCTCGTCTTTTGCTCATCAGGTGCACCACTTGCTGGTGAGGTAGGCTTGTGCTCCGTAGATGTTGATAGGATCCCTATCCCCCCAGACAGGTCTCCACCTTGGCGTGGTGGGGGGGCTGAGTACCTTCCGGAGGCCGGGAAAAGATAACAACCAGAGGTTGGCGACTCTGGGTGCCCTTAGTATTGACTACCGGGGGGGAAACTAAGAAGGACCTATGGAGGGCGCAGCAGGCGGGTCAGGAGGGCCCATCAAGCAGCGCCAGAAGGGGCTTAGGCAGTGGGGGCAGGGGGCCCCTGTTGTCTAATCATGGACCCTCTGAGAAGTCGGCCACACACGCTATGGTCGCACAAGGAGGTAGGCGGGACGCGTCCACTGCGCCTCTCCGAAGAGGTCCCCCGGTTTTGGTCCGGGGGACGTTGCCCGCAGGCGGGGAGTCTGACGCTGCAACAGCAACACAGGTACTGGCCCCCGCCTCTTTCTCAACAAGCGGCGGGCACGTCGAAAGATTTTTAGTGGGTATTACTGCTGGCAGTCGCGTCTGCCGGTGGTGAGTCCCACACCCCCTTTCGGTCCCCCTTTGGCAGTGCGTAAACGCATTTTGTTACCGACGTAAAACAAAAAAAAATGGTAGGATCCCTTTATTAATATATAATTATTCATAGCTAGCTTACTACTAAAATGTCCTTTCTAAAGATGACACACGTGGAATAATTAATTTCATAAACTACTATTATTTCTCACTTAATTTCTACGTCAAGTCGCCTATATTTAATTGGGTTAAGACCCGTTTGACGCAAGTTTACGGGTTTTCCTCAAAGCCTATGACCAATTTATTGTTAATATAAACTTATGTTGAACGTTTTATGACTTATTCATCTGGTGTGGTTCTTACTTACTCGTTAAGTCATACTTACTTACTTAAATGTAGACGTGCATTATTTGTGTTATATCTAATTACGAATTAAATAAAGTTGGATGAGTGATATGTTTAACCTGTCGTGTTAAGTGTAACTCTAATTACAAGACATTAGTGTGCTTAGAAACGTAAAAGTGTTTCTCTAGATCTGTTACTGGCTGTACAAAAGTTTTATGTAAATCTTCATGAGTGAAGTCTTTGAAACAGTAAATGTGTAATACTTAGTTATCCCTTGAAAGTGATTCTCAGTCTCCATTCAGTTATAATATAATCTTTAAAAGTCAAACCCAGTGGGGAAAGGTAAAAAGTGAACTAAAAGACAGCTAAATTGTGATTTTTTAGTTATTTCACCCCTTTGAAAGGTATTCCAACAGTAATTTAACCTTTGAAAGAGAGCCATTGTGACTCGACATGGTGCAGCAGACTTCAGCCGTCAGAACTAGTTTGGAAGGTATCAAAAGGATAGCATCTATTAGTCGAAAGATACCTGTAAGGATAAAAAAGGTTCGTTGCTAACAGTTCAAGTTTCTTTAACTATTTTAGGTAAAAAAGTATAGATTTCTACAAAAACTTCAGTATTGTGACCTATATAAGCTATGTACGTAAACAAGTCTAAAAGGCGTAAGCGAGGCAAAAATGTGTATGCGATACGGGTATCACTTTTCTTTCGCAATTGTTTTAATGTTTCTTTTTATTTTTGTATTCAATAAGGATTTTGTTACCTATATTGGTATCTAGGAACCTTAAATACATGTGGAGTACTCCCAAGTACAATATAAAAAGAAGTTACAACCAATTGTCTTCCAAAATATATTCTTTGGGACCGAATTCCCTATGGTCATAAAGCTCGAACGTAGAGTTTGTATATCTAAAGGCCTACTCTAATTCAACGAAACTTCGTTGCACCCATCCCTTTCACTCGATAATGACATACCTAGAGAGTGAAAGAGATAGATATAGAAGAAGTTACAATCAATTGTATTCCAAAATATATTCTTTGGGACCGAATACCCTATGGTCATAAAGCTCGAACGTAGAGTTTGTATATCTAAAGGCCTACCTTATTTCAACGAAAACAAAACTTCGTTGCACCCATCCCTTTCATTCGATAATGATATACCTAGAGAGTGAAAGAGATAACAATAACAAAATTTCGTTTTCCTTGAATTAGAATAGGCTGTCTATTCCTGCATTCTTACTATCGTTCTTAGTACATTAAGAATATCTATAAAATAATAATATATATAATATTATGAGTAATACCTGATAACGATAAGCTGACACTTATACCTGCTTCCTCGTACACGAGCTCTCAGTCACTAATCATTGGCGAATCAAGTTGATAGCATTACCTATTTCAGTGTTTTTTTGGTGTACTCGAATTTTACGACTTTAGTTTCTTGTTTTAACTGTTTGTCTCGAAGTTTCTTACGATTTTTTCTTTGGTCAAAGTGAGTGGCAGTGATAATGGAAACGTGTACTAATTACGGATCTTTATTTGCAACGGTAAAATTATACTACGGTAAATCAGATCGTAAAATTATTAAAACATAGGGTGTATAGGAATCATACCAAGATCTGAGGATCCCAAGCCAACCTCACCTGCAAGTGGTGCACCTGCCGATCAACGGACAAGGCTCGGGCGAACATAAAAGTGCCCGATAAGCGGCAATAGGCTCGCCACCTATTACGTGGGACCAAAAAGAAATGTGGGCGTATAATAATGAATATGTGCAACTGTGCACATATGATTTTTACTTACTACGTTAAAATTAAACCCAAAAAACTATTTTAACTTTATTAGGTAATGAATAAATAATCGTAGAAAATCACATTTCTTTAAAATGAGATAAATTAAATCTCTAAAAATAACTTGATTATGTTTTAAAGTTTAACTCCTAAACTCCATAGACGTCTCCAGTAAAGTCTAAACTACTATACCTACTCGAAGGCCTCCTTTGACTTGACTCAACTATGACCTTACTTGCATGCATTATTGCAAATCACTTGATTATTTCAATTACTTCACACTGGCAAATAGGTACTCTACACGAGTAAGTCTATATGTGATTTTAAAAAAATGACACACAGATTATTATCGGGATATTCATAAAAAATATAAATTATCGTCAATCAAAAATATCATTTGTGTTATGATAGCGAAATTATGATTAGCATACAAGTGACAAGGCCAGTGCACTTCTAAGCGAGAGAGTATTTATGAATAGATAACTAGTGGCACGCCCTGCTTCGCTTCGGTAGCTTCGGTTGTCTCGTAATAAATTTAGTCTATACTGTTTAGGGATAATGTAATTTTCTAATATTAAAATAAGTTTTGAACTCTGTCAAGTACTTTTTGAGTATATTCATTGCAAACATCAAAAAATGTGTCGTGTGGTCCACCCACTCTCATCCCACGGGGAGTCGTAGGAGTCGACGGAGAGAAATCCTACCGGATGATGGGCAGCAGCGTCATCCAGCGTACTGGCTTAAACTGCGATCGCTAACTGGCCGGCTCAGCATGGTGATTATTATTACCCTTAATATAATGTAATCTATTGGTTAATGTTCAGCGGACTATATAAGGCTGACATGATAATTATGATATACAAAAATACTAATATTTCTTCGTGAGAATAGCTTTCACGAAATCACGCTGAGCGACACTGAGCAGCTTACTTATGAAGCCCGAAGTCAGGCACTATGTCTTGGGGGGTCTTTGGCGGCGGGGGCAGGGGGCCCCTTCCGTCTAGCTATAGACCCTCCCAGAAGTCGGCCAGTTAGGCCATGGCCGCTCAAGGAGGTAGGGGGTGCGCTTCACATCGCGCCTCTCTGAGGAGGTCCTCCCGGTCCTAATCCGGGGGACGTTGGCCCCGGGCGGGGTGCCAGAAGCTATAATACTCAGGCACTAGCCCCTCGCCCCTTTTTCAACAGCGGTGGGCGTCGTCGGAAGTTTTTTAGTGGGTAGGACTGCGGTGGTCGCGTCTGCCGCAGTAAGCCTCACACTCCTCTCCCGGTCCCCCCATTGGCCGGGAAACAGTGCGCAAACAGCATTTGTTTACCGAAAATAAAAAAAAGGCACTGTGTCTTACTATAGTCACGTCTTCCTCATTATAACACGAGTGCAACCGCGGGCACGGCTAGTTGATAATATATATAATATATATTGAGGGATCCCTCAATTTATCCTCGTCGCGTCTGTATGTATGTGTACAATAAACTCAATAACTAATGAGAAAAACAAACTACCCTTTCCATTATCCCATCATACATACAAACACAGAAATATCATCTACAACGAGCAGCAATGTAAAGCAAATTTCTTCCCATATACAAACATAAAAATACCTTCAACCACGCGCAGCAATGTACAGCAAATATCATGCTAACCACAAACAGTCTAGTTTCATAGTACCACAGATAATATAATACTATAGTAATAGTACTATATAGAAGTGACCTTCAAACCGGTGACCTTAACATTGAGATGAGACGTAACCTTCAATAGGGCTCTGACCTTAGACGTTCTTAAGGGTGAGTGAAATAAATTGAGCTTTCTCGCTTCGTAGGATTAGGAATGAAGATTTCAATGTAACTTTAGTAGATTATGCGGGTTGCGGTAATGTTAATGAGGTGTTGAATAAAACATTTATTTTAAACAATGACTTATTTAAATAAATGTAAAATACAAAGTGCTCGTAGCTCAGCGAAAGTAAGTGCTCGGAGACGATTGCCATTGTCAAGTAAAGTTTACAAAGCTGAGTCCTGGGATGGGTGAGCGTTTTAGTGGCGTGTTTTGGAAAGTTCGTCTTTAAGCTGATAACTGAAAAATCAGCCACATCGTAAGTTTGGGGCAACCGGCATAATGCTAGGATATGATGATATAATAATTTAGTCTTTAAGCTAAGTTGGAGGGTCTATTAGACGTCGTCGCCACCCACCCGGTTCCACCAGTCCTTGCAGGGTTCGCGTGAGCAAGGATCTGCTATCTCTCTCTTTTTTTTTAAATGTGACACGTCATAATCACTTTATCCTGCCTGATGGTAAGCAGTCGATGCAGTAAAAAAAATAAAAGCGCTTCACACCGTGAAATAAGCACGGTACAAAGCGCATCCACTCATGACGGCCTGCTAAAATGCCGTTTCACGCCCCGCTTAAAAGACCCGGGATCATAGGAAATAGGAAACACATGAGCCGGCAGCGAATTTCAGAGCTTAGTGGTCTTGTTCAAAAACGACTTCCCAAATTTCTTGGTTAGAGTGCTGATAGTCTGCACAGTATGAGGATGGTTTCTAAGACCAGCACGTGTTGTTCTGGAGAGGAAAGGAGAGGGCGGGATGAGATCTAAAACCATCATCTTGAATCATGTAAAAACGCCTGTGGCCGGTAGTGGAGCGACTGTCGTAGCTTATCTGTTTATCCGTCGTAGAATAAGGACCCGGGTTCATCATTTGTGAACACGGATGATGAATCGGATTAAAAAATAAATTACATACATACATTCACTCCTGTTTCCCAGAACGGATAGGCAGAGGCATATTATACGCCTACACTTCACCAATTATAGGTATAGTTGGTCCCACGTAATATGTGGCGAGCCTATTGCCGCTTATCGGGCACTGTTATTTTCGCAAGAGCCTAGTCCGTTGATCGCAGGTGCACTACTTGCAGGTGAGGTGGGCTGGGGTCTTAAGGTTTTTGTAGGATCCCTATACACCCATAATATAATAGGTTGGGGAAAAAGTCTTTTCGTATTTTTGTATGAAAAGTCAAGACATTTTTTTCAAAGTTTATTTACATTTATTTACAATATATATGTACCGTTTTGTTGAATAACTTTCTGCCATTTTGTGGGCAGAGACATTATCCCGTTACTGTAGAAACTTTGGGACTTCTGATCAAAAAAACGGGACAAATAGTTTTGGCAGTCCTCTCTTGAGGTCAACCTTACAGAACCTAAAGAATTCTGCAGAGACCGAAACAGGTGAAAATCTGAAGGCGCAAGGTCAGGGCTATATGGTGGATGCACTAGGACCTCCCAGTCGAACTCTCTTAATTTTTGCTGAGTGGCTAAAGATGTGAGTGGTCTAGCGTTATCGTGATGAAAGACCACACCCTTCCTGTTGATCAATTCCGGCCGTTTTCTCTCGACTGCTTCCTTTAATCTCATCAGTTGCTGGCAGTAAAGATCAGAATCGATGGTTTTGCCGGGCGGTAAAAGCTCATAATAAACAATGCCCTTCCAATCCCACCATACACACAGCATCACCTTATTTCGTGTTAGGCCAGGTTTGGCCACAGTCTGTGAAGCCTGGCCAACTTTCGACCACGACCTTTTTCGCACGTTCTTGTCGTACGTGATCCACTTTTCATCGCCAGTTATCAATCTCTTCAAAAACGGCTCGGTTACATTACGTCTCAATAATGAATCGCAAATGAGTACACGGTTCATTACTTAATGTGTGAGCTCGTGTGGCACCCAAATATCGAGCTTTTTTGTATAACCAGCTTCCTTCAAATGGGTCAAAACTGTTTTGTGGTCAATTCCCAGTTCTTCAGCTACATCGTAACTACTAATATGCCGATCTTGCTCCACTCTTTCAAAAATGGCGTCCATTTTATTCGTAACAGGGCGACCAGAGCGAGGTGCATCTTTAACATCAAAATTTCCGGACTGAAAACGTTTGAACCAAATTTGTGCTACTCTTACTGACACTGCATCAGGTCCATAAACATCACAAATTTTTTTCACTGCTTGAGTTGCATTTTTGCCTTTTTAATAATAAAATTTTAAAATGTATCGAATTTCTTCCTTAGATTCACTCATTTTTACGGAGAGAAAAACAAATGAAAAATAGCGGGAAACAACTTTTTTTTATTTTTTTCTTTTCTTTATAATGGAACCTTTTTAATGTTACCAAAACCAGCCAGACACAAATAGTACAGTCAAAAAAATTTTATAATAAGTTTATACCTACGTTATAATAATAATAATAATAATAATAAATCATTTATTTCAGACTTAGTCCATAATAAATAACACATTAATAAACACATTATGCGAAAAGACTTTTTCCCCGACCTAATATATATATATACAAAGTAATAATAATCGGTGATGTACCTACTTACGTGAACCCACTCGTAACAATAAGTAGCTTAAGCTTGTCCCGATGTGCTTTGAGGGTTCCATTTTATTCGTCATGTGCGGTAACAGATTAACTAACTTTTCTGGTTGTGCTATGTTAACATTGATAAAAAGAGTGTCAGAGCTGCAATCTAGGTGCTGGCCTCCCGCTTCTTTCTCAACAAGCGGCGGGCGTCGTCGGAAGATTTTTAGTGGGTATTACTGTTGGCTGTCGTGTCTGCCGGTGGTGAGTTCTACACATCTCACTCGGTCCCCCTTTTGCCGGGAGGCAGTGCTTAAATGCATTTTGTTACCGACGTAAAACAAAAAAAAAAAAAAGGGTAAAAAGAGTTACATTACAATTATTTTATCTTTTCAGAGACAAGACTTGGAATCGCAAACCTTGACAGAGGGCTACAAACGACACAGTATATGGTGGAAAATACTCGTAGACATTCCTCTATTACTAACAGGTAAGTTTTATTTATATCTTACTAGTTAGCAGATCGGTTGTGTACGCGTTAGCGTGTTTTAGTGATAATATTCTTTTTTAACACGATTGCACACTAACAGAACGAGCAATTAAAAAAAAACAATAGATATTAAAAATGTTTTTTTAATGACGATTTTACATAATACTAACGTGACCATTCACTACGGGCAGGAGCTTGAGTGGACTAGTGGAGAAGAATACAAGCAGGTCTTTCTGCCAGATATAGGTTCATATGTAGTTGTTTTTTTTTGTTTTATATAATGGCTTCGTGCGTTTAGCACATTTAGCCAGTGTCAAGTAAGAGATATATTAATAACATAGAAATTATAGTAAATGAGAATGAGTGGTGATAAAGATGATAAATGATAAATGAGATGCCCTTCCCCTAAACCCCTTGAGTCCTCAATAAAGATGTGGGACTATACTGAGATCGCACATGGACTCCTTGAGAGAATTTGAAAAGTTATGTTGCACTGTTTTGTTTGATTTACCAACACTTATACTACTACTCTATATACTATACTATATCATTATTATATCATATACTATATCATTACTATACTACTCCATATCATTATTTTTTATTCTTTGTTTCCTGTACATCCTAAGGTTGCCTGGAAGAAATTGCTGTTAGCAATAAGGCCGCCCATTGTACCATATACTTGTTTATGTGATTTTATTACTTTTTTTTATATTTAGTGTGCAATAAAGTGTTCATTCATTCATTCATTCATTCATTCACTTATGTATGTTCACAAACGCTTTACTTTCCCGCCAAGAAGTCCTAAAACATACTTAAAAAGTAATTAAACATAATATTCAGCTCGTTAAAAAAAGGAGTTTTCATCAAGTCCTAGAGTCAACTCGTTAAAAAAAAGAGTTTTCATATATTACCCACAAAATTAACCTAGTTAAAATTGGTCAATGAATATTGCAAAGGCTAACTGAAATCTATATAGAGAATATTGTAGATTTTAACGAGCATTTTAAAAATATTATTATCGAAGTCGCTTAATAATCTTAAGATGTTCAAAACGTTAACAATAAAAACCAAAAAGTTTTTAATGCGACACACGTGTTCGCTGCACATGTCATGGCAGAATGCATGCAATCGCAGTTGCGTGAAAAAGCAAATCGAAAAACTAAAACAAACAGTAATGGTGTCAAACGAAAGAGCGATGACCTCTCGCAATATTTCATGTATAATTATTAACAATTGTTTTTTGAAAACAAATTAACTTGGTTTTATTTTGAACAGAATAGAAAATAAATATATTGATGACTTATGATTATAACAATATCCCACAAAACTGTAGAAACCATTTGTATGAATAGTAGTTGTTGATTAATATCTATACTAATAATAATATTATAAATAATATTATAAAGAGGAAAGATTTGTTTGTTTGTTTGTTTGTAATGAATAGGCTCCGAAACTACTGGACCGATTTCAAAAATTCTTCCACCTTTGGAAAGCTACATTATTCCCGAGTAACATAGGCTATATTATATTTTTTTAAAAATTAGGGATCCTTACTAAAAATCCAATAATGTAACCCAAGGTGTAAAAAAATGACCTGAAAAATTCTTTACGTAGCGTGCGCAGCGAAAACTATTGATGATAGAACAAAATCATATAGTACGACTTTGCAGAACTCATTATTATCTACAAAAAGTGTCGCGACAGCATATGTCTAAATATTATAGTTACGTCACAGTAAGCGGTTTTTTATTCTAAAAATTTAATTTATATGCCGCCGCTTGAAAAGGCTTTATATTTGTACCTTGGTATTAATCCTTATCAAAAAAAATTACTTTATATTCAAGACGGCTTCAATACCTTTTTATAACTTTTTGAATTATTTAATTCGGACATTTCATTTGGAAGATATCACGAGTTTAAAAATGCAAGTATTAGAAAAAAGTCGCGTGGTTGCCGCTCACCGCGCTCAGCTAGCCAGCATGCGATGTAGGCTCACTGGAGTACGGGGGGGGGAGTCAATGTAATAATATTATAAAGAGGAAAGATTTGTATTTTTGTATGTAACGAATAAACTCAAAAAGTACTGGTCCGATTTTAATATATTTTTTTTTCATTAGAAAGCTACATTATTAGTGAGTAACATAGGCAAAATTTTAATTTGTAAAAAAATAGGGTTTCGTAAGATATATGGGTTTTTCGGACACAAAGTGTAAAAATCAACCAGGACAGTTACTCATTTTGCGTACGCAGCCTAAACTATAAAAGATAAAATAAAGAAATAAATATTCTTTTACATTAGATAGAACCACAAAATGTGCTAATTAATTGTAGATCTTATAAATATCTACTAAAAAATCTGCGACACACTATACCTATCTATGTCGAGTGAGGCATAACAACCATTTTTTTATTGTACTACATTTAAACGCATTTAATTTACTTATGATATTAATCCTTATCAAAATAATCTTTTCATCACTAAGTGCAGTTTATGTAGATAATATTTAGTCTTTGAATGATCAAAATTTGACGTTTGGTTTTGAAGTTACGGCGAAATTAAATTATTACGATTTCTGCTGCACGGCGCCCTATCACGGGTCGAGGCTCCCGGCCATCAGTTTATTTTGTTACCTGAAAATAATTTTACGTCAAATGTTGTTTATAGAGAAGCTTTACAATAATCGCTTTAGTTATCTATCCCAAAACAACGGGTTGCACTCCGGGCCGGTAGGAGTGAAAACTTAGTATTAATTACATTTAAATATTTTCATCATTAACAACTTTAACATCCACATAAAGACAATCTATGCAGCCTGCGGATAATGACTGCGTCGTCGTAGAGTCGGTGTCTGTGAATTGACCTGGGAATCATTTTGCTGACCGTGTCTTTTCTGGGCAGGCATTTTGTAGCGGTAACCGACATCCACGCGGGCGGAGCCGCGGGCGACCGCTAGTTACTTATAAAATTAAATAGACAATTACAACGAAAGAATCTGGCGGGAGAAAAAAATAACCTAGACGTTTTTTTTGCCCGTTCCTTTACGATCAAGCTCCTGCCCGCAGTGAATAGACGTGCTAGTTTTAAAGCTTTGTAATCTTGACTTTTATAAGAGCTCTCTTGAGCTAACCTTGAATAAATGAATTTGACTTCGACTTTGATCTTGAATTAAGGTAAAACACGTTTCAATAAGTTTAAAGTTTTAAGTACATTGGCTGGTTAAACTAAAATATAGTAGGGTATCCTACAAACTATGGACAAATACCCCCAGTAGAATGTAATCTATTGGGGAGGCTAATGTTCAGCAGTGAACTCTTAAGGCCTTACAATCACACCAATTATTTAGTTCCAAGATAAGTATCACTAAGAACTTGCGTTATGGATACTAAAGAACGGATAAACATACTGAAATACCTCCTTTTTTGTAAATACATACTTAATATACATAGGAAAACACCTAGACCAGGAATAAATATTCATGTTCATGCACACAAAGATTTTTCCTGTCTGGGAATCGAACCGAAGGTCGTGACCTCTGGAGTGAAGTGCAGGTATACTGACCTCCACGCCATACCGGTCGTCAAACCGATACTATAATTATGTTGATCCTACTAACTGGAATACACTATTGCCTATAAGTTTTTTATTTATGGGCAGAATATATGACACTGCTGTCGTATCTGATTAGATCAATAAAGCTCTCACCCATGGGCGTAACCAGCCACCGGCTCAGGGTGGGGCAGCAGTCTTAAATAATATGTAACTAGCAAACTCCACCCGCGGTCTTACCCCGGTAATTTCATTCATAAATGTTCCTATAGCACTCTGTATCTGTATGTATAATTTAAATTATCCAAAACACTTTCTTATTGCTCTCCTACGTACACCACGAAACTTCTAGGTTTGATTAGGTAGCTTACAGGTCAGAGCGAAGGTGGGGCAAGCGTCCCAATCGCCCCAAGCGCCCCAAGCGCCCCAATCGCCCCAAGCGCCCCAGACGCCCCAAGCGCCCCAGACGCCCCAAGCTCCCAAATCGCCCCAAGCGCCCCAAGCGCCCCAAGCGCCCCAAACGCCCCAAGCGCCCCAAGCGCCTAAATGTGGCTACGCCCGTGCCCGAACCTATATTATGATTAACTTAAAAACTCGAGCACCCATTTACTACGCTCAGAAGCTTGATTAGAAATGAATAGGGATGTGAACTCTACGTGATCGTCTACTGCCATAAAGAAGGCTTTAGCTTCATCATGATTCTACATTGGCCCATTGCTGGGCAAAGGCCTCTCAAATGATACGCCACTAAGCTCGATCTTCAGCGCTTCGACTTCAACCACTGCCCACCGTTTTGCGTAATTATCACCTAACTGGAGGTCACCCGTCCTACTACTCACTACTTTAATCCTTCTAATAAATACTCAGCTTACTTATTTTCAAAACTATATAAAAAACAATAATTGTATAATATAAAAGATACACTGTTGTCACCATAGATTTTAATTAGACAGAATACTTCATGTCCCTAATAGTAATAAGGCGGCTCTTTAAAATACCTTACAAAGATTATGAGAATAAAAATATGATTAAAACTTACAAACTATGATCGGAATACTTAGAGCAATATACGTAGAGTTCTGGAGATATCCCTTAATTACCTACATATGATAGACATACATACATACATTCACGCCTGTTTCCCCAAAGGGGTAGGCAGAGGCATATTTTACGCCCACGCTTCGCCAATTATAGTGTTGGTCCCACGTAATAGGTGGCGAGCCTATTGCCGCTTACCGGGCACTGTTATGTTCGCCAGAGCCTCGTCCGTTGATCAGCAGGTGAACCACATGCAGATTAGGTGATAGAATATTTAAATAATACTTTTATTGCTTACTACTGGCGTTTGTGCAAAATGTACCAGTGCCCAAATTTTGTAATTACAATGCATATTAATAATTATGGTTTTTTTTAAAATTCTATTAATTTAATTTTGTCTTGTCTAATTTACAATTGATTCAATTTTTGTTATTGTATAAATAAATAACAATATGAAATAAATAATTTCTAACAAGTAGGTACATTAATTATTTAGTCCCAAGATAAGTATCATTAAGAACTTGTGTTATGGATACTAAATAACGGATAACTATATGTAAATATATATTTTTGAATATATACTTAATATACATTGATAAATTCTAGAGATATCCTTTTTTTGTAAAATTTTTTGCTTGTTGTAAAAACATACTTAAGAAGACCAGATCACATATTAATCTCACCTGTCGTGGGTTTGATTCCCACACAGGACAAACTCAAGAGCATAGTAGTATACTGATCTCCACGCCACGGTGTAACCAGATTTACAGCTATTACACGGGGCGACTGCCGTCTGACCAACGCAACCCAGAGGGAAACATTATTATATGATTAAACCAGCTGACAGGAATTTAAAGGCACTGACTTCCTGATAACGACTGTCATAGATGTTTATGACAGCCGGGACCAATGGCTCAACGTGCTTTTCGAGGCACGGAGCAAACGATAGTTACGAACATAACTTCGAAAAGTTATGTGCGCCACCAGTATTTGAACTCGAGACTCTGTGGGAGTTTGACTGCTACGGGTTTCTCCATTGGGCTAAAGCCGCAGTGGGCTATGTTTGACTAGCTATCTTAATCAAGGTTTTTTTTACCTAGGTATCCTATATCCACTACAATCTAGCCTATCAAAAGACTAATTCGTAACTTTCTTTTATCATAAACTACTACATATTTTAAAAGTAAGAATTTGTCCAATAAATAACACCATTCTTATTGTTTCTATTAACGCGAATACAATTTAGTAATATGTTCTTAGTCACATTAATAAAGTGTATTCGCTGGTATATCTTAATCATAGTAAAGTAGCGTTACCTATTCCAATCCCTATTAACAGGCATTCATCCTAATAGTCACACACTTTCTTCTAATTTCCATAAAGTTGGTAAACAAACGTAATACAATTCATCTTTACCAATATACTGCGTTAGGGTAAGCGTGGGGTAATCGTTGGGTAAGCACACATTAAAACATCTCATTTATTTTTACATGAAGATACGATTACATGTATCACTTTAGACAGACAAGCAATTAACTAACGCACAAATGTATATACTATTTTTAAGTAATTACTTATTTAAGCTTATTTAATTGTAGTGAAGTGAGATTGATTTTGAACAATTAATTTAATATTTTTTTCTGATTTGAAATTTAATAATGCGGTCTTGGAACGCAAATCACAAAGTACTGAAAAATTCAGTGTTTCAATCGGAGACCCGGACCGGCTATCCAAAGATCGTGAGTTCGATTCTTATCTATGCCACTGCGGATGAGTTGATTATGTCTAGTAAAAATTTAGTCTTATAATTAAATAAAATTTATTTATATGTTACTAGTTTATTTTTGATTTACAGGTTCCATAAAAGATTCAATTAAAATTTTAATATCATTAATCAAAAATCAGTTATAAAAAACTGTTATAAACATCCATAAAAATAAATAAAACTCAAATAACTGTTTGTACTCAAAATAATAACTTTTTATGAAATGCGTAATGAAATTAAACCGGTACATAAAAATAAAACTAAATAATTTTATCTATATTATTTTTGTTGTTGCAAATAGCTGTACCGTTTCAGACGGGAATTTCACTACTAAATAGCTAAAGCTATAAGTATTTATTTATACTACTTTTTCTTTTTAAAAAATAATTAAGTTTCCTCGAAATACATTTAATCCCACGCAATAAAGTATTTAATTTCTAAGCGGCCAAAGACACGTGTAACAGCTAGTTAAGAAACAAATTACACAATACATTTTACCGGCACGTTTAAACTTTATCGGGTAAGATCAAGACACGTAATTTTATGGTACCCCATAAGGGAATTCAATTTAACGGCCATTAGCCGGTTCCCACTCATAACCTACGTTTATTAGTTTTAATATTAATTATCCGAGCCGTGACATTCGTAATTGACGGCGTATGAAATAAGGATGCTGTGCCCAGCTATGAATATAAATTGACTAATAAACAAGCTTTCACTTTTATTGTAACTTTAGTTAATTATTTTCTAGGTTCAATACTTATGTAAAGTTTTATTTAATGACTCATGTCTCAAAGCAATCTATATGTCTTCTGTAGTAAAATAAAAACCTAGCAAGAACAACATAAAATTTGTTACCTTGCGCCCTTAATTTTGCGTTGGTGGACAGCGCCATCTAGTATCGAGTAGCGTAACTAAAACTAACGCAACTATAAAGTTTGAAAGTTAAAATATTTTTATTACAGTATGAAAAAGAACATATTATATAAATAAATATTATTTTTACGTTTTATTATTACTTTGAAACAATGGTCGTAATTTCTTGAATTAATTAATTAAATAAATTGAGCATGCACTCCATTCACAGAAATACCATGTTGTTGTTATATTTTGCTTAGTTTAGTTTGTTTTAGTAAGTCCATATATTCTATTTGTGAAATTTTATATTTAATAAGTAGTTCAATATTTTAACTTGATTAGTTTGTAGCACAGAATACTATAGTAGTAGTTTGTAGCTAATCATTAGAGATTGTTACAATTAGAGATTTTCACCCATTTACTTTACACAACTATGATTACTTATAGCACAAAATTTATTTATTTACTAAATTAACTAATTTTATAATTATAATTTAAAATAAAATTTTTGTGTACCTATAGGTATATGTAGTTTATTAATAACACATATTTAATTCTATGTAAGTTTATATGTTTTCTTAGTCGTACTGCCTCATACTTTTCTGCTAAGCCAAAAGTTAACTGGTAGAGAATGCCTTGCAGCATTAAGTTCGCCTTTTGTACATTTTTATTTTTAATTTGTGCGATTAAGTTTAAATAAAATAATTAAATAATCACCAGACATCTCACAGCTGTAAGATTTACAAAAAGATACAGTTGACTAATTCGTATTGAATTTATATCTATACTTATTGTTAGTTATTTATCGATTAAAAATAACTAACCAATACTCTTTTTACCACCGACAATAAAATTGACTATACATGTTTTTTTTACGCGAGTAAAACCACGGTCTACAGCTAGATACACTTAATTGGGCGGATTTAAAAAATATATTTTGTTAGTAACAGAATATTTCGACAGAATTATAGAAAAATCATCTTGTAATTATTTATCAAGAGACCTTACATAGCCAGCTGTAAGAATTACTAAAAGACTCAGTTAACTAATTCGTATTCAATTGAGTTATATTGTATAACCGACGTACGGCCATAGCACGCGTTAAACGCACGAGCGTTGCAACGTGGTCACCCTGCGGCTAAACTAGCTCTATCTGGCGGCAAACTAGGTAACTACTGAATAATCTATTCACAACTTCTATGACGTAACAGTAATCACAGCAATAAGTGTCAATGAAATGGATCGACAAAATGTATGTAAGCTCATAAATTTTAAACAACTGCATTATATATTGTAATTATTTAATTATCGTATTATGTAATGTAAACTAGTTAAAATTAAAAAAGTTGAAAGAAAAATATAAAATTTGAGGAAAATTACCAACGCTATGGTTAACTGGTAGATATTTCCTTCGGCATCAAGTTCGCCTTTGTATTACTTTTACGTGTGCAATAAAGATTAAATAAATAAACGCCATAAAATGTCCATATTATGTCACTTCTGACAGTAGGTTTAAATCTTTTATTGTTAACATGGTGTTTGACGTATCTCCGTCGTTTGACAGTTAGCGTAATTGACAGAATTTAAATAACACAGAATAATGGTTTGCCGGGTCAGCAAGTGAAATAATAATAGAATATTTTCGTTGGCGATTCGCTTGTTTTTCCGCTCATGGAAACACATTGGGAACTGCCTATAGAAGAAGATAGGGATCCAACCAAGATCTGAAGAACCAAAGCCAACCTCACTTGCAAGTGGTACATCTGCCGAACAGCAGACGAGGCTCTGGCGAACCTAAAAGTTCCCGTCAAGCGGCAATAGGCCTAGGAACCAATAATATAATTGGCGAAATGTGGACGTATAATATGCCTCTAGATGCCTTTCAATTCGGGAAGACAGGCGTGATACCAAGACTAAGTATGTATATATTATGAGCATGCTACGCTAGTATATCCTAAACAGACAGACATTATAAAACAGGCCCTAAATAAAAATTGCCCTCATCAACCCTTCCGGCTAAATAAAAATAATCTGACGTAGGTAGTTGACAATTGTCTCAGTACGCAATGTCAGTCGTAATTCATGTTGATTCCCGTCGACATTGACTTTGAACTTGCCAAAATGACGGAAGTGGGGATTCGGTTCGCAAATTGGCCGGTCTCTGCCACCGCTAACGTCCATTTCAATGTTATGCTCGAATCTGAGCAGACGAGCGATTTTATGCTTTACTTTAGAAAAAAAACGAAGTACTAAAAAGCTTGTCCAGATATTTATCTCCTTTATTGAATATTGCACAACTCAGAACGACATTACGACCAAACAAGTTCAAAGGTCTCCGGTACCTTTAAAAAATATTTCTTTCAATCCAACCTGAGAAATTTGAATGTGGGATAGCAATAATGACAATAGGACAAAAAAGAATTTCCAGTCTTCAGTGTCCCAAGATCGCGCGATTTAAAACGCGCTAAAAAACGCGACACAAGGACAAGTTCTAAGACCTACCGAAGAGCGGTCTATAATTAAAGTATAGTTTCCGAAGTTTTTTCAAAATTTTTGGAAATCGGGAATGCTGAACCTCTCTTTGTCGATATACTTTAGACTAGATGTGACCACGGCTGCACTTACGTTAATTTTAGGAAATCCTAATAAAAAAATATTCCAATAACCGTTAAAGCAGCCTGCGCAACAGAAGAATAACATTTCCTGTAATTTATTGCTGCTTTGTGCATATTAAGGATATAATAATGTTACATAAAGCCTTCTTTACCTATAATAAAGAAATATTTCAGACACTTACACCAATTATTTAGTTCCAATATAAGTATCATTAAGAACTTGTGTTATGGATACTAAATAACGGATAAACATACATAAATACTTTTTTTTTGGTAAATATATACTTAATAATATACATAGAAAAACACCCAGACCAGAACAAATATTCATATTTATACACCCAAATATTTGTCCTGTGTGGGAATCGAACCCACGACCTCAGGATTGGAATGCGGGTATACTCGCCAACACGCCATATCGGTCGTCAATATCCTATCCAAACAAACAATATTTTTTTCAGTTCGAACCAATCCTTCCTGAGCTTTGCGCGTACAATCAAATAAACAAAATTTTTAGCTTTCCAATATTAGTATTGATTCTAAATATAAATGAAAACTGTTTAGGTTAGGTTGGCAATATCCTAATTACGATAACACGTTAAAAACAACCTCTAAAAAGAAGTTACAATATCGATTTATTAATACTTGGGTCGCGGAAATATATTCCTATAAAAAAAAAGTGCAACATAAGTAGCCCGTCTGCACGCCACCAATTCTATAGTGTAATTCGCAAGACTGGGAAGTCATCACTTATCTACTTGCTCATTCCTTATCTGGCCACTTGAGGTGACAGATTTGTGATCAACATTAAGCCTCATCACAGGAGTTCATTGCTGTAAAGGGGATGTTCACCTCAGGACGTTCGACAAATATACAACGGGCAGAGAAACATGTATACAATCGTTTATACATTTTTTTTTTTTTACAATCACACCAATTATTTAGTCCAAGATAAGTATCACTAAGAACTTGTGTTATGGATACTAAATAACGGATAAACATACTTAAATACTTTGTAAATACATACTTAATATACATAGGAAAACACCCAGACCAGAACAAATTGTCATGTTCATGCACACAAAGATTTGTCCTGTGTGGGAATCGAACCCACGACCTCTGGAGTAAAGTGCAGGTATACTGACCTCTACACCATATCGGTCGTCATATTATTAGATATACTGATGGTAATGGGTGTATATCTGGTATGATCCCACCAAAAGCTTAGAAAACCGAACCTCACCTGCAAGGGTGCACCTGTCGATCAACAGACGAGGCTCGGGCATTTATAATAGTTCCTGGTTAGCGGCAATGGGCTAACCTATTACGACGTAGGACCAAAAACATAATTAGAAAAATGTGATGATATATTATTATTACTTGAGCTTACAGCTTCTTAGAAATTATACCGGTTGTAGCCTAGACTTACGCTAAGGACTCAGGAGTTAGACTAATAAACAGACCCTGAGTCCTCCCGGCCAACTTTAATCGTAATTAAAGATCTCTTTGGAGACCATTATCAAAATACTAAATTATAATATCCTTTTTACAGTTGGCCTGCTGATCGGATTGTTTGAACTGGGCGTGTTTCCGAGCCACAAGTCGGGGTTCTTCTGCAATGATCCTGCCATTTCCTACCCCTACAACGGAGACACTGTCACTACTGGCATACTTATGTCTGTCATTTTAATTTCTCCTTTGGTTACGGTAAGAACTACTATTAATTCAATAAAGGCTGGAAAAATCCGAATCGAAAGCGCGTCAGATACATGCATACATTTTATATTTTATATTTTATTATTATATTTTATTTCCTTTTTGCACATTTTGAGCACCAATACTTATTGACAACATTGACACCGTCACCGGTTCAGATAAGTTTGCGGCACAGAGAGGTCAAAATTGGCTTTAAATGACATTATTAAAAAAAATCTTATGAATTTTTAAATAGAATCTCAAATTAAAAACTAAAGCGCGTTTGGGAGCTTGATCATAGAAGAGATTGACAAGAAAATCATAATGGTTGATTTTTTCATTCGTCTCTCCCCTTTTTAAATATAACCTAATTGATGTTGTGAACTATTTAATCTTTATGTAAAATTGTAAAAAAGGAACTAGTATGCTTCCTCTCTCCTAAGTTTGCCGTGCCCAACAGGGTCCATAATTGTAACTTGTGTAGATGTAAGACCTTATGTAAAACATTATGGAGTGCAATAAACATTGATTTGAATTGAATTGAATTGATATCGTACCTAGTATGTGGCCCCTGATTAAATACTGAGACACAATTTGTTATGAGATCTTATAATACTTTACATACTTCATTTAAGAGAATAATATCATCACGTTAATGACATACAGCATAAAAAGATCTGACAATAAAAATGTGCGTTCCTGCTTATGTTTTTATTTTATCATATTTTACTAAGGTATCAATTTTGTAAAATCTTTGGGGAATATAAAAGCTCCCAATAAGCGGCAGTAGGCTCGCCACCTAATACGTGGGATCAACAATATAGTTTGCGAAATGTGGGCGTGTAGTATACCTCTGTCTGGGGAAGGTCGTGACTGTATGTATGTATGTATTTGATGTCAAGTCCATACATTTGATAATTATCGAACATCGTCTTCTATAGAAAATTTTTACTCTGCTATTGTCCGTTGGTACTTTTATTATTACTTATTAAATTAAGTATGAGGCTTCTCTTAAGATCTTGGGAGCCCAGGCCAACCTCGCCTGCAAGTGGTGCGTCTGACGATCAACGGACAAGGCTTTGGCGAACAAAACAGTTTCTGGTAAGCGGAAATAGACACCTATTACGTGGGACCAACAATATGATTGGCGAAGTGTGGGCGTATATGTCTCTGCTTATCCATTCGGGGAAACAGGCGTGATATTATGAGTATGTATGTATGTATGTATTAATTATCATAATATATTTTCCAGTTCTTTATCACAGAGCTGGCTCTCTCTGACCATGAGATAAGCCAAAAGGAGAAGAAAATTATAGCCGGTAGAGAAACGCTCAGGCTTTGTCGCAATTACGTCTACGGGTTCGTCTTCAACCTCGGCATTGTGGAGGTCATGAAGGGCATCACTGGCAGCCCCAGGCCCACCTTCTTCGACATTTGCCAGCCTGACACTGCAATACTATGCAATGGGTAAGGATGAGAGGAACCTGCTTATTAATAATCCAAAGACTACATTCGTCAGCTTAGGAATAGGATTACAGTTTTCAACAGACAACTGTTGGTCAGCATTAAGAAATCTGAATGAATGAGCATTTTGGTATCGGATCCTTGACGTGTCCTTGGCGTAACAGGCGCTTATGAGTTTATATAACTTATCCAGTACCAGAAACATAAGGATGCTTAGATTTTTGGGCTAAATGGTATTTAAGAACTGGTATATGGATCCTAATACCATGTAGAGAAATACCCCTATTTAGGAAATTAGTATGTGCGGAATACGCGACTTGCTATTACATTATATTATAAAAGAACACAAGATAAGCCACATTTGCCAGTAAATGTAATTCTGTTAGTAAAAGATTCATTATCCTATAATCGTGGTTTTGATTCCAATAATCATCAAACGCGACAATAGGTTTCATTAAGCTTCAAAACTTAACGCGATAGTGTAGTATATTTGACGGAATAACTAACTATTATTCCTTCGAATTCTATTTCAGAACCACAAATCAATTTGTCGCTTCTTTTGAGTGCACCTCTACCAAGTTCTCCACCTGGATGCAGAAGGACGCCTACCACAGCTTCCCATCAGGTCACACGTCATTGTCTGTGTACTGTGGAGTATTCATGGCGGTAAGTTATATAGAAGTGTTGAGAAGTTTATGCAAAAACGCCACCACGTCCGTAAGAGTACTAGACCAGCACACGAATCCTATCCTCCTACGGAAGGGCGTGAGACAGGGAGATGTCATATCACCGAAACTGTTCACTGCTGCCCTGGAGGATGTTTTCAAGATGCTGGACTGGGGACACTACGGCATCAACATAAATAGCGAGTATATGTCTTACCTTCGATTTGCCGACGATATAGTGGTCATAGCGGAGTCGCTTGTGGATCTGGGCACAATGCTCGAAGACCTCGACAGAGCTTCCCAAAGGGTAGGTCTCAAAATGAGCATGGACAAGACGAAAATTATGTCTAATGTCCATGTTAAGCCTACCCCAATAATTGTTGGAGGCTCGGCTCTCGAAGTTGTCGACGAGTATGTACCTTTACCTGGAACAAAAGGTCCAAATGGGTAGGTCCAACTTCGAGAAAGAGGTCAATCGTCGAATCCAGCTCGGTTGGGCTGCGTTCGGGAAATTGCGCTATATCTTTTCGTCGTTTTTGACCAGTGCGTGTTGCCAGTGATGACGAACGGTACTTAGACTTGGTGCCTGGCTATGGGCCTCATTGGAAAGCTCAAAGTCGCTCAGCGTGCAATGGAGAGAGCTATGCTCGGAGTATCCCTACGTGATCGAATTAGAAATGAGGAAATCCGTAGGAGGACTGGAGTGACCGACATAGCGAGGCGAGTTTGCAGGCTGATAGCTCGATATAATGGGCGCGAGATAATGGGCACATAGCTCGAAGAACCGACGACCGATGGCGCGTTAAGGTTCTGCAATGGCGACCGCGAACCGGTAAACGTAGTAGACCACGGCCTCCCACGCAATGGACCGATGATCTGGCCAAGGCGGCGGGAAGCCGATGGATGCAGGCAACTCAGGATCGCTCAATGTGGAAATCTATTGGGGAGGCTTATGTTCAGCAGTGGACGTCAGATGGCTGAGATGATGATGATGAAGTTATATAGAACCTTAGTCCTGAAGCAGGGGCCCGATAAGACTAAGGCCGGCTTCAGTTCTTAATTCGATTAAAGCTAAATTTGATGTTAAATGTCATTGCGTCTCTGTCATTTGTTTGAAATTAAGAGGGACAGAACAAAATGTTTTATATAAAATCCCAAGCAACATACAGCAATTGAGCCTAAATAAATTTAAATTAACAATAAAACACAAGCTGTCTTCAAAGGGATATTATTCTATTAAATACTATATGGCAGATAAAAATGCTTGGGATTAAACTGCCGTTTCATACAGGCTATTCTAATATGAATGACTTGAAAACATAAATATTGTTAAGGTTATGTTATATTGCATTGTATAGCTTCACAGACAAATGAAGATTGTAATTCTAGTACCAAACTAATGGACATATTTAAAAGAGCATAGCCTGTGAGTTTCTTGCCAGTTCTTCTTACAGAGCGGTGGCTCGGAACTGGCACTTAGATTCACTTACACTTAATTATTTTTTATTTTTAAATTGTTTTGTTGCATGTAAGTGAATGTAAGTGAAAAGTTCGTGATTTAGTGTAATATTATTTCGATTGTTTTTTTTTTTCATTTGTGATCATGACGTTTTCAAGTACTATGTATAATAGTTTATGAAATAAATATTTTTTTTACTTTACTTTACTTTTAAATAGATTTAGCACTAAACAAAATTAGTGGCTGTTGTGCAAGCCACGATTAAACAACCTTTGCCTTTTAAATAACATTCGGATTGCATCTAATTACATTGCAATTACAGCTGGTGCACCACTTGCAGGTGAAACCTCACCTGCAAGTGGTGCACTAGCTGATCAAAGGACGAGGCTCTGGCGAACATAACAGTGCCCACGTAATAGGCTCGCCACCTATTACGTGGGACTAACTATGTAATTGGCGAAGTGTGGGCGTATAATATGCCTCTACCTACCGACACCTTTGGTCTTGGTAGGGACCCTATACACCTTTGGATTTAAAATTATTTGATAAAACCCTTTCTTACGAATGTATATATTTTTACCAGTGGTATCTCCAAAGACGCGCTTTCGACTGGCGAAACCGAACAGTTCTACTCGTGCCTGCCCTCCAGCTCCTCTTCATCACATTCGCCGCAATCTCCTCTCTTACCAGGATCACAGATCGCAGACATCACTGGTGGGACGTTGTCGTTGGCTTCCTAGTAGGAATCATCAGTTTCTTATACGCAGTAAGTTGGGTTATATAATAAAGAATTGTTTTGTATTTATCGTCCATCTCACCAGCACTGAGACAGCTGAGCTGATCAGCTTCGTTTCGAAAATAATCAGTTACGCTACCTTATTAGAGCTCTATGTGCAAGGGGATAACTTCACTGAATTGCACTCCCTGGGACTGCAGCTGCTTCCTCAAATTTGAGACCAGAGGCACTGTCAGGAGACTCCATCGATTAGCCCGTATTAGGTTTGGGTGTAACATACTTTCCATAACCACTCCTGTTTTCCCTTTTTATTTTATTCATGTATTAGTTACACTGGTCTGGCCCAATTACAATAACTTTCTCAGTAAATAATTTTACAAGCTATATAGTTAAGAATATAATTGAAAAGGAAGGATATATTCACAAAGAGACGACCACTTTGCCTGGATTGATTCTCAGCTATATATAAATAAGTCTCAGTCAGGGTACTGACACAGGGAAGCATTAAAACCAATGTGCATTCGGGCGATCGGGGAGTGATGGCGCGCAGTGCGACACGTGGGTGGCGCAAACAAGCGACGTTCACGACAAGCCCTTTGCCGAACATTTTATTGTTGATCCCTCGTAATAGTGGCGAGCGTATTGCCGCTTACTGCAAACTTTTCTTTTTGCCTCATTCGTTGATCGGCAGTTGCATTACTTGCAGGGGAGGTTGGCTTGGACTCCTAAGATGTAGGATCGTTATACACCTGGGTTGGGACTAATCAGCATCTTATAAGTGTACTAGGTATATTTTTTTGTCCAAATTTGGTGTTTGTTAAAAGTCCAATATGATAAGCGAAAGGACATTCGTGGGAGTTTAAAGCTATTAATCTCGGCCCTACAATATTTAATTAACAAGCCATGAAATATTTAGACTTGTGTACGATGCCAGCCATACAAATTTAAACAAAAGTAATATTATTAATATTTATATTGCGTCTACAAAGTTAAGTTAAGGAAATCACATAATAGTTATCTCTTTTCAGGCCGTCGTACTTTGCAATAACTTCACAAGAAACAATAATAAGGAAAACACCATTCAACCTTTAACAAAGAACCTGGGTTTCGACTCTTTAAATGAACCTGTATCACCTTAACCACAGTGTTCGGAAACGTATATTAACCTTCTATCCTTCTTTCTGAATCTTGTCTTAAAAGTTTGGTTTTGCCTGCTTATTGGTAGCCGATATTAAAATACACAGGCATTGTGGCCGAATTATTTGTAAATAGAGCTGTTTTGACAATCCCTTTTCCTCCAAAAATTGAAATCTAATGTACAGAGACCTGCAGTGCATAGTTTCCGGACATTAGATATATTTCAGGAAGAAAGTTCGAGAACTCATAAAGAATAATTGATTAAAATATGATGCAACAAATAAAATATTCAAGTATAGCATAAGTTTTTTGTAACTTAAGTAACTATTGTTTAAATTCGCCTAGACGAGGGTGTTTTTTATAACTTGGAAGAGATAAATATGAGATCACACTTATATAAAATGTTATGTAATGAATATCAATTATTTTGTTGCAAAGAGAACTGATATCACAGGACTGATAAAGTGCCTACATAATTAATAAATATTTAACTGGGTCCTTAAATTAGGAAAGAAAATAAATTTATATGTATATTTTAAGCCTAATTAGATTTATATAACTTTCTTGATCCAGTACTATGACAGTATTATTTATAATTTTTAAATAATAAGATATTGTAAATAAATTATTTTTGGTGCCATTAATTTTAAGAGTTAATATGTGTTTTATTTACTCTTGCCATGTTACACGTTGTGTGTTGATTGTGATTGTTTATAAAATTTAAATAGTTACGAAAAGACCATTTACTACCATTAGAGATTAACTGAAAGTCTTCTGTGGTGCATTACGATCACGACCATTGTAGAACATAGTGCTAATATTCAGTATAATATACAGCACACTATGGCATTTGTGGCATAGGCGGCGGAAAGCCGTTGGGTTCAGACGGCTCAAAACCGATCGACATGGAAAGCGGTTGGAGGGCATTCTCACCAGGTGTCGTAGCTCCGCACTAAGTGGTCAGAAACGATCACTGAAGTGAAACAAAGTTCACAGAGAGAAGTTTGGTGACCGTTTCCGTTGCATTTAATATGGAGCGCTTTCGTGCTTTGGAAGGCATATTCGGAAGCTGTTGGTCCCACTTTAAGACGCCAGCCACCTTCCTTAGCCAATAGGATCTGGGTCTGGGTGGTGGAGAACCTGAACCCCTCTCACTTTTAATGGGCTCTGATGATGATGTTCAGCGGTAGGGGATTATGTCATATTTAAGTACACAGCACACTGCAAAGCCAAATAGTATTAAAAAAAAAACTTAACAAAAACAATCCCTTGGCCATCATATTTCTTACAGCAAGAAAATTTTAAAAGACACATAAAAATGGGTCCAGAGTGTATCCAAAGTTATAGTGTGTACAAAGTGTGTGCTGAAATTAATAAACAATTCTTCAGGCTTAGTTGATTAACGCCTCTATTATTTAAAGAGATCGCTAACATTAATCACCCCATCTGGGGGCCTACCGCCGAATTCGATGGATTACCGGTAATCCATCTAGATCAAACTTTGTTTACGTTCATTAATCCGTACCGGGGAATCTGCCGACAGCCACCTCTCATTCATGACCTTCAGTCCGTGACAGACCAATAGGTAAATGGAGAACGCCATTTTGTTTCGATTTCCATGAGTTCGGCGGTGCGACAGAATCAATTCGAAATCCATTTTGCCTTATAATCGATTGCCATCGAACTCGGCGGTAGGCCCCTTGAATAGTGCCAGAGTATCTAGACATTTTTAGCGGTATGAAAAAAAATACAAAGCATTCCTAAGCACTATTCCATCCATACTATGCCTCATAATTTCCTCGGAGCTCAATACTTTACAAGCCATAAACGACAAATGTATAGAATTACTCTAAATTGGCGGGCATCACACGGGAATCGAACCCTACATCCTTATTATTTTGGTGCCCATAATAGCCCTTCTCTGCGTTGGGCAATATCCATCATTAATGCCCTATGCAGTGAAGAATAGGTCGTATGCTGGATACACTCGATAATTTAATTTACTTTTTAATAAAGAAAATATTTAGTCAGTTTATTAAACATCTTCAAAAATAAAAGAAGATAGAGTTTTCTTCTTTAAATATACCTTCTTTCTTTAAGCATTTTTTTTTAATTTAGGACGTTCTATATGTCTATAAGATACGTTCCATAATATTCTTTCATCAAATTAAGATTTGAAATAATTTTAGTTTAATTATGTGACAATGATGTTCACGTTCGTAATGTATATTCTTATAGGATAATATTTTTTTGCGGTATTTACTCTTTTATAAAGCCTCTGTCAATCATATGTCATACAACAAACTATTGATTATGTGAGATTCAATGTTATCTTGGGTTAACTTACTTAATACTAGCTGATTTTTATAATATACACGTTTGTGCCTACTACGCTAATGTTATAATAATGGTAAAAAAATTCTGTGATAAAATACGAAACCTTTTCTGTCATATCGGTATTTACGACTAAAAAAAAATTTTTGTAAGTACATAAATAGAGATGGACTTCTTGGCGGGAAAGTGAAGCGTTCTGTCTATAGTTTTGTTTTCTTTTCTAATATTTGTGATATTTCGAACATTTATAATGGTGGATTATTTACCGTTAAGTGTTTGTGAACGTACAAAAGTGTTGGTAAATAAAACAAAACAGTGCAACATAACTTTTCAGATTCTCTCAAGAAGTCCATGTGAGATCTCAGTATAGTCCCACATCTTTACTGAGGTTTCGAGATGTTTAGGTAAGGGCATCTCATTTACTATTTATCATCTTTATCACCCCTCATTCTCTTTTACTGTCTATTAAATATTATTAATATATCTATAACTTGACACTGGCTTAATGTGCAAAACGCAAAAAGCCATTATTTAGCAGGAAAAAAAAATTGAGATGTTTTAAATAAAGTAATTATATTAAAAGTTAGTCGACAAGGTCTCTAATAATTTGACGCACAAAGTACATTCTTAGGGAATGAATGGGATGTGGTTATTTTTAGAAAAATGCTATGGCAGGAATATCTACTATAAGTAATAAAATCCCCTAGTAAAATTGAGGAGCGATTTCACAAAGCCACCCTAGTTTCTATGGTTTGATGTATCGCTTTATGAAAACGCTCCTTAATTGTTAATTTTTTCTGCTTGTGTAATATTCGTACTGAGAAAATTTTATTTTATTAACTATTTGCAGACTTTTAAAAATAAAAAAATACATTTTTAGTTGGATAACATTGGATACTCCATAAAAGTATTTTCATAAATCTCGAAAGCAAGAAGCAAGATACTTCGAGGTAATTCTTTTGAATCGAGTGATTGCAAATAAGACCTATTATTACTTGGGTTAGACATAGGGACTAAATCCTTGACATAGATTGCGGTATAGACTAATAGACAAACATGGCAAATCAAAGGGTATTATAACTCAATATAAGCAATATACTCGTAAAGGTACCGCTTTGCTAGAGGCATTCTCTATAGTTCTATGTCAACGCTGATTTAAAAATTGGGCATTTTTATTAAAATGTAAATGGATAAATAAATTTTAAACAAAAACTATGTCATAATTTTTATACAATTAGATTTAAAGCTATGTTCACCTCTTTTATTTATGATAACACACAAAACTAACTAAACTCAAGTCCCCAAGACACACAAATTACTTAGTATTTGGACTTAAGTATACGTTGACTGTAAATATATTACTAGAGGTGCCAATTTCAGATCGTAATTTCCTTTAATACAATATATGTTTTGGGCATATAGGGATCCTACTAAGATATTAGGAAGATCAATAAAGTTTCGGGTAAGTAAGAAGCAACAGTCTCGCCACCTGTTACGCAATACTACCAATTAGTTGGCGAAATGTGGGCGTGTAATATCACCCTGCCTACCCCTTCAGGGAAACAGGCGTGAACTATATTGGTATGTATGTTTTGTAATATACTAGTGCCATATATAAAACTAGCTCTCTGCCTTTCACTTAGAATATGTTAGATATAAAATCCTATATTGATCCTCGTGCACGATAATCGAGCGATTCCATACAAAGTCCTTTTAGTAGATTAGACAGATAGGGCCTCAATCCTTGACATATATTGTGGTAAAGACCAATCGTATGAAATAGTAGTAAAGGGCTGAGTAACATGAGTACCGCTCGAGGCGCTTGATGCAAGCGCGGCTTGTAAATCAGACAAAATTGCACGCAAATTGCTGAATTCTATTTTCAAGCTATCGTAATTGGTAGGTTGATACATTGGCTATTATTATACTTTATGTTCTTTTCTTGTGAAATTACTAAAGACAATTTAATAAAAAATATATACATAATATCACGCCTGTTTCCCCAAAGGGGTAGGCCAAGTCATATTGTATGCCCACATTCCGCCAATTATATTGTTGGACCCACGTAATAGGTGGCGAGCCTATTGCCGCTTACCGGGCACTGTTATGTTCGCCAGAACCTCGTCCGTTGATCGGCAGGTGCACCACTTGCAGGTGAGGTTGGCTTTTGCTCCTTAGGTCTTGGTAGCCCTATACACTTTTTCTTTAATAGTGTTGAAAATAAGTATGCTGTTAATTAGCAAGCTTAAAGTAGTTAATAGTGTAGGACAGGTGCCCTCCAGCTGGAAAGTTAGGTGGAGCGACGAGCTCAGTGGCGTGTCGTTCGAAAAGGCCTTTGCCCAGCAATGGGCGAATGTAGAATAATGATGAAGCTAAAGCCTTCGTTATGACAGTAGATAATTATAATAACACAACAGTTTAGCTTTATGCCTTGTTGTATGTAACGTGATGTATTTTTTATAATCGGCAAAATTAGATAAAAACTATCCTTTCTTATTTGTGTTTTAAGTTTTAGTATCTACTACAGACAGGTTGGGTTGATTTTCTCAAAAAAAATGTTTCCATTAAAATATAATTTATCTACTTCAGAACTTCAAGTGCTCTCAAAATTTTGTCATTTATTATTTTGAGGATATAGGTCGTTTAAATATAGAGGGCCAAGCCTGCCGGGATTGCGGGACTGTTCAAAAGTGTTACCGCGGCCCCGGGCCTAGCAGGTTCAAAAAGGAAAATGGATGATTTTAAGTCAGTAAAAGTCTGACACACCCTTCCACTTCACCTACAGCAGAAGATGGTAATTTAATATTTTTTTCATTAAAAAAAAAAGGTGCACAACGTTTTGAATATGGAGCTGCATTGACTGCTTACCGTCTGTGTGCGTGTGGACTGAGTGATCTTTTCAAAAAACTCATCCAACCACAACCAAACTATAAGAGGATTTAGGAAATAATTGTGAAAAATTCATAGTAAGATAAAAAAATTGTGAAACCTAAAAAAAGAAAGTTAGAACTAATTAACTGGATCACTCAATCTGGACACCTGAAGAATAAGCCATAACGCATATCCAAGAATATACAATCTATGTGTTTATGATTTGCATTTGAAATAATTGTGAAAAATTTGTGAAAGCTGCTTAACAAACTTTCGATTCGTTTCAATGCCACGTTTTCGATTTAGAACGGATTTTAAGGATCACTCAGAATGCACTATGTTCAGTTGAGTGATCTTTTAAAACACCACCTTATACTGCAAACGTATAAAACAATGTCATGTTTATTATAAATTACACTTCTGGGAAAATTTGTGAAACAAATATCGTGATTGACATCTTACTGATTTAAGAGAAAATGAAAATCTTATTTTTTTCGATCGTCCGAACTGAGTGATCCTTATCTTGAACTTTATTTAATAAACCGAAACTTATAGGTAGAAGGTAGTGACATCAGAAATTGTGAAAAATGTTGCTCTAAAATCTAACGAACTGATCGTTCCTGTAAGTGATATATTTTAAAAGATATTTAATTATTTACAATTCTTAGGGAAAACGTTTAGTAGGGTGACCATATCGGTTTATTTGAGTACCGAGAGTTTTCCGAGTTTTGTTTCAAACACGTTCTTAGAGTGTATTTACTACATAATTTCGACATATACTTACATTTTTTAAGTGACAAGTTTGAGCAAAGTCAGGTATGTATTGTCACATATGAGGTTTATCATACTAAAGAATTCCACACACAATAAAAAATCAGAATTTCTTAAGTTATCAAAGAAAGTAACTTTTTATTATGTTAACTATTTTCTAACAACATTCATAGTTACATATAACACACAGGATGTAACCTAATCGATAAATCCGTAGGACAAAGTATGTAAAATAACTGATTCTTCTTCTTTGCTGCTATACATTTTTCCCACCAAATCATCAAAACAGACTATTTCGTCGTTCTTATGGACACCATGTCCTCTGTAGTGTCCAATATTATCGGGACTTAATGAAGGAACAAATTCTACACCGCCTAATAATTTGTAGCGTCTGTTTCTTACATAAATCGTATTTGGTACATCATTCAAATTAATTTTATCACATCTGTTTAAATCAAAGGATATCAAATTTAAAAATTCATAACTAATAAATTTGATCATCTCACAAATCACATTCCTTAGTTTCATTACTAAAAATTACTTAAAAATGCCAAACATAGAAAATATATCTATATTGATTGGCAGCAATGCAATCTGCCTTGATTTGGTAGAATAACATGATTCGTTGGAGCACTGTTTCTTAAAAACAGCATTTCAAATGTAATCATGTAGCAAATGTTCAAATATATATGTAACATTGCAGGCGCAATCAATATTTTTAATACCATGTTGCTCTTTTCTTTTATTTTATTAGACAAAGGCTAATGCTAAAAAAACTTAAGTAAAAAGGTTTACTGCCTCTGCCGCCTTATCTTTACAATTTCTTATGTTCAAAAAACGTCTCGATCTTATTTAAAAACTTTTTTAAAAAATAATTTTAATATGACGACAAAAATGTACTAATGATGGTTTGAATATTGAATAACATACTTATATTGCACAATTATTCGCTATCATTGTAGGGAAACACAATGTTGTTATTATTTATAAATTTTATACCACAGCAATATTTAAAAAAAACTAGCATTAAATTCACTGCACAACGCCGTCAGCTTCCCAAATTTGAAAATATTGAATCGAGTACCCATCGAGAAAAAATCCGACAACATAAAAAAGTATCAGTACCCTACTCAACGTTTTCCTTCAGAATTGTAAAAAATTAGATATCTTTTAAAATATACCACTTACGGGGAAGATCAGTTCGTTAGATTTTAGAGCAACATTTTTCACAATTTCTGATGTCACTACCTTCTACCTATAAGTTTCGGTTTATTAAATAAAGTTCAAGATAAGGATCACTCAGTTCGGACGATCGAAAAAAATAAGATTTTCATTTTCTCTTAAATCAGTAAGATGTCAATCACGATCTTTGTTTCACAAATTTTCCCAGAAGTGTAATTTATAATAAACATGACATTGTTTTATACGTTTGCAGTATAAGGTGGTGTTTTAAAAGATCACTCAACTGAACATAGTGCATTCTGAGTGATCCTTAAAATCCGTTCTAAATCGAAAACGTGGCATTGAAACGAATCGAAAGTTTGTTAAGCAGCTTTCACAAATTTTTCACAATTATTTCAAATGCAAATCATAAACACATAGATTGTATATTCTTGGATATGCGTTATGGCTTATTCTTCAGGTGTCCAGATTGAGTGATCCAGTTAATTAGTTCTAACTTTCTTTGTTTAGCTTTCACAATTTTTTTATCTTACTATGAATTTTTCACAATTATTTCCTAAATCCTCTTATAATTTGGTTGTGGTTGGATGAATTTTTTGAAAAGATCACTCAGTCCACACGCACACTTACCGTCTGGCAGGATGTCTTTATTTCGATGTGTCACATTAAATGTCATAATTTGAATAACCTAACATACCAAGCCAGCATTCGAATCAGCCCCAGATCTATTACCTACGTTCCATAACAAAACAAAACTATTAGGTGACTCCTAATCCATAACTCAGCCATACGTCTGTCAGGCCGTTCATTATGATTTATCATCAGGGCCCTGCGCATTGCGTCAGCGGCCGACAAACAAACAATCATTACAACAATCAGAATTTTCAGGATGCAATGATTATCACTGTAAAGTTCACACGATATTACAAGTAATAATAAATCCTAAGATATCTCACCAAGTCTTCTATCCCAAACAAAGCGTCGTCGCTTAACGTCGCGGGTTACACAATGTATCACATTTAGTTTCAGCCTTTGTAATATTATATAGTATGTAACTGTTTGTTGCCTTAAATATAATAAATAAAATAAAGCTTCATACGATTGTTGAGTAATAAAGCATAGACATGATTAAATCCTTTTTTCGTTAATGCATTCTAATCTACAATAAGAATTTAACCAGATCAAGACGCAATATGAACTTATATATGTGTCCTATGTGAAAACTGGGTCAACGACCTTTATAGCATAAGAATACTGGCAAATCTCCGTGCCAAACGGTTATAGTTATCAATAATGGTCGAATCGGTATTTTGAAGTTCATACTTCAGCAGCATCGATGTTATTTATTTATCTTTTTTTTATATTCCAAACAAACCCGTCCAAGGACAGAGCTCTGAAACTTAGTTATACTTCGGTGACCTTTAAATATATTTATATATTAAAATCTTATTGTTATTTGATTATGTAGTTATTGTAAAATGGTTATTTAATGTGACATCATAATCACATCATAATCACTTCATCCTGCCTGCATTTGATGCAGTTCAGAAGTAACAGCGCTCTGTACCATGGAAAAAGCACGATAACAAGCGCACCCACTCATGACGACCTGCAGGTATGCCGTTTCACGCCCCGCTTTAAAAACCCGAGGCTATAAGAGTTCAAAGTCATAGTCAAAATCATTTATTCGCGTATGGCTCAATAGAGCTCTTATGAAGGTCAAACTTAAAATTTAACGCGCCCATTAACTGCGGGCGGGAGCTTGATCGTAAAAGAACGGGCAAGAAAATCGTCAAGTATGGCTTTTACTCCCGCCAGTTACTAATTTGGAAGTTGTTGGGAAACAAATGCGCCTTAATTTCAAATTTTCATAGAATTCCAAATGGACTTCTTGGCGGGAAAGTGAAGCGTCATGACTGCAGTTTTGTTTTATTTTCTAAAATTTGTGATATTTCTAACATCAATGTGTAATAAATAACGGTGGATTATTAACCGTTAAGTGTTTGTGAACATACATGAGAGTTGGTAGATCAAACAAAAGAGTGCAACATCACTTTTCAAATTTTTTTTCAAGGAGTGAGATCTCAGTATAGTCCCACATCTTTACTGAGGACTCAAGGGCTTAGGGGAGGGTATCTCATTTAACATTTATCATCTTTATCACCACTCATTCTCATTTACTATGAATTATATATTATTAATATATCACTTACTTGACACTGGCTAAATGTGCTAGACGCACGAAGCCATTATTTAAAAGAAAGAAAGAATTCCAAATTCGAATGGTCTTACACAGAAACAGCTAACCGACTTTTTTGGTTCGAGTTCTGATAGACTGCACAGTGTAGTTGTTTTGTAGAAAACCCGATCGAATACCTACTTACAAAAGTTTTCTTTATCACGTAAGATGCATTTGCCCCTAATATGCTATGGAATTTCGTGCAGCTTTCAATACTCATTTACAACGTTAATATATAGCTATAAAGGCTATTGTTACTGTAACCGAAACCCTACGGGAGCCTAAGTTGCATTCGCCCCTAATATGATATTTCGTGCTACTTTCAGTACTAATTTACTATGTAAATATATACTACCATAAAGGCTAGGCTATAGTTACTGTTATCGGATATTTACGGGAAGCCCCATGACTAAGGGGTGGCTTACAGGGTGACTCGGTTAGGGGAATCTCCAACAAGACAGTAAATACCTAGATACAATTATGTTAAAAATTATCAAAATTTCTGCAACACATTTTCAAGCGTAGAAGTATTTTTTTTAAATATTGAAGGAATTATTGTTTTAGTACTTATACTTTCAGACTAAAATTTTAATTTAATTAACTTGGGTTAACAATATATTTATACACATATATTTTGTAATTCTGAATTATTTGCTGAATTATTATGGATCATAACTTGGGTTAACAATATTTATATATTATTTCTAAACCTTATGGATAATAGAATTGTTGTGGATCAATTATTAGACCTATTTAGGGTTTTAGACGAAAATTTCGACAAGAATATTGATACAATTGTTTTCCACGAGCGATATATTTATATGAACTTCGAACTAACAAGATACATCGTACTAAATTTTCTGTTTTATGAATAGGAAGTTAGAAAGTCACAACCCACACTCATTGTATTATGTGTAAGTATCAATCATAGCGTAACTGGGTTAACTTTAATGATAATTGAATTAGGTCCGTGACCTGCAACAGCTGTTACAATCTTAAGTTTAAAAAGGAAAACGCGATTGATTTATTAGTCCGATATTTCACAGTTCAAATTGTGGGACCTCACAGGCTGAGTTTTTATGACTTCTATTTGGTAAAACTTTTTTTGATTTCGATAGGAAACAGTGCAGTAAAATTGGGATTTTGTAGCTAAGACTGTCAAAATTAGCACGAGTAGTCTAAGAAAATAAAATTACTGAATAAAAGCTGTTGCTGTTAAACAAAAAGTTTGCGTTCGTAAACGGCACAATACGGTGGTCGGAAACGATAACCGAAGTAAAGCACGTATTTGTGGCATTTGATATCGGGCGCTTCCGTGCTTCGGAAGGCACGTTAAGCCGTTGGTCCCGGTTATCACTAAATGTGGTAGTCGTTAAGCCATGTTAGAGGCCTAATTGGGCGGCTTGAAAAATACTAGCAGCAGGTCGCCATACGCCTGCCTCCGCCAATCCGCACTGGGTCCGCGTGGTGGAGTATGACCCAATACCGTCGCACCTTGGTATGTGAGAGGAGGCTCGTGTTCAGTAGTGGGACGTTAATGGGCTGAGATGATAATTCGGTAAAACTTTTTTTGATTTCGATAGGAAACTTGGCAGTGAAATTGGGATTTTTAATAATTTTTGTTATTTTGTATATTTTACTGTCTAAGTTAGCACGAGTAAAGTCTATGAAAATAAAATTACTGAATAAAATCTATTTCTGACAAAAAGTTTTGCTAAACAAGTAATACGTAATGTAATAGATGTAAAATCAAAACTATACAAGTGTTAATAATGAAAGAGAGAAACTTACACCCATTTACTGTTTCAGTAGGCCCATACATTATTCCACTTCAATAAGCAATTATAAGCAGGATGTCTAACTTACTTATTTATGAATCGAATAACTTAACATTTAGAAATCCTTTTGTTAGCTCGCCTCTGTAACGAGATTATCCTGTAGGTGCAATGTAAAGTTCAACCAAATACTGTATAGTGTAAGCAAGGACTAAAAGCGCGGAGGAGCACACAGTAGTTTATTTTTTTATAAGCATTCACTATTCTACTTTCAAAAACTTACAAAACTTTAGAGCCAACACAGCAATTCAATTATCTTTACTTTGAGCTAACACGTTACATTGTACTTGTAACCCACATTTTCTATCATATGAATAGGAAGTTAAAAAGTCTTCCACAAAATCCCAACTTCTACAAACTACCTTTAACAACTAAAATATCTAATCTTCGGTTTAAGTAGAACACGTCACTTAGGTTTTTTTTCTGGTTACAAATTCAAGTACAAATGTTGTCTGGTTAGAATTGCTCTCGGTTGCACCACGAAAATGTGTAGACTTCTTTAGTATTCTTTGATAATAATGAGTATTTATTAAAATATACATAAAAGTACGTTAGGTCAGTATATTTAGATTTAGTTTATATAATAATGCAAACAATAACCATACCTATCTAGACTTCACGATGTTTATTATTCTATCTTTAAATATACGATCTAGAAGCGCTTTTTAATGGCTTCAAACTTAACAAATTCCTATAACAACATGTCACTCTAGCTAAGTTGTATTTGACAACTCTAGTTTGGTTAGAATATAAAAAAATTATGTACGAAAGGTGATATGATATTGCCAACTAATGAAAGCCAAAAGTTAGTTGCTTTATAATTTCTAATATGGTGAGAAGAAACAAACGTTTATAATTAAATCAGAGACCAAAGGATAGATTGTAATGATAATCCATAAAATCTATTACCTAGCAGTTAATGACATTAACTAATAAATAATAGGAACACTGCCGACTCCTCCGCACCTCTCTTCTCACCGCACTTGATCCGGCGCGTGGGCAGCACAGCAATAATAGACAGCCATAGACAAACTGTTGCAGTGACATGCACTGTCAAACAAAGAACACGTTTTTACTGCCCGAAATAAAGCCGACTCTATAAATAAAGATCCTTTTACATTCACCAGTCAGTAAACACTGAATAGCTTTTATAAACATCAAAAGATGCTTTAATAGCTACTGTTTCTGCAGCTATGAATTTAGATATTATTACTTTGGAAAGAAAGTTCATTATCATGTCAGCTTATCAAAGTTCATTATTCAAATCATTTTTAAAGTTCCAAAACTGACCATCGGCCTTCTCTTACATACCAAAGTGGGTTCAGAGACACTTGAACCCTGCTGAGACAACTGCTGATATAATGTTTTAAGGCGCCTTACAGAACATCAAATGAGTAATTTACATTCTTTGCACGGTAGAGATAACACTATACCTAAAGATAAAAAAAGACGTGTGGCACTCGGAGACTGCCGCAGTAAACCCATTGCATAGCATTTATTATCAACTTATGCTATTATAATTATATATTAGGTCGGGGAAAAAGTCTTTTCACATAACGTAGGTATAAACTTATTATAAAATTTTTTTGACTGTACTATTTGTGTCTGGCTGGTTTTGGTAACATTAAAAAGGTTCCATTATAAAGAAAAGAAAAAAATAAAAAAAAGTTGTTTCCCGCTATTTTTCATTTGTTTTTCTCTCCGTAAAAATGAGTGAATCTAATGAAGAAATTCGATACATTTTAAAATTTTATTATAAAAAAGGCAAAAATGCAACTCAAGCAGTGAAAAAAATTTGTGATATTTATGGACCTGATGCAGTGTCAGTAAGAGTAGCACAAATTTGGTTCAAACGTTTTCAGTCCGGAAATTTTGATGTTAAAGATGCACCTCGCTCTGGTCGCCCTGTTACGAATAAAATGGACGCCATTTTTGAAAGAGTGGAGCAAGAGCGGCATATTAGTAGTTACGATGTAGCTGAAGAACTGGGAATTGACCACAAAACAGTTTTGACCCATTTGAAGAAAGCTGGTTATACAAAAAAGCTCGATATTTGGGTGCCACACGAGCTCACTCAAAGAAACTTAATGAACCGTGTACTCATTTGCGATTCATTATTGAGACGTAATGAAACCGAGCCGTTTTTGAAGAGATTGATAACTGGCGATGAAAAGTGGATCACGTACGACAAGAACGTGCGAAAAAGGTCGTGGTCGAAAGTTGGCCAGGCTTCACAGACTGTGGCCAAACCTGGCCTAACACGAAATAAGGTGATGCTGTGTGTATGGTGGGATTGGAAGGGCATTGTTTATTATGAGCTTTTACCGCCCGGCAAAATCATCGATTCTGATCTTTACTGCCAGCAACTGATGAGATTAAAGGAAGCAGTCGAGAGAAAACGGCCGGAATTGATCAACAGGAAGGGTGTGGTCTTTCATCACGATAACGCTTGACCACACACATCTTTAGCCACTCAGCAAAAATTAAGAGAGTTCGACTGGGAGGTCCTAGTGCATCCACCATATAGTCCTGACCTTGCGCCTTCAGATTTTCACCTGTTTCGGTCTCTGCAGAATTCTTTAGGTTCTGTAAGGTTGACCTCAAGAGAGGACTGCCAAAACTATTTGTCCCGTTTTTTTGATCAGAAGTCCCAAAGTTTCTACAGTAACGGGATAATGTCTCTGCCCACAAAATGGCAGAAAGTTATTCAACAAAACGGTATATATATATTGTAAATAAATGTAAATAAACTTTGAAAAAAATGTCTTGACTTTTCATACAAAAATACGAAAAGACTTTTTCCCCAACCTATTATTTATTCAGTTTTTTTTCTTTATTTCTTAGAGTCGTATTGAGGTGCCCTAACGCCGATACTCTAAACAGGCATCTGTCACCAGATTGCGGGGCGAAGAAGGGGATTACGCATGCGCAGTAACGCCGATACAACCAATGCCACCTAAGGGTTGCTGAACTATAGAGATAAGCGTGATATTACAAAAAGTCATTAAAAGTTCTGCTATTTATCGATAGATGGAAACTAATAAGTATCACCGCTGTGCCGGTCGGAGTGGGGGGTGTTGGTTTTTTTCGTTACGGAATTTCTGGATTCGGTCTCTATGCTCAAGGCCCGCGATAGAAGCTATGCAATAGCTTAATAATATTTTTTTTATGGAACGTGAGTGAAGCTTCTTTTTAATATGTAGCCTATTTGCATTTACGTAGAGGTTATCGATAAAGAAATTTGACAAGTCGGTTCTCTGTTAGACAATATGGCTTTAAAATTCTCTGCCGGCTTTCCAGCTCCTATAGCTCTGGGTTTATTAAACGGGGCTGTCTATTTTTTGAGATACTGTCATAAATGTCTATCTTGTTAAAAGAATACTAGACAGGAAGTAGATAACAATACCCAGTATTTAATAGGAATTCGAAAACAGACTACAGTTTTCATATACTTACTATATCAAATACAACGCCACTTATCCGCGCGTTCCATATTATAAACACGGTTCATGACACGGTGGATATATTTTCATGCACTTTTAGTGAATTCGCCAGAATTGTGTTATTATTTATCAGTTACGTTAGATTTAGAACTTATTGTGTAAATATAGGATGTAATACTAAAGTTATATATCAGGTAGGCTAGTTTATGTTATATTTAAATAATATTGTAGATTGATAATTAAAAAGATAGAATATTGTATGTATTATAAAAATTGCTATGTTATCGCATTAGGTTAAGACACCTGTAATGGTAGCATAAGATTATAAATAAATAAATAAATTTACTAAAACTCCTGTTTTCTCAAAAGTAAGTTTTTGTAGCTGGATCCATTTTGCATAACTTCGTCCAATTGTTACTGTGCTTGTTTCACGGTATGGAGCGCCCTCATTCTTTGGATTACATAGACTGCTACTCATCAGGTCAGGCTAGCTAACTATCAGCTAGGATGTAGTCATTATGAAGTGCGATAAAATTAAAAATTCAAAATACTTTTTATTTCATACACTATTACATACTACTTGAAAACGTCAAAATTATAAAAAATAACAAAAACAAATAAAATATAATTATACTAAAATCACGAAGCTTAGATTCAATTTGCAACCAAACAATTTGAGAAAACAAAAAATATTTAAGTGCAAGTGAATCTAAGTGCCAGTTTCGAGCCACCGCTCTGTAAGAAGAACTAGCAAGAAACTCACAGGCTATGCTCTTTTAAATTATCGATTGGTTAGTTACAATCTTCATTTGTCTGTGACGCTATACAATGCAACATAATATAACAACATTCACGCTTTAAGTCATTCATATTAGAATAGCCTGTATGAAACGGCAGTTTAATCCCAAGCATTTTTATCAGCCAAATAGTCTATGATATTACATTAAATTGAAACAGTTACGCATTGGATTTAAAATTTGTCCAGCTTAATCAATAAATCAATGTCTCTAACGCCATCGAGTCCCAAACAAAGCAGCGCCTGTTAATAGTTCAATGAGAAACTTCAGAAGTGAATGTTAGGGCCGAAGTCAGCGTTGTTCTTTTGTCTAACACACTGCGCCGCATCAATGGCGGCTAGGCGAGTGTCTCAAGCACCCTTAGCTTCACCTACTTCCTATACCTACTCAAGTCGATCTCAAAAAACTGCTTCCGTGCTGTAAGCTTAATCTCTAATAGAACAGTAAGTAGGTATCATTAACATAACATCAATGTTGCCACCATGAAAATGATACCTTAGGGTAGAAAGAAAGTCAATGAAATATTTGAACCAAATCAACCTGAGGTTTTATTTTATCCTACTAACTAACATGTTATTACTATTAGCAGAATTAATAATAATTACAAGAGACAACGATATATTATTATTTTATTCCTACTTATTAATACTTATTTTAAACTTAACTAAGTAACATATTGTTATAATTATTCTGTTCTTAATTATTTTAAAATTACAATTTATTCTGTTCCTATAATTTATGTCTTTTTTCTTTCACGAGCCAGCTGAAAGACATTGTTTTATGTAATAAACGAAGCTTTGTGCTCACTTTTTCTTTGTTACAAGTTATTCTTTTAAAAAACAAGTTCAGTAAGTACTTGTCTATTGAAATAAAGTAACATTATAATCAGAAACATTTCAGAATTACATGAAAGCTTGATATTCTTTAATCTGTGTACAGTCAATCCCACCATCTTCTATGGAGCCCAAGCGAACCTCGCCTGCATGTGGTACACCTGCCGATTAACGAACGAAGCTCTGGCAAACTAAGAAGTTCCCGGTAAACGGCAATGGGCTCTCCACTTATTTCGTGGACCATCGAAACAAATGGCGGAGTTTCGGCGTATAATATGCCTCTGCCTATCCCTTCCACGAACCAGGTGATTGTATGTAAGTACTCTTTAATCTGGATTAATGCGTAGGATAATATTTTAATTATGGCAACAATATATAATTCTTTCTCTTTTTATGATTTAGTTAACACCTTGACCTAGTCGAATTCCGCATAAAATAATAGTTAAACTAGATTTAGCTTTAAAGTTTATATTGTCCGTAAATGGACACGCAATTTGGTCAGGTGAAGGCCAGCAAAGTATCTAGAAGTTGATAAACATACTTGACTTTTTGAATGCAATGTGGATAACTAGACCGAAAAATGCTGTCTCTCTCTTTCTGTCATCAAATTATATATCTGCTCGCTTGTCTAACCAAAATTGGCTTCAATTCATTTATTACATGGAGCTAATGCCGTCTAACCACCGCAACCCAGAGGGAAACATCATTCTATATTTAAGCCAGCTGTCAGGATATTAGATGGCACTTCCTAGTTCGTAATACTGTCATAGATGTTTGTGACAGCCGGGACCAATGGCTCAACGTGCTCTTCGAGGCACGGAGCAAGTGATAATAACACACATAACCTCAAAACGCCGTTAAGTGCGCAACCCGGGTTTGAAACCGAGACCCTCTGAATTTTAAGTCTTTAGGTTTCGGAAGTGGGCTATCGCCGCTCTGCCTGGATTATTCGACGAAGTCGTAGACGTATATACCTAGGTATATCACTTAGGTATATTCCCCCACTCAGGTGCAATAGTTGTTAAATTGATTAGTTACCTACTAAAACAGTTCGAACTATCCCTATTGCTCTCATGAATTGTGACCTTGAACTTGTTAGAGTTCAAGAGCAAGGATGTACCGAAAAGGGGGTTCGAATTGGGTAATCGCTACAATTGTCTGTCTCACCTACACTAATACAAGAGAAATCAAGTGTTTAGAGACAGCATTAGAAACGCAAGCTACGTAATAAAACAATACCTACATTTTAAAATTGGTAAGTACTAGTACTATTTATATATAATATTTAACAATAAAATATTTTTTACATCGTATTTGTCGCTATAGTAACAGGTGTAAATAAAAAATGGTTGCCTGTAAAGTCGTTTTTACGGGCGAAGATTTTACGTGACAACGTCTTTTTCTCGGTAGAATATTTATTGATATGAATATAATTAAATTGCACAATAGGAACAAGGAATTGAATGAAAATAAGAATTGCACAAATTTTAACTATAGAAATATATTTTGTTTACTAAAACATTGTACACTAGTGCTGCGCGCGCGGCAGACCGATCATAGTTGAGTGGGAGAGAGACGCAAGGCATTCGCCGGGCCTCTCTCTCGTTCGGTGACTCATCGTAACGTTACCGAGCGTTACACTTTTTCATAAGTGACTCCCAGCCGCAACCTAATTTAAGACGTTGTCACGTCAATAATTATAATGTATGTTACAGTTTATCTTTTAATGTAAACACTAGTTTAGAGCTTTGTGAACTGATAAATGTTAGTGAGAGACGGCGTTCACTTTTCACTATTTTCGACGTAAGTTTTCACTAGAGTTTACGTAAATATTGTAATGTCATATTAACAACTCAAACTCGCAATAATATAAGATTGGAACGACCAATCACAAGCCGGAACGTTCTCACTGCGTTTTGCGTTGACGTATTTGAACACTCGGCAAAAACTCAGACTCACATTTTGTAGTTCTATCTCTTGTCACACGATGGCGTTTCTTCAATTCCATACAAAGTTGCGTTTACGTTAACGCGATCGAGTTGGTTTGTAAACTCACACTAAGCGCACTGTTATAAACAAATCTATAAATTACTAGCAGAGCCGCTCGGTGCCACTCGCGTGGTCCCCGTTTCCGTGAGAATACCGGGATGAAAGGTAAACGACAATAATATTATGTATGTTATTTTCCAAAACTAGAGTAAATTCGAGGTATTCAGTGTAAATATGGCCTATTTTTAAATATATATAACTTCTTCGGCAACGAACTAAAATATAGGAAAGTGACATTTTGCGGTGAATTATAATTAGGTATAGTTGTTTATTCCAATACCCCCTAGAAGCCTTTAATGAAGTCTCTTCTCCTGTTTCCTGATGGTAAGCAGTCGGTGCAGACCAAAAAAAAATTTAAGCGCTTTATACCGTGAAATAAGCACATTACAAAGCGCATATACTCATGACGTCCTGCTAAAATGCCGTTTCACGCCTCGCTTAAAACTAGTATACCTACTGGAGTATGACTTCGATTTGATTCCAATATAATTGATTTTGACTGTGACTAAATGATGAAAACGCTGCATATAAGCAAATAAATTGAATAGTTAAATAACTTGACACTGGCAAATACACATACAATATTAACGATTGACGCCCTCTAACTGAAAACATGACTGACACTTACAGAATGTCAGTGAATGGAGTTTTGGCGCCAACGCAGGAAAAGTAACATCGCGGCAATGTTTTATTTTCCAAAATAAGTGTAAATATTGATTTTAATTTGTATATAGAGTGTATTTTTACACATAACTTCTTCAGCAAGTGTAATAAATAATACCTACCTCAACAGTAAGGACTAGTATTGAAACCAATGTACTTATATTGCAGTAAATTATGATTTTCCGTGTTGATTCAAATACTCCATAGAAACCGCAAAAAAGTCTCTTTACTCCTTTACCTACCCTAGTAAACTTTGACGTGACTGACGGTATTTGACATACGTTTAACTATTTATATGGGCTTCTTGGCGGGAAAGTGAAGCGTCATGTCTGCAGTTTTTGTATTATTTTCTAAAATTTGTGATAATTCGAACATTAATGTGTAATAACGGTGGATTATTAACCGTTAAGTGTTTGTGAACGTACATGAGTGTTGGTAAATGAAACAAAACAGTTCAACATCACTTTTCAAATTCTCTCAAGAAGTCCATATGAGATCTCAGTATAGTTCCAGATCTTTACTGAAAACTTAAGGGGCTTAGGAGGAGGGGATCACATTTACCATTTATCATCTTTATCACCACTCATTCTTATTTACCATTTATATGATATTAATATAATATCTCTTACTTGACACTGGCTAAATGTGACAACCGCACGATGCCATTATTTAAAAAAAAACTATCTAAGTATATTGGCCCGTTTCGCACCCGCGGCACCCGTCTTCGGACATGGGCTTTTCTCTCCAGCTCTTCACGCGTGTAAATCTATCGCTTTCTGCATCCAGTGTACACCCGCATGCTAACGAATGTAATCCACGCATGACTAATAGCTGTGATTAAATAACTCAAAAATATATTGAATTTTTTGACGTGACAACGTCTTAAATTAGGTTGCGGCTGGGAGTCACTTATGAAAAAGTGTAACGCTCGGTAACGTTACGATGAGTCACCGAACGAGAGAGAGGCCCGGCGAATGCCTTGCGTCTCTCTCCCACTCAACTATGATCGGTCTGCCGCGCGCGCAGCACTAGAATTCCTTGTTCCTATTGTGCAATTTAATTATATTCATATCAATAAATATTCTACCGAGAAAAAGACGTTGTCACGTAAAATCTTCGCCCGTAAAAACGACTTTACAGGCAACCATTTTTAGCAGAATTTTTTTTGTGTGTTTTGTTCGTGAATATTTGATGTATCTAAATGATTATATCGATCTTAAAGACAACAAAGTATATTTTATTTTAACGAAAACGCTGCACATCGTTGAAAATAACTTGAAGTATATAATTACTTGACACTGGCAAATACTCTAATCGGGTGAGTCCATACTTAGAGAAAAACAAATGTCAATCAGAGACAGTTGACAGTGACAGCAGCAAACAAAACAAATTTCACTTTCCGTTTCGCGTCTCCGACGGTTAGCAAAGTTAGAATTTGAAACTGTTTTGTTTGTTTATTATATAAGAGTGGCAAAGCTTCATTAATTAGGAATAAAAAGTGGTTAAGTTCTTAAGATGAATGTCCTAAGTGATATTAGTGACGAAGAATTCATTCCGTTTCTTCAAAATATCGGAGTACATACGTTCAAAAAGTCTTTTGAATGGATGCTGCATGATCAGGATTACGCTGGTGTTTTGCGATGGCTCTATGAAAACCTAGACCACAATAATGCTCTGAGTGCTCGAGAAGAATACAGGTATAGTTTTACTTAACCTATTAATATTAAATAAAATAAACAATGTAACGAATAAGACATTGCAAACGGCTTAAATTAGCGAGTTTAAGTTTTTTTGTTAGCGTATTTTATTATTACTCATCCTAAAGGTCTGGCTCCCAATCCTGGCTGTTATGCATTAAAAAAATAAACAGGGTAGAGTGCATCTGTTGACGAATATGGGGTACATACATACATACATACTATCTCGCCTTTTCCCCGAAGGGGTAGGCTGAGGCATATAATGTATGCTCACAATATTTTTGGTTGCGAGCCTATTGCCTCTTACTGGAAATTTTTATGTTTGCCAATGCCTCGTCTGTTTATCGTCAGGTGCACCACCTGCAGGTGAGGTTAGCTTGGGCTCCTTAGGTCTTATTAGACTCCCCATGCACCCAGTCACAATTCTCAGAATCAAATTCATTTCATTTCAAAATCAAATAAGTAATAAATTAACCTATTTTTTGTCAGTCAAATATGCTGCTACTGCAATACCACAGGCAGAAGCAACCATTCAGTCTTCAAGTGAACATTTGTCAGGGCATAGTGGACATGTGATTAGGTAGGCTAAGGGCTGTGTAGTTGCTTATTGGAACTGTTTCTCAGATATGCTGAAATCAAGAAGAGAGGAGACCTCCTATCCCTAACTGAACTAGAGGCATCAATAGCACAGCTGCAAGAAGAGTATGAAGGTCTTTGTTTGCCTGGTGATAAGGAGGCAGAAGAAGATGTCAAGTTCAGCATCGTAAAGCTTAACGACAGGTTACTCATGCTTGAAAGACAAGAAGGAGTTATTAATGATTTGAATAGACAAAATGAGTGAGTAGCCAAGATATTTATTTAATAACTGTCTTCTTCTTCACATAATGTAACTACCTATGGCATGTTCATTTTTAAGTTTGACTTTCATAAGAGTTCTATTGAGTCAAACTTGAAAAAAATATTTTGACTTTGATCTGTTTTACAATGTCTAAATAAGAGAATGTCATCAGATAAAGTTATGTTTTTAATAGAAAGTATCGCATGCTTAATGGAATAGTGACTTAGCTCAAATAGACGATTTTTGGGTCATCACAAAAGAAGATAAATACTTGTCCTGTAAGCGCATTAAATTGATACATATATATTAATTAGTATTTCTGCTTGTGTTTTGAACATTTGATTAACATTGATTTGATCTCAGTAAGAAATAGAAAGACCGATAAGTAAGTAACTTAAACCTGGCCTATCTATTAATGCGTCGATGTTCCTTTAAGCATGTAAAGTAAATGCTACTGGAAACTTATCTGGACATATTGAAACATGGCTTTAACTCACCAGTTCTACTAAATTCCATTGGTTCAATGCATCATATAGTTTTAAATAATTTTTTTTTTTTTTAGAAAAACTTAATGCCCTTGTTTAACTTAGTAACTACTTCTTTAAAATCCATATAAAATATACCACTATTACCACTAATACCACTATAAAATCATTACAACTCTTTGGAGATTTAATTATAAACTCTGGGTATTTATTTATTTAATCTTTATTGCACACACATAAAGTAAAGTAAAGTAAAAAAGTAAAAAAAATATTTATTTCATAAACTATTATACGATAAAAATACAATGTACATAAGGCGAACTTCATGCCATGAGGCATTCTTTACCAGTCAACCTTGGGGTTAGCAAAGACATTAAAGGCGGTCCAAGTAAGAGATAATACTATAATATAATACGCTGATTTACATAAAAATAGACACACATATGTAAACACAAAAACATACATATTTAAAAATAAAAAACTAATGACATGGGTCTCCCCATTTCATTATGATACTTTAAATAGTTTGATTTCTGTAGAAATTAAATCTAATAGTTAGGACAGCTATTAACTATACTTTATTTGTTGTTAATAATATGTTTTAAAATGATAACTTGTCCAACAAAATACATAGTTACTAAGATCACCCTAAGAAAAATAATTAAATTGTAAAAACAATATTTACCTAGCTAAAACCTAAAAAACAAAAGTTTTTAATTATACTCATGCCACTATTACCCTAAAACTTTGATGTTTTTCTTTCAAAATTCCAGGATGAACAGAGATGAATTAAATAAAGAAGTAACAAAGCTACAATCTTTAGAACGCCAGTGCTCTGAGGATGAGTCGTCCACTGCTGATGAATGTCTTTGCCTCGCCGATGATGTGGAGAGCATGATGGATGATGTTGTGGAGATCGTAGCCGATGCATTTGAACAGTACAGCTCTTCTTACTCAGATAAGGTACTTACAGTTTTTTTTATTACATATATGTATTTTATGTTATATATTTAAATATAGGGTGTATAGGGATTCTACCAAGATCTAAGGAGAACAAGCTAACCTCACCTGCAAGTGGTGCACCTGCCAAACAACGGACGAGGCTCTGGCGAACATAAATATGCCCGAAAAGCGGCAATAGGGTCGCACCTATTACGTGGGACCAACAATATAATTGACGAAATGTGGGCATATAATATGCCTTTGCCTACCCCTTCGGGGAAACAGGCGTGATTTTTGTATGTATATATTTAAATGTAGCACCCATAGCTCCACTTGATACTTGATTGTCAAAATAACCAAAAAATTCACAGAGAACAGTTGTTGCATGGACTGTTTGTTCTGATATAAAGTTCAATGCTCTTTAACTTTAGGGCATTTTATTGATTAATGTAATACAGTCAATACCCAAAAACTATAGGGCTACTTGAAACATTCTCATAGCATGATGGATAATGGCTGAAGATAACTGCTTTGGCCAAATCAGCCAAATATATGTGGTAAAGTATGACCTGAAACCTTCATGCTCAATAGGGAAATGTTAATAGACAAAATTTGTCACATATACTTTCTAAATTTTTCAGGAAATATCAAGCAATTTCTTCACATTTGGTCCATTTGAGTCATACAGACAAATGCAGGCGTTGTTCCGATCTCATTTTGATCTGTTCACAAGTAAGAAATTCGGCACTCATTTGAAGGCTAACGCAGCTAATAAAGAGATCCAATCGTCACTCATAGAAGCCAAATGTATAGAGAAAAAGTAAGTTTTCCAATTTCAAAATCATTGTGTGCTTTGTAAAATTCTTTTGTTGATTTTAACAGCTTTGCCCATGGCGATTTTAAATTTACTCTTATTATATCGTACAAAGGTTGATGTGACCTGTGGCTTAACATAACTCATAAAGTGTTAAATAAGTTTGGTAAAGAAAAGTTATTTCTGCTTTTTAGTTTTGGGGCTAATGAAAAAGACAGCCAGGCAGACATTTTTTTATTATTGTTCAAAAAGTGTCATCAAATTTGTCATGTTATAATTTATATTGTTTTACCTTTCAAGACAAGATCTAATACAATGAGCTTTGTAGTTCAAGTTTAAACTCACTCCAGCATCATCCCGGTTGCTCTAGACTTACGCTTAGAACCCAAGTTTAAACTCACTATGACAGTGTTATCTTGTAGCAGGGCAGCGTTACCAATTTAAACTGCTTGCATATTAAACTGCTATTGATAATACATATCGTCGGGGATAGTGCTAATCCGCAAAACTACTTTACGTTAAGTCTGCGTATCTGCAATAGATCCAGTTTTACAGGGGAAGGTAAAAAAAACTTAATAAGATTCTTATTTCAACTTATTTTGGGCTCATTTCTACACACTATATAATACATTATATGTTCTATCTCTTGTTGTATAAAGATTTTCCTGAAAGTATATAAATTATAAATAAATATAAATATTTTCAGACAATTACACCAATTATTTAGTTCCAAGATAAGTATCATTAAGAACTTGTGTTATGGATACTAAACAACGGATAAACATACTTAAATATTTTTTTTTTTGTAAATACTTACATACTTAATATACATAGGAAAACACCCAGACCAGAACAAATATTCATGTTCATGCACACAAAGATTTGCACTGTGTGGGAATCGAACCCACGACCTCTGGAGTGAAGTGCAGGTATACTGACCTCAACGCCATACCGGTCGTCTACACATAATTTAGGCTCGGCGACAATTACGCGCATTAACTTAAATTTGCCAAATTTATCAGTTACGCGGACTTGCACTATCCCCGACGATACGTTTAAACACTTATAGGATGTTTTTACTGGTTAGGTTAGCAGACTTTTCTGCCGTTCAATGACAGTTTGAATCTAGAGACATTATGATTGATAGAAATGTCCATACCGATTACATTGTGAAGTTTTAAAGAGGCATAACACAAATCCTGTGTTGGTGTATTATGTTATATCTGCTTCCATATTGTGTAATGATTCAATCAAAGCACAATAAATCTATGATATTTTCAGACTGACAGATGCTATAGTAAAGTATGTAAATTCTAAAGCAATACTGGCTGGCGAGCAAGCGGCTCTTGCTGTTGTTGGGAACTACAGTGATGTCCATCCGAGCCAAATTGAGTAAGTGTATTTTAAAACTGATATGATTGAGGTTTTTTCCCTGCTTTTCTTATATATTGTTTCATTGTTTTATAAATGTGATCCCGCACACTTTTAAGCTGGGCGTGAAACGGCATTTTAGCATGCAGTCATGAGTGGCTGCGCTTGTTACCGTGCTTTTCCCACGGTATAGAGCGCTCCTATTTTTATGTACTGCATTGACTACTTTCCATCACAAAGGATGTGGTAAGTCTGACGTGTCGCTTAAAAAAAACACGCAATTCCAGCTGTGATTTCTGACTGTTTTTTTTTATTTGTGTTTTATATGCAATGAATAATATAAATAGTTATTGTCAACTAATAATAGCGACTTAACTTTCTAAACTTCAATTTGCTGTAAATAATAGTAGATTTTAGTTTCAAAGTAACAAGTAATTACTTTCAGTCACATAGTGTAGTGTAGGAGTATATTTCACTTGTTGTTCATTTACAGTGCCTGCATTATAGAGACCCAGAGTACGTTAGACATCCTGGAGCAAGAGGAGTGCATCCTGGAGCAGCAGATACAGGTGGCCATCAAAGATTTTGTGGAGAGCAGGACGCTACTGGCTCTCGAGACAACGGCAAAGGCTGCTGTGGCTGTTAGAGAGTGAGTATTTTTAAAGGTACTTGTAAAGGCTGGGCTTGACTTAGTCTGTGTGACCCCTACCAAATAGGTACTTTAAGTGTACATAGCATATATATAATTCAGGGTCGAGCATTACATACATTTTCATCATAATTTCAGTGGTTGCCTATCCCGTTGAAATACTTTACTATATTAGAGGTTTTTGCCCATAATCTCCACGCTGGGCAGGCGGGTTGGTGATCGCAGGATGACGCTACTGCCCATCAACCGTTAGGATTTCTCTCCGTCGACTCTTACGACTCCTCGTGAAATGAGAGGTGATGGTGGGCGGCACTATTTTAGGCCGGTGCCACACATTGTATGACATAAATTAAAACAATGTCCCACAAAATTGTTCAAACAGTTTTACTGTAGGATCAATAACTTAATACTAGTATTAAAAATTATTATAAAAAAAATTAACAATTAAAAAAATACACTAGGAAGTGCATCGTGGTAGCATATTGATAAGGTACTTTTTTAGAATAGGTACACTGTTAATTCATGATAAATGTCATACAATTATGCCTAGTGGCTTATAAAGATAAGATGCTTTCATTGATTTTTGTTAGTCTGTTAAGTTGATGTGTGCAAACAGTAGGTAAAAATCTAAAACCCTTCAAAACCTTTGAAGAATGTTTTATTGCAGTGAAGTTTTCTGTTCCTGTTGTGTCTAAAAATTAACCTTTTACAGGGCAGTGGTTAAAACATGACCTCGAAAAATTTAACCCTAACGGAGTTGAGTTAAGGTGCAAATCCAATGAAAAATTTAAGCATTCATGTCTGTTCAAGGGTTTAACACCAGCATTTAGTATGTCGACAAAGATAAACATGGTTATATAATATTTTCTTTCAGACAACTTCACGCAGATATAACCTGTCTTTTAGAGAACAGCCAACAGGCAGTGGCTCTGGATCGCGTACTGTACGGAGCGATGAGACGCGAGTTGAAGACCTTGGAAGAACTAGTGCAATTCGCTGCACACTTGAAGCAGTATGTCACGTCAGAGCAGGAAGCTATTTGCAGTCGAATTGTAAGTAAATCCTTTCACCAGTCTCCAAGGACCTCTTCTTTATTTAGGTCGTTTTCCTCTATGCTTATGCTTCTTGTACACTACGGTCTTAGACTTTAGAAAAGCTGGTCCAGTTGTGGGGATTAACAAGCTTAATTTCTTAGACTTGCATCGTTTTCCTCAATCCCCTTATCACGAGACCTCTTTAAAGAAACACCATCTATCATACTATTGTCTTAGACTTGAATGAGCTGGTGCAGTTTGTTGCACACTTAAAGCAGTATCTGACGTCGGAGCAGGAAGTTATTAGTAGTCGAATTGTAAGTAAATCCTTTCACCAGTCTCCAAGGATCTCTCCTTTATTTAGGTCGTTTTCCTCTATGCTTATGCTTCTTGTACACTACGGTCTTAGACTTTAGAAAAGCTAGTCCAATTGGTAGTGAATACCAAGCTTAATTTCTTAGACTTGCATCGTTTTCCTCAATCCCCTTATCAAGAGACCTCTTTAAAGAAACACCATCTATCATACTATTGTCTCAGACTTGAATGAGCTGGTGCAGTTTGTTGCACACGTGAAGCAGTATCTGACGTCGGAGCAGGTAGTTATTAGTAGTCGAATTGTAAGTAAAGATTAGCGTCCACCATGCTTACCTTTATTGCAGGTCTGAAAAAGACTCACGTTTATTTCAATGTCCTCAGCATTGAACTAAACGTGAGTCTTTTTCAATCGTGTCTTCCTTTCGAAAGCTGCTTCATTAACACTATTGTCTTCGAGTTGAAAAGAGCTTGTGCCGTTTGCTGCTCATTTGAAGCAGTAATCTATTAGCAGTCGATTTGACAGTAAAGATTCGCGTTTGCAGATCTTGGCTGCTTCACCTTGTGTCGTTTTTCAACTCTGAGGGCTAAGGTCTTAAACATTTTTCACGCTCGGTCTTATTAGACCCTGAAAAATAATACTTGAATCCATCTTACCCCCTCGCCATAGGGTATTACTTAGTTGCGTCGTTTTTCAACACTGAGGGCTAAGGTCTCCTTCAGGCAAGTTCTTTCACACTCGGTCTTCTTATAGCTTGAAAAATATTAGTCACAAACTCAGTATTGCTCTGTTTTCTGTGATATATATATTTTTAAAATTTTATTTATTATATAGTTTTTGTACAACTATCATTACAGGTAAGTTCCTAATGCGATAATGTATCTAAAATTAAAAATTAAAAAAAAATTTTGTGTCACTATTTCGAATTCACCTAAAGAACATGTAAGCAAATCAAAAATTTGGATAGATGAATGATGATGAATGAATGAATGAATGAACACTTTATTGTACACCAAAATAAAGAGAAATACAGCAATAGAAAAATTACATTAAAATTAATTATACAATGTGCGGCCTTATTGCTCACAGCAATTTCTTCCAGGCAACCTTGGGATGGACAGGACATGATAAGAAGTATACACGTAGGGTAGCGCAATGATGATGATCTTGCTTTTGTAATTGAAGTTTTTTATTTAATTGTAATACCTTTCTCTTCTAGACATCAATGAACGAGATTTGCACAGAGCACTGCATAAGGGAACAAAATCTGGAATCTTCAGACCCTCTAATGGCAGCTCTGTGTAAGATTCTCAGTGTTCCATACACCAACGATGTAACCGTTCTGCTAAGAGTATACAATGAATTGGTTAACAATATCAGGGAGTTGAAAGATGGCATTGCTGAAGGGTTTAGCAAAAAGGAGGGCGTATTGAATGAATTGTAAGTAACATTTTTCGTAAGTAGTTGAGAATTGTATAGATTTTTTTCATTATATGCTTGGAATATAGAATGTCATCTTAGCATTATCCCGGTTGCCCTAGAATTAAGCTAAGAGCCCAGGGTCTGCTCATTGGTTTATTCAACGAGATTATGGTTAATTTTCAGTTATTTCTGCTATGAATGTGGAATCTACTAATAATAATAAATGTTCTTGGAATCAGAAGCATATAAAAAATAATTTATTTATTTATTTAATCTTTATTGCACACACATAAAAATACAATGTACAAAAGGCGAACTTAATGCCATTAGGCATTCTCTACCAGTCAACCTTGGGGTTAGCAGATACATTAAAGGCGGTGCGAGTAAGAGATAATATTTATTACGTTTGTGTGGTGCCAAATTTCTTTCTCACCTTGTTTTGTGAGAGGAGGCTGTCTCCTAATTTTACTGGTTCACGATAGTCATCGTAGTAATAGTCATTGAAGAACCTTAACGCCCAATCAGTCGTTAGTTCTAGTATATCTGCGCTCAAATAAGATAGAGATCCCACGAAATTAAAAAAAAAAAAATAGCCCAAGACGTAAAATATTTAGTAAATAGATACAGAAGCGCTCGTAGCTCTGCGGTGCTCGGTGGTCGGAATCGATCACCAATGTACAGCAGAGTTTACAGAGGTCAATCCTTGGATGGGTGACCGTTTGTGTGGCATTTGACATCGAGCGGTTCCGTGCTTCGGAAGGCACGTTAAGCCGTTGGTCGCGATTATCACTAAAATGTGGTAGTCGTTAAGCCATGTTAGAGGCCTAATGGGTGGCTTGTAAAATTCTAAGAGCAGGACGCCATACACCTGCCTCCGCCAATCCGCACTGGGTCAGCGTGGTGGAGTATGACCCAATACCCTCACACCTTGGTATGTGAGAGGAGGCTCGTGCTTAGTTGTGGGACGTTAATGGGCTGAGATGATGAGATACAGAAGCAAAAGACTGCCACTGTCGTCCGTCCTATAAGTTATTATTCGTTTCCACAGCAAAAAGTCAGCCCAACCACTCCACAGCTACGTGTTTGATAGCTTCACTAAAAGACCCCAGTGCTGGGACAGAGCCGTGGTATCGCTGATGTACGGGCTGAAGCAGGAGACAGACAAAACAGAAAAGAGGATCTTGGAAGCCAGTGAACAATTTACTTCTGTTAAGGTTAGAATGCTTTTCCCTTCAAAACGATTCTTTGAAAAAATGTGTGTAAATACAAAACATATACTCAATTTGCTTGTCTGTTGAAATACTATGAGAGCGTGTTTTAAGAAGGTTAATGAGTGTAAATGAAGCTAAAAGTGTGTGTCAAGATCGTAGCAAGTGGTAGGATGTAAACTCTGCCTACCCCAACGGGAAAGAGGCGTGACATTATGTATGTATGTATGTTAAAATACTATAATACTATATACACACTTGATATTGAAAATAAAATCATTGCCATTAATTTAAGTACTTAAAGCTAAGTGGTTTCATAACTTCCTTTGTTATGAATATAAGTTATTATGTTTAAATATTCAGTTAATATAGACTGTAATTTATTGATTCAGGCATTACTTTGCGGAAATCCATTGTAAGCAAGTGATGGATTAAAAATATCTTTTTAACAATTTCCGCGCTACAACTACTAAATCTACTTACATACATACAAAACTCAGTTGACTAATTCGTAAATAATTTATTGATTAGGCGTTACTTTGCGGAAATCCATTGTAAGCAAGTGATGGATTAAAAATATCTTCCCGCGCTACTGTAATTTTCCGAAAAATCAAGAAACTATTCAACACGACACGTGTTTCGCCCTTACACAGGGCATCTTCAGGTAAGATATGAGCCTCAGAACAACGATGTCTTCACGACCAACGCTGAAACGAGAGATAATCCATCACTTGCTTCCTAATATAGACTGTAATGGCACTCTAGATACTTACTTTAGTAATTTACGTAGTGATTTATTAATTATATAATATCGATGCGAATCTAACTTTACAATTGTTTTCATACTAGTTCATAGAGAGAGATTATAAATACATAATCACAAAAAAGCTAAGTCAGCTTAGGTGCAAGTGCGTTGCTTTTTATGCGCAAAAAGTGGGTCCTGTAATAAAATTACCTTAGCATTTACAGTAACGTTCTACGTCTATCAACATCTTTACATGTATACATCAATTCACGCCTATTTCCCTACATATAATATACAGCTATATAATAGTTAGTCCCACGTAATAGGTGGCGAGCCTATTGCCATTTACCAGGCACTGTTATGTTAGCCTGAGCCTCGTCCGTTGATCGGCAGGTGCACCACTTGCAGGTGAGGTTGGCTTGGGCTCCTTTGGTCTTGGTAGGAACCTTATACACCCTTCAGTTAAACAGTTTTCAGTTGAAAACCTCCTTGGGATGATAAAAGTTTGCTAATAATAAATATCAATAAGGCTTCTTGGCCGAATAGTGAAGCGTCACCGCTGGCTAGAGTTTAGTTTTATTTTTTCAAATTTGTGATATTTCTAACACTAATGTGTTATAACGGTGGATTTATAACCGTTAAGTGTTTGTGAACGTACATGAGTGTTGGTAAATGAACAGAACAGTGCAACGTAACTTTTCAAATTCTCTCAAGAAGTCCATGTGAGATCTCAGTATTGTCGCTCAAGGGGTTTAGGGGGAGGGCATCTCATGTATCATCTTTATCATCACTCATTTTCTATGATTTATATATAATTGATATATACTCGACACTGGCTAAATATGCTAAACGCACAAAGCCATAATTTAAAAGAAAAAGTATCATATATTTATCTTTTATCAATTATATTAATATTAATTATTATTTGATAATCAATAATTAATCAACGAATTATTTTATTTTCATTAAAGAATAAAAAAGTATTAATAATTTTTTTTTATTCCTTCTATAGAATGGAGACAAGCACTACATGAGAAGACTGTGGCAATGGTTTGTCACCGACCCCACGAAGCTCGCTGCGGCTATGAAAGGAGTGCGTGGAAAAAACTATTTATAGCATAGTAATATACACTATGGAACATACATACATGCAATCACGCCTGTTTGCCTGAAGGAATATTATGCGCCCAAACTTCGCTAGTTATATTGTTGGTCCTACGTAATAGGACGCAAGACTTTTTCCGCTTACCGGGAACTATTATGTTCGCCAGAGCCTCGACTATTAATCGGAAGGTGCACTACTGGCAGGTGGAGTTTGGCTTGGTCTCTTAAGATTTTGGTAGGATCCTTGTACACCCTCTGTACTATGGAACTGTGCTTTATTTGCATGTGAATTTTAAGTTATTTAATAAGTAAACTGCCCTCTTATTGCTGAGCAGGGTTTCAGTTTATTCAGTGCTTATTACACCCAATAGTTTGTCATTTTAACTAAATCAACATACCATTTGAAAATCGTACACTTCTATAATTATTTAACGATGCGACCGTAATGAGTTGGCACAACAGACTGCTTTATTTAGTTAGCTACACATTCCATACAATGCTAAAAAATAATCATAGATGTCGCTACTTGTATCCTAATGCACCAATAACATTTTGATATTCCTTCATACAGACATACATAGACATAGACATATAATATACCTGCTTTAAAAAGTGGCCTTAAAACTACTTAACACAAAAAACTATTCTTCTAATCCAATGAATTTGTGTATTAGTATCTATATTTTAGAAAAAAACCTGAATAAAAGACAATATTTCATAATTATAATATGTTTATTATTTATTCATTTGTAACACTACCTAAATACGTAACAAAGTATAAAAATTCTCTAAAATAAATACTAAAAGATTTAATCACAATATTTGTACAGTCAGCAGATTCGTTAAATTATTTGCATTGACTATACTTGGAAAGATTCATTCTTAGAGGAATGAATTATTTATTGCAGAATGAATTATTTTTTTGTGAATTAATTCTTTATCAAATAATAAATTCCTCTAAATACCTTAAAAAGGACATAACTTACCATTTTATAAAAATGGCTAGTCTGCGTTCTCAGATTTGCAAACGCGTTAATTTAACAATATTGAACTTTATTCCATGGCAGTAAAAGCGTTGCCACGCGTCCTTCTAAATTAAACATTTACATTCGATTTGAATATAAATATGTGTGGATGCGTTATATTATATACAACTAATTGATTTTAATGTCGATCTTATTTACTTTAAAGTAAATAAGCCAACTCAGAAACCGGATTTTTTTTCCAATCTTTATATCTAAGAGCGTGGTTTAAACGTGATGAAAATTGCTTGGAGTGTCATGGTCAGATTTTAGTACAGTTCGCGGCACATAGGTTGAACAGTGACCTTGGATTTGGAGTGACACACTAGCGGGTCTCAATCGAAGTGCGATATGGGGGGGGGGGGCATAACTGTAGCGACGTCGCGACGCTACGCCCGCGCTTAGTCACTTTCTGTCCCTTTCTTTAGTCTACGATATTGCGCATAACACATCGCACTTTTCATACTATATTTTTGGGAAAACGAGTTTAAAGATTTTTGAGCCCCTATATTTTTACAAAATCGATCATAACGTTTTATTTTTTTATTTTCGAGTTGTGCCCCTGAAGTAGGAAAGCTGCGACATTTTTTTTAATTGGTGTTTTTCGGACTAAAAGACCGTAGTTTGCGCAGTCTGTAACTCTTTCAGTCCCAAGTAGGTCGTGGTTTCTTTCTCATCAACGTATCTTCTGGCGCTATATGTATGGGGTTGCTGAAGTCCAACTCTATGTTCTCTGGAATTGTAGTCTCGTAGTATATGTGCTCGTTTCCGTTGTTGTCTGTGTTAAAAAAATATCCTTATATTATAGTATACGTAAGTACCTGGCAACATTAGTTTAATTTTAGAATTTTTCGTAGTGTGGAGCTCTATGATAGATAGCTCATTATTGTTAATGTGACTTATAAAGAGTGTTAAATCTGATATAGTTCGGTAAATATATTTTGCGTGTGTTATATCTGAAGGTATAATATAATTTTACGCAAAAGTCTAAACATAGACGTTCAAGTAGTCTTAGAGCAATAAAGAAATGTTATTAAAATAATAATTCTCTTGCCATCCTACATACATACAATTACACCTGCTTCCCCGAAAGGGTGGACAAAGGCACATTCATCATTTCAGCCCATTAACGTCCCACTACTGAGCACGAGCCTCCTCTCACATTACAAGGTGGGAGGGTCTTACTTCACCACGCTGACCCAGTGTGGATTGGCGGAGGCAGGTGTATGGCGTCCTGCTGCTAGAATTTTTCAAGCCGCCCATTAGGCCTCTAACATGGCTTAACGACTACCACATTTTGTGATAACCGGGACCAACGGCTTAACGTGCCTTCCGAAGCACGGAAGCGCTCGATATCAAATGCCACACAAACGGTCACCTATCCAAGGACTGACCTCTGTAAACTCTGCTGTACGTCGGTGATCGATTCCGACCACCGAGCACCGCAGAGCTACGAGCGCTTTACACAAGGCACATTATTCGCCAAAAATGATTCCACGAATCGGTTACCAAAATTTTCTATGTTTGCTAGAGCCCCGTGCGTTGATTGGCAGGTGCACGACTTGCAGATGAGGTTGTCTTGGGTTTTCTATACACCATAAAAAAATAGATACTCACTAGAGAAATTGAGCCTGGCAATGATATCATCAAGATGATGGTTGTCAAGCGTGGCCTTGACCGTGACTCTAGTCCGCTGGACGCTGCGCCGGCGCCGCACCTGGCTCGTGGTCGTCTCTCGAGACAGCAGCGGCAGTGTGAATACCATTTCTGAGAGCGGAGTGCTGTCTGGACCGAATTCCTGTGGTCAAATTGTTAAAATGTATTTATTGGCTTGATGTGGCTTAATCCTTTATGAAACTTATAAGGTAAGGTCGTATTGCAAAACTGAAATGGCAACAGGTCAGACATTTTTGCCGCAGAAATGACTAGATCGATAGATGCCCTTGCATCAGCCCTTATCCAGTCACTCAGCACTGATTGCATTGAGTAATCCACTGACGGACAAACGGCCCTTCGTTTGTTCTGTACCAATAAATATTTTAAAGCAATAGTATGCAACCACATCAGTTTAAAACTTGCTCAGGCATCTCGCGGTAGAACTTCAATAGAATAAAAGTGACGTAGGCAACGTGACGCTTCTACTGATGATCGTTGTCAGCACTGTATGAAGACGTAGTCTAGTGTAACTTATTTATCGCACTTTAACGTTGGGTAGAGCTGACTGACGGCAATACAGGCGGTCTTGATTAAAGTTCCTCTAAGCTTCATTCAATAGGAATAGGAAAGTAAAACAATTTAGACCGTATTTCAAGTGGTTTATACTCCAAAATCAAGTAAAATGTCGCAGGTCACCTGAACACTGATAAGTGATAAAGCATATCAAAGGTTAAAAATTGAGCGTGAGGTGGGGTTAGTCGATGTTGAAACATTTCAATTGTATTAAAATGCGATCCGGTTTGTTCTATGCGCTCAATACAATTATTGAGAATAGAATTTGCACTAGTTACTACAAAATCATTAACTGTAAAGAGTGTACATTTTTTTGCACATCTCACATGACGCCAATTATTAATTACAACAAATAAGCGTAAGCATCAATAATACTCATGGAGCATAATGAGGAATCTGGGGGCCGAATTAGTATTTTAGACTTTGGGTCATAAAAATGGACAGATAGGAAGGAACAGTTTTGTGTATTAGACGGGAGTATGGTGCCATTAGAGAATAGGGATTTTCTTTCAAATCCCAATAAAGTTCTTGGGCCTATGCGAGGGTCAAGTCAATAGTTATGACCATTACCATCTCAGCCAGAATGCATCAACTTGGATGACACGTTAAATAAAACCATTTGCTGGAAGTATAATCTCACCAGACACTTTCCGCTGACGCAGTAGGAAGCGTTCCGCTTGCCGCAAGCGGTGCCGAGCGGGAACCAGCCCTCGTGGCCGTTCACCAAATAGAAGCGGTGCGCCACGCGCTCGTCTTGGCAGGCAATACGGCATGGGCGGTCGGGGTCCTCTGTTGGAGTAGTCACCTCTTTATATATGATAAATAAATATAATAATATATAATTTATTGATTCAGGCGTTACTTTGCGGAAATCCATTGTAAGAAAGTGATGGATTAAAAATATCTTTGTAACAATTCCCGCGCTACTATAATTTCCCGAAAAATCGAGATTCCTCGTTTCAGCGTTGGTCGTGAAGACATCGTTGTTCTGCGGCTCTTATCTTACCTAAAGATACCCTGTGTAAGGGCGAAACACGTGTTGTGTTGAATAGTTTATCGATTTTTCGGGAAATTATAGTACCGCGGGAATTGTTACAAAGATATTTTTAATCCATCACTTGCTTATAATAATAAATATTTTTCTGACATTTACATCAATTATTTCGTTCCAAGATAAGTATCATTAAGAACTTGTGTTATGTATACTCAATAACGGATAAACATACATAAATACTTTTTTTTTTGTAAATACCTACTTAATATATATAGGAAAACACCCAGACCAGAACAAATATTCATGTTCATGCACACAAAGATTTGTCCTGTGTGGGAATCGAACCCACGACCTCTGGAGTGAAGTGTAGGTATACAGATCTCCACGCCATATCGGTCGTCAATTTATTTATTATTATAAATAAACGTAAAGAAAATTAAGCAATCGTCATTAAATTCTGACCTTGAACGGGTGAGATCTGCATGCCGAGACCGGACAGTCTTCTAACTCTCTCCTTATACTTGGAGCAGACCATCGTGGCATACTGGTACGGGGTCTTCTGCTGCGTGCAACCCTGAAATAAAAATACTTTACTTATTATCGTTCTATAGTAAGTACCTATAGTTGTAAGTAGGGCTTTCAAATACCGGAAATTGTCAACATCGGTATTAATACCGGTATTGGCCTGATCAATACCGTGATCCCGTGATCACGGTATTGCATACAAAATTAATTAGAAATTAAATAAAGTAAATAAAATACGTGTTTTAATGTTCAAATCAATCTTTATTGATTGTTACATTGTTAGTAAAGGTTCGGGGGCGAGTAAGAGAAACAGTGTGTCCGACTGCCCGCGCTTGCTACAAGCATCTATTACGAACTTCAAATTTAACCCATTTACGGTCGCTGTATCCAATCAATTACAGTAAATAACGTCTATCATTAACATTTGGCCATTAATGGGTTAATGTCATAATTACATTACTATTACTACTACTAGAAGTATTCCAGATCGCGATATTAAATATTTTTTTTATAATACCATAATCGCGGTATTGGCTTGTCACAATACCGGTGTTGAAAAATACCAAAATAAATCCGTGATCACGGTATTACGGGATCCCGTAATACCGGTATTGAAAGCCCTAGTTGTAAGGTGAGATTCTTCGACATCGCGCACAATGCTTCTAGACCCAAAACAAGCAGTTTTTCTATGGGTAGACAACACACAGAACACCGCTTTTTGTTATTATTATTATGTTTGTTGTTTTTCCGGTCTCGGGCCAATGGTGACCCGGACATTTGGAAGACATGCGTGGGGCCGTAGCCAATACATAGAGGCCCCTTAGACAATTTTAATTTAATGGTTGTGTGACATCAATCGGCGATTATCCCTATGTGCACTATTGAAATACAATTGTGGACAATCCCCGGTTGGTGCAGTACTATTAGGATAAGATGGAATCTACTAAGGGTTGGGTTGAAAAGCTGAAGGACTCGGTAAATTGGACTATGGATAGAGGAGACTACCGGACACCTGCCGTCTTTATTATTATTATTATATTTTTTGCTCAACAAAACACATTTTACGGATAGCAATTGCTATTGTTTTTGTTAACGTTTCGAATACTTTCCAGTGATGTGTGCATGTGTGGCCACGAAAGTGAGATTTATAATAGATCTATAATACAAATTGTAAAAGTTACAAAGTTAAGTGAAATTTTTTTATAAACAAGCGTAAAATTATGTATAAACATCCCGTTATGAGATAAATAATTAATTGATTCAGGCGTTACTTGTTGCAATCTATTGTAGGCAAGTGATGAAATAAAGAAATAGCTTGGTGACATTCCCATACAAAAATATATTTTCCGAAATAGAAAGAAAAGAAAGAAAAATAATTTATTCTGTTACAACATCAAAAGAAAACAGATACATTATATTAGGTAACAATTTGAAGAGTGTCACAGAAAAGGTATCCACTCAGCATAAAGCTGAGGTGTCACGAAAACACCTCGACGCTGGTCTTCCGTAGATACCGTTTGTGTGAGCACTGCTATGACACATTCATTATATACATGGTAAAACACAATACATACATACAGTTACAGTAAGACATAAGCATACAAATAAGACATAAGCATACAAATAAGACATAAGCATACAAATAAGACATAAGCATACAAATAAGACATAAGCTTACAAACAAGACATAAAAATACAAATAGAGAAACAAATCAACACGACACGTATTTCCCACAGGACATCTTCAGGTAATTATCAGACAGCCTCATGTCTTCATGACCAACGCTGAAACGAGATCAGTAGGTACCTAGTGTAGAATTGGCATAGGTATTTGCTGACAAAACAAAATATACTTTATTGTCTTTAAGATCAACATTGATCCTGTTTTAGATTCGTCCAATTCTTACAAACAAAAAAGAAATTCAATATTTTTTTTAACAAAAATGAAAGACATAAGTATGACCGCTACCATAATAAAGAAATTGAAGCAATTTTTTACAAGTTCAGTTATTCTTGTTTGACAATTCCTGAACTGCCATTTTATGGGGAGATTAGTCAAAACCCCGGAAGAATGAGTAGAACAATACTTACAGAAGACCGTCGATTTTGTATTGGGCGACACAGCTGTATAGTGTGGCGGCTTTGAGTTTGGACCAGGCGGATGCCGGTGCCGGGCGCGATGCAGTGGTAGTGGCAGCCGCTGATGGGTCGCCACTGGCTTCCTACTGCTCGGCGCCAGGTTCCTGATGACTTTGTACTACTGTAAGGATAATCGTTATAATTATTTTAACGCCTCACCACTGAGCACGGGCCTCCTTTTACTTACACCAACCAAAACTCTTTAAGTTGAAATTACGTGAACTATTGATAGAAAAATGCTATTATAATGTCAAAGAATATTTAAACGACTTGTCTTTAACGACGATAAACTTTTGACAAAGTCCGACTTGTTAGTATTGCTTTTTAAAATCAATAAAATCTGATTTCGTGTTATATGAAATAGCAACTATTGTACGCCCATGAGGCAGACCACAGTGAAGGGCCCGTCAAGCAGCGCCAGGTTTATGCTTCCAGCTGTCTAACCATGGCCCCTCCGAGCAAAGGCGGATCCAGCTTTGGCGCCAGGTGGTGGTCACATAGTCGTGGTCAAGTCAAGAACTTAAAATTTTATTACTCTATTGGGTTTTACTGCTGGCGGTCGGGTCTGCCGTTGGTGTGTCCCACACACCCCTCTCGGTCCCCACTGGCCAGGAGGCAGTGCGTAAATGCATTTTGTTACCGAGGTAAAAAGTAATCATAGGTGGTAGACATCAGATATACATATCTACAAAAAAAAATTCAATCGTCACTTCAGCCCATTAAGGACTCACAACTAAGCACCTGCCAAGGTAAGAGTGATTGAATTCATACTCCACACAGACCCATTGTGGATTGGCGAAGGCAAGTGTGTGGTTGCTGAAAGTACATAGTGACATCTCTTACAGCGGTTGTGAAGCAGCTGATTGCAGTTGAAGTGCCTCCCACTCGCAGTCGTTTTGGCGAAGTGAGAACTCGTTCTCTCCGCTTTCACAAGTGAACTTCTGCAATGTAAATGTAGATATGACAAGTTTTTGTTCATTGGACACAGGCCGTCTGCAATCGTTCACATTGGAAGTCGAATGCGAATGTCCATGTTCAGCAGTGGGCGTCTTAAGACGTTGCGCTATATAGTAATCATAAACATAATTCTTTATTGTTTCATTTGGTGTACAATTAGGTAGATAATATTACAATAGATTACGATGAAGCAATGGTTTTTTATTTTTTTTAACAAATATTACACTTGGTGCTGTCACAAGCAGTGCAGGCAGTAGTGTCGATCTTTACTACCGTACATCACAAGTAAAGTAACACAATTAAACAGTGAGATCTTTTGTTAAGTTTCAGAAAGATTTGTAACAGATGAGCAGACTTGTAGGTAGACGTTAGTTACTTGGCACACTTAAATGAGTTAGTAACCTGCGAGACTTGTGGAGTTAATAGAAGAGCCACACGGGCGTTGTCTATGCGTTGCGTGGTCGTAACGCGCGCGCAACGGAGCTGCGTTAGAAGGAAAAAGCGACAGCGCTGTATTTATAGCATATTAAATGCCGGAGATAGCTACGTTGACGCAGCGCTCTTGTGGCATTCACTGCGTTGAAATAATTGCATTGTAATGACGCAGCGCAGCCGCAATAACCGTCGGGCACCTCTTATATCTGCCAGCCTTTGAGTCACCTCGCAGACTTGTAAAGTTATACTCAATACTTTATTGCGTTCCACAATGGTTTTATAAAGTGGTGAATATTACAATTTGGTACATTTGTGGACCCTGTCGGGCACAGCAAAAAGAAAATTTATCTGCAAGAAGTATTATCTATGTTAGCGACGATCATAATATACCTACATCGAATTGTTCATGTATTAATTTTAAGTTTAAGGTAGAACAACATTTAGTTGCATTTAGAGGGTAATCCGTTGTCGCGCCAGGGCCAATGACCGCGTCTCTGATATTTATAGCTTCTGACGAGTCAGTCTGTCTAGTCAATCGCGCTCGGAACGACACCATTTTACGCCTCTCAAATTAAAATTATATACATTTGTCAGTGCCTGTGTAATTTAAAATAAACTTTAGTACCTAAGTACGAAACGGCGTATTATTGTGCATCAAATCTGACCCACTTCACTCTTGATTAAGTGTCAAGCGTATACATACATGTAAATGTTTATTAAAGTACCTATTGTTATACGTACGCCTAGGATTGGTTATCAGGTAGATTTGTAAAGTTTTCTGACAGACTGGCAGCTATGAGTTACCTGGCAGACGCCCGCGATGCAGTATCGATGCGGAGTTCGCGAGCAGGCAGTCCCGTCGGGCAGCGTCCAGCCGCGGGACTTGTACCCGCCGCCGCGAGTGTCGCACCATACCGCACACGCGCTGCTTACGTCTACCACATGTCGAATAACATTATTTGTAGCAAATGTAACATGATTGTAGCATGTCAACGGTCCCTACGTATTTATTTATTAAAATAGTACAACCACATCAAACATGTCATATTAACACAATCTTAAAAATAAAATAGGACACAACATAAATTACACCTTATATGTACGACAATTACCGTGTTAAAGGACATGTCTAAAACTAGGGTTTTCGGGAGAGTGAAATGAAAGTTGAAAATTGAAATCGGTTTAGAAAAATAAACGTTCAGTTATAAATATAAGTTTTATTCACGTAATGTTTTGTTCTATTTACAATTTTCCATCTATCGATAAATAGCAGAACTTTTAATGACTGAAATATCACGCTTGTCTCTTTAGTTCAGCAACCCGCCTTTAGGTGGCATTGGTAGTATCGGCGTTACTGCGCATGCGTTTTATATCTAGGTATATAAGTGCACATGAAAATAAATAATTATTAATGCTTAAGATGATAAAAAATGCTATGCAATAGCTTAACCGAGGCAGTCTCCGAGTGCCACACGTCTTTTTTATTCTAGAGCCAGTTCAACTTTCATTTCACTCTCCTATAAAACTTAGTTTTAAAAATGTCCTTTTATACGTAGGTACCGTCGATATATTAGATGCAATTTTTCAGTGATAATATCTGTGTGTGGGTTTTATTGGGTTAATGTTCAACAAATTATAAGACGCACGTGAATTATAAATATGTAATTTTTTTACGTACGCCAAAAGAAAATAAATTTAACAGAAGGATATCAAAAGTAATGTTCATTTTTTGCAATATACATACATACATTCACGCCTGTTTCCCCGAATAATCTAATTTGTCTCAAAATGAAAGCAAAAGCGTACAGAAACATTATGGGTGGCCAACTCAACTCTAGCATCAGTATACAAATAAGGACGACTCAAGACTATGTAAAAATAACATGAGACTTCTTCTCTAACTAAAAAAAAACACCTCATGTACCTTCTGTAGTTCACTCCATCACACACACACACTCTATCAAACGACCAAATATACAATGGTGTCACAGTACATATATTACAAACCATTCAGAAATAACTTTAACATTGAATAGCTCTTACCATCAGAGTCAATCCGCTGCAGCCCAGTCCCGATGAGATCGGGGTCGACGTCGCGAGCTCTCAAACAAATCTGATCAGCAAACTGCCTCACTGTCATTCTTGGCACGTTATTGCACTGTGTAAAGAGACCAGTATCAAGAAAATGTTTTGGAATTATCTTAAGGAACCTAGTCAGAAGCATTGCAATGTATTCATCAGTAGGTGTAAGCAGAATATTAATCATGCTTTCTACGGGAAAAATATAAACGGATAACTCCTTTCCTCATTTCTGATTATTTTACGTAGCGACATTTGCGAGTTAAGTTTCTCCATTACACTCTGAGTAACACTGAGCTTTCATAAGGGACTCATCATAGTCAGGCCCCACGTCTCAGTAGTATAAGATGGTCAGAGATTTACGTATTGAGACATTGAGGTATCGCGGATGTGAAGCGAGCGGTGACAATATTGCCATGTGGAGATACGCTCATAGAATTTCAAAATTAATAACAAGTTTATTTTCTATATTCTATAACAAGGGCTATGTTTACAAAAGTGCTGAATTACTAGTTCTTATGTAGAAACTAAGCCTATATTTAGCCTTGATATCACCAGCCCCCCATCTAGATATTACGTGAATACTGTGCACATAATTGTCTTAAACATATTAATTACATACGTTTACTTGTTGTGTTAGATAAATAAATATAATATATCCGCAGGTCAAGTGTATATGATACAGTTTTTCTTTGTTTTGAATTAAATGTTCGCGATGAATTTGCTTGTTTATCTCGCTCTCTACAAAAAAATCAAGAAGATAATTTCATACCTGTTGAGCGTGACAGGATTGATATTTCTTGTCGTATCCTGCGCAGTAGTTGTTTCCATTGTCATGTCTGGAAATAGTAATAAATAAATACTTTTTAGAAGATCGAATGAGACAAGGAAAGTTGTTAAAATTTTGCTGCTCTTTTTTTACAGCAATGTCTACAAATGAGGTATGTGATAGGATTAGATTAGATTACACTTTTGGAAAGTGGACGAGAGTTGCTGGACTATTCAAATATGCTGTGGTTGATGCATGGGTTAAAACGAATATATGGTTACTAGCTAATGGATAAATATCTATATGGTGTATTCCGTGCTTCGGAAGGCACGTTAAGCCGTTGGTCCCGGTTATAACTAAATGTGATAGTCGTTAACCCATTCCCCCCCGACTGGTCTCCACCTTGTCGTGGTGGGGGGGCTGAGTACCTCCCGGTAGGGCGAAGAGGGCGCCAGAGATAGGTAGCACCAAGAGATTGGCGACTCTGGGTGCCCTTAGCACTGACCACCGGGGTAACCTAAGAGGGACCTGAAGAGGGCGCAGCGGGCGGGCCAGGAGAGCCCGTCAAGCAGCGCCAGGAGGGTTTTAGGCAGCGGGGGCACGGGGCTCCTTCTGTCTAACCATAGAACCTCCGAGAAGTCAGCCACACACGCTATGGTAAGAGGGGCGCGTCTCTGAGGAGGCCCTCCCGGTTTTGGTCCAGGGACATCGGCCGTGGGCGGGGTGTCAGTGCTGCAACCCAGGTACTGGCCCCCCGCCTCTTTCTTAACATGCGGCGGCGGTCGTCGGAAGATTTTTAGTGGGTATTACTGCTGGCGGTCGTGTCTGTCGGTGGTGAGTTCCCCTATGGCCGGGAGACAGTGCGTAAATGCATTTTGTTATTGACGGGGATAAAAAAATTGATTCATTATGATGGATGTCGAGCTAACGGACTTCTTGGCGGGAAAGTGAAGCGTCAAGTCTGCAGTTTTGTTTTATTTTCTAAAATTTGTGATATTTCGAACATTAATGTGTAATAACGGTGGATTATTAACCGTTAAATGTTTGTGAACGTACATGAGTGTTGGTAAGTATTTGCAACAAAACAGTGCAACATCACTTATTAAATTCTCTCAAGAAGTCAATTTGAGATCTCAGTATAGTCCCACATCTTTACTGCGGACTCAAGGGGTTTAGAGAGAGGGCATCTCATTTACCATTTATCATCTTTATCACTCATTCTCTTTTACTATAATTATATGTTACTAGCTGACCCGGCAAACGTTGTTTTTCCATATAATAATATATGACACGTTCGTAGATTTACCGTAGCAGCGCCATCTATTGATTACTTACTCAACCCAGTCGAAAGGTATCGACATCTGTTAGAATTATTTGGAGTTAACGGATAATTGTGACTGTCTAATAATAACAGACAAATAATTAGCAATAAATTAAAATTGCGACTAAAATTTGAGATTTAAACTATCCTATCTCTCAAGTTGGATCGAACTGCACATGGTGTGCGAATTTTATTATAATCGGTTTAGTGGTTTAGGAGTCCATTGAGGACAAACATTGTGACACGAGATTTATATATATTAAGATATATATATTAAGATTAATATATCTCTTACTTGACACTGGCTAAATGTGCAAACCGCACAAAGCTATTATTATTTCAAAGGAAAAAAAAGTCTGGCTGACCTCTGCCGGTTGCAGCGGCGGCTGGTGACGGCGACGCCGGCGGCGGCGGGGCGCTGCGCATCGTCCAGGAGGCACGCCGACGCGCACTCCGACCAGCGCGCCCAGCGCCCCCACGAACCGCGCACTTTTGTGGAACCTTCGCGCTCCACACATTCTCCGCCGCGGCAGTACTGGGGAACAATTTGGCTGTTTAATTGAAATAATGAAATGAAATAAAATTTATTTAGACATAAATACACATAAACAATAAACAGTATTCAAATCAGTAAACAATTTTTACACATAAGTTTACATATAGTATGCCTAAAAAGGACTCCACTCAGCATGTGCTGCAGTGGAGGGCCACAACAGCGCTGGTCTTCCGTGGAGACCTTATAACTTTCGTGTGCAACAGCCACACAAAAGGCAGAAACTTAACAATAAAACAAAATATTTAAAACCACAAAATACAATTAAATGAAAAGTTAAAGTAGTAAAAGTAATAAAAGTAGTGAGTTACAGCAGAATTACACTCACTTATGTATAGGGTAAGGTGGGGCACAGTGTTACACGGGGTACAATGTTACAATGCAGATATCTCCGACCCTGTCTTTTAATTTTATGATATTGGTATACACGTTTGTCAAGCTCACAAGCAGCCATCTTTAAACAGATGTCATCGCCACAGTTGGTACCGTGCTTGAAAAATAACAAACAAAAAAGGTTTTTAGGTGATTAAACGACGAAAAAATTGTTTTAAAGTTTTTAATTTCTTACCGGACGTAATGTATTAAGGTATGGTATGGTATTTTTCCTTTATTAAATGTTAATTTAGCTACATATTACCGTTAACTAGTTTGTTATAAACATAACCTAAAATATTAATTCAATTTTTTTCATTTAGTTTGCCTCTCCGGGGCACTGTGTTACGGGGCACTGTGTGACAGTGTAACAGTCAGCCCCAATTAACATATTATTATTGTCTAATTCAAGGTATTACAATAAAATGGTGCGAAATCGTAAGAGGACGACGGATTACGGTCTTCATTTCTATTTACCTATTGAACCGGATATGGCAACGATATCTTTAGACGTTGTTTAGATCTTGTTAATGTTGCAGAAAGAAAGTCCAAACGTCATAGTGATGTCTATACTTTCCCAAAGAATATATTAAAGAATTTTAATAATTATTAGTATTTTCTCATTTTGTTAATTTTACATTATTTTATGTTGTAACATTGTGCCCCTTACCCTGTAACAGACTACCCCAGATACGGGGCTCAGTGTTACAATCGACTGATTTAATTAAAGTGCAATTTAAATTAAATAGTTGCTAATATTGTTAATGTTTGATTAATTTTAATTATAGAGAGATTGTTAAAGTTTATGTCCATACCAAAAAGTAGCTGATTAATACTATATTTTTCTCATTACATTTCAGTATTTTTTTTTTGTAACACTGTACCCCACCTTACCCTATCATATGAAATTTTCTAACTTAAGATTAAATAACATGAACAAACACAGTTTGATTTGAGTTGAAAAGATTTTTATTCATACTTAATTCAAAATTACATAAAAAATATAAATAATCTTCCGCTTTTAACTAAAACTTTAAAGACATTCTTATAATTATAATATGCAGGAATTTTTCGATGATAAAATCAATTAATCTATATAAATAAATAAGTATATTGTTTTTCTTTAATATCTTAATTTTTTGTAATTCACTTAGGACGCAGGCACTTAGTAGGCCCTTTGTTATGTTGCTATGCCCTTACAGGGCGTCACATTGTATCTATCCAAATTTGTTGTTACAACCTACTTCCATGTGACATTCAATAAATGATTTGTATTTGTACTTTCTGACGGGACATCTACATTTTGATAGATGTTCTGTTAGAAACTGGAGACTATTTCAGATACTAGAGTCGCTGATACTATACCAGCGCTAACTATATATGTGTCGGTCAATGTAAAAATGGTGTAACTCCATAATATAAAAAAAAAATATTTTATCGCAGTGGGCTCACAAACTGTATTTAAAGTTATTTTATACTAATTACAATGTTTAATTTATGATTAAAAATGTAAAACATTGAATAAATATTTGTGTTTTTTTTCTACACATAATTTTTTAAAACACTTAATTTTTCTAAACTTAATTACAAGGAGTTAGTTCACTATTACAATGAACGACACATAATATGTAACTATAGCATCTGCTTTACCTGTGTCTGGGAGCGCAATAGAAAACAAAACTGATAAAACTGATGATATTGCTGTGGTAATTTATAAAAAAATCTGTGTGTTATGTGTGTAAGATTATTTGACATAGCCAATCTCGAGCAATTAAAAAAACGAGTGTTAAAAAAACGTATGTAACTCTCAACCGAAAAGACTGGGTATCATTATGTGTACGTGTTAGACTTAAAGGATAGAATCTACTGTTGCCGTTCTATTGAATTGAAAGGCTGAAAGACTGGTTAAGTAAATTGTCTATTGAGAAAATCACCGAATAAATGCGGTCATAAATATTTCTGACACTTACACCAATTATTTAGTTCCAAGACAAGTATCATTAAGAATTTGTGTTATGGATACTACTTAAATAACGGATAAACATACATAAATACTTATTTTTTTTAAATACATACTTAATATACATAGACCAGACCAGACCAGAGAAAAAATTTATATTTACACACACAAATATTTGTCTTGTGTGGGAACCGAACCCACGACCTCAGGAGTGGAGTGCGGGTATACTCGTCACCACGATATATCGGTCATCAATATAAGAACAGGTAAATTAATGATACAATCACGTTGGAACTCACCATGTCTTCACCGCACTTCGTCCCCTCCAAGGCCGGATGAGAGGTCCAGGTGTACCGCTCCCTCTGACAGTGCAGGTCTCGGCAAATGTCTTCCAAGTTCTGAGCGTTGGAATGGCGGCTACCACGACCGTATTTCAACATACCTTAACAAAGAGTATGGTAATGCTTAGTAATACATTCTTAGGTCTATTGCCTATTTGTGTAGTGTTTAAATTTTTCATACCAATTAATTTTATTTTACGAAAGTTTGTTCGTTGTCTAATCACATGCCTTACAAGACAAAATTTTAAAAATAATGTGATAAAAAGATATCACGGACTAAAATTTCAGTTTTTCTTATACTTCATTTTTCTAATAACGAAAGTCTTTTCATAATTAGCTTGAAAATAAATTTTACAAAATAAGCAATCAATTCAAAGCATTTTGAAACTTGTTGGCATAATGCATGTGTGAAAGAAATTAACAATTACAAAATGTTAAGCTCTCAAAGGTCTTTTCTTTGAAGACTTGAAGCAAATATGAACTTACATTGCTGATCCGCGTCAAATCTTTCTCCCGGCAGGATACCTTCGGCGCTATGGTCGAGCTGACCGGCAGAGTTGCCGTGGTCGAGCAGGCAGCGGGATTGCACTGTGCTGTAATCAAGTGTTCTAGTTATAACTAAACGTTTATGTTGACGTTTTTAGTAACGCTTGTCTCTTGACGTTTTAATACATACATTCACGCAGAGGCATATTATATAGTTCATCTAAGCTTATTAACGTCCCACTACTGAGCACAAGCCTCCTCTCACATATTAAAGTGTGAGTGAGGGTATTGGGTCATACTCCACCACGCTGACCCAGTGCGCGTTCACATTAGGTAAAAAAATGAACATTCAAAATGTTCATTTTTTTGCATTTTTTTACAAGCATCAAATATAAAATATTGTCGAATTTACAATATCTTCAGGATTCTTTTGAGGCTTCCACGTTATTGCAGTGCTTCGGGCATGTTTGCAGACGCAAATGTTGATTGTTTTATACAATCATTAGCAAAAAGACTGCTTCGTTGTTGCAGCGAATGCGGAGTGGCAGCAATCGAATCATAAAGATGATAAAAGCCAGAATGGACTGTATGTCCTTGGTCTGTTTCTGGATCTTCATGTTAAAAAGCGTGAGGATCGGGTAATGGGCTGAACACCTCAGTTTTGTACTACTACTTTCACTCTCTTGTAGGTATGTATTACTAACTTAGTTTGTAAGCCAAATTGTTACTAACAACTTGGACAACTGTTAGTCTGAAATAAAATATTTTTATATTTTTAAAAGTTTTATGTATGCAAGTGATGGATTAAAAATATCTTTGTAACAATTCCCGCGCTACTATAATTTCCCAAAAATCTAGAAACTATTCAACACGACACGTGTTTCGCCCTTACACAGGGCATCTTCAGGTAAGATGCCTCAGAACAACGATGATATTTTTAATCCATCACTTGCTTACAATGGATTTCCGCAAAGTAACGCCTGAATCAATAAATTGTTTTTATGTATGCTTACTCAAGAAACTTCTGCAGATAGTTCTTGCTGCACTGTGACCAGGTAATCTTCCCGCTGCCGAGTGTTGGGCTCATAATGTACGCGCTCGGATCGCAGCCGTTGTCCGCTTGAGGGCCGTCGTGTCGCATGCCCAAACTGAAAGCATCGATGACATAGCATGAGCAATGTTTCAAAACGACTAATTAACTAGGTAGTGGGTCTAGGGACGGGTCAAAATAGACAGCAATAAGCAATTATATATAAATACATACATATAGTCACGCCTGTTTCCCGAAGGGGCAGGCAGAGGCATATTATACGCCCACACTTCGCCAATTATATATAGTTAGTCCCACGTAATAGGTGGCGAGCCTATTGCCGCTTACCGGGCACTGTTTTGTTCGCCAGAGCCTCTTCCGTTGACCGGCAGGTGCACCACTTGCAGGTGAGGTTGGCTTGGGCTCCTTAGGTCTTGGTAGGATCCCTATACACCCTTATACATAAATAATATCTAACAATTACACCAATTATTCAGTTCCAAGATAAGTGTCATTAAGAACTTGTGTTATGGATACTAAATAACGGATAAACATACTTAAATACTTTTGTTTTGTAAATACTTACTTAATGACATACATATGAATGAAATCCTGAATCGCGCAAACAGAATTCCTCAACCTCGTCAACACCCAACCGTCATCGGTTCCAGCCGTGTGGTTTCCAGCTTAAGAATAAAACCAACCCAAAGCTAGGGTGTCGTAGAGACGACTAATGGCCACCTAGCATTCCGCTTAATGCGCGCCGCGTCAGTGCCGATCGTTATAGATGTCGCCTTCACAGTAGCAATACTACAATTACAGGGAGAGGTTAGTCGGTTCAAATCCGACATAATCACACACATCGGGTGTGTGGTATGCGGAGGCATTATCTCCCTCCTCCCACCGTGGGCGGTAGTTCATTGTAGGTTGTTGGTTTAAGGAACGCAAAAAAAAAACAAAAGGTTGGGCTGCAACCCGGGCACATCCATCCATCCGGTGAAAGATCTTTTCTTTGGTAGTGAGTACCACAAACTCCCTATATTGGTTACTCTGACGTGATTTATCTAGATACTAGTATATGTTTAAAAACATTACGTATTTAACATATCAAAGCTCATACTTATGTCCTATTTCATGTGCGACAACATAAACGCTTTCAAAATGTCTTCCTTCGTTAACGGTACAGCTACTCGTAACCGTGCACATTCCAGCAACTGGTGCCAATCCTGAAATTAATAAAAAGATATTGTTTTATATAATAGTATTCAACGTCCGAGTACTGTACTAGAACCTCCTTCCACAAACCCAGTTGATAGGGACTTGGTAAAACTCAGTCCCAATTCGAAGAGATTCCTTTTTAGAGGCCCAAATTGGACATTTAACTTATCTCAATGATACACGGCAATTGATAACCGAGACCTAATATTTGCCCTGCTTTCCAATGCACAGAAGCGTTTAATATCATAAAGTAAACAGTCACGCATTCAACGCTAAAAATACTTATGTTGTGTATGTGAAAATAAGTAGTTTTAGCGTTGAATGCGTGATATGCGTTATGATCTGCTCGTAAGCAATCTCGCAGCTAGTGTTCCGTATACGGTATAGTTTTACTTATAATCTACGAGTAATAATGTGTAAGATTTCTGATAAGTTATAAAGCAAAACAAAAGTGAACGCAAAAAGTTGTCAGTATTTATTTATCACACATAATACACTTTCACAACAGAAGATTGATGACTGCAATGAGTTCGCTAACAAAATGATACAATATCAAAGATTAACGCAACTACAGCCCATTAGGCATACCATGAAACATTGCCGGAAAATCGACAAGAATATAATTCTCCGATAATGATTTGATGATCACAAATATGCTACACTACACTGATCATCGTGAAAAGCAATTTTGTGAAGCAGATTTCGATTCCAAATAGAGTAGGAAAAAAATAAAAAATACAGCGTATGTAATATTTGCATACCTTTGTATTGCAAACAAGCACAAAGTTTTAAAAAGTTCAAAAACTTTTTTGAAATAATAGCTGAAGTATTTATTTTCATAAGAGCGTAACGTAAAGAGCACAGCAAATGTAAAGTTATTTTGCATATTACCTAGACAAGTACATTTTATTTATAAAATAATAATTGGAATTAAAACTTACCAACGACCTGGCTGCTTACTTTCCCGTTTTTATTAACAACATATAAATCTAATCCAGTTAAAATCAAAGCGTGATCCCAGTGTAGGGGATCATTATCACCAGGTGGGTTTTCTAGCCTTTGCCACGTACAGAAATTACTCAGAAATCTGTCAATATCATGAGGTCTTTTTAAATTCACTGGGTCTTCATGTAGTATTTCTAGTCTTTTTAAAATAAAGTTCACTGGCCTTCCCAGTGATGGATCGTGATATATTAACTGCACTGCATTTATCATCGCTAGGACGAATCTTATCAATTCTCTTTCAGTGTCTTTTGGAAAATTTACTATCATGTGTTTATAGAGATCTCTGTCTACAAAAACTGCTGTTTCGACGAAAACAGCTGGAAGTACAGCCCTTTTATGCCTCTTTGCATTAGTAGTTAGTTTCTTTATAAAATCTCCAATTGTTTTATTCCTATGATCTAAATTCAATCTAAAAATATCTAAACTATTATCGTTATTTCCTGTATCAATATCTCTTTTTCTTCTATGCTTGGTCCAAGTTTTTGCTGTTTGCGGGTTTTTGGTTATATTGAGGTCAGATGACTCTGCACAAGTACTATCAATTTCATCGTTTTCTATTTGTGGTGATTCTGTGAATTCACGTTTGACTATGACGTGCACTTTTGAGTCATTTTTATGAAATCTATCTGGCAGTGGATGTATGAAATAGTAGCTGTCATTAGTTTTGATTACACCTCTCTGAAAAACAATGAATATTGTTACCTTTAAAAGAGATACTTTACTATTTTATTATTATTTCAAATAGTGCTGAGACGAAACTGAAATTCAGTCAAATCTGGTAAAACGAAGTGAGCATACCCTGGGCCCTAACCTTAAGTCTGAGCAACCGGGATAATGCTAGGATATGATGGAGTGATGATCATTGAGCAACTTACTTGGCCTAACGACTAGATATTACATATTATAATGATAGCATAATTCTTAGGCTTAACGTTCTTTCAGAAGCATAAAAAATATAGATATCAAATTCTTAACAAACGGTCACTGATCTTAGGATTGATCTCTGTGATTAAAACACCTATAAAATTTAGAAAGTAAAGATAAAAGTGAAGTAGGGATTTCCATCTAAGTTTTGACGAAATAAAATGTACAAATAATTTAAAATACTTTTTGTGGAAACAGAATTTAAACGATTCAGAATATAAAACGATATTTCAGATTTTTATCTTGTGGGTGTTAGGCCGCCGAACGTTCACCTTTCATTCGTTCAATGAGCTTTTATAGCGGAAAACATTTATGCAAATTGTCTAAGTACTTTATCTAAAGCTATTTCATTAAGGACACATTAGTGCGGTGATGAGCCCGTATTATCCTCAAACAATTTAAACTTATTTAAACACATTATAGTATTTTCGATATTTTTTCTGAATCCTTTCTCTTTCTTCTGCATATAGAAAAATAGATATAATACTTACAACATCATCACAGGCGTATAACGCTGCGTGATCACTTCTGTAGTAACACTGGTCCAACTCGTCGTCTGCGTGCTGATCTAACACTGTCTCAGTGCCGTTTGACCATCTCCTCATCAGTAGGAACTGGGGGTCTAGGAAACTGTGTCTAGGACTCAATCTTAGGTCTAGGTGCTTCTTAAGTACGACTAGGTCTTGGTCTTCATGAAACAAAGATCTTTTTCGACGTCTGGGTTGTTTAAGATGTGCTATTTCGAACTGTGCATCTGAAACAGTATTATTTGTCTAAATACATAAATTCACGCCTGTTTCCCCGAAGGGGTAGGCAGAGGCATATTATACGCCCACACTTCGCCAATAAAGTTGGTCCCACGTAAAAGGTGGCGAGTCTATTGCCGCTTACCGGGCACTGTTATGTTCGCCAGAGCCTCGTCCGTTGACCGGCAGGTGCACCACTAGCAGGTGAGGTTGGCTTGGGCTCCTTAGGTCTTGGTAGGATCCTTATACATTATTTGTCTGAATGAACATAATCGACCATTTTATTAGTTATAGTTCAATTGCTAAGCTTTTTGTAAAAAAAAATTAAAGATATAAGTAGGTACAGATATTTGTGCTATAAGTGAACTATGCTACAATTATAGATCTTATTTAAGCCGTTATAGATAATGGGCGTCCGATTATGTATCTTGATTTCTGAGTAATAATCCATGCTTACCGTTTGGATTTGACCCAAAGAGAAATATTTTCTCTGACTCTGAGAGTTGCTCCAACAGCTGTTTTGTGTGTTCCTGTAACAAGATAAAAGTATGTTTACAAACCTTGCAGGTTAAATGGTAAAACATAGAAGTACTTCGCTTATTTATTTTATGTATTTTTAACAGTTACATTTGCATAAAAGATTCGTAACAGAGTCGGAATAGCTTACAATTATAATTTACATATAATACCTTCCTTCACAAGTATTAAAGCTCAAATCACTAAGGATACGTCGTCACTCAGGGCTCTAAAAGAATTATTACTTCCCAAAGTTCTCATCATGGGTCCATCAAGGAAGTGTTAAAATTTGAATTTCGTTAACCTTGGCTTCGTCTAATTACAGATAGGAAACCTTATTGTTTGGCTGTGTCATTGGTGTTATGAGAAATAGCCTCGACACGTAAACTGTAGATTTTGACAATAGGTGGTTTCGCACGCCGCACAGCCGGCTGCGATTAATCGGAGCTATTATGGGTTAAGTTATGAGATGATATCGATTTTCAGTGTTATGAAGCGCTTATAGCTTCGCAAGGCTACATACATCATTTGGGATCGCAGAAATCTTACTTCAATTTAATAGGGACGAGATGAGGTTCTTGGAAACGATTCCCGAAGATATCAGAGCTCACAGAGGTCAATGTCAACTTCAACTTCTGGAATCACAGCTTAGATTCACATGCATCAAAACAATTAAAAAACAAAAAGAAATTTAAGTGTAATTGAATCTAAGTGCCAGTTCCGAGCCACCGCTCTGTAAGAAGAACTGGCAAGAAACTCACAGGCTATTCTCTTTTAAATTTATCAATTGGTTTAGTCTTTTATTTACAATCTTCATTTGTCTGTAAAGCTATACAATGCAATATAAAAGATATAACATAAACAATATTCATGTTCATTCTGTACTGGGTTTGGTCGTGTGTGGCTTTTATCATCGAGAACTTCTATGCTGCGGCAGGCACAGTCAGTCAGTTTTGAAGCAGACACGTTAAGCCGCAGGTCTCGATTATCGCTAGGTGTTAGTCGTAATCCAAGTTTGTGAGTATACTGTTGTACTTGTACCAGTTAGTCCCGTGTCTATAAGTCCCGGGACTTTAAATAAAAAATGTTTTATTTTGTTTTGTTCCCAAGAATTTCGCTTATGGGTCTAGAGTAGTCTAGACAATACTGTTAAAATTCTATTTTGATAATTGACTACAGAATTCTATATTATATATATCCAAATTAACGATTCATAAAACGACTATATCGATTCATTTAAAGTATTTCGCCGTCGCCTCTCACTTATATTTGTAGTAAAAACCAAGAAGCCTCGATGAAAGAATAGTATTGTTTAATTAATGATTAGGCACACAGTCATTGTATAAGTCGGGAATTAGCTTTTTCTGACACTTCCTATGCCTGTCTATATTGTTCGGACTATACTATGAATTGTTGTATGTTGTGTTGTTAGGTTTCAAGGATTTGGTTTGACATTATAATATGCTAATAAATAGTAGGTAGTTGACACGTTTTTGAACGTAAATACGGAATTTTCAAGTATTCTATATAATTTAAGAACAAGAAAATAAATGCAATTGACAAAGTTTCAATTCATTTATTCAAGAGCTCTGGCAAGTTAAATTTGTTTTAAAAGACAGCAACTTGTACACGACCCGACCCGACCTGACGACTGATGGGGCGTTAAGGTTCTTGAATGGCGACCACGAATAAGCAAGCGTAATAGAGGGCGGCCCCCCACGCGATGGACCGATGACCTGGTCAGTAAAGTAAAGTAAAGTAAAAAGTTCTTTATTTCATAAACTATTACATAGCACTTGAAAACGTCAAACAAAATATACATGAAAAAAAAATTTATATCAACCCTGAAATCACGAAGCTTAGATTCACTTACATGCAAATAAATAAAAATTAGGTGTAAGTGAATCTAAGTGCCAGTTCCGAGCCTCCGCTCTGTGAGAAGAACTGACAAGAAACTCACAGGCTATGCTCTTTTAAATTATTTTTGTTACATGACACACACAGTGTAAATTTGATGATACTGAAAGGGTCCCCCGAAGCTGTAACCAATAAAGTAGCACTAAGGGAACCTTCCATCACATGTATGTAAGTATGTATTGTGAAACTGAGCTGAGCCTGTACAATAAGGGATGGTCACGACAATGATCTGGTTGACTTTTTATTCTAATATACACATACAAGTTGAAAATGTTAAGCCCAAGCTTGTTTATCCGATAAGTAATCATTAACAGCATAATACCCCTTTTGAAGAAACTGCTTTTTAACTACAGTTTTAAAAGTTGCCAATGGTAGATCAATTATTTCCTGCGGAATTTTATTAAAAAATCTGATACTATTACCCAAAAATGAATTTTTAGTTTTGTGAAGTCGACAATTTGGCAGAGAGAGCTTATTTCTATTCCTAGTATTAAAATTATGTACTTTTGAATTTTTATCAAATGTATTAATGTTTTTGCGAACATACATTATATTATCAAATATATACTGAGATGCAACCGTTAATATGTTAATTCTTTTAAACATCTCTCTAAGAGAATCTCTGGACTTAAGATTATAGATAGCTCTTATGGCGCGCTTTTGTAGTACAAATATATTATGTATGTCCGCAGCAGATCCCCACAATAACATACCATATGACATAATGCTATGAAAATAGCTAAAATAAACTAATCTAGCTGTTTCTTCGTCTGTTATGAGTCTTATCTTTTTGATGGCATAGCATGCTGAGCTAAGCCTTCCGGACAAATCCATTATATGGGGGTTCCACTGCAATTTAAAATCAATATTGATGCCTAAGAACTTTGTGTCATTTAATAACTCGATATTCTTGCCATTCATTTTCAAGTTAGTTGAGACTTTTGTAACATTAGGCAATGAGAACTTTATACATTTAGTTTTACTTGCGTTAAGAGATAGATTGTTAACCGTAAACCAATGTAAAACCTTCGCAAGAGCATTATTTATCACGTCAGAATGATCCTTGCCTCTGTTCACTTTAAATATCAGAGATGTATCGTCAGCAAACAAAACTGTTTCGCACAGATCTCTAGTATAGAAAGGTAGATCGTTAATATAAATTAGAAACAATAAAGGGCCTAAAATCGAACCTTGTGGAACTCCCATAAGCAATGGCGCGCCAGAAGACTCCACTCTATTAATAACTACTTTTTGAGTTCTGTCACTCAAGTAAGATTTAATTAATTTTAAAGAATTACTATGAACACCATAATATGTCAATTTAGCTAACAAAGTAGGATGGTCAACGCAATCGAAAGCCTTCGAAAGATCACAAAATACTCCAATCGCATCCTGCCTGTCCTCCCAGGCGTCAAATATATGCTTCATTAGGGCTACACCAGCATCTGTAGTGGATTTACTCTTAGTGAAACCATACTGCTGAGAATGAAATAAGGAATTCAGAGAGAAATGACAAAGTAATTGATTAAAAATAACTTTTTCAAATATTTTACTAAGAGCTGGGAGTACTGATATTGGTCTATAGTTAGTAGGATCAGACTTCTCACCAGCTTTAAAAAGAGGTATTACTTTACTGTATTTCATTAAACTTGGAAATGAACCATCATCAATACATTGATTAAAAATGACTGCCAACTGAGGAGCAATAATATTAATGATAGATTTAATAATGTTGGTTGAGATTCCCCATAAATCCTCAGTTAATTTTAAATTTATTGTATTAAAAGTATTAACTATTGTAGAGCCATCAATATGTCTAAATCTAAATAATTCACTACAAAGAGGTACATTGTCTTCAAGAAGAAAGACTGCACGCTGAGTAGAGGAGTCAAGTGCTTGAGTTGTCTCTAATGGTATATTCACGAAGAATTTCCGAAATGCGTTGGCCACCTCTTCTTCTTCTACAATATCTTTATCATCGACTTTAAGAGTTATTATGCTATGATTATTCTTGTATTTTCCAGATTCTTGGTTTATGACATTCCATGTAGCTTTAATTTTATTTTTGGAATTCATAATTTTATTTTTAAGATGCATTGACTTAGCAGTGGTGCAAACAAGTTTGAACAATTTTGAATAATTTCTAACATATTGAATAAAATTTGAATCTGTTGAAGTACTTTTTTCTCTATATAAATCAAAAAGTTTCTTCCTACTTTTATAAATTCCGGGAGTAGCCCAATCACAAAACTTCCTTTTGTTTGAAATTTCCACACTTTTCAGCTTAAAGTTATTCTTAAATTCTTGTTGTACAATTCCGAACAATTTATCATAATTTATAGCGGCATTGTTTTCTAACGTGGTAAGCTTTTCGTTGACATTGCTTTGAAATTTCAAAACCAGATTCTTTGTTATTGGTCTAATTAATATTTTTTTAGTTACATTTTGAAAATTATATTCAAAACTAATAATTTGTCCACTGTGGTCGGAAGTTACGCCATACTCAATTGATTTATGTGTAATAGTAAAATTACAAAAAATATTGTCTAAGCATGTTGAAGACGTAGGCGTAATTCTAGTGGGTTCAAGAAAAGAATTAAGTAAATTAAAAGACTTGAACAAATTCAAAAACCTAACTGATATTGAGGAAGATTCCAAAATATTAACATTAAAGTCACCACATACTATAACTTTTTTATTACTTTTGCATAAGGTTGCTAAAACATCCTCCATTGCAGTTTCAAACTGTTGATAATTGCCACTAGGCGGTCTATAAACACATAAAACAATAAAATGGTTAAGCTCTGTACAAGACAATTCTAAAACACGTTCAACTGAAGATGTTTCAACATCCCTACGAGCCCTATTGTTTAAACTATTATGTACTAAAATAAGTGATCCACCTCTTATAGATTGTTTCCTGTGAAATGCACTAGCTACTTTATAATTTTGTAGTCCCAGTAGAGACTCATTAACATTTAGCCAATGCTCAGTTATACACATTACATGGATATTTAATGACTCTAATAACAAACTTAATTCTAGATCTTTGCCTGAAATGCCTTGAACATTCTGATGAAATAAATTTAAGAGCGGCTTTTCATTGGTCAATCTATTGCAAGAGAACTCCTCTATTGTCTTATGAGTAAATTTAAATTATTTGGAATTGATTCCAAGTTTGAATTATTAATAATGTTCTGCTCAATAAAAGCAGGTTTCACAGCCAAGTTTTTGGCTAAGTTAAAAAAGTAATAATATAGCGTAGAAGCTAATCGTTTTTTAATATATTTAGGTATGTAATAATTACCATTTGTCAAATAGAAATTAATACCTAAGTTATTTATATCAATAACATGAAATTTGTTATTGTAATAAAATGTCAAACTATCAATTGATAGATTTAAATTATATCTAACATAATTTTCTTTTTGAGATAAGCTCTTACTAAAAGGAAAAGAAAAGATAACTATTTTATTACAAGTGACCATAGACAATTTTTCTATATAGTAGGCAACAGTTTTTTTTGTGACTGTACCCCTATTAGCTATACAAATTATGACATTGGTATCCTTTGAAAATTGACTGTTGATTATCTTTTCCATAATTACTTTAAATGAAGCCCCTGGCATACAATTGTTTGTTATATGTGATCCGGACTTGTTATAAAATAACTGACCAATGTCCTTTCCAGCTTCATCAGAAAACATTACATACTTTTGTGTATAGGCATAGCTTGAATTGACATTATTTAATTTTATTTCCGTGCTATCAATTTTTTTAAAATCTATATTAGTTGGCTTAATATTAGTTACCGCTAAATCACTGAAGGTGCAAACATGTTCTTGAATTGTTTTTTGAGCAAAGTTATAATTTTCTGTAATACTATCAAGAGAGGCTTGCAAATGCAAAATGTCAGACTGTAATTGTTTAATATCCCTTTCATGACTAGTTCTACTTATGTTTAACTTCTTCGCATATATTTCAATAGTGTCTAACAGGTCTAATCTTTCTTTCTTCCAAGCGACATTTTTCTTAAAACAGTTACTGTTTTTAACCATTCTCTCAGTTTTTCTTATAAATTTATTAACATTAATATACTTTTTAATTTTATTATGACTAAGGTGCCTTAAATTTATTACATTTTTATTGTCAGGTGATGAAGCAAGTTCCTCAAATAAACTATTGGAATGCCTAACCTCTTCATGCGCTCGCTCCTTGGACATCTTTCTAATTGTGTTATTAGCCTCACATATTTCAACTTCTAGGTCATTTATGCGACTCAAAGCTTTTTCATATGTAGCGCTGCATTGGTCAAGATCATTTAAGGTGAGCTGAAGTTGGTCACGCTGCCCCAGTACTTCCTGGTGTTTTATGAATAATGCAGACAACTCAGTTTTTAATTCTGAGTTTTTGTCTACAACCTTTAGTATCTCCTGCTCAGACTCATCCCGGTCAGACAACAACTGTTCACACAGCAGTTTTGACCTTTCTAATTCCTTCGCAGTTTGTTTTAGTTTTAGTTCCATACTTTGGGTTGTTGCACGCCTAGTCAGCATGATGGAGACTGTAATGAACACAACAGAAACTACTTAAAAATGTCCAATGTGACACTGTTAATGCGGTATTAATAATTTGGGACTAAAAGGACTTTATAACAAAAGGCAATGTTTAAACAAACTACTATTATTTTTTAAAAATTAATTATTAGAGTAAAAGTAAAAAAGTAAAAAGAATATTCAAGAATATTGCTGTCTAGAATTAAATATTTTGTTTAGTGTTTTCAATGGTCAGGTCTTAACTTTATTGGGCTTAACCGAGCAAAAAGAGAAACAATTAAGCAAAATTCAGGATTAATTATTAAAATCACACAATGCTTGAGACTTAATAATTGAGATATAATGACTGAATATGAATCACCATTCTATTTATGACTTAGACATATACTTATAATGAACTAATAAGTATAAAAAAATTAGTTTAACAGAGTCGGTCAATAATATTGTCTACAATGGTGAGAATTATATTTGAAATAAGAGGGTAGGTAACAAATAGATATAAAACTATAGTTTTTTAACTGAAATTTAGATTTTAACCATTTATTAGCTTAGAACTCTTTGATATATTGAAAGAAATAACCAACAAAGCTGTTTTAACCCTGATTAAGGAATTAATAGGCTTGCGAAGTCTGTGTTTATAGATTTAAAGTATCTACCTATCTAGTATTATTAATATATCCTTTAGTGGATAAAGCTTAGATAATTGAAAAACTAAATACTTCCCAGGTTTATGACAATGCAGTCCACGAAAATATGCACAAAACAAATTTAAATATAATTATAACAGCTGCTTCTGGTCACGAGCACTTCACTGAGCCGGCGCCTACACTTAATTTAGTTTCACTTTTATCAGATTAATACAATTAAGCGATTATTTAAAAGATTATTATTATTTTTCAAAGTATTATTTTACAATTAACATTAAAATTAAATAAATTCAGTGCGGCGGGGAGCCGGTGGATGCAATCGGCTAAGGATCGATCTACGTGGAAAGCAATTGGGGAGGCCTATGTTCAGCAGTGGACTTCAAATGGCTGATATGGTGATGATGATGATGTTGAACTCGTACTCATGCTGAAAATATTTGTCTTGTGTGGGAATCCGGAATGTAAACGAGTGGGAATTGGGAGTTGAACCTAATGACTCAAACAGCTCCATATCGTCGTCAAATGCTCTAAGGCGCCATCTTCACGCGATCTCATTACATAAAAAGTTCATTAAGTGGCATTGTTTACATAACTTGACGGCCTGTTACCTTATTACATAATTAAGTTCATGCTTTCATTCAAATTAACTAAATCGGTAACGACCTGATGTTGAAGATGAGCGTGAAAATGAGTTTTCTAATAGTTACCTGTTAAGTAAAAATGTTTTAGGATTATCACCATTTTAATTAATTTCCTTTGTGAAATCAATTTAAAGCAAAACAGTTTTAGCCTACGGCATACTACTGTGTATGCACAGTTTACTGTGACCCTCACGAAATATGCATTTTTTACGGATTAAAAGTAGTGTCTATCCCTATAATGTTCTATGCTTCTCTATACGCTGAGGATATACGCCGGAAACAAGATAAAAATGTTTTTAAGAAGTATTTTTTAGCACAATAAGCTTTTGTCATAATTAATTAGTTTTTTTGTAATTGAGACTCGTGATCCTACAGACAAACGATGTTAATAGTTTAGTGGGACCACTGTATATTTAATGCTAAACCCTCTGTTTAATAGACACATATTACATATAAGTGTAACATTTATTACGTCTCATATCTCATTAAAACAATAAAAATAGAAAGATACTGTTTGTATCTGCACTATAATATTTTACGAAGTGTCAGCGCATAATTAGTCAATTTTAGATATGCGTTTTACCATCACCAAAACAGTTCTTTCGTCTTATATCTCTTTAAAGCGCTAAAAAACTAAGTCGCTGCTAATATCTGCACTATGTCAACTACATTTGATCTAACTTGAAGTTACCGAATAATGTAATTAGAATAACCGCGCTAAATTGTTACGTAACTGTACTTATTTAGATTAGAATAGAAACAATTGTCGCTTCATTTTGTTAAACGTTAACTTTGTTTTCTCTTTGACAATTTTACAGTAGAACGGTTTAAAGAATTTAATTTTTTATAACTACGATAACATACAAAATAAACAAAAACAGCTTAACAACTTAAATAAACTACCTTAACTTAAAACTATAAATAAAAGATGTCTTCCAACGGTGGGCCCATAGGTACGGTGCCAAGAACGCTGTTAACATTTCAGAAGTTATTGATTACATAAATAGTAATCTACTTGTACTATAACGTTATTTATCTTACAGAAAAAATAGCTTTATTGTATATTAATGATATATGGAGAAAAGGGGACCTCGAACCAATCAAATGTAAAATTTTGATTAAGTTAAAGAAATAAATATTCTGTATTTGTACCTTTGCGTATTCATATTAAAGTGTAATAACAATTGACTAATAAGAAATCCCTGGACACCTAAGAAGAGCTATGGGTCATAAGATATCGTGTAACTAATAGACATATTTTTTTACAATCCCGCATAATTAGAACTACAACAACAAGACGTGACAAGTATTTGTATACCATCAATATAGTACACAGTGATAGTTTTAAACCATGAGTATTACAAATATTATTTTATACTATTAGTCTATTACATACATACATACATTCACGCCTGTTTCTTTGCCTCGATAGTCCTACGTAATAGGTGGCGAGCCTATTGCCGCTTAACTGGATCTGTTACGTACGCCAGAGCCATGTCTGTTGATCAGCAGGTGCACCACTTGCAGGTGAGGTTGGCTTGGGCTCCTTAGATCTTGGTAGGAACCCTACACACCCTTTGACACTATTGACATTATACAATTATGTGTAGTAATTTACGTTTAACGAATAAAACAGTAAAGACCTATTTCCAATACCGATATAAAACGATATAGATGTTTTTATAACAGGCGCGTTAAAGATATTTTTATTGTCTTATACTGACTAAAAAGCCACGTTTGGTATGCTTGGTACTAGGCCATTCTAGCACTAATATAATGTGGTCAATGTTAGGTATGCCTATTGAATTAAGTAACACATGGGGTCCCCAAAGTCTAGATTCCAAGACAGTGTAGACGTAAGTTTCGCATTGACATTAAACGTTTTACCTTGACAAGGCGTGCTGTTAGCTAGCATTCCTCAGTTATGTTCACGACTTCGGTCGCTTTTGCTCTAGATAGGACTCTAGAAGCGTTCACGTATGGGGACAAGGACAGTTTTCGTAATTTTGACTTTTACTACATTTAGCTTATGTTGTGTTTCTTTCGGAAGCAGTTGGCAGGAGTTTCTTTATTGAACTCGTAGGGGCAGTGCGGATTGGCGGAGGCAGGCGACCTGCTGTAAGAATTTCTCAAACCGCCCAATCAGGCCTATAACATGGCTTAACGACTACCACTTTTTAGCGATAACCAGGACCAACGGCCTAACGGGCCATCCGAAGCACGGAACCGTTAGGTACATATCAAATGCCACACAAACGGTCATCCATCCGAGGACTGACTTCTGTAAACTCTGCTTTACTTCGGTGATGGTTGCCGACCACCGAGCACCGCGGAGCTACGACTGCTTCTTATTCTTATGTAATGTAAGCCACAATAAATATGGTCTATTTATTAATTTTGCCACTGTTTAATTATTATGGTTTGCAATATAAAAGGTTGTTTTTTTAGGCACCTATCATTTATTATTTTGCTTGCAATCAATATGTGAATATGACGTAATTTATTATAAACCGTTTAATAATGACGTCAAAGTATATTATTATATTGAATGTTAGCATCCATAATAGTTTAATTATATTTTAAGACTAAATAGGTCGTCTGTATATTGACTTTGTAATTATTGTTGCTGATTTGACTTCCTTTTTCCACCGCATGGCGCTAAACGTTTTTCATTCGTTCGTTCGTTCAACTCACTCACTCGGCTTGGTTATATAGGGAGTCAAGCAGGCATTCGGTGGTCGACCATCACTGTGAATAAACTATGTGAACATAGTTCCTGGAGCGTATAATTAAGTCTTTAAGTTTGTAATAAACGACTTTTAAATTACCAACTTTGAAGTTTCATATTTACTGAACTGATCTTAAATGAATTAAGCAGAATCTCACATTGTAAAGAAAACATTCGATAATTATGACTGCTTGTGTAAAACGTTCTAGAATTCTTATACATGTTACGAATGCTTTCTAAAGCCTCATATAAGATCTGAACATGGCACGGATGTGGAAGCAGGAAAATCTTTCCTTTGTTTCAAACAAATTATGAGGCTGGTGCGTCGGTGCGGCACGAAAAATGCAACATCTTGATCATAGTGAATGGGTTAGTAGTATGTATGCTCTTATTGGCATTTAAGTAATACGACACTTTTTCTATTGTTAGAACTGTGAAGAGTTTATAATAATTCTCAATTTTAAAGATAAGAAATAATATAATTATTTTGTGGCATGAATACACTAACTACGCTTTACTACGCTTGCTGATTTATGGTCGCTATTCAAGAACCTTAAGGGGGCATCCATTAATTACGTGAGTCTAAAATAGGGAAGGGGGGGGTCCGGTCACATATCACCAAAACTCACCAAGGGGGAGGCGGGGGTCAATAACAATCTCACGTCAACTTTTTAATTTAGAGAATATAAATTTTTATACCACTGTAAAATTTTGTATTACAATATCAATACCGTTCATCATTCGTTATAGTGCATCTTAAACGTGGTATCATTTTTCTCCTCTTATTTCACAGAAAAATGTAGTACTTAGAAGCCAAATCAAATAAATTAAATTATTTAAAAAATATTGGGTAAATCTTACGTGAGGGGGGGGGGTCCGACCACATCTCACCAAATCTAACCAAGGGGGAGGGGGGGTCCAAATTTAAAAAAAAACACCTCACGTAATTAATGGACGTCCCCTAACGCCCCTATGGTCGTCAGTACCCTATTATTTATTATATTATAATTATAGTAAAAGGTAGGTGGAAACTGGTCGGCTACGAAGCTGAATCCGCCGCGCAGCGAGCGCCACTTCTGTCATTACCATTTCTAAGCCACTCACTTCGAGCAACTTATATTACCGAACATATTACCTCTGAACCTCTTATTGTGGTGTCCGTAAAATCACAATTTATCAATCAGAAACACTTGTTACTGGATTATATATCCCGTGCTTGGGATCACCCTACGGGTTGAAGCACGGGCTGCCCTTGAACCCGGTTTTTCACTGCTGACTACTCTTAACGCGCTGGTGGCCAAGTGCACTTTTAACCTACCCTTGGGGTTAAAAACGTGACAACATACTGACATTAAAATAATATTATACAAGGTCTAAAATATTTATGCGAGCGATATTTGGACATTTGAGCACGAAGACTTATGAAGCTCTCCCATGCTTTGAAAGACATGTAGCGGGCATTAGTTGTATTATAAATAATAGTTTGATAAATAAATTTAAAAAATTGGTCTGTACAGCCCGATCTTTAGCTTTTCGGAAATTTGATGCAGCTTGTGAATTTGAATACAATAATTTTATGTGTAGATGTGTATGTGTAGATGTGTATGTGTAGATGTGTATGTGTAGATGTGTATGTGTAGATGTATATGTGTAGATGTGTATGTGTAGATGTGTATGTGTAGATGTGTATGTGTAGATGTTTTACCAGTGCTACTTTACTATGGACCCATAATCCATACAATCCCACCAATTATGTATTTCTTATAGTCTTTACATTAGTTTTATAACGACTGCTGTCAGACATATTCTGCTCAAATCACTTCACCTTCGACACTCAACCCTCAGTTCAAACAAAGAATGACCTGCGTGTCTAAAACGACCACAATCGTATTGAATTAAAGTTCATTCAATTTGACTTTTTATGTTTAATGACAAATGAAGTTAGTAATGTTATACTCGTATTATAGTCCTGTTATACAATATCCGAGTTTCTTTTTGCGTTTACTTGACAGATGAATCTATTTAACATTGTCATTTTAACTGCCGAATATGTTCTCACATAGACATTATAAAACGGCCCTATAGTAGTATTTTTTTAATTATAGCATTTTAATATTTGACACCCAAGCAAAACTTATTCAAGAAACCACTTATAGTAGCGTCCTTTGTTGGATTTTCAAAAATTGAAGATATCGAAAGAGTCCTCAGATGCCGTAACTCGTAAGTAGCACTAAGGGAACCTTCCTACACAGTCAAGTAAGTATTTAATGTGAAATTGAGCAGTGTCTGTATCTACAATAAGGGATGGTCACGACAATGATTTGGTTGACTTATTATTCTCATTTACACTAATACAAGTTAGAAGTGAATCATTATGTATTAGTACAAGAGAAATTATGAACTCCACTAACGACCTTTTTAGGTCCTCACGTAGGAACGCATATAAGAAACAGAAATTTTCTGATAAGTTTATGCAAATAAGGCTCATAGTTAATTGCTGAGATAACACGACGTGGTTAATTGTAGTGTTTTATTGTGACAAAGTGGCTATTTAAATAGACAAAGAAATAACACCTGTTTATTTACTTATTTTTTCTGATCTTTGTATTGATTCAGAATTAGACTATAACATATCTACTTATTTCAAGTTTTTCTTATTTATTTCGTTTGCGCGATTCAGGATTTCAATCATCTTTTACGTTTCATTCATGGCTTGTACGGTGTCGCTACAGTTGTACGAGTATTATATAAGAAACTAGGTGTTTTTAATAGAAACGCCTTTTAATTTTTATGCACACAAATACTGGTGAGTATCGAACCCACAGTCTTAGGAGCGGATTGCTGGTAAGCCGATCTCCGACTCATATCTGTCGTCAACCTACAACACTTCTACTACTGCTGTATCAAGGCCTCTATTCCGTATAGTATAGGATCGTGTTGTATATCTACCAGTTTACTTTAGTTTAAATCTGCTGGCTCTCTGTAAATACTAATGACATGAGATTGTCATGAAATCTCGTGATCATAATTCGTGCCTTTAGTCGCGACTTCAACGTCTTAATTATGTAAATTTTATATATATTGCCCACGTAATATGTTTAATCAGAATATTCTATTTCTTTCTATAGGATTATACGCACAAGTAATTTTATGATTGTATTAGATTGGGAGTACGATGGCTAGAACGGAGTCAATGATTTAATATGGATGTTGGAGACAGTTAATCTGGAGAGTTAGTCGAGTGGTTGAAGCGCCTGAATTTAAGTTGTAGAGAGCGACTTTCCACACAATGAACCGATGATAATTAGTCACTGATCGCAAGCTAGTGAATGCAGGTGGCTTACAAAGACGCCACATGGAAAGCAATTCAGCAGCGAACTAGAATAATTACGCTGAAATGATGATGATCCAATTCAATTCAATTCAATGTTTATTGCACTCCATAATGTTTTACATAAGGTCTTACATCTACACAAGTTACAATTATGGACCCTGTTGGGCACGGCAAACTTAGGAGAGAGGAAGCATACTAGGTCCTTTTTTACAATTTTACATAAAAATTAAATACTTCACAACATCAATGTCCTAAATCAAAATATAGTTTATTTATTATTTTATTAATTAATAATTATTGTGCATATATAATTTAAATGTCCCTATATACCTATATTATTACATTATTGTTTAAAAATTTTCATGTCATATTTAATAAATCCTGGACTGGGAAAGAATAGATTCTCAATTATATCATTATATAAAAAAAGCTCTTACAATCACACTAATTATTTATCCAATCCAAGACAAGTATCAGGAAGCACAGAATAACGGATAAACATATATAAATAAGTTCAGCTGTTGGTCCCTAAATCATCAGTAAATGTGATAGTCGTTAAGCCATATTAGAAGCCTAATAGGCGGCTTGAAATATTCTAACAGCAGGACGCCATACGCCTGCCTCCGCCAATCCGTACTGGGTCAGCGTGGTGGAATATGACCCAATACCCTCGCACCTTGTTATGTGAGAAGAGGCTCGTGCTCAGTAGTGGGACTGACATGATGATGATGATGATAAATAAATAGTTTCTTTTTATTAAATACAAACTAAACATACATATAAAACACCTAAAACGGATCAAACGATTATATTCACGCACACAAATCTTTGTCCTGTGTGGGAGTCGAACCAACGACTTCAGAAGCGGAGTGCAGGTATGACCTCTACACCATATCGATTATCGACAACACAAGGCCTTAAAAGTTTAACCACAGTAACCTTTTAACCCCTGGACATAACATTTAACTGCAATTATTATAATCTGACTGTTGCTTTTAATTACAACTTGTATTTGATAGTAAAAGTAAGGTTTACGCTATAATAATACTTATATTTTACAGGTTTTGCGTGTGCCTGTGTACCCATTTGCCAATTAAGTAGTTATAATGATGGCTGACCTTGCGAATCTCGCGTGTGTTATATAACTACACTATTACTTAATTTGACAATCAGGCACAGTTATCGTGAGCATAAATCATCCACAATTCATAATGTACGGAGTGTTTAGCTTTTTTACAACATTTGTCTGCATTGTGACTGTAAGCAAGGATGATGGATAAGGTTGTCATATTTCTATGGTAAAGGTTTCATTGAAAACTTAATTTATTATTTTTTTTGGCCAATTACCTACACTTTTATGTCTTCTCATTAGTAAGTATACTAAAAACGGTAAATATTCTACATATATAATATCACGCCTTTTTGCCTGAAGGGGTAGGCAGAGTCATATTGTATGCCCACATTTTGGTTAATGAATGACAACAATTCTTAAGTTAGTAGTTGTCCGCAATAAGTCATGCAACTTAGTTAGGTACCGGTTTATCTAATAGTTTACACTCCGAAAACATAACGCCGAAGGTGCGGTTACTCCAGTTGGCTCGGAAAGTGTTCATACATAATGAGGAACTGTAAGAGCAGGACGAGACGCACTTGGTAACCGCGGCCGCGGGACGTAGCAGGCTCAAGAAGGAACATGGATGGTTTTAAGTTAGTAAAAGTCTGACACACCCTCCCGCTCCACCCACAGCGGAAGAAGGTCATTAGATGATTTTCAATCCGAAAAAAGAAAAAAGAACGAGACGCACCTGCCTTCGCCAATCCACACAGGGTCCGCGTATTGGAGTATAACCTGAATCACTCTCATCGTGGTTTATGAGAGGAGGCCACGCACTCGGTAGAGGGACGTATGTCTACGTTCTACAAAAATAACCATAGATATTCCGGCAGTTTATAATGACATGATATGATATGTTGATATTGTTGATCGTTTGCAGTATTACTAACAATGGCAAGTAAAAAATAATAATTACTATAATTTCTACGGGGCTCTGTTTAAATAAAAACTGTAAAATTTATAATTCAAAAATCTTTAAAAAAAAATTGTGTTGATATTCCATTTAGTAGATTTCACAGCGAAGTATTCGAGAACACTTTTAAATTACTTTAAAATTACGGGTACCCTTTTACATTTGAAGGTATGCACACATGCCAGTCATTTCTTGTGAGTGTTTGTAAACAACTGTCAAAAGTAAACGAATAAATTATGTATAGTAATTATTCTTTTTTATGTGATTCCTTTTGCTTGGGGCAGAATACTAAGTTGTTAAAAAAGCGGATAGGAGAAGACTGCATGCCACGGAAGTGACTAAATAAAATAAGAAATGAATATATTAAAGTTAGAATGAAAGGTGTACAGCGATCCTGCCATCATCTTGGGAGCACAAGCCAACCTCACCTGCAAGTGGTGCACCTGCCAATCAACGGACGAGGCTCTGGCAAACATAAAAGTTCCCGGTAAGCGGCAATGGGCTCGCCACCTATTACTTATCTACTAACGGTGAGGTTGGCGTGGAAACAGGCGTGATTCTATGTATGTATGTGTGGAATGAAAGTAGCACCTTTCATCATGATCATAATCATCTTAGCCATATTACGTCATCTGCTGAACATAGGCCTCCCCAACAATTTACGTGGGTATATGGCAGTGTTGAGAAGAAACACCTGTATCCTGTCATGAATACCATAGCGAATTTAGGTATTGCCAGTTTGATATGACCCACACACCGTGTGCAGGTTAAGCAGGGATATTCTCTACTGCCTCACACGTGGGGAGTCGTTCCTACTGTCCACAGACTACTGTCCAAAACAACATAGTTTTAAATTAATAATGATAAAAAATATTTCCTGACAATTACACCAATTATTTAGTGCCAAGATATTATCAACAATTTAGAAGCGAATATTACATATGACTAATAATATTAAAGATAAGCTTATTATTAGAATACCCACTCCGAAAAGCTAGCCACGAGTTTAATAAGGTTTTACGGATACATAGAATTTAAATAATAATACTTAATTAAATACTTACATTATTAATTGACCGCAGTGAGCTTTAAGCTATTTGGTACACATTATATTCGCTTTGTTGATAGATACCTTAAACAAGCCCGTGAAATTATAATTGTAGGATTTCCAAACATTTATTTGAACTCATCAAAGTATGTGAAACCATTTATTACACGTAATTTACATAAAAATACGAAACTAGTGCGTGAATGAAAAAAAGGGTCCCGATTCTGTTAATTGTAAAATAGTAGTTCCTAGTAAATAACTACCTATGAGTACCCATACCTTGTATGAGTAAAATGTTCTTCAGACTTAAGATGCCATATGTAGGCTTTTAGATAGGATAAAAAAGCTTTTATTTAGGATTTATTACATCTGACAAACAGTTTATTTTTGAATATATAAACATTCATAACTTATCAATAGGTAAACGTATAATAGGGAAATTAACTGAAATGTATTATGGTGTATAGAGATCCTTCCAAGGTCTCTAAGGAGCTCTCTCTTTAGGAGCCTTTTTTTTTTTTTTTTTTTGTTTTACGTCGGTAACAAAATGCATTTACGCACTGCCTTCCGGCCAAAGGGGGACCGAAAGGGGGTGTGGGACTCACCACCGGCAGACACGACCGCCGGCAGCAATACCCACTAAAAATCTTCCGACGACGCCCGCCGCTTGTTGAGAAAGAGGCGGGGGCCAGTACCTGGGTTGCAGCTTCTGACACCCCGCCTGCGGCCAACGTCCCCCGGACCAAAACCGGGAGGACCTCCTCAGAGAGGCGCAGTGGACGCGCCCCTCCTACCTCCCCCTGCGACCATAGCGTGTGTGGCCGACTTCCCGGAGGGTCCATGGTTAGACAGCAGGGGCCCCCTGCCCCCGCTGCCTAGACCCTCCTGGCGCTGCTGAGCGGGCCCTCCTGGCCTACCCGCAGCGCCCTCCATAGGTCCCTCTTAGTTTCCCCCCCGGTAGTCAGTACTAAGGGCACCCAGAGTCGTCGGTCTCTGGGTGTTACCTTTTCCCTAGCGCCTCCTGCGCCCTACCGGGAGATACTCAGCCCCCCCACCACGACAAGGTGGAGACCAGTCGGGGGGGCTCTTTAGGAGCCTAAGCCAACCTCACCTGCAAGTGGTGCACCTGCCGATCAACGGACGAGGCTCTGGCGAACATAGTGCCCGGTTATCGACAATGGGCTCGCCTATTACGTGGGACCAACTATACAATTGGTGAAGTGTGGGCTTATTAAATGCCTCTGCCTACCTTTTCGAGGAAATAGGCGTGAATGTATGTAGGTATATATGTATTTAAACATTCCATGACAGTGGTGATTATGCTGCAAACATGATTATATAATAACACAAAGCTTCGTCAGTACCAAAAGCGTGCTTTGACATACTACTGTCACAAACTATTTGGTCACAAAATAGATCTACCCTTCGAAAAAACAGAGGTGAATTTATGTATGTATGCATTATTGCAAGTTTTTCTCTACCTTTTTATTTTCTTTCATTCAACTGACTTGGTATATTTTTTAAAACTAATGATTAATTTGTACTGGCAGTAGAATTGGCCCCTAAATAGGTTCCTGAATGGTGGGAACACGCTCGTGATTTACGAGCAGCCCAACCAAACCGCGGGAGCTGGAAACGCGGTCACCAACCCGGCCGCAAGCCGCAGACTTTATTTGACCGCTGTTATTATTTGATAACGGCCAATTAACATTCATCAACTAAACAATTAATATTATTTCGTCCAGCAGTGGACGAAGACAGGTTCATGATGATGAATTAATCGTATCGTAGACTGGAGAGGTTTTAATCTCCACATTAATGTTATTGTTGTGTTGTTGTACGTACAAGAGGTTATTTTGTATCAGCAGGTAGAGTTACTATTATTTTGCTACCGAGCTAGTAGATTATACAATAATTATGCAAATGAAATTCTGAATACTAAAGACTGCACGTACTTCCAACAGCTTAGAGAGGCGACGGGCTCACCACCTATCACGCTGAGCACATGTGCAGTTGTTATTTGGTGAAAAGAGGACTGTGGCAGTGGACTGCTTTTGCGGTCATAATTGCCTAGTCTCTGACTGCCCCTTCGGGGATAATAGTCGTGAGTGTATGTATGTATTAATAATAACTTAATTTTTTTATGCAAAAATAAATTAACGTCCTGGCTTCTTAGTCGTAATTATGCGAATATAGAAAATATCATTAGATAATGTAACAAATACACATAGCTACTGTTTTTCGCATTCACATATACAGCACACACACATACAACACACACACACACAACACACATACATATATATACACATATATATATATTAATAGAAACGTCAGCACATGTAATGTAATGTTTTGTTTTTTTGCCATTTATAGTTTCACATACAACATTATAATATTCTAGCTAACAATAATGTCTTTTAAGGAGGGTGGAGGTCTGGAGTTCTGAGATATAGACAAACTGTCTACTTCTAACTGCAGTCTCCCATAAACATAAATAAGTTTTGTAAATGGTTTTTATAAATACCAATTATTGTAATACTATACCAAGCATGTAATTTCTTTAATTGTGATGAGAAAAATAAACATTATTATTATTATACAAGCATGTAGATATTATAAAACATTGACAATGTTATCAAACCTATAAGGCGTGGAACAGGATTTCTTTTTGCATACATGCATTTATTCAAATATATGTCTTGGTTTCTCCTTCCCAATTTACTGATTATTATATTCACTACAATTAGTTCTTATATGAATTACTCTGTTAAGAATTTCGTTAAATTATATTTACACTTATTTGTAAAACATGTTTACTGTTATGATTTCTGTTATTTGTGTATATATTTATGTCTACATAAAATTTTGTTTCATATCAAAACATTTGCAACTGATTTAAAAACTAAAATACTATTCAAAATTATATTTGAACGAGAGCTCTGTTATTATTCGATAACGACCAATTAACATTCCTGTATCGTTGGCCAAAGAGCTAATAATCTAGTTAAACTACTTGCAGGAGGTGAATTAGTAGCAGGACTATTGAAATATTGTTGCTGTAAAATCAAATAGAATTGCTTTTAGTATGACGTAATATTCTGTTTGGATTTTCGGTATTCAAAAAACGGAAATGTAACAACAATATAACCATTAATGTAAAATTACTAAGTGCCGTTTGGTAGCGGCCTAGAATAGGGCCACCGCCTATCATCTCATGGGGAGTCGTAAGAGTCGACGAAGAGAAATCGTACCGGATGGTGGGCAGCAGCTAGTTTACGTTGTAATTGCCCAATAACAATGAAATAAATATAAGATATATCATCATCATCATCTCAGCCCATTAACGTCCCACTACTAAGCACGAGCCTCCTCTCACATATCAAGGTGTGAGGGTATTGGGTCATACTCCACCACGCTGACCCAGTGCGGATTGGCGGAGGCAGGTGTATGGCGTCCTGCTGTTAGAATTTATCAAGCCGCCCATTAGGCCTCTAACATGGCTTAACGACTACCACATTTAGTGATAACCGGGACCAACGGCTTAACGTGCCTTCCGAAGCACGGAAGCGCTCGATATCAAATGCCACACAAACGGACACCCATCCAAGGACTGACCTCTGTAAATTCTGCTGTACTTCGGTGATCGTTTCCGACCACCTAACACTGCAGAGCGATGAGCGCTTCTATATAGATATATAAGAACACCTAAATAAGTTTATTTACAAATTTTGTCGTGAGCCTCAAAGTACTTGCCGTACTATATACCATTGCCATTGTTATAATAGGTTGGGGAAAAAGTCTTTTCGTATTTTTGTATGAAAAGTCAAGACATTTTTTTCAAAGTTTATTTACATTTATTTACAATATATATGTACCGTTTTGTTGAATAACTTTCTGCCATTTTGTGGGCAGAGACATTATCCCGTTACTGTAGAAACTTTGGGACTTCTGATCAAAAAAACGGGACAAATAGTTTTGGCAGTCCTCTCTTGAGGTCAACCTTACAGAACCTAAAGAATTCTGCAGAGACCGAAACAGGTGAAAATCTGAAGGCGCAAGGTCAGGGCTATATGGTGGATGCACTAGGACCTCCCAGTCGAACTCTCTTAATTTTTGCTGAGTGGCTAAAGATGTGTGTGGTCTAGCGTTATCGTGATGAAAGACCACACCCTTCCTGTTGATCAATTCCGGCCGTTTTCTCTCGACTGCTTCCTTTAATCTCATCAGTTGCTGGCAGTAAAGATCAGAATCGATGGTTTTGCCGGGCGGTAAAAGCTCATAATAAACAATGCCCTTCCAATCCCACCATACACACAGCATCACCTTATTTCGTGTTAGGCCAGGTTTGGCCACAGTCTGTGAAGCCTGGCCAACTTTCGACCACGACCTTTTTCGCACGTTCTTGTCGTACGTGATCCACTTTTCATCGCCAGTTATCAATCTCTTCAAAAACGGCTCGGTTTCATTACGTCTCAATAATGAATCGCAAATGAGTACACGGTTCATTAAGTTTCTTTGAGTGAGCTCGTGTGGCACCCAAATATCGAGCTTTTTTGTATAACCAGCTTTCTTCAAATGGGTCAAAACTGTTTTGTGGTCAATTCCCAGTTCTTCAGCTACATCGTAACTACTAATATGCCGATCTTGCTCCACTCTTTCAAAAATGGCGTCCATTTTATTCGTAACAGGGCGACCAGAGCGAGGTGCATCTTTAACATCAAAATTTCCGGACTGAAAACGTTTGAACCAAATTTGTGCTACTCTTACTGACACTGCATCAGGTCCATAAACATCACAAATTTTTTTCACTGCTTGAGTTGCATTTTTGCCTTTTTTATAATAAAATTTTAAAATGTATCGAATTTCTTCATTAGATTCACTCATTTTTACGGAGAGAAAAACAAATGAAAAATAGCGGGAAACAACTTTTTTTTATTTTTTTCTTTATAATGGAACCTTTTTAATGTTACCAAAACCAGCCAGACACAAATAGTACAGTCAAAAAATTTTTATAATAAGTTTATGCCTACGTTATGCGAAAAAACTTTTTCCCCGACCTAATATGTAAGATATAATAATAAATACTTAAATTAAAATTCACCTATTTAAAATGACTATGTACAACTAAAATCACTAACTTGAATACATTGAAAAAATCTTAAAGAGACACACATAAGTGTCTTGTGCAGGTGTAGTGTCTTGTATGAGATCTATTCGTATATATTTTTTCTTACTATTCTCATTTCGTCTTTAGCTTTTGCATTTTAGCTGGTTGCCCAAGATACAGGCTGTGCCTAATTTGCAATCCCCTGATAAAAGCAAGTCATAAACCTAACACAAAGATTACGTTGTACTGTTTAGTCTAAATATAGCTTGTACTAAAATAATGATGCATTTTTTATTTTCATTACATTCAACTATCTCTCTATCTCACTCTCAACTATTGAAATGTTCGACACCTCAGGTCAACTTTGAGCATTATTTTACAGCACTGATTCCTAAATTTTTACACTTGTCTGTCAAAAATGAACTGTAAAATATCAATATTACCGAATACTAATGAATCTAATGATACAAGCTCATCTTAGTTTGGGGCTAATTGGCACTGTGTGAAATTAGCTAAGGAAATATTATTTAAGTTATGCAATATTCTCAACTATATAATTTCCTTTCATTTATCTTGGCGTTATAATTATAGGTGTCATTAAGTATTCCTTTGAAATAGCAGATCAATATCTGAGAGATAAATAAGATACTCCTACACTTGGTTTTATTAGCATTTCCCTAAGCGCTAGGAAAGCGGTAAAACCACTCTCTCCGATCCAACTTATGTGCTCCGGAATTACACAATTCACGTTCATTTTCAGTCAGATTAATACTAGAAGTTTCTCTTTCAATCGGACATTGAATCATTGAAGAAAAACGAATGAGTTATTGATTGAGAAGTTCATACTTTATTTTCTGAACTAATATAATCTTCTTAAGAGTTCCGTTTTTTATTCGGAAATCATCAATAATCATTATCATCTTAGCCCAATAACGCCTAACTACTAATCACCAGCCACCTCCCACGAACCAAGGTAAAAGCAATTCAGGCGGACCCAGTGCGGACTGGCGGAGGCAGGTGTGTTTAATAAGGCATCTTACTGGACTTAACAACTACCGCATACAATGATACATTATTACAAAGTGTAGGTTAAGGCTTGAACTATGTTCGCGCGCGTTCAGCTTAAAGTAGTTTAAAGTCTTAGACTTAATTTTAAGCGATCAGGGGGTCCCAATCTAGGTGTGCCTCTTGGGCGTACATTTGAAATCAAACCATATATTTATGCCTGTCTCCCCGAAGGGGTAGGCAGAGGCATACTATACGCGCCGGCGGCGGCGGTGGCCGCTGACGAGCCTATTGCCGTTTACCGGCAACTAGTATGTTCGCCAGAGTCTCGTCCGTTACATGTTAGCCTAAAGCTTCATGTGACTAGACTCTAGTGATTTCGTTTCTGTGCTGAACAACTTATATTATTTTTGGTTATAAAATACCCAAAAATTCATGACGACATTGATGATGTATGAGATGATTCACCAAAGTGGATCACATTAGACAAATCTATTGGTTGTCGATTTATCAAAATGGTATACATTAGGACTGGAAGATTTATTTGTTTAAAAACCTATTTCCTATGTAAATTAAGTATGTATTTACAAAAAAAAAAGTATTTAAGTATGTTTATCCGTTGTTTAGTATCTATAACACAAGTTCTTAATGATACTTATCTTGGAACTAAATAATTGAATTGGTGTAAGTGTCAGAAAAAAAAAACCTATCTAAATCCTGAGCTAGAAAAGAATTTTGCTACAAATATCAAAATAAAAGATGTCAGTTACCAAACTAAAATTTCGGAACAGTGGAAACACGCGCTTCGCCCTCACGTGGTTTAATTGCGCTCAAATTGTTATTTGTAACTTGGTGTTCATAGTTGTTAACAATTAGAACGATTGCATTGTACATGTCGACCTCAGTTGCAAAAATTCTTGCAACGTTTTATGAGCTGGCTGGTAACATAATTTCTAATGAGGTTTTAGGCGTATCTACACATGTTTTTAATTAAAAGTTTTATAAAAAGTTCTATGCATTGCTTAGTTCATGCATGGCCTTAATGAGTACAGTGATTAGTGAATTTAATTTATCTGGCGGGGGATAAATCTTGAGGAGTTTCTTGCCCAATCGAGCGGCGAGGGTCTGGGGTTCAGACCCTGGTGGCGAACCTATGAGACTTTAAGAAAGATTGCTCCGTGCTCGAAAAGCACGGCAAGCCGTTTTAGGAGTGCCTTCTAACATCCTGATAACTTGTTAAACCATAGAATAATGTTTCCCTCTAGGTGGCGGAGGTCAGACAGCTGTCGCTCTATGTAATAACTGATATTCAGCCCAATCTGGTTAGATCTTTGAGCAGACCCTGGGCCCTTAGCTCAAGTCTAGGGCATCCAGGATAACGCTAGGTTATGATATGAGTTTCTTGCCCAATTATGCTCATGCCCACAGTGTCATCACACATTAAAAAGTTACTAAATAGTCTATGTGCTTTGGTTTTATTAGTGCAATTAAGTCTGCTATTGATGCAAGGCAGTAATGAGCAGGGTTCTTAATTGATATGGCGGGAGAATATAACTTGACGTCTTTCTTGCTCAATTCTTCTTTACTCAAGCTGCCTGTTGTGAATAGGCGCATTAGATATTAAATTGACGTTTATGAGAGCTATTACCGAAATTTACACAATTTTATCAAGGTCTCAAATATAATGTCGAACGCTTGTTGAAATTAGTCGTTTCTTTTGTTATAATTATGAAACTTACTCCTATAAACAATGAATAAACACAAATCTAGCATACTATGCGCCGTTAAAATATCTATTTTTTAAACTGATGACTAATCTATAATTAAGATTTCCATAATTCGACTTTTAATTATATAAATCTTAATTATTTAAAATCATATAAGACCATAGCATTAATGGACGGCGAAGCAATAAATACTAAGTATTCAATTCTCAGCAAACCACCTACTACAAAGAAAAGTACTCAAGGTAATCCTCACTAATCTTAGAAATGCGAAAGAGACTTTATATGTTTTCATACGATTAAAAACTAGGCTAATTTATTTAGAACTATTGTACGATGAAAGCTTAAACATCAAAGAACGTCGTCAGCTGTTTTTCATTCTACATACGTGTTTCTGAGAGAACGTCGTCAACTGTTACCCCACATTCGTGTTTCTGACGGCCGTTGGGGCAGAAAAGTTCTGGAATGGAGGCCCTTTGATGGGAAACGAAGCGTCGGCAGTCCACCTGCAATATGGTCGGACGACTGACAAGAGTTGTAAGATCACTTTGGACCACTGCAATCGGTCACATTGGAAGCTAATGGGGGAGGCCTATGTTCAGCTGTGGATGTCTTTGGGCTAGCGATGATCTTTGTGGGTTTGATAAACTATAGGAGAAACTTCAGGCGAAAGCTAGTATGCATAATTGCAAATGAATCTTAATGACATGGTTCATACAATTTATAAACTTTATAAAGTGTATTTATAAAGTGGACAACTACTACCGCCGACAACTGTTGTGATATTTATCCTATTTCCTATCATGTAATAAAATTTATGTTAGAAACAAATTAGTATTTGACCATTAAAACGTGAAAAAATACAATGTTTCCTGGGTGGGGGTGTTATAGTTTATGTTTATTCACCTTAAGCCGCAGGTACAGCTTATGACAAATGGTAGTATATATTAAATGCAAATGAAACAAAACAAATTGACATAGAACACTACTACTGTCGAAAACGGCTGCCATTATAATTGGGTTAGGTGAAGTGGCATGTCAAAAATCATCTTACGTTGCAGGTAAATCCTGAGGTAATATTTTATTAAATGCTAATATTGAAACAAAACAAATTGCCCATAAGCCGTACAAATTGACATATTTTGCAAAGTGTAGCGGCGGCGGTAGTAGTTACCGGCTGTCGACTTTTTAGCATTCGCATTTGTCTTGTTACTTGTTACGGTTGATTTTGTAATTGAGGTTAGTGTACTCGCGCTGTTCTCGTGGGATTGGTGAAATATTACCAGCTAGACTAGAGCTGATTCATAGATAGCATTAGAACTGATTAAAGCTTTTGAATACATGTAGTACGTCCATTATCTTCCCACACGGATTAGTGTGTTCATAGTCAGTTCCGCAAGGAAGATAACTGGGTCACTTAAAATATTTATTGTTATTATTAGCTTCCGGGTATTTATACTATATCATGCTTGGCTCCGGAATTTTAAGTAAATTTATAGTTAATTTTTAAGTAGACTTTCATGAGAGCTCTATTAAACCGAACTTGAAGAAATGAATTTGACTTTGAAGTAAAAGCTATTTGGGGTTTTCCAAGCTTTATCTTAATCCAAAATTACATACACAGCAAACAATAGACTGCACAGTATTTAGACATATACCTATGTCTTATAATATTTGATATAATTTTAAATAAGGAGTTTAAGTGTGCTGGAAGATAACCCATGGTCTTCCACTTGTCATCATCTTAACCAATGAACGCTCCATTACAGAGCACAGGCCTTCTCTTACGAACCGATGTGAGACGGATATCATCATCATCATCTCAGATGTATGGCGTCCAATGCTGACCATACTCCTCCCCAATAGATTTACATCACTACTATCATGATAGTTCAAAGTGGTCTTGTCTGCCATCCATCGGCTTCCTGCGTCTTTGATCAATCTGCGAATATCGAGTCGCAAGGATTTCGAAATCTGTCGATTCATACTCCGGTAAGAGGACGCATCTACTGAAGACTGCAATCGTATTTCTCGTTATGCTTCTATGAGATTAAAGATCTGAGTCGATAATTGACGAATTAGAAACGGATACATGTTAGAATAATTAAATAAAACTATACTTACATAAATTTACTTTAAAGAAATTAAAAGTGAGGTTAATACATTGAAAACTATTCTATTTATCTAAGCGGGTAAACAAATATCTCACTGAGCTAGAAAGTGACCTAGCCAAGCCTGTCGACGGCTAGTGTTTAATTCTCATAACATTACCAAAGGCTTTATTTCTATAAACCGGTTTCTACCAGTTAATACAACTGGTATAAACGAGATTCTATTGGTTTTGTTGTAAATACCTTTCAGTTTCCAGGTTTCCTTTTTGAGTTCGTCTACACAGGTTAGTAAGACTTGGTGGTGATAACGAAGTTTCAACATTGCTTGAGAACTAATTGTAGATGTTGAATTTTTTTTAAAGTAATGGCTTTGTGACTTTAGCACATTTAGCCAGTGTCAAGTAAGCGATATAAAAATAATATATAAATCAAAGTAAATGAGAAATGAGTGATGATAAAGATTAAAAATGAGATGCCCTCTCCCTAAGCCCCTTGAGTCCTCAGTAAAAATGTGGGACTATACTGAGATCTAATATGGACTTCTTGAGAGAATTTGAAAAGTTATGTTGCACTGTTTTGTTTCATTTACCAACACTTATATAAGTTCACAAACACTGAACTGTTATTACACATTAACTTTCGATATATCAAAAACTGCAGACATGACGCTTCACTTTCCCGCCAAGAAGTCCATGTTGAATGTTTGTTGCAATCAGTTCCAATTTGCTTAAATTTAGTGAGACTAAAATTCTATTTATCCTAAAACGGAATATCTGCCTACCCCTTTCTTTTTTTTTTGGCGGCGAAATGCTTTGCAAGGACTCACGCACTTGCGACCCGCTTCGAGTTATGAGGAACTCCTCTCGGTTAGTTCTATCCACTAAAGTTTTGCGGTATTTCCGCTCGTCGTCGTCAGGATAGTGGAAGTTCGCTCGTGGCATGCTTTTGATATCTCACAACTCAACAAACGCTTACCAGACAGAAGGCAGAAGCCTACATCCAAATCTAACCACTACAAGGAAGAAGGTAATCTCTGCCTTTTTTTTTTTTTTGTTTTACGTCGGTAACAAAATGCATTTACGCACTGCCTTCCGGCCAAAGGGGGACCGAAAGGGGGTGTGGGACTCACCACCGGCAGACACGACCGCCGGCAGCAATACCCACTAAAAATCTTCCGACGACGCCCGCCGCTTGTTGAGAAAGAGGCGGGGGCCAGTACCTGGGTTGCAGCTTCTGACACCCCGCCTGCGGCCAACGTCCCCCGGACCAAAACCGGGAGGACCTCCTCAGAGAGGCGCAGTGGACGCGCCCCTCCTACCTCCCCCTGCGACCATAGCGTGTGTGGCCGACTTCCCGGAGGGTCCATGGTTAGACAGCAGGGGCCCCCTGCCCCCGCTGCCTAGACCCTCCTGGCGCTGCTGAGCGGGCCCTCCTGGCCTACCCGCAGCGCCCTCCATAGGTCCCTCTTAGTTTCCCCCCCGGTAGTCAGTGCTAAGGGCACCCAGAGTCGTCGGTCTCTGGGTGTTACCTTTTCCCTAGCGCCTCCTGCGCCCTACAGGGAGGTACTTAGCCCCCCCACCACGACAAGGTGGAGACCAGTCGGGGGGGAGGTAATCTCTGCCTGCCCCAACGGGAGAAATGTATGTATATAAGGCCTATGATTGACAGCATTAAGACCAATATGCAGAAACTGTCATCAATGTGCTCTTCAAAAATACTGGCTGGTTGGTTTTACTGAAAATATTCTTTTTTATGTAGAACTGAATGTAATATCGGGTAGCAAATGATAATATGTAAGTAACTGTCCATTGAAACTAAACGCAGCACGTGACATCCCAACACTGCACTCTTAGTTGAGTTTGATCTATTAATACAAGACTTCGAGAGATCATCATCATCATCATTTCAGCCATTCAAAGTCCACTGCTGAACATAGGCCTCCCCAATTGCTTTCCACGTAGATCGATCCTTTGCCGCTTGCATCCACCGGGTCCCCGCCGCGCCGCCCTGACCAGATCATCGCGTTGGGGGCCGCCCTCTACTACGTTTGCTGATTCGTGGTCGCCATTCAAGAACCTTAACACCCCATCGGTCGTCGGTTCTTCGAGCTATGTGCCCCGCCCATTGCCACTTCAGCTTGCAAACGCGCTTTGCTATGTCGGTCACTCTAGTTCTCCTACGGATTTCCTTATTTCTGTTTCGATCACGTAGGGACACTAAGAATACATATATACCTACATTAATTCTTAGAGAGATCAATAAGGGCAATATAGAACAGTCTGTTATGGCAGACTATTGTGAGTCCTCATGAATATTAACAATGTTGTGTCTGTCGTTCCGCTAGGGTTTCGACACTCCACCATGTGTTAATGACACAATGGCTTTTTTTGTGGCTACCTTTCACTTTTACACTGTTATAATTTCGATTGTTAAAGTACTGTTTTTGTTGTTTTGACTATGATGCGGTTTTCTTAGCCCCAATTTCATCCTGGCCTATTAACTTCCCACTACTGAGCACAGGTTTCTTCTTACTGAACAAGGTGAGATGGATTTAGGTCATAAGTATCACGAAACCAACGAGGATTCGGTGTATGACGTACTGAAGTTATAATTGTTTAAGCGTTTTTATATTGGCTTATAAGTACACTATCACATATAACAATAACCGGGATAAGCGTGCCTGTTGGATCCCGAAATGCTTCAAATTACATACAAACGTCCACCCATCCTTGAACTGACCTTTGCGAACTCTGCTTTACTTCAATGATTGTTTCATATCCCTAGGACTTTTAGACAAAAGCTAGTTGAGCTTGTACAGTCAGCGGAATACAGTTGGTAATATCCGAAGCGCCAAAAAATATCGACAGACGTCTCTATCGTCAAAAGTGTTAGGGCGTGTTTCGATATGTATGGCGCATGGGATGCCAACTATATACAGTACAACGCAGATTGTACTACGGATATACGAATAAAAGTTACATAAATATCTACTTTAAATAATTTTGATAAAAACACCCCGAACAAGAGAGATTCTTACAACAGTCTAATTTGGGAATTGTCCATACGATTTAAGAAGCTAAGAAACGGTCTACTAACCTTCGAACTATTGACAAAACTAAGGGTATGGCAGTCGTGAGCAACTAGTCCTAAACTACATTTAGATTACTTGGACATGATTGTAACTGACATGATTTTTAAATGGTATCAAATGTCGGAAACCATAATCAAATGCTTGTCAGCTACTTATTACAAACTTGAAAATATGTACTTGCTGGCCATGAATTTGGAATGTAACTATGAGTTAATCGATGGAGCTTTATAGATTTTGAAAAACCGCAAAACTGTTATAAATTCTCTAATAAGAGCTAGCTAGTGGCTATGCTCATTTTATCTACACAGGCTTGCAAAACTAATCACACCTTTAGAATTGTAATAGTTTTTTAAGTACACAAGATTATATACTTTACGCATTAAAAAAGACTCGAAAAAAAGTATCTAAACAAAAACATAATGAAAAAGACAGCTGAAAATATTTTATTTAAAACGTATTTTTATTTTAAATCTCTAACATTACAAAAGACATTTACAGCTTAAGAGTTAGTTGTATAGGTCAATGTATTAAAGGTGTATATGGTTACAACCTACATCTAAGTGCCCAAACCAACCTCACCTGCAAGTGGTGTATCTGCTGATCAACAGACGAAGCTCTGGCGAACGTAACAGATCCCGGTAAGCGGCAAAAGGCTCGCCACCTATTACATGAAACTAACAATTGGCGAAATGTGGGCGTATAATATGCTTCTGCCTATTCGTATAATATGCCTACTCTTCGGGGAAATAGGCGTAAATGTATGTAGGTATATATGTATTTAAGCATTCCATGACGATGGCGATTATGCTGCAAACATAATTATGTAATAGCACAAAGCTGCGTCAGTACCAAAAGCGTGCTTTGACATACTGTCACAAACTATTCGGTCACGAAATAGATCTTAACAATTGAGCTAGAAGAGTTACGGAACCGGTTACGTCTCGAGTTAAGACATTACTTCGCACATCAGTCATTTATGAATGAATACTAACGCTACAATTTGTTAGCGTCAATAATTATCTAATTAGTGGTTGTCTTATTTAGTCATTGAGCTAAGTACTTTATTAAAGGGGTTTTGTGCTCAATAATGGTGGTATGTTACCACCGTGAGTCTGGAGCTGGTAAAAACAGCAAAGTTTACCGTTTTTACATAGGTTTTACATAGGTTCCCGCTCCCAGGGGGCCAGGGGGGGTGTCAGACGGGGCAGGCGCCCCTTCCATAAAACCATGAACCCTTCGCGAAGGCGGCCACGCACACCATAATCGCACATTGCGACTGCGCCTCTCTGAGGAGGTCCTCCCGGTTCTAACCCGGGATATTGGCCGCGGGCGGGGTGACAGGCGCTTCAAATCTAGGCTTAGGCCCCCCGCCCCTTTTCAACAGCGGTGGGCGTCGTTGCAATCAATCATCTGGGACCAACGGCTTAACATACTTTTCGAGACAGGGAGCATTCGATTACGCGCCCCCAGGTTTTAAACCCAAGACTCTCTGAATTCGAAGGCCATGGGCCTAGCCACTGGGCTATAGCCGCTCCTCTGATGTCAAACTATTCATGTCATTCAGAAAGTGAGGGCGGTCCGCATATTATCCTATCAGCTTTGAATACGTTGGTCGTTGCTATTTTCTTATCTTAACATTCATGGATGTGCTATTTGACCCAAAATTAAAGAATGTGTTTGTTAATTCTCCAGGAAAAAGGTGCGATGCCAATAGCTCACACACTTTAAACTACTCTGCAACTAATAAAGAACGGTATAAAATAAATATTTAGGAAAAAGGTAATTTTCCTGATAGTGAGGAATTAAAGCATACATTTTGCGTGTACAAAGCGATTATAATTATTAAGCAGATTAAATGTTTATGTAAGTACGGAAGAGCGGGAAAACGATATCGGTACACTTTGAGAAGTTCCTAGTAATGCTACTATTGCATATATTATCAATACTTATGGTTGAAGAAGTACATACAGAAGGAAAGTGAGGTTTGGTCCTTGTTGTATTTGCGGTTTATATAAATCTAAGCATGCCGGTAATGGCCTAGAATAGTGCCCTCTCTCTTCTAACGGAGACTCTCTCTTCTCACGGGGAGTCGTAAGAGTCGATGAAGAGATATCCTACCAGCGGCGTCATCCAGCGTACTGGCTAAAACTGCGATCACCAATCCGCCTGCCCAGCGGGGTGAATATAGGCAGAAATCCCCAATAGAATGTAATCTATTGAGGAAGCTAATACTCAGCAGTCGACTTTATACGGCTGATATCATGATGATAAATCTAACAGCAGGATGCCTTGCCTCTATCGTTGGCACTGAGTTCTCTTGGTGGAGTATAACCAGAATATTTGATATCGATATGGCGTGGTGGCGAGAATACCTGCTCTCCGCTCCTAAGGTCGTGGGTTCAATTCCCACGTAGGACAAATCTTTGAGTGCATGAACATGAATATTTGTTCTGGTCAGGGTGTTTTCCTATATATATTAAGTATGTATTTACAAAAAAAAGTATTTATGTATTTTTATGCGTTATTTAGTATCCATAACACAAGTTTTTAATGATACTTATCTTGGAACTAAATAATTGGTGTAATTGTCAGAAAATATTGGTTTTTTAAAGAAAACTTGTGTCCAACTGTGGAAGGTTTAATAGGGTGAGAAAATGATGCTTAAAGATATTTCACGGTGTCTGGGTGGTAAAGACGTTGAAGTGCCAATCCAAATTGCTCAACACGCGTGGGCTTGAATCCCATCCCACCGTATCTCGAAATTCTAGTAATTACTGAGTGCGCTTGCGTCATAACAGCCTTAGTATACCAACTTCTTTTAGTTTTGGGTATTTGACTTATTTCTATATTTAGATGTAATACAAATAGTTTTAGTGTTTACTCTTTTAAAAGTTTGTGTGCTCTGCCTACTGCTTTCCTGTTCTCTCCTTTGCGTCGGGTTGTCTGGAAGAGATCTTTTAGCGATAAGAACGCTTAGATTGGCTTTAAATAATTTTTTATAAAGTTTTTTTTAAGTAGTTTTTAAGTTTTTTGATCAATAAAGAGTATATCTATGTATTGTCTGAGTTCCAAACTTCACAAAACAATTTGTGATTCGCCGAATAGTGATTAAGAAAATGTCGCAATTATAAATAAGATAGACGTTTTAGATTGAAACCTATTTTGTTATCAAATCAACTAAAGACGTTCATTGAACTAATAATTGATTTTTTAACCACTATTGGACCCAGCGCGACTTTATTCATTCTAGAATAAACGATTTAGTAACTAAACTATAGACTGCACACATTTTAACGCCAATCAGTAACTTTTAGTTAGACATGTAATCTTATTATAACGCAATCAAGCGCAGCGATTTATTGAATTGCTATACTATCATAAAATAATACCTGAAGTACGAGATCATTTATCTTGGTGGTAAGAGTAGCAACCAATTAAATAATTTTACACTTTTTATTCATCAGCCATTTTCTAACAATTCGTATGTAGTTTAAATTTATTAGTATACTTCATAAGAGCATAATAAAAGTCTTGAGCAGAGCAGGCGTTAGTGGTTCACACGCTACTGGCAACTATTAGCGCTTGATATCTATCGTGATTGTAAAGAATGCTCACTTACGTAGTCGCAGTCGCATGTATGTTATGTTGCGTGTTTGAGCGGAAGAGCGGGAAAACGATATCGGAACTGAGCAAGATCGCGCATAAGGGCGAGACTACCATGGTTAGACTACATATATTATTATTTAGCAATTTTAAAATATGTGACTATGGTAATGTGTCCAAGCAGATGTTACTATAGTAAATCATAAGGTCAATTTACTTACTCTTTAATAATTAGTAATTTCAAATATTCGGATACTATTTATAATTATAACTTGAACTTAACTTTTATTTTTAATGTGACAAGTGATAATTACTACATCCTGCCTGATGGTAAGCAGTCGATGCAGTCTGAAAAAAATGATGACGCTTCATATCGTACAATAAATACAGTACAAAGCGCACGCACTCATGACGCCCCGCTTAAAAGACTCGAAAAATTAAACTCAAACTTTAAACAAGCAGAATTTGCACTATATATACTTGTTAACAGATAAATTTACTTATTTCATTTTTGTGCACATAAAACCCAGTGAAGCTACAACAAAAAGCGTATTGGAGTACACGGAAATATCGCATGCTTAAAGGAACATCGACCTATTAATAGATAGGTCATAATCAAACGTTCAAAACGCAAGCAGATTAACTAATTAATAAATCAGTATAAATTTAATGCGCTTACAAGTAGGACAAGTATTCTACAGAAGATTTTCTTTTGTGATGTCCCAAAAATTGTCTGTTTTGAGATAAGTCACTATTTTATTAAGCATGCGATATGTGAATTGGTGAGAATTAAAGCTACGACCTTAGGTGTGGACTGCTGGTAGCACCTCACCCCATCGGTCGTTCACCACGCTTGCCCAGCGTTATTGGCATTTCCCCCCATAATAAGACTTAGCAGTGGACTTTCAATGAGATAGAGAGCTGAGATGATGAACCATACATTTTAGGCGAGTCATAAACATTCTCGTCTTCTTGATTGAGGAAGTGGCATTCCACAACAGCAATTCATATAGAATTGAATCTTTGTAACTTGACTTCACGGATTGTTATTTGACCGTAATAGTTAGTATGCTAATAACCTATGTCATATGACCAGGAACTAATAAAAGCAAGACGCAAAACTTTGCAAAATAGGCACTCTCAACAGTAATTCATATAGGACTTAATTAATATATTTGTAACTTGGCTTAGGTGCTGGTATTTTATCGTGATAGTTAAACATGCTAATTATGTGTTGCGTGCACTTGAATGTTGATCGTTGCATGTTTGAGCGGAAGACGGGAAATGATATCGGAACATACGGAGACGTAGACTGTAAAGAGGCGTTTACTATAGATAGATAGACATACTCTTTTATTGACAAAAAAAAACCTTAAAACTACAGATTACCATTGTAATTGTAATTGTTTCATTAAAATGGATAAAAATTAAAATGCCAATCTAGGCGTTCTTACCGCTAAAAGCCATATCTGTTCCAGGCAACTCGACGCAAAAAAAGAACAGGAAAACAGAAGGCAGAGCACATAAACTTTAAAAAGAATAAGCATTAAAACTATTTGTTAGATATGAATAAAGTATACAAATAATGACATATATAATTTTTTTTTTTAAATACACATTACCTTATAGCTCTTTGTAAAGGCTTTGACTTACATAACTATTGTGAAATTTTATTTAGACAGAGGAAAACATAAATACATCACTAATAAATTTTACAACAAATAAGTATTTATGCCTGAAAAGGACCCGAAAGGCATAATAATATACTGCAAAGGGTTCGATTCCCACACAGGACAAATCTCTGTGTGCATGAATACGAATATTTGTTCTGATCTGGGTGTTTTCTATGTATATTAAGTATGTATTTACAAAAATAAAGTATGTTTATCCGTTATTTAGTATCCATAACACAAGTTCTTAATGATTCTTTTCTTGTAATTAAATAATTGGTGTAATTATTAGAATTTATTTATATATTTATTTATTTTAAACTCCAGTACAAACGTGGCTTTACAGTGCAACTATCTAAGTGACTTTAAGTTCGTCGACCGTGAACGGCTGTGGAAACTTGTCCACTGCACCGCCATAGCTGGCCTTAACCGACCGGCTGACTTGAAAACAAACGCTAAACTCACTAGATTGGATATAGAGAAATTAATACGGGCTTAGCTTGTGGTACGTTTATTTGTATTTTTTAAATTGCATAAGTTAAATGTATGCTTTTTGAATGTATAGGGATCCTATCAATGTGGCCATACAAAATCGCTCCGCATACCCCTTTGGGGGAACTGGTGTGATATTATGTATGTATGCATTTTGAATTAGATAAAAAGGTTATGATAAAATAAAAATCCTTTATTGCACAAAAATAATTTTAAGTATTACATGAGGTATATAAAAAAGCATGTACAAAGGTGGACTTATCTCTAGAAGAGATCTCTGCCAGCCAACCTTAGCAGTTGTAAACTAAATATAATCTTAGAATCGTTTCACTTCTGTCTATGATTGTCTCATTTTTAATAGATTTTAAATAATTTTTGCTATTGCGTCGTGAAACATACCATGATTTTTTATAAATTTACGATTATTATAAATTAATTCTTGACAAATTCAATGTACGTGATCTCTTAGGATAGGATAGATTAGGGTAGCTAATCCCTACTTGCTCGATAACGACATATCGTCACACAAACTTTCAAACTGCGTAATTTAAAAAAATACAAAATTTTACTTTTAATGCCATTTAGCGTAAAATTTCGAGATCTATCGATTGGAATATTTTTCAAATCCCAGAAATTTATATGTATTTAGTTATGACCGAATTGGAATAACACCTATATTTGATTATTACCTAAACTATGAAAAATAAACAGTTTTTAATTCCTCCTATAAAATTTTCTCAAAATGGCATAAGCAGTTTTAAAATTAGGCTGACACTATTTTAAATTTTACAGTTTTTTTACTGACCTACTGTTATAAAGTAAACAAGCAACTTAAGCCAGCAACAACAAAAAAAGTAAATTGTATAAAGACTAGAATGTTACATAATTCATTCCATTCGGTTCAATTGTTACCGCAAAAAGTTATTACTTCTGATCGCGGTCAGCCGTCTCGTCTGCGGTAAAAAATGACCAATTTCTCCGTTGGGAAATGAAAGCGAGAATGCAGAAGGTCTAGTAACAATGTATCTTTATCTACTAATATTTTAAGTTAATGAAATACAGGTTAGGTTAGCTTTTTTTGTCCGAATAAAAAATAAACAAATGGGTGTCTTGTATGGGTTGTAGCGGAAGGGTTTGTCAGAGAAATAGAAATATATCGGTCTGCGCACTAAATGATGTAGGTAATATAATATTTCTTATTAAATAAATAAATATTATTAATATTTGTCACGCCTAGACCACTGATGTAGTATTATTCTATACTCTGATTAATAAATGCTTAGTTTTTCTTGGATTATAGAAAGAAATAAATATATGTATAGAAAATAAAGGAATGTTTTGCTGGAAAGACTAAGCTGAAATTTTAAATTGTGATTACCTAAATAAAATATGAAAATCGAAAACTTGCTTGGAAAGTTTTTAAATTAGAGATTATATATGTTTTCCTAAGTTATTTTATACTTCACGTTTCAATACAAATGTAATATTTCAAATAGTAGAAATATTACAAGGTTAATAGCTGTCCTTCTGCCTACTTTAATTTCGAAGTTATGTGCACGCTCATTACGTAACGTGATAGAGTTTAGGGTTATTGCGTTTGAATCATTAACGTTTAAATCGTTTTCAGAGATCGGCAGATTTTTACATGGGAATAGTTCTTAAATAAAATTGACATTACCCATTTTTTCTTACACATTATCTATTATCGACGTTTACTTAAAATATAGTAGTTTAACATTTTTAAGATTGTTTTTTGCGTAAGTGAAATAAATACTCTTTCCTTACCCCCGAAAATATATAGCAGTCGTAAATTACTAAGGAGTCGTCGTTGTATGGAACGTTCTACATTTAATATCATATTTTAATATACGATAGTATAAAATACTATTATCATGTCAGACCAATAAAGTCAGTACTGAGCTCGGGCCTCCTTTCACAACTCAAGGAGACAGAGATTAAATAATACTCCACCACACCTACCAAGTGCGGATCCGCGGAGGCAGGTGAGTGGCGTTCCCGGGGGACGTTGGCCGCAGACGGGGTGCCAGCTATAAATCCAGGCACTGGCCCCCCGTCCCTTTTTCAACAGCGGTGGGCGTCCGTCGTCGGAAGTTTTTTAGTGGGTAGGACTGAGGTGGTCGCATCGCCCCACACTCCTCTCCCGGTCCCCCCATTGCCCGGGAGACAGTGCGTAAACAGCATTTTTTACCGATGATAAAAAAAAGAAAAGGTGAGTGACGTTCTGGTGGTTGGTATTTGTAGCCAACATTTTAACATATCTTCGGAAGCACGGAAGCAACGTACCTTCCGAAGCACGGAAACGATCTATATTATATGCTACACAAGCGGTCACTCATCGAAGGATTAACTTCTGTCAGGGGGCCTACCGCCGAATTCGATGGATTACCGGTAATCCATCCAGATCAAACTTTGTTTTGCGTTCATTAATCCGTACCGGGGAATCTGCCGACAGCCAACAATACAAGTTAAGTAAGTATTATGTAATACTAGATTTATGTTACATATCTTTTGTACCTTTTGTTTTTAAATTTATTATTTGGTGCTGTATTTAACGTGTTATCAAAATTAATAAATTGCCAAACTAACCTAACCTTCTTGTACATCAAAAATACTAAATTAGCCGCATTATTCCCTATGAGGTGCTCAATCAGTATTTTTGATGATTAAAAAGTCATTTTTAAGGGATCAGTTAATTATAGGACGTGGTGGCGAGTATACCCTCCGCTCCTAAGGTCGTGGGTCCGATTCCCACACAAGACAAATCTTTATATGCATGATATTTGTTCTTCTCTGGGTGTTTTCCTATGTATATTAAGTAAGTATTGACAAAAAAAAATGATTTATGTATGTTTATCCGTTACTGAGTATCCATAACACAAGGTCTTACTGATACTTATCTTGGAACTAAATATTTATAAAAATATTTCATTATTTTATTATCCTTGTTGTTTACAATTGTATTGAATAAATATTTTTCTTTTTTTCTTGTTTTATTTCGGTGATCTCCATCTAGTATCGCACAGCCACGAGCGCTTCGATACTGATACTATAAAGATGCTATTCCATTCATAAACAGTGCGTAAAAATGTAAAATCAAACATTTGTGGCATTGGTCCATGAACGTGATAAAAAACTCTAAAATCAGTTCAGAAATGTACAGTAACTTTTATTCAAACTTTTTTTATAGATGCGAGGAGAGCCATAATGTTGACGAGTGATTATGTCTCAATACTTTTGTTTTTAGAAAGATCATGAAATTCCGAAAGTTCTCTTTTATTACTAATCTACACTACGTAATCGTGTAGAATTTACTATAATAGTTAGATATTGTGCACTTTCAGTAACGTTACGAACCAGTTTGTTTTAATGTAAATGTCGTTGTTATTTTTTATCGGTTCGACATTTTTGGAGTTCAAATATTGGTAGATTGTTATGGTACTCTCGTTTAAATACATATATTTTTCAGTTTCAAATAATCACCAACATCATATTTTTTTAATATAATAAATATTTTGAATGAAACATATATCCTCAATATGTTACCACCATGAAATGGCAACCTATTATTGTCCGACTACTGAACTTAGGTAATAAATAATAAATGTTTTCTAAAAATTACACCAGTTATTTAGTGATATCCAAGATAAGTGTCATTAAGAACTTGTGTTATGGATACTAAATAACTAATAAACATACATAAATTTACTACTTTTTTTTTGTAAATACATCCAGTGCCGATTTAGTAGAGACAGTCGCGAAATTCGGGCGTAAAACATGCCTCTGCCTGTCCCTTCGGGTAAACAGGCGCGATAGTATGTATTTATGAAGTGAATAAATTCAAAAACTGCTAGACCTTTCCCAAGGACCGTAAATATACAACAATTAAAAAAAATCGAAGAATTTTTCATCTTTTCTATTTATCTGTTATTCTAAGTAAGAAATTACGTAGACTGTTCCCAATTTATTTTATTTATTTTTTATACCTACTCGACAGATTTATCCTAACCTAATGGTTTTTAATGAGAAAATAAATATTCTTTAAACCCAAATTAATATAAAATTACAGAAACAGCTTACTGTAACATATTCCAACTTTTATTATCATCTTATTAAAGATCTGTGAACGAAAATATATATTCGCACAATTAAAGTAAGTAAATAATTTAAAAGTGAAACCATACGGCTATGTTGGACGATGGCTGTGCATAATATTAAATTATAATGTAAAAGTAATTATGGCGAAGTAACGCATTAACTTTAGAGTTGAATTAGAAACTGCAGTATGACGGGAGCCAGCTATCTACTTTCGTTTCGTCGATACGCAACGTTTGCGCTTAGATGAGATGCTGTGATAATGCACTGTTCCTCCTTTGTGAGTACCGTGGAAAGTACTGAGAGATACGTTTGTGTATTGCAACTTCCATACTACAGCACAGTACAGTTAATTACAGTACAGTAGACATAGTAGAGCAGTCAAATTCCCAGAATTTTATTGTAAATAATAATTTATAGTTTATTACATTAAGAGCGACTAAAAAAACAGATACAAATACAGTTGAAACTTAAAAGCTAAGTGCTGTTTTACTTACAAGTCACCACCGCATGCACAAAAATAAGAAGACACACACAAACAATAATACTTCTAAATAACACAAAACATAGAAAGTACTGAGAGATACGTTTTGTGTATTGCAACTTCCATACTACAACACAGTACAGTTAATTACAGTAGACATAGTAGAACAGTCAAATTCCCAGAATTTTATTGTAAATAATAATTTATAGTTTATTACATTAAGAGCGACTAAAAAAACAGATACAAATTCAGTTGAAACTTAAAAGCTAAGTGCTGTTTTACTTACAAGTCACCACGGCATGCACAAAAATAAGAAGACACACACAAACAATAATACTTCTAAATAACACAAAAAAAAATACTACAACTCATGACCGATTGACCTCATATCTTGACTGAATCCTCATAGTCAATAATAATGCTAGACTGTGCCAAAAATGAATGACTGCAGTTCCAAATAAGTATGATACAATAATTAAAAAATGTGTGTTAGATGAATAGTGAGTTTACTGTCGGTGTCAATGCTTGTATTTTTTTTCAGTTTGATAAGTTCTTTACTAATTCTCCGTTACTTATTTCGGTATACTTCAGCTTTATTGGCTTCAACAATCGCCGTCAAGCCACAATGGAAATAAACAACGCAATGTAAGGTTATAAATTAAAATGAGAATCCTATTTCGAAAGAAAGACCTTTGTTAAAAAGGAAATAAATAAATACAATTAAAAAAATGGGTCTATTACGACATTGGTGGCTGTATATTCTACACTTGTAATCCAGAAACCGTTAAACCAAACTGCATGACAAAAGAAATACATAATAATTTTATTTTTAAATTCCTAAAAACCGTTACCAAGAAAATTATACAGCTTTTTGTTCTCTTGCCGGTTAAGTTGCAATAAAATCACACTTTCCAGCCACACTTGGGCATAGGGCTTAAGAACTATTTTGCAGTAGCACAACTAAAAGATAATTCTCGCGACAATTTGTCACACTTGCGTGCGTTGACACTGTATAACAATGCGCGCGCGCAATTAGTGACGGCAAGTGTGTTCCGTGCGCCTAAATACTGTTTTTGGCCGTGCAGTATTTAATCTATAGCCTACATAAAAAAAACTTAACTGAAATCAAATCATTTATTGCAAGTTACACATATTACATTTGTAACAAATTATGCAGGCATATTAGTAGTTCCTAGTTTTACTAATTATCCTAAAATTTACATTTTACTCACAATATGTCGATCATAAATGGCAGTGTACGTATTTTTTGTATTGATATACTATAAGGTATTCGATAATTTGGCCAAAGTGGTCACCGGAGCCTGTCATCATCATCATCATCAGCCTATACTAGTCCACTGCTGGACATAGGCCTCCCCGAAATCGCGTCATTTCCCCTGTCTTCGGCTTGCCGCATCCAGCATCTGCCAGCGACCGCTCGCAAATCGTCACCCCACCTAGCGAGTGGACGACCTACACTACGTTTGCCAAGTCGCGGTCTCCACTCAAGAACTCGTTTACCCCATCGGTTGTCGGTCCTTCGACAGATATGGCCAGCCCACTGCCACTTCAGCTTGCTAATCCTGTATGCTATGTCTAGACTTTGGTCCTCTGTCGGATAACATCATTTCTGATTTTATCTCTCAGAGAGACTCCGAGCATAGCACGCTCCATAGCTCGCTGAGCGACCTTGAACTGGCGAATCAGTCTTACTGTGAGTGTCCACGTTTCGGCACCGTAGGTCATAACAGGTAGGACCCACCGGAGCCTGTAGTCACATGCAATACTAGAAGAATTACCAGCGCTGCGCCGAAAATATACAAAGCAATGCAGAGGCATACTATAAGCCAACATTACACGATTTTATTGTTCGTTCCTCGAGATATGTGGCGAGCCTATTGCCGCTTATTGGGAACACTTATGTTTACCAGGGCTTCGTCTGTTGATTGCCAGGGGGTTGGCTTCGAAGATGTTGGAAGGATACCTATATTTAGATTTTAAAAATAGTTAATTCTCCGTCCTCCTAGATTTTACATAAGCTACTTGACTTGACGCCCATCAATGTGCTTTTGAATTTTTTGACAAAAGATATGAATAGTGCAAGGTTCCTTTACGAAAACGTACATTAAGTTGACAATTGACTACTCGCCGCTCTGCTTAACAACCAGGCGAAGTCGTTTAAAAATTAAGCAAGCGAAGTGTGAAAAGAATTTCGTCGTGGTGAATACTTTAGAAAAGTAAACAATTCAAACATTAATTTATTCAACGTCACTAAAAAGTCCCACTTTTGAAACAATAAAATGCAAGTAGTTCAAGTTCATAAATATTCTAGTCGTAAACTGTTATAAGTGTAGAAATAAGATTTCTAATAATTTCAAAGATAATATTTTTAATTTGTTTGTCTCTTATAGACGGTTAAAAGAAATCGCTTTAGGAATAAACTGTACCGATAGGTAGGTACATATTTTTTGTGATTATTTTATTTATAATCATATATCTTAGATCTTTATTTATAAATTTGATATGTTACATAGTTAAGTGCAATAGGCACTTTAAAAGTACTTAATACTTTTTTTTAGTCAATGTTATGTACACCGTAATTGTTAAGTATATCAGATGTAAGAAAAAAATTGAAATAAAAAATTAATGTGTAATATGCTTAATGTGGCTGTGGTATATATATATCTAAAAATAAATATATAACTGAAATAAATCCCCTCTTAAAATTTAAGTCACATTCCACCACTAGAGCAACAGCAGATTTTTAGATATTTTGCGTTCTGCTAATTTTGTTATCGCCTAATAGGACCACCACATGTAATAAAGACTAACTTCATAATGAAAAAAATAAAAATTGCAAGTAAATGTAAAAGGTACTCGGAGAAATATAAAATATCAATTACGTATAAGACCTACTGCAAGGTATAATAATTACTTACAGGAGTCATCTAAGCACACATTACGTTATAAAGACATACTATTCTTTTATTTCTTATATAATGTAAGAAAATAAACAATTTGAAAGTTGCCTGACATTACAGTGATAGTGGTGACGAGCAGAAAGTGGGGCAATTTGGAATAGGGCGAAGGAACCATAGGGGACAGCGGTTGGCTGACTTCATGGAGGGCCTCTTTATGATGAACTCCTTCTTCAAGAAGCCACCACACAGGAAATGGACCTGGCTGAGCCCCGACGGTTTCACGAGGAATGAGACTTCATCATGACCACTAAGCGACAAATATTCAATGATGTCTCTGTGATCGCCAGGGTGAAAACCGGTAGCGATCACCGAATGGTAAGGGGCACATTGAATATTAATATAAAGCTTGAAAGGTCCTGTTTGATGAGGTCTACGCTCCGACCCTCAGCTGCCCATATTCAAAACCCCGAGAACTTTCAGCTCGAGCTTCAAAATCGCTTCGCAGGTCTGGAGAACTGCGTAACCGTTGACGATATAAGCGGCGGGCTGGTTGAGACTGTCCACGTTGTCGGGTCCAAACATTATAAGACCCGACAAACTAAAACCAATAAACTGTCGACTCAAACTCTTAATCTCATGGAAGCGCGACGAGACATGCGATTGCAGTCTTCAGCGGAAGCGTCTTCTTACCGGCTCATCAATAGACAGATCTCGAAATCCTTGCGACTCGATATTCGCAAATTCAATACAAATTGTATTGAAGATGCAATAGAGAGGAACAGGGGTTCAAAAGTGTTCGCACGGGATCTGTCTATTGGTCAGAGTCAGTTGACACAGCTGAAGACCAACGAAGGCAGTCTAGTCACGTCGAGACCTGAGATTATGAGGGAGATCGAAAGGTTTTATGGACAGTTGTATACCAGTACGCAAGATCCCGCTACTTGTTTGGCTAAAGACCCTAGAGCCAAACTAACTCGACATACCACCGAAGACATCCCGGACGTCAGCCTGTACGAGATTAGGATGGCCCTGAAACAACTAAAAAACAACAAGGCACCGGGGGAAGACGGGATGACAGCAGAGCTTCTGAGAGCGGGTGGTACACCAGTACTTAAGGTACTCCAGAAGCTCTTCAATACCGTCATTCCCGAGGGACGTACGCCACAGGCGTGGTCCAGTGGTGTGGTTGTCCTTTTCTTCAAGAAAGGTGACAAATCCCTTTTGAAGAATTATAGGCCAATCACGCTACTGAGCCACGTCTATAAGTTGTTTTCACGGGTCATCACGAACTGTCTCGGTCAAAGGTTTGACGACTTCCAGCCTCCCGAACAAGCCGGTTTCCGAAAAGGCTTTTCAACCATAGACCACATTCACACGCTGCGGCAGGTTATACAGAAGACCGAGGAGTATAACCAGCCACTTTGCTTAGCGTTTGTGGACTATGAGAAAGCCTTTGATTCGATCGAGAGCTGGGCAGTGTTTCAGTCCCTGCAGCGATGCCGCATTGATCATCGGTATATCGAAGTTCTGAGGAGTTTATACAGAAACGCCACCATGTCCGTACGAGTACTGGACCAGTGCACGAATCCTATCCTCTTGCAGAAAGGCGTGAGACAGGGTGATGTCATTTCACCGAAACTGTTCACTGCTGCTCTGGAGGATGTTTTCAAGCTACTGGACTGGGAAAACTACGGCATCAACATTAATGGCGAGTATATGACTCACCTTCGATTTGCCGACGACATAGTGGTCATAGCGGAGTCGCTTGTGGATCTGGGCACAATGCTCGGAGACCTCGACAGAGCTTCCCGAAGGGTAGGTCTTAAAATGAACATGGATAAGACCAAAATCATGTCAAATATCCATGTTGTGCCTACCCCAGTAATAGTGGGAAGCTCGGCCCTCGAAGTTGTCGACGAGTCAGCAGTGGACTTCGAATGGCTGAAATGATGATGATGATGACAGTGATAGTATTTCACAAATTCTAAAAATTAAATACGCGTAACCAAGCATGTCTGTGAATCTCAGAAATTTCCATAATCACCTTTCCTTACCGTAAATTTCCGACAACGCGTAGTTTTCCAACAACTAACCTATCAAAAGTGACATTCGTGACTCTGAATGCCTTGATGAGCATCAAAATTAATCCATATTTTACTGTTTTAGTAAGTTTAGGGTTCCATACAAAAAAAAAACAAGATAAAACGTTACAGGATGGCTTTGTCGCTCGTCTCTCTGTCTGTCAAGATCCCTTTTTCGCGAGAACGCTTATAGAGTTAAAATTAACTTCTTAACTGACAGGCTAGTCGTGCGTAATTGTTTGAGTTCCACCATGTAATATAAATTAATGAAAACTGAGCTAGACGAACTTGAAGCGCTCGTAGCTCTGCGGTGCTAGGTGGTCGGAAACTATCACCGAAGAACAGCAGAGTTTACAGAAATCAGTCCTTAGATGGCATTTGATATCGAGCGCTTCCGTGATTCGGAAGGCACGCTAAGCCATTGGTCCCGGTTATCACTAAATGTGGTAGTCGTTAAGCCATGATAGAGGCCTAATGGGCGGCTTGATAAATTCTAACAGCAGGACACCTGCCTCCGCCAATCTGCACTGCGTCAGCGTGGTGGAGTATGACCCAATACCCTCACACCTTAATAATAGGTTGGGGAAAAAGTCTTTTCGTATTTTTGTATGAAAAGTCAAGACATTTTTTTCAAAGTTTATTTACATTTATTTACAATATATATGTACCGTTTTGTTGAATAACTTTCTGCCATTTTGTGGGCAGAGACATTATCCCGTTACTGTAGAAACTTTGGGACTTCTGATCAAAAAAACGGGACAAATAGTTTTGGCAGTCCTCTCTTGAGGTCAACCTTACAGAACCTAAAGAATTCTGCAGAGACCGAAACAGGTGAAAATCTGAAGGCGCAAGGTCAGGGCTATATGGTGGATGCACTAGGACCTCCCAGTCGAACTCTCTTAATTTTTGCTGAGTGGCTAAAGATGTGTGTGGTCTAGCGTTATCGTGATGAAAGACCACACCCTTCCTGTTGATCAATTCCGGCCGTTTTCTCTCGACTGCTTCCTTTAATCTCATCAGTTGCTGGCAGTAAAGATCAGAATCGATGGTTTTGCCGGGCGGTAAAAGCTCATAATAAACAATGCCCTTCCAATCCCACCATATACACAGCATCACCTTATTTCGTGTTAGGCCAGGTTTGGCCACAGTCTGTGAAGCCTGGCCAACTTTCGACCACGACCTTTTTCGCACGTTCTTGTCGTACGTGATCCACTTTTCATCGCCAGTTTTCAATCTCTTCAAAAACGGCTCGGTTTCATTACGTCTCAATAATGAATCGCAAATGAGTACACGGTTCATTAAGTTTCTTTGAGTGAGCTCGTGTGGCACCCAAATATCGAGCTTTTTTGTATAACCAGCTTTCTTCAAATTGGTCAAAACTGTTTTGTGGTCAATTCCCAGTTCTTCAGCTACATCGTAACTACTAATATGCCGATCTTGCTCCACTCTTTCAAAAATAGCGTCCATTTTATTCGTAACAGGGCGACCAGAGCGAGGTGCATCTTTAACATCAAAATTTCCGGACTGAAAACGTTTGAACCAAATTTGTGCTACTCTTACTGACACTGCATCAGGTCCATAAACATCATAAATTTTTTTCACTGCTTGAGTTGCATTTTTGCCTTTTTTATAATAAAATTTTAAAATGTATCGAATTTCTTCATTAGATTCACTCATTTTTACGGAGAGAAAAACAAATGAAAAATAGCGGGAAACAACTTTTTTTTATTTTTTTCTTTTCTTTATAATGGAACCTTTTTAATGTTACCAAAACCAGCCAGACACAAATAGTACAGTCAAAAAAATTTTATAATAAGTTTATACCTACGTTATGCGAAAAGACTTTTTCCCCGACCTAATATGTTAGAGGAGGCTCGTTCTGTAGTGGGACATTAATGGGCTGAGCTGATGATGATGAGCTAGACCATAAAGTTTGGCAAGGAGGAAAGTTTTACAGCACATGTAAAGTTTAAAGCAGACAATCGATTATTTCTTGCATTTTAATATATATTTAATTACTTTTCAGTAAACTAATCGCGACCTATGTCGAGGTAGGATGTTTTTTTTTTCCAACGGCAATAAAATATGTTTGTACGGAACGATGCACGATCGCACTTGACCGGTTTATTTCTTTAAAAATAAATCTGTGTCTCGTGCACAATTTTTGTGTGTATCGACTTGAACATTGCCTACTATGCTTGTTGCTTCCGTGTTAGTGATCTTTGTCAGCAAATTAAAGTGTTCACAAACCGCACAGTCGGCTGCAGAAATAGTTGAACACTTAAGTACTATGTCGCGCCAATCACAAAGTTCTAATAGTAAGGTTGCTTACTCTACTAGCGTTTTAGTTAATGTGACAAAATACTAAAACGAACTGCTACTCCTAAGTTCAAAGGACGATACTGTAATAATAGTATCAACTAAAAGAGTGCATGGGCTATTTTTATGTTGCTTAATCCATACATGTGATATTTACACCTCTTAATAATAGACAGTTATACCTCATATGACATACATACATTCACGCCTGTTTCCCCGAAGGGGTAGGCAGAGGTATATTATATTATTATGGGACCAACTACATAATTGGCGAAGTATGGGAATACTTCGCCAATTATGTAGTTGGTCCCACGTTATAGGGGGCGAGCCTATTGCCGCTTACCGGGCACTGTTATGCTCGCCAGAGCCTCGTCCGTTGATCGGCAGGTGCACCACTTCCAGGTGAAGTTGGCTTGGGCTCCTTAGGTCTTGGTAGGATCCCTATACACCTATGCACTTCATATTATGTAATCAAATTAAAATTACAAGTTTTCTGTACATCACGCAGATAAAATCGGGGAAGTCACTAATATTACAATTTTTATACTTGAAATACTTCAAATACATCACCAAGTTACAGCACTTTACAATTGCATTATCGACCCTCATGAATTATCGTCTTCATATCACAGCTCTTCAACGTCCCAATACTGGACATGAACCAGTTCTTAAAATCCAAGTAGGTAAAAGGGGAAAACAATTTTATATAAATGGTGTTCATAAATTAAGTTACAAAAACGAACAATGAGAACAAATTACAAATTCATAAAAACATAAAATTGCTTTTCAATGTACCTTCAAAACTTGCGGTTTTGTTACTAAAATCTTGATAAAGATTACTTTTGTGCAATAATTGATTATTTAAATGGGATTGCTTCAACGTACTGGCATGTTTCTATCACGGCCCATGAGTACTCAAGGTTTCAGGTTTCGAAAGATGATTTCTTATCGTTTCAAAACCTAAGGTTACAAGTAGGTCTTTGTTATTAAGAACCCCTAGGTGTTATTGAAATGGTAGATATTGTACCGCGAAACATATATTTACGTCATGCTTAGATAAACCATAAGGTTTAAAAGGTCATCCACCTCTTTCTCGATGTTTCTTCAAGTACTTTTTCCTATGTATATTAAGTATGTATTTACGAAAAAAAAAGTAAAGTATCATGTATTTTATCCGTTGTTTAGTCTCCATAACACAAGTTCTTAATGATACTTATCTTGGAACTAAATATTTGGTGTAAGTGTCAAAAATATTTATTATTAGATATTTATTTATTATTTACTTAATACATCTCTTTTTTGTACGTTCTATTTCCGTGTACCTCCCAATTTCATCATATTTCAGCATTATCCCTGTTGCCCTAGACTTAAGCTTAGGGCCACAGGGCCTGCTCACTGGTTTAACCAGATTTGACTGAATTTCAGGTATTAAATGGAGCACTGCTGTCTGACCTCCGCCACCCGAAGGGAAACATCATTCTATGGTTAGCCTGATTCCTAATATCGAGTGCCATAGATCATGACAGCCGGGACCAACGGCTTAACGTGCTTTAGAGGCACGGAACAGGCGATAATTACGCCCATAGCTTAAAAAAGTTATAAGACCTCGAACAGGGTTTGAACCGGGGGTGAGACCCTCTGAATTTAAAATGGGTCTGGGTCTCGCTACTGGGCCATTGCCGCTCATAATCATTAGGTGCCTCTTCTAGTCACTGATCTTTGTCTGTCCTCATTACATAACATATGTCTCACTACATATGGTGATGAACTATAATTACTATATACCTACTACAGCCCTCTGGTCAGAATGTACCGTTTATATAATGAGGTAAAGTGTGGTAGCAATGATATCGATATATTTGATCCCAATTTTGCGCAGTACAAAAAGTTGACATCTAACTTTTTCACAGACCAAGCATCCGCGACCACCGCAGTCCTACCCACTAAAAAACTTCCGACGACGCCCACCGCTGTTGAAAAAGGGGCAGGGGGCCAGTGCCTGGGTTTGTAGCTTCTGGCACCCCGCCCGCGGCCAACGTCCCCCGGATCAGAACCGGGAGGACCTCCTCAGAGGAGCGCAGTGTGTCGCGCCCCTCCTACCTCCTTGTGCGGCCATGGCGTAACTGGCCGACTTCTGGGAGGGTCTATAGCTAGACGGAAGGGGCCCCCTGCCCCAGCCACCTAAGACCCTCCAGGCGCGGCTGGACGGGCCCTCCTTGCCCGCCCGCTGCGCCAACGGCGTAGCCGGAGAGAGAGCGGATCCCGCTCCCTCTCCCGCTCCGCGGCCTCCTTCTGCGACATCACCACTTCGCAGAAGGAGGCCATCGCCTCCCACGCCGTCTCGCTGTCGACCATCTTTCGCATGATGGTCGGCAGCGAGAGAGCGACTCCACCCAGGGCCGCGGTAAGCGTCGCCCGCGGCCCCGCCCACGCTGGGCACTCCACCAACGTGTGCTGCGCAGTGTCGACGCAGTATTCTGCCTAATACAAAACATAATACAATAATCTGTAATAATCTGTAATATATTTATCTATTCTAACTTCTTTATTAATATTATAAGCTCCAAAGACTGTAAAAACATATTTCTTACTCTTTTACCTAAAATCTACTGATTAGAATTTGATTTCCAAACAATGAAGCTTAAACATCAGATTAACGAATAGGTTATAATTTATATAAACATAGTGTAAAGTAATAATCCTGCGCAGACATAACCGCGGGCACCAGCTAGTTATTCCATAATATCTTTCTATCTCTTCAAGAAATGTCCGTAAAGAGACGTTTCGCAAAGATAACCAGAACTTGTCATTAAAACATACCTGATTACCGATCGTACAGACTTCATAAGGAAAATAACCCCACAGGCTATAATTTCCACTTGCCTACTTTACCACTATTAAATGTTACTTAAGTAAGTTACGTGTGGGGTGATTTCGTACCCCCCAGCACATTAATTAAGTTGGTAACACAATGCGTTACTTATCTCTGTTCTTACCTAATAAGTTAGCGTAACTAAGGATATAGGGTGTTGGTCTAAGAGTATGTGATCTCATTAAGAAAACACTGCATGTGTTAACTGGGTTAATTTGCAAACGTACTTTGTCATAACATCACTTGTTCCGTTATTCGGAAAGCACGTTCAGTCTGTGGTCTCGGCTGTCATGAACATCATTGGGTTCAGGGGTACAACCGGGATAACTGCTACGATGATAAAGACATTCATACAATCATGCCTGTTTCTACGAAGGCGTAGACAGGGGCATATTACTCGCTCACACTTCGCCAAAGACATTGTTGGTCCTACTTAATAGGTGGCGGGCCTATTGCCGCTTATCGGGATCTGTTACGTTCGCCAGAGCCTCGTCTGTTGATCAGCAGGTGCAGCGCTGGCAGGTGAGCTTGGCTTGGGCTCCTTGGATGTTGGTAGGATCCCAATACACCCAACAATAATGTTGACTTTTTATCAACACTAAACAACAAATGGAAGTTTGAGTCAGATTTAGGTTTATATCAATACGCTGAGATTATTATACCCCTAATGTATACCGCATCAACTAAAGAGGTATATTTTAAATTTTCTAGATAAACGTAGCTTAAGTTTCTCTTTAATTAAGTTTTCTATCTGATTATGAAATTGTTCTGAAGAAAAGCCGATATATACCTTAACAGAGCAATAGTCAATAAATAATAAAAAAAATGAGTGCTGTTCATGACACTTTTATACCCTTTTTTATTAATGTAACACGTCATTATGACTACATTCTGCCTGATGGTAACCAGTCGATGCAGTCCAAAAAAATTAGGGCGCTTCAAACCGGGCGTATGTTTATTGAAAAGCTTTATTTACCATTACAAACATACAAAAAAATTATTTATATAGATATAAATCATTTCTAAAATGTTAAAACCGTACACACTTAAACTAAAGTGTAACAAAGGGCATAAAAATATTTAAACCTCGCAAACGTAGGTATTCTTAAATCGCACGACAATGCCCAATTTGACCCAAATGAAACAAATATTTGAAGCCATTTTGAATATACATTATGTTCCTGTCATATGTCAAGGCAGTTACGGTATCACTAGCAATTTAAACATTTAAAGCGACAGAACAAATTCTTTTTATTGTTCTAACAGATCGGTCATTGTTAAAACTATCAAAGGGGCCTTGACCAGTCTTCCAGTGTAACTGCTATTTCGATCATTTTTTATAATGTGACCTGTGATTTGATATCATTATGCATTTATACTGTAATGTTCATATTTTTATGTCATATTTAGTTGTAGTTTTATTAGTGTCACGAGCGGCAGCATTCTGGCTGGTTTACATTTGCTAAATTTCCGTGCTATTTAAGCATTGATTTTTAAGCATGCTAAATAAAAGAGTGCTAAAAAAAGACGTCGATTTACATTTGCTATTCTTTTTTCATCATTAAAAGATAGAAAATGCGAAGAAAGCACTCGCATTGCAAGTCGAAAATATGGAATCTCTAATAATTTTGCAAGCTGTTAAAATAATTTTAGCTTTACCTTTTACCTAAAGTTTTACCTTTTTCAGCTCAGTATGAGGTATGAGGATGTATGAGGAGCGAATGTTTTTGATTTTACATTATTCAAGTTAATGTTTAAAGTTTTTTCAATTTCTGCATACGCATTGTCTCTTAGAATTTTGTTTTTATAGCTTTCACTGTAAGAATCCCTCAGGCACTCATGTTTTTCATATTCGTTTATTAGTTTAATTGTTAAATCGCGTGTCCATTTTACTTGCGACGCCATTTTCGTTGCTTTTTTTTAAAGCACAGATTATGAATAAAAAATCTGACCACAAGTCAGATTTACATATTACAAAGCGTATTTACATTTGCTAAATGCATGCTTTTTTAGTATGTCTAAAAAAGCGTGCTAAAAAAGTATAAGAAAATAGCAAGTGTAAACCAGCCATTAGTGTGGCTTTCAACCACTTGTAGATTGTTCTACAGCGACAACAATTATCTAATAGAGTTAAGAATATAAAACAGATTAGAATAGAGATTAAAATAGAGAGGAGCCCAAAATGAAATAATAAATATTTATTTGCGTATAATGTGTGTATAGTTGAGGTATTACGCTTATGGGGTAATGTTTCATTATCATTATATCAGCTTAATAAAGTCCACTGCTGAACATATGAATGCCTCCCCAATAGATTACATTTATTATTATGGGCAAATATCCTCAATCACCACGATGGGCAGGCGGGTTGGTGATCACAGTTTAAGCCAGTCCTCTGCAGCTGCTGCTTCTCTTCGTCACTCTTACGACACTTTATGAGATGAAAGGGGGTGGCACTGTTTTAGGCCGGTACCATTTGGCACCTATGTTCCATTATAGGAGTTTTAATCTATGAAGGTTGGCAGATAATTAATTTATACGGGTTTATATCTGCTGGGTTTGAACTTCATTCCATCAGATCGCTAAAGCGGTCGTTTACGACCACAATAAAAATAAAAATGCTTAACCATGCCTACTAATAGTTCGTGATAAAATATTTGTCTGAAGGATGCTGTAAAATTTATGTAAAAAATATACTATTTGGAAAATAAACATAAAAAGATGTGATAAATACTCTTTAAATAGTCAAATAAATGCTAATGTATGAGTGACTAAAAATTATAATAAATCACTCATAACAATATGTCAGAATGTTGTCAATAATACATTTCCCAGCAAGTTGCAGACTGACTTCTTGGCGGGAAATTGAAGCGTCATGTCTGCAGTTTAGTTTTATCTTCTAAAATTTGTGATATTTCTAACATTAATGTGTAATAACGGTGGATTATTAACCGTTAAGTGTTTGTGAATATACATGAGTGTTGGTAAATCAAACAAAACAGTGCAACATCACTTTTCAAATTTTCTCTCAAGGAGTCCATGTGAGATCTCGGTTTAGTCCCACATCTTTACTGAGGACTCAAGGGGTTTAGGGGAGGGTATTTCATCTTCTTATATGAAGCGCTCGTAGCTCTGCGGTGTTCGGTGGTTGGAAACGATCACCAAAATACAGCAGAGTTTACAGAGGTCAGTCCTTGGATGGGTGACCGTTTGTGTGGCATTTGATATCGAGCGCTTCCGTGCTTCGGAAGGCACGTTAAGCCGTTGGTCCCGGTTATCACTAAATGTGGTAGTCGTTAAGCCATGTTAGAGGCCTCATGGGCGGCTTGAAAAATTCTAACAGCAGGACGCCATACACCTGCCTCCGCCAATCCGCACTGGGTCAGCGTGGTGGAGTATGACCCAATACCCTCACACCTTGATTTGTGTGAGGAGGCTCGTGCTCAGTAGTGGGACGTTAATGGGCTGTGATGATGATGATGATGATGATTTCATCTTCAATTTATCATCTTGATCACCACTCATTCTCATTTACTATAAATTATATATAATTAATATATCACTTACTTGACACTGGCTAAATGTGCTAGACGCACGAAGCCATTATTTAAATGGAAGAAATGGAAGAAGAAAATGCAGACTATTGACCGCAATTATCTTCCCGCAGATCTCTACTGATGGTAAACATACTTACACAATAATGTGTGTTTGATCTATTTTTTCTAATACATTAGTAAATTAATATTTACACCTTACGCTATAAGCCCTTCATTCGCGTTTAAATAAAAAATATTTTATGAAAACTTAATATGAACAAAAAAATAGCGAACAAATGCTTTACTAACCTCACCAACAAATACACAATTATGTATATTTATTACATAGTACAACGGAAAAGTTAAACCACGATTCAATTAAAATTCAAAATAAAGTACTTACATTTTCAACAAAAAGGCTTTCACTGTTTACATCCAGAATAGAAGAGACTGCTACAGCGAGAAGGATTCTTCTCCAGTACACCATTTTATATACCAGGCACTTCTTTTAACCGTTTATTATTTTCCACATTATTTACAAAAGCATTTTGAAATAATTACAAACTATAAAAAAAATTGAAAACAAAAAGAAAATCAACAAAAAAGTAACACTGTTAAACTTTTTTTTAAATGTTTCTAAAGTTTTGAAAAATGGAACATTGTTAAGTTTTTATTTTCCTCAAATTCCGCTTCATTGTTCCCGCGGAATAGTTTCTAGTGAAGTAGTCAAAACTTTTTGGTGTCGAACGCGACGTTTCGCGCGGTTTTGCGTCGTGCCACTGCGCTGTCACTGCGTGGTATAAAGTGCGGTTGTAATTCTGCCATTGTATCGATACGCCCGGAACGTAGAGGGGTGCGGGTTGAATTTATTTACCACTAGTTGCCCGGAGAGACAAGTCTGTCCAGTAATAGATAAAAATTAAATACAACGTATCTTGGAGTGATCACGTTATTTTGTCTTTACAATAAACAATGATGACCCCCAAAAGCAAGGTTTCTATTTCTGAAATATTTTATAAGTGTAATTTATCTTAAATTGTTTTATAGCTGGGTTGTAAAGGAAGTGTTGTTTGTAGTTCTATCAATCCTCTAGTTTTTTGCTTTTTTATTTATATAAATTAAATCTTAACAAAAGATTTTCTCGGAATCTTATTATGTATACCAAATATGTGCTAGTATGTCATTCCTGCGCCCTTGACAGGTCCCTGTTAGTTTCCCACCCGGTAGTCAGTAATAAGGGCATCCAGAGTCGCCGGTTTTACCTACCGGGAAGTTACTCAACACACCAAAATGTCAAGATGCAGACTAGTCAGCGGGGTGCATAGGGATCCTATCAAGGCCTTAGGAACCCAAGCCAACCTGCCAGAGGTACACATAAAAGTTCCTGGTAAGCGACATTAGGCTCGCCACCTATATGGGAACCAAAAATATAATTGGAGAAATGTGAGCGTACAAAGTGCCTTTACCTACCCATTCGGGAAAACAGGCGTGGTTAAATGTATTTTTTTAAATATAATTCTTTACAACCGGAAATTTATAAAAACTCCGTCTTCTGCTGATTAGGCCTCCCCCAAACAGTATCAACAAATCGGGTCTTCTGCAAACCGCATCCGACCGGTATTAGCCACCCTTCTCAAGTCATCCTATACTACATTTTCCCAAAATTATTTTTTTGAATAACTTATTTTTATCGCTTATAAATAATAAAAATCTAATATTAATTACACCTGCAGAATATTAGCGTCGTAGATAATACTGCGACACCTGCTGAGCGGTGACCTTTTTGTTACATACCATATAATATTACCAATCATACATCTTATCCCGGTTGCCCTAGACTTCAGCTTACGGCCCAGGGTCTGCTCACTGGTCTAACCATATATGGCTGAATTTCAGTTATTACATGAAGCGACTGCCGTCTGGCCTCCGTGACACAAAGGGTTCACATCATTAATGAATAAATAAATAAATATTTTCTGACAATTACACCAATTATTTAGTTCCAAGATATGTTATGGATACCAAACAACGGATAAACATACTTAAACACTTTTTTTCGTAAATACATACTTAATATACATAGGAAAACACCCAGACAAGAACAAATATTAATGTTCATGCACACAAAGGTTTGTCCTGTGTGGGAATCGAACCCACGACTTCTGGAGTGAAGTGTAGGTATACTGACCTCCACGCCATATCGGTCGTCACCATTATATGGTTAAACCAGCTGTCAGGATGTTAGAAGGCACTGACTTCCTAATGGCGACTGCCATAGTTCATGACAGCCGGGACCAACAACGGCTTAACGTGCTTTTCGATGCATGGAGCAAGCGATAAACCATTGTTTTGGTGTACCAAATAGACATTTTCTTTTTTTTCAAAAGCCGTCTTCTCTCCAAAACATGTCGTCTCCATCCTCCATCAGTCCGTCTGGACATGACCGGCCCACTTCCACTTAAGCGTACTGATCCTATGCGCGATGTCGCAGAGGCATATTATACGCCCATACTTCTCCAATTAAATAGTTGGTCCCACGTAAAAGGTGGCGAGCTTATTGCCGCTTACCGGGAACTGTTATGTTCACCAGAGCCTCGTCCGTTGATCGGCAGGTGCACCACTTACAGGTGAGGTTGGCTTGTAACCCATAGGTATTGGTAGAATTCATATACATCCCTATATACGAATTATATTTGCTATACAAATGAGAAACCACAAACTTTGCGTGCTTCATTGAATGTCGACTGTTGTCGCATGAAGGTAATAAATACATCGTACTAAGGACATGAATTCGAGTCCCATACAGAGAAATTTCGTGAGCATGAACTTAATTACTATTCTTGAGCTGAATGATTTCCTATCTATAATAAATATGTCTATGTATAAAAATACCTCAATATGTTTGTTTGCTTGTTTTTGGGCTAGAAGCGCTATGCGAGATGCCAAAGAATAACAATATGTTCTGACAACTACACCAATTAATTTTTTCCAAGATAAATACTATGAAGAACTTGTGTTATGTATACTAACTAACAGATAAACATATATGAACACTCATAAATATTCATGTTTATGCACACAAAGAAGTGTCTTGTGTGGGAATCGAACCCACGACCTTAGGACGGGAGTGCGGGTATACTCGCCACCACGCCATATCGGTCGTCTTACTATTACTATTCGTCAGAATATTTATTTAAAAACTATTCAGTTATTTATTATTTCACGTTAAGCTTCTCTAAATTTGTGGCTCAGTCCTATAGTAAGTGTCTATGTTATGTAATAGTTATCTAAATTATAATCAAATGGTACTTTCAAAAGGTACTCTACAATACGGTTTTGCATGGAATCCTACAAAATAGTGAAAATGCTCTGGTTGGCGTTTGAATATATTATGTTCCGCTTCGATTAATGGATTCTCGTTTGTTAAATGCACAAGAGTGGCATGGAGTCGATTGACTTTCTTTTATTAGTTATCGGAAGGTATTAATTACTGTTCGACTTCTAATTACTAAACTTAACACTGACATGAATAGTTGGGTACACTGAAAATCTATATTCAGCTGTTATTATCCATTGTCTGGTGATGAGTGATAACAAAATTTTTAAATTACTTATAGGCGTGGACCGTGGTACATAAAAGGCTATTTATGTTTCCATACTAGGTGGTGAAACTTAAACGTGTACAAAGAAACACAATATTCCGTCGGTCACCATTCGATTGGTAAATGTACGGTACAGGCAATAAGCACCCTTTGGTCACACCAAAATGTCTCGTCACCAAATCCGATAGGCCTTCCCAGCCTACACTTTGAGACGAAATTTAAATTAAAAAATAAAATAAAACATTAATACGTTATAAAGTAAAAAAGTCTCTTATTAAAGTTTTTCAGTACTTTCATAAATATTTAAAAAAAATTATAGGCGGTAAATCATAAATCGCTTAACTCGAAGTTAACTTATGTTACTTATATTTATGCACATAAATTAATCCCATTCACAAAAACAAAATTAAACCTAAACCAACCCAAAACATAAAAATCTGCAAGGCGTCTCCAGGCACTACCCAGTCCACAAATACAGATTGCTTTCGATATGTCGCACGTAGTGTCTGCCTGTCGGTGTGTACCATTGTTGTGCCTTTCTACAGTATTGCACATATTTCCTTTGTTTTTTATTATTATTCTTTTATATAAAGTATTTTAGTTACAAGAACAAAATGTATTTTTTACATTGTATTTTTTGTAAATTAATAAACAAGTCAAAAAAAAAACTTATATTTGGCGATGAATCAATATTTCAGAAAATAACTCTTAAATGCAAATGTACATACATGCAATCACGCCTGTATCCCCGAAGAGGTAGGCAGAGGCATATTATACGCCCACATTTCACCAATTATATAGTTAGATCCACGTAATAGGTGGCGAGCCACCTCCTATTGCTGCTTATCGGGTATTTTTATGTTTGCCAGAGCCTCGTCCGTTGATCGGCAGGTGCACCTCTTGCAGGTGAGGTTAGCGTGGACTCCTTAGATGTTAGGAGGATCCTTATGCATTCAATATTTATTTTAAAAGATTCCTTCCATTATCCATCCATACTTTTCATCTAGCCATACTTTTTCACGTCTTTTTTTTGTATGTAAAACCCGTGGAATTCGCCCCCCAGAACACGTGGAATACCCAGATTAAAATGCGATATTAATTTCGGTATAATCATACTAAGCCTTGGTTTTATTAAAGATATTCAGTGCCGTAACGAGGGCGGTGCCAGCAGGGCCCAGGCACAGGGCGCAGACCCTGGAGGGGCGCAGAAATGACCAGACTAGTATCTAGTTTTATCTCATGCATGTTAGCTAGTAGGTGCATTTTGTTTTATTTCGAATATGGTGTAGACGCGCTCTACTTTACCTGGCCTGTATTATCAGAGCCTGGTCAGAGAATTTTTCAAGGGCGGAGTTTTAAAAGCTCGCTCCTGGTGTATAAGAGGTTAATTACGGCACTGGAGGTATTATGTCATTTTTATGGCGTTTTGAATGGTCTTCATTTTAGCTTAAAAAAACATCCTACTACTGGGCTCAGGCCTCTTCTTAGTTTGAGAGAAATATAGGAAATAGTGCAATGGGGATTCGGCAAAGAGTTTTTCAGTTAGCAGCCTGCGTGTCAATAATCGTACACCAAAATCAACACAGCCACGCAGGCGGGTTGCTAATCTTGGTTGAAGCCAGTATTCATGAAGACGCTGCTGCCCATCATCACGTAGAATTTTAATAGTCGCGACTTTCACCAGATGGTTGAGGGCACACGGCATTAACAAATAATTGTAGAATTAAATTGGACTATTGTTGCCTTGAACCTCTGAAGAACTGTACTTCCTCATGTCTTTCCAGAGGGTATCGTGGATAGCGACTAGGGGAATGGGTTTTTATGTTTTAAGGTGAGCAAAGGGCTTGGCGCCTCTTATTTTATACATTTCCATGTAGTAAAATCTGTGCTGAAAGTGAACAATCATCATCATCTCAGCCCATTAACGTCCCACTACTGAGCACGAGCCTTCTCTCACCAAGGTGCGAGGGTATTGGGTCATACTCCACCACGCTGACCCAGTGCGGATTGGCGGAGGCAGATGTATGGCGTCCTGCTGTTAGAATTTTTCAAGCCGCCCAATTAGACCTCTAACATGGCTTAACGACTACCACATTTGGTGATAATTGGGACCAACGGCTTAACGTGCCTTCCGAAGCACGGAAGCGCTCGATATCAAATGCCACAAAAACGGTCACCCATCCAAGGACTGACCTCTGTACAATCTGCTTTACTTCGGTGATCGTTTCCGACCACCGAGCACCGCGGAGCTACGAGCGCTTCGAAAGTGAACTATGCTTAAATTATATATCTGCATAGGTGTCTGCCCACTCCAAATAGAATATGTAAGCGTGAGAGTGTTGTATGTATAAATTTATTGTTCTGAAACCTCATTAAATACTCAGCGAACCTTGGCAATGTACAGTATTTTAGTGCAATTGTTTTAATGCCACTCAAATGTAATATCAAACCAAAGCTTTGTTTACATTCTGTAGGTCAGTAATACAGTACGATAATGAGTACAGTAATGCACAGATAGGTCGCCTTACTTGATTTTCACACATTCGGGACCAACGGATAAAGCATGAACTACTGTTATTCTCCTTAAGGTGAGTATAGACTACAACATTTACTTGTAACAGAACAACGAGCCGCTCTATGATATGTTCTAGTGTATCATCCTTTTACGAATTAAACGTCGAGCACGCTCGCCTCTTTGTTATAAAGCAACGAGCATATTGGTGTAAAATTTCGTCGAGCGTATTGGTGTAACATTTTGTTGAACTACGAGTGCGGGCGATGTGCGGTTGCGGGGTGACGCGGAGGGAGAGGGACGAAAGACGCACGCGGTCCGCTATTACCTGTAACATAACGCCGAGCATTCGCAGGAACGTTACATTACATGGAAATGCTTTGGAAACTGAGCGTGTGCCTGTATTGTACTATTCGTAAGAACGTTACATTACACAGAAATGCTCCAGAAAATGTTGTAGTCTATACCCACCTTTAGGGTTGTATTTTGACGCGTCTTCAATATTATTAAATTGCCAGCCTATCCTAACAAAACAATAATTCTGATCCCAATTAATATGAAATGTGCTCAATAAATATTTTGAATGTGCAATCAGTTTGGGTAAGTTTACGTGGGAACTTATATGCGTATGATAAATACTTTTTTCTCAGTAGTAGAAATTAAAAGGAGGTGTATAGGTATCCTACCGACATCCAAGGAGCCCAAGCCAACCTCACCTGCGGATCAACGGACGAGGCTCTGGCAATTATAAAAGATTCCGATAAGCGGCAATAGGCCCACCTATTACGTGGGTCCAACATTAAATCGGCGAAATGTGGGCGTATAATATAATAATAATAATAAGTTTATTCAAGTCCACTTATATCTATTTACAAATTTCGGTGACAACCACACTAGGCGCAGCCTGTATCGTGGTTATCAAGCTGACGTGTTTAAGGACACAGAAACAAAATATGTATTGTTACGAAAAAAACAAATAACAGAAAGTAATTAAAACCTTAACTAGTCTAGTGTTTCCATAATATTAATTTGTATGTGTGTGTGTGTGTGTGTGCGCGCGTGTGTGTGTGTGGGCGCGCGTGTGTGTGTGTGAAAACAGGCGTGATTGTATGTTCGGGGAAACAGGTGTGATTGTATGTTTGTATGTATGTATGTAAAGATTAGAACAATGTCTATTAAGTTTAACATTGAAAATGTTATGCACTATGTTATTATCCGGGTACTTCCACGGGAACAGGGTACTAGCGGGTAACACGAGTGGGGCGCTGCTTGTAATATTACAATTCGTTTTAGTGTTTTGATTGTATCGAACTTCTGAACTGGGCCTACATGTTCTACGTATGTTGAGTTGTCTGGCAGAGGTCACTTTTAGAGATAAGTCCGCCTAGATTGTCATTTTTCTTATATAATATTGTAATCTGTAGTTCTTGGCAATAAAGACTTTTTCAATGGTAGAAATAAACGGTTAGAAGTTTCACTTACTTACCTGAGTCACTTGCACTTTCGCTCGCAAGAAACTTTCGGCCTTGATCCCCGCACGAATACTAATATGGCTTTTAATCGAAATGTACGGGTCGCTGATAAATTGCAAAATCGGCCGTTTTACAAAACAGCTAGGTAAGCTTGTATTTTTAAAGAAATTAATCTCCTGAATGTGGTAGTCGGTAAGCCATGCCTAATTGGGCGGTTTGAAAAATTCTAACATCAGGACGCCATACACTTGCCTCCGCCAATCAGCACTGGGTCCGCGTGGTGGAGTATGACTCAATACCCTCGCACCTTGGTATCTGAGAGTAGTCTCGTGCTTAGTATGCTACTAACACCCTTAACATCTAGTAAGATGCCTTTGCACCAGAGAAAAGCGACAATGCGTTGCGAAGAAAGTGTTCGTTAAGAACCAATAGAATCGCTACATTAACCTAGCTTCTAATGGAAAGGCATCCTAATGGGATGTGATGGGTTACCTATTGAAACGCATACTATTTATTGCCATAATTTCAGAAGGCATAAAAATCCAAAAGCATAATATCCTTTGGCATAACATATTACTACGCATAACCCTAATAATGCAGAATTGTTGAAATGTAACTGTAATTAAATAACTGGTTTTCTTTAATTCTTCAGTTATTATTATCATTATCAGTCAATTTACTATCAGGCCTTCTTTCTAAACCGACAGATTCAGATCATATTTGATCTACTATTACTATGTAAATAACTTCAGCGAATCCGCGTGAACTATAAAGCAAAAAATAAGGAGAATTATTACTAGCACTATTAGTATTATCTACATTCCAAAACGACAGACCATTGCATTTTATACAAGCTATTTATTATATAATTTGGCTTGAGACGAAAAAAGTAAAAAAAAATAATTTATAAAGATATAATGAAGTTATTCTAGTAAAAAAATATCGTCTCATAATTTGATAAGGCATTGTAAATCCTAAAAATATATGAATTAAGTAATTATTTACCCTGTTAGTATATGTGGGTAGTTCTTGAAAACTAAGTTAGAACATCCTTATGTGCATTTTTTTAAACCTACGGGCATCCAATGCTTAGTGTACCTGAGATCCTGAAGAAGGTCAAAATAAATTTGAATTAACGCTATTTAAAAAATGGCGAATTTTATATTTTGCCTACAACATGATACATTTTGCTGCTTAAAAGCCAACCTTTCTGCATTCAAAATTAAACACTTTTTTGAGAGAAAGTGAATAGATCATTTGAGGGTAGTCTTAGAGCCAGCATGCACTGCACGTCAACATAAGAATCAAGAGCAAGAAGAAATATAAAAATAATTATTTTCGATTAGTTGTTCAAAAATGTATGAAGTTTTAATTTTCATACGTTTTAATAAGTTTAAATTTTTCTAGAATAATATTAATGCTTCCGATTCGTACCACGAGTCAGGCCGTTTTATTTTACTTTTATCGACTCAAACTCCCCAGTCAGCACGATGAATCCTCTCAGCGTGCTTACGGCTTCGAAACAGTGCAGTCAAAAGTCTCGGCTGAAATGCGCCTGGTCACAAGCGCTCTTACGGTTCATGGTAGCTTTAACAGACATCTTTTTAACATAGGTATAACAAACAGTCCTCTGTGCAGAGCATGCATGGGGACGGAGAAGACAGCCGCACACGTCTTGCTGGAATGCAGGGTGGTGGCTGATTGCCGGGCGAGGTTCCTGAAGACACCAGGCCGGAAGCCTTCAGCGACGTTAAGGCGCTGATAGGATTCCTGGAGGATTTGGGATGGCTGGAGTAATCCAGCTCTCACCCTCCTACGCAAAATGGACGCATGGGACGTCTGATTGCGGAAAAACCCTGCACGACAAAGAAGAAGAAGAAGAGAAAGTCTCGGCTGCTTTTGAGGAACCCCATTACAGATATATTTTTACCGCTAAGGATATCTGCAACTGAGCATATTGCCAATAGATGGGACAGGTTTACCAGTTCCCAATACTTAGCTTTTTTTCTAGAGAAGTATGGTCGCTCCTGCCAGTTTTCTCCGCTTTATCTTTTACAAGCTTCCTTACATTTTTCCTGATCGAAGATAAACTTAAAAGTTATTTTTACAAATCGAGATCTAAAGTTAGAATAGATTTTTCTGTCACTTTTATTTGATAAAACGAAGACAGTGACAGCACTAGTTTTAAACTTTTTTATTGTTTTACTTCGGTAACAAAATGTCTCCCGGCCACCGGGAGGGGGTGTGGGACTCTTTGTGGCAGACGCGACCGCCCGCATTTCTATTCTTGTTTTGTAATAAGCTCAAATGTCTCGCTCCTAGACTATATGATGGATGTGGTTCGAATTTTGTATGAGTTGTTTGGTAGAATTGTTCATGCTAGGCCGCACACGGCAGTAACGTACGGGAAAGTCACTTTTTGGCTAAAAATTATTGTTAGCATACTGCTGACGTTAACCGACTTCGGTCGCTATAGGGGCACATATAACTGTTACCTCTCTGGAAGCATTTACTTGTTAATTAACCTTACAAGTTTCAAGTTCGAGCATTTAGTAAGTGAGGGAGGAGAATCGAGCAATGATACAATCTTTAATATTTTAATACAACATTTAATATCAGTAAACGGTATCTATTAAACTAAATGCTCAAAAAAATTTAACGTTAAAAACTCAAAGGGTGTAAAGGGATCCTACCATCATCTGTCAACGGGAATCGAACCCGCTACACGAGAAAAAACATACCTTGCAACTTTATCATACCGATCGAAAGGCTTCTTTTATGGATAAGGATTATTTTTTGCTAAATAACAGAGTGTTATAAATAAAAGAAAACCCATTAATTTTGACATTTAATGTGAAATTTGGTTCAGATTAATGAAAAGCTATCATTTCCGTAAGGACATACAACTGAAATTATCTAAGAGCAATGGGCCATATACCCCGTGGCGTACAACAAATTTCGAGTATGATATTATGCAGTGTGAAATCGCATCGTAGTAGGTCCGTAAACGCCGACTGTTTACAAATCAAAACAAAATTGTTTTGTAAACCATAAGCATTTTATTTTTATTCAGATATCGCATATAGTTTAACTGAGATTTGTTCGCTAAGCGTCATTGGTCGCTAAACATTGTTTGATTAATTGAAAACTGTTTTATTTAAGTAAGAGTACGTATTTGAAGTTTTTGCAATGCGTCGTTAAGGCTCAGATAATCATGGAACCGAAATCATACATGTATACATTCACGCCTTTTCCATCGGCAGAGGCATATTATAAGCCCACACTTAGCCAATCACATTTTTGGTCCCACGTAATAGGTGGCGAGCTTATATCCGCTTTATCGGGAACTGCTACGTTCGCCTGAGCTTCGTCCGTTCATCGGCGTTCCTTTGCTCTGCTCCTTAGGTCTTGGTAGCCTATGTACCTATGGACAAGAACTTTATAAGCCTGGCACTGCCAGGTAAACACTCAGATTAAGCAAAAGTTAGAAATATACCGCATAATTGTCATAATTTCTTTAAGATAAACGGGCGTCGTCGGAAGATTTTAGTGGGTATTAGGTACTGCTGGCAGTCGCGTTTGCTGGTGGTGAGTCCCACACCCCCTTTCGGTCCCCCTTTGGCCGGAAGGCAGTGCGTAAACGGATTTTGTTGCAGATGTAAAACAAAAAAAAAAAAACAAAGGGCTTCTGAGATGTCGATAGTTTCCCTATACACTCATCATACTAGCATTATCCTGGTTTCCCTAGACTTACGCTTAGGGCCAGGGCTTGCTCACTGGTCTAACCAGATTTGGCTGAATTCCAGTTTTTAAGAAGCAAAAAGTGTTTAAGACGAATGAAAAGCAAATTTTTTTTTGCAAACTAACAAAAAATTTTTTATTTTATCTAGAATCACCTGTTAACATGGCAATATCATAATGCAGAATCCATTATTATTAGTAATTTTACTTAATATTGGCAAATTATCGTTTAAAAGAAAAACTATTTATAAAAGCAAAAGAACGAAACAAAGCAGGCAACTTGATTGAATCGGTCGATCCTTTAGTTACTGAGATCATGTTTTCAAGTTATGGGCAATTTCTCATAACGAAGAAATTGCTATATTAATACTGAAGGATGATAAATGAATCTTCAACATAATTATTCTTTGTTTGCTAGTGCCCTTTTGAAGCATTCTTTCGTAAAAATAATTTTAGTAGCATCAATCGCGTAAGTCAAATTAATTCGTGAATTTTTTACACAAAACAGTTTTATTAAAATTGTAAATAGGAAGGCGGCTTACGAGTTTACCGATAGTTATAATAATTAGTTTGTTGCAGAACCCTTCATGTACCAAAATTGTGTTTATGGGTTTGTTGATGGCAATTTAACTGATCAAAGACATTGCTATGTATATTATGAAGGGTGAAAAATACTTCTGGTTTGGTTCGAGAGTGCTGTGGAGTTTTCAAAAATAATAATGTATATGTGTCCAATAACACGAGGAGTCAATATCAGTGTCCAGTTATATGTGCTATAATCGGTAACCAGAAGCCTCATAAACTTAAAAAAAAAATTAAAAAAAAAATAAATTAATTTATTCAAGTTTGGCTCAATAGAGCTCTTATGAATGTCATACTTATAAACTAACGCGCCCATTCACTGCGGGCGGGAGCTTGATCGTAAAAGAACGGGCAAGAAAATCGTCAGGGTTGGTTTTTTCTCCCGCCAGTTACAATTAAAATACATAATATTAAAACAATTGTGTTCTGCAGTCATAAAATTTGAAAAAAAAAAGGGAGACAGAACTCTTTTTTTTACCAATATTAACATAATTACGGATAGACGATACGAAAGACGACGATAGATACATAATTACGCTTAGACTTAACATATCAAATACCTCCATAGTTTCCACAGTTTGTTATAAATAATTATTGGTAAAACCGAAGTTTTGAGATATTAACACTATTACTATCACAGTATAGAAGAGAATTTTATATTGAATTCAAAAAAAGAGGAGGTGTCACGTTCATCTGTTTTTGTACTTTTATATACATATTTTTTCTTTCTTTCTTTATTTTGTTTCTATGATAGCCGGGAGAAAACAAACAGAGAAATTATATTTTTTTTTTGTTTGTTTAAAAGGGTTTAATGTTGATTTATGTAACACATATAAAAAACAATTTAAAAAAGGTGTTCTAATTTAAAACACATTAATAGTTTTATGTTTCAAACTTTATTATCTTTGTTGATATTTTACAGCTTCTTGAAATTTATTTTCTGAATGCACCACCCTTTTCTGCTTCTGAAATAGAAAATACATTTGATTTTAAATTCGTTTGTGAGTTTGTGTTTGTTACCATTACACATTTAAGTCGCTAAACCGTCGAAAGGTATGTAAGTATCTACATAGTTTAAGAACTTAATATAAATTAGTCTTTATCCTAAAAAAATGCCTTGTTACCCTAAGTATGTTTTTTTATTTGCAGTAAAAAATATGTAAATTTTATTGTACTTCATTTGTTTTATAGAAACTTATTGTGTCAAATAACAGATAAAAGAAAGAATCGCTTTTTTCCCGTTTGTGTGGCATTTTTTTTCAAGGAAAATCATCAAATGATCTATGTTCTTCTTTTGAGCTTCTGCGAGGCCGGATACCCTTTTAAACGATCCCGCAACTCGAACAGTCCCGAAACAAGCTATGGGTGACATTTATCATTGCATTGGTTAGTTCTTATACCAAGTTGAAAGCCTTTTTTAGGCTTCATAATGTTAATTTAGGAATAGTGTTGTAAACTTTATTCTTAATAACTATAGATGTTATGGCGAGAGTCACTTGTATATGTGATATAAATATAAAGATTGTTCACTTGTATAATTTCACTATATTATACAACATGTAACAGAATAAGGGTTACACCAAGAAAGTAGTTTGTTATAAATCGGCTACTCAATCGATTAAAAATATTAAAAAAATAGGTAATTTTTTTAAAAAAAAATTTTTTTTATTTTTTGTTTTTTTTTTTGCGGCACTTTTCGGTGCTGAGCGATGTGTGCGTGCGTGTCTCTCTGTGTGTGTAGGTCGGTAGGCTAAAGCGCTAATATGTAAATACGATTTGCCCTCGATGAGTATAACTAGTAACTTAAATAAACCATATTTAATTAAATAAAAGTAAAATTATTTTGCATGTTTTTTAATTATAATTAAATATTCTAATTGGGGTGTCTGAGGGTGTGCGTTAATTCTGTGCCATGTTGTATAACTTAGACCATAGCGTATTCCTTACTGCCTGATCGGTACGTGACAAACTCTGGCTAGCGGTAGGCACACCGCCGCGATGACGTCATTGCTATGTCAGCCCTTTTGTGTCCCTACACTAATAACAGGACGCTACACACCTGTCTTCGGCTATCCGTATTGTATCCGATTAGCAGTGTATGACCTAAATCCCTCTGACCTTAGCTTATAATAGAAGACGCGTTCCTAGTTAATGAGCTCAGATGATTATGATAAAAACTTACACTATAAACTTTTGGAGATCATTTCTACTGCATCTGGACCAAGATTTCGGGTAATACAAGGGGTGGTGCTTGCTGCTCATAATGTAGCTGAAAGGTTTGCAGCTGTTGTGAGGAGGGCCATCATGAGCTATACCCAAGCTGAAAGTTACAAATTAATACCACGTTAATTTTACTAATTTAATTTACCCTAGCAGCACCCCGCGGTGTCACTCGTGTTATCCCTTTTCCCTGAGGGAGTAGCGGGATAAAAAGTATCCTATGCGTCAATAAACTTCGTGCTAAATTTTATCGAAATCCGTTCAGTAGTGTTTGCGTGAAAGAGTAACAAACCTACATCTATACAAACTCCAAACTTTTGCATTTATAATATTAGTAGGACAGGATAGGTACAGAAAAGACGGTCCCGCGGACGGTCAAAATAAACTTTCTGTCGCATATCATTAGTGTGTCAAATAATCTCCCTCCCTGGCGTAGTTTAACCAAGAAATTACAGCATGGGTCTTTACAAACAGAGAAACGGTTTTGTAATTAATCACCAACGAGCTAAAGATGCCCCTGTTGTCGCATTCATAGGCTGCAGTGATCTCTTTGTTCAAGTGTTGAGTACCACTTACATACATTCACGCCTTTTTCCCCGTATGGGTAGGCAGAGGCATATTATACACCCACACTTCGCCATTGATATAGTCCCACGTAATAGTTGGCGAGCCTATTGCCGCTTACCGGGCACTGTTATGTTAACCAGAGCCTCGTCTGTTGATCGGGAGGAGCACCAATTGCAGGTGAGATTGGCTTTGGCTCCGTCGGTCTTGGTAGGATCCCTATTACACCCTATTTCATTTTGATATTATAAGCAAGGGAGCGCTCGATATTACATATCCCTGACTGTCTGTTCTGTAATGAGGTTCTATGTTCATGATGATAGTTTCAGAACATAGTTTCTACTACTGACTATTGTACGTGAGCTATTATGGCCGTTCTATCTTACTTTAGCCAGTCCATCTGTTTTCCAAAAGTAAATCATATTAGTCTAAAGTCTGCTCAGGTTAAATGGTAGGGAATCCGTTTGGCATCAAATTCGCCTGTATATTATTTTCTTTAGTGCAAAAAAGTTCTATTTTTACCTATGACCCAGTTCATGCGCCATCACAGACCCAACGTTTTTGGGGTTCCACTCGAGCAGACTACAGCTCTTCCAGGTGGTACACAGGCCTCCAGTGTAGCTCAGACCTAGGAACATTTAAAATAGTCATGTATAGTTTATTGGAGTAAAATAATCCGAATAACATTAAGGGTAAAAGCGTAAGGTAAAGTCAAAAAATAAGAAATCATTTTATTTCATAAACTATAGTTTCTATAGTACTACATAGTACTTGAAAACGTCAAAATTATAAAAAATAAAAAAAACAATTAAAATATAATTATACTAAAATCACGAAGCTTAGATTCACTTGCAACCAAACAATTAAAAAAACAAAAAATATTTAAGTGTAAGTGAATCTAAGTGCCAGTTCCGAGCCACCTCTCTGTAAGAAGAACTGGCAAGAAACTCATAGGCTATGCTCTTTTAAATTATCAATTGGTTAGTTACAATCTTCATTTGTCTGTGACGCTATACAATGCAATATAATATAACATTAACAATATTCATGTTTTAAGTCCATCATATAAATGTAGAATAGCCTGTATGAAACGGAAGTTTAATCCCAAGCATTTTTATCAGCCATATAGTCTTTAATAGAATAGTATCCTTTAAAGACAGCTTGCGTTTTATTGTTAATTTAAATTTATTTAGACTTAATTGCTGTATATTGCTTGGTATTTTATTATAGAATCGCACACATTGACCTTTAAAAGATTTGTAATTTTTTTGGAGCCTAGTGGCAGGTGCAGGTATTGTAGCAATTTCTTATTTGATTTTGGCCTTTTGGTAAGTCCGTCACTTCATTGTGAAGGACCTACCGTCTTCAGTCAGAGACATACTCTTATACTTCGATCATATATACAATGACAAGACAATGACAAGACATGTATATATGATCGAAGCTCTTATATAAGTACCTAGTAGTGGTGACTTTATTAAAGGTTTATTGTAATTTTTGATTCAATGCGGAATATGCGTATTTTGCGTTTGCGGAAAAACTCCGTTTGTGAGATTTGCCAAAAAAAAAGGAAAATTTAAATATTTATTCTTTTCTTTTATCTCATTTTAAAATATTGTACTCATGACTGCATGCTTACGTCACTGTATTATTTAAAAACGGTGAACATCGTCGGCCTTAGACACAAATAGAAACTAGTCGGTTTAATGGAATTCGTAGTGTTAAAGTGCAAAATAATTGATTTTTTCTAACTTTTTACGCTTCCTTACAACTTTACTTATTATGAACGGCAGTGATTCCGTGTAATAACTGAGATGCAGCCATCTGGTTAGGAGCCCTAAGCTTAAATATGGACAACCGGGATAATGCCAGGATAATATGACATGTACCTAATATTTTGAAATGCTTGTAGTTTAGCCGAGTTAACAGGTACTTTCAGTAGGAGACTGTTGGTAAAGCATTTGGCATTGATAGCTATATACATAGCGCATATTCACTCAACCTTTTGATGTGCATTTTATCAATCTTTAATAGGCATTATAAGCGTTTTTGTACGCGCAATGTATTAGTACCTATGGCGTTGTCTAGCTTTATGTTGCATTTAATGATATCTTTACTTTTACCAAATTGCTTCTATTCATTAATACTATCTACCTATTCTCATACTTAATAAAAATCAAAAGGTAGAATTTAAGTAACTTGTTTGGGGGCTGTCGGCAGCGCGTCGGAGTATATAGCCTTTGTTATCGACATACTAATTACCTAATACTACATCTTGTGTACCCTGCCGTGCTGTGGATTGTACCTACCCATTTACTCACTAAACTTTAATTTTTTTATTTATTTGTAATTTTTAAAATAAAAATGTTATTTATCATTAACATATGTAAAACTGTTTGTCTAACACTAATATAAAATTGTTGCTCAAACCAAAACTTAGATTATGTGTTATTGAAGAGCGGTGTCTCCTGACACAGGCATATTTAAGCTTAAGAGGAGGTACCAACCAGCTACTAGATATTCTAATGTACCAGGTTAATTATGAAATAAAGAAATTTATTATTTTTATTTATTTGATTATACAAATTGGCTCAGTAGAATTCTAATGACCATCACCTTTAACAAACGCACCACATCACTGTGTGCAGTCTTTTAGTTCTGTTATCCAGCAACTATAAATTTACTTCAAAAAAATCACTACATAGTATAAAACAATGCCGCTTTGCGCTGTGTGTGCTAAGACCTTTCAAACTACGGAACAAACTTCATTGCAATTATTCAAGATGAAGACGTAGGTAATGTAGACCAAGTGGCTGCCGCTTGTGTGAAATAAATAAATAAATAATAATAAATATTCTCTTACAATTATTTAGTTCCAAGATAAGTATCACTAAGAACTTGGGTACTAAATAACGGATAAACATACTTACATACTTTTTTTTTGTTAATACATACTTAATATACGTAGGAAAACCCCCAGACCAGAACAAATATTCATGTTCATGCACACAAAGATTTGTCCTGTGTAGGAATCGAACCCACGACCTCTGGAGTGAAGTACCTACAGATAACTGACCTCCACACCATATCGGTCGTCATGATAAATGTTCATATTTACCTGTCCTTCGATTATTTCTTTCTCCCCTTCCATTGACTTGGCTTATGTTAATTCCAGTTAGCAATATCGAATACCACCATTTATTCAGCGCTGCTTTTCTATGTGCTTGCCAATTACAATACCTCTTCAAGTATAACGAAGAGTTTTCTTCTAAAGGAACCGTGCTGCTCCGCAAAAACTTAGTGTCTCGCAGGATCAGGTTAAAACTCTGATTCAAAGAAGAATGCTGGAGAAGAAGTTCTGCTTCGTTCAAGATGTTTCTGGAAAAGTCTTTTAGTTTCTTTCTGTTGAATTTTTGGTTTTTAAATAGTTTGTACCTCAATGCTTTGTCTAAATGTATGATCACTGGTATTGTAATAACGTGTCGCTGTTCAGTAAGCCGTTCCTTCAGGCAGTTTCTAGAACAGCTTCTGCGTATCTGTAAAAAAATATATTTTTCAGACATAAATAATTATTTCAGACACTTACTCCAATTATTTAGTTCCAAGATAAGTATCATTAAGAACTTGTGTTATGGATAATAAATAACGGATAAAACATACATGAATACTTTTTTTTTTGTAAATACATACTTAATATACATAGAAAAACACCCAGACCAGAACAAATATTCCTATTTATACACACAAATATTGGTCCTGTGTGGGAATCGAACCCACGACCTCAGGAGTGGAATGCGGGTATACTCACCACTACGCCATATCGGTCGTAAATACAATGGTAACTTTTAAGACATTTACATTTTAGGCCAAACATATGTCGGTAAAAATAGAACATACATTATTGGAATTTGATATTGTCAAATGTTTAAATGTAAAACAATATAACTGTAACACATTGATGCAAAGTATATATTTGCATCAATGTGTTACAGTTTACAAAAAAAAATGGTTGCCTGTAAAGTCGGTTTACGGGCGAAAGTTTTACGTGTCAACGACTTTGAGTGGTAAAATAATTTTAAGGCGGGCTAACCATGCCCGAGTGGAAGGGACGCGTGCCTCTCACTCGCTCTCATTGTGCGCGCATAACGTGAGCGGAGCGTAACGCAGTTCCTTAAAAGTGTCACCCGGCAAACCAATTTATAAGACGTTGTCATGTCAAAAAAAATATTATGCGATTTTTTTGATAGAACAAATCCACTAATCCGTAGTTGCCTAAATAGGTCTTGAACCTAAAACTTTTGGATAACCGGTCCACTGCTCCAACCACTGAGCTAGGTGGGGACCCCGATAAACGCGCTTAATTTTTCTAGTACTTTGTGATTTGCGGTTCAAGCCCGCGTATCCAGTCAAAATTTCTTGTGTATTTAATTTGCAAAAAAATTCAGAATTGTTATTAGGATTTTATTATGTTCTACTACAGGGCGACAGTTTGTAAAATTTGACATTAATAAATAGTTCAGTTTGTTACAAAATCTGAGCTTCTACCAAGATCTGAGGAACCCAAGCCAACCTCACCTACAAGCGGTGCTCCTGCCGATCAACGGACGAGGCTCTGGCGAACATAACAGTGCCCGGTAAGCGGCAATAGGCGCGAGCCTATTACGTGGGATCAACTATAATTGGCGAAATGTGAGCGTATAATATGCCTCGTTCAGACAGACTACCCGGGACAGACAGACAGCGGAAAGCGACTTTGTTACTATACTTAATAGCGATTATAGTCATTGTTACTGTGATGACTACTGATGACACGATGTCCAATATTAATCAATCATAGTTTTAGGCGTAATATCTAGAAATAGAAAATATTGGTAACAATGTTGCTATTATAGCGTAATTTTAACATCCTTAATTGAAGAAACGATAAAGATTAAATTGGCAACGAATGTTACATTACGTCATTCGACAATTATTAACACATTCGCGGACAGTAAGTCACCGGTATACGACACAACTTTTTTTGTATGAAAATTTTAAGGACAGCAAAGCATTTTTGTCCTATTGTACATTAGACGATTGCTGTGGCGTGGTTGCGAGTATACCCGCACTCGACTTCTGAGGTAGTGGGTTCGATTCCCACACAGGATAAATCTTTGTGTAGCATAAACATGAATATTTGTTTTGGTGTGGGTGTTTCCCTGTGTTTATTAAGTATGTATTTACAAAAAAAAGTATGTATGTATGTTTATCCGTTATTTAGTATCCATAACACAAGTTCTTAATGATACTTATCTTGGAACTAAACAATTGGTGTAATTGTCAGAATATATTTATTATTATTAAGTGTAATTATATATAATATATATATATATAAATGTATGTATATATATGTAAGTGTTAATCCGTTATTTAGAATCCATAACACAAGTTCTTAATAATACTTTTTCGTCGTCGTCTTTTTCTTTTTTGTCATCCTAGAATGTATTTGAGGGGAGGCCTACATTCACGCCTGTTTCCCCGAAGGGGTAACTTATACATCTACAGTGTATATTCCACTGAAAATAAAGAACATTTTGGCATAGCAGACATAAATAGGTGCTCTGCGATAGCTTGTAACGTTAGAAAAATATCAAGCTACCGCATTAAATTTGTACGAAGCCGCTTTGGAGTTTTTTGTCACACAATGCAGCTTAAACTATGACTGCTATAGCATCATCATGCCAACCTTATAAAGTCTACTGCTGAATATTGGCCTCCCCAATAGATTTTATTATTTTGGGGGTATTTGCCTATAATTGCCAGGCGGGTTGGTGTTATCGATTATAAGGCAAAATGGATTTCGAATTGATTCTGTCGTACCGCCGAACTCATGGAAATCGAAACAAAATGGCGTTCTCCATTTACCTATTGGTCTGTCACGGACTGAAGGTCATGAATGAGAGGTGGCTGTCGGCCTTCGATCATTGTTGATCGAAGCTGTCGGCAGATTCCCGGGTACGGATTAATGAACGTAAACAAAGTTTGATCTAGATGGATTACCGGTAATCCATCGAATTCGGCGGTAGGCCCCCAGTACGCAGAATGACGCTATAGGTAGATTGCATGTCTCCTCATAAGTTTAGCATTCCGCATAAATAATCAATCTATTCCAATTTTTATTCCAATAAACAATTAGTTTTGAATTGCGTGTGAATGTTATATTACGTCATTATATATTATCTACCAATATTAGTCATATTATTTACTGGGAGGGAACGAGTTATAAGAAAGCAATGAATCAAAGCGCTCGTAGCTCTGCGGTGCTCGGTGGTCGGAAACGATTACCGAAGTTAAGCAGAGTTAGCGCTTCGGAAAGCACATTAAACCGTTGGTCCCGGTTATCACTAAATGTGATAGTCTAACGACTAGTAGGTACACACTTGGCACTTTATCAAGAGAATACTCCTTGAAGATAAATTAACTTTTTCATTGAAATAAACGGCGCTCTTCCTCCTTTCTCCTACACTATGTTGTGCCCGACAGGGTCCACAAATGTACCAAATTATACAAATACAAATATTTTTTTATTGGAACAGAAATTGGGTTTACAATAAATTGTGTTTGTTCATAACTACATTAGTCAAGGACTGTGTCGTGGTTACTAGCGCCCACCTCCAGAAGAGGACACAGCGTTCCATATTATAGCATTAGATACAATACTCTAAATTATAAAATAAGAAACATATAACACAAACACTAAATTTGCGTTTTGATGTTTGATTATGAGTGTGTGTGTTTGTGTGTGTGTGTGGGTATGTGTGTGTGTGTATATGCGAGGAGTAAGCGTGGTATGATATGTTAAATTTGGTTTAAACGGATGTTTACAAAAAAAAAACAGTAGATTTTAAGATAAGTAGGTAATAATTTATTTTTGTATCACATTTTATAATATTCACATTTTATAAAACACATATTGATTGTATTGAGTACCTATTGTTATATTGCACGCCTGGGAGTGGTTATTATTATTCCTATATAGTCCTCCACCTGCAAGCCTGTTTAGACCGTACAAGTACACGCGTATACAGGACCGCTTAGTCCGTACAAGGTCCGTTTATTTGGAAGGGGCCTGAGCCCAGTAGTGTGATGTTAACAAATTATTACTTACAAAGTTCCCGTATCCATAGTGCAGTATATACACTACATAAGTTATGATAATATGCAGTTTCATTATGACTTAATATTTGAACATTTTTCACTGGAATCTGTTCATTTTTTAAAGTTTCACTTACAAATTTTGTATTTTACTTAATTTACTAAAATTATTCAGATTTTTTGGTTTTTTGGCCTGTAAATTATTATTTTTATATTGTTTCACTAAATTCACTGATTAAAACACTATTAAATTAACACTCACAATTTTATACACACGCATTTATCACAAAACTTAATACAATACTCATTATCCCAACCGAAACTTTATAAAAGTACCTACTTAATTAATCACACTTATTATTAACTAACGAAGTTAAAATTGGAAATATTGGTCATACTATAAAATTATTATAATTTTCATTTACCTCAGAAATTTATTTAAAATATTAAAACTTAAATATCCTTGTAAGTAAATTTGTTTTTTTTAATGATTTTTTTCACCTTGAAATTTTCGCGCGAATGTGTTACTCGTCGTAAACCTTAAACTTATTTCTAACTTTGCGCGTTTGTCGTAAAAATGGCGCGAAAACCACAGAGCGACTGCCACAGACAGATCACAGACAATAAAATACTGGTACAACTGAAAGTGCCTCTTAAACATATATTAAGCTGTGTCTGCGTGCGTTTGCTGGCTAAATTGGCCAGACCGTTTGATATGCCTAACAAGGTCTCCGCAAACAAGCTGTAATTTTTTTTTATCGGATGATGTGCATATTGACCGCTGTCTCCCCCTTGAATATGCTTTTACCTGCCCCTTTAGGGGTTGACATTAACAGGCGTGATTTCATATATGAATATATGTATCAAAATGACCACAGCCTGTCTGATGGTAAGCAGTCGATGCAGTTCAAAACATATTTAGGGCGCAAAATTCCGTGGAATTAACATGGTAACAAGTGCACCAACTCATGACAGCGTGCACAAATACCGTTATATTTAAATGTGACACGTTATAAAAGCTCAGCCTGTCTGATGGTAAGCAGTTGATCCAGTTCAAAATAAATTTAATGCGCTTCATTCCGTGGAATAAACATGGGAAAAAGCACACCCATTTATGACAGCCTGCATAATTTACATTTCACGGTTTTTTTTTTTTATTTTCCTCTGAAAAGACTATTTCTCTATTCTAGGCCCGCGACTAGGCCTGACTATCATGTTCTGCCTGATTCAACAATCTCAAGGTCAAATACAGAGGTCCGTAAGGGATCGGGGAATGGCAGAGCTTTTATGAAACTTTAAAAATAACTTTAAAATCATCGACATAAAGTGCATAATGTCACGTGGGAATGCTTACGCGGCTTTATGTTTGAATCACACACTTCAATATTTTAAGTAGGTAATCACTCCATCAGAGAACCTTAAAACTTATAAAACCTTATTAATAAAGTTCAATAGTTTAAGGGGTTTATCGCGATCAGACAAACAAACATATTCCTTGGTTAGTAAACAATGTAATTATAATCTTATCAAAGAACTATACAACAGTAGCTTTGTTTTAACAAAATTCCCAGTACGGGAAATTCTTTGAATACACTTATTTGTAGGTTATAAATAAAATAATAAAAGTTAATTAGAACAAAATACAAGGAAAAACATTTTGTTACACTGTTTCTGTTACAAAAAATATATGCTATATAAAAGCTATATAAATATATGCTATAATAAAAGTTTTGCCTTTAATGCGAAAATATGATCTTTTGGATGTAGAGGCATTTATGAAGGGCGTCTTGACATTTTTCATCTTTTGGACTTTTCGACTTCATTGACTGCCTATAATTAGGCAGGGAGTGGTCATCATGATAACGAGTCTGAGTGCACTGACGCTGAGGGCCCAGGGTCTGCTTGTTGGTTGAGCAAGATTCGGCTAAATTTTAGTTATTGCATTGAGCAACTGTCGTCTGATCTCTGCAATCCAGAGGGAAACATCATTAAATGCTCATGTAATAATTTAATGTAGTGTGTATATAATGTAATAATAACTAACCAGCTGTTATGATATTAGAAGGCACTGACTTCCTAATAACGATTTTTGATGATAATGATAGCCAGCACTAAAGGCTTAACGTGCTCCGTTTTTTATAAGTCCAAGTTCAGAGTTTTGTATCTTACATATAAATGTTTATCTGTCTGTTTGTTGTGGCTAATCTTCGAAACAGCTGTACCGATTGGGACAGGATTTGTACTGACTAGTATATTATGTTAGGAGGTGTATGTTAGGCTACTTACTATCGCAAAAATAGCAATGCACCAGGTCACCAGGACAAAGTCGCGGGCGGCGGCTAGTATAATATTATAAGAGATATGGTTTAGTTCCACCCGTGATACCGGATGGTCGAAACCCATTTCCGAAGTAAAACATAATTTTGAGAAGTCATTTCTTTAGGAGGTGAGCTCCGGCACGTTAAGAAAGAAAAAAAATTCTTCCCTTTTCACAAAGCCAATAGATTACTACATAAAATGGCTGATGGGATCAACGAATTGGTGTGTCTTTTAAAGTACAGTATCGCGTCTTATAAAACGCCATACTAGCGTCTTATAAAACGTCATTCAAGCGTTCACCCTACCCACACCCTTCGAAGCTTGACCGAAAAGTACCTACTTAAGACTTAATTATGAACGCCACACCAATAATGCTTACTAAGAAAGACAGTTCTTAAAAGGTTAAACAAAATGTATTATAAACTAGCAGCGCCCAGCGGTGTCACCCACGTGGCTCCCGTTCCCGTGGGAACAGCGGGATAAAAAGTATCTTGTGTGTTAATCAAGGGTAAAAACTACCTGCGTGCCAAATTTTATTCAAATTCGTTTAGTAGTTGTCCTGTGAAAAAGTTACAAACATACATACTCACAAACTTTCGCATTTATAATATTAGTAGCTTTGCTAGACCAACGGACACCTTACCAAGAAAGGCAATTATTTTAAGAGTCTCCGAAAAGTACTTTCATAAAAGTATGAACGGTGCTTAACTGCAGTGATCGTTTCCGATCAACTAGTTTCGCAGCAAACGCTTCTTGCTATACCTATTAAGATGAATTGAACTAAACTAACGGCTCAGATCAGTTGAACACACACAACAATTATTTGGCGTGACCTCTAAATCGTGACGAATGTCTAATGTTAGTGTACAGTTATAAAATAGTAGGCTATGTCCTGAGGCGATATTGTTCATCGCTCAAATCAATATCTGATGTCATTGTACGGACAATTATTGCTTGGACACTATGGGTCTTTTATGTAGGATAAAGATGAGGTAACCATCTCTGGGTTAGCAAATCCGTGAAAGGACAAAGGTAAATATGGTAAAAATGTTGACGCGGATGAACTAACGGGTGTTAGGACCTAGGTTGTGTACTTAAGACAGCGACAATATTACTAAATATACAGGCAGTTTAACGTATATGGGCTCAGTTAGTAGACAGATTTCAAAACTGCTTAAGAATAATGAAATAAATACAGCGTTCAAAACTAAAAACTCACTTAGTCGTCTTTGTAACGGAAAGGATCGCATAGAAAATAGTAAAAGGTCGGGTATATATATATATATACCTGATGTGAGGTACCAAGAAACGGAGAAGACAAGCCTTCATGGAAAAGTTTGAACCACTAACGGATGAAGTGTACTGTATTTTAAAAGGGTCTGATATACCAGAAGGAGAGGGCCGGGATGGTTGGCGCTCTTTAGGGGAAGCCTATGTTTAGCAATGGATGGCAATTGACAATATTTTAAGCTAGGCAATCCACGATGGCAGTTAGAAGGCGATAAAGCAAGCCTATCTGGGCAGTTCCTTGTGATTCTCTATCATATCCTAGCATTAGCCTAGTTGCCCCAAACTCAAGCTAAATAACCCAGGACCCAGTATAAGTAACCAGATATGGCTGAATTTTAGTTATTTCTTGTCAATATCACCAGGGTTATGTTTCTAGGCCAGGAATCAGCTGTCGTCTTCTAGAGTCCAGCATTTTGCACGACGATACTTCAGTTTACTTTTAGTGACAGTTTTACATTACTTTCTTTCTACCTCCAAGGCATAATGTCGAAGGCACTGCCCCGTTTGAATAAAAAGAGTGACGCTTTATCAGCAAGCAGGTAAATTTCATTTTAGAAAAACCTGTGTAAGTGTGTGTGTCTATCACTCCAAAATTCATTTCATACTTTTCTGCTACTTGGGGGAGATTTGGAACTGTCCTTCACAGATAGAGAATTGCTCTGTTCTCTTATTACCTCAGCTTAGTATTGCCTTACTAGTTCACGAGCCTTGGTGAGAGGGATGCAGAAAATCAGAGCTGGGCTTTCATAATTATGCAATTTTTTACAGCTTTGCAACATAAGATTATTCTCCTTATCTCTATCCTCCATACTTTAAATCGTAGAGTTATTTAAAGATACTGAAAAAAAATTACTAGCTATAAAACAAGGAGGTTTTATGTTAAGTGTATATATTTCTTCCATAATGTTTACCGACAGCATCAATTAATGACAAATCAGTATGGAATTTTATACCCGTAGTTGATCTTACTGTTTAGACACATCTTCCTAATAAGTCTCTGACACTATTTGACTAAGTGGGTGACTGTATGATGAGTCAAAACAATTGATTCTAGATTTATTTTTGTCATATAAATTGGTAGACATGTCTGACATGTTATTCATTACTGGAGTGCGAAAACTATGGTATATTCCATTGATACATTGAGTACGCTCAATTAATGCCTATTATAGCATTTTTGGCTCATATCATCCTATAGCCTATCATCCTATATATATTATATATATATAATATCAATTAGAAGGCTGCCACTCAGAACACAACTGAGTGGATGCCGTATGGTAGCGAAGAATTCTACCATCCCATTTATCGCCCGAGACAAAGTCCCATGCTTTAATCTCTTGAGAATATCTCGCCAAGGATTTCACAAACCAATGCAATGGCACGAGAAAGAAAGTTTGTTTTAAATGCTCCGTACGCGCAGTGCCTGTCTGCCTGCCCAATGATTAATCTATTTTTGATAATGATTATTGGCATATATTGCGTGTAAGATTATCCTCCCAAATAAAAACTCATCTATTGAGCCATACTAAGTCCACTGCTGAACGGCCTCTCCAATATTATAAATTTAGCGGGATGATTATGGATCCTCATTATGATAAGGATATTTGCTCATAATCATCCCGCTGTGCAGGCAGGTTGCTGGTCGTAGATTCAGCCAGTACGCATGATGACGCTGCTGCCCATCATCCGATAGGATTTTTCTTCATCTACTTTCACGGCTTCCCAAGAGATGAGAGGGTTTGGCATTATGCCGGTACCACACGGCAAATCATAAAACCATTATATATCAAAATAATAGCAATGTCTGTACACCAACACTCAAAGTTAACAGAATTACTAGGCGCTAGAAAAAAAAGTGACATTTTGTGTAAATTTGCTGCGAACTTTAATCAAGGAGCCAACGTTTATTGTAAAGATACCAGATGCTATCCGCGACATCTAACGATCGAACTACGTAAATATCACAAAACAGGATAAATTTGATAAGCCTATGTCATATACGTGTACCCAAAACAATGTAAGAAAGACTATACAAATATATTTAAAATACGCAAAATTCTACCCGTAAGCTTAAAACATAAATACTTATTGGCTGTAAACAACCATGGCTGTCAGGAGTTTAGCATGACGACCGGCTCAAATAAATATAATGCTCGGTCTATGGCCACTGGCAGATATATTTCCCATGATAAACAATTACTATGGTGACAAAACGTAGAAAAAACGTATATTATTGTTATTAATCAAACAATAATAGGCAATTAATTAACAGAGACAATTTGATTGTGCGGTTATTTGAAGTATTTAAATTTAATATTAAGGTTATAAATTATTCAAATGGTTTTATGAACAAATTAGCAATAAAGATGAAGAACTGCCGTAAAATGAGTTTGTAAATAATATATAAAATAGGTCAGAGTTTTATGAGTAAGTTAATATTATATATTTTTTTTAATATTATAAAGCGATTAGTAATTAATATTTGGGATCGGATTAAAAAACGGATTCGTAATTATTTTTCATAATTTATTGCTTGATATAGGCGCCACGGAGGTACCAATCCTTCGAATAATTTAATTGAAGTTTCTTTGTGCTGTGTTTTGATTTAAATGTTGTCGTTTATTGTTTTTTCTCATATATTAAATAATATTATACCATATTTAGTAAATAATCTGCCAGAGGACATTACCTTTATAGATATTAAGCCTAAATTTAAGAGAATAATACAACAACATTACTTAAATTTACTGTAAGTGTGAGCTCGCTTACGTAATTTTATTAATGTATCGGCTATCTCCCAACTAAAAGATATATAAATGAAAAATGTACGGAGAATCAGCCTCTACTCAACATATAGTATGGCGTTGAGCTGCCTGAATCCTAATTTAAATTTCCAATGTCAGTTGGCGTAGCCACTTCTCAGCAGCTGGAGTCAGATGATGAAGTTCTTCAAGACCACCGGGAAAAGAGTACAGCGGGCAATCGTTTACAACATGGGCCATAGTTTGATCTGGCGCTCTACAATCACAGGCCGAAGACTCCTTCAATCCCCATTTATAAAGGTAGTGATTGGAACGTCCGCATCCTGTTCTGAACCTATTTAGCCTGACCCATAATTGACGTTGAACACTAAAACCAGCGGGTTTCGATGCGGGATCTACTATCAAATTTTTTTGCCCTTACTAACCTGTACTTACTGAACAAATAAATAATAATAATATTGATATTTGTTAAATGTTTCAGGCGGTAGAGATAAAAATGAAATAATGAAGTACAAGGCATGGCGACTTTACATTAACCCTTTTATCGTCTATGGAAGCATTATTCTCAACATAAAAGTTGCTTTACGGTAGTTAAGTTAAGGTATACATCCAAAGATCCCTTTATATACCAGTTAATATCGAGCGCTTTCCTGCTTCGGCAGCACTTCTTCCGGAGGGGAAACAAGAGGAACCTGTGGAAGGCGCAGCAGGCGCCCAGCAGTGCCAGGAGGGTCATAGGCGGCGGGGGCAATGGCCCCTGCTATATAACCGCCCAAGGACATAGTAGGGGCGCGTCAACTGCGCCTCTTTGAGGAGTTTTGCATGATTATTATAAAAATAATATGATAATCATGCAAAATATGCATCCATGCATCCATCAATGCATCCTTCACACATTAAATCTTGAATTAAAGGTAAAATTAAAAAATGTATTTTATTTTTAAATATAATCTATTTACAATGACATAATAATAACAATTCTAGATCTAAACTGGCCACCTGTACAGTCAATCACATGTTATTAGGCCATATATATAGTTCACAAGTTGAAAATGCTAGTTGAAGACGTAATAACTGAAATTCAGTCAAAATCTGGTTCAACCAGTGAGCCGACCCTGGGCCCTAAACTTAGGTCTAGGTCAACCGGAATAATGCTAGGATATGGTGATGACAAGTTGAAAATGCTGTCAACTCTCGATAAAGCTCTTAAAAATATGAGCGATAGCTGACTTCTAGAAAACTTATCGAAAGGCTTTTAAATCGTAGAAATAATTACAAAAGTTATAAAAAATTAACATGAAACAAAAGACATTTTATTCCTTCGATTACTCATAAACTTATAGGGGCTTAAACATGATCTAAAGTTACACCAGGCTTAAAACAAATGCTGTCCTTTTTGTTTAATAAAATGAAGACAGTAAAGACTTTAAAAAAAATTCTTTGTAGAAATTTAAATTTCGAATTTAGATTTCACAATAGGTACAGTGAGCGTCACGTTTTCAAATATATCAGAGCACGTTCTTAAGCTCTTTACAATAGAGACGTTTGTCGTTCTTCATTGCTCTTTGGGTGCTACCAACTATTTAACACTAACTGTACTATATTTGAGAAAATGTACAAATTTGACTCTTATGACTTAATAATTTGTGCTTGACTGCACGGATATGACGGGTTATTAAGCTTAACGCAGTCTGTCCTCAGTAACCAGCGTCGGCATCGTAACTGCTCTTTTTGCTGTCATACTGATCTGAAACATAAAGATATTAATTGTTTAAAAATAAATAAATAATTATCCTGAAATCATATTATTATTAATTATTTAGTTCCAAGATAAGAACCATTTAAAACTTGTGTCCACTTACTGACAAATATAGAAAGAAAGAAAGAAAATAAATTTATTCAGTACAAATAAACATAGAAATTAAGTACCTACACAGAAAAAGCATCGATTAAATTTACACAAGCAAAATAAAACATTAAACCATGTACTGAAACGGTGTCCACTCAGCACACTGTCGGAAGCCATACAAATACGAAAAGCATATACATAGCCATTTTTTGCATACTAAAATATTACATACTCTTTCTTAATATACATATAGGAAACCCTTGGACCAAATCAAATATTAATATTCTGTGTGGGAATCGAACCAACTACCCCGTGCAGGCGTACTGACCGCCAAGGCATAATTACTAAAAGAACTAGCCAAATACACTCACTGTTGCCTCGATCAGTAAGCTGCAGACTTTTCAGGATCTCTTGAGGGATGGGGGGTGATGTGGGAAGGTGATCACCCTCGGCGTGGTAGCCGTTCTCGTCTGCCGTATATGTGACTGTGTAGGTCTTGCCATCATCACCGATGTAGGAATAGGAGCCGGAGACCTGGAGTGAGCCTTCTTCAGGCTTTGAACCTGGTATTATTAAACCTGCAAAAATACAAATATTAAGCCATTGCATAGCTTCTATCGCGGGCCTTGAGCGTGGAGACCGAATCCAGAAATTCCGTAACGAAAAAACCTAACACCCCCCGGCACAGCGGTGATACTTTTTAGTTTTTTCATCTATCGATAAATAGCAGAACTTTTAATGACTTTTTGAAATATCACGCTTGTCTCTTTAGTTCAGCAACCCAGGCGGGTTGGGTGGCATTGGCTGTATCGACGTTACTGCGCATGCGTTATCCCCTTCTTCGCCCCGCAATCTCATGCCTGCTTAGAGTTTCAAGTTTTGCTTAGAAAAAATACTATATAAATAAAATAAATAAATAATTTTAATTGCATAAGTTGAAAAAAAATGCTATGCAATAGCTTTACCGCGGTAGTCTCCGAGTGCCACACGTCTTTTTATCAGAATAGTCTTACAGCAACACATCTTACGATAATCAGTACCGCACATTATCAAGCTAGCATTTCTTTATTTATTTTTATATATAGCATAACCAAATTAAGCAAACACAAAGTGTACGGGGATAGAACTTTCAAAAAACGTATCCGCTATATACTAAAAAAAGTAAAAAGTTCCTTATGTCATAATCTATTACACAGCACTTGAAAATGTCAAAACAAAATAGATATAAAAAAAAATAGTACTACAATGAAATCACGAAGATTAGACTAATTTACATGCAAAAAAAAATAAGTGTAAGTGAATCTGAGTGCCAACAGTTTACCAGCAAACATCAGAGATAAATTACACAAAATAGAATTTGAACTTTACTGAGAAAATACTTTATAAATATACTACCATCGACGCTCTCCGTAATTAAAATTAATATATTCTAATTGTAAACAACATTTTTTAACTTTTTCCCCGACCTAATATTAGGTCGGGGAAAAAGTCTTTTCGCATAACGTAGGTATAAACTTATTATAAAATTTTTTAAAGACTTTTTCCCCGACCTAATATTAGGTCGGGGAAAAAGTCTTTTCGCATAACGTAGGTATAAACTTATTATAAAATTTTTTTGACTGTACTATTTGTGTCTGGCTGGTTTTGGTAACATTAAAAAGGTTCCATTATAAAGAAAAGACAAAAACAAAAAAAAGTTGTTTCCCGCTATTTTTCATTTGTTTTTCTCTCCGTAAAAATGAGTGAATCTAATGAAGAAATTCGATACATTTTAAAATTTTATTATAAATAAGGCAAAAATGCAACTCAAGCAGTAAAAAAAAATTGTGATGTTTATGGACCTGATGCAGTGTCAGTAAGAGTAGCACAAATTTGGTTCAAACGTTTTCAGTCCGGAAATTTTGATGTTAAGGACGCACCTCGCTCTGGTCGCCCTGTTACGAATAAAATGGACGCCATTTTTGAAAGAGTGGAGCAAGATCGGCATATTAGTAGTTACGATGTAGCTGAAGAACTGGGAATTGACCACAAAACAGTTTTGACCCATTTGAAGAAAGCTGCTTTATACAAAAAAGCTCGATATTTGGGTGCCACACGAGCTCACTCAAAGAAACTTAATGAACCGTGTACTCATTTGCGATTCATTATTGAGACGTAATGAAACCGAGCCGTTTTTGAAGAGATTGATAACTGGCGATGAAAAGTGGATGACGTACGACAAGAACGTGCGAAAAAGGTCGTGGTCGAAAGTTGGCCAGGCTTCACAGACTGTGGCCAAACCTGGCCTAACACGAAATAAGGTGATGCTGTGTGTATGGTGGGATTGGAAGGGCATTGTTTATTATGAGCTTTTACCGCCCGGCAAAACCATCGATTCTGATCTTTACTGCCAGCAATTGCCGGAATTGATCAACAGGAAGGGTGTGGTCTTTCATCACGATAACGCTAGACCACACACATCTTTAGCCACTCAGCAAAAATTAAGAGAGTTCGACTGGGAGGTCCTGGTGCATCCACCATATAGCCCTGACCTTGCGCCTTCAGATTTTCACCTGTTTTGGTCTCTGCAGAATTCTTTAGGTTCTGTAAGGTTGACCTCAAGAGAGGACTGCCAAAACTATTTGTCCCGTTTTTTTGATCAGTAGTCCCAAAGTTTCTACAGTATCGGGATAATGTCTCTGCCCACAAAATGGCAGAAAGTTATTCAACAAAACGGTACATATATATTGTAAATAAATGTAAATAAACTTTGAAAAAAATGTCTTGACTTTTCATACAAAAATACGAAAAGACTTTTTCCCCAACCTATTATAATCATAGTTGATAGTAATTGATTCTTAAGTCTAACTGTTAGAACAGTTTGTTTGGATATATTTTTTTTAACTTAATTAAATAAATACAATATACCTTGTAAAGAAATAAATATCATAAAAAACCTTTTTTTATGGTTTTACAATTACGGTATTAATAAAATATACTAAAATAAAAGTATTGAGTGTTTTCAAAGTGCCTATTACACTTAACAATTTAATATAAATATGTAATTATAAACTATGTAAACTATAAATATGTGTAAAAACTATTTAAAGACTGAGAAGTTAAGAGCAAGCAAAAGTATTTTTAAATTTAGTTTTAAAATTGTCAAACGTATTAATACTCAATATGTCAACGTTTGAATCGCGACTTTAGAGAGTATTATACTGACCAAGGATAAAAACAGATGATTGACGACCCAAATTGGTCCTAAAAAACTCATATGAAATATTTTATGGATTTGATGTCTAGGAAAAAAATAAGGTATAGTTAAAGGTGTATATGGAAGATGTATATCTTTTATCATACATAAAAGTTACTTGTAATAAGAGTACATAAGAAGAGAATAGGAGTTCCTTATTATATGCTAGTCTATGCTTCTCATATTTTTTTTATAAAAATCTATTTATCTAATTCCACTTGGAAACAAAAAAGGCGTTTTGGATTATGATTACATACTTGAATTATTGAGTATTGTCAATAATGAACAGAGGCTTTGAGGATCGTAAACTGTCACATTTGTGTTGATCTGTTTTATTGACGTATTGTATTTTTTGAGTGGGCTTAAGCAGCCTTACTTCTTATTTGTAACTGTGGTGAAGGCGCCTAGGTTGAAGCTAACTTAATTCAAACACCATCCAGAAGATCTTTTGATGATCTCAGCTCGATAAAAACAAATATTTAATCAAAAAATGCTTCATCATCTCAGCCCATTAACGTCCTACTACTGAGCACGAGCCTCCTCTCACATATACAGGAGGCCTACCGCCGATTTCGATGGATTACCGGTAATCCATCTAGATCAAACTTTGTTTTGCGTTCATTAATCCGTAGGCAGGGAATCTGCCGACAGCCCCCTCTCATTCATGACCTTCAGTCCGTGACAGACCAATAGGTAAATGGAGAACGCCATTTTGTTTCGATTTCCATGAGTTCGGCGGTACGACAGAATCCATTCGAAATCCATTTTGCCTTATAATCGATTGCCATCGAACTCGTTGGTAGGCCCCCAGGTGTGAGGGTAACAATGTAGATTTTTTTTTTTAAATCAAGCGTATTTAAGCAATATGTGTCATGAGGCAGCGATTACTATTAACCCTACACTAGGCACTGCCTTTCCTGTGGCGGTCAAGTGTACGTTAACAAATGTTTAGCGGGTGCCAGCAGTAATAAAAATATAAAGTCTGACTATATGTTAACACAGGAACACATGCATAATATCACACGTGTTTCCCCAAAGGGAAGGAAGCATATTATACGCCCAAATTTCGCTGGTTATATTCTTAGGCCCACGTAATACGTGTCGATCCTATTGCCGTTTATCGGGAACTTTTATGTTTGGCAAAGCTTCGTCGAGAAGCGCTCGTAGCTCCGCGGTGATCGGTGGTCGGAAAAGATCGCCGAAGTAAAGCAGAGTTTACAGAGGTCAGTCCTTGAATGGGTGACCGTTTGTATGGCATTTGATATCGAGCGCTTCCGTGCTTCGGAAGGCACGTTAAGCCATTGGTCCCGGTTATCACTCAATGTGGTATTCTTTAAGCCATGTTAGAGGCCTAAATGGGCGGCTTGAAAAATTCTAACAGCAGGACGCCATTCACCTGCCTCAGCCAATCCGCACTAGGTCTGCGTGTATGACCCAATACCCTCGCACCTTGGTATGTGAGAGGAGGCTCGTGCTCAGTAGTGGGACATTAATGTGCTGTCACCTCAGCTCATTAATGTCCCACTACTGAGCTGTGATGAAAGCTTCGTCCGTTTTTCGGCAGATGCACCAGTAAGGTAAGGTTGGCTTTGGTTCTTCAGATCTTGGTTGGATCCCTATACAACCTTTTGCAGAGGCAAGTAATCACGCTTATACTTTCTCAAGCCATCCAAAAAGCCAGCTAACTTGGCTTAACGACTACGAGTATATGTAGTATGTATGTAGGGATTGACCAAAATCTTAAAGTGGCTTCAAAAACACGAAAGCGCCTGATATTAAAAACCACATACACGGACAGCAATCCAAGGTCTGCCCTCTGTAAACTCAGCCTAATTTAATAATAGTTGAATATAATAGCTTTCTTTCATTTATCGACCGATACGGCGCGGAGGTCAGTATATCTACACTTCACTCCAGAAGTCGTGGGTTCGATTCCCACATAGGAAAAATCTTTGTGTGCATAAACATGAATATTTGTTCTGGGTGTTTTCCTATGTATATTAAGTATGTATTTACAAAAAAAAAGTATATAAGTATGTTTCTCCGTTGTTTAGTATCCATAACACAAGTTCTTAATGATACATATCTTGGAACTAAATAATTGGTGTAATTGTCAGAAAATATTTATTTATTTTTATTTAGTATCACATAGCTACGAAATCTTCATATATTTTTTGATAGAACCATGAAAATTCATTATTCTCAGTAAACATCCTATGTCAAGTAGGTATGTTCACACATTTCATCAAAATCAATTTGTAAACAAACAATACAAATGCACAATAGAAATGCACAATAGAAATGGCTCTAACGTCTATTACTTGGGTGATAATGAGACCTTATAGTAGTAAAAAATATCCCAAAATTTGATTGTCTTACCAATAATAACACTCGAACAATAGGACAGAGCTAGTGAGCTCTATTTTGACAAGTTATTAGGCGAAGTGTGATTGGTTTCGCAAAAGTCTAAGAGACTGTCTATATCTAAAAACAATTTATAAGTAACTAGCGGCCGTCCGCGACTTTTTACGCGTGACCTACATATAAACCTTCCTCTTGAAACAAAATCTGTTGCGTAGTTTTAAAGTTAAAAGCATACTTAAAGACAGATAGAGGATGGGGACCAGGGGACATTGTTTTATACTATGTAGTAAACCTACTTAACATTAAGTACATCTCAGGGAACAGGGGTGGCTGAAAACCAGCGCCGTCTAGTGTGTATACGCAGGACAGCACAAGCTGAGCCATCACCTTTTGCTCTCTGGACCTTCGTAATTAAAATTAAATTAAATTCTGGTTCCATTTTTAATATGTAGAAACTTTTTTTTAACCGTATTACAATAAATGATTTTTTCTTTTTTTTCTTTTCTTTTCTTCATTACAAACCTCAACCTACTTAAAGATAAATCCTTTTTTTTTAATTTGGTACAAATATCTTACAAAGGATTTAAAGATATAACTAAGTTAATGAAGCTCGCGTAACTTTGCGAGATTGAATAGTCAGAAACAATCAGCGAAGTTTAGCATAAATGAAAGAGGTCATTCCTTGGAGTGGTGATTATTTTTGTGTCATTTCATTCAAGCTCTTTCGTGATACGTGAACGTATCAAGGTACGTTTAAATATAGGACCTGATTATGACTTTAAGTAACAGGCATATGAACATACAAGTGAAAGGCACTGATAGGCATTACATAATATATAAACCATCAATGCAACTGGTATCCAGATTTATTGTGAATTCCAATCATTCCTATCTTTCAGCAAGCATCAGCCAAGAACAGATTTTAAAAGTAATAATAAATGAAAGTATTGTACCTTTCTGTTCAACTTTGGTGCCATCACTGGTCTCGTATGCATATTGGTATCCATCATCAGTCATTTCGTTTTTGTAGCTCAAGATCTCAGCGTTGGCTGAAGCACTGGCTGAAGCACTGGCAGAAGCACTGGCAGAAGCACTGGCTCCTGATGATGAAGCGAAAGCACCCTGCGCTCTGGAGGAAGCGAAGGGTGCTTGGAGTCCAGCGTTGGGTCCTCCTGAGGATCTTGCGTTTGGAGGCAGGTACACGTTATCCAGTTTAGCCGCGAAGGCCATAGACACAAGTGCTAAAGTGATAAGCTGGAATAATTTAAGGTATTGTGTTAATATAGATAGTGTACTATGAGAACAATTAAATATTTTGGTTAAGGTTATCGATTCTTCATGATCTGATCATCATATCCCAGCATTATCCCGGTTGCCTCAGACTTAAGCTTAGGGCCCAGGATCTATTAACTGGTTTAATCAGAATTTGCTGAATTTCAGGTGTTACATGGAGCGACTGCATCTCTGACTGAAACATCATACTGTGGTCGAACCAGCTGTCAGGATATTAGAATAAATAAATAAGGAATATAATAAACTGAACCTCTAAAAAATACTTTTTTGATCATCAAAAATACTGATCTAGCATCTAATAGGGGATTAGGTGCTCCATCAGAATTTTTTGATGTACAAAAAGGTTAGGTTAGGTTGGTAATTTATTAATTTTGATGACACATTAAATATGAGCCAATAAATAATATATATTCTCTTACAATCGCACCAATTATTTAGTTCCAAGATAAGTATCACTAAGAACTTGTGTTATGGATACTACAGAACGGATAAACATACTTAAATTCTTTTTTTTTGTAAATACACACTTAATATACATAGTAAAATACCCAGACCAGAACAAATATTCATGTTTATGCACACAAAGATTTGTCATGTGTGGGAATCGAACCCACGACCTCTGGAGTGAAGTGCAGGTATACTGACCTTCACGCCATATCGGTCGTCAAAGGCACTGACTTCCTAATAACGACTGCCATAGGTGTTCATGACAGCCGGGACCAACGGCTTAACGTGCTTTTCGAGGAAAGGAGTAAGCTATAATTCACGATCTGATATTGAATATAAATATTAGTAAACTGATTTAGATCATATAATAGAAAATTTTCTAAATATGTCCCTACGCTTGCTGAATTGATTGCTATTGCAAAAACATTGTTATAAAAAGAATATCAGCGGTATCACTAGCGAGTCGTTGAAGACCCTCCCTTATCTCTTAGGAAAACTTTACATACATATAGCATGCTTAAAGGAACATCGACCCATTAATAGATAGGTCAGGTTTGAGTTACGCACTTATACGGTCTTTCTATTTCTTACTGAGATCGAATCAATGTTAATCAAGCGTTCAAAACACAAGCAGAATTACTAATCAATAAATCGGTAATGCGCTTACAAGAAGGACAAGTATTCTTTAGAAGATCTTCTTTTGTGATGTCCCAAAAAATCGTCTTTTTTGAGTTAAGTCACTATTCCATTAAGCATGCGAAATATATATATATATACAATCACGCCTATTTTCCCGAAGGGGTAGGCAAAGATTTGCCCACACTTCGCCAGTTGTATTGTTGGTTCCACGCAATAGGTGGTGAGCCTATTGCCGCTTACCGGGAACTTTAATATTGCCAGAGCCTCGTCCGATGATTGTGATGATGATGATGAGTGGTGCACCACTTGCAGGTGAGGTTAGCTTGGGCTCCTAAGATGGTAGTAGTACACCCGAAAAACTTTATATGTAATTTATCTATGATATTTCAATTCCATAAATAACTAGTTGATTCTGATTATTGCTTAGTGTTAAACGCCTTTTTAAATACGCCTCTTAAGGAACACTTCGAATAAATTAGTTAAGTGATCCATATTCACATATCAGAAATCTATAAAAACACTACTGTTTTTATGTTTACAAGTGTTCTTGTCTACTTAAAATTTTACTTTACAAGGAATACAGCCGGCGAAATTCGTACCATGTTATGATACCCCACAAATGTAAGAGGAGTCTTAGAAGTGGCACTCCAGCACACAAACAAGCAATATTAACAAATAAACACTAAGGGGTTTTTAAAATAAGGCAAATATTAGTAAATGTATCATTGTAAAATGAAAAAATAAGCAATACTATGAAACCCTGAAATAACTCCACAATTCACTGCATATCCTTTCACAAACACTTTCATAATAAATAACACTTAATATTTATTTCAAATTAACACCAATATGCTTATTAAATAAGCACATCGCTACCACAGCTGTTAGCAAAAACTGAAGGTAGATTTTAATATATTAAAATTTGTAATAATTATTGTGTACACGTAAATAAAGTTAAAAGCGCGAGTTAAGTATGAAATTAAACTATAGCAAATACTAACATATTTCATTTTAGAAGTTCACACAAGGAATGATGGTAGAGAAATGTGACTGCCGTATAATTTTCAACCATTTTATACCAAACCTCGGCTCACTTTAATATTAGAGCGAACATCTATCGGTATGTTACTATTGAAACCGTCCCTTCACGTGCGTCCATCTTTAAACGCACGAGAATAGAGCTTACTAGCAGCGCCCTGCGGTTTTACCCGCGTGGTCTCCGTTCCCGTGGAAATATCGGGATAAAGAATGTCCTATATGTTAGTCCAGGACTGCAGCTATACACGTACAAAGTTTCATCACAGTCGCTCCAGTAGTTTTAAAGAGTAACAAACATCCATCCACACCTACAATATTAGTAGGATAGTCTTTCGGGCTATTTTTCAACATATAAGTGAACTAGTGGATCGCTTGCGACTTCGTCCGCTTGATACATATTAGATTATATAGCGCATCTTGTTTAAGTAACTTTAAATATCATATTTATATCAGCTAACAATAAGTCTAACAAAATAGTTTCACGCTTTTAGTTTCAAAAACAATGACTTTCTACATAAACTTGTATTCCTCCTTTTTTTTTTTGATTTATTTCGGTAACAAAATGCATTTACGCACTGTCTCCCGGCCAAAAGGGGAGGGAAGGTTCCACACCACCGGGAGGGGGTGTGGGGCTCACTGCGGGCAGACGCGACCGCCGCTGCGCAGTCCTACCTACTAAAAATCTTCCGACGACGCCCACCGCTATTGAAGAAGGGGCGGGGGGCCAGCACCAGGACATTTGTAGTTTCTGGCACCCTGCCTGCGGCCAACGTCCCCCGGATCAGAACCGGGAGGACCTCCTCAGAGAGGCGCAGTGTGTCGTATAGCTAGACGGAAGGGGCCCCCTGCCCCCGCCCGCTGCGCCAACGGCGTAGCCGGAGAGAGAGCTGGTACCGCTCCCTCTCCCGCTCCGCGGCCTCCTTCTGCGACATCACCACTTCGCAGAAAAAGGCCATCGCCTCCCATGCCGTCTCGCTGACGACCATCTTTTGCATGATGGTCGGCAGTGAGAGAACCACTCCACCCAGGGCCGCGGCCAACGTCGACCGCGGCCCCGAAACTTGTATTCCCTATTTCTACCCCTTACAGCCATTTTTTCTTAGTATAAAATAGCCTATGTCCTTATGTCGGCTCTGGAATATTTCTTTTTCAAATTTCATTGAAATTGTTTCTGTAGTTTTGGCATGGAAGTGAGACAGACAGACAGAGTTACTTTCACATATATAATATTAATATGGTTATTATAAATAAAAAATGTGTATCAATTAATTAGTTAACAAATTTAACTATATATATTTATATAATACTAAAGATATATGTATATAAACTTTATTAATGGTTAATTGAAGGTTAAAATTGTTATTAGGTGGAGTTAATCAACTTTATAATTAATTGCACATGCTGATAAAATATACCCACCAACTTGATTATTTGTATTAAAAATTTTCTTAATGTGTTTTAAATTTTTCATACATTTGTCATCTCATCATGAGTTCACTTTAAAAGTAATTCAACAGACGACATTTTTACCATAAGGCATTCTCAGCCAGTTAACCTAGCAGAAAACTTTTCATATAATGTACTAAAGTTATTAGCTTTATACGAGAAGTGCAGGTTATCCCTCCAGTTAGATTGTTCCTAATAGGGCTTTCAACTTTACGACTACTAAGTAAATTAATAGCTTGAACAGCTTAAAGCGACTTCTGCAAAATGTACACAGTCTTTGCAATAAAGATCTATTCTATTCTATTCTGATTATCGTGACGTGACGTATCTTTTAAAAAGGTGTCATGGACATGTGCTGCTGGTAATAGACTATACTGATATTTTACATGGACTTCTTGATGTGATGTTGCACTGTTTTGTTTTATTTATCAACCTAATGCGTGCGACGACCGATGGGGCGTTACCCTTTCCCAGGTTCTGCAATGGCGACCGCGAACCGGCAAACGTAGAGGGCGGCCTCCCACGCGATGGACCGATGATCTGGTCAAGGCGGCGGGAAGCCGATGGATGCAGGCGACTCAGGATCGCTCTATGTGGAAATCTATTGGGGAGGCCTATGTTCAGCAGTGGACGTCAGATGGCTGAGATGATGATGATGCGTGCGTATGACCGGTGTGGTACCGGCCTAAAATACTGCTACACACTCATCACACAGGGAGTCTTCAGAGTCTTCGGATAATAGGCAGCAGCTTCATTCTGCGTACTGGCTTGAACTGCGATCAACAACCTGCCTACCAAGGTGGTGATTACGAGCACATATCCTCAAGAGAGTGTAGTCTATTCTTTTAAATAATGACTTTTTGCTTTCAGTCAGTGTCAAGTTATAGATATATTAATAACATTTTATTCACAGTAAATAAGAATAAGTGGTGATGTCCTCCCCCTAAACATCTAGGGTTCTCAGTAAAGATTTGGGACTACACTATTTTTTAATGTGATGTTGCAATGTTTTGTTTTATTTACCAACACCCATGTACGGTCACAAACACTTAACGGTTAATAATCCACCGTTATTACACATTAATGTTCGAAATATCAAACAAAACTGCAGACATGACGCTTCACTTTCCCGCCCGATTGTTGATCCCAAATGTTATTTAACTATATCTTATTTTAGATAATTTAAATTACTCGTAGTATTGATGCATTCGACTTCTATTTAAAGAGAAGAAAATTCTCAGCATGTCTTTCCATCAACTTATCACTCCTGAGCTCAGGCCTCCTTGACTGGTGGGAGGGACTTGGGTCATACTCCTCCACGCAGACCCCGTGTGGATTGTCGAAGGTAGCTGCTAACAGGGCAAGTTTGGCTTAACGATTACCACACTTAGTAATAAGTGGGATAATCATTTTAACATTTTTTCCTCGTAGCGGACCTTGGGATTCATAGCAGAGTCCTGAGCGAAGCAGGACAGGATGTACTTAGTTCACCTACTCTCATACACATTTGTGTGCATGACTGCAAGAGCAATTACATAAACTAAATCAACATTACCAGTCATATATATTTCCTCAATTTTATTGCCACTCATAAAAAAACAAATAATAAATAAATGTATACCACTTTGGCTTAGCAGTTAGTTAATTGAGATTAATCGCATCTATCAATATCAACCAGCAATCAACTGCACGGCTAATTGTGTTGACCTTTCAGATTTGTTCGACTATTTTGGACTATTTTTCATATAATGCCATTAAGAATATGTTCTTTAAGTACTTATTATATCAGCCTTATTAGTTCCACTGCTGAATATTGGCCTCCTCAATAGGGATGTAGTACTCAACTAAGTTCCAATTGGTCAAGCGTGTTTTAACCCCGCATTTTGGTTCTAATTCGTCAAGTAATATAAAAGTATTGATTATCCAAATCTAAATTTTGTTTCGATTTGCCAAACCTTATTTTTGTTTCAACTGGTCAAGGCAATAAAAAGTTCTGATTCGTCAAATGCTGATATAGCGTAAGTATCTAATATTGTTAATAAATAAAAGCCATCATATCTGGTAAACTGTTTATTTATATAGGTATAACTAATATAAAATGTAATCAAAAATTAAAAATCGTAGGTATAAACCAAAAAATCAAATCCGTATAATAATTGTACCTAATTAAATGAAAAATATGTCAAAATTATATAAATCAAGTGTAATTGGCGTTGGAATCAAGCTATTTACGGTTTCCTAAAAAAATTAAAAAACATGAATTATGTCTTATAGAAGTTCAATTTTCTTATTGAATTTAAACATTGGTAAACGGATATGTTGACATATTTTTCATTTAATTAGGTACAATTATTATACGGATTTGATTTTTTGGTTTATACCTACGATTTTTAATTTTTGATTACATTTTATATTAGTTGTACCTATATAAATAAACAGTTTACCAGATATGATGGCTTTTATTTATTAACAATATTAGATACTTACGCTATATCAGCATTTGACGAATCAGAACTTTTTATTGCCTTGACCATTCGAAACAAAAATAAGGTTTGGCAAATCGAAACAAAATTTAGATTTGGATAATCAATACTTTTATATTACTTGACGAATTAGAACCAAAATGCGCGGTTAAAACACGCTTGACCAATTGGAACTTTCTTTGTGTTTGACGAGTTGAGTACTACATCTCAATAGGCTATACTATTAACCTGTACAAGCGGAATGATGGCACTTCAAGCCAGTACGCAGGATGTCACTGCTGCTTATCATCCGGTAGGATTTATCCTCGACGATTCTTATATCTCACGGGGTAGATCAGAAGGGGTTCCACTATTCCAGGCCAGTACCACACGGCACGGAATTCAATCTTAACTAAATCAAAAAAAACAGTATTATATCTTCCATATTACCGACCGATATATCGGGTGTTCTCCTATATATAATAGGTTGGGGAAAAAGTCTTTTCGTATTTTTGTATGAAAAGTCAAGACATTTTTTCAAAGTTTATTTACATTTATTTACAATATATATGTACCGTTTTGTTGAATAACTTTCTGCCATTTTGTGGGCAGAGACATTATCCCGTTACTGTAGAAACTTTGGGACTTCTGATCAAAAAAACGGGACAAATAGTTTTGGCAGTCATCTCTTGAGGTCAACCTTACAGAACCTAAAGAATTCTGCAGAGACCGAAACAGGTGAAAATCTGAAGGCGCAAGGTCAGGGCTATATGGTGGATGCACTAGGACCTCTCAGTCGAACTCTCTTAATTTTTGCTGAGTGGCTAAAGATGTGTGTGGTCTAGCGTTATCGTGATGAAAGACCACACCCTTCCTGTTGATCAATTCCGGCCGTTTTCTCTCGACTGCTTCCTTTAATCTCATCAGTTGCTGGCAGTAAAGATCAGAATCGATGGTTTTGCCGGGCGGTAAAAGCTCATAATAAACAATGCCCTTCCAATCCCACCATACACACAGCATCACCTTATTTCGTGTTAGGCCAGGTTTGGCCTCAGTCTGTGAAGCCTGGCCAACTTTCGACCACGACCTTTTTCGCACGTTCTTGTCGTACGTGATCCACTTTTCATCGCCAGTTATCAATCTCTTCAAAAACGGCTCGGTTTCATTACGTCTCAATAATGAATCGCAAATGAGTACACGGTTCATTAAGTTTCTTTGAGTGAGCTCGTGTGGCACCCAAATATCGAGCTTTTTTGTATAACCAGCTTTCTTCAAATGGGTCAAAACTGTTTTGTGGTCAATTCCCAGTTCTTCAGCTGCATCGTAACTACTAATATGCCGATCTTGCTCCACTCTTTCAAAAATGGCGTCCATTTTATTCGTAACAGGGCGACCAGAGCGAGGTGCATCTTTAACATCAAAATTTCCGGACTGAAAACGTTTGAACCAAATTTGTGCTACTCTTACTGACACTGCATCAGGTCCATAAACATCACAAATTTTTTTCACTGCTTGAGTTGCATTTTTGCCTTTTTTATAATAAAATTTTAAAATGTATCGAATTTCTTCATTAGATTCACTCATTTTTACGGAGAGAAAAACAAATGAAAAATAGCGGGAAACAACTTTTTTTTTTTTTTTTTTTTTTCTTTATAATGGAACCTTTTTAATGTTACCAAAACCAGCCAGACACAAATAGTACAGTCAAAAAAATTTTATAATAAGTTTATACCTACGTTATACGAAAAGACTTTTTCCCCGACCTAATATTAAGTATATAATTACAAAAAAAAAGTATTTAAGTATGTTTATCCGTTCGTTAGTATCCATAACAGAAGTTCTAAATGATACTTATTTTGGAATTAAATAATTGGTGTGATTGTTAGACAATATTTATTTATTTATATCTGCTCTTTACTTTAGAGGTCGTGAGTTTGATTCTCACATAAGACAAATCTTTGTGTGCATGTAAATGAATATTTGTTCTGGTCTGGGTATTTTTCTATGTATATAAAAAGAAAGAACAAACACAAAAGCTCAGCATGCAATGCGTATCAATCATGATGACTTCAGTCACTGAAATAAACTTTTTTATTTTTGTGTGAGTGTCCATAACACAAGGTCTTAGTGATACTTATTTTGGAATAATTGGTGAGATTGTAATAGAATATTTCTTATTTTTATTTTTAGTTCTAAACTACATCCTGACCCGTCTATAGTCTGTAACAAGTCTCACATTTTCTTGCCCAATTCACAGGCGAACACAATACGAGTATACTGTACCAACAAGCCTTGAATTATTCTAATTAATTGTCAAACGTACACAGAAACGACATAGTTCTACGTGTGTAATATTTTTATCGGAGGAGGCAATCTGAATTTAATTTGAAGTTCTCTTAGGTATTCTTTGCGCCATATATTCACATTATTGTTATTGCAAATAAATAAAATCTGTTAATAATTAATAAAAATATAGTTTAAAAAATTGATACTGTTAAAGTTTATTTGTTTTAAAGAATTGATCTTTTTATTAAATGTGAAATGAAACTAAAACGGTTTTTATATAAGGAGTTTCTCTTTTTACTGTATTCTATGAAAAAGCTGTATCAAGTTGGTATGAGTTCAAACCTCACATGAACCCACTCTTAAACAAAGGCAGTAAGCTTAGCCCAATGGGTTATCATCGATCAAAAGAAAAGAAAAAGCTATAAATAAATAAATTTAAGAATTATAAATATTCCTGACACTTACACCAATCATTTATCTAGTTCCAAGATAAGTATCATTAAGAACTTGTGTTATGGATACTAAATAACGGATAAACATACATTAATACTTTTTTTATGTAAATACATACTTTGTACATAGGGAAACACCCAGACCAGAACATATATTCATATTTATACACAAATATTTGTCCTGTGTGGGAATCGAACCCACGACCTCAGGAGTGGAGTGCGGGTATACTCGCCACGACGCCATATCGTTCGTCTCATAGCTATAGTTATAAATATATAATATTTGTTGTTGTTGTTTATAAAGATCTTTAAAAACAACTTTGGATTTATAACCAGAGGACCGAGAAGTTTGTATAATGGTAAAATATCTTACCCCATCCCATTTTTATTAAAATTAATGCTTAACTAGAATTGCATAGAGCTCTTTGTACCAAGAATCTGTTCAGTAGCTCATCACCGTCTCAGCTTATTACCATCCAACTACTGGGCTCAGGTCTCCTCGTACAAGCTAAAATGAAAGACATAAGGGATAAATTATGCCTCCACCAGTGTAGCCTTGCGAAGGCAGGACTCTGGCGTCCTCCTGTTTTATGATATAATTATAAAACTGTCCAATAAAGCTCTATCTTGGCTTAAGGATAAAAACATAAATAGATAATCGAGTCCAAAAGCTGAGAGTGCGTTTCGAAGCAGAGGAAGCCAAACTATCGGTCATCCAACTAAGAACTAGAACCTGCTTGCTAAGCCGGGGAGATTGTTACTGAACATATTGTTTATTAATTTAGCTTCATACTATTATTTTCCTTAGTTTCTTGCATGCATCTCATTAGTTACTACATACTAAACTGTATGGGAGCTGCACTAAATTACCATTACATTGCAACATGAACAAACACAAAAACTCAGCATACATTGCGTATTAATCATGATGACTTCAAGTTAAACAAGGTATGAAGACGGCAATGTACACCAAAGTCCTTCTAATTTTGACTGGCATTACGAAATCTAGAGTAGGCTTCTTACTGCTATCACGACTCTAATGTTTTCTTTACCAAGCAATTATTTCGTATCCTTTTACTATTTAATTCCATTCCAAAATCAACCTTACTTCTAAAGACGATCAGCTTAAAATCGATTGTCTTAGATTTTGGCTGACGTTTAAGGAGTGGTTAAGAGAATTAAGTCTTAAAGTGTGGTGATAGATTTGTTATTTGATTGGGACAGGTTTTGAGATGAACTTTTCGTGATAGGATATAGATCACATGCCTACTGAGGGCTAGGCCGGAACTTGGATCACGAATAGGAGCAATCGTCTTTAGATGTATTTTGCAATCGTTTTTAGGTCCTTTTGAATTTTATCGACAGAGTTCCTGCGAAATATTATGTCAGTGAAAGGCATTTCGGTTCACGCGGGCTCAGTGTGAATTGGAGAGGTAAATGTGTAGATTTCTATTGATTTTTAACTATTATCAAATATTGTGATAACTGGGACCAACTTATTAACAGGACTGACGGATTGACGGACTGACGGACTGACGGACTGACGGACTGACGGACTGACGGACTGACGGACTGACGGACTGACGGACTGACGGACTGACGGACTGAGACGGACTGACGGACTGACGGACGGACGGACTTAAAGTGTCTTTATAAGAAGCGCTCAATGTCAACACAAACAATCTTACATTAAAAGACACAAAAACTAATAACACATTTATGGATAAAAGCTCTCCTAAACGAACAAATCTGGTGTATTGGGATCCTACCAAGATTTTAGGATCCCAAACCTACCTCACCTGCAAGTGGTGCACCTGCCGATCAACGGACGAGGCTCTGGCTATCACAAATGGTTCCGGTAAACAGCAATAGGCTCGCCATCTATAACGTGGGATTAATATTATAACTGGCGAAATGTGGGCGTTTAATATGCCTCTGCCTACCCCTTCGGGGAAATACAAGTGATAATTGTGCACATAACTTCGAAAAGTCATAGGTGCGGCCACCAGGGTTTAAACCGTAGACCCTATGAATTAAAAGTCGATGGGTCTCGTCGTCTGGGCTATCGTCGCTCTCAAGTTGGATATTCATAGTAACACATTTTCATAATTATACCGTTATGGCCGATAAAGATTTGTAAATGATATTTATTTCTAATGGTTTTCGAACATCGGTCACTAACCCTAGTTATAGCTATATCTATATAAAACATCATTCGGTCTCTCTTAACAGTAAACAAAAAAAATGTGATGACGTTTTAAATAAAAATTTGAACTGCTGTGCAAGCCGTCCTAAGAGCGTTATTTTTAAACTAATACTGATTATGCACTGACTAGATCCGGCAAAAATTTCGCCGTATTTTTTCGACTTAATTCACAATAAGTTTGTAACAATAGTAGTAGATGCTGATATGATAATCATCATCAGATGATAATGATACCCTAGTAAGAGGTATAAAAATAACAATTTAAAAAATCTGCGAGTGAGTATGTTATGTATGTGTTAAACTTGGGTGCTGAGGGATTCTACTATTATCTGGTGATCCCCAGCCAACTTCACCTGCAAGTGGTACACCCACCGGCGAGCCTCTGTCAAACATAAAAGATCCCGTTAAGTGGCAATAGGCTCGCCACCTATTACGAGAGTCTAAAAAAATAGTTGGCGAAACGATTGCGTTTCATATGCCTTTGCCTACGCCTTTGGAAAAACAGGCATAATTGTATGTATGTATAATAATTCTTGCAAGGCTTCTGCACACCCTATAAATATCTTATCCTACTATAATATTATAAACGTGAAAGTTTGTATGTGTGGATGAATGTTTGTTACTCTTTCACGCAAAAACTACTGGAGCGACTGTGATGAAACTTTATACGTGTATAGCTGCAGTCTTGGACTAACATATAGGACACTCTTTTTCCCGATATTTTCACGGGAACGGGAACCACAGGGCGCTGCTAGTCTTATATTTATTATAAATAAGATATTTGGGCGTAAGAGTATGTTAATCTTATGAAAGCTCTCATAAAAATTGAGAAATGTAATTGATTATCTTCCTATCGCATTTATCACTCAAATACGCTGCCAAAGTATCAAGAAACTATGAATTGTTGTTGCGTAATATTTTAATATTGCGCGCACATCACCGCGCATAATATATTGGATGTCTAGTACATATAAATTTGATATAACATAGTCGACATTAAGTACTTACTGCCAATAGATCTTATTGAACAATTGTGGAAGATCATTCTGTAGATAAAAAGAAAGCTAAGATTTAACAAGACTTTTAAGGTTCCGTAGTTCTGTAGCGACAATAGCCCAGTTGCGAGATATATTATACTTACCCATATATTATACTTCTTATTGAAAGGGTCTCGGGTTCAAACCCTGGGGGCCTTCCGCCGAACTTACTGGCAATCGATTAGGCAAAATCAATTTTGCTTTGATTCTGTCGTACCGCCGAACACATGGAACTCGATACAAGATGGCGTTCTCCATTTAGACACAAATTGTGGCAATAGGTTCGCCATCTGTTACGTGGAACCAACTATTTATGATTGGCGAAGTGTGGGCGTATAATCTCTTCCTCTGCCTACCCCTTCGGGGAAACAGGCGTGAATGTATGTACGTATGTATATAATTTGCAATGAACGTTACATGATAATGTAATCAATTAAGTTATAATTTAAAGTTTTTGTCAAATTTAAACAGTATGCAGTTACAATTAAATAATAAATTCACAAAGAAATATAGTTAATTTTGCTACAATTTTTTTTTAAATATTGGCAATTTTTTAAAAATATTTTCATTAGTAGCAAGGTACTGGCAACATTAATCGAACTGTTTCTTTATAATCTAGAACGTTCCCGCGATATAAAATCGTGACTGCATATTTCAGCTGCTGTCGAAATACCACAGTCGTAAAATACGAAAACTGTAATACCTACAGTATAGTACTTAAATTACTTTGGCGCGATGTTAATGCCTTTGAATGTAGGTGTAAAACTATCATTGTATATCGTGTGGTTTAGGACCTACAAAGTATTCTTTTACTTCATGCCACGCCAGATTGTGTTGAAGAAGGCGACTGGGAGAATAGGAACTCTTCTAGTGTTAATGTGGGCAATATGTCGCTGGTTGAAGGGGAAGGTGGATATCACTGACTTTCAGAAGCTTAGCAAGGTGTCGGGGCTGATGGGATTCCAGATGGATTTCGGGCATCCATTCCATATAAAAATTTATCAACATTAATAAATAAACACACCGGAGCATAGACTAGTAGGACGAAATAATGTTGATACTTTGATGTGAGCAATGCAACGGGTGGGTAAATAATACAGCTCATTTTTTTTTATTTGCGCATATAAATTTATTGTCTTAACAACCTTTTTATAACATTAGAAACAGTTGTTTCTAATTGGCATCGATCTGCTCTTCCTCGGGACGACGTATACCGGCAAAAAGCACTTCTCTTAAAAATTTACTAATTTTGGTAACGAAAAGTCATGGTCCTTTTGTATTAATCCAACTTTACAGCACATAGACATTTCTTTTTCGCTGAAACATAAAAGCGAAAAGGCAAGATTTTTTTTTATTATGATTATTTTCACAAATTTTCACAACGATGCCTTCCTGCTGCTGCAGTTGCTCTTTAGCGGACCTTTCATTGCTTTTACCATATTTTATTAAATATTTCATTAAGTCAGCGATATATCCCATTGAAATAGTTTTTCGTAGCTCCATGATGCTAGGTGTTCAACAATCATCTAGGACCGTAGGATGGGTGACCGTTTGTGTCGCATTTATTATTGAGCGCTTCCGTGCTTGCGGAGGCACGTCAGGGTGTTGGCCCTGGTTAAAATTCGCATGCTCAATGGAATATAGACATAACTCAAAAAAGACTATTTTCGGGACATCACAATAGAAGATCTTCTAAAGAATACTTGTAAGCGCATTAAATTTATACTGATTTATTGATTAGTAATTCAGCTTGTATTTTGAACGTTTGATCATCATTGAATCGATCTCAGTAAGAAATAGAAAGACTGTATAAGTACGTAACTCAAATCGGACCTATCTATTAATGGGTCGATGTTCCTATAAGCATGCGACATGTCGTAGTCGTTAAGCCAGGGACTATTAGTCCGGGGTCTGCTTGGTAGAGACTGACTTAAGCTTCTCTCTCTCTGATTTGTGTAAGGAGGCTCGTGTCCAGTAGGTATCGATACTAAACAAACGGATAAACAAACATAAATACTTTTCTTTATACATACATATTTTATACATAGAAAAACACCAAGACCAGAACAAATATTCAGTGGGAATCGAACCCACGACCTTAGAAGTGGAGTGCGGGATTACTCGCCACCTCGCCATTTCGGTCGTCTAGAATGTATTTATCTATTTTAATTTAATTGCATATAAGAAGAGAATAAATCATAAATTTACATAAAAGATTAATTTACATCGCAGATTATACCTAGCAGGATTATTTGCACTTCGAAGCTATAATTTGGCAATTATCTAAAGGAAACGATTAGTTTAACATTATTTATGGCTTCAAATTTACTAAAACTAATAAGGATCTGCGCAGACTGAGAGAAGCGTAGCGTCTTTCAAGTCTTTGCACGTCAAAAAGGTGGGATCAGATCATTAACTCCGGAAGAAGACACTGATAATAGAAAATTTATTGTCCCACGCAAATATAAATTAAATGTTCTGGAGGTCCGCCAAAGAGGCCGCAACCTCAGCTATCTATTGAGGTATTTTTAAATTTAATTATTTTAAAAATTTTGACATTTGGAATTTTATTTTCAAAACTTTTTTTTTTCTTTCTTTTCAATAATGGCTTCGTGCGTCTAGCACATTTAGCCAGTGTCAAGTAAGTGATATATTAATAATATATAATTCATAGTAAATGAGAATGAGTGGTGATAAAGATGATAAATGGTAAATGGTAAATGAGATACCCTCCCCCAAGCCCCTTGAGTCCTCAGTAAAGATGTGGGACTATACTGAGATCTCACATGGGCTCTCTCTGCCTTTGGTCAGAGACTTTATATATCCTGTATGTAAAATATCATTATATTTATTTAAACATAAACACTCGAATTAATATCAGTTTTAGAAATTAAAAATCATTAAGTTATGTCCAACTGAACTACCCTATTTTACCATCTGCAAGTGCACCACTTCCAGATGAGGTGAGGATGAGGTGCTTCTTAGTATTTGATTGGATCTCTATACACCTTGATAGAATGTGAAAGCGAGCGGTACAGCATAGTCAAGTCAGGTCAAAACTATGCTTCATTCAAGTACATATAACATATTGATATAATAATTAGTAAGAGTGAGAACCAAAAAAATATTAATACAAAATTCAATTTCAAACAAAACCCAAAAAAATAGTCAAATAAAAAAAAATTAAACAAAAGTACTCTAAAAAGTTTCGACAGGGACTTCTTGGCGGGAAAGTGAAGCGTCATGTCTGCAGTTATGTTTTATTTTCTGAAATTTGTGATATTTCGAACATTTATGTGTAATAACGGTGGATTATTAACCGTTTGTTTAAAACACTTAGTTTGTGAACGTACATGAGTGTTGGTAAATGAAAATAACAGTGCAACACAATAGTATCCTAACTTTTAAGTCAAATCTAAAACAGTACCTTATGAAAGAACAATTATATAACGCACAGCACCTTTGAGGTGGCGCATTGTGAATTTTGTGTATGTTCTGTTTTTATTTATTTTTTTTTCTTTATAATAGTTTTTCTGTTCAGTGTTATGTGCTTTTCTGTTCAATGATTTTTATTTAATTTTTTTTTTTGTTTTTTTGTGTTGTCATTTGGTTTTACTGTCGAATTTAATTTACTTACCTGTTGTTTGCCTAATAATTTTGTTTTTGTGGTCTGATTGGAGCCACTGAAAATCAGCGTCTTGACATTTCTTTGTCAGGGCATGAGCTGAGTGGCATCCATTTCGATAGCAATGTGCTCTTTTAGTTTTAGTTTCTTTTTTTTTGTAATATTCATGGTGTAAAATTGCTCTGAATAAACATTTACTTTACTTTACTTTACTTTACATCACTTTCAAGAAGTCCATGTGAGATCTCAGTATAGTCTAACATCTTTAGTGAGAACTCAAGGGGTTTAGGGGGAGGGCATCTCATTTACCATTTATCATCTTTATTACCACTCATTCTTATTTACTATCATTTATACGTTATTAATATATCTCTTACTTGACACTGGCTAAAAGTGCAAACCGCATAAATCCATTATTTAAATGAAAAAAAAAAACGTTTTAGCTCAGCGTCGGCCGATCGCTAAAGTCATGACCTGCCCAAGTGGTATACGACCTATGTCCAATTATTCAGACACCTCCAGCGATCACATAATAAAACGCGAGAGAAAGATGCATTACATAAAAACTAGTGATTCCGCGTGAAGTTCGTTTATATCGCGCATCTTGTTTAGGTAACTTTGAATATCATACTTATATCAGCTAAGAATAAAGCTAAAAAAAAGTTTAATTTTAACGTTGATCTCCTATTTCTACTACTTTTAACCATTTACCCGCATTTAAAAGTAGCCTATGTCTCTCAGTCTCTAGTCTATCCAGTGTACCACATTTCATTTAATTTGGTTCAGTAGTTTTGGCGTGAAGGCGAAATAGACAGAGTAACTTTCGTATTTCGGGTGTATAGGGATCCTACCAAGATCTAAGGAGCCCAAGCCAACCTCATCTGCAAGTGGTGCACCTGCCGATCAACGGACGAGGCTCGTGCAAATATAACAGTGCCCGGAAAACGGAAATAGGCTCACAACCTAATACGTGGGACCAACTATATAATTGGTGAAGTATAGGCGCATAAAATGCCTCTGCCTACCCCTTCGGGGAAAAAGGCGTAAATGTATGTATGTATCTTTTTTTAACTTAGAAGCGCTAGTAGCTCCGCGTTGCTTTGTGGTTGGAAACGATCACCGAAGTAAAGCAGAGTTTATAGAGGTCACACCTTGGATGGGTGACCGTTTGTGTGGAATTTATATCGAGCGCTTCGGAAGGCACGTTAAGCCATTGGTCCCGGTTATCACTAAATGTGGTAGTCGTTAAGCCATGTTAGAGGCCTAATTGGGCGGCTTGAAAAATTCTGACAGCAGGACGCCATACACCTGCCTCCGCCAATCTGCACTGGGTCTACGTGGTGGAGAAGACCCAATACTCTCGCACCTTGGTATGTGAGAGGAGGCTCGGGCTCAGTAGTGGGACGTTAATAAACTTGATGCAACTTTCGCATTTATATTATTAAGTATTGATTAAAAACGAGATGCCAAAATATCTTATTAACCAATATTTGTATAGTATTTCGAATGTGGAGTTTCGAGACGTCATCCTAAGCTCTTTGTAATGTTAATTGATATTGCAACATATGTTTGTAGTTACGGTCAGGAGGCGTTTACATTTGAGTGGTGAAGCTTGAACCTTGACATTTGGTGTGTGGTATAAGTTGTAAGCGTTTTAATCTGTAAGATTAAAGGAATAATTTATTTTTTAAGTAGAACATACAATTGTCGTCACAAAATTGTCGATAAGGTTGCAAACAGCGTTAAGCACTTAGAAATGCATTTATAACATTATAGATAATCTTAAGTCATTTGGATAGGACTAAATTTTTCAAAAACTCTAAGCGATACCAGTCACGCATGACTAAATAAAATTTATATTACGCATAACATAAATTTTATTTTTTGCAGGGTAACAAAATACAAAATACAAAACTATTTCTATCGTTTACAATAGGTACTTATTTCTAAATTTGCATCTCGTTAATAACGGAGCACCAACACAAAATTTGATTCACATACTATACTAAGATTAATATAATTCATTATTTTACTAATTTAATTTTTTTAAAAGAAGCAAATCAATGTCTTCAGGACATTAAATACTTATTGAAAAAGAGTGTAAGTTAAATATGTCAGGGTTCTCACATAAAATATTAAATTATCTACATATTCGCAACGTGGTAACGGTGGGACTCGCCGCTGCGAGAGCGTTGGGTGCATCTACATGCTGTGAAGTAACCATCGGTACGTTATATTTTATTATATTAGTTAAGATAGAATATGTTTTACTAACACTAGATCTTAAGTCTTTCACTGTTACTAATAAACTTTTATGGATGTTAATCCGAAATAAAGATTTTTATTATTATTATTATATTCGTATCAATGGGCTATTTTCTGATACATTATTTGTAGCGAATATATAAAAATAATAAAATAAATAAATATTATCCGACAATGACACCAATTATTTAGTTCCGAGATAAGTATCATTAAGAACTTGTGTTATGGATACTAAACAACGGATAAACATACTTAAATACTTTTTTTTGTAAATACATACTTAATATACATAGGAAAACACCCAGACCAGAACAAATATTCATGTTCATGCACACAAAGATTTGTCCTGTGTGGGAATCGAACCCACGACCTCTGGAGTGAAGTGCAGGTATACTGACCTCAACGCCATTTTTTATTTTATTATTATATATACCTCAACGCCATTTTTTATATTATATAAAATAAATCAACAGACAGCGTTTCACTTGTGAATTGGGACATATAAAACTACTTATCACATAACGGCTCCTAATTAAAATAATGTAATCATTTGAGTGATATTAGAAGTGCATCGTTACAGCTTGGATGTAATTGGCACTTGTCAATGAAGACATTGGGCAATAAGTGATTGTGTTATTAATTAATGCTTGGAACATTTTTGAAGCGCAATACGCAAACTAATTAATAATGTGAACTTACCAAATTTAAAGAATACTTTATTGCATTCACATAATATTCATAATTACATAACGTCGTTTAAATTCTATGCCCACATAACTATGTTTTTGGCAGTTTTGACATTCTGATGCCATTCGCTAAGGAATCGAAAGACGTTTCTTTATTCAGAGTCAAGATACGACCAATAAAAACCTTTCAAAATACGGAAAAGTAACAGCACGACAACCAATCAGTTTGACTGGCAGTCTGGATTATTTTAAATACATTAAAGAGATTATATATACATTATACATTACCGACATAGCGAAGCGCGTTTGCAAGCTGAAGTGGCAGTGGGCGGGGCACATAGCTGGAAGAACCGACGACCGATGAGGCGTTAAGGTTCTTGAATGGCGATCACGAATCAGCAAACGTAATAGAGGGCGGCCCCCAACGCGATGGACCGATGATCTGGTCAGGGCGGCGGGGAGCCGGTGGTTGCAGGCGGCAAGGGATCGATCTACGTGGGAAGCAATTAGGGAGGCCTATGTTCAGCAGTGGACTTCAAATGGCTGCAATGATGATGATGAAAGAGATTAAAAATGCAATACAATGTCAAATATATGCGTATGTTAGTGGTCTGCGACAATCAGGACAAATCTTTGTGTGCATGAACATGAATATTTGTTCTGCGCTGGGTGTTTTCCTATGTATATTAAGTAAGTATTTACAAAAAAAAGTATTTAAGTAGGTATGTTTATCCGTTGTTTAGTATAAACATACTTAAATACTTTTTTTTTGTAAATACATACTTAACATACCACAAGTTCTTAATGATACTTATCTTGGAACTAAATAATTGGTGTAATTGTCAGAAAATATTTATTTATTTAATCTTCAGAAAACACGTGACGCCGTTGGGCCCAACTATCGTAGTATGTGGTAGTTGTCTAGCTAAAAGATATGGCTAGAAAATTCTAGAGCCCCATAAACTACATATTTATATACACTTATGCCCATCATTTTTTATTATCTTATTTATTTGAAATAATGGCTTCGTGCGTCTAGCACATTTAGCCAGTGTCAAATAAGTGATATATTAATAATATATAATTCATAGTAAATGATAATGAGTGGTGATAAAGATGATAAATGATAAATGAAATACCCTCCCCTAAGCCCCTTGAGTCCTCAGTAAAGATGTGGGACTATACTGAGATCTCACATGGACTTCTTGAGAGAAAATTTGAAAAGTGATGTTGCACTGTTTTTTTTGCTTTACCAACACTCATGTTTGTATTATTTATTATTTATCGTAATAAAGATATTTTTTTTTTAATTACGCTTTACGCCATGCAATTCGGAGATCAAAGAACCGTTGAGAGTAAATATCTCGAAAAAAAATGCTCATATTAATATTAACCCGGAGAAGACGAGTTCGGATTCCGAATTCAATAAGTACAAAATAAAGCAACCTTGTCACATACAAACAGTCGTGATAGAACTTGAACTATAATACCATTTTGCGGTGTGAGCATTGTTCCGATGCACCCATTTGAATAGTTTTACAACGAAAAGGTCACTTTTAAGTGGCAACAATCTGTTAGGAATTTAATGCTCTACAGGGTGATGTATTTTGAAGGTACCTAATGTTTAATCATAATATTTGTAACGTGTCTTTAAAACTTACAACATTATTCTTAGGATAGTTCCTTACAACCTTATCCTTATTCGCATGCTTAGAGGAACAATGACCAATTCATAGATAGGTCAGGTTTGAGTTACATACTTATACAGTCCTTCTATTTCTTACTGAGATCGAATCAATGTTAATCAAACGTTCAAAACACAAGCAGAATTACTGATTAATAAATCAGTATCAATTTAATGCGCTTACATATAGTACAAGTATTCTTTAGAATATCTTTCTTTGTGATATCCCAAAAATTCTCTATTTTGAGTTAAGTCACTATTCCATTAACCGATGACGACCGATATGGCGTGGTGGCGAGTATACCCGCTCTCCGCTCCAAGGTCGTGGGTTCGATTCCCACACAGGACAAATATTTGTGTGCATGAACATGAATATTTGTTCTGGTCTGGGTGTTTCCCTATCTATATTAAGTATTTATTTACAAAAAAAGGTATTTATGCATGTTTATCAGTTGTTTAGCATCCATATCACAATTTCTTTATGATACTTATCTTGGAACTAAATAATTGGTATAATTGTTAATATTTATTATTATTATTAAGCATGCGATATAATTATTATGGGCATATCATTATTATAACACCCTTATACTCTGCTCTTTATTTCGGTCTGCTGGAAGAAATTCCTTTTTAGGGATAAGCAGAGCCGTTGTACATGTCTTTCATAACTTCTATCTTTGTGTTTGTTCCTTATATGCATACATTGTTAAATAAATAAATACTTTCATCCTTAGCCTTCACCTACATCCTTGTCATTTTATCATTATCCTTTCATCTCAATCCTAATTATCACTAAGTGTACAGGGACCCTACCATCATCTTTGGAGCCCAAGCCAACCTCACCTGCAAGTTGTGCACCTGCCAATCAACGGACGAGGCTCTTGTAAATATAGAAGCGCCCGGTAAGCGGCAATAATCTCGCCACCTATTACGTGGGACCAACAACACAATTGGCGAAGAGTGGGCGCATAATATGCCTCTGCCTACTCCTTCAGGGAAACAGGCGTGATTGTATGTATGTATGTACTTAAAACTAAGACTAAAGCGAGGCACCCCAACACAACTGTTGTCCTTACTTTCTGAAGTAGTCTTACCACATATACTCAATACTCAATACTTTATTGCGTTCCACAATGGTTTTATAAGGTGGTGAATATTACAATTTGGTACATTTGTGGACCCTGTAGGGCACAGCATAGTGTAGGAGAGAGGAGGAAGGGCGACGTATAATTCTTATTATTATTAAATGACCGTTATTAAATTATTATTTATTTATTGAGTATGTATCAAATGATGTCAATAGATTAAAACAATATTATAACAGTTAGTATAGGTAAAAACATTAAATAAAAATGTAGCAACAATGTCACATTATATATTATTATAGTTACATGTAAAAGAGATAATATATTAATAAATAAAATAAAATAATGTAAATAGTCTATGTCAGTAGGTATTATTATTAGTCAGTATTAGTATTGAGAATAAGATATTTAGCCAAATGTCGAAGTATTGTTTTCAGATATTATTATTTTCATATATTGAATTATTTATTTACATGTCATAGTTTATTGAGAAATATAGAAAAAAAATCTGTAACATTTTTATATCATATCATATTTACAGAACTATCCTTGTCCTTAAGTGAAAAAGGAGTACCAATGGCACCTTGGAGTTGAACTGGAAATAAAAAAAACTATAGTTTACGCAAACGTTACAGGTCGCATACCTTTTTAACTGTCAATTTAAAGAAAAATACAAATAAATCGCCTTTTATCACAGCTAAGAGGCAATAGTGAAATAGTTATTAAATTTTTGAGAAGCTCAAAATAATATTTGTGTCAAATATAAATTTCTATACAAATCAAATTCAAGGTATAATATACTTCAATGAATAAAATACCATATATTACCTTCTCCGATTAATCATTATTCTTACATTCTTTAAACATTAGAACATTATATATACACATCCAATTAATCATGTTACCATTCTCAAGTCCTTTCAACATTAGAGCAAAATAAGCAAACAAAAAAAAACTAACAGCCTTATATTATTCAGCTGTCGATCTGTCAATCATATAGGAATCGATGCAAACGTCTGTGATGTGCATCACAAGATTCACGATTCTCATGAAGACTCAATGCCGCGCCCTTTACATTGAAATGAAACTACAAGTGCTGCCGTTAAAATTGTTATTACTTTTCGATTATGTAAGGCTGTTTTGTATGTTTTCAATGTAATGTAAGTGTTGTCACGATGTACAAAACTCAAAACAGGCGCGAATCTGTAAGGTTCATTTTTAAGTGATTTCGAAAATATGGATAATCTCAACTGTTGGTTAATTTAAATTGAAGTTATTATTGGAATTGCAAACGATTAAAAAGGTGTATTAGAATTAAACGCAAAACAATGAAGTTACTTTCAAGAAACTCTGATAAGAAGACTGTTTTCGACTGGAACTTTTTTGTTTGAGGTATAAGTATCTGTTCAAAATTATCTGGTTTAAATGGTTTAGGGTTAGGTTCTTGGCGGTCTTGAAGCCAAGGCAGACTACTCCCGTTTCAGGATCTTCCCAAAGGGTGTCCGTGGCTTCGGAAAATCACAGGCTCAAGGAATATAGAATGTTTTTAGTCAGCTTCTGTCGTTCTGCTTCACTCACAGCGGGAGAAAAAAGTTATAGTAAAGTCAAGTCATACCCTAGCAAAATGTATAATAACTAGCCTAATTACAATATTTTATGAACATACATTGGGTTAGTAATGCAATTAATTAAAGTGTTATCTACCTAAACTAAGTAAACTTAATTACTTGTGTCTTAGGTATCCACAATAATTACGTGTTAGTGCTTATTTAACAAAATTCCTTACAAATCTATGGAGTTTAGGAATCAACATATTACAGTAAACTGTGAAATCCACTGAAACATGTAATTATCCTAAACGTGTGCACGTTCCAAAGAAATCAAAATCCTATTTCCCTTAAAAGCAATATTTTTTTCTTTTTATTGTTTTTTCTAATGGCAAAAATCCATTATATTTACACGGAAAAAAAATTAAATTTATACTAGTTTTGGAAAATTAAATATTGCTGCATTATTTTGCCGGTATGCGCCATAAGTATTAAATTCAAAACGATCTTATTACCTTAGCCTACATTGTTGCATTGCACCGCCTATCGAGAGCCGCCTGTATTAATTTGTAGCCAAAAGATTGTTCGCGATCGGCGTGCGGTTTTGTTTTACTGCTTAAATGTTAGATGTCGCTAATAAGAATCAAAACTTACGATAGGTACTTTACTGAATTGTCTGCAATAGTCGATAGATGGCATTAGACTACCAATTGCCCATAAACATAATTTTGATTATGTTTTGAGTTACTAAAATTTTTACTTATTTTACAAAGAAATATAAATTACACAGAAACTTCTTTATCATATTTTAGGAGTTTTGTTATTTGGCCTGTTTCATTGAATTAACTTAGAGAATATTTATTATGTATTAAGTTATAGGTAATAACATTAAATTAATTCAGGATCTTTTTAAAGAGAAGATTTAAGTACCCCTAGATAATGTTCATCACGCACTTACCTAAAGATTATTGTTTAAACAATAAGGAGCTTAATTACAAAACAAGATCTAGAAATAAACCAGGTTTAAAACTAGTGCACTTTTATTTGATAAATCGTTTAAGCTTCGTGGTTTAAAGTAATATACGATTTGACGACCGATATGGCGTGGAGGAGAATGTACCCGCATTCCACTGCTGAGGTCGTGGGTTCGATTCCCACACAGGACAAATATTTGTGTCTATAAATATGATTATTTGTTCTGGTCTGGGTGTTTTTCTATGTATGTATTAAGTATGAATTTACAAAAAAATATATATTTATGTTTGTTTATCCGTTATTTAGTATCCATAACACAAGTTCTTAATGATACTTCTCTTGGAACTAAATAATTGGTGTAAGTGTCAGAAATATTTATATTTATTTATACTTATCTTGGGACTAAATAATTGGTGTAAGTGTCAGAAATATTTATTTATTATTATTATATGCAGTACCTACCTAAGTATAAAAAAGACACCAACGCGAGAATCGGTCTCGATAAGATACATTGTATCATGTCATCCGACAAAAAATATGTGACTAAAGTTTATTGAAAAATATTAGACAAATTCTTACTTTTTAAATTACCTATGTATTAGATTATGAGAACAGAAAGTTTTGTTAGTTTAAGTTTTTATTTAGAATAGGATTTATCTCCTTAATGGATCTCAAAACTTCGATTTCTGGCCATTGTGATACTGTTTTGGCATCATCTTGCTTTTTTATCGTTCCGCGTCAAAATGATTACTTTTTTAAATAATTTATTGATTCAGGCGTTACTTTGCGGAAATCCATAACGCTGAAACGACTCTCGTTTCAGCGTTGGTCGTGAAGACATCGTTGTTCTGAGGCTCCTATCTTACCTGAAGATGACCTGTGTAAGGGCGAAACACGTGTCGTGTTGAATAGTTTCTCGATTTTTCGGGAAATGATAGTAGCGCGGGAAATGATACTGCTCGCGTCTTCGTCCGCGACATACAATTACTTTTTCTAAATTGTGTTCCCGCGGGAAAATTAAAAGTAACTTGTAACTTTACCTATGTGGTGATGAATATCCCATATGGGTTTTTTATTCCATGTCAGTGCGTTTTGTTATACCTCGTTTTATGTCACGTCTCACGGGCACAGGGAAAAGTACCGTTTGAACGTATTCTAGTTAGATAAACTATTTATTGCAACGAAAGACACACATACATATAAAACAATAAAAACAAAATTACAATAATAGAATTTATGGGTCAACTTTTTTTTAGCTACAGGATTTCATGGACTTCATGTTATAATAGGAACTTTATTTTTATTAATTTGTTATATTCGACATTTAAAAAATCCCTAATTAAAAAAAATATAACAACAAAAAAAAACTAAAAGTAAAGCATTCGCATAGTGTGCATGTGTGTCGCAGCGCTGCAGAATGGCGGCACAGTGGGGGTTTTTTTTTTTTTCTAGTTCCAATTTACCACTCCACATATTTTCGTGTTATGAATAGTGTAACTAACACGGATAGATTAAGCATTCCATAGACGCCCTAGATCTACGAAACTTTGATAACGAGGCACTTAGTTATAGATAATATAAGAGCTAATCCTTACTTATTCCTTACTTATAATAATATTATCCTTACTTCCTTCCTTACTATAATATAATAATATTATAAATGCGAAAGTAACTCTATCTGTCTGTCTGTCTGTTACTCTTTCACGCCAAAACTACTGAACGGATTTAAATGAAATTTGGTATACACATAGTCTAGACCCTGAGAAAGGATATTGGCTACTTTTTATTGCGAAAAGGGGGTTGTAAATGCTACCCAAAGATACTATTCCACGCGGACGAAGTCGCGGGTAACAGCTAGTTAGGTACATTATACATAATCAAATTAATTATAGCGCCTCATAGCGCCTTAGAGCCTCATCCGTTGTTCGGCAGGTGCACCATTTGCAGGTGATATTGGCTTGGGCTCTTCAGATCTTTGTAAAATCCCTATATCAACAAAAGCACTTAAATTAAGCACTGGGAAAGCCAACGTTCAGCGGTGTACTTTATAGGGTTGAAAAGATGATGATGACTGTCAAAAAATTACATTAATAAACACAAAAGACAAACAGAATGGCCTTGGAAAGCACGTTAAGCCATTGGTCCCGGCTGTCATGAACATCAACGGCAGTCGTTATGAGGAAGACCTTGTGTGAGTTGAGTGGTGATTATTGGCAAAACCCCTTATAAATAAATAAATAAGAAATATTTTCTGACAATTACACCAATTATTTTGTTCCAAGATAAGTATCATTAAGAACTTGTGTTATGGATACTAAACAACGGATAAACATATCTACTTAAATACTTTTTTTTTGTAAATACATACTTAATATACAAAGGAAAAAACCTAGACCAGAACAAATATTCATGTTCATGCACATAAAGATTTGTCCTGTGTGGGAATCGAACCCACGACCTCTGGAGTGAAGTGTAGGTATACTGACCTCCACGCCATATCGGTCGTCATAGAATGTAATCTTTAGGGGATGGCCTACCCACATTATGAATCTGATATGATGAAGATGATGACATTACATAAACATTTCTAGATGTTATGCAAGTTATTGCGATATACATAATTTCATAGAAATCAACATAACTATGTAAATTAGATTTATTTGAAATCGTTAATTCGACATTCTCTTTTTTCATATTGACAGGTGACAAGTCAATACATAAAATTATTAGACCGCAATGATGAATAAAGATTGATTTGACAAGCATTTACGTAATGGAGACGTAAATAGATTTTAATTTTGTAACAATTGTGATCATGTCATAATTACAACGTAGGTACTAACACGTGAACTGCGAAATTCACAAGTTCTTAGTGATGCAACTTTTTTGTGTTTATCGATATCGATTTTTTGTAGTTAATTTTTTGACTACAATATAAAGACTATTGTATAGATAACATACGATAATAAATTAAACTGACGATTGGCGCTTACGTAGCATTGATACAATTTGGTCGGAATTGGTGTACAGGGATTCTACAATCATCTTAGGAACCGAAGCGAACCTCACCTGCAAGTGGTGCCCCTGCCGATCAACGGACGAGGCTCTGGTAAACATAACAGTGCCCGAAAAGCGGCAATAGGCTCGCCACATATTACGTGGGACCAATTATATAATTTGCGAAGTGTGGGCGGCGTATAATATGCCTCTGCCTATCCCTTTGGGGAAACAGGCGTGATTGTATGTATATATGGTCGGAATTAAATATTGTTTTGTATATTAGTGTGAAGCGCTCGTAGCTCTGCGGTGCTAGGTGGTCGGAAACGATCACCGAAGTACAGCAGAGTTTACAAAGGTCAGTCCTTGGATGGGTGACCGTTTGTGTGGCATTTGATATCGAGGGCTTCCGTGCTTCGGAAGGCACGTTAAGCCGTTGGTCCCGGTTATCACTAAAATGTGGTAGTCGTTAAGCCATGTTAGAAGGCTTATGGGCGGCTTCATAAATTCTAACAGCAGGGCGCCATACACCTGCCTCCGCCAATCCGCACTGGGTCAGCGTGGTGGAGTATGACCCAATACCCTCTCATCATGATATGTGAGAGGAGGCTCGTGCTCAGTAGTGGGACGTTAATGGGCTGAGATGATGATATAAGGGTTGCTTTAAACCCTATTGTTTCGTAAACTTCGGAAAGCACGCCCATGTGTCTTTGTTATTATTATACGTTGTCGTTAAGCATATTTAGAGATCCCACTGGTCGGCTTTAAAAGTCTAAAACCTAGATATCAGCATTCTCAAAACGTTTTTGTGAAAAAGCATAAATGGTGCCATTTTAGAACACGCAGAACATCCTACCATCCTACTTATATAATATTATAAACGTGAAAGTTTGTATGTGTGGATGGATGTTTGTTACTCTTTCACGCAAACACTACTGGAGCGTTTGTGATGAAACTTTGTACGTGTATAGCTGCAGTCCTGGACTAACATATAGGACACTCCTTATCCCGATATTTGCACGGAAACGAGGACCACGCAGGTAAAACCGCAGGGCGCTGCTAGTTTGAAATAATGTGAATAAAAATGATAATTTCGCAGATACAAACAAGTGTTTGTTAGCTGTGTAAAAACAACATAGGAACATCTATTTTTTCTATGTATATGAAGTATGTATTTACAAAAAAAGTATGTAAGTATGTTTATCCGTTGTTTAGTATCCATAACAAAAGTTCTTCATTATACTTATCTTGGAACTAAATAATTGGTGTCATTGCCAGAAAATTTTATTTATTTATCTTTAGACCTTTTGCTTACCTTTCCTTACAATACTTACCATAAGCATTATTTTTCTTCTGTTTATGATGAAAACGTAAAGTTTATTATTTTCAGGCATAAATATACTTTAATTTTTTTTACATGCATACTTGGTTTAACAAAGCCGATAGTAATGAAACTGAGATAATATAATTGTCTGTTTTTTATCGATTTAAAGAAATCCTATTTAATTAATTTACCGATATTCCACAGTGTATAACGTCTCTACTGCTGCTGTCATGTTGTAAGTTGCACGTCGCGGGAGAAGCTGGTCTGACCTTTCACATGATTGTAGAGGAGTTGGCAACCTTTTTTGTTTTTTATAGATAATTAAATTTATGTATTTATGTTATGTAGGGATTCTATCGTTTTTTAGCTCGCATGCATTTACGCACTGCTTGCCAAAAGGGTACCGAAAGGGGGTGAGAGGGTCACCACCGGCAGACACGACTGCCAGCAATAATACATACTAAAAGTCTTGCCTCACCTGCAAGTGGTGCACCTGCCGATCAACGGGCGAGGCTCTGGCGAACATAACAGTGCCCGGTAAGCGGCAATAGGCTCTCCACTTATTACGTGGGACCAACTATATAGATGGCGAAGTGAGGGCGTATAATATGCATCTGCCTACCCCTTCGGGGAAACAGGCGTGATTTTATGTATGTATTGTTAAATTTATGTCTCAAGACGACAGTCTTCTTATTACTGAGTGTTATTAACGTTAACCTTCGGTACTAAGACCTGATTCCTGACTATAGGCCTGTTATGGAAGATCAGTATCGCTCAGCGTGTAATGTCGTATTAGGACTTAAACACTAAATTGGTAAATTCAAATGGTTTATAACCCCTGTGTCTAGTGCGGGCAACGTCCGCTAGACGATTGCTTATAGGTCACTGGTTCAACTTGCGCGTGTCGGTTTAAACTATTCCACACGCTCGTCTCTAACTCATTCATTGTTTTTTAACTTTATGATATAATAATACGTACAACATTATTCTATGATAGACATAACAAAATGTATTGTTATGTCAAGAAATTATTAATGTGTCTTTGTTGTCTTTTAAAATGAACAGTGAGTTTGTAAACGTAACAGAGACTCTTTTGTGACAAGTAATTTCGTTTAGTTCTTTGTTTTTACTAATTAAGACTAGTGGCATCTCGCGACTGCGCCCGCGTGAGCTGTAGGTACTTTGTTATTATTTCGTCATATTATTATTACTTAGTTTTGTACAAAATTTTGATTAACTGTCTTGCAAGTATTTATTACCTAAGTACAGTTCTAAGACCTGATGAAATTCTAAAGTGGATAATTGTTTGTCCTACGGCGCTTTTACACAGCTTTTTATGAATTTTAGGATAAATTCACTTAAGGAAAATTCATAGAGGCTATTTTAATATTAATAACTCAATACATGAATATTGTTAATGTTCCTTTGCCGCGGAACTGTCACTTCGATTCACTAACACATAATTATTTATTTTACACGTATATTACGCACGTAAATTAAGCTTCGTGATTTCAGTGTATTTCGATTGTTCTTATATCTATTGCATTTTGATATTTTCAAACATTACGTAATAGTTTATGAAATTGAGAATTTTAGAAAAGAAGGTTGATTGATGTCCCATCCACTGCTACTTCAGTTTCTAAATCACTCCAGTATTTCTACGACTTTTCTCATTCGTGAACCTATCATCATCATCATATCAGCTTTATGAAGTCCACTGCTGAACATTGGCCTCCCAATGTCGCTTATAATCACCACACTGGGCAGGCGGGTAGGGAATCGCAGTTCATGCCAGTACGCAGAATAGCGCTGCTGCCCATCTGCCGGTAGGATTTCTATTCGTAATCTCTTATGAGATGAGAGAGGGTTACCTTCTACTATGCCGATGCCACAATACACGTAGATACAATTCGATAAAGCTTTCTCCATTGCAAGATGAAGAAGCGCTCGTAGCTCTGCGATGCCAGGTGGTCGGAAACGATCACTGAAGTAAAACAGAGTTTACAGAGGTCAGTCCTTGGATGGGTGACCGTTTGTGTCGCATTTGATATCGAGCGCTTCCGTGCTTCGGATGGCACACTAAGCCGTTGATCCCGGTTATCACTAAATGTGGTAGTCGTTAAGCCATGTTAGAGGCCTAATGGGCGGCTTGATAAATTCTAACAGCAGGACGCCATACACCTGCCTCCACCGTGGAGTATGACCCAATACCCTCACACCTTGATATGTGAGAGGAGGCTCGTGATCAGTAGTGGGACGTATATGGGCTGAGATGATGATGATGATTGCAAGATGAACGACATCGAGCTTTCTTATGAGGCCCATAATTATGCACACAACACGTAGGTACGTATATGATAACTTTACCAGAGTTTAATAAATATGAAACTGCATGAAGCAAACAGCTCAGTTGTATAAAATGTATTATTTCTTATTCATACGGTAAATAATATCTTTTTTAAATCTACAAAGCATTAACGCTACACTATAAAGTATTTTATTGTAATATCGGCATACCTATTTAACCTTTATTTTGGAATCCTCTCAATATTTCAGTAATTGCTTTGTAATTACCATAGTTGGTATTTTATTGAGTTGCCTATTCAAATGATATGGAATGAAAATCTGCGGTTTTGTAATTAGGAAGCGAGGTATTGGTAGCGGTTATGTTGTGCGGTCAGAGCGGTTTTAATAAATATATTCAACTAACAGTCTTCTGCGACTTCGTCCGCGTGTTATATAAATAAATATTCTCTTCCTATCACACCAATTATTTAGTTCCAAGATAAGTATCATTAAGAACTTGTGTTATGGATACTAAATAACGGATAAACATACTTAAATACTTTTTTTTGTAAATACATACTTAAGATATATATATATGTATATATACACATATTCATGTTTATGCACACAAAGATTTGTCCTGTGCGGGAATCGAACCCACGACCTCTCGAGTGAAGTGCATATCGGTCGTCAATATAAGCATGGGTAAAAGTGTATTGGGTAAAAGTGTCTTAGGATACTTTTTGTGACCGCGGCCTCTGGACATAGCAGGCTCAAGAAGGAACTTGGCTGGTTTTTAGTCATAAAAAGTCTGACACACCCTTCCGCTTCACCCACAGCAGGAGACGGACATATAAAACTAAATAAATAAAGGTAAATATCAGTCGACTCATCCGTAGAATAACGTTCGATCTGTAGGGTTGATAGTTTTCAGTAGAGGTCAAAGAAGTTTTTAACTTGTGTTATTCTAAAACAGTGAGACTTGACATTTCGATTTTAAGACATGTTTATATAAAGCGCTAGCCTTGTTAAATGCTGCTTACATACTGTACATTTCTAATGCTTTTATTTCACGAAATAGTGGGTTCCATATCAACATTGAACGTTTTATAGCGGAAGAGCGGGAGTCCTTGGTGAACATAATACGTTTTTTTACGGAGACATCTGAATTAGATACCGTTCTATAATAACTTTGAACGTTTTTTGTTTGAATACTCTATCACCTATAGGTCCTATATGAATACCTCCATGCTACTTTGATATACCTATTTAATATTATGAAGGGGAAAGTTTGTATGTATGTATGTGTGTTTGTTTATTTGTTACTCTTTCACGCATAAACTACTAGACCGATTATGATGATACTTGGTATGTGTATAGCTGCAGTGCTGGAATAACACATAGGCTATCTTATCCTAAAAAAATCCCACGGGAACGGGACTTACGGGGGTAAAACCGTGGGTCACATCTAGTTTAAATATAAAGTTAGCCATAACATTAGTTATGACAATAACCTTATGTAACAAAATGAATGTTCTAAATCGTTTATTAGTTTAGAAAAGCTCAAAATAGGAACCTAATAAAACCAGTAAAATCTTAAAAATTGGAACACCAATGACATCAAAGTGACGTGCTTAGGAAATTTAAATATATTTAACTTACACACTAATCTTTCTAATCAAACAATAGTAGAGGCAGGCACATACCTAAACTTTGTTTAAAAATTAACAATAAAATAGTTTTTCCATAGAAATTATTAGTCTTAATCAGTTTCAATTAAAAGCATCGTTACCTAGACGATTTTATATTTGATAACAACTAAACTGACGTAAAATGAACAATACTCTGGCAGTGTTACTAAAATAATAATTAAATAGGTAGGTAACTCATTATATCACAGCACTGCAACTAGGTTACGACCTAACTTAATTGTCTTAAAAATGTATGTAATAAGTACCTACATATCATGACAACAGACAAAACATTTTGCTCCACATCCTCAATTTAAAATAAACCATATAACAACCACCGTGTACAATATTATTATTAATCAATCTTAGAATCTATAACTAAGACTGATTACAACCTGCATATTCTAATTAACCTATAATGGTTGCTACACAAATATATCAATTAAATCATGCTTAGACAAACATCAAATAACAATATTAAATAAAAACACGAATGAAGCGAAACAATGTGAATGATAATAAGTACTCAAGTAAGTAATTGAGGAATTGGATGCTGTCCTATTGATCAGGATCTACTTCTTCAGAATCATCACCGGTACCGTGTGGCAAAGCATTAAAATATTGATGATACTCCACCGGAATATCTCCCGAGCGGCACATATCAATCAAATTTTTATACTTAGCAGCAGCGACCATAATAGGTTCAGTATATGCAGGTTTTAGTAAAATAAAAAGTATATACTTTATTGTCTTTAAGATCAACATGATAATTTAGATTCGTCAAACATTTACACAAAATGGAAATTCGACATACTTTTTTTAACAACAATGAAAGAGATATGAACGGAACCATACTATAGAAATAAAAATAAATGGTTTCTTTGTCAGAATTTGTCAAGGTTTGCCAGTTTATCTGTCTGTTGTGGTTTTTCTCAAGATTTGTCAGTCTGTCGGTGACTCTTATCGGGGGGATCTGTCAGTCAGCCTGTCGTAATTCTAAAGGAGGGAGGGGATTGTCCGTCAGTCAGTCAGTATGTCGGTGACTCTAACGAGGCTTCCAAAAAAGCAACGAGATTGAGAAGAATGCCTCAAGAAACTCATCTCGGCTTTTTAGTTCAACTTGTCCCGAGTTTCTCTTGTGGTAACAAGAATCACTAAAATATTAAAATCAGGTTGAGTGAGATCATATTTAAAAAATAATTTGTAGGGATCATTCTTTTTCTTGATCCGTTGGATTATGTTTTAATCGGACAATGTGACAATCATCGCACTGATCCTTTTTGGGAATATGAAAAGCGAGATTGAAGTTTGGATTCATAATGCCCGATACTGGCGTTCTCTTGTAGCTTTGGAAGTGTATTTCTCAGGTTCAAACCATTCAAGATACAACTTAAACATTTTGGAATTACTTGGTGTATACTTTTGATAATTAATGTAATTGGTGTATTCCGTTCTGATTAAATAAATAAGTCACCTTGTAAGTAGAGCTTTTGGCTAATTTTGCGTACATAGCACGATCTAACAGGGACAAATGCTCGAATATGGTCACAAACACTTAGTCTTTGTTTCATTGCCTCATCTATGACGATCTTGTGATTTTGGTGACGGGGTCGTCATAGTAGACGTAGACGGTACTTCTAAAGTAAATGTACTAAGTTAATTACAGTTAACATTTTTGCTTGGTGGGTCATATTATTATAATATATTTGGTATTGAGCTGTCGCGATAGATTTCTGGGTATCGCCATCTCCATCCTGAATTTCTTCCTATATATCAATAGTCAATTCCTGGCTGATTTTGTCTGCACCAGGTGGCAGAGGTGACAATGGTGGTGTAATACCTTTTTCATCAACATTCTCAACTAAAATAATAGAAAAATATATTATTACTAAAATAGCAGGACTATATACCTACCTAGCAATTCATTATGCAAATTTTATCCAAAATTATTTATATTTTACGAAATTATAAATTGAATAACGTCCTAACTGACTCCATTATCCCAGTATTAACGTCCCATTTTATTATCGAACCAACAAATCGTATCATAGTTTCCGTAGAAAAACGTCCAATATTCACATGAAACGCTTAGAAGTTCCATGATGTTCGTATTAAATCGGCCTAAGTTTTGTAAAGACTTCTACTTTTTACTATTAATAATTACATAGATACTGGTTATTCTATGAATACGCATTACGCTAAGTGTATTTTCGAACTACAATTGCGTTTTTGTGCTTCTCCATAAAAAAACGTACTATATAAAAATCGATCGCCCACAAGTAGTATCGGATACAAAAATTAATAATAGATGTAATATTTATAAATATAACAATGTAATAGTGTAGGACACAATAATATTGATTAAATATTACAACTAAAAAGTCAACTGACCGGCACCTGCAGTTTTTTTCATATAAACTGCGGGCGAATTTGAATATTATGATGAACTTCGCTCAGGCTCTCCTTCATCTTTTCTAAGCATGTCTTAATTTTTTCGTGATCGCGACATCTCTAACAATATGTTTGTTAATGCAAAACACTTAACTAATTAGATATATTCATCAAACCGAAAAAAACTAAACCCATGACATGAAAACGCCCGCCTTCCAAAGAAAAGAGGCCGAAGTGACGTACGAACGTGGCGCCCGCGCCGTCCCCACTCCCCGCGCACTGTCCGTTGATCACTTAGTGCGTTTTTCTACGAAACTTATATCACATTGAACGTTGTTCGATTCTGTATCTCTCAAACTAAATAAGATACGAAAATTTTAAAAATGTATATCAATAGAGCTTGTATTCCTTATCTCGTTTAGCTATTTATCGTATTATTGCTCTATGATCACATCGGACTCTGTTCTACGGATAAGTCGATCTATAATAAGCCACAATAAGACAGGTGTGCAATAAATAAATAAATATTCTCTTACAATCACACCAATTTTTTAGTTCCAAGATAAGTATCACTAAGAACTTGTGTTATGGATACTAAAAAACGGATAAACATACTTAAATACTTTTTTTTTGTAAATACATCCTTCATATACAATAGGAAAATACCCAGGCCAGATTCCCACACAGGTCAAATATTTGTGTGCATGTGTATATATTTTTTCCGTTATTTACTATCCATAACGTTCTTAATAACACTTATCTTGAAACTAAAATAATTGGTATAATTGTCTGATAATATTTATTTATTATTTATTAATGTCGTCCTGTTTGGGAAACCAATCCACAACGATTAATCGCCAATCTTTATAATATTTAGAGCTTTTGAAATTTGTTTATTATTCGTTCCACAATAAACATAATAGGTAGATAGATAGAAAAATCTTTATATTACACCAAATTAAAAATAAAACAAGAAAACGTTTGCAAAAGAAAACCGATACAATTGACGGCCTTATGAGAGTGAGTAAAATTAAATGAAGTGAATGACCTTGTATATTAAAATCAGAAGCCCGCTCCGCTCATGTACGTGTCCATATCTTATCTGTAACTAGATCAACGAGTCATCTCCTAAATGTCACAGCCTCGCTTCCAACCTCTTGCGCATTTCAATAAGTCCGTCTGGGTATCCTCCATGATATTATTATTTGTTATGAGGATTTTTTTGTAAGTAGGTACCTTTAATTTTTTGATTTATCATAAACATGTTAATGGCCGCAATCTTCCGCGTTGATTTTGTTTAAATTTTGTAAGTCCTGTATAATTTATATTATACTTCATGATGTTACTATGTGTTTTGAAGTTTTCTCTATGCATATACCTGTCTGTCTGTATTTTGATTTGTCTGATTTTTGTTAAAGATTTGCCTTTATGTTTATTTAATTTAATTAATTATACTTTAAGTACCACATAGTATAAAACACAGTCGCGCTTTTCTGTTTGCCCCTATGTAAATAAATATGCTTGGATCTTTAAAACTGCGCAATGGAATTTGAAGAGTGATTCAAGTGGAAGGTTAAAATGTAGGTCATTTAGGGGGACCGCTATAAGGTTATAAAGAGAATAGATTTTTAATTTTATGTATATTAAGTATATCCTATCCTTAAGTATGTATTTACAAAAATAAAGTATGTAAGTATGTTTATCCGTTGTTTAGTATCCATAACACAAGTTCTTAATGTTACTTAGCTTGGAACTAAATAATTGGTGTAATTGTTAGAAAATATTTATTATTTATGTTTTTAGAATGTTTGTAAAAATGAACTCAAAAATTACAGGCCGATTCCAAAAAATAGTGTTAAATTAGAAAGCTACATTATCCCTGAGTAACATAGACTAGACGGTAGCCTACTTAGGCAGGATACCCCCCCGGACAGGTCTCCACTTTGGCGTGGTACCTCCCGAAAGCCGGGAAAAGGTAACATTCAGAGGTTGGCGACTCTGGGTGCCCATAGTACTGACTATCGGGGGGAAACTAAGAAGGACCTGTTGAGGGCGCAGCGGGCGGGACAGGAGGGCCGGTCAAGCAGCGCCAGGAGAGTCTTAGGCAGCGGGGGCGGGGGGCCCTGCTGTCTAACCATGGACCCTCCGGGAAGTCGGCCACACGCGCTATGGTCGCACAAGGAGGTAGGAGGGGCGCGTCCACTGCGCCTCTCTGAGGAAGTCCTCCCGGTTTTAGTCTGGGGGACGTTGGCCACAGGCGGGGTGTCAGAAGCTGCAACCCAGGTACTGGCCCTCCGCCTCTTTTTCAACAAGCGGCGGGCGTCGTCGATTTTTAGTGGTTATTACTGCTGGCGGTCGTGTCTGCCGGTGGTGAGTCCCACACACCTCTCCGGGTCCCCCTTTGGCCGGAAGACAGTGCGTAAATGCATTTTGTTATCGACATAAGTAAAAAAAAAGGGTCTGCTCACTGGTAAAACCAGATTTGGCTCAAATTCATTCATTAATGGAGAGACAGCCGCCTAACCTTCGCAGCCCAGAGGGAAATATCATTCTATGGTTAAACCAAAAGCACATAGTTGAGGCATAGACAATTAAGAATCCTTACTAGAAATTATTAGGGTTCCTTACGAAAACTCCGATTATAAAATACAAGGTATAAACTATGAAACTCATCAATAAATATTTACCAAAGGCAGGGTGTGTCACTACTATGTAAATTCAAGCGCACCTTAATTGGGAGCGCCGTTTAAAATATAGATAGCTGTTAATTACTACTTTGATGGCTGATATTTGATACGGGTAATATCTGCACTCCGCTCCTAAGGTCGTGGGTTCGATTCCCACACAGGACATTAATATTTGTGAATAATAACATTAATATCCGTTTTGGTCTTGGTGTTTTGTATGTATATTTATTATTATGAATATGTTTAGTTGTTGTCTAGTATCCATGTCACAAGCTGTGAATGCTTAGTTTCTGTCTATTATTTTTTATATTTTATATTGATTAAGCAACAAGCATAATATCATACAATAGGATACAAATTTTACAACTTATCGATCTAATTAAATAAAAAATAAAAAAGGATTACTATACACAGTGCCCTAAATGGTTTTAATTTTAGATATTACTTATTAAATAGGTTTATACAGAATTCATGCAATAAGTAATTTTTAAGCTTACTTTTAAATATCTTTTTCCCTGATCTTTTTAGTGATACTATTGCTTTCCATATCACATGGTAAACCATTATATACTGTAGGAACTATAAAATGATAACTGAAAAATAATAACTGTTACGTTCGTAAGAGTCTCGTCTGTTGATCGGCGGAACACTTGCAGGTTGGCTTAGACTTCTTATATGTTGGTAGGTCACACACCTTATACACCTACACATCTCTTGAGAGAACCTTGCAGTCCAACACTGTATATACATACGTATGTATGTATGTATGCTATTATCATTATTGTCGTAAATATTTCTAACAATAAAATTCCGATGCAATTACTAAGAAGCAACAAGGAATTTAATTAAATACTCAGCAATTATTGAATGAAAGGATTTATAATGAATCTATCAATCAAAATGTAAAGAAGGCGTTGCTTTGAGCATGGATCATCTAAGTATGTCGTAGTGCTATTGCTGAATCGGCCAAATCGTGATCAGCCTGGGCATTTAATTATACGTCCCCTGATTATTTAACTGTATTAGTTTCTAGAGTAGTAGTAGAGTCTAGTATAAATTAGGGGCGAATTTATTAATGTCTAAATACTAGATCAGTAATACCTGGTTGTTATTTCAAGACGAAAAATCCTTTATCATAATTTATAGTCAGTTAATACAAGAAAAAGTTAGCGTTTCCAAAACGGCCAGACCTATTATAAATTGCCCATTATAGCAATAAAACTGCAACATCTATCTATTTATCCCAATTCAAAAGGTTTAGTTGATAATAAACTTTCATTGTTAGTAAATAAGTGTCAGATTTGAAGATGTGCTGTGTTTGGTAGGGTTGCCTAAAATAGTTAAAAATATAATAAATTAAAAATAAATAGTATGAAATTAAAGAACGATGTTATTTACATATTATTTGCATATTTATCATTGTAATCTTTATGGAGTTCCAATGTTTATTTATAGATTTATCTACACTAATTATTAAATTTTCTTCTTAAAATTAGATGTTGTTCTGTATGGTAAAAACGTAACTAAATGGCAACGCGAATCCACGTTAGTTGTAGAACTGATGAGAAAACGTGTTCTGCATTGAAGACCGCGAATGGTGGTCACGGTTTGACCATTGAATGCAGCCTGAAGCCGCGTATGGATGCACTATGCTAGGTACACGTAATAGGTTACGTCTGTTCTGGGAATATCCTGTCTATACTTGTAGCTACGCTAACACTCTTGGGGAACCTATAGAAAGAAAGAAAGAAAAAAGAAAGAAAGAAAGAAAGAAAAATATTTACAGCAATTCGTATATAATCCACCGATACGAGTATTCAATATGTCTAGATGATGCATATATTGGTACGCTTAGTCCGTCCAAGGCAATTCAATTCAATTTAATCCAATCATTTTGTAGCATTTCAAAGTGTAACAAAAGATCTTAAAGTTATAGTCAGAACTAAAACTATAAGAAGAAAGAAAGAAAGAAAGAAAGAAAAATATTTACAGCAATTCGTATATAATCCACCGATACGAGTATTCAATATGTCTAGATGATGCATATATTGATACGCTTAGTCCGTCCAAGGCAATTCAATTCAATTTAATCCAATCATTTTGTAGCATTTCAAAGTGTAACAAAAGATCTTAAAGTTATAGTCAGAACTAAAACTATAAGAAGAAAGAAAGAAAGAAAGAAAAATATTTACAGCAATTCGTATATAATCCACCGATACGAGTATTCAATATGTCTAGATGATGCATATATTGGTACGCTTAGTCCGTCCAAGGCAATTCAATTCAATTTAATCCAATCATTTTGTAGCATTTCAAAGTGTAACAAAAGATCTTAAAGTTATAGTTAAAACTAACCCTATAAGGCTTGACGGTTAAGCAACGATGCAATTAGCGTCTGGTGTCGACGGCGATGTATTGAATATATATATTTTTTCAATTTTGTACTGAGCGTTTAGTAATTTATAATATTTTTGTTTTCTTTCATTTTTCGACAACCCTGCACTTTACCCACGTTAACTATCAAATGATTCACATTATATTCGATGTAATTACACAAATACGTAATGGCCTCGTATAAACGTACCATGTCTAACTAACATTGTACAAGTCTTATATGCATACATAATTTGCATAGCATTATTATCTACCCATCAATTTATCGGCAAATATTTTTTTATTTCTCATAAAAATATTTCTCAATGGTCGTTAAACTTGACTCTTTTACTAATAGTTTTTACATAGTGCTGAAATACGAAGAGCGTGAAATGTTAGATCTCCATTTTTCATGCTAACTACTCTAAACAACTCCTTACTACAGAGCCCTGTAACACTGAACCTAAAAAAAAAACATTACTTAGGCTCTGGAATTCTCTACCGACGCTTCTATAATCTCTTTTCTTTAAGAGGCGTGAAAGTGAAGTATCTTATATTATCGTGGAGGCCACAGACTGTTCGTGGCGCACTTTGACCCTAATGTCGGATCTTTTGTGGGTGAAAAAGTGGCATAAAACGGGGCGGGGCGGGGCGTGAAACGTAATTTTAGCAGGCCGTCATATGTGGATGCTCTTGTTACAGTGCTTTTGCCACGGTATATAACGCTTTTGTTTTCTTAAGCTGCATCTACTGCTCTTTCAGGCTGTTATTTATTTATTAATTTTATCAGGTACACCAACAAGTTCGCATGCATACTTTAACATTAAGTAAAGGTATAGGTTCCGGGCCCACATGAGAACCGATAACAGGCGTACACAACATTGTCGATACATAGCACGCATTAATTTACACAAAATAAAAATAACAGAATCAATTAAGGAAAAAAATTACATAGATATTATTAAATTCAACTGAACTTATTACAATTTATACAGAAAAAAATTATAACCAAAAATATACGTATATGACGACGGATATGGCGTCGTGGCGAGTATACCCGCTCTCCGCTCCTAAGGTCGTGGGTTTGATTCCCACGCAGGACAAATCTTTGTGTGCATGAACATGATTATTTGCTCTGGTCTGGGTGTTTTACTATTTATATTAAGTATTCTTTTACAAAAAAAAAAGTATGTATGTATGTTATCCGTTATTTAGTATCCATAACACAAGTTCTTAATGATACTTATCTTAGAACTAATAATTGTCAGAAAATATTTATTTATAATTATTAATTATTTATAGTTAATTTGTTCTAGCACTTTGTTTTTGAATTCTTTGAAATTATCCTTAAGGATATCGATTTCAGCTAACTTATTTATGGTGTTATATGCGGAACAGATTAGTTCAAGTAGTTAGTTCTACTGCTATGAATATCAAAACTTTTGACGAGCCTTATTATAAAAAACATTGACCCTTTAATGTCGTTTCCAAAGTATGGAAGTGTGCGTGATATGAAATTCTTCATGAACGTGCACCCGTCCGAAAACTGACCTCTGTTAACTATGCTTAGCTTCATTAATCGCAGAGCCACTAGCGTTTTTAAACTCCATATATGTAACATTATTATGTTAATAAGCCAAGAGATACGAGCAGCAACAATGACTTAACATTTCAAACTGCCGCATTGTTAAAAATATAATTAAAATTTTCACTTTTCTATTGTAACAGTCGGAGCGCAGACTAATTGAGATATATTATTAAAAAAACAGCTAGCTATTATGTAATCAAATTTATGCACGAGAAGTCATAACATTATGATTCGGTAATGCACCTTATGTGTTACTTTTGTTTGTATAAAGTAATTGTGGTAGTTTTTATATGAGTCAGTTTTTATTAAGTAGTTTTTTTTTTTTCGTACAGAAAGTCATTTCATGACCTTTTCCCGCTGTGGGTGGAGCAGGAGGGTGTGTCAGACTTTTACTGACTAAAAACCATCCATGTTCCTTCTTGAGCCTGCTACGTTCCGACGCACCCTTTCGAACAGTCCCGAAGCAGTATAGCAGTGCCCTGGATTTTGTATCTAAATTAATAATAATAATATATTTCTTTCTTTCATAATCAACCTGGTACATTAGAATATCTAGTAGCTGGTGCCTCCTTATAAGCTTAAATAAGCTGTGTCAGGAGACATCGCTCTTCGATAACACATAATCTAAGTTTTGGTTTGAGCAAAAATTTTATATTAGTGTTAGACAAACAGTTTTACTTATGTTAATGTGAAATAAAATTTTAAATTAAAGATTATTAAATACTAATTTAAAAAAAAAAAGAAGTTTGGTAAGTAATAGTAATAATAATAGTAGTAATACGACGAAGTTAAATATAATAATATAATAATGATAATAATTCTTTATTGATAAATGTTTAGTTACAACTTGTATACATAAGTACTCTTGACAAAAGAGAAAAACAGATGTGATTTGTACAATTTGCGATGCGGGTAACAAAACAAAATACGACGAAGATTTTTAGCTCGAAGTATATTAATGATACTCTGTTAAAATATGAATCATCATATCCTACTATTATCCCGGTTGCCCTAGACTTAAGCTTAGGGCCCAGGCCCAGGGTATGCTCTTTGGTTCAACCAGATTTGACTGAATTTCAGTTACATGTTAAAATATGAATAAAAGTTGATAATGCCCATAACTGGGCACCTACTATTATTATCTCAGCCCATTTATATCCCACAACTGAGAAGTGGTCTCTTTTCTAAACCAAGGTTAGAAGGATCAAGGCTATACTTTTCGACGCGTACTGGGCGTGGATTGACGAAGCAAGGTGGTTCTATTGTTAAAGGTGTATAGCCCGTCTATTGAGGTATCTAACTTGTCTTAACGACATATCGTCGGGGATAGTGCAAATCTGCGTAGCTAGCATTGGAAAATTCCAAAAATTTTGCAATTTTTAAGTTAATGCGCTTAATTGTCGCAAAGCCTAAATTATGTCATCATCATCATCACAGCCCATAAACGTCCCACTACTGAGCACGAGCCTCCTCTCACATATCAAGGTGCGAGGGTATTAAATTATGGGTACTAAATTATGTACCTTCAGAATAATCTTCTTAGAACAAGAGTTAGAACATATAACTAACTATTTTATATGTAAAAATGAGCCCAAAATTAGTAGAAATAAGAAACTTATTGAGTATTTTTACCGTCCCCTGTAAAACTAGATCTATTGTAGATACGCTGACTTTACGTATGGTAGTTTTGCGGATTTGCACCATCCACGACGATATCATGAACCGGGCACAATAGCTTCATTTGTTTTCCGCAGCCCTCGCTATTAAATTCCATACTAACGGTCACCTCTCGTAGGACTGAATTTCGAAAATTATGTTTAGTTTCAGTAATCGTTTGCAACTATCTAGTATCGTGGAGCTACGTCCATTATCAGCCCAAGGTAGTCCACTGCGGTACATAGGGCTCCCCCATAAATATACAGCGTGATTCATTGTAGGTGACCAGCATACATTGTAATCCAGCAATCTTTATCTATCTTGCCGGCGACGTCTAACGTCAGCTTTATATCGAAGGTTTTCCGTTCTAGAACTTTTTTTTTATGTGACACGTCATATAGGGGATGCTGAGGTAACAGCCTCGAGGATCTACCTACAGCTGCGTAGAGACATTGTATCTCTCAGTGTCTTCTCCCGGAACTACAATGGCGAGTGTTCTGAGGAGCTTTTCGATCTCATACCGCTCTCTCCTTTCCTCTCCCGAACAACACGTGCTGGTCTTAGAAACCATTCTCATACTGTGCAGTCTATCAGCACTCGAACCAAAAAATTTGGGGAGACGTTTCTGAACAAGACCACTAGTCGCTGGAATTCACTGCCGTCTCATGTGTTTCCTATTATCCCGGGTTTTTTAAGCGGGGCGTGAAACGGCATTTTAGCAGGCCGTCCTAAGTGGATGCGCTTTGTACCGTGCTTATATCACGGTATAAAGCGTTTTCATTTTTATTGGACTGTATCGACGGCTTACAATCAGGCAAGATGTAATCGTTATGGCGTGTCACAATAAAAAAAAATTGGTATAAATAAATATTTTCTGACAATTACAATTTTCTAAAAAAGTCAGTTAATTTTCATATTTATTTATTTAATAGCTAAACTTGGTGTATCATCCAAGCTAACTATCATTACACATGCTAATACACACCTTACACCTGCCTGGTATGAGTCACTCTGCCTTGACACGAGTGTGGGAGGAACAAAAGGATGGTGTGGTGAGCCACGCCAAACACATTCGGAGTGATCTCAAATGTTTTAATTAAGCCATTGTTTAAACATTTAGAGGTTAAGCTGAAGAAGAAATATAAGTAAAGGGTTCTTCTGATTATATCTATATCAAAAAGTTGCAATTAGTATAGTACATATCTTTTTTTTACATAGCACTTAAAAAAGTAAAAATTACATATATAAAACAACAAAATGTGTATAGGTAGAGTTCCTACCAAGACCAAAGGCGCCCAAGCTAACCTCACCTTTTTTTTTATTTACATCGCATGATGGTCGGCAGCGAGAGAGCGACTCCACCAACGTGTGCCGCGCAGTGTCGACCGGGTCGATTCCCCCCCGGCGACGTCACACAGATACTTCCCGAAGCAACCGTGCCCGGAAAGCATCTGCGCGAGCCGGAAGGACATCGACCCCCACCGACGGCCGACCCATCGCTCCAAGATGGGCCCGATCGCCTCGAGGATACAGCGCCTCAAACCTTTGGCCGTAGCCAACCATACCTGCAAGTGGTGCACCTGCCGATCAACGGACGAGGCTCTGGCGAACATAACAGTGCCCGGTAAGCGGCAATAGGCTCGCCACCTATTACGTGGGACTGACTTTATAATTGGCGAAGTGTAGGCGTATAATATGCCTCTGCCTACCCCTTCGGGAAAACAGGCGTGAATTTATGCATTTACGTACAAAATATAACTACACTAAAAATAAGAAGGTTAGATTTATTTACATGCAAAAAAAAAAATACTTAAGTGAATCTAAGTGCCAATTTCGAGCGACCGCCCTGTGAGATAAACTGACAAGAAACTCACAAGCTATGCTCTTTATAATTATTAATCAAATATAATAATATTGCAGGCAAGGTTGGCTTGGACTCCTTTAATAACCACTTGGCTTTTTTATTAATGTTAATGGTAATTTGTCGATGCAGTCTAAATTTTTATTTTTTATTTATTTATTCATCCATAAAACTTACAACTATCTTTACAGGCACCAAACCTAATACGATAGAGTAGCTGAGCTTACAATACCTAAATATATGACTAAAGACTTTCACATAATTCTTATCTACTAATTACTAAACTACTACATTAATATCTACTGCAAAAGCAATATGCTGCTTTTGCGAATTCGTTCAGTGAACATGCAAATAAATCTATCTGGTCGGACAGTGACAGTACCCGCAGCGCCCGCACGAGCGGGGCTCGCTGCAGCAGGTTGGTGCGCGCACTGGGTACCGGCAGCAGGGTCGGCCGCCGGCGGCGTCCTACGTACTCATTCGGTACGCAAAGCTGAACCGTCTCTAAAATACGCGGATTGTGGACTTTACCGCGTAAAACACTAAATATGTAGGTGGCAAGCGCAACCTCCCGTCTCACCTCGAGTCTATAATATCCCACCATACCTAAAATAAACAGACTAGGGTACAGCAGAGGGTAGCCTGGGTACACGCCATATTGTTTCTTGTATAAAAACCTAAGAAATTTATTTTGTATTCGTTCGATCATTATTTTATACTTTTCCTCGTTATATAAGTTATTGGTTAACTACTTATTATTTGGACTGCGCGGTCGCAATAAGCTTGGTAATAAACGCATTTACTCATGACGGAAAGCATGAATGCCGTTTTACAGTTTTTCAAAGACGAATAGACTAATAAAGGAATGAGTTACCAGTTTTTTAATGCAACTTATATTAGTCTTTATTCGGCTACAGTACCCTAAAATGTCAAGACGTTTAAGGTCGTTCAATAGGGGCTTCTAAAGCACATGAAAGTATCAATTATAGCCAAAAATGTAAGGTTATAGTGGAGCAATCTGTAATTTATTGATATGAATAAAACAACTTTTGTAATTTGTTTTTGCGAAATACTGTTTCCGGGAAGATCTTGTTTGATGATTACGAATACATAATTATAGAGTAAGGCTATAAACTTGGTCAATTAATACATCTTATAATTTAGTATTTCACACAAAGCCACCAAGCCTCAAACTTAAGAGAGAAGACCGCAATAGACAGGTCTACGAGGCTAGTCCTAGTACAAAAAAAATATTATTATATTCATAAATTAGTGTATAAGGATAATACCAACATCATCCAAGCCAACCTCACCTGCAACTTGTGCACCTGCTGATCAACGGACGAGGCTCTAGCAACCATAAAAGACCCAATAAGCGGCAATAGGCTCGCCACCTATTATGTGGGACCAACAATGAAATTGGCGAAATGTGGGTTTATAGTATTGGTCTACCTACCCCTTTAAGGAAACAAGCGTGATTGTATTTAAGTTTGTATGTAATAAACTGTTATCATTAAAGACGTTAGTTAGTAGTTAGCAGTTAGTGGATGTTATAAAGAATAAGTTAGGTTACTTTTTAACCTAAAAAATAACAAACCCCGTGACCGACAGCTGTGTGAGTTACACGGAAGTATTCGCGAGCGGCCGTTACGCTAGTAATTAAAATACGATTAAAATTCATTAAATTTGTTTTATTTAGTACTTACCTACATGATATCAGGTAAAAAGATCAAGACACTTAGAAGAATACTTTATTTTATAATGAAACTAGCGACCCGCCCCAGCTTCGCACGGGTAGTATGCTAATATGAATAGTGACGTATAATACATAATTACAGAATGTCTCTATATAGGCCGCGAATACCTACCACCGCCGCAACCATAATTTTTCGATTTAGCGTAAGTTTATTCGTTTGATATCTTGTAAAGTACTGATCGAAATTACATGATGTAAAAGACAAATTTAATCTATGTCTAATGTCCAAGCTTACTAACATGTTTATTTAGATAAGAATTAATGTCATACATACTTAAAATGGCTTCGTTAATAAGCCATTATTTTTAGTAAAAAGTAAAAGATAAAATTGGTTATTGTGGGGTATTCTTGAGAGATAGACATATACCATCGCGGACTTTTTTGAAGAATTTTATAAGTTGTACAATATTGTACTACATTATTTTGATTAATCTCGTAGGGTTTGGCCAGCGTTTGCAATATAAGCGCAAAAAAGTGAGTTGAATTACGACATCACATTAGAAATCTTAAAAAATTGACAGTGTTCCACTACCATATTATGCATGTATTATACATATAAACCTTCCTCTTGAAACACTCTATCTATTGGAAAAAACCGCATCAAAATCCATTGCGTAGTTTTAAAGATTTAAGCGCACATAGGGATATAGGGACAGAAAAGGCGACTTTGTTTTATACTATGTAGTGATACCTATTTGCTACGAAAAGTACTTAACATGTCATTATTTACTTTTAAAATTTCTTTCCTTTTCCACCGACTATTCTTATTAGAAAACTTAATAAGGGCTTGTTAGAACAGGTTTACAAATAGTGCTGTCACTGTCTTCATCTTATAAAATGAAAGTGACAGCACTAGTTTTAAACCTGGTCTAACTTTAGATTTCGTTTTGGAATAAGCCCCATAGCGTCTAAAAGCTAATTACAAACTATTAAAACCATTATAAAAAGATTCAAACTCTCCAGAAACTATTAATAAATACTCCTTAAACGATTAAGAAACAATCTCGACTAAGATCGATACCTTGCCAAACAGATGACAATGCAACTGTTCGACATGACATATGACCATGGTTCCAATTTCTTTTGATATTTCTGTTCAACTGTCAAACGAATGACAGAAACTTCATGTCGTTTCGTGAACCTGAGCTAGAAAAAGGTTTAATACGCGCCACAAAGACAAGGTCAAGTAAAGTACTTGAGTTTTGGCGCCAAAGCGGATGCATTGAGGCAGTTTTTTTTTAAATAATGGCTTTATTTGTTTAGCACATTTGGCCAGTGTCAAATAAGAGATATATGAATTATATATAAATCATAAATCATCACATCATTCGCATGATGGTCGACAGCGAGAGAGCGACTCCACCCAGGGCCGCGGTTAGCGTCGACCGCGGCCCCGCCCACGCCAGGCACTCCACCATCGTGTGCTGCGCAGTGTCAACTGCGCAGTCACAATGGTGGCAACACCGGGTCAATTCCCCCCCGGCGACGTCACACAGTTACTTCCTGAAGCACCCGTGCCCGGAAAGCACCTGCGTGAGCCGGAGTGTATAGTGATCCTACCAAGACTTATGGAGTCCAAGCCAACCTCACCTGCAAGTGGTGCACCTGTCGATCAACGAAAGAGGCTCGGGCTAACATAACAGTGCCCGGTAAGCGGCAATAGACTCGCCACCTATTACGTGGGACCAACTACATAATTGGCGAAGTGTGGGCGTATATATATTGTAGGTATTTTCCCATAATCATCACCTGGGCAGGCCCTTTATCTGGTAAAGTTTCCCTTCGTCAACTCTTGCGACTCCCCATGAGCTAAGAGAGGGTTGCAGCATTTTAAGCCGGTACCACACGGCATATTGTGCTATTTAGTAGGATGTGAATGGGCTGAGATGATAATGTAAATGTAGTACAACATTAAGATCATTACATACATAAGAGTACGTATAAATATCTTCACGTTGTACATAATGACGTATAAAGATCTTCATGTTATACATAATGATATATATCATTAAGATTTTTATGTGCAAAATGAGGTAAATAAAGAACTATAAACTGTGGTAAATATATGATTTTAAATATAATTACGACTAAAGTCCCACATCTAAACTTCTATAACATAGTGACGACATAAAAATAGAAATGGCGTAAGTACATAAATACATATCCAAAAACTAAAAAAATTGTCACATTATGCTTATATCAGGATAATGTTTCCGCAGTCTAGTCACACTACAGGATATATATGATATTAGATAAGTATGTGCTTATATATGTACAAATAAATTATAAGAACCTCACTTTCAAAACTATATTACGATATTTTGATATGAAATACTCAATAATTATAGCAGACCAACCAATAAGGTCAGCTATAATATAGAAGAAGTACGCGTTGCATAATTTTATATTACTTTAATATCACCTAGTAGTGATTTGATTCGAGTAATTGCAGTTTTAGCACCTTATACGAGAGAATCGTCCAAACAAATTCGCTATTGATTGCCTAGCACTTAAAATCTTTTGAAAACTATATTAGGGACTCGTAGCAAAATTAAATAAACTTGCAGAAGAAATCAGGGAGCTTAGGTCACATTAATATTTGATTTCGGACACACTCAGTGCTGCCGTGTATATGCGAAATCGCTATTCGCCCTAATTTCGAAATTGTTATTTATATATTGACTGTGTCTGGGAGTTTCCTATGTATACATAGATTTATACATTCACGCCTGTTTCCCCAAAGGGGTAGGCAGAGGCATATTATAAGCCCACACTTTGCCAATTATATAGTTGGTCCCACGTAATAGGTGGCGAGCCTATTGCCGCTTACCGGGCACTGTTATGTTCGTCAGAGCCTCGTCCGTTGATCGGCAGGTGCACTACTTGCAGGTAAGGTTGGCTTGGGCTCCTTAGTTCTTAGTAGGATCCCTATACACCTTATGTTTATTAGGTATGTATGTATGTACCAAAAATAACATTTATGTATATAAAATATCTCAAAACCACACACTGACACATACACACGCACACTCACACACTATCTACACAAACCTTATTAAGCTAATGCCTAAATCTTTATTTCCGGAGTTGTTTATATCAATATTTTTGCTTCAATTTAATTATATGAAAGTTTCAGTTTGATCTGCCGCCATCCTGTTTATTATTGTTTGAGTGCCTACGATGTTGGTTTCTCTCAGTGTGGGATCAATAGTTAATACAATATCCTGTTCTCTTATAATGTCACCTTAAGTTTATTTTGTATAATTTACAACTCTATACTCTATTGTAATAACTTTCTTTTTATATAAATTATTTTTATTTGTTTGTGTTATTCACGAGTAACCATAAAATAAGTTCTTAATGAACATCATAAACATCTTCTGGAAATTATTGATTGATGAGATAGCAAAATTATGTATTTTACTCTATATGATATTTATTTAGGGAATTACAAGAAGTCATTTTATTTGGACCAGTAGTTGTCATTAACAAAAAAGCAATCGACCTGATACTTCAATTTGTCGGTGTTCTTTCGTGAAAAGACAAATTAAATGTGACCCAATTCATTTTTATAGCGATAATTTCTATCAGCAAATAACCTGGTCTTAACCTTTTGGTTTATGTGACAGGTTATCATGACGTCATCCTGTCTGATGTAAAGCAGTCGATGCAGTCCAATAAAATAAAAGCGCTCTCTCTATACCGTTGAGTTCATCCTCTATTCTCCAGAGAGGCTGTAACTTGAGCATTCCGAATAATGGTAAAGCTCGCCTTAGCAGTCCATCAAGTGCGTCAAAGATTCGTCGTCAATTTTTTAGTTTATTTGAAAGTTTTGTACAAATAAATAAAACTGACGGAACCCTGAGATATCAAATACGCTGCTCACTTAGAATGTTTTGTTCATAACTACCAAACAATAAACATCAAAATTAAAATTACTAAGTAGGTTGATTACACAAGTACGTTTAAAAACTATTGCAAAACCTAATCTAACCTTCTCTGCCTCTTCTTCTAAGATTATTTCTATCTATCTGGGCCTCCTGCCAAGATCTGAGGAGCCCAAGCCAAGCTCACTTGTAAGTGGTGCACCTGCCGATCAACTGACAAGGCTCTGGCCAACATAAACGTTCCTGGTAAGTGACAATAGGCTCGCAACCTATAATAATAATAATAATAATATGCCGAACTATCAGAAGAAGTCAAAAGAATATGGCATCAAGAAAAAGTATACACAGTGCCCATAGTCCTATCAACCACTGGTGTAATACCTAACCACCTCCACAAAAGTTTTAAGTTACTTGACCTCAAAGACACTTTATACATTTCTCTGCAGAAAGCTGCCATTTTAAATACCTGCAGAATTGTCCGTAAGTTCCTTTAAATAGACGAAAATTATTTCACAGGAAACACCACCGCACACTCAACATCGTCGTAAAACATAAACACAACACACTATATTTACTTGGCAGCCGCCCGTAAATATAGTTCGACCAGCTTAGGCTGAGATTTTTCCAAAAAGAGTACTCCAAAATAATAATAATAATTCTTTATTCAGTACCTGATATTACATTTCTGGATTGTGATTGGGTATTTCTTTTAAGTAAATAAATACTTGTAGTAGAAAATCCCCGCTACATACATACTACGCCAAATATTACATGGGACCAACAATATAACTGGCGAAATATTGTTGTTTAGTAGGTCTCTGCTCTATCCCTCTGGAGAAATAGGCGTGATATTATGTATGTATATATCAAGAAAAGTAAGTTATAAATAGATGTTTTCTAGACTTGACGGCCTATCTGACATCAAAACAGAACAATGATCTTAGCAAGTACAAATATCTAAGCATATTATCGAAAATCCCGCAGAGAACTAACAAAAAACGCATTACGTAGAAGTACGCATTCTGGCAATAGACTGCTATTGCCAGAATGCGTACGAGCATAAATATCGGTGTAGGGGCTGAGCAACCACAGAATCTGCAGTGTGTGCCCAAGAGGGCAGGTATGAAACGTTAACGTCAGCAATAACCTCAACAGAACATAGCTGTTTAAACAAGCACTTGCCAAAGATAAAGCTTACCAACATCAGAATCTGCAGACTGTGGCCAACGGTCTTTTGAGCGGACGCGGTGTGACGGATCTATTAAGCGGGCGTGAAACGGCATTTTAGCAGGCCGTCATGAGTGGGTGCTTATTTCACGGCATGAAGCGCCTTAATTTTTTTGGGTTGCCTCGAGCTCTTACCATGAGGCATGATGATAAATCAATATGACGTGTAGCGTTAATAAATACAAACATGCTTATCATGACAAAAGCCATTGGTGCTTCAACAAGAACATGTCGATTAAGGTTTAACAACATCAAAATCTTCAGACCGTCATGAGTGGATGCGCTTTTTACTGTTCTTATGCCGCTGCTGTAAAGAGCGATAATTTTTTATGGATCGCATCGACTGCTTACCATCAGACGCATTGACGACTGTAAATCTGCAGACTACGATCAGGAGGAGCTTAAAACTCCACAACACTTTCTCCACTAAGACCTGATAAAGAAAAGGACTTCATACCCAAGCAAATACTGCAATACCTTAAAGTTACATATTTGTTTGCCAATGCGAGACCTACAATACCTATATTCTTTATTAAAATCCTTTGTTTTTAATGTATAACATTTTATCTATATATAAAAAATTATAATTTGATCAAACCTGATCCCCAGTGTTTGTGCTCCTTAGACCTGAACTCATCAAAAAATAATAATACAAGAATGTACTAATACGATCTAATAAGATTAATGTAAGGACGTTTTTGAACCAAATATAATTATCGCCCGAGGCTACAATTTATCCGAAGATGAACAGCTTTGCGGCAATGAGTGAAGATTTTGAGCAAAATAATCATGAAGACATAAAATTAATTTACATTCATTGGATCTGTATTTGTAATGATTTATGGTTTCTTGTGCGATTAAATTGCTCTGTTTTATACAAAGTGTATCTACGTGTACCTTTATAACCATTTTTTATTATTATTAAGATGTTATTTAGTGACCTTTTATAGTCTTGTTTTGTTAGTTAGTAAAAATCTCCTTAACAAAAAGGTTACATTGTTTTTAAGGTTATTCCCACACTTATTTAGAAAAAAAATATATAATACGGTTTACTAACTAGCAATGTCATAATTATAACTAAGTATTCGTGTTATTTATTCCGTTGCATTGGAAAATACAACTTTTTTGCGAAGTTACGCTTTTTTTAGTTTAGTTCTTGAATTAGCTGATTCAAGAATAATAATTGTCATCTGTTATGGCGTAGAGGTTATATGTCTGCACTCCACTCCAGGGGGCCTACCGCCGAATTCGATGGCAATCGATTATAAGGCACAATGGATTTCGAATCGATTCTGTCGTACCGCCGAACTCATGGAAATCGAAACAAAATGGCGTTCTCTATTTACCTATTGGTCTGTCACGGACTGAAGGTCATGAATGAGAGGTGGCTGTCGGCAGATTCCCCGGTCCGTCCGATTAATGAACGTAAACAAAGTTTGATCTAGATGGATTACCGGTAATCCATCGAATTCGGCGGTAGGCCCCCTGGGGTTGTGGATTCGATTAACACACTAGATAAATAGGTATTTGTGTCAGAGAGCGGAGAGACCTTTTGCCTTCAAATTCAGAGGTTCTCGGGTTCAAACTTGACTTATTGAAGTTCTTTGAGGAATTGTCACTGGCTCCGTGTTTCGAAAAGCACGTTAAGCTGTAGGTCCCGACTGTCACAAGAAAGTTAGAAGTGTCTTCTAACATCCTGACAACTGGTGTAACCATGGAATGAAGTTTCCCTTTGGGTTTCTGAGGTCAGGCGGCAGTCGCTCTGAAACTGAAATTCTGGCAAATCTCGTTAGACCAGTAAGCAGACCCTGGGCCCTTAGCATACGTTTTTGTCAAAGAAAAGCGTTTTGTAAAAACTTTTGCAACAATGTGCAGCGTTTTTGTCATTTACTCCAATTTTAAGTCATGTTGTTGATTTGATTTGATTGTGAAGAACAGATCGTCACAGTCAAGTCAAAGTCCTATACCAGTAATGAAGTGGAGACTTTACTCGAGGTTTCAGAAAAGAAAGTGAAAAGTAACAGTTAACTGAGATATACTACTTTTCTGCACTTGTATACGTTACTGCAGAAGTTAGGTCTAAAAGTACATTATTACACATTAAAACTCAAATGTACACTAGTTTTAGAAAATATAACACAGTTGCGATGTGTCTCTTTCTACGTTGGCGCATAGACCCAAAAACATTCTTTTTTTCTCTTTTAAATAATGGCTTTTTGCGTTCAGCACATTTAGCCAGAATCAAGTAAGAGCTATATTAATTATCTATAAATTAAGTAAATGGAAATGAGTGGTGGTAAAGATGGTAACTAAGATGCCCTCGCCGAAACCTCTTGAGTTCTTAGTAAAGATGTGAGACTATACTGAGATCTCACATGGACTTCTTCAGAGACTTTGAAAAGTGATGTTCCACTGTTTTGTTTCATTTACCAACACTCATGTATGTTCACTAATATTTAACGGTTAATAATCCACGTTTATTACACATTAGTGTTCGAAATATTATAAATTTTAGAAAATAAAACAAAATTGGCCACATGACGCTACACATTTTTTTAACTTTTTTTTTGATTCTGGTTCTCGCGCATTCGTTTCACAGGGGAGTCTTCTTTCTTTCTTTTAAATTATGGCTTCGTGCATCTAGCACATTTAGCCAGTGTCAAGTAAGTGATATTAATAATATATAATTCATAGTAAATGAGAATGAGTGGTGATAACGATGATAAATGGTAAATGAGATACCCTCCCCTAAGCCCCTTGAGTCCTCAGTAAAGATGTGGGACTATACTGAGATCTCACATGGACTCCTTGAGAGAAAATTTGAAAAGTGATGTTGCACTGTTTTGTTTGATTTACCAACACTCATGTATGTTCACAAACACTTAACGGTTAATAATCCACCGTTATTACACATTAATGTTAGAAATATCACAAAATTTTGGAAAATAAAACAAAACTGCAGACATGACGCTTCACTTTCCCGCCAAGAACCACAGGGGAGTCATAAATATACCAAAACAGTTTTGTTTTAAAATTCGTTTCAACATATTCGTTGTTAAATAAAAGATTAAGCTAGGTACCCAATGATACCCACCTATGATTGGTTAGAGTAAGGCGGAAATATTTACGAATCGCGTCAGATACGATTCTCCTCAACAACCTTGACATTGCAGTCTTGTCTATACCATCTCAAATATAAGTAGGAGGAGCACACACGAAGACGCATTCCTTCATCGATAATCAAAGCAGCAACATGAAATTGGTTAGTCTCACATTACATTTTCAACACGAAATAGTCTTAACAATTCTAACTGCTATCAAAATCTTTTCCAGCTTACTATTTACTTAAAAAAATAATATAATACTAACACTTACTCATTCGCATAGAATTTTTCGCATGTTTAATTTAAGGGACAGTTTTCATAATTATGTAGTATTTTTAATATTAATTCAATAATGTACGGTATTCACCTTACTTTTTATTTAAAAAAATAATATGATGTTAACACTTGCTAATCCGCACATAATCTTTCTCATGTTCAATTTTAGGGAACTTTTATATATGTATTATTTTTAATATTCATTTAATAATGTACAGTATTCACCTTACATTTTACTTAAAAAGATAATAAAGTTCTAACCCTTGGATTAGCACAGAATCTTTCTCATGTTCAATTTTAGGGAACTTTTATATATGTATTATTTTTAATATTCATTTAATAATGTACAGTATTCACCTTACATTTTACTTAAAAAGATAATAAAGTTCTAACCCTTGGATTAGCACAGAATCTTTCTCATGTTCAATTTTAGGGAACTTTCATATATGTATTATTTTTAATATTAATTCAATAATATACAGTATTCACTTTTTACTTAAAAAGATAATAAAGTTCTAACACTTGCTAATCTGCACAGAATCTTTATCATGTTCAATTTTAGGGAAAGGTTTTTATTTCTAGTATTTTTAATATAAATTCGAAAAAAGTTCAGTTCGTAACAGTCGATTACAGTTCAATGAATTATAAGACGACTAAATAGAAAATGTCATTGGTAAAAGATTTTCGGTAACATTGTTAATTGAATTATATTATATTTTTTTAGATTGTATTTTTTAAATGGTTGACGAAATATCGGATTTGAATCGTGCTCTAATCAATAATATATAAAATATAATTTTGTTGTTTTATATTTGTACAAAAAACTGGGTTGAGTAAGGTTTCTTTGCTTATAGAAATTTATATTTTATTGTTATTTGATAAAGCTTAACTAACTTCTACTAATATTGTAGTGAAATTATATTTATAATTATTTATGCCCAAAATAATTTAAGCATTTTTTCCCAATAATGTTCTAACGATTTGCTTTGGCCATTATTAATATTCTCATAAATCTTAGGATTAACCAAATAAGCTTAAAGCGCTGACAGAAAGAGTGAGATGTACGTCTGTAGTGGTTTTTAGAGATTTAAACTTCGTACCAACTGGCTTTTCTCCAACATTAAATCATCTTATAAACCATTATCTGTATAATTAACGTTAAAGTAACCAGTTTATTCTTAAAGAGCTATAATAATAATATTTGTAATCAAAGGTACTCTAAATCGACAGGAGTGTATGTGATGGTTAATGAGCGTGAATAGGGCTAAAATTGTGTGCTAGGATCGTAGCAAGTGGAAGGAAGTTCTATTCTTTTAAATCTTTTGACTGCAGAACACAAGTACGTGTTGTTTTAATACAATTTTTTTTTATTGTAACTGGGGGAGAAAAAACCAATCTTGATGATTTCTTGCCTGTTTTTACGATCAAGCTCCCGCCCGCAGTGAATGGGCGCGTTTGTTTATAAGTATGACATTCATATGAGCTCTATGGAGCCAAACTTGACTACACATGCAAATGATGGATTAAAAATATCTTTGTAACAATTCCCGCGCTACTATAATTTTCCGAAAATCGAGAAACTATTCAACACGACACGTGGTTCGCCCTTACAGAGGGCTTCTTCAGGTAAGATAGGAGCCTCAGAACAACGATGTCTTCACGACCAAAGCTGAAACGAGAGTGAAAGTGTGAGGGAGTTGTTACAAAGATATTTTTAATCCATCATTTGCTTACAATGGATTTCCGCAAAATAACGCCTGAATCAATGAATTATTTGACTAAATAATTTTTGATTTTGATATGATCAGCCTACCCCTACAGAAATCCTTTTTCCTGTAGGGGTCTGTCATTCTTTAATGACAATATTGAGAAGTAAACATGTTAATATAACCAGCTTTCTTGTAACATTTTCAGATCGTGATCTCCGCTCTAGTAGCCGTCTGCTCTGCAGCCCCCCAATACTACCAGAACCAGAACTACCAGAATTATCAGAATGCCCCAGCCTACTACCAGGCAAGGTCCCAGGAGTCTTACTACCAAAGACCGCAGGCAGCTAAGGAGAGGAACGCGGCCATTTTGAGATCCGCTGCTGAGACCAATGAAGCAGGATACAATTTCTACTATGACACTGAAAATGGTATGTACTAACAGGTGTACAAAGGAGATGTAATGTATGTACTATATATTTCTCCATAGTGTAGGTTGTTTATATCGTAATCAGCAATCGTGGCTTAGTCTGTGATATATTTATTTGTATTATGTTCTGTGCTTTGCAGTGATGTGTTTTTTAAACTACTTTAATTATTGGTTTGAAATTTAACCTCGGAATTTCGCACAATGGCAACTTGTCACGTGTAGCTTGTACTATGTATACAAGAAATGTAAAATATATTAACGTATATGGGAACCGCCCGGACGTCAAAAAACATCAAATAACATACTCATGGATCGGAGTCGAATTCGCGATCTTTGAAGCGAAGAACTCATATACAAACCTCCAAACTTTGTGGTACTGTTTACAATTTGTTTGTAATCGCTTACCTTCCAGTGTAGAAGTAGATAATTAGTCATACAAAATGTGCCACCTACACTTTAAACGTCTGCCATTTCGGCCTGTGGCTTGAATTTAAAGGTCGCACTTACCTATGAACCGTACCCACTTGAGTTGTATGTAATTGTGCTCGATATTGTGCTATTTACAATGTTTTGACAAATAATCTTCACTTCGCTCTAAATATCGTAGAATCGTTATTAAACATTTGTGTGAAGAAGCGTGGTTATTTATTGTTTACATACATACATATATACTATTACGCCTGTTCCCCCGATGGGGTAGGCAGAGGCCTATTGCCGCTTATAGGGTACTTTTATGTTCGCCAGAGCCTCGTCCGTTGATTGGCAGGTGCACCACTTGCAGGTGTTGTTGAGTATCTCAGATCTTGGTAGATAATTCGAGCCATTACACAATTTAAGTCATTTTCTAACACGGGAACCCTATATCGATTGGCCGAGAGTGCAGAATATGGCTATCAGAAATTTTAAGCCGCCCAATGGCCTCGAACTTTGCTTAACTAGTAGTAATAAATAAATATTTCTGACACACCAATTATTTAGTTCCAAGATAAGTATCATTAAGAACTTGTGTTGTGATTACTAAATAACGGATAAACATACATAAATACTTTTTTTGTTTGTAAATACATACTTAATATACATAGGAAAACACCTAGACCAGAATAAATATTCATATTATACACACAAAAAATTGTCTTGTGTGGGAATCGAACTCACGACCTCAGGAGTAGAGTTACTTAAAAAAAGTATTTAAGTATGTTTATCCGTTATTTAGTATCCATAACACAAGTTCTTAATGATACTTATCTTGGAACTATATAATTGGTGTAATTGTAGAAAATATTTATTTATTTAATATTTTATCTGTCATGTCTGAGACCCTCGTTTAAAGTGATAAATGTGTCTTCTCGTCTAGGTATCCGAGCTGAAGAATCAGGACGAGAGATCGACGGCATCCAAGCTCAGGGTGGCTACTCGTATACCGGAGACGATGGCAAAGTCTACTCCGTGAGGTACACCGCTGGCGCCAATGGTTTTGAAGCCCAAGGAGAGCATATTCCCACACCCCCACCTGTACCTGCAGAAATTGCCAGGGCTTTGCAGGAGAACGCCAGGGATGAGGCCAACGGCATATTCGATGACGGCAAGTCTTTAAACCAATACTTCAACCCTTTTTTATATATACATACAATTACGTATATTCACGCCTGTGTGTAGGCAGAGGCAAATTACGAGTATACGCCCACACTTCGCCAATTATATAGATGGTCCCACGTAATAGGTGGCGAGCATATTGCCGTTTATCGGGAACGGGTACTTTTATGTTCGCCAGAGCCTTGTTCGTTAATCGGCAGGTGCACCACTTGCAGGTGAAATGAAATGATATTTTTATATTAGGTTCAGGTAGAAAACTTATTTCATCATCAACCTACTTGTCCACTGCTGGACATAGGCCCTCTCCAATGGCACGCCACAGAACTCGATGGTCTCCACTGCAGAACACGTCTACCACATTGGTTATCGGTCCTACGGTCGGTCCGACCCTCTGCCACTTCAACTTGCTAATCCTTTAAATCGCTCTGCACATTTAAAAACCCAATGCTTTTACATGTTACCTATTTGTGTTATTAAGATTTTGAAACGTATTCTAATGACTGTCACTTCTGCTCGCTCAGCCGTCAACATTTTACATCCATATACCTAAAGTGAACAGTTAGCCAAAACGCTACAAGTTCAAAGTCGCTCAGGGTGGAATAAACTTGCTCAGGAATTCCCAGGCGAATATAATTTGTAATGAAGTTAGATAACGAAAGTTACTGACATTGCGCAATGAACCAGCGTACTGAAGTGGTAGTGGACAGGTCATGTCGAAAATCTTTTTTCAAAGCTAGCTTCAAAGGATTTCGAAAGATTTCAAGTTAAATTAATAATCCCTTATAATTGAATCTTTATTGACAATCAATATGGCGTCAAGTCTTTGTCTTCGCTCTTAAGGCTAGTTGCTGTCTTCGCGCTAGTTTTTAAGGGCTTCCGCACACGGGCCACCGGCATATTTTCTGCAGTTTTCATACATTTTGATTTGTAGCGTGAGGCGGCCGCCGGCGTCAACCGTGTGCGGCGAGTCCATATAAAATATATGAAAGCTGCAGGAAATATGCCGGTGGCGCCGTTTTGTGGTTGTGGTCGGTGACCCTAAGTTTTGACCTTCATAATAGCTCTATTGAGCCAAGGTTGAATAAATGAGTTTGACTTTGACTAAAGGTAATGGTCTCGGTTCCCGCTTAGGACAAAATAATGTTTGAGTGTAAAACATGGTTGTTTGTTCTGGAGTTCCTAATATCAAAATAATAGGTTGGGGAAAAGTCTTTTCGTATTTTTGTATGAAAAGTCAAGACATTTTTTTCAAAGTTTATTTACATTTATTTACAATATATATGTAGGTACCGTTTTGTTGAATAACTTTCTGCCATTTTGTGGGCAGAGACATTATCCCGTTACTGTAAAAACTTTGGGACTTCTGATCAAAAAAACGGGACAAATAGTTTTGGCAGTCCTCTCTTGAGGTCAACCTTACAGAACCTAAAGAATTCTGCAGAGACCGAAACAGGTGAAAATCTGAAGGCGCAAGGTCAGGGCTATATGGTGGATGCACTAGGACCTCCCAGTCGAACTCTCTTAATTTTTGCTGAGTGGCTAAAGATGTGTGTGGTCTAGCGTTATCGTGATGAAAGACCACACCCTTCCTGTTGATCAATTCCGGCCGTTTTCTCTCGACTGCTTCCTTTAATCTCATCAGTTGCTGGCAGTAAAGATCAGAATCGATGGTTTTGCCGGGCGGTAAAAGCTCATAATAAACAATGCCCTTCCAATCCCACCATACACACAGCATCACCTTATTTCGTGTTAGGCCAGGTTTGGCCACAGTCTGTGAAGCCTGGCCAACTTTCGACCACGACCTTTTTCGCACGTTCTTGTCGTACGTGATCCACTTTTCATCGCCAGTTATCAATCTCTTCAAAAACGGCTCGGTTTCATTACGTCTCAATAATGAATCGCAAATGAGTACACGGTTCATTAAGTTTCTTTGAGTGAGCTCGTGTGGCACCCAAATATCGAGCTTTTTTGTATAACCAGCTTTCTTCAAATGGGTCAAAACTGTTTTGTGGTCAATTCCCAGTTCTTCAGCTACATCGTAACTACTAATATGCCGATCTTGCTCCACTCTTTCAAAAATGGCGTCCATTTTATTTGTAACAGGGCGACCAGAGCGAGGTGCATCTTTAACATCAAAATTTCCGGACTGAAAACGTTTGAACCAAATTTGTGCTACTCTTACTGACACTGCATCAGGTCCATAAACATCACAAATTTTTTCACTGCTTGAGTTGCATTTTTGCCTTTTTTATAATAAAATTTTAAAATGTATCGAATTCCTTCATTAGATTCACTCATTTTTACGGAGAGAAAAACAAATGAAAAATAGCGGGAAACAACTTTTTTTTATTTTTTTCTTTTCTTTATAATGGAACCTTTTTAATGTTACCAAAACCAGCCAGATACAAATAGTACAGTCAAAAAAAATTTATAATAAGTTTATACCTACGTTATGCGAAAAGACTTTTTCCCCGACCTAATACTTATATATTTTTACTGTTTTCTAGTCCCCATAGCACAATCTCAACTTAGTTAGACGAGGAGCGATGTGTGATATGTCCAGGTATAGTAACATTTTCTTTACATTCCAGGCAGCTACCATGAAGGTAAATACGACTCCGGAGTGACGGTGGCCCGTCAGTACCAGCCAGCTAAGCAGTTCTACCCAGGAGTCAGACAACCCCAGTATAACTACTAGAGACAAACACGAAGAACCAGCGTTAAAACAGAGTGTGCCATGACTTTTAGATTGTAATGTTTTTATAAATATACTTTTTGTATAAAAATGTGTCGTTTGTACTTTATGAAGATTTTATTTGGGAATATTAATACAATTACGATTATCAAGGTGTTATAGCTTATTATTATTATAATAAATAGACTAAGGGAGAAACGAAATCACGACTTTAGGATAAACGATCGAATTGATTGAATTGACAATTTTTTTTAATATTTTTTTTTCTGACAATTACACCAATTTTTTAGTTCCAAGATAAGTATCATTAAGAACTTGTGTTATGAATACTAAACAACAGATAAACATACTTACATACTTTTTTTTTCTGTAAATACATACTTAATATACATAGGAAAACACCCAGACCAGAACAAATATTCATGTTCATGCACACAAAGATTTGTCCTGTGTGGGAATCGAACCCACGACCTCTGGAGTGAAGTGTAGGTATACTGACCTCCACGCCATATCGGTCGATTATAATGCTATACATACATACATAATATCACGCCTATTTTCCCCGAAGGGTTAGGCAGAGGCATACTATACGCCCACACTTCGCCATTTATATTGTTGGTCCCACGTAATAGGTGGCGAGCCTATTGCCGCTTACCGTGATTTGTTACGTTTGCCAGAGCCTCGTCTGTTAGTCAGTAGGTGCACCACTTGCAGTTACGGTTAGCTAGGGATCCTTAGATGTTGAAAGGATCCCTTAAACCTTTATAAAGATTTACAAATACAGTACCCAATGGCTAATATTACACATACTCCTTTGAGAAATAAGTAGTTTTACATGGAATATAATAAACTAAACCTCTAAAAAAAGCTTTTTTGATCATCAAAAATACTGAGTGAGCATCTAATAGGTGATTAGGTGCTCAATCAGTATTTTTGATGTACAAAAAGGTTAGGTTAGGTTGGCAATTTATTAATTTTGAAGACACGTTAAATAACACCCGTTTTACATCTATATATAGTTGAGGCGTGCCTCAAAACAAAGCAACAAAAAAGTTCGAAATATAATAAACGAAACAATAAATCTTATAATTGATGGACATTAGCAATCGTTTAATCGGATGCCATAATTGTTAATATCGAATTTACGCCGGGTACTGCCTATAGTAACAATTATACCAAGTTAAGGGCTATTAATCTTATATCTATTATTTTCTGTTCTTACATAGTTATACTACATTAAATTTCTAATTATCACCAGAGATAATAAATAAAACACATTTACATATTAAAAAACGCGTTTGAAAAAACTGCGGATCTCGACTGACTGATAAGTATTCGTAACGTTAGGGTAAAAATAGTTTCTTAGACATCGATTTAATCAGTAAAATAATAAATAATGATTTTCTGACAATTACACTTATTACTAAGTTCAAAGATAAGTATCATTCAGAACTTGTGTTATGGATACTAAATAACAGATACACACATAAATACTTTTTTCTTTGTAAACGTGCTTAATATACATAGGTAAACACCCAGACTAGAACAAATGTTCATGTTGCACATAAATGTTTGTCCTGTGTGGGAAACGAACCCACGACCTCAGGAGCGGAGTGCAGATATACTCGCCTCCACGCCATATCAGGTCGTCACAAAAAAAATATTTTTAATAATTTGCTATACTTATTTACGATATATAGGTATATAATCCCGTAAAAAACTTAGTTTTACTACGTGGGGAACAAATATCTGGCCATGGCACCGCTGCCCGGCCGAGGTAGATTGGGCAGGTCCAGGAAACACTGGCTTGACGTCATAATGGATGACATGCGTGCCAATAACGAATCGACCAAGGATGCCGAAAACCATGCGAAGTGGAGGAGAAGATATAGGATACGGACCCCGGACTTAAGGCAGTAACCAGGATAACGCTAAGATGAAGAAGAAGAGGAGAATAAAAGACTTTATTTGAACCGACGTAAGGCATATATTTATTAATTAACAAGTTTTATTATATCACGTAGTCCTAAGCTCATAGATATCATAATCATTGGTAGTTGTATTGGTAATCGTACTGTCTTTCCGGCTGCTTCCTGCTTTGTATCACGACGTCGTACTCATTGACAGTATAGTTCTGGTCTGAAAGAAGAAAACGGAATTACTACCTAATCAAGTGCAAAAATCTGATATGTGTAATAACACATAAAATAAATATATTTTTTGTTCGGCATAATTTCGGAATCGGGGATCTGGACACAATGCTCTCGAGACCTCGACAGAGCTTCCCAAAGGGTAGTTCTGAAAATGAACATGGATACGACGAAAATCATGTCACATACCTATGTTGTGCCTACCCCATCAATATAGAAACTCGGCCCTCGAAGTTGTAGACGATACAATTTATATATACCTGTGACAAAAGTTCACTTGGGCCTACCCATAAAAACTTCGAAAAAGAGGTCAATCGTCGAATCCAGCTCGGTTGGGCTGTGCTCGGGAAATTCTGAAATATCTTATCGCCAAAAATACCTTAGTGTCTCAAGACAAAAGTACTCGATCAACGTGTGTTGCCAGCGATGACGTATGGTACTGAGACGTGGTGCCTGATTATGGGCCTCATAAGAAAGCTCAAAGTACAATGGAGAGAGCTTTGCTCGGAGTGTCCTTACGTGATAGAATCAGACATGAGGAAATTCGTAAGAGAGCTGGAGTGACCAACATAGCGAAGCGAGTTTGCAAGCTGAAGTGGCAGTGGGCGGGGAACATAGCTCGAAGAACCGACGACCGATGGGGCGTTAAGGTTTTTGAATGGCGATCACGAACCAGCAAACGTAGTAGAGGGTGGCCTCCCACCCAACGTATCGATGATCTAGTCAAGGCGGCGGATAGCCGGCGCAATATGTGAACGTGAAAAACAATTGGGGAGTCCTATGTTCAGTACTTGACTTCAAATGGCTGAAATGATGATGATGCTGATTTCGAATGCATAAATAATCCAATACTTGTCATATATTAATTTATATTCGTAGCGTTTTAGGGTTTTCAGAGTTTTTCTCAAAAAGTAGTGTTATTGTCCATAACCATTCGTCATCGACTCATTCATCCACTTATCTATGACATTATCATTCTTTACATACTGAATCTGTTTCCCGATTTTTTCTTTACCTTGTAAAATTTATGCAAAATCAATGTATATATAATCTGCAATAATATGAAATGTTGTTAATATAATAAATCTGACACACCTTTTCATTTAACTACAGCGGAAGACGGTCATTTAAAATGGTAACATTATAAATGTATTCTAGTTGATAACTTTAACTTTGACATTAGTACGCTTACCTATCAGAATAATCGCAGTGAAATAAAAAACTATATACAGACATTCATTCACGCCTGTTTCCCCGAAGGGGTAGGCAGAGGCGTACGCCCACACTTCGCGAATTATATAGTCGGTCCCACATAATAGGTGGCGAGCCTATTGCTGCTTACCGGGCACTGTTATTTTCGCCAGAACCGCGTCCGTTGATCGGCAGGTGCACTACTTGTAGGTAAGGTTGGCTTGGGCTCCTTAGGTCTTGGTGGGATCCCTATACACCGCTATAAACTACATAACACTTCTTTATCTTTCACATTTATCTATTTCAGGTCTCCCCTGAAACCTGACCAGTCAGAGTTTTTGGGATTCCTCCTCCGAAGTGCTCCTACTGACCTGAGCCCTATTCCTGAAGCAGATGTAGTTAGCGACGCAAGAGACTCAGTTCTTTAAGTCGTTTAAAATAACACACGTCTCTTTTTGAAGACTTTGCTTTAAAATTAAGACTTTAGCTGTTAGTCTTAAATTAAACGACTCAGTCAATTAACGGATAAGACTAGTTGCGCTAAAACGACTTAAACGCCTAAAACGACTTATACGCCTAAAACGACTTACACGAATGGTTATTATTACGCTGATTGTATTTATGATTAAAACTTATATGCAAAATTATGAGTCAATATCATTAGTATAAATTAGACATATATACACCATATTTTAGGGATTAATTTTTCATGCTAATGTATAGTGAACCGGCTTACGGCTCTCGACTTCTCAAGCGATGAGTCGCAAGTCTTTTAAGCTGTTTAAGTCCTTTAAGCTGTATTAGCTATTTAAGTAACTGCTGAGCGTTTTACGTTAAAACGGTTGGGGACTATAAGACTGAGCCAATAAGTGAGGCGTCAATAATAAGGCGAGTCTTTGTTAAAAGCCTTAAGAGCCTGAGTCTCTTTTATCGCTAGATATAGTCCGACAACGTTACCTCATCTGTCATACATGCCATCCAGTAATAAACGGACGCTTTAGGTATTTTTTGCGATCTGTCCAAAGCTTTTGACTGTGTTCCTCATGAAGCATTGATAAAAAAATTAGAATATTACGGAATAAGAAACTCCGCATTGAATCTTCTCACTTCATATCTAAGTGATAGGATTCAAAGGGTTGAGGTTAATGGAAAGCGTTCTCAGGGGTCTGTTGTAAAAATGGGGGTACCGCAGGGCTCGATTCTCGGTCCGTTTTTGTTTTTGATTTATATGAATGATTTGCCATATTTTGTTAAAGAAAACCACGAGATAGTTTTGTTTGCTGATGATACATCATTATTGTTTAAGTTAAAACGAAATCAGAATTTAGACGAAGTAAACAGTGCGATCTCGAAGGTGGTGCACTGGTTTGACGTTAACAATTTGCTATTAAATGGGGCTAAAACGAAATGTATTAAATTCGTGACGCCTAACGTCAGACAGGCAAACTCTACTATTATGGTAAAGGAGGATGAGTTGACCCTTGTGGATACTACCAAGTTTTTAGGGATTACTTTAGACTCTAAGCTACAGTGGGGCCCACATATTGGTGAATTGTCGAGTAGACTTAGCTCTGCAGCATTCGCGGTAAAGAAAATTCGCCAATTAACAGACGTTGTAACAGCTAGGCTAGTTTATCATAGCTATTTCCATAGTGTTATGTCCTATGGTATTCTTCTGTGGGGTTGTGCCGCAGACATTCAAACAATCTTTGTGCTGCAGAAGAGGGCTATTCGAGCAATTTATAATCTCCCGTGTGGACATTCACTAAGGGAAAAGTTTAAAGAAATTGGTATTTTAACAGTGGCCGGTCAATTCATTTATGATAACCTGGTTTATGTACACAAGAATACTGATCAATTTAGTAAGAAAAGCTGTGTACATAACCTAAACACAAGGAATAAGCATAAATTAGTTGTACCTGCCACTAGGCTCCAAAAAATAAACAAATCTTTTAAAGGTCAATGTGTGCGATTCTACAATAAAATCCCAAGCAACATACAGCAATTGAGCCTAAATAAATTTAAATTAACAATAAAACACAAGCTGTCTTCAAAGGGATATTATTCTATTAAAGACTATATGGCAGATAAAAATGCTTGGGATTAAACTGCCGTTTCATACAGGCTATTCTAATATGAATGATTTGAAAACATAAATATTGTTAAGGTTATGTTATATTGCATTGTATAGCTTCACAGACAAATGAAGATTGTAATTCTAGTACCAAACTAATGGACATATTTAAAAGAGCATAGCCTGTGAGTTTCTTGCCAGTTCTTCTTACAGAGCGGTGGCTCGGAACTGGCACTTAGATTCACTTACACTTAATTATTTTTTATTTTTAAATTGTTTTGTTGCATGTAAGTGAATCTAAGCTTCGTGATTAAGTGTAATATTATTTCGATTGTTTTTTTTTTCATTTGTGATCATGACGTTTTCAAGTACTATGTATAATAGTTTATGAAATAAATAATTTTTTTACTTTTACTTTAAACCTTGACGCTGCTTGATTAGACACTGTTGTTGTCATAACCCTCTTGCAATCCCATTTAATTATATATGCTCATCTTACCATTATCATACTGTCCATATGCACTGTCGTCCTGATTGTCATACCGAGATCTGCCATCGTCGTTAGCGTCACCGTTGTACGTCACAGAGTAGCCATCATCATCACCAGAAGACCAGTTGTCCCGTCCATACTCTTGAAATAAAGGAAACTTAAGTGAGAAACTATTTATAGTAATTTACATTTCATACTTAAAATGGTCCGATAGTGAGTGTTCTGTTCTCTACATTATTTCAGGTTTTGTTCCTTATTGTTGCAGAATTATGACGAAACTGTTATAATTAGAGTCATTGTAACTGACGTTAGTGGCGTGGTGGCGAGTATTCCCGAACTCCCCTCCTAATGTCGTGGGTTCGATTCCCACACAGGACAATTATTTGTGTGCAAAAACATGAATATTTGCTCTGATCTGGGTGTTTATTGTACAAAATATATTAACATTATAATTTTTGTTATAAGCCACTCACTTAAACCATCTCGGTTTTTGATGAGTTAAAAAATCGGTTCATAAAGAAGTAAGTCTGTATATATTATTGTATATATTAAGTATGTATTTAAAATAAAAATTATTTATCCGTGTTTAGTATTCATAACATAAGTTCTTAATGATACTTACCTTGGAACTAAACAATTGGTGTACTTGTCAGAAAATAACGAATTTTATACTGTAGCTGTTGTTTATGGAAAAAGTAACAAATGAATATTAGTAATTTTTTTTAGTATCTCTATGATAAGCTAAGATGAGTACACAATAATAATTATAAAAAAATTGTGAAAAACAATCCATATCGGGTCTGTTTGAGATAATGCCGACGACCTTCTTATTCCATTGAAGCGCTTGCCATCGGCACAGGGCAGGCCGACATCGATGATTAAATTATTTTCTGACTAGAGTTGGGTTTAAAGAACCAGAAGGTATCGAGTTCGAACCTCACTAAAATACTACTTACAATTTTATCTTTCGTAACATTTTATTAATTTTTATTATTTTTTTTGTTATTTAAAATGTTATTTGGTTGGATTATTTTATATTTTTTGGAACAAATGTATGTATATTAACTCTATTGTTTTTATAAATTATATTTGTTGTTTACTTTTCTGTGCATGGGTATAAGTTATCTGCATAAAGAACTTATAATAATTATATGGACGTGTCCCCATACGTAACAAGAGCTTTAAGCTAACCACAAAGCATAGAAACAATATACTTCAATCCAAGATAATTATAAACAGAAAAACATAAGTTGCATAAGAGTGCAGGTGGCTGATTTAAAAGGCATTATGTGATAAGCGTGATATTTTTAACTATAATTAATAAGCATTTTATATTTAAAAAAATAAAGTAAACTAAAGAAACTCACGATTATTAATTGCATAAAGATCCTGTGCTACATTTTGATAGTTATACCCATCGTCATTGAAGTCCTGAATGCTAGATTCCTGTGGGTAAGTCTGGTAGTCATAATTCTGTGCCCTATCTTGTTCATAGGGCTCTTGATATAAATTCTGGTTGGTATATTCCCGTGGGATATTTCTGTAGTTATATTCCTGTGGTCTGCTTCTTGTGTCTTTGTAGTCATAGTACTGGTCGTACTGAGAGTCAGCAAAACTGCAAGCGACAAAAGCTAAGACGAGGATCTGTAAAGTAATTTTATGCTTTAGTTTTAATGTAGCCTTCGTTTATGTCAAATTATCAAGCAGTAATCTTGGCTTAAACTTTGCCTGAAGAGCGTCATATAACCCAGAAGACCACGTCCATATGGTACCAGCCTGATTTCCCCAGTCATCGTTAGTCTTACAATTGTATTCATAGTAATGAGGTATGATGCCTTTATTGGTTAAAAAGGAATATAATATATCAAATTGTATTTGTACATAGTTATATAATTATATGCAGATGCAATGCTTTTAAAAGAACAATAATTTTCCAAATACTATTGCATTGTGCCCTGTCGTCCCGGCTTAGATTAGTGTAGTAAGAACCCCCTCTCATCTCATAGTGAGTCGTAAGAGTCAGCAAGGAGAAAAACTATCGGATGATGAGCAACAGCGTCATCTTGCGTACTGATTTGAACTGTCATCACCAACCCGCCTGCCCAGCGTGGTGTTTATGGGCAAATATCACCAACAGAATGCAGTCTATTGTAGAAGCCAATGTTGAATGAATGCCAGTGCCAAGATGTAGGCTATAATGTCGTTAAGATTCTGTCCTGAGCTGAACTCCTCAAAACCGTTACGAAAGAAAATATCAAGATGCTATTAAAGTAATAAAATATTTACTAACCGCTTTCATGTTGATGCTTTGAATATCTAGTTAGTAATACTGTCAGCTTTCATATGTCTTCTATTTATATTTCAGGAGACTTGCAGAGACTCAATGTCACAGTTGAACAGCTCAACCATTGACCATCGATCTAAACTAACGCATTTAATGTATTCACGCCCCTTAAAACAACACTGCTTAAAAGCAATACATTAAATCCTTCAAAACCTTGACCACGTCTTGGTTTCGTGGTTCAGAGGAGGCTGCTTCAGGCTATGCCTTTAAAATATGAATAACTAGGTCAAGAAGCATCTGCACGCGACATTGTCTAGGTACATATCAGAAATACGTCAAAGAAATTAAGTAAAGTGAACTCGAGAAAACGAAACTCATCTGATATTACGACATCGGAAACTTGTGTGAATGTTTGTTATCAATTAACTTAAAAAACAAACAAAGAAAATTAAAATTTCGGAATACCCACATATGACACCTAATACTTTTTACCGCATTAATAAATGGTGTTTCAGAAAGAGTGCACTTTTTCATTTAAAGTTACAGACAGAGTTGTGATATATTATTGCATTGTAAAGAAGACATGTTCCGATTAAGTCTGGAATAAAATATCCGTCAAATGCCCAACGGCTCCGATGACAGGCCATTACTCTTTTCATGATATTTTCCATGTCTTTTGCAGAGAGGTGTGGCTGTAGGTATCTCACCGATGACGCGTGGTTTTCCGATTGGAGCTCAGAAATTGTTTTGGGTTTATTCTCATAAGCCCCGAAGAAAAATTCGCACGGCGTTAAATTCCACTAACAAAATGCAATTTCTCGCCAACGGATCTGAACAGAGGCGTCTGAAAAACAAATCCTATTGACTTATTTCAATAACCTAAACAAATACGGTTCAATAGTTTCAAAAGAACTTTTAATATTATTGCTACAATCAAAATGTAGCTGATTTTGAGCATCCTTTAGTTTACTAGACAAAATCAATCTGTCCGCAGTTATCCATGTGACTCTTCTGGGTGTCACCTGAGTCACCTGGGTCACCGCAGACAGGTTGATTTTTGTAGTAAATTTTTTTTTTTTACTTTGTAACTTAAATTTTAAATTGTAACTATTAAAAAATCCTTCGATTTTTTTTTATTTATTGCATACTATAAAAAAAATAGGATTATAGGCATCTAAGCAACAGCTAAGGCGTTTAACATGCCTTTGCCCAACCCTTCGGGGAAACAGGTGTGAAAGTATGTATGCATATCAAAGGTAGCAAGTATTCCCAAGTTCTTTTTCCGCATATGTTATTTTTGGAGGGAAGTACAAATCAGGGCAAGTATGAGACACTACAAAGGTTGCTGTTACGTGTGCGCTTGATAAGTTTATTTATGTTACTGCTTTTTTCGCATACTTATGCAATTTTAAATTTGTTAAAACATTAATTATTGTACAGTGCTGGAATAAGCCAGATTAGTAACAAACTTCAATTTGAGTTCAGACTTGCTTAATTTAATACGTACACATACATACATAAATTCACGCCTCTTTCCCTGAAAGGGTAGGCAGAGGCATATTATACGCCCACATTTCGCCAATTATAAAGTTGGTCCCACGTAATAGGTGGCGAGCCTATTGCCGCTGACCGGGCACAGTTATGTTGGCCAGAGCCTCGTCCGTTGATCGGCATGTGCACCACTTGCAGGTGAGGTTGGCTTAGGCTCCTTAGGCCTTGGTAGGATCCCTATACACCTCTTAATTTAATCTGCATTTCCTAAAGCTACATTTGAAGGTCAATGTAAATATTTACGTCTATCAACGAAAATATTATAACGACCGACCTTCATTGAAATATTTTCTTCTAGGTTCACTGTTGGAATAAATTAAAAGTTACAATATGAACTCTGGTAAGGTTGACGGGGCGTGAGTACTATGGAAATCTTTTCTCAATACCTTTGAATACTGATGATCCTTCACAACAACTTTGAACAGATATTTAAATAAACCTTCTAAGATATAAATATAAGACAAGGGTGCCAAACATAGAGAGACAGTTTAACATTGTCTTAGGTGCGCATCTAAGCAGAAACATGAAATTGGTTTGTTTTACATTCATATATAAATTTGCCAAGACAATGATAACAGTTATTTGTTAATTATAATAATGTTTGCCCATTTGTAAAATAAATAATTCAATTGCAAAAGTTGGAAGCGTTTAAAATGCACAATTTGGAGTTTTCATATTATTTTGCAAGCCATTCATTCTTTTTGCTAACTTCTTGTCAGTTTTTATCAACGAGGGTGTGTTTTAGAGTATTTTTAAATCATTAAAATATTTGGTTTCAGCTTCTGATCTCAGCATTTATTGCTGTATGTTCAGCTGGTACGCAGTATCGGGTCTGCGAGCATCACAAAGATTACCATCACGACAGACCCAGAGAATATCATCATCGTAATCGACACCATGAGTATCGTCCTCATAGGTCTCGAGAACATGACACTTACAGACCTAGGGAGCACCAAGAAATTTTAAGAAGCCATCATCAGAATAGGCCTTGGGACCATTATTACCCAGCGAGGCCTGGAGATCATCACCACAAAGACAGTTCAGAGAAGTTCTATTACCAACAAGTGCCTGAGGTAAATGAGGATCGTAACGGCAATTTTTTGGGGAGTACCGAGTCTTCTGAAGAAAGGTACTACGTCACAGAAAATGGTACGTTTATTTCTTTTTATTACGTATTTTTTAAAGAAATCTTTCAATCTAGGCGATTACTTGAGCGTATATCCTAAAGTTGTAAAATTAAGCTAAATGTAGATCCTGATAACTGTTTTATGATTGTGTTACTACTCTTTTATTTTTAGAATTATCATTAATATTATAATCACATATCTTTCATTTCATTGTTCATACATTCATAAATGAAAAAGTAAAGATTTGTTTTCCCTAATTTCTAGATACTGAAAAAGTAGTATCAATTAAAGAAGATGGCAGCTACGAAGTCCGGAGTAGCTCACACCATAATCATGATGACAAAGTCTCCGTAAGACATGATCGTAACGAAAATAACAGAATAAGGCGAGATGAGAACAATAAGATACACGACGAAGGTACTGTATATGAACCCTTAGTTATAATTAATTGCACACAACATAGTTTTAACGACTTCAACAGTGGTCATGTCGTTAAAGATATTGAACACAACCTAGCGGATTAAGTTTATTGGTGTTTTATCGACAGTATTTTGATGACGAAAGCGGTTGTTTTCAGCTGACTACTAAGAGACAATTGCAATTGAATCTCTTAAAATCTGTTTATTCCTATTTACCAAATTTAATTGTTGAGATTACAACGAATGTTTTATTCCGTAGAGTGATCTTCTGATTCATGTTTATATTCCTTTGCATTTACTTTTCAATTGTCTTTACTTACAAAACTAACGGCTCTCTTTTCTACTATGTTAAACGCCATTGGCCCCAGACGTAAAGGGAAACCTTATATTTGTCGGTCATTTAGCATGTACAAAATAAAAAATATTTTTAATATCAATCGAATTTAGCCCGACTTCATTCTTACTAAATTCCTGATTTTCCATCTCAAATATAAATTTATATATTCATTGACATATTTTCTCTAGTTACAGATAAAGAAGCATCGATAGAAGAACATTGATCCTATCAAAAATGGTGATTGGCTTAAGGTGACAAGATAGTTAGGAAGACTGGGTGCCGGACGAGGTCTTTAAGAAAAATGAAATTAGCTTAAGAATCTGTATAAATAGAATAAATGCTTTTTTATATTCCAACTCTTTATTGTTTATTTAACACCATATAGACCATAACTGCTGCTTTATAGTTTACGGTTTCTAAGATAACTTTTTACAGACTTACCAAAACGTCTTGGATAGACAGAAACTTGCTAAGTTTCATGTCAACAAATTTTTGTAGCAGGAGCGTTCTTCAATTCTACATTTAAGTGACGTTGACAAGTTATTCGGAATGAAACCAAGCTTGAATAAATGAATTTTAAAGTTTTGAATACTTTGCAATAGCTTTTTACAAAGTAATTAACTATAATACTATACGTAATACTGTTAACTATAATAGTTGACATAAAAATTAAGATAAGACTTCAGAAAAGGCACTTCTTCAATTGGTCGAAAACGGTGCCACGTTCAATAAAATACGGAAAATAGTAAAAGTGGTATTTTATTACAAAGAATATTTTAATTAATTTACAGTTACACTCTGATCATATTTCCACTAATGCGGATCAAATCATATTCCGGAAAAACTCGAAAGAGTTTAAGTTGGCGTCTTTCTGTTTCAAAATATATATTTGATAAATAAATATTATACATAGGTACACTTGTTTAAATATTTCGACCTGAGAGCTCTCTGTTTGCATTCAATATTTATATTATTTACAATATAGGGGAAATAAACTATAAAATATGAAAAGCTTGCAGCTTCGCAAGGGTCGAAAGCCATACTGCGACCTCGTTTTCGGATCTGATAACTTGCTTTCATTGGCTGTCCAGCGTGGAGTCGCAAGAGGTACATATTCGGACGGTGAAAATAAACAATGCATAGTGAGTTGGTGCATTAACTCTTGGGCTGTAAATAGCAAATGGAGGCCTGCTTTTGGCGCTCTAAAGCCGATATTGTCAATGTTACGCTACTGACATTGCTACTTCTTGTTACACTATTTTGGAGGGTTCATTAAGCCCTTAAGCTAATCACCGCCATTTTATTTAACAAAATGCACACTGCCTCCTTGCTTAAAAGAACAGAACTCACCATGACCTTGGCCGCTTGAGTGGAATTTTATATCCTGGCCTTGAAAATCTATCTATGAATCGAAAAAGGCCACACTATAAATAAAAGTCATGAGAGGCCTTCTTTGGTGGAATGAATAAATCTAACAACAAACGCCACACACCTGGCTTCAACAATTAGCACTGGATCCGCGTGGTAAAGTATGACCCAACACCCTTTCATCTTGGCTTATGGGCGGAAGCCCTTGCTCAGTAGTGGGATGTTAATGGGTTGATAATAATACGATAAAGTAACCTCTACGTGTAGGAGTGCGTTTCAAATGCCCGTTTCACAATTGGCTCAAGATGGGCAAAACAAACCTAATGACATTAAAAAATTAAGCGCTATTTATAGAACTTTTAGCCCCTATTATGTATTCGTACATCATGTTCTTAATGTAACTAATTTATTTGATTTGATAAGAACTACATCGTATTCGAACTAGAAAACTTAGAGTAGTTTGAGAAAACTCAGAACTAAAACAAATTTGTAATTTATTTGGAAGTTGATTGACAAATAAATGCCATTGTATATAATTCATGCTTTTCGTGATGGTAAATTTCTGAATTTAAAGATTTTTAAACAAAAGAGCTTAAGAAGGAGGTTAGTGTATAAGGTTACTAGCAGGCAAGGTTACAACAGTGATAGTATTGATATTGTGTAGAGGACAATCATGATGTAAATAATATTTATTATTAGGTAAATAATATATAATGTTATGTATTTAATATTTACTTCTAGGTATATAATATGTACTATTTTTTTTTATATGTCAGACACTTACACCAATTATTTAGCTCCAAGATAAGTATCATTAAGAACTTGTGTTATGGATACTAAATAACGGATAAACATACAAACAATACTTTTTTTATTTTGTAAATACATACTTAATAGGTATACATAGAAAAACACCCAGACCAGAACAAATATTCATATTTATACACACAAATATTTGTCCTGTGTGGGAATCGAACCCACGACCTCAGGAGTGGAATGCGGGTATACTCGCCACCACGCCATATCGGTCGTCAAAACTAAAACTATTATGTACATACTATGCACATACTATATAAAATATATATATAAAATTATTGTATAAAAATATATACTTATATAATATTATTGTTATATTCTAGCATTATCCCGGTTACTCTAAAATTTGGTTGGTCGTTCCTGTGCAAGACCATTAAGCTCTCGCTGCCGGCTCATGTGTCTTCTAGGTCATATTATAATCCCGGGCCTATTATGAGGGGCGTGAAACGTCATTTCAACAGGCTGTCATGAGTGGGTGCGTTTTGTGCCGAGCTTGTTCCACGACATGAAGTACCTTCGTTTTTGCATCAACTGCTTACCATCGGGTAGAAAGAAAGGTAGCAATTATGACGTGTCCAGGGTTTGTGTAGAAAAATTACGGCTTAGTGACATTATGATGTAGGTTATTTTTAATATGAAAATGCGTAACGTAAGATATGCTTAAAAGACGGATCTATCGCGGACTTATTTGTTTACCAAGATAGTAATGACTCGACAATTAGCAAAGAGATTAATTATTATGCAGAGTATTCGATGATAGCTCTCAGTCGACATGATTTCTTTACACAAAACCTTGACAATAAATATACCTTCACCTTTCTCATGTATCTATCTTTTTGGTGATTACAGCATAAAAATCTATTCAGTAGTTACGGAGTTTATTGCGGACAGACAGACTGAGACGGCGGAGGACTTTGTTTTATATTAAGGAAAGTAAACAAGTCATTATTTGAATCGATATTTGACTAGTAACATATTAAAATATTAGCTGCGGAGATAGCCCAGTGGCAAGACAAAACTTCAATGCAGAAAATGAAAATTAAAAAACTTTTTATTTCATAAACATAGTACTTGAAAACGTCAAAATTATAAAAAAATAAAAAAAACAATTAAAATATAATTATACTTATATCACGACGCTTAGATTCACTTGCAACCAAACAATTAAAAAAACAAAAAAAAATTAAGTGCAAGTGAATCTAAGTGCCAGTTCCGAGCCACCGCTCTGTAAGAAGAACTAGCAAGAAACTCACATGCTCTTTTAAATTATCGATTGGTTAGTTACAATCTTCATTTGCCTGTGACGCCATACAATGCAATATAATATAACATTAACAATATTCATGTCAGATGCAGAGGGTCTCGGCCTTATATCCTGGTCGCGCACTTGTGAATTTTTAAAATTATGCGCGTCGTTATCACTTACTGTGCGTACTTATCGCTTATTTCGGGACTCCGAAAACACGATAAGTCGAAGGTCCCGGCTGTTTTGAACTGCTGAGACAGTCAGTGCCTTCTTATGCTGACAGCTGGTTTAATCATAGAGTGCTGCAGAGATCAGACGACAGTCGCTCCTTGTTTTAACTGAAATGGAGCCTAAATCTGATCTTGAACGGAAGTCCAGTTCTCTACCAGAATAATCCTATGATGGTGATAAATTTGTACAGTTGCTAGGTAGGTTTTAATGTTTGCTGTATAAAAAGTTGAAGAATGAGTCGGCCATTTTACATCGATGGTCAAAATAATAAACATGTTTTATGGTAATTCTTCGTTTAAGTAGCTGACCCGCCCTGATGTCATAGAGCTGACTTTTATCAACTAAACGAACTCAAGAATGATGACCATCCTTTTTTATTACAAATATTACAAGAATTTTTCACGATTTATAAAACACAGGATTTTATTTTAAGAACTTCTCGTAGTGAACTAAGAAGCTATATATATATTTATCCTAATAATGTTTATAAAAGTGGTTGAAATATGTCTGAGCAAATTATTTGAGCAGAGAACAGACCCCAGGGTCCAGACCCTAGGTTGCTGGACTGTTCGAAAGGGTTACCGCGTCCTTGGTATTACAGGCTCAAGAAGGAACATGGATGGTTTGTAGTCAGTAAAAGTCTGACACACCCTTCAGCTACACCCACAGCGCAAGACGGGTATTTGATGATTTCCCATCGAAAAAAATAAGACCCTAATGGCACAACCGAAATAAATGCTAGGATTATGATTTTGCTAAGGGATAACCTTTCAGAGTGCAATGTTTTTAAATTATTTAAGGTCGTGAAGTATAATTTTGCCTTAAGTTAATAAATCATCAAATTGATAATTCATTAAATCAGCCTTTAATCTCCACTGCTGAACGTTATCCTCCCCGATAGATTACATTCTATTAGGAGTATTTTCCCATAATCACCACGCTGGGCAGGTGGGTTGGTTATCGATAAGTTTTATTTTTGTTAAATGAAAGCATAGTATATCTTCAGCATACATCAAAGCCGATGACAACAATGAAGGTCTTCTCCCTAATAACATTGATTCACTCAAGAAGCAACATGAAACTGGTCCGTATATATGTTTATTGCTCGTAGTATTCGCAGATCCTACATAAACCAGCAGAATACAGGTGGCCGGCATCCAGGGTGATCCTGAGACTTCATACATCATGCGGGTGGACGTCACATCAAGTCAGCTTTCTGAAACATTAGTATTACTGCTTTTCCAGATAATAGTTCTGGCAGTGCTAGTGGCAGTCTGCGCGGCAAGCCCTTCCTTTTAATACTACTACGAAAGCTCTCCGGACTACGACCGGGATGGTACCGTGGAGTATATCTACGAGGACCAGTCTCACTACCGTGAGGGCAGACATCATCACCACCACTATAATGATGACGGTAATGTTTGTTGATGATAATGTATGAACATATATTTGTTACCGGCTAAAACCCGATTTTAGAACATACTAGTATGGCCTAGTCCAAACTAATTTAGGTGGGCTGCAATTATAATAATAAAATGATTTTTAATGGTAAGAAAAAAAAATTACCTCATCCTAACCCAAAAAGAGAAGTATAGTATCTCTCCGTGTGGTGCCTCGTAACTGGCACTTAGATTCACTTACACTTAAATATTTTTTGTTTTTTTAATTGTTTGGTTGCAAGTGAATCTAAGCTTTGTGATTTATATATTCATTGTTTTTTTTTATAATTTTGACGTTTTCAAGTACTATGTAATAGTTTATGAAATAAAAAGTTTTTTCATTTTCATTTTCACCGAGCCCCCATCCAGGCAGCTATCTTCCCAGTTGCAGTTCCCCTTCAGCATCAGGATCTTGCTAAATTAGCCTCTAATTCTTCGAATGTCCTTTGACTTTGCCTGACTTGTACTTCACAACTCTTCATTATCATCTCAACCTATCTACGTTTCTGACATAGCGTATTTAGGTAGGTAACGTACTGTAATCTTCTCACAAACCACGTTAAGGGTGATTCAGGTCAAATCCTGCAACAAGTGCGAACACATTTTCGATACTTGTAGTAAATAATAAAAGGGAGATATTATGGCGCATATTTACATTTCTTTACATGGTAAGTTTTACATTATAGAAAACAATAAATAAAAATGACTGATTAATTTTTTGTATTTTTTTTTAATGTGGTACGTCATAATAAATAAATCCTGCCTGATGGTGAGCAAATAATGCAGTTCAAAAAAATTGGGGCGCTTCATATCGTGAAGTAAGCACGGTACAAAACGCATCTATTCATGACGGCCTCTAAAATGCCGTTTCACGCCCCGCTTAAAAGACCCGATATTATGACGACCCATATGACGTGGAGGTCAGTATACCTACACTTCACTCCAGTGGTCGTGGCTCCGATTCCCAAACCGGACAAATCTTTGTGTGCATAAACATAAATATTTGTTCTGGTCTGGGTGTTTTCCTATGTATATTAAGTATGTATTTACAAAATACAGTATGTATTTTTATCCGTTATGTAGTGTCCATAATCGGAACTAAATAATTGGTGTAACAGTCAGTATTTTTTAAATTATTATTAAATATAATTTTAGTGTTGTTTAGTGTAGTACTAAACAGATAAGAATAAAATATTGGATGTAGACAGTCAGTCAATAACCTCTATGTCAAAAATATCATAGCGAGACACTTTTTATAGAGTAAGCTACTCTTTTCTTTTTAATTGATGAATCCTAAACCAAAAAATGCATTTTGTAAAAAGTTATTTAAGTTTACGTTGGTATAATTAGATGTCAAATGTTTAATTGTGAAATAATTCATTTAATTTGATTTTTATTTACAGCAATTGTTTAGTTCCGATATAAAGATACACACACACCAAAACTTATAATCAAGTTTTTTAGTTTTTTAGTTTAGTGTTTCAAATTAAAAGGCAAAACCCAGAAGTGGAGGCCAGGAGACCCATAGCACAGGGTTTACCTAGTTTGGGCTCTCCTGTCTCCACTGTTAGTATTACATCCAACATTTTTGGCCCTATTTGATAAATTACTTAAGTATTATCGTGGTGGACAATGACTAAAAAAAAAGTAAAAAAAAAAATGTATTTCATAAACTATTATACATAGTACTTGACGGCATAATTAAAATATAAAAAAATACAATCAAAATATTATTACACTAAATCACGAAGCTTAGATTCACTTACATGCGACAAAACAATTTAAAAACAATGATTTAAGTGCCAGTTCCGAGCCACCGCTCTGTAAGAAGAACTGGCAAGAAACAAACAGGCTATGCTCTTTTAAAAATATCCATTGGTTTGGTACTTGAATTACAATCTTCATTTGTCTGTGAAGCTATACAATGCAGTATGACATTAACAATATTCATGTAAAACATGAATATTATAAGAAGAACCTTATAAGAAGCCAGAAGTCATTCATATTGGACTTGAATACCTATTTCAGTTTGGTTAGTGAGAAAATGCCCGTGCTTTATATTGGGATGTAACGGGCTGCAGTAATGATAATGATGATGAGTACGTCTGGCATTTAACCAGTCTTCTCACCCCGCTTCCCCCTTACGTCACTAGGGAATAAATTTCAGTTTCCTATAAAAATTGCTTACATATTCGTTCCCAGATTCTTCCCAGAGTCTGAACAACCCCCTCGCGCAGACATTCCTACCCAGCTCCGCCAAGAAGGTGGATCTACATCAGGAGCTGTTGGTGCTGTTTTGGAAGATGTGTGATTATAATAAGGTGAGGGATCAGCATGATTATACCAAAAGTCTATCTGTATAAGCATCTAAGTAACCCGCTTCAGTAACCTAAAGAACCTCAGAGACCTTCGTCAGATCATCCTATTAAGAAATATGCTAACTGTTGGAGAGAAATAAATAAATAATAATTATTAAAGATCTTGTAGGTTATCAAGTGTTACCTGTTACCCTGAAAACTGATAAACATACATAAGGAATTTTATTTCTGAAAACAATCTTATACTTCTGGGAAATTTCCAAATCAGATCAACATCCATGCACACAAAAAATGTGCATTGGAAAATTTAATTAACGACCTCAGGGGCAGAGGGCAGGTATACTGACTTCCAAATCATATCACTCATCAAATGTACAGATATATAATTTGTAAAACAATTACGAGTAACTTTGCCAAAAGTTAATTTTAAACTAAAAATATGACGTTTTTTAGTCAGTTGACGGACAACATATATTCAATACAACTGACGTTATGAAAACAATAAAGGTTCCTCCTATGATCTCCTCCCTAATGGCATTGAATCTACCATGAACTGAAATATAAATACGAGGATCTATCGGTCAGACATTATCACACATCGTTTATCCAAGAAGCAACATGAAATTGGTACGTGTTCATACTTGTTTTGGGTTTTTTTAAATCTTTTGCATTTTTGAATTGTTTACATGTGATTTTTACAGTGCTTGTTTTACGGAATAAAGTGGTCTTTATTTTTTATATTGCATGGGCTGAAAGAAAGGCATGCAGGCAGGCATCGGGTATGGGAAAGAAAGTAATCACTATGAGTAATCACGATAAATATATACTCACATATTTTATGGACTTGACTGTTGTTAAATTTTATATTTATAAATACATGTGTTACGCAGTGGACATATAATGACTCAGATGATGAAATAAATAAAAAAAAAATGCTTTACTTAATTTGGGCCTTAATGGAGCGCATAAGTGTCATGCATAAACATTTATCAACTAATGAGCCCATTTGATACGGGCAGCCTGATTAGAGAACTGGTTTTCCTTCCGCCTATAACCCTTTAACAGGCAGAGCACGTTGAAATATTCATTGGTTTTCCACCTTAACATAACCGCATAAGGTTCAATTTATGGTGGTCATATATTGACCATTGCCTGGTAAAGGGTTAAAATAAATAGTGGTGTCTGTTAGAAATGTCATACTAACTACATTGACAAGACGAGTTTCAAGCAAGTGATGGATTGAAAATATTTTTGTAACAACTCCTAACTATAATTTCCCGACAAATTGAGAATCAGTTCCTAGCGACACATGTTTTGTCCTTACACAGGGCATCTTCAGGCCATGCACAACCGCTGCTAAACACATGCCTCCCCAAAAACTTTTATCAATAAAAGTGAGTCCACCCACAGCAAGTGACGGCACTCGCTGTGGGAGGAGCAGAAGGGTGTATCAGACTTTTACTGACTAAAACCATCCATGTTCCTTCTTGTCCCTGCATATGTTCCGGGGCCGCAATAACCCATAGGAACCATGCCGCTACATCCAGCGTAATCCTGCAACCATTATCTAAATGCGTCCGTCTTGCCGGTGGATGTTTTGCGCCATGCTTTTTCACACATGAATTATAACTAATAGTAACAAGTACGTCTTACTTTTCCAGGTAATTCTACTGGCAGTTCTAGTGGCCGCCTGTGCGGCGAGCCCTTCCTACTACTACTACTACGAAAGCTCCCCTGACTACTATCGGGATGGCACTGTGGAGTATATCTACGAGGACCGGCCCCACCATCGTGAGGGAAGACACCATCATCACCATCATCACCGCCATCACTATGATAATGACGGTAATTTTTGTTTATAACCAACGACTAAACGATTAGGATAATAATAATTGGCGAAATGTGGGTGAATTATATGCTTCTATCTACCCCTTCGGTGAAACAGGCGTGAGTGTATGTATGTATGTATAAATATTGATGTGCGTCAACACAAATATTAGTGCAGGTCTGAGTGTTTTCTATCATATAGTATATTTGGATGTTTGTAAAGACTAACCGAAAACCTACAGTATCGTGTTAAAAATATCTCTCACAATTAGAATGCTACTTTATTCCTGAGTAACAAAAGCTATTATTACAAGAAAAACTTAGGCATCTAGTATATTTTACCGGCCAAACCAGATTCAAGACAAACTAATATGGCCTAGTTCAAACTAATTTAGGTGGGCTGCATAGAATGTTTTTTTAATGGTAAGTGAGTTTGTCCTAGATACTAGTTTTTAACTCTAGTTTGTCCTAAAATCGGGTTTGGCCGGTAACATTATACAAAATCGGAATTTGATTATTCGGTGTTCCTTCAGTCGAGCCAGGCTTAAGACAGTGAGATAGTGATGTCCTTGACAACATAATATGACATTATTTTCAATTACCTATGAAACATCTTAAAGCGCTCGTAGCTCTGCGGTGCTCGATGATCGGAAACGATCACCGAAGTACAGCAGAGTTTACAGAGGTCAGTCTTTGGATGGGTGACCGTTTGAGTGGCATTTGATATCGAGCGCTTCCGTGCTTCGGAGGGCACGTGAAGTCGTTGGTCCCGGTTATCACTAAATGTAGTCGTCGTTAAGCCATGTTAGAGACCTTATGGGCGGTTGATAAATTCTAACAGCAGGACGCCATACACCTGCCTCCGCCAATCCGCACTGGGTCCGCGTGGTGGAGTATGACCCAATACCCTCGCACCTTGGTATGTGAGAGGAGGCTCGTGCTCAGGAGTGGGACGTTAATGGGCTGAGATGATGATGATGAAACACGTTTAATCTTGTATTACAGACTATTACGACAGAGATGACGAGGTGGTGATAGAACGTATCCACCCAAGGAGGCATCATGGGTATGACGACAGCTACGAGCGCTACTACGACTAGGACTGGATTGAAGAAAGATACACTGAGACTTTCAGCTATAGAACAACGGTATTTCATGAGTTACATAAGTAAATCTGGCATAACATTATAATTGTTGTTATTATTTTTATATATATCCTAGCATTATCCCAATTGTATCCTTAATTGGTTTAACCATTTTGACTGAATTTCTGTCATTACATGGAGCGACTACCGTCTGACCTCCGCAACCCAAAGGGACAAATCCGTGTATGGTTAACTCAGCTGTCAGAATATTAAAACGACTGCCTTAGTTGTTAATGACAGCCGGGACTAACCGCTTGACGTGCTTTCCGAGGCAGAGATTAAACTATAATTACGCACTATACACAACACTTCGAAAAGCTACAAAGATTTGAACCCTCGGTGTTGAAGCCTATTCGCATGCTTAATGGAATAGTGACTTAACTCAAAAAAGACGATTTTTGGGACATCACAAAAGAAGATCTTCTAAAGAATACTTGTCCTACTTGTAAGCGCATTAAATTGATTCTGATTTATTAATTAGTAGTTCTGCTTGTGTTTTGAACGTTTGTTTTACATTGATTCGATATCAGTAAGAAATAGAAAGATTGTATAAGTACGTAACTCAAACCTGACCTATCTATTAATGGGTCCATGTTCCTTTAAGCATGCGTATTGGTCTCACTAATTGGCTATCGCGGCCTTGTAAATATAATGATGATCTGGAACAATTATTGTCATTTTTATAAAAATATTTGCCAATCTCAGACCAAATGAAACCCGAAAATAGGGAAGGCCTAGGTCGCACCGGAGCTAACTTAGTTAATTTTATATTTTTAAAATAAAATCAGATAATTTTAGAAATATAAGGCGTCATATTGGCATTCGCGGCAACGCGTGTAAGAATAAATAGTATTTTTATGTTATACGTTGTAACTTCGGCTGTCTGTTGATGAAAGTCGCGGTAAAATCAGGAAAATAATTTCGAAGATGTTTCCTCCGGCAAAGTCTTGTACCAGCGATACCTCGAATAAATAAAATATAGTTTTATTTATTACATTTTAACATTTTTCCATTTCTTAGATTAGTCTCCCTAAGTTTGTTCCATCGTTTTAAATACGTATTCTGTCATTTGAAACCCAGTAACGGTGGAAAATGAATAGTAGCATAAATGACTTCGTACAATGTCAGTTTTATGATAAAGCAAATTGGATTAGATCATCTTAAAAAAAGCCTCGTTCGATGCAGACATTGAAAATACATAAATAAATATTTTCTTATACCAATTATTATATTATATTATTGCTTTATTACACTAATTATTTAGCACCAAGATAACACTATCACTAAATAACGGATAAAGACGCCTGCCGCTTGTTGAGAAAGAGGCGGGGGCCAACGTCCCCCGGACCAAAATCGGGAGGACCTCCTTAGAAAGGCGCAGTGGACAAGCCCCTCCTATCCTGTGCGAGCATAGCGTGTGCGGCCGACTTTCCGGAGGGTTCATGGTTAGACAGCAGGGGCCCCCTTTTTTTTTTGTTTTACGTCGGTAACAAAATGCGTTTACGCACTACCTTCCGGCCAAAGGGAGACCTAAAGGGGGTGTGGGACTCACCACCGGCAGACGCGTCTGCCAGCAGTAATACCCACTAAAAATCTTCCGACGACGCCCGCCGCTTGTTGAGAAAAAGGCGGGGGCCAGTACCTGGGTTGCAGCGTCTGACACCCCGCCTGCGGCCAACGTCCCCGGACCAAAACCGGGAGGACCTCCTCAGAGAGGCGCAGTGGACGCGCCCCTCCTACTTCCTGATGAAAGCTTACATGCCAAAAAGGAAAATAAATGAAAGCAATCTTGATTCAAACACAAAAGTTTTTTTTTTTGCCAATACTTTATTTTAATCTTTAAAAAAATAGTGTCCTACAAAAATGTCTATAGCTATAAATCTATTCATTTGTTATAAAATTTTATAACTGTTCCAAAAACGAGTATACCTAAATGCCCTTTCTAACATTAACAAAACAATTTAAAATTTCTACTCTTGTCGAACTTTATTTATGACATAAAAATAAATATTTATTTCTATACAAACAAAAATCTGACTAACAAAATTGCCACTGATTACTCACATTCTACAACATAATTTTTGCTCTGGTCTACTATGAACATTGACAGATATAGCCGTCACATTTCTATCTAAACTAAATCCCGTTCATTAGAGTAGGGTAGACCTATTCGTTATTTATTCAAAAAACAACACTCTTTCCATCTGCCGACTGTCGGCACTCGACGCTCAACGGTTTTTGATTACCTGCCGACGACGGTCGGAAATCGACGCTCAAGAGGTTATGAGATCGAAGTTTGTATGCTGTCTGACCGTTGTTCATCATATTTCAGGTAATGGTAGATTCAATGGCTTTGATGTATGCTGAAGATATATTATGCTGTCATTTGGCAAAAATATAACTTATCGATCAGCTGCCCGCCTGCTCAGCATGGTGATTATTGGCAAATACCCCTAATAGAATGTAATCTATCGGGAGGATAATGTTTAACAGCAATTATTAATTTGGTGATTTCTTAACTTATGGCAAAATTATACTTCACGACCTTAAATATTTTAAAAACATTGCACCCTGAAAGAAGTCGGAAATTGTGTTATCCCTTTGCGAAATCATAATCCTAGCATTTATTTCGGTTGAGCCATTAGGGTCTGGACTCTGGGGTCTGTTCTCTGCTCAAATAATTTGTTCAGCCTCCTGGGTGTAAGTACAGAATGAAAACATATTTTTACTACTTTTATAAACATGATAAGGATGAATTCATATATATTTCACATACATAGCTTCGATGCTAACTACGAGAAGTTCTAGATAAAAAATTCTGTTTCATTTTTTATAAATCAGTATAAATGTAATGCATTCTTGTCATATTTAAAAGGATACATATGGTCATATATTATAGTCTATATAGCAATAGATAGTCCGTCAATAATCTCTAGGTAATAAATATCATAGCATGACACAATTTATATAGTAAACCCCTTACCTTACCCATACCCATTTATTTTTAAATGACGTATCTTAAAGAAAAAATGCATGTTGCCATAAGTAATTTCTGTTTACGTTGATATAATTAGATGTAAAATATTTAATTGTGAAATAAACCAATAAATTTGTTTTGACGTGACAACGTCTTATAAATTGGTTTGCCGGGTGACACTTCAAGAAACTGCGTTACGCTCCGCTCACGTTATGCGCTCACAATGAGAGCGAGTGAGAGGCACGCGTCCCTTCCACTCGGGCTTTGTATAAATAAATGTTTTAAATTGTTACTATTATTTCATCCTTCTTCCTACTATACGAATGAATATTCACATTAAAATTATTTTACCACTCAAAGTCGTTGTCACGTAAAACTTTCGCCCGTATACCGACTTTACAGGCAACCAATTTTTTTTGTTTACACCAATTATTTAGTTCTCATATAAAGAACTTGTAAGTGTTATTATCCAGTGTTACTTGTTAGCTTAAAAACTGATAAATATACATACAGAAATGTATAGTAAAAAAAAACTTTTATTATGTACTTTAGGAAAACATCCACACCAGAACAACATTTTTGTCTCCAACTCCAAATCATATCAGTCATCGAATTTACAGAAACAGAAGTTTGTTAAAATAGTACGAATAATTTCCCAAACGTTAATTTTAAATATTTTCGTAGAGAATCATACGGGAGATTAGCAACAAGCGATATCAAAATGTTATAGTAGCGGGTGATTTTAATATAGATTTGTTTGAACAAAATAATATATCGCTGGAATTTAAATGTCTGTTACTAATTTAAGATCTTAATTTGTCTATTAATACCGCAATGAAAATTAAGAGCGACACGTGTATCGACAATATTGCACATAATTTTGAACAAAAATGTAGTTCAGAAGTTATTGAACTGGCTCTACCGGACCATACTTCTCAGATTCTCAAATGCCTAGTTAAACGAGCATGTACCATTAAATTATATTGTATTAAAACCTGCGATTATTGCTATGAAAATCTAAAGAAGTTTAAAGCTTGTCTTGACAAGCTTTCATTTTTTGAAATTTACGTGACGGATGATCCTAACAAAGCATATAATTCTTTTATGGAAAGTTTCAAATTGTTTTATTTGCTATGTTTTCCATATAACCATAAGACTAGACATGCCACGAAGAAACAAACATGGATATCACGAGGAATCAAAGAATGTAGTATAAGGAAACGTCACCTGTTATGGCAGTATAGAAAAACACCAAACCCTGTGAACAAATTAATCTTAAAAAACTTGATGCTTTGAAAATATCGGTGATAAAACCAGTACACAAAAAATCTGACAAGCATCAAATTGAAAATATAATTTTTCCCATTTCACTAATCCCTATTATGTCGAAAATATTCTAAAAGTACCTACATCTATTCGGTCATGTATAATTATGTCGAAAAGAAAAACATTTTATGTCCAGAGCAAAATGGGTTAAGAGCAAATAAATCCACAAATATAGCAATTTATGAGTTTTTAGAAAAATATTATAACAAGTGTAGATCGGACAGTACTGACCCAATGACACAAGCATTCGATCACGTAGATCATAAAATACTGCTACGTAAATTAAAATCATATGGTTTTTTGAGGAAATATATTAAATCTTATACGTTCGTTTTTAACTGATAGATTGCAAAATACAGAAATACCTAGAATGAATACGTAAACTAAAAACGAAGAAATATATTTTTTTTTTTTTTTTTTTTTATTTATTTTCAATAAAAACATTACAAATATTTTACAAAAACAGTCCAAAAACCACTGAGGTTTGTCTGGACTGCCGCAATCACATTCTGCATCTGGTTAAGTCAACATAGTTTAATACTTAACAATTATTACATTACTATACTACTTATTCTACTTATTATAATAGGTACAATTGTGTTAAAATAATATTGTTTACGAGTGGCGAGCAACTACCTGCTCACCGCTCGTCGCGCCGCAACCGGTTTCGTTCGAAGCAATATGAATGATCTACAGGCTGTTTAAAAAATACATTTTTAATTTCTTCTTTATATTGATCTCATTAATGCTTTGTACGAAACACGGTTGGAGTTCATTAATTGCGCGTGGTACAATATAGTGAGTGGTTCTTTCACCATATGTATTTATTGCCGCAATAGTTAGTAGTCTCCTATTTGTTTTTTGTCGTGTTTGTATGTTGTGGGATATTTCGTTTTGGAGATTTTTATTGAAAAATTGTTCTTTTAGGAGGCTATACATAACCTTTGTATGAATTGGAAGAACGTTACAATGTTTAAATAGTTGTTGGTCATTGTTTTTATATTTTTCTTTAATGTTGGGCGAGACAATCATTTTTAAAATTCTAATTTGCAGCTTAAGAATGCTATCTAAATATGTTTTATATGTTCGACCATAGCTCGTAACTCCGTATCCAATAACTGAGTCGACGAGAGCATTATACAGCATAACTTTGACTTCGTACGGTATTCTGTCTTTGATGATATAAAGAGTGGCTAAGAAAGCTCTTAGTTTTTCACATACACGGGCTATTTGGGGCTGCCAGTTGAATTTATTGTCAATAATCAGTCCCAGATATGTATGTTTGTCAGCTTTTTCTATTGCGTTGCAGTTACAAGTGTTACTACGGCTGTGTAGACAAAGATGTTCGTGAGCTATTAGATTTTCATACGTAAGCGATCGCTCCGTGTTATATGGAGAACGAATGTGTACAAGCTTAGTTTTATTAGGATTGAGCACTAAAGAATTGTCATGGCACCACTTGGTCATGCTATCAAGATCAGCTTGCATTTTCGAAAGTGCCGTATGAATGTCCCGATCCGCAATAAGTAGACAGGTGTCATCGGCATACTGATAAGCAGTGCAATGATTTAGAACATTATTCATATCATTGACATATGCAATGAAATGAAGAGGACCGAACACTGAACCTTGTGCCGTTCCTTCGTCGACCGGAATAAATAAATAAATCAACTATTTGTTCGCCTATTTATGGTGTTCCACAAGGAAGTGTATTGGGCCCTCTACTCTTTTTATTGTACATTAATGACATGCCTAAGGCAATTAACAATCCAATCACTCTGTTTGCGGATGCTAGTACAGTGTCCATCGATAATAAAAAAAAACAAATTATGAAAATGACATAACTCAATGTTTGATAGCAACCATTGGTGGTTAGAAAGAAACAACCTAAAAAAATAATTTAAATAAGACTAATATTATGCACTTTGGCCAACAAATTCGAAATAACATTGACATAAAAATAGAATACAATAATCACATACTACGAAGTAGATTCGACAAAGTGTCTCGGTTTGGTTGTAGACAGAAAACTAAATTTGAAACCTCACACAGAATATTTATGTAAACGATTTAGTACGAGTTCTTTTGCCTTATATAAAATTGCGTAAAAAATTAACATCAAGGCTTTGATAAGAAAGCTACTGAATACTGTAATGCGTATAAGGCGCGATGACAGTAAGCTCTGTCTACAAACAAGCTACACAACGCTTATGCGCAATAGTGTATTTTGTATGGCACCAGTTATTGATAATAAGCTTTCCAAAACATTGAAAAATTTGACAATTCATCTATTCAAGAAAAATCTTCAAAAAATACTGTTAGACAAATGTTAATATCAAGAAAGAAAGAAAGAAAGAAAAAGAATTTATTCTGTAACAACATCAAAAGAAAACAGATGTCACATAAGCGATTTTTTGACAGATACACTTTAAGATTAATTGTTAAGTCCCCCTTACCCCTTTTTTTTGTTATTTAATTTTGACATGTATTTTAATTTTATTGTATTGTGTAATTTTTGATAATAAATAATTATACTGGCATTTAATGGGAAATCATAAAACTGACATTTGCATACCACAAAATGGTAAATGTATTGAAACTTGGTCGAAAGACTTTATTGTAGTACTTACCATATTTTGTTACACATGTAAATAATAATATTAATAAATAAATAATTTTGTATGTGTAAACCAAATTTTGCGACGTTTTTTAGTCAGTTGACGGACAACATATATTCAATACACCTGACGATATGAAAACAATAAGGGTCCCTCCTATGATCTCCTCCCTAATGACATTGAATCTACCATGAACTGAAATATAAATACGAGGTCCTATCGGTCAGACAGTATACACATTTCGTTTATCCAAGAAGCAACATGAAATTGGTACGTATTCATACATATTTAGGTTTTTTAATATTTTTCCTTTTTGAATTGTTTACATGTGATTTTTACATTGCTTGTTTTACGGAATAAAGTGGTCTTTCTTTTGTATATTGCATGGGCTGAAAGAAAGGCATGCAGGCAGGCATCGGGTATGGGAAAGAAAGTAATCACTATGAGTAATCACGATAAATATATATTCACATCTTGTATAGACTTGACTGTTGATAAACTTTATATTTATAAATATATATGTTACGCAGTGGAAAAATAATGACTGAGATGATGAAATAAATAAAAAAAATGCTTTACTAAATTTGGGCCCTAATGGAGCGCATAAGTGTCATGCTTAACAATTTATCAACTAATGCGCCCATTTAATACGGGCAGCCTGATTGAAGAACTGGTTTGCCTTTAAAAGTAATGTCAAAATAAGTACATTTACAAGACGAGTTTCAAGCAAGTGATGGATTAAACATATTTATGTAAGAACTGCCGCGCAACTAAAAATTCCCGAAAAATGAAGAATCAACTCAAAACGACACGTGTTTCGCCCTTACTCAGGGCATCTTCTTGTAAGATAGGATCTCCCGCGGACAGGTCTTGATGTGGTGGGCTAGCTAAGTACCTCCCGGTTGGGCGGAGGCCGGGAAAAGGTAACACCCAGAGGTTTGCGACTCTGGGTGCCCTTAGTACTAACAACCGGGAGGGAATCAAGATGCGATGCCCTATGTGAGGGCGAAACACGTGTCGTGTTGAATTGGTTCTCGATTTTTTGGGAAATTATAGTTGCGCGGGAATTGTTACAAAGATATTTATAATCCATCACTTGCTTTTAATGGATTTCCGCAAGGTAACGTCTATATCATATATACATACACTATATAAGACGACTTTCTCTTCATAACACTTTTTTTCGCAGAAACAAGTGTTTATCATCATTATCAGCCCATGGAAAACTGTTGCTAAAAATAGGCTTCCCCAAGAACTATCAATGTGATCGTTTGTAGGCGGCCTGCATCCAGCATGTAACTTTTTTTTTCGGATGGAAAATCGTCAGTTGACCGTCACTCGCTGTGTGAGGAGCAGGAGGGTGTGTCAGACGTTCACTGACTAAAACCATCCAGGTTCCTTCTTGAGCCTGCTATGTCCCGAGGCCGCAAGAACCCTTGCCCCTACCGTCTAACTATAGCCCCCCGCGAAGTCGATCACATACGCCAGTGTTCGCATAAGGAGGTAGGGGGGCACGACACATTGCGCCTCACTGAAGAGGTCCTCCCAGTTCTGATCCGGAGGACGTTGCTCCGCCGCTTTATTAACAGTGGTGGGCGTCGTCGAAAGATTTGAAGTGGGTAGGACTGCTGGCGGTCGCGTCAGCCGCAGTGAGCCCCACACTTTCCTCTTGGCCCCTTTCGGCCCGGAGACAGTGCGTAAACGCATTATGTTACCGACGTAAAGAAAAAAGGGGCCGCAGTAATCCTTACGAACCATGCGGCAACATCCAGCGTGATCCTGCGATGGATGTCTCGCGCCACGCTTTGTCAAACATTAATAATAACTAGTATTATTCCTCCTCGTGTTACTTTTCCAGGTAATTCTACTGGCAGTTCTAGTAGCCGCCTGTGCGGCGAGCCCTTCCTACTACTATCAGGATGACTCCGTGGAGTATATCTACGAAGGATGGCCCCACCATCGTGAGGGAAGACACCATCATCACCACCACCACTATGATAATGACGGTAATGTTTGTTTATAACCAACGACTAAACGATTAGGATAATAATAATTGGCGCAATGTGGGTGAATATGCTTCTGTCTACCCCTTCGGTGAAACAGGCGTGAGTGTATGTATGTATGTATAAATATTGATGTGCGTCAACACAAATATTAGTGCAGGTCTGAATGTTTTCTATCATATCGTATATTTGGATGTTTGTAAAGACTAACCAAAAAACCTACAGGATCGTTTCAAAAAATCTCCCACAATTAGAAATGCTACTTTATTCCTGAGTAACAAAGTCTACAATTACTACAAAATCTTAGGCATCCCTATAAAAACTCCAATAATGCCATTCAAGGTGTAAAATATTAAACAAATACCTACCGAATGCCGAGTTAAATCGAGTACTACTGGTAACGAACAGTGCCACCCTCTCTCAGTTCGCGGGGAGTCGTTAGAGGAGAAAGCCTAATGAATGATGGACAGCAGCGTCATCCTGAGTACAGGCTTCAACTGCAATCACCAACCTGCCTGCCCAGCGTGGTGATTATGGACTATTACCCCAAATAGGATATAATCTATTGGGGAGGCCAATATTCAGCAATGGACTCTATAAGACTGATATGATGAACTATTTAATAGAAGCGAGGGGATGCCAGAAGTAAATTATAAGAATGTATATACAAAAACGGAATTTGGTTATTCGGTGTTCCTTCAGTCGAGCCAGGCTTAAGACAGTGAGATAGCGATGTCCTTGACAACATAATATGACATTATTTTCAATTACCTATGAAACATGTTTAATCTTGTATTACAGACTATTACGACAGAGATGACGAGGTGGTGATAGAACGTATCCACCCAAGGAGGCATCATGGGTATGACGATAGCTACGAGCGCTACTACGACTAGGACTGGATTGAAGAAAGATACACTAAGACTTTCAGCTATAGAACAACGGTATTTCATGTGTTACATAAGTAAATCTGGCATAACATTATAATTGTTGTTATTATTTTTATATATATAATTGTCCTAGCATTATCCCAATTGTATCCTAAATTGGTTTAACCATTTTGACTGAATTTCTGTCATTACATGGAGCGACTACCGTCTGACCTCCGCAACCCAAAGGGACAAATCCGTGTATGGTTAACTCAGCTGTCAGAATATTAGAAGGCACTGACTTTACAATATTGACTGCCATAGTTGTTAAAGACAGCCGGGACTAACCGCTTGACGTGCTTTCCGAGGCAGAGATAACACTTATAATTACGCACTATACACAAAACTTCGAAAAGCTACAAAGATATGAAGCTTCGGTGTTGCAGCCTATTGTTCTCATTGGCTATAATAATAATAATAATTCTTTATTGATAAAATGTTTAGTTACTACTTGTATACCTACTTTGACAAAAGAGAAAAACAGATGTGATTTGTACAATTTGCGATGCGGGTAACAAAACAAAATACGAAGAGGATTTTTTGCTTGCTACCGTCAACAACGAACAGATATCACTCGTGCGAGTGACCAACGGGTAGCGTGTCGTAGGAAAACGGGCCTTCACTGTAAAGACAAAGGAGTCACAATAAAATGTATCGGTGTTGACGGTGAGCGATGCACTAACCACTAAAAATGTGAACCTAAGACATTAATCTTATCCTTTTCCTCCTTTCATTTACTCATATATGTATACATATCCACACCACACATTTATTGTATGTACATATGCACACACATATGTGCTATAATTTTATTATTTGTTTACATGTATGTGGTACACATATACTAGTACCTAAACTAGGCCGAGCCTGTATTATAGGTACCAGTTCCTTCCCGATGTCTTATATCAAGTAAATGAAATATTATAATTATACAAGTGTTTAAAATATGTAGGTATTAGCTTTCCTGTTCTTATTCTAAGTATGACTATATTTAGTATTATATGTATATATATATATATTTTTTTTCGTTTTAAATATTTATATACTGTATCTTAACTTATTATATAGTATGTGTGTCTGCACGTGTGTGTGTGTGTGTGTGCGTGTGTTTGCGTGTGTGTGCGCGTGCGTGCGTGTGTGTGTGTATGCGTGTATGTGTGTGTGTGTATGCGTGCGTGTTTGTGTGTGCTTTTGCGTTCGTGTGTGTATGTAAAAGTGTGTATATTAATATATATGTAATTTGTTCGTGTGTAATTAATTCTTTTTTTTGCAAACGAATATAGTAGAAATAGCTCTTTTATTTATTTTAGGACTTTAAAGAGTTTTTTAACTTCATCATACGTATGCGACTTAAGCCACATAGTTGCAAGTTTGCAAGCGTACTTATCAGAGCATAAATATTCAAAAATTTGTTAAGTTTGTTGTATAGAAATGATCCATTAAAACAATGGAACCTACGAATAAATACTGTTTTGGAACTTAACGAAGGACATATATTTATGTTTCTCCGCGATGTGGTCTGTGCGTCACCAAAAGTCAGTTTTTTATGCTGGTCTAGGACAGTTTGGAGAACATACAGCTGTCGTACACTAAGTACATCAGATTGCGCATATAAATCACGAGTAAGAAATAAGTATGGCTTAAAGTATATTAGTTTTAAGAGAGCGCGTTGTGACCTTTCAACTAACAGCATATTTGTTTTGTTTGCTCCACCCCATGCCATTAGACAATATCCTATAATCGACTGTGCTAAGGCATAATACACGATCTTAATAACTTTGGTGTCTGGCACATGTCGCAGTGTTTTAAAAATGTAAATTAATTTACGTGTTCGCTCAGAAATTAGTTCGATATGAGGTTTCCACGTCAGGGATTGGTCTAAGAGCACGCCAAGGTACTTAACGGTACTTAGCCTTTCCAATTCAGTACATTGACAAACATGAGTAGGATCTTGACATGTATGAAATTTTATCTCTAAACTGTTATTAGGTAATGTTCTTTTAGATATCGCAAATGTAATAAAATTGGTTTTTGTTTCATTTAATGTCAATATGTTTCTTTGGAGCCAAAGGTTAGCAGTGCGTAGTCCTTTCTCCGCTCTATTCTTAACCTCGTCCCATTTTTTGCCGTAGAAAATCATCGCGGTATCGTCAGCAAAAGTGAAAATTCTACAGTTGGTAAGTTTCAAATTGCAAAGTGAGTTAATGTAAATTAAAAATAGAGTGGGACCTCCCTTGTGGCACGCCGTATGTTACTTCTGCGCCCTTTGAAGTGTGGTCACCTATTTTAACTTTTTGAACTCTATGAGAGAGGTAGCTAGTGAAAAGTTGGAGGCCACGAATGCCTATTTTTTTCATTTTATGCAGAAGTAGTTTAGTTGAGACTGTATCAAACGCCTTTGCGAGGTCCAAAAATATGCCAATACATTTATCTTTCTTGTCAAGATGCTGGACAATATGATTTGTCATTTGAGTTACAGCATCAGTAGTTGATTTTCCACCTCTGAATCCGTATTGATTTTGAGAAAGTAGTTTTACATTTTCAAGAAAGTGCAGCAGCCTTTTGTTCATAATTTTTTTTACTATTTTCGATAAGACGGGTAAAACTGATATAGGGCGATAATTATGGACACAATCTTTTCTTCCCGACTTGTGTATCGGGTGAATTATTGATATTTTGAATGTGTCGGGAAATTCTCCTGAATCAAAGCATAAGTTGATTATATGCGTAATGGATGGAACAATATATTTGATTGCTCGTTTGAGGAGGATGTTGGAAATTCCATCCCAACCAATTGCACTGTCGGTTTTAAGATTTCGAATTATTGCCGATACTTCCTCTTCAGTGGTCAAAAATAGAGCGATAGAATTAGGTGGGTTCGGCGTGTTAAAGTAGTCAAAGTGATCCTCTGAATCAAAATGATGATTTAAAAGTATTTTTTCTGCTAAATTTTTACCCACTTGAGAGAAGTAGTTGTTTACATTATCAGTAGAATTTTGCGGGGTATCAGCTACTCTCAACAGTTCGCTTGACAATGACCATTTTTTGTTAATGTGAACAATATCTTTAACAGTGTTCCACAGTCTTTTTGGATTTTTTGAGTGTTTCTTCAGTTCAGTCTGTTCATAAACTCGTTTAAGCCGCTTTAATAAATCATTGCAGTAGTTCCTGTAGCGTTTATATGTTATGTTCAATACTTCGTTGTTAGGGCTACACTTGCACTTAAGGTGCATGCGGTCTCGATTTTGTATACAACGAACGAGTCCTGGAGTTATCCATGGTTTAATGGAGTTATCATGGTTATCCATTGTTTATCTTTAGAATGTAGAAGATCCTATCTTGACCAGCTTTTCTTATACAAAATTATTCATAGCAAATTTGACTGTAACCCTTTGCTGAATAATATTTATCTACGATTACCCAGTAAATCGCATCGTATCCGAGACTCCCGCGCGCACAAACTATTTGAGCCCAAGTTTTGCAGGACCAGGGCGGGTGAACGTGCTCCACTGCGACGTATTATGCATTTTTACAATGCACATTGCTCCAATATTGATCTCTTCAGAATGTCACTAAACCAATTTAAAAAAAGTGTACTATCGCAACTTAAAGATAATGATATGGACAATTAATAATTATTTTCTAAGTAACTCATAATGTATGTAAAATTTTTTTTTTTTAAGTATTTGTATACGTACTTAGACTAATCGTTATATATTACTCTGTGAATAACGTTGTTGGTTACATAATAAGTAAGTGTATATCTTAAGATTAGAACTAAGCAAATATTATGTAATTGTTTGTTGTTCCAAATAAATAAAAATAAAAATAAAATAAAATAAAGCACTGATACTTTTTCGAAATCATTACTTTGATAGTATGTCTCGTAAGGTAAGTGGAGAGTATGTTTATGAGTTGTTCTGCGGCAAAGTTAGCATTATAATATTTTAAAATGGGTTTAAAGTTGGCGTTTTTAATGTCGTCTAATAATGATTCGTAGTCAATTCTATATTTAGTAGTGATTTCTTTCATATTAAATTTGCAATTAAAGTTTAAACATATCAGAACCGCAGAGTGATCAGTCAAAGGAGATTTTAATACGAGAGTGATATTGGGTATCTTTGTCTTGATCATTGAATGGTCAAGGCAATTCTCACCCCTCGTAGGATATGAATGGCTTTTTAAAATGCCATGAGAGCTAAGTAAGTTTAAATATTCAGCTGAATTACAGTCTCCGTTATTAATCTTAATATCGATGTTCATATCTCCAATAATAACGATGTTATGAAAAGATTTATTTTGCGTTAGTAATTTGTCCATGGATTCAACAAATCCTAAAATATTACGGCACAAAGGGGATCGATATACTGCTACGATAAGAGTATTACGGTTTAGCTTTATACAAAGAACAGTAGCATCCTCAAAAACCGGCTCATCCACTGACAAGTCCAAACCATCCTTTGAATATACCACAAGACCATCATTTTGATTTTTATTGTTTCTTGTATAGTATGTATTGAAGTTCGTTAGGCTGGGATATGATAAGGTCTTGCTATTCCATGTTTCTGTGAGAATATAAATGTCACAAGTAACATCAACTCTAGTAAGTAGTACCCTGAAGTTCTCAAAATTACGATTAATGCTCCTAATATTTTGAGTTAAAAATTTTAATGATTTGGCGTATGCATTTTGAGCAATCAGCTCTTTACATTCCTCCGGTTGGCATAAATAAGATTTGCCAACGGACAGTTCGTCAATTTCACTTGTGTTATCGTACTGTTATTATTGTTCGCCATTTTTAGATTTAGTTAACCATGAACGTCCCATTGATCGACGACTGAAAGCTTGATAATGTAAATACAGGAATATAGTAGCACATTGATTGGGTGTTTGCAAATATAATGTTGAGTGTGTTAGTGTATTAGATGTTGTGTGACAAGGTGTTTCTAAGTGTAGTATAAGTAAAAAAATTAAAAATAAGTTAAACAGTACACGAAAAACAATTGAATTTACCATTGGTGAGTTTAGAGCAAACACAGTAGATAGTCATTGAGGGTTACGCAGTTTTGAGAGGTCTGCTTCATTCTTAATTTCTATGTAAGGTGAATTGTCAGCCTTGCGCATGAAAACTCTTCCATTAGTTGTCCAGCAATATTTGTAACCGGCGGAAGAGGCCAAGTCACGCGCCAGGAAAAACAGTATTCGACCCTTAGCAGTCAGAGCCTCGGAGATATACACGGGGGTAGGAGCACCCCGAAAACCCAAGTGGGTGGAATCAAGTCGCTGATTAGGATGGTTTTTGTTGAACTGTTTGGCCATTTTAACTAAGTCCAGCTTAGTGGTAGTTCTTGTAAAGTCCACTACTATAATAGATTTGCCTGTTTTGCCTTTAATGTCGAAAACGGTCTTAATATCGCTGTCATGGATGCTTAGATCCAGAGCGTTACAAGTATCCTTAACTATCTTCCTCAAGTCTGGCTTTAAGTCACTTTTATTGTGTAAGGGTAAATTCTGATTTCAATGGATGTAGACTTTAGATTTCTTTCTATGTCCTCTAGTCTTTTTTCAAGGTCCGCGACTTGTAGAATATGTTGTTTTCGTTCTTTTTCCAGAGAATCAATTCTTTTATTCGTGTTCTCATATTGAACAGAGATCAGTTCCATGGACTTTTCAATCTCTAAATTAGTTTGCTGGATTTTAAAATTTTGTTCTTTAATTTCTGCGATATCCGAAACTAGTTTGTTAAGTATAAGATTTTGACTCTCTTTCATATCCGACAGCAACTGCCTAATTTCGTCTTTAAAAGAACTTGAATGCTCGTCAGAAGATCCCCTGCGTCTCTTCTGCCGCTGGCTCGCAAAGGATACCGAGGGCCCCTGTTCTTCTAGTTTGGAGACTTCAGAATCTGATTGGGTATAGAGTGACCCTTTGTTAATAGGTGGGCTTCTTTGAACACGTTGCATTTTTCTTAGGTTCACAGTATACGTTGTCGTTATCAGTATTAGTTAAGGGACCAGGTTACCTTGAGCTCTCGAAGCACGTTGTCAGGTGGCACAGAGAGGTCTTGTTTCGTTTGACACACGGCGATAGTGCAAATAGTTGATGTGGCTCCTGATGTTTATGTGCGCCTGGTACTTGTTGAAATTTATTGAGTTTATTAAATCACTTCTTATTTTAATTATTTTTAGAAATTCGCGACAGGCACAGTGAACACGTCTAGACTCTTTCCAGATCCGAGGGGAAGCTATCGCGACCTTGTAAATATAATGATGGTCTGAAACAATTATTGTCATTTTTTTTAAAAATATTCGTCAATCTCAGACCAAATGAAACCCGAAAATATGGAAGGCCCTTGTCCGGAGCTAACTAAGTTAATTTTAGAAATATAAAGCGTCATATTGGCATCCGCGGTAACACGTGAATTAATAAATAATATTTTTATGTTATACGTTGTAACTTCAGCTGAAAGTCCCAGAAAAATCAGGTCAATAATTTTAAAGATGTGTCTTCCGGTAAAGCTTTGCTCCAGCGATACCTCGAATAAATAAAATATTTATTACTATAGTTAAAAACTAAAAGGAAACTTTGGAGGGCGTAGCGGGCGGGCGAGGAGGGAGTAACACCCAGAGTCACCAATCACTGGGTGTTACCTTTCCCGGCCTCCCAGAGGTACTTAGCCCCCTCACCACGCCAAGGTGGGGACCTGTCCGGGGGGAAAGCCAACCTTACCTGCACGTGGTGCAACTGCCGATCAACGGAAGAGGCTTTGGCGAACATAACAGTGCCCGATAAGCGGTACTAAGCGCGATATTTGGGAAGTATGGACGTATGATATTCCTCTGCCTATTCCTTTGGGGAAGTTATTTTCTTCTTGTATTTTAAATCATGTGACTGCAGAACACATGTTTTTGTAGATTTGTCAAATTGTTTTACTACTAAGTACATATTCTTGTAACTGGCCGGAGAAAAAACTAACCTTGACGATTTTCTTGCCCGTTCTTTTACGATCAAGCTCCCGCCCGCAGTGAATGGGCGCGCTAGTTTTTAAGTTTTGACGTTCAAAAGAGCTCTTTTGAGCCAAACTTGAATAAATGAATATGAATTTGAATTTGAAGCAGGCGTGAATGTATGTACGTATGTTCATACATTATAATCAACAAACAGTATCGTCATCATTATAGTGGTGGTGATGATGTCTGCCCTCTCGGTGGTGAGACTGGTCCTCGTAGATATACTCCACGGTACCATCCCGGTCGTAGTAGTAGTAGTAAAAGAAAGGGCTTGCCGCGCAGGCTACCACTAGCTCTGCCAGTACTATTATCTGGAAAAGCAATTACTAATGTGCCAGAAAGCTGACGTGATGTGACGTCCACCCGCATGATGTATGAAGTCTCAGGATCACCCTGGATGCCGGCCACCTGTATTATGCTGGTTTATGGTGGATCTGCGAATACTAACCTGGAAAATGTCAAAAATTAGACAGCACTGTCTTCGTAATAACGACTGCCATTGATGTAATGGCAGCAGAGACCAACGATAAAGCCATAGGACCAGGACTGAAGCATTTATATTGTAGTTTATTTGTCAAGCCACTCGGCTTTTGCTGCTATCTAAACATCTTTGTCACGGATTATACTTCGCCTCCATAAAAACTTAACCATTTGTTTTTTACAAAAGTAAACAAATAGTGAAATAGAAATTAAAAGAAACACAATAATGTTTTGGGTTGTGATGAAGCACTTTTGAATTTCGAATAAGCACTACACTACCGCATATACCATAATAAATATATGAACGAACCAGTTTCGTGTCGCTTCTTTAGCGATCGAAGTTTGTATGCTGTCTGACCGTTGTTCATCAAATTTCAGGTAATGGTAGATTCAATGGATTTGATGTATGCTGAAGATATATTATTCTGTCATTTGACAAAAACATAAAATAAAATAAAGTAAATGAATAAAATAAAAATATGATACAAATAAATTCATATATATTTCACATAGCTTCAATGCTCACTACGAATAGTTCTTGAAAAGAAAGCCCGTGTTAAATTTCTTATAAATCAGTATCTATGTAATGCATTCTTGTCATGTTTTTAAAAAACATATTTATTTATTTATTTATTAAAATGATCACCAACATAATAAACATTAATAATACCAAGAAAAAAATAACCATAGCAGTATTTAGCTCAATGTCATTATAATTATAGGCGAAGACAGCATGCAATTAAAACAGTTTATAACGAAAATTCCTAGTTAAAGTTATGGTTTAAAAACACAATAACAAAATAAATTACTATATTATTAATAAAAAGCTAAATTAAAGATGAATAAAATAAGATAAAATATCAATCACACAAATTGCGGTCATGTGAGGAGAGATCTCTTAAACCCGCGAATACCACCCATGAAAAAATCGAGGTTTTTGGTTTTATCGACGCCATTAAACTCCCTTATAATTCGATTCATAGGTGCGTTCAGTCCAAGATTGGATCTGCTAGGCAGATCGACAAGAACTTTAGCTCTTGATGCCCGTGGAAGCTTAAAGGGTACCGTAAATGTAAGAGATCCAAGTAAATCAGAGACGTCAAGGATGCCATTAGCAAACCTATAAAGAAACATAAGGTCGAGCATGCGTCTTCGATTCGAAAGAGAAGTTATTTTAAAGTACTCCAATCTGTCTATCTAAGTACATTCTTACCTAGATTGCAAGAATATGTTAAGTGCCACCAAAAACGCTTTTGTATGCTTTCTAGCCTTTTTGTGTAGACATCATAAAATGGATTCCAAACTACACTGCAGTACTCCAAGCCACTACGAACGAAAGAGTTGTATAAAAGGATTTTAGTTTTTATAGATTTAAAGTCTCTACAGTTTCGCAGAACGAATCCGAGATTCTTAAAACCCTTGGAGCAAATGTTGTCAAAGTGAACATTAAACCGTAGTTTGCCATCCAAACAAACTACGAGGTCTCTTACAGTATCGACAGCTGCCAAAACAACGTCACTAATCTTGTACTCGTACTCAGAAGTTGTCTTTTTTCTCGAAAAACGCATAGATCAATACTTAGACACATTTAAATCCATATGGTTTCTCTCGCACCACTCCACTAGGCTATTTATATCTTTTTGTAGCAGGATAGCATCCAAACAAGTATTCACAACTCTGAAAAACTTCAGGTCATCTGCAAATAAAAAGTACTCTGAATTGCTGAAGCACTCTCCAATGTCGTTTATAAAAACATTAAACAACAATGGGCCCAAGTGCGAGCCTTGAGGAACACCGGATACTACTGAGAAGGGATCAGAACTGAATCCGTTCACCACCACCTTAGACTGTCTGCTCGACAAATATGATCGGCACCAACTCAGCAAAGGTTCTCCAATGCCGTTCATATAAAGTTTGTGAAGCAATGCTTCATGATTGACCCGTTCAAAGGCCCTGCTAAAGTCCGTATAGACTGCATCAACCGAAGAGCGGCTGTTGAGCTTCTGGGAGACTGAATCAACGAATGATGTCAAGTTTGTTGCTGTCGACCTATTTTTTGTGAAACCATGCTGGCGATAATCTATCAGATGTTTAAAGTGCCAAGAGAGAATAGGACAAAGCAGTTGCTCGAGAACCTTAGCAAAAATTGGCAGACTGGAAATGGGCCTATAATTCCCAACGTTGGCTTTATCGCCATTTTTGAATAACGGGATGACTAAAGCAATCTTCCACTCAGATGGAAATTTGCCAGATGCTAACGATTTGTTGAAGATAAGGGCCAATGGCTTTGCCAAGGCATCAGCGCACCGGGACACAAAAACTGAAGGGAAACCATCAGAGCCAGAACTCTTATAACCATCAAGTCTTTTTAACACCCTTAAAACCTGATAGTCCTCAAACCTGACAGCTGTGAGAAAAGTGCTTGTCAAAGCGGCAGTACCCTCTGATCTAGGAAAGTCATTTTGTATATCCCTCCTATCATATGCAGAAGAAAAGCTCTCAGCGAAAAGGTTACAAATGTCGATACCGTTTGATGCAGTTTTACTCTCGAAGACCATTCGTGAAGGGTAGTGACTGTTATTCTTTCTTTTATTTTTGAAATAAGACCAGAAGAGCTTTGGATTGGAATGCAAACTTTGCTCGAGTCTAGCAATGTAAAATTTATAACAATATGCAATAAGTCTATCCGAACGCTCTTTTAGCAAATCAAACGAGAGTTTGTCCAGTGGGTTCTTATTAAACTTACGCAATTTCCTACGGTATTTCAATTTTTCACGTAAAAGACTAATTAAATCGCGTGAAAACCAAACAGGGTATGTTTTAGACTTGGGCCTGAATTTAGGTACATGCACTCTAATAACATCACTTAAATGTTTGTTAAAAGTGCACAGCATGACATCGACTGTGGGGCAGCTTTTAAACACCTCTTCCCAGCACATCCCATTGAGATCCTTAACAATGTGTTCAAAGTCCGCTCTATGAAAACAATACCGAAATGTGTCATTGTAATGGAGGCTATTCTGTTTGCTCATATGCAAGACAAACTTTAAAGGAGGGTGTAAAGGATCGATTATAGTAAGAGGATCATCGGTAGTGCCTAAGCCGGAAATGTGTTCACTGCTTAAAACAAGGTCCAATATCTTTCCCCTGTCATTCAAGACGTTGTTATATTGCTTTAAGTCATGGAGCAGTGCGAAATCCAGAAGCATTGCTAAAAGAAAACTATTACTCGTTTCAGCGGGTACCCCCGAGCTATCAGCAAAACTCCATTTGATCGAGCTCATATTGAAATCACCCACAAGTATCAGATTTTCGATATTATTCTGCTCCATCACTCGATTAGAATTACAAAGAAACTCACTGAGGATATGTTTCTGAATAGGTGGAGGTAAGTAAACTGCGCATATATACATATGATCCGTTTTACTTTTGGAATTAAGACACTCTACTCTGATCCATAAGTCTTCGCAATTGGATTCAAAGCACTGCAGGCGACTAGATGTAATTCGTTTAGAAACTGCAATAAGAACGCCCTCTCCATTTTTTCTATTATAGAAACCACTAGATTCCCTGTCACGTCTATAAACAACATAGCGGTCGTCAAGTAATTCAGAATCGAAGACGCTGCCGATTAACCATGTCTCACTTAAGACAATTACGTCGTAAGTGTTACATATAACATTATTAAAAAAGTCAATAGTTTTGGTTCGCAGACCCCTAACGTTTTGATAATAATATTGAATCATATAAATATAATTATGGGACAAAGTCAAATTGTGTAGATATATAAGAAAGTATAATAGAACTAAGAGTGAATGTCAAATCTTCAAAGCAAAAATGTATCCAAGTATAAGTTATGTCCATATATGTAGGCAAGAAATGTTATTAAATAATCAGTATGTCAATAAATAGATCTATGAACTGAACTTATTCTCGAAATATAATTATGAATTATGACGAAATATAAATTATGTCAAATTTTCTAAAGCTACACTGTCTCTAACAAGAACAAAACTTGAGTCCTCTGCTTTACGCACAAACACTTTACCATCACGGACCCAAACAAATCTGTAGTTTAGCTGCTTGGCTTTAAGACGAGCAGCTGCATGTAGCGATTTCGTCTGTGGAGTAAGATGCTCAGATACGAAAACGGCGCCTTTCTTTGCTCCGCCGTAGCCCAAGTGGGCGGTATTAAGTTTGTCAGAAGGGTTGTTGCGATTAAATTTTATTATACCGATTAAATTTTATTACTCCGGCCAAAAAAGTGTCTCTGAGACGACGACTATTAAATTTTATTAAAATTGATCTAGGGCGGGGACTTTTAGAGTTGAATTTAGCGATCCGAGTGCAGTGTTGAATATCGGAATCGGATACTGGACACTTGATTGTGGTACCTAGTTGTTTAACAGTAGTTAGGAGGTTTTCATTTTTATTTGCGGGAACACACTGTATTTCTAGGTTAATCGCGCGAGAAAGTTGCTCTATCTGGTGTAACCGGTGAGACAGATCACGAGTAGTGGAAAGCAGTTCTACGTTTTCAGTTTTCAACTTCTCAACAAGTGATTTTTGTGTTTTTAAATCGCTGACAACTCTTTTGTGTTCATTGTTAAAGAAGTTTATATATTCTTCGATACCAACAAGCTTTGATTGAATATCGGTTATCGCAGTGTTCAATTTCCTGTCCAGTTCCTCCCTTATGATGTCGCGGATGATGTCAGCAGTGATACAGCCACAGCTGCCAGCGCTTGTTGTTGGTGCAATATCTAGCGCGCTTGCGCTGGTGCGCTGCTTCGAGCGAAGTGTGACGTCGTCGTAGGACGCTCCAATTGAGTGATTAATGTTTTTTACGGCAGGCGTGGATATAGAAGGACTTATTGGCGTGTTAGAGTTGTTCCCTCGTTTAGACTCCTTACAGCGGCAGGAAGGGCACACCCACGTATCTTTGTATTCCTTGGTAAGCTTCACATAGTCACTCTTATTGAAGTTAATGCAACTGTAGTGATACTTATCCGGACAGCGACAGCAATGTAAGAAATTAATTCCTTTCAGAACATTCGGGCATCCGGCACATTTTTGTGTATTCATTTCAATAAATAATGACCTGGGTAGCAGGTAATTTGTTTTCTTCTTTTAATTTTGTAAATATTTTGTTTTCATATTTGGTCACATATAGTCTATGTAGCAATAGATAGTCCGTCAATAATCTCTATGTAATAAATACCATAGCATGACAATACAATTATTACAATTAATGTAGTAATTATACAATTTATATAGTAAACCCCATACCTTACCCTTACCCATTTATTTTCAAGTGATGTATCTTAAACAAAAAAAGCATGTTGCCAAAAGTTATTTCTGTGTACGTTGGTATAATTAGATGTGAAGTATTTATTTGTGAAATAATTCATTTCATATGTATTTTACGTACACCAATTATTTAGTTCCGATATAAAGAACTTGTAAGTGTTATTATCAAGTGTTACCTGTTAGCTTAAAAACTGATAAACATATATACAGAATTTTGTTTCTAAAAACAAACTTATACTTCTGGAGAAATTTCCACTTCAGAACAACATTCATGTGCACACAAAAAATGTGCATTAGATAATTAAATTAACGACCTCAGGGGCAGAGGGCAGGTATACTAACCTCCAAATCATATCACTCATCGAATTTACAGAAACAGAAGTTTATTAAAATACTAGCTGTGCCCGCGACTTCGTCCGCATAGAAAAGTGACTTTTGGCAGCATTTTTGAACATGTTAAAGAGAGACCTAATCTTACTTATATAATAGTGTTGTATACCGAAACCACGAAATATTACTACTTTGGTAGGTTAAGAGTCACACTGTTTATTACAATACTGATTCCAGAATACCGTTGATGCAAATGGATTAACGTTCTGAAAATACAGCGAGGTTATCCCAGGGCTAGCTTATCAATCCAATAGTAAAATCAGCCATAGACAGTCTAGTAAAATCAGCTTCTTTTTATAATGTCACAAAACGATTAAGTTCCATACAATTTGTATGAGATCAGCAGCCTATATCCTAGCCTACATCATAGTCTGTTATTGTTTTTTAAATTAAATTGACAACTAACGTGCTTGACTTTTTCGTATACATTTATTGCATTGGAACATGTTGTTGATAGTTTGGCGCCTAAAAATCATAATTAGATTTTTAATTTGCACCTACGCTCCGTCAAATATATCTACAGTTTATAAACATTAGGGTTTTAAAAAAAAACTAATTTATATTAATGCTTCTCTATTCACGATATTACACGTGTTGCCATCGGGGATCAAAGCATACAGTCGGCTAGGATTGCTGACACGTGACAGCGCCACATAAAGCTGACCGTGCGCAAAACAGCTAATGCTTAGATTCACACCCACTACTTGTAAAGTCTGACCTTGGGCTTTATTAATTGTCATTGCGAAACAAAGGCTCACTGGAAACTGGACTCGTTTAAAACTGAAAGGAAAATTGTTTGGAATCAGAGGAATCCAAGGAATAAAAACACTATCACCTATGCCACACCCTGTTAAAATCTCTGCTTCTATCAGGTTTTGCTGTAAATTGGTTACTTTTAATCTGGTTCCGTTGCAAAGTTTTGGCGGGCTTAAATTTCTGAGAAGTACTATGGGTACGCCGACTTTTAAAATTATTTTATGAGCTGGCAGTCCAGAAGCACTGAGGGATTCTAAAAATTCTACTGGATAGCTTGTAGATTCTTCATCTTCCATAACTCTGTTAATAGAGATATGCTCAACGTTATTCTGAAAATTTCAGCGTTTATTGCTGCTGCTTGGTCATTTCGTGGTGTCAAAATAGCTCGCCTCACGATCTTCTTCAGTTTCTTGTGATCGTACTAACCTGACCCTTTTAGCATTTCTGCTGTACTGGGAGATGTTGGATCTTTTTCTAGGCATTCTTACCTACAGATAATGATTATACAAAACAAAAGAAATGAGCAACAGAAAATTTACAAAATAAAGAAAGTCAAAGAAAAAACTTAACTTATACCATAAAAACTAAGAGGTAAAAAAAACTTAATCAGTTTAACTATTAACACGTACTTATTAATCTAAAACAAACTATTTTATAATACAAAATGCCTAATATATAGCAAATACACACAATATGTATTTTTTTAATTATAATAATAATAAAAAATAAATATAAATATAAAATTCTTATGGCAGCGGCGCGGGCGCGTTTTATATACCCGCGCCAACAAACGTTCAGCAAGTTAACGTGATTTTTTAATTCTTTAAATTGGCAAAACTTTTTTATTTATTAACCGATTGACATGTAATAAACACTAAATGTTAAGTGAAACTTACGACAATATATTTCTTAAAACTTTATCTAGATAGGATGAGCCGTTTCTGAGATTAACGTGCACAAACAAACAGACAAACAGATAAACAGACAAAGAGACAAAAATTCCAAAAATCATTGTTTTGGGTTCTATTGCGTTAATAAAGGTCTCCTATAATATTTTTTCTAATATATCTTCCATGTACAGACAGCGACCTGTTACGTTTTTATTATATGTATAGATTACGAGTAATTTCCCAAACGTTAATTTTAAATATTTGGTCCCCTCTAACAAAATATTTAAAATTAACGTCTCTGTTAATTAATTGCTCGGACAAATATTACGGGAGATAAGCAACAAGCGATATCAAAAAGTTATAGTAGGGGGTGATTTTAATATAGATTTGTTTAAACAAAATAATATATCGCTGGAATTTAAATGTCTGTTACTAAATTACGATCTTAGTTTGTCTATTAATACCGCAACGAGAATTAAGAGCGACACGTGTATCGACAATATTGCACATAATTTTAAACAAAAATATAGTTCAGAAGTTATTGAACTAGCTCTATCGGATCTTACTTCTCAAATTCTCAAATGCGCAGTTAAACGAGCATGTACCATTAAATCATGGTGTATTAAAACCCGCGATTATTGCTATGAAAATCTAAAGAAGTTTAAAGCTTGTCTTGACGAGCTTTCTTTTTCTGAAATTTACGTGACGGGTGATCCTAATAAAGCATATAATTCTTTAATGGAAAGTTTCATATTGTTTTATTTGCTTTGTTTTCCATATAGCCATATGACTAGACATGTCGAGAAGAAACCAACATGGATATCTCGAGGAATCAAACAATATAGTAAAAGGAAACTTCACCTCTAATGGCAGCATAGAAAAACACCAAACCCGGTGAATAATTTAATCTTCAAAAACTTGATGCTTTAAAATTATTGGTGATAAATCCAGTGCACAAACAATCTGACAAGCATGAAATTGAAAATTATAGGCCAATTTCACTAATCCCTATTATGACGAAAATAAGTCGGTCATGTATAATTATGTCGAACAGAAAATCATTTTATGTCAAGAGCAAAAGGGGTTTAGAGCAAATAAATCCACAAATACAGCAATTTATGAATTTTTAAAAAATATTATGACTAGTCTAGGTATGACAGAACCAGCTTTTGTAATTTACTGTGACATGACGCAAGCATTCGATCACATAGATCATAAAATACTGCTATGTTAATTGGAATCATATGGTTTTAGAGGAAATATTAGGTCGGGGAAAAAGTCTTTTCGCATAACGTAGGTATAAACTTATTATAAAATTTTTTTGACTGTACTATTTGTGTCTGGCTGGTTTTGGTAACATTAAAAAGGTTCCATTATAAAGAAAAGAAAAAAATAAAAAAAAGTTGTTTCCCGCTATTTTTCATTTGTTTTTCTCTCCGTAAAAATGAGTGAATCTAATGAAGAAATTCGATACATTTTAAAATTTTATTATAAAAAAGGCAAAAATGCAACTCAAGCAGTGAAAAAAATTTGTGATGTTTATGGACCTGATGCAGTGTCAGTAAGAGTAGCACAAATTTGGTTCAAACGTTTTCAGTCCGGAAATTTTGATGTTAAAGATGCACCTCGCTCTGGTCGCCCTGTTACGAATAAAATAGACGCCATTTTTGAAAGAGTGGAGCAAGATCGGCATATTAGTAGTTACGATGTAGCTGAAGAACTGGGAATTGACCACAAAACAGTTTTGACCCATTTGAAGAAAGCTGGTTATACAAAAAAGCTCGATATTTGGGTGCCACACGAGCTCACTCAAAGAAACTTAATGAACCGTGTACTCATTTGCGATTCATTATTGAGACGTAATGAAACCGAGCCGTTTTTGAAGAGATTGATAACTGGCGATGAAAAGTGGATCACGTACGACAAGAACGTGCGAAAAAGGTCGTGGTCGAAAGTTGGCCAGGCTTCACAGACTGTGGCCAAACCTGGCCTAACACGAAATAAGGTGATGCTGTGTGTATGGTGGGATTGGAAGGGCATTGTTTATTATGAGCTTTTACCGCCCGGCAAAACCATCGATTCTGATCTTTACTGCCAGCAACTGATGAGATTAAAGGAAGCAGTCGAGAGAAAACGGCCGGAATTGATCAACAGGAAGGGTGTGGTCTTTCATCACGATAACGCTAGACCACACACATCTTTAGCCACTCAGCAAAAATTAAGAGAGTTCGACTGGGAGGTCCTAGTGCATCCACCATATAGCCCTGACCTTGCGCCTTCAGATTTTCACCTGTTTCTGTCTCTGCAGAATTCTTTAGGTTCTGTAAGGTTGACCTCAAGAGAGGACTGCCAAAACTATTTGTCCCGTTTTTTTGATCAGAAGTCCCAAAGTTTCTACAGTAACGGGATAATGTCTCTGCCCACAAAATGGCAGAAAGTTATTCAACAAAACGGTACATATATATTGTAAATAAATGTAAATAAACTTTGAAAAAAATGTCTTGACTTTTCATACAAAAATACGAAAAGACTTTTCCCCAACCTATTATATGAAATCTAATACGTTCCTATCTAACTGATAGATTGCAATATACAGAAATATCTAGAATAAATACGAAAACTAAAAAAGAAGACATATATAAATCAACTATTCGTTCGCCTATTTATGGTGTTCCACAAGGAAGTGTATTGGGCCCTCTACTCTTTATATTGTATATTATTGACACACCTTAGGCAATTAAGAATCCAATCACTTTATTTGCAGATAATAGTACAGTGTCCATTGAAAATCAAAAAGAATCCAATTATGAAAATGACATAACTCAATGTTTGAGAGCAATCATAAGTAATTAGAAAGAAACAACCCAAAAATAAATTTAAGTTAGACATAATATATATATTTCGAATTCGTTGGCCAAAGTTATATAATATATAAATAAAAAATAACTTTAACATTAAAATAGAATACAATAATCACATACTAAACGAAGTAGATTCGACAAAGTTTCTCGGTTTGGTTGTAGACAAAAAACTAAACTGGAAACCTCACATAGAATATTTATGTGAACGAGTTAGTACGAGTTCTTTTGCCTTCTATAAAATGCGCAAAAAATTAACATCAAGGCTTTGATAAGAAAGCTGATACTGTAATGCGTAAAAGGCACGATGACAGTAAGCTCTGTCTAAAAACAAGCCACACAACGCTTATCCTCAATAGTGTTTTTTGTACGGCACCAGTTATTTATAATAACCTTCCCAAAACATTAAAAAAATTGACAATTCATCTATTCAAACGAAATCTTCAAAAAATACTGTTAGACAAATGTTACTATCAAGCAAGAAAGAAAAAGAATTTATTCTGTGACAACATCAAAAGAAAACAGATATCACATAAGCGATTTTTTGACAGATACACTTTAGGATTGATTGTTAACTTACCCCTTTTTTGTAATTTAATTTTGACATGTATTTTAATTTTATTGTATTGTGTAATTTTAGATGATTCATTTTTGATTATAAATAATTATACTGACATTTAATGGGAAATCATAAGACTGAAATTGTAGTACCATATTTTATTACACATGTTTGGGCAAATAAATTATTTCGTATTTGTATGCGTAAACCAAAATTTGCGACGTTTTTTAGGCAGTTGACGGACAACATATATTCAATACACCTGACGTTTATGAAAACAATAAGGGTCCCTCCTATGATCTCCTCCCTAATGGCATTGAATCTACCATGAACTGAAATATAAATACGAGGACTTATCGGTCAGACAGTATACACACTTCGTTTATCCAAGAAGCAACATGAAATTGGTACGTATTCAATATTCATACTTATTTAGGTTTTTTTTAAAATCTTTTGCATTTTTGAAGTGTTTACATGTAATTTTCACAGTGCTTGTTTTACGGATTGAGGGGGCCTTATTTTTTTTATATTGCATGGGCTTCATACCATGAGACAGAATGTAATCACTACGACAAGTCCCATAAAAAGATATGTTACAAACAAAGATGCACTCACATCCTGTCTCATCATCTTCTTGTAAGATAGGATCTCCCGCGGACAGGTCTTAACGTGGTGGGCTAGCTAAGTACCTCCCGGTTGGGCGGAGGCCGGGAAAAGATAGCACCCAGAGGTTGGCGACTCTGGGTGCCCTTAATACTAACAACCGGGAGGGAACCAAGATGCGATGCCCTATATAAGGGCGAAACACGTGTCGTGTTGAATTGGTTCTCGATTATTTAGGAAATTTTAGTTGCGCAAGATTTGTTATTAAGGCATTTTTAATATTTTACTTGCTTTTAATGGATTTCCGCAAGGTAACGCCTAAATCAATACATTATGTAAGACGACTTTCTCTTCATTGTGATAGGGTGGGCTCAACCAAATATCAAACCTCGCTAAATTGGCGAAACCTCTCCCTCCCTGCCCACTGCGCAAGGTATTAGGGTACGGTCAAATGACCCTGCTGGCAAGCTAGCAGAGATGCAGCCCGGGGAAAGAGATTTATCTCGCACCCGCAATCCTCCAACACAAGCGTTAGAGAAGACCCCTCCTCGCTTCTCTTCGTATCACTTTTTTTCGCAGAAACAAGTGCTTATCATCATTACCAGCCCATGGAAAAGTGTTGCTGAACATAATAATAGAACTCCCCAAGAACTATCAATGTGATCGTTTGTAGGTGGCCTGCATCCATCATGTTACTTTTTTTTTCGGATGGAAAATCGTCAGTTGACCGTCACTCGCTGTGGGAGGAGCAGGAGGGTGTGTCAGACGTTCATAGACTAAAACCATCCATGTTCCTCCTTGAGCCTGCTATGTCCCGGGTCCGCAAAAACCCTTGCCCCTACCGTCTAACTATAGCCCCCCGCGAAGTCGATCACATACCTACGCCAGTGGTCGCAAAAGAAGGTGGGGGGGCACGACACATTGCGCCTCACTGAGAAGTTCCTCCCAGTTCTGATCCGGAGGACGTTGCTCCGCCGCTTTATTAACAGCGATGGGCGTCGTCGAAAGATTTTAAGTGGGTAGGACTGCTGGCGGTCGCGTCAGCCGCAGTGAGCCCCACACTTTCCTCTTGGCCCCTTTTGGCCCGGAGGCAGTGCGTAAACGCATTATGTTACCGACGTAAAGAAAAAAGGGGCCGCAGTAATCCTTACGAACCATGCCGCAACATCCAGCGTGATCCTGCGATGGATGTCTCGCGCCACGCTTTTTCAAACATTAATAATAACTAGTATTAATACCTCCTCGTGTTACTTTTCCAGGTAATTCTACTGGCAGTTCTAGTGGCCGCCTGTGCGGCGAGCCCTTCCTACTACCACCACGAAAGTTATCCTGACTACTATCGGGATGACTCCGTGGAGTATATCTACGAGGAATGGCCCCACCACCGTGAGGGAAGACACCATCATCACCACCACCACTATGATGATGACGGTATTGTTTGTTTAACGATCAGGATAATTATAATTGGCGAAATGTGGGCGAATTATTTGCTTCTGTCTACCCCTTTGGTGAAACAGGCGTGAGTGTAACACAAATTCAAAAAATTAAAGTTTAAAAACTTTAGTTAGATAGTATTTAAAAACGTCAAAATTATAAAAAAATAAAAGAAACAATTAACATATAATTATACTAAAATCACGAAGCTTAGATTCACTTGCCACCAAACAATTAAAAAAACATAAATATTTAAGTGTAAGTGAATCTAAGTGCCAGTTCCGAGCCACCGCTCTGTAAGAAGAACTAGCAAGAAACTCACAGGCTATGCTCTTTTAAATTATCGATTGGTTAGTTACAATCATCATTTGTCTGGGACGCTATACAATGCAATATAATATAACATTAACAATATTCATGTTTTAAGTCATCTATAATACTGATAATATGATAATTATATCAGTCCTATAGTGTCTACTACTCAGACCATCTAATAGAAGCGATGGGATGCCAGAAGTAAATTATAAGAATGTGTATACAAATATAGCGGCAATAGGCTCGCCACCTGTTACGTGGATCAACTATTTAATTGGCGAATTGTAGGTGTAAAATATGCCTCTGCCTATTGTGGTGGGGGGGGGGCTCAGTACCTCCTGGAGGCCGGGAAAAGGTAACACCCAAAGACCAACGTCTCTGGGTGCCCTTAATACTGAATACCGGGGGGGAAACTAAGAGGGACCTGTGGAGGGCGCAGCGGGCGGGCCAGGAGGGCGCTCAGCAGCGCCAGGAGGGTCTAGGCAGTGGGGGCAGGGGGCCCCTGCTGTCTAACTATGGACCCTCCGGAAATCGGCCACACACGCTATGGTCGCACAGGGAGGTAGGAGAGGCGCGTCCACTGCGCCTCTCTGAGGAAGTCCTCCCGGTTTTAGTCTGGAGGACGTTGGCCACAGGCGGGGTGTCAGAAGCTGCAACCCAGGTACTGGCCCCCGCCTCTTTCTCAACAAACGGCGGGCATCGTCGGAAGATTTTTAGTGGGTATTAATGCTGGCAGTCGTGTCTGCCGGTGGTGAGTCCCACACCCCCTTTTGGTCCCCCTTTGGCCGGGGGGAAGTGCGTAGATGCATTTTGTTACCGACGTAAATAAAAAAAAAGAGTTAAAAAAGTGAGACACCTTGACATTTTATTTTTCTTTTTAAGTCTCTATGAAAAATCTTTCATCTTTTATTGCAGACTATTACGACAGAGATGACGAGGTGGTAATAGAACGTATCCACCCAAGGAGGCATCATGGGTATGACGATAGCTACGAGCGCTACTACGACTAGGACTGGATTGAAGAAAGATACACTAAGACTTTCGGCTATAGAACAACGGGATTTCATGAGTAACATAAATAAATCTGGCATAACAATTTAATTGTTGTTATTATTACCCTAGCATTATCCCAGCATCAGCCCAATTGTATCCCAGATTGTTTTAACAAGTTCTTACTGAATTTCTGTCATAACATGGAGCGACTACCGCCTGACCTGCACCTTCTAAAGGGAAGCATCAGTGTATGGTTAAACCAGCTGTCAGAACATTAGACCGACTGCCATATAATAGTTGTTAATGACAGCCGGGACTAACCGCTTGACGTGCTTTCCGAGGCAGAAATTATCCATGTCCATGTTTTTGTGTTTTTCCGATTATGAGGTATGCTTGCGTGACGTGGACATTTACTGCTGGATATTATATCAGCTCATGATAGCTCTCTGAGATAGAAAAAGATATGCTTGGAGTCTTTCTGCTAGATTAATCTAACGTTCGAAACGAATACATACGCCAAAGGACTAAAGTCGCCAACATTGGAGAAATTTGCAAAGCTAGGTATGGGCCGGACGTATCTGCTGCAGAAGCAACGATAGATGGAACCATAGATGTCTGTACCTCGCATAGGAAGGCGAAACGTAGTCAGACCACCAGCCAGACGGTCGGACAATTGAAGATTGACCGACCTGTATCTCCAAAAACTCCATAACGAGACTCGTCAAAATTGTTGTTCCGCCATCACACATTAAAAAGACGTGATTCACTGAACCCAGATAAACTAAAAGCAGGACAGGCACCCAGACTATGACAATGATTCATATGCGTGCAATTAAATATTCATTAATAATTAAATTCACGATCTCAGTGACTAAGCGCACAAGGTGATGCACAACAGATTCAACACAATAATCAAAGTCCTTTGTTTAACACTATTATATATTATATGAACTATTGAAACCAAGATAGGCGTCTGTATAAGATTGGCGTGAACAGCTAGCAGAGCCTAAGTCCTTATTGTAATTCTAGGGTAAAATCAGTGCAGTATTATCCATAAGGCACTCTAGGCTAGTGCCTAGGGGCTCACTATGACCAAGTGCCTAGCACTCCCGATAAAAAAAAAACATATGTTAAAGATTATTTTTATGCAACAAAAGACAAACCACCTCAAAACCTCGCCTTATTTTAGTGTACCCATTCAATCGTCATAATTATTTAGATATTGTGTAATTTAATTCATTTTCGTAACGTTGGCATTACTGCTTTGGTTTACATGACAGGATTGGGGGAATCCCCGTTTTGTTGGAAACTTACGGTAGGTAAGGAGAGTGACATATAAGTGGTGGTGAACTAATGAAAAAGAAGCCTAAGAAAATTAATCCCCTCGCACACTACGTTCCATGTGCAGCGAATTCCTTGAGTTTGGTTGTAGTACGTGCTGCTGAGAGCTGCATTGGAGCAATTTCATTTCTTGGATTAGTGCAGGCACTATATAACATTTTCGGCATTAACTCATCGCTGGGAAATTATGCTCAAGCATCTTGAAAACGATGATGAACATAAGCAATTCTCGTTATTGGTTCTGAAAAGAGTATCAGACACAAGATGAAGTGCAAGGGCTGATGCGACTAAGACTGTCTCAGAATTACAACAGTTTCCAGAAAGCTTTACAGTATATTTTTGGCGATGAAACTCAGCCTTCACAAGTGATTCACGAGGGCAGATATTTATTAAAGGATTTGTAAAAAAAAGAAATCGTCGTAATGGCCGTATTTTGGGCTACCATACTAGAGCGATATATACTTATAATAGCTACAGTAAAGTTGAAAATCTCACGCCCATTATTTGACGACCGAACTTGTTCTTCTACGTGTACCCCCTGCTGAGAGTACACGGCGCGGCGTCGGGGCTGGGCCCCCTGACCGCAGTTTCTATCAGCGTCCGTAAATACGGACGCGGCGTTGTAATGGCTGTTCAGCCTTTTCCTGTCCGGGTTGTCATATCCGGTGGGGCGCCGCGATCCAGCCCTGGGCGATCAGCGCCCTGGGGCGATCAGCGGCGCGGGTGTCATATCCAGTAAGCTTCGTCAGTCCTGGGTATCCTGAGGGGGGGTTGAGGACCGATATGGCGTGGAGGTGAGTATATCCGCACTCCGCTCTTGAGGTCGTGCGTTCGATTCATACACAGGACAAATCTTTGTGTTGTGTTTCTTTTCTTTTTAAACATTTTTCATAATCGTAATTTAAAAACACTGCATTGTATTATCCTACCAACCTACCACCAACACCTACCATCAACAACTACCTGCCAACAATTTTGAGTATTTGTTCTGACCTGGGTGTTTTTTTTATATGAGTATTTGTTCTGACCTGGGTGTTTTTCTATATGAGTATTTGTTCTGACCTGGGTGTTTTTCTATATGAGTATTTGTTCTGACCTGGGTGTTTTTCTATATGAGTATTTGTTCTGACCTGGGTGTTTTTTCTATATGAGTATTTGTTCTGACCTGGGTGTTTTTCTATATGAGTATTTGTTCTGACCTGGGTGTTTTTCTATATTAGTATTTGTTCTGACCTGGGTGTTTTTCTATATGAGTATTTGTTCTGACCTGGGTGTTTTTCTATGTATATTAAGTATGTATAAATTACAAAAAAATAAAAGTATTAATGTATGTTTATCCGTTATTTAGTATCCATAACACAAGTTCTTAATGATAATTATTTTTTTTTTGTCAGAAAATGTATTTAAAAATATTTAATTAGGGTCAAACTTTGAATTGCTATAAATATTTTGACCTTGTTTTGTGACAATAAAAAGTGATATTTACTTATCTTAATCAATCATTGAGATATATATTGAACTCAATACTCAATGTCTTTATTGCACTCCATATGTTACAAAGATGTTATTTATAATATCACAGATACAATATGGACCCTGTAGGGTATGGCAACTTAGAAGAGAGGAGGATGCTAGCTTTTTATATTTAGATTATTGTATTCGGTTTATTATACAGTAATAATTATATTGAAAATTAAAATTAATTCTATACCTATTAAATTAAATGTATATTATATTGGATTAAAGATGGTTTTCTTTACACGGCTAATTCACCGGATTATTTTTTAAAGATATATACCTCGTCCTGCGCCCTGCAGGAAAAAAGATATTTATCTGTGTCTACGTCCTCTTCTTCGTTGGTTATTTAAATTTGGTTGTCTTTGAGAGTCGGTTGAGTAATTCTGTATGTTTTGTGAGAGGTGTGCGTTTTGTGAGTGATGTGTGTTATATGAAGCTTGTGTGTTTTGTGTATTACGTGTATCCTCCGAGCTAAGATTGTCTGGTGTATTAAGTGTCTGCTGTGTGTTTGATGTCTGTTGTGTGTGTTTTATCTGTGAATTGTTAACGAATACCGTGTCTCCCAATACTTTGCTCAGAATAGTAGACGTGTGAATAGCAGCTTGTTTTTGAAGAATGGTGACGTCAATATTTAATTCCAATTTGTCTATGTATTTACTGAGACTTTTCGCAACTATTCCTGTGGCTCCTATTACTATGGGGATAACAGTTGTTTGTGTGTTCCATAGTCGGCTAATTTCTGTTTTGAGTAAGTGATATTTACTTAGTTTTTCTATTTCTTTTGCTCCAATATTATAGTCTGAGGGAACTGTTATGTCTATTAGAAAAGTTTTGTTTTTAATTTTATCAACATAAATTATATCTGGTCTATTATGTGTTACGGTGACGTCAGTTTGAACTGGTATCTCCCATAGCAATTTAGCTGTCACATTTTCTCTAACTTGAGGTTGAAGAAGTAATTCATTCCACCACAAGGTATCTACGTCGAATTTGTGTTTTTTGGCTAGACACCAGAAGACATACTGCACGAGATTGTTATGGCGTTTTACATAGTAAGTGCCTGCTAATTTATCACAACCCGATATTATATGTTGTGTGGTCTCGTCTTTGTTCGCACACAGACGGCATTTTCCATCTACAGCCTCATGCAGTATATCTCGCTGATGCTGACGAGTCATAATAGCTTGATCCTGTATGGCAAATATGGATGATTCTATGCTTGGAGATATTTGTTGTTTCTTGAGCCATTTAAACGAAAGTTCTTTATTAATATTAGCTTGGTCCAAAACCTTTTTAGGAAATTGGCCATGTAACTGTTTTTCCCTCCATTTTTGATTTTGTAATTTAACAACCGCATCTTTAATTTCTACATCTGTGTGTTTGTTTCCCTGTACTAAACTAAGTTCCCTTAAATACTGCTGTGATTCTTGGCTAATTGAATATTTATTCCTTTGGGTGTCGTGTTGTACTATAGCCTCAATAAGATGATCATTCTCTATTTCTAGATATTGCTTATATTTGATTATTTGTGTTTTATACATGTTCTCTACATTTATTAAGCCCCTTCCACCCTGTGGCAACGGTAGGTATAACCTTTCTACGTCAGCTTTTTGCTGCTGTACCTTTTTGATTGCTAACATCTTTCTAGTCTTAACGTCTATTTTCCTAAGATCACTAATTTTGTAATTTACTATGCCAAACGAATAAAGTAATACTGGAATCGCATACGTATTTATGCTCTTAACTAAATACCGCGAACTGAGATTCGTGTTTAATAATTTCCTAACCCGTCTAAAATATTCCTTACATATTTGATCCCTAACTGCACTATGATCTATTTTTCCCGATTCATGAATTCCTAAATATTTATAAGTATTTTCGATTCCTAATTGTTTAAATGTATCCCCGCTTAACAGTATGTGCCCTTCTCCAGATACATTGCTGCTTCTTTGTCCAGAATTTAAATGAATTACGTTGCATTTTTCCAATCCGAATCTCATTCCTATGTCACTTGTAAATACTTCTACACTATCCAGCAATACCTTAAGATTATTTTTGTTATTCGTGTACACTTTAAGGTCATCCATATATAACAGATGATTAATCCAGAAACTATCTTTAAGCTTATATCCTTTTAGTTCGTATTTGTTTAGTATGTAAGAAAGCGGGTTAATGGCTAAGCAAAATAACAAAGGTGAAAGGGAGTCTCCTTGAAATATTCCGCGTCTAATATAAATCGGGTCGGTAGTAATTGAATCTTGTGAGCCGCGGGCTGTCATGGTGACGTTCCATGACGGCATTGCCATCTGGAGGAAGTGCTTAACAACAGGTGGGCACTTATAGATATCCAACACTCTCAGAAGCCATTGGTGTGACACACTATCGAATGCTTTCTGATAGTCTATCCATGCCATGCTTAGATTTTTCTGGGAATGGTGTGCGTCCTCTAATATAGCCTTGTTGACCATAAGGTGATCTTTACATCCCCTGGCTCCACGGCGACAGCCTCGTTGTTCTGCTGCAAGAATTTTGTTATCTTGGCAATGGCTATACAACACGTTGGCTAAAACAGATGTTAATAATTTATAAAGACTTGGTAAACAAGCGATAGGTCTCCAATTTTTCGGATCCTCCGTATTATCGTTTTTAGGTATTAATATAACTTGACCTGTTGTAAACCACTCTTCCATTAATTCTATACCTGAAACTATATTTGTAAAAACTAAAGCTAAGTATTTGTGAACACTAGTTAAATATTTCAGATAATAATTTTGAATTTTGTCTAATCCTGGTGTTTTCCAATTTAATAATTTTTTAACTGCTACTTTTACTTGGTCTTCAGTGATATAATCCACGCTCTTTGTACTTACTCCGGCAGAAGATACTTCTACCTCCCTAATCCAATTACTTTCCTTGTTATACTGTACTGGGTTTGACAATATCGACTTCCAAAAATCTTCCATTCCCTGCTTACTGGGTATCTTAACATCATTAATAGGTCCTCCACCTAATCTTCTGTAGAATCTGTGCTCATTTTCCTTAAACAATTTATTTTGTTCTTTTTTTGTATTAATGTCTTCATATCGCCTAATTCTTCCTGCTAAAGCCTTAATTTTTTGTGTGAGAGTTTCTATTACATTGTCGTGTTCTCCTGCGTTATGTATGTTGTATTTACTATATAGTTTATCCCTAATTCTATTCATTCTATTCGTGTTTATTCCCCTTTTAATTTCTATTAACTGTCCTAACTCCTTCCTCAACTTTTCAATTTTACTTTGTATTCTTTTCTTCCAAGGTGGGACACCTTTAGGTTTAAAGTTACTTTTGGGCACATAGGGAACTTGCCCATTACATATAATTAAAGTCTTAGCAGTGGCGTAGATAATGTCGTTTATTTGTCGCAAAGAACTGTTGACTACTAATAAATTTGGCAAGTAATTGTTCAGGGTGCACAAGTTGTCTAAAAAGTGTTTATTAATTTTAGCTTTAGGTAAAAGTTTCCGCTCCGCAAGTGGAGTTTCTTTTGTTGTAGCAAGTATTTGCAAGAAATGTAAAATTAATTGGTTTTGGTGTTCGTTAACTTCTATTTGATTCGTTAGTTGGTCAATTATTTCTGCTTGCTCTTGTGTGTATTGTATATGTTGTGTGTGTTGTATGTTTTGGGTCTGTTGTATATTTTGCGTGTCTAATTGTGCGTGTTCCGTGTTTAAATGTGTGTTTTGCATATTTAACTGTGTGTCCTGAGTGTCTAATTGTGTTGTAATAGGCAATATTCCTTCGGCTTGTTTTCTAATTCGGTCTAGTATTTCTTGTGAAATTATATTTCTTTTGAGTATTGTACGTGCTTGGTTGGATAAAGTGTTGCCAGTAAATTTGTGGATTTTCGGGTTGTCAGGATTTCGTGAGATAAAAAGCTCGTGAAATCTTTCTATGTACCCTGAGCCACCCGATCTGGCTTTAAAGTAACAAAACATTAATTCTTCCTGTTCCCCTGTTGACCACTTCCTTCGTTTGTCATCACTAACTGTATTATTTGTGGTCGTCACAGATGAGCCGACAGATTCTGCGGGCGAAGCCCTTATCTGCAAAGCATCATCCGTCCCCTCCCCACCCCGTTGTTCGGCTGTAATATTTTCGGGTACCCCGACTCTCGCCCGCCTGCTCAACAGAGAGTCGCTGACGGTCCGCATGCTGTCACGCCCAGCGTCAGCTCTAGACGTGCCCCGGCGCTCACCCCCGGGAAGCGGCCCTATACGTTCATCATTATTATAAGTCTCCATATTTTATGGGTTACCTTTACCCTGTTAGCCGCGTAAGTTTCAATATTACACGTGTCCGCCCCCCACGTGGCAAGATGTTCAGCTCGGACGTAAGGTAGGATTTTGGGGGGCATATTATATTGTATTATAAATGGTAAATATGTTATATTATAATGTATATAATGCTATAGCATGCTATTGTATTAAATATGTAATGATGTTACTATAGAAAACTTATGAAAAGTTTCAAGTAGCGCTGTCCGTTTAAGTGTTATATTAGCCTTTTTAAACCTCTTTTAACAAATAACATTCTTTAATCAGATTCACATCTTTACATCAGGTTACCTGGCATTTTTGCTTTGGAGACAAAAATTGTATCTAGTCGCAAAGTCTTAGAAAGTAAGCATAAGGCACACTGGCTATATATATTTTGTTTTCAATAAAAAATTAAAGGTATTTTTTATTTTAAAATCTACATAGTCTATTAAAGTAGTTGTCGACTTCTTGGCGGGAAAGCGTCATGTCTACAGTTTTGTTTTTTTTTTTTAAATTTGTAGTATTTCGAACATTAATGTATAATAACGGTGGATTATTAACCGTTGAGTGTTTGTGAATATACATGAGTGTTGGTAAATCAAACAAAGTAGTGCAACATCACTTTTCAAATTTTCTCTCAAGGAGTTCATGTGAGATCTCAGTATAGTCCCACATCTTTACTGAGGACTCAAGGGGCTTAGGGAAGAGTATCTCATTTACCATTTATCATCTTTATCACCACTCATTCTCATTTACTATGAATTATATATTAATAAATAAATATTAATAAATATTCTCTAACAATCACACCAATTATTTAGTTCCAAGATAAGTATTATTAAGAACTTGTGTTATGGATACTAAATAACGGATAAACATACATAAATACTTTTTTTTTTTTGTAAATACATACTTAAGACATATAGGGAAACACCCAGACCAGAACAAATATTCATGTTCATGCACACAAAGATTTGTCCTGTGTGGGAATCGAACCCACGACCTCTGGAGTGAAGTGCAGGTATACTGACCTCCACGCCATATCGGTCGCCATTATTATTAATATATCACTTACTTAACACTGGCTAGATGTGCTAGACGCACGAAGTCATTTAAAAAAAAAAAAAGTAGTTGTCAACTATACAACGACAATTGATTTTACAAAAAATTTATCCGGTTTATTTTGTCATTATTTTAGTGTTTCATTTTGTTGAAAATAAATAAATGGATTTGTTCAACAATTTCATTTAATAAAGATTCTCTTTCTAATCATGTTACTATATTATCTTCCCGTTACATTGTTGTATTCTATATAATTATGTTGGAATGTAAGAAGCCATTACGTTGTCGTCTTCTTCTTCAGAATGTTAAAAGCCAAAAAAATATCCGCTGAAATCATTAAAGAGATTTCTGCCCCGTCGGTGTCTGCGGTCTAGAGAGAGGGAATAAAAATACATGTACCTAATTTTAGTAAAAATATTTTTTTTAATGAAATACCTGAAATTGTTTTTATTAACATAATATTGTCTCACTACCTATTGGTCCTAACATTAAACACAGGTCTCTTGAGGTGAAAAGCATCCAGTAATATCTGGTACATCACGTGGATTCAGTGCGGATTGGCGGATGCAGAATTAGCATTTTGCTATAGTAAGTTTTTTTTAATATATATATATATATATATTATTAAAAAAAACAGCCAATCAGCCAACCCTAGCAGAAGTGTCGAAGATTAGTGTGTGGGATCACACTAAGAAATAAAAAAAATATATAATAAATATTAATATTGGGGGGGGGGGGGATTAATAATAATAGTAACAACGAAATTAAGAAAAAACAAATACATACAATAATAATATAAACATATACAAATAACATATATAAACAACTTCATAATTTGACACGTTACAATGACTACATTCTACCTGATGGTAAGCAGTCGATGCAATCCAAAAAAATTAAGGCGGTTCCTATCGTGAAGTTAAAAGCGCACCTACATATGACGGCCTGCTAAATGCCGTTTTACACCCCGCTTAAAAGACCCAGTATTATAATAACTAGGCAACACATGAGCCGGCAGCGAATTCCAGAGCTTGCAGGTCTTACTCAGAAACAACTCCCCAATTTTCTTGGTTTGAGTTAGTTCGCGCTAGTTTATAAGTATAACATTCATAAGAGCTTTATTGAGCCAAACTTGAATAAATGACTTCTGATTTTGATTGTGAGTCCTGATAGTCTGCACATATGTGGATTTCCAAGACCAGCACGTGTTGTTCGGAGAGAAAAAGAGAGGGCGGGGTTTTTAAACACCTAGTATAGCTGAACGTCTACCGTATTAGTGACGACCGGGACCAACGGCTTATCGTGGTTTCCGAAGCATAAAAACACTCGATATTAAAAGACAAAGATCATTTATTTGTCACAAAGGTATCAACTTGTGTTTAAATAAACAGGAATCTTAAAAACCAATGGGTCCGTTTGTTACACTTACCATCGTCGTAGTATCTGTCCTCACCGCTGTCATAATACCGTCTGTTATATTCCCTGGAGTCTAAGTACCTCCCGTGTCTGCCATCTGCAAAAAGAAATTGAACGTAACTGCTAGCTCTTAGTACACATGGGTTCGATGGGGATAACAAGTTCTTGTAGGATGAAACCCAGAAATAAAAATTTGCAGCTATTTTGAATACATCTCGCATTCCCTAAAGCATGACTTAAGCCTGTAAATCGCATGAAAAATCAGAGACGAACAGTTCGGAAAAATGGATGTCTCTGAATTCTGGGTCATGCATATATATTAAAATTATTATTTATCCATATTTTCATGACATTACTTTTACTCCAGTTGACGTCGCAACAACCGCAAAACTTTTTGAATATTTTTTGTTTAGAATGTCTGCTAGCACATGGAAGTTATACACGGTGGACCCCCGGTAAACCGGCCCCTGTCTAATCCGCCGCCCCCTGTAATCCGACGTGCTTATCACTGTTGAATGTAGGAACACAAACATTGTTTTAGAAAATCTTTACAAATAAAGCTGATGCATGATTAAATAGAATGCAACTTGTACGCCCCAGTTCATGATAATCTTTTAATTTTTAGCTGTAATTTGTCGAATTTCTAGGTCATCATGTCATTTCAGCCCATTAACGTCCCACTACTAAGCACGAGCCTGCTTTCACATATCAAGGTGTGAGGGTATTGGGTCATACTCCACCACACTGACTCAGTGCGGATTGACGGAGGCAGGTGTATGGCGTCCTGCTGTTAGAATTTATCAAGCCGCCCATGAGGCCTCTAACATGGCTTTACAACTACCACATTTAATGATAACCGGCACCAACGGCTTAACGTGCCTTCCGAAGCACGGAAGCGCTCGATATCAAATGCCAAACAAACGGTCACCCATCCGAGGACTGACCTCTATAAACTCTGCTGTACTTCGGTGATCGTTTCCGACCCCCGAGCATCGCAGATCTGGACTATAAGGGATTTGGAGTGGTACTCTGTAATCCGAAAAAATCGATAGTCCGACACCGCCCAGCAACACGTTTGTTAGATTACCGGGGGTCCACTGTACTGAAAAGAAGGCAAGAACAGCTATAATTGTAGAAATATTTGTTACTGTTCTTAACGTTAGCATACCGTGCTCATCATAATATTCCCGAGATCCATCGTCGTAGTAAGAGTCCCGGTGGTGGCGGGGGTCCGCTACACAGACGGCTACTAGAGCTAGAGCTGCGAGAATTATCTGTAATTAAAAATATTTTATAGTAAATTGAAATGAAAAATCCTGTATTTAATTTGAAATATACTCATAACAGCGTGAAGCGCTAGTAGCTTTGCGGTGCTAGGTGGTCGGAAACGATCACCGAAGTACAGCAGAGTTTATAGAGGTCAGTCCTTAGATGGGTGACCGTTTGTGTGGCATTTGATATCGAGCGCTTCCGTGCTTCGGAAGGCAAGGTTAAGCCGTTGGTCCCGGTTTTCACTAAATGTGGTAGTCGTTAAGCCATGATAAATTCTAACAGCAGCACACCTGCCTCTGCCAATCCCCACTGGGTCAGCGTGGTGGAGAATGACCCAATACCCGCGCACCTTAATATGTGAGAGAAGGCTCGTACTCGGGACGTTAATGGGCTGAGATGATGATGATGGTGATGACGCATAACAGAAAAATGAGTGGAAGAGTCGGAGAAGAAACTAGTCAAATACAGACTGCAGTGTTTTTAAAGTAAGAATATAAAACATGTTCAAAAAGAAAAGACACACAACACCAAAACAAATGATTTGGTTACCAATTTCATGTTGCTTGTTGAATTGACAAAGTATCTTATGTTGTTTACATTAGGTGCCTCCTATATATATATTGGAATTTAAGTTTATAAAATTAAACTCAATGTCATTCAATAAAGAAAAATAGCTGGTTGTCAATTTAAGTCAATTTCAATCAAATTGAGGACGTGTACACGCCTCCAAATAGTATTCAAGTTTTAATATGTGACTTTTAGGTAAACAAGTATAAGTAAAGTCCATGGACCAAAAATCCGAAATAATAGTAAACATACTCGTACTCGTACTATTTATTTTCCGATTCTTATGTCGAAAGTGAAGTTATATTGTCATCATCATCATTCATACATTTTATTCCCCTGCTGAACATAGGCCTCCCCAATTGCTTTCCACGTTCATTTATCCTATATTTGGGAATATTTGCCCAAAACCACCACGCTGGGCAGGTTGGTGATCGCAGTTCATTTCTTTTTGTCGACTTTTACGACTCCCCTTAAGATGAGAGGGGGTGACGCTACTCTAAGCCGGCGCCACACGGCAATGCAATGGAAGATATGATACTAGAAATAAATGATATCTGCAGATGTTAATTACTCGTTAAAAATCTCCAGTCGTTGTAAAGGAGATTTGTGCGCCTTGTAAACTATTTGTAGACGTATCATTTCATTCAATTGTACAACTAATCGATAAAAACATTTTGGAGGTGGGAAAGTACCAGATAATTTTTCAATATGATTAGTGTTACTCCGTGAGTAGGTGAAATTTTTCTATGTGAGACGCTTGGTTTATTAAATAATTGAAAGGAGTGGTGATAACCTGGGTCCAAGAGGAATGTCGTCTAGAATGGGACATAGGGAAGAATAAATGCTATACATCAACCATCTAGAAAGCTGTGCACAAAGTTTGCAGACAAAACCAGATTTATTTTTTTCAACTTTGGCTCCCACCAGTTACAAGAAAATTTACTTAACATTTAAACAGTTTGATGATTCTATAAAATCTTGTATTTTGCAATCATAAGATTTAAAAGAAAAGAAAACAATTACTCTTTTTAGCTAGATGAACATACTTAAGTATAAACATAGTGGACATGGGCAGACCAATCCCCACTGGCGGCACCAGTTCACGAGTGTGACGCATGAACCAGTCAACATTTCGCTCAATCATATTAAAGAGACGACCCGATCCATGAAGCAGCCTCCACAGAGACATTTAAGTGAGGATGCCATTACTGAAGCTACATGATTGAAATATTTTAACATTATAACATTATTTATTAAAATTATGATATAAACGTTCCTCTATAATACCATCCACCAGACAGCTTTGGAGTTCTCTCCCAGCCAATTTAATAAGTAATTCGTACAAAAGCACGACTCTCTTTCTGATTCTATTACATAGGGACATTATGAGAATTTAGTTGCCTCTAAACTTCGAAACATATAGGTTATTGGTAGTGACGCTATCAAAAGCTTTTTCTAAATCCCCAAAGAAGTGCAGATTTAAATAAAATAAACTACAATTACTCATTGCATTTTAAGAAGTACCATAGCTTTGTATACATGTCGCAAGGTTATGATTGATTTAAGCAAATATCAAAACTTATTCAGTTAAATGACGAAAAATACTTTTCAGCATAACCAGAATAAGAGGAGAGTAAAAATACTGAACAAATAATGTTATTGCTCTTTGCTATTTACTTCCTCAAATTTGAGGTTAGGATGAAGTTTAAATCATTAAAAGGTTTTGCTACATCATATTCTTATAAATTATAACTTACAAGTGTATTTTACAAACCGGTTATGATATTGATCAAATCGCAACATCTGTTTAACGAAATTACAAAATTTCGATGATGTTAAATATTCCTTGATCGCTTAGGGTATTGATATAATCTCGGAGAGTATCAAATTCTTGCGGCATTTACACGTACCATGACTTGAGCAGCGATAGCCCAGTGGCTTCAAATCCTGAAGGTCTCGGGCTCAAACCTTTTATTACTGGTCTAACCTGATTTGACTGAATTCAGTTATTACATGTAGCGCAGCAAGCGATAATTACGCACATAATTTAGAAAAGTCATAGATCGTACCTCGGAAAGCACTTTAAGCCGTTGGTCCCGGCTGTCATGAATATCGATGGAAGTCTTGATTTAACATTGAACTTAAACGTACCAATGATTTTCAGATCGCTTATTGGCGGCGGTAGGTAGTTCCAACACCGTGAAGCCGCGAATCTAAAAGCCATCGAGCGATGACTGAGTACTGCTATCAGTCTTAGACCATACCAGTCGCTTATCCGAATATTGAGATCTCTTTGACAGTATCACACCAAACAAAGAACAGCTAGATGAAGCCTCCTACGCGTCTCCATTTTCATAACTTTTGTACCATCAAGAAATAGAGTACTATGCGGTCTAGGTGGGATATAAAAACAAAAGCACGCAAAAGTATTTTTTACTCACGCAACTGTATTCTTAGCAGTGACTTTACACATTCAACAGTGCAAGACAATTTGACTTGCTTCATTCCGATAACTGATCAAGTACCTGGTTCATTCTCAGCACAGCACAGACATCAGCTGCAGATCATCAGTATAGAGGTGGTAATGACAGTTGTTGATGACGCTAGTTATGTCTGCCCCGTATAAAATGTAAAGGATTGGTCCTAAAATTTATCCCTGTGGGACACTACGTGTAACATATTGTAGGGCTGAGATGATATCAAGCCATCAACACCAGTGACTTCAACATATCGCAGCTGTTGACTCCGATAACTATAAAGCCATCTAATCGTATTACTATCAACACCATAGTAGGCTAATTTGGATAGAAGAATCAAAATATTTATAGATGCACATGAGAAGCAAAGCACTGACAAGCCCCTGATCCTGCATACAACAATGCATCCACTATGTCGGCCAGAGCCGTGGCTGTACCATGCCCCCTGCGAATGCCTGACTGTCTTAGAGGAAGTATGTTATTAGCTTCAAGGTACTCTGTAATCTAGTTACTAACAGCATACTCCAAAGTTTTAGAGGCACAAAGCAGAGTATTGATGGGCTTGTGACCCTGCATTGAGGCTGGCTGATTGTTTTTGGGCAGAGGTAAAATAACAGCAAACTGATGTTATTAAACTCCAGCTGCAGGGAAATGTATTATCTTTGATGGAGCCATTTATTTTAGCCATAATAGCAGGCAGGGACTGTGGCAGTGTGAGTTGTAGCATTTCTAATGAAACTTTACTGTGATCTTGAGCATTGGATTTAAGGTTTTTATTATTTTCAGTACCGTATCTTTACTGAATGGCTTCAAAGAAAAAGTAGTTGTCCCATACCTGTGAAACTCGAAATATGTCAATTGTGATAATGATATTTGATTATCCCCTGGCACGTTGAGAAATGGTGTTGATGGCATTTGGGTAGTTGACAAGAGGTGGAAGGCTAACCAAACTGTTGCCATTAGGTAATTCATTGCTTTATAAACTTTTCCATAAGATTTTGGGGTGTTTTTTGTTATAATGTATACTCTTTCTAACACATTACCTCTTCTCACTTCTACATATATTTTGTGTGGTAATTATGGGCAAATATCTTCAATAGAATGTTATCTATTGGGGAGGCAACTGTTAAGCAGTGGACTTTTTATGCTGATATCATAATGACGGGTCTTTATCGGCTTTTTAAGGAATGTAAAGATGATGCCAATTGGGGGTATAGGGATACTACCTACATCTTAGGAGACCAAGCCAACCTCACCTACAAGTGGTGCACCTGCCGATGAACGGACGTGGCTCTACATAGATACATAATGTCACGCCTCTTTCCCATAGGGGTAGGCAGAGATCCCATCTATCCACTTGCTATGATCTTGGCACACACTTTTAGCTTCATTCACACTCATAACCTCCTCATACACGCTTGGTGGTCTAGGGTACTTTGACCTGCCCTTTCTCCAAAATTTTCTGAATTTGGCCATGGAAGGTCCTACGTAGTCTTCCCCTCCCAACACTTTCAATCACTTGTCCATCATAAATCACTTTCGTTAGTCTACTTTCACACATCCTCTCAACATGACCAAACCACCTAAGCATACCTTTCTCAATTCTTGTCACTATATCTTCTTTTACACCAGCTTCGACCCTCATCACTTTATTCCTAATCCTATCACTAAATTTCACACCTAGAACTTCTGAGTGCTCTTATCGTGGATCTTGCGAACATAAAAGTTCCCGATAAGAGGCAATAGGCTCGCCAGTAATTGGCGAAGTGTGGGCGTTAAATAAGCCTCTTCCTACTCCTTCGGTGAAATAGGCGTGATTTTATGTATATTGTATGTATTGATGCCAATAACATTCACGTACCATCAAACAGGGTGACAGGGGTATCGTAGGACTAAACTTTACAATTAATGTAAAAACCTAAAAGAAAAATAAGAAAAAGGTTCACTAAGATTTCTTTTTTAATTACCAAAAGGGAAATTTTAAGCTGACTTTTAGAAAAAGTAGGTCATTAAGTACCACTTTTATTATCAGTTTTAAAAGTTGAGAGTACACAGAATATTTGGATATATTTTGAAGTACACTAGTACGGTGGACCTCAGTCTTCTGCTTAGATTTTATTTTAAAAGGTCTAAATTTTATTTATTACGCAAACATTTTTGTTAGTTCCATTGAAGTTAAACACTTCTATTATAAAAAAAGCATTTAAAATCTGTTGCTAAATAAAAGAGTTTAAATTAAAATTTAAAAAATTAATTGTTTACATTAAAATGTTCTTTTTCTTGAAAATATTTTGAAGTATACCAGGTCGAAATTTCTGAACAATACAAAATTTCATGACTCGTTAATTATAAAATAATTGCGAAATATACATGGTGGTGATTCGGGTACCCCAAAAAGTGTTCTATCTCTGGACTTCCACTTGACACTCGGTTCAGGGACAACCTGTACATGTTATCCTATTCGGGCTTTGGACTTAAATAATTTATTGACTCACTTACTTTGTTGGGTCGTGTTAAAATTAAAAATATAGGTGCGGGGGGATTATAACAAATCACCACTTTCTTGTTGGAATTGATTCAGGCCGATATTATATAGCAATTCTTACAGCAGAGCACGTGTTAAATTTATACAATTTCATTTAAGGTGCCTGTTAACTTATAAAGTCGGTTCATTGCTGTTTTTACAAGGTTACACTCATTTAACTTGGTTGGTTTAAAAATAAATAAGCAGATTTATTCAACATTATCATTTAATATATTTTGAAAATTTGCTTGTTACTCAGAGTTACCTTTACATTCGCATTATTTTGTCGTTTCCTTTACCATTATGTTAGTGTGTTCTTCATATGGTTTAGTCATAGTAACGCCTGTGTCGGTGTCTGTATTCTGTAAAAAATATTTGTTTTGCATTAATATATTTATGTCTTTACTATTTCTTTATTGTGTTCGTTTAAATACCACAAAGTGTTTATACATGCTTTATTGCACACAATAACCGGTCGAGAAACATAATAACAAAAGTTATTAATTGAAGTGGTTTATTTATTAAAAAAAAATTCCAATTAAATATTTACGCCTAAGCTTTGCTGGACTGGACTTTACAACAAAGCCTACATAACTCGCTAATCCATCATCAGGTGATCACAAAAGTAAAGAAAATATATTCTTCACTTCTGACCACTCTTAGATCGCGTCCACGTTACTATAGATATAAGTATATATAAATATTTCTCTTATAGGAAATTTTAAATCTTAAAAAGGGAGAAGGAATGTTTAGAGTAACATTAGAGTAACACAACACTCAATATCTTACTTTAAAACGAGATCTCAAGTTAGACCAGGTTCAAAACTAGTGCCGTAACTTTTATTTGACAAGGTGCAGACAGTGACAGCACTAGTTTTAAACCTGGTCTAACTTTAGATCTCATTTTATAATAAGCCCCTCGTTGTTTCCATTTGTTAAGCTTACCATCATCATAGGATCGGTCCTCATCGCTGTCATAATACCGCCTGTACTCCCTGGAGTCGTCTAGGTACCTCCCGTATCTGCCATCTGCAAAAACATTTAAATATAGAGAACTAAAATGTTTCAAAGCACCTTTACGTAATGGGCAATTTTTATTCTAAAGTTGTCAGAAAGTATTTCACTCGATCTTTGTTGATTTTAGAGGGCAATTATTCATATAAATATTTCTGCAACTTTTTTATCCCTTAAGAGTATTACACGTAGGTCGTTCATATAAAATTGATGTTTTAATGGAAAAAAAAGTATATTTAACAAGGAAATAGGAAAATTTCGAAATTCCCTTTTAATTGTGACGGTTGAGTAACGTGAAGCAACAGTCGATGCGTGTTTGTTCCATGTGGTACCCATTATTCAAATAAATAAAGCTTCCTTTCAACCTTCTTCACTTGTACCTAAAATAAATAAGATATTTTTTCGGGCAACTACGAATTTAATGCATACAACTTGAATACTATATATTCACATACCGTACTCCCGAGAATCATCGTAGTAGTAATCCCTCGGCCAGTCTTCATAGGAATACTCGTCCGAGCGATCCCTGTGATGGTAGGGACTAGCCGCGCAGACGGCCACCAAAGCCAGAGTTGCTAGAATGATCTGCAATTGTAAAGTTTCCATTCTAGTATTATAAAAGCTAATATAACTGAATTTGTCGTTATCACACTTTCATATAAGAGACCTTTAGCTACATGGCAAACCGATGACTTTAAAAATAAAACAAGCACTATCCCGGTTGCCTAACAACTAAACTTAAGACCCAGGGTTTGCTCACAGGTCTAATTCGCCCTGTCCAGAATTTCAGTTATAAAACAAAACAATACTACACATCATATTCTACTCACCAATTTCATGTTGCTTGTTAGATTGACAAAGTATGGTATGTCTTATACTCGAAGTTTCCTCATATTTATATTACTGTTTCAGTAGGTAAAATTAAACGCAATGTCATTATAATATTAAGAATTGCTGGTTGTCAATTTATGTAAATTTCAGTCAAATTGTGAATATTTTCCGTACACGCCTCTGAATGATTTATTTATTTTTAATATTTTGTTATGAAGAAACTTTAATGCAAGCAAATACCCAAAATATTTCCGAACAATAGTATTATCAAAAATAGTATTGCACAGAATATGTGATTCTAGAGCGATCTTTATAGAAGACGAGTGTAATGCTTTAACAAACTTTAGTCTCGGCCAAGGACTGCCTTGAACGAAGGGCCTAATGTTTTTATTTAGAGAGTCTCGAGTTTCAATACTGACTTTTCGAAATTATTCGCGTAATTATTGCTTACTCCGTGTCTCAGCACGTTAAGCCGAAGGTCTCGGCTGTTGTGAACATAAGATAAGATAATAATGTATTTGCATAACAAACACACACATGCAAAAACAGACAAAATAGACATAACAATCAAATTGAAATCAATAATATAAAATAATACCAGAAATATCTAAAAACAAATATTTACAACTATGGCAGTTGTTATTAGGCAGTCAGTGCCATCTTATATTGTGACAAATGGTAACATGATGTTTCCCTCCGGGTTCAACAGGTCAGACGGCAGTAGCTCCATCGAACTGAAGTTCAGCCAAGTTTGGTTGAACCAGTAAGCCGACCCTGGGCCCTAAGCTCAAGTCTAGGGCAACCGGGGTAATGCTAGAACTTAATAATCATTTTGAGGCGTGTACAACAGTGACTGAAAATGTCGGAAATTGACAACCAGCTATTCGTCTCAATCCAATGACATTGAGTTTTGTTTTTGCTACTAAAATACTAATATAAATATGGGGCACCTGTTAATGAACAACATAACATACTTTGACAATCCAAACAGCAACATGAAGTTGGTTAGTAAAACTTTTATTTTTCCTTTGTCATTAATAAATATTTACGTGTATATTCAGTTTAAGTAAAAGGGCCTCACGTACTTATGCATACGTTGCGCTAAACTTATGTACATATTATAGGATTCCTAATAAAAGTTCAAACTTATGACCGCAAGTCAAATCATCAGCATGTCATATAGAAACTGGACTAAATCTGTACTCATTAATTCATTTACTTGATAACTTGAACTATCGTTCAAACACCATGTACTGACCACGTTAAAGAATAAAAATAAGGGTTTTTCAATTTCCGCATATATGAAAGCTTGTATTAAATTAAATATAATCGCTTATATTTATTATCAATATAACATAACAATAATTTCAGATCATTCTAGCAACTCTGGCTTTGGTGGCCGTCTGCTCGGCTAGTCCCTACCATCACAGGGATCGCTCGGACGAGTATTCCTATGAAGACAGGCCGTGGGATTACTACCGCGATGATTCTCGGGAGTACGGTATGTAAATATATAGTACTCAAGTTGTATAGTATGAATTATATTCGTAGTTGCCCAAAAAAATATCTTATTATTTTTAGGTACAAAAGATGAATTTGGTACTAATATCACCTAATGTAAATTTAACATGAAGTATCAAAATGACGCCTAAACTTAGTGGACAAATATTAAAATTGCTTTAAAATAATAAAAAGAACAAAGAAACACATGTTATATTATTTTGAAAGAGTTCACAAGACAGTTACAACATTACATACAACCCCATGACAAAAACTTATGTATTCCAACTAAAAATAATACTTAATTATGGAACTGTACCGTCATTGAGAGCTCTATACACTCATTTCACATTTAAGAAGCTGCACTTTTGAGCGTAGGCCACCTCTTAATCATTACTTTTATGTATTTGCCATGAGAACCTTCCTCCGGAAATAATATTCAATTATGTAGAATAGAGACTTGGGGCGCTGATGTGGTTTAAAGACAGAAATTACACATAAATGCTTTTTGCAGATCGATACGGGAGATACCTAGACGACTCCTGGGAGTACGGACGGTATTATGACAGTGATGGTAAGTTTAGCAATCATTAAGGAATATATCTATATCTTTTTTTAAATTTTCTAAAATCTTCTAGTCGACATAAAAAATACAGGCTATAAGAATTGCAACGGCCAGTCCTGACATTTTATCCCTTAAATTTCGATCAATATTCTAATAATTTTTTTATGTATTTAGAATACAGACACCGCGGAGGCAGGCGTTACGATGATAGATACTACTATGACTAGATGTAAACCAGAACAATATGAAGAAGATACCAACCATATGAAGACGACGAGGCAACGCGAAACTAATATTATGATATTATTATTGTAAATTTTCAAAGCTATTATAAACTTTATTGTTGAATGAATCTGCTTACTTATTTTTGACCCTTTATCTAACCTTTTATCTTTTAGTAAAAAATTACATAGATGCACAATGAATTAAAATTTCGAATTATAAGTATGAAGAGAAAGTCAAATTTTTTGAATTTCACTTTTGATTATATGCTAAAGTTGTCAACTGACCTTAGTTCTTAAACAATAAAATAAATAATATGAAGATATTATGTATATACAGTATTTAGGTTCAGCTTATATTCTGTACGATGATTATATTCCTACCAAAAGAAAAACAAGATTCTAGTAAACGAACACAAATGTTTTCGAAAGAACAAAAACATGTTTATGACTTATTTTTGCACATACTGTCGACCACAATATATTATTGAAGCAACTACGGTATACGCGGTAAATCACCTAATTTGATCGAATCTTATACATTAGCGAAAAGGATTCATATGCAGATATTAATATAATATGCACTTAGTCTTGGAAAGAAATAAAATTTAGATTTTATGCAAGAAAATTTAAGTGTGGCGTACCTCAAGGAAGTGTTTTGGATCCTCTATTATTCCTATTTTATATTAATGATTTGACAAAATAGATAATTTATCCCATGGAACAGAAGTTCGCGGACGATAGCTCAGCCATTATAAAATTGTATGTCAAATCTTACTATGAAAAAGAAATAAATAGCACGCTTTAAGGGATTATTGTCTGGTTTAACAACAATAACCTACAAATCAACCTGGACAAGAGTATGATAACGCACTTCACACAGATAATCCCAATAAAGCTAATGAACATAGGTTATGAATATAATGCTATAGAATCTGTAAATGTCACGAAATACTTGGCAATCACACTCTAATGAATTATGTGAAAAACTCAACAAGCTTTCATATCCATTTTACAAACTTTCCTAAACAGCCAATACCAAAGCTGTACTGGTACCATGTCATGGATATGTAGCATCCATTATTTAAAATGGAATAATCTTTTGGGGCAACTCAGCACAACGCTAAGCTATGTTTAAAGCACAAAAAATGCATTATTTTCAATTTTTTTAAATCTATACACTTCCTTGTATCTGTATTTATGAGGTAGCTGTTTTTGTAAAGTCAAATCCTAATCTATGTAAAGTTCAAACAGGGCCATTGTTTTTTTTGACAAAACGTGATAGAATATACAGGTTTATTTTGTTTAAATTCACATTCTCTAAAAAATATACCTACTATGGCTCCGATTGTATTGTGTCACCGTAAAAGCAGGCGTTTCGATGATGATAGCTACAGATACTACTATGACTAGATGTAGACCAGAATAATAAGAAGAAGATATCAACCATATGAAGACGACGAGGCAACGCGAATATAATAATATGATATAGTAATATTTTTAAGTTTTAATATATTTTATTGTTGAATGAATCTGCTTCTTTATTATTAAACTAATAACTATATATCCATAGTACAATTTCTAGTCAAAAATAATGATACTTGATAAATAATTAAAATTTCGAATTAAAATTTTTAAGAGAAATTAAAATTTATTTGTTTTTAATGGTCACATTTATTAGTATGCGAGATTTATAAAAAAAATAATATGAAGGACGACATAGCGTATATTATATTATAATATTCGCTGTCGGCATTGGACTCTTCCGCCACGGATCGGACGGTGGTAGTGGAGATGGAGACCTATTAGTGAATGGCTCTCCAGCTTTACCGGAGAACATTACCCACTTCGTTTAAGCTTCAGCAGCTTTGTTTAAGCTTTGCGTTGTGTTGAGTTGCCCCAAAAATTTATTCCATTTCAAATAATGGATGCTACATATCCATGACATGGTACCAGTACAGCTTCGGTATTGGCTGTTTTGGAATGTTTGTAAAATGGACACGAGAGCTTGTTGAGTTTTACACATAATTCATTAGAGTGTGATTGCCAAGTATTTCGTGACATTTACAGATTCTATAGCATCATAGTTATAACCTATGTTCATTAGCATTATTGGGATTCTCTGTGTGAAATGCGTTATCATACTCTTGTCTAGGATGATTTGTAGGTTATTGTTGTTAAACCGGACAATAAACCCTTAAAGCGTACTTTTTATTTCTTTTTTGTAGTAATATATTACATTTAATTTTATAATGGCTATGCTTTCGTCCGCGAACTTCTGTTCCATAGGATTAATTATCTATTTTGGCAAAACATTAATATAGAGTAGGAACAATAGAGGACCCAAAACACTTCCTCCAGGTACGCCATACTTAAATTTTCTTGCATAAGATCTAATATTTTATTATTTTCAAGACTAAGTGCATATTATATTAATATCTGTATATTTATTTCTATCGCTAATGTAAGATTAGATCTAATTAAGTGATTTACCGCGTATACCGTAGTTGCTTCATTAATATATTGTAGTCGACAGTATGTGCAAAAATAAGTCATAAACATATTTTTGTTCTTTCGAAAACATTTTTGTTCGTTTACTAGAATCTTGTTTCTCTATAGGTCTGAATATAAAGCATCGCACATGATATACTCTGTACCACCTTATTACATAATATACCTCCTTTATATATTTTTTTTTTGTTTAAAAACTAAGGTCAGTTGATAAATTTTGCATATTATCAAAAGTGACCTTCAAAAAAAGATTTAATTTGACTTTCTTTTCATACTTCAAATTTGAAATTTACATTCATTGTGTATCTATGTTTTTTTTTACTAAAAGACATACTATGGGTATGTAAATTTTTTTTGGGTTAAAAATAAGTAAGCAGATTCATTCAATAATAAAGTTTATAACAGCTTTGAAAATTTACAATATCATAATATTAGTTTCGCGTTGCTCGTCGTCTTCATATGGTTGGTATCTTCTTCATATTATTCTGGTTTACATCTAGTCATAGTAGTATCTATCATCGTATCGCCTGCCTCCGCGGTGCCTGTATTCTAAATATATAAAAAATAAATAAATTAGGATTTTGATCGAAATTGTAGGGATAAAATGTCAGGACTGGCCGTTGCAAACGACATGGATCCTAAATGTATTTAGTCCTGCACAACCACAGTATCGCCTGTATTTTTTATGTCTATTAGAAGATAAAATAATTAATTTTATAAATTGATATAGAGATATTACTTAATGATTGTTAAACTTACCACCACTGTCATAATACCGTCCGTACTCCCTGGAGTCGTCTAGGTATCTCCCGTATCTGCTATCTGCAAAATGCTTTTAAATTTAATTACTGCCGTTAAAGCTATGGACGCCTCAAGCCTTTATTCTACATAATTAACTATTATTTCCGAACGTGGGCTCTCATGGCGAATTTATATAAGTTATGTTTAAGAGGTGGCTTAAAGTCAAAAGTAAAGCTTATTAAACGTGAAATGAGTGTATAGAGCTCTCAAATACGGTACAATTCCATTATAAAGTATTATTTTTAGTTAGAATACATAAGTTTTTATCATGGGGTTGTATGTAATGTTTTAACTGTTATGGTCTTGTGAACTCTTCCAAAATAATATAATATGTGTTTCTTTGTTTTTTCTTATTATTCTACAGCATTTTAATATTTGTTAAATAATTGAGTGCGTCATTTTGATATTTCATGTTAAATTTACATTAGGTTATATTAGTACAAAATTTTCGAATTATTTTTTCATGGAACTTGATATGTATAACAAATTATTCTAAAGTTAAGACCTACTTTATTGTTATTGTGAAGTTATATTTAGTCAACTACCAGTAGCAAAACATTCTCGAACACTTTTTGTTTACATACCGTACTCCCGAGAATCATCGCGGTAGTAATCCCACGGCCTGTCTTCATAGGAATACTCGTCCGAGCGATCCCTGTGATGGTAGGGACTAGCCGAGCAGACGGCCACCAGAGCCAGAGTTGCTAGAATGATCTGAAATTGTAATAGATATTATTTTTAGTACTATTTATGTGAAAGTAACTTTGTCTGTCATGTATGGCTTAAACGCCATCACATAAAACAATGACACTAAGATGTAGTATAACTATGAGGTAAGCCGATAACTTCCAAAATGTTGCGTGAAGACAGTGAATAAGATCGACCAATTGGGATTTCTTATTTTCAGCACCACCCTCTCACCTTGCTTTGTCACAGGAGACCCTTGCTGATTTTCAGCAGTGGAATTCAATCGTAAGGATTGATGATGAATGTACATTTATTGATAAAACCAACAACTAGCAAAGTAATTGACAAGTGAATTTAAAGCTAGGATGGCCAATAGCAAGTTTCTCATATATATCCCCCCCGACTGGTCTCCACCTTGTCGTGGTGGGGGGGCTGAGTACCTCCCGGTAGGGCGCAGGAGGCGCTAGGGAAAAGGTAACACCCAGAGACCGACGACTCTGGGTGCCCTTAGTACTGATTACCGGGGGGGAAACTAAGAGGGACCTATGGAGGGCGCTGCGGGTAGGCCAGGAGGGCCCGCTCAGCAGCGCCAGGAGGGTCTAGGCAGCGGGGGCAGGGGGCCCCTGCTGTCTAACCATGGACCCTCCGGGAAGTCGGCCACACACGCTATGGTCGCAGGGGGAGGTAGGAGGGGCGCGTCCACTGCGCCTCTCTGAGGAGGTCCTCCCGGTTTTGGTCCGGGGGACGTTGGCCGCAGGCGGGGTGTCAGAAACTGCAACCCAGGTACTGGCCCCCGCCTCTTTCTCAACAAACGGCGGGCGTCGTCGGAAGATTTTTAGTGGGTATTGCTCATCATCATAAAATCATATCATAATTTATTTGCTCAATATTGTGTACAGACATTGTGGTGGTCATCAATGTTTTTTTGAGAAGCTACAATATTCTGCCATATTAATGCAGGCATGCAAATTTTTATTCAATAGCAATTAATTAAGATAAATTAGAATCTAAACATTGAATATGATTATTGTAAGTATGTCAATAATTAAAATATAATAAAAATTAAATATTACAAAATGTCAATATGAAATAAAATATAAGTAGGTACATCATTTACAATAGTATCATCAGCAGAGTCAAAACAATGAGAATAATAATAAATGTCATCTTTCTAAATATTCTTTCACAGAGTAAAAATTTTGCAGTAGGAGCCATTGTGAGAGACTGTTTTTGAATTTATTTTTACCTAATGGCATATTCAATAAATCCAACGGTAATTTGTTATAGATCTTTATGGCCATATAAAAAACATTTTTTTGAAATAGTCCTAATTTGGAATTCGGAATGGCTAATTTATTCTTTCTAGACTCTCGCAGATTAGGCCTTGTGTCTTTACATTTTATAAAGTGTTCTGGGTATTTTTTGACTAACAGACACATTTCAAGTATGTACATACAAGATAGGGGGAGTATTTTATTTTTTATAAAGAGGGGTTTACATGACTCTGTTTGTTTTATTCCGCATAAGGCACGGATACATCTTTTCTGAGCTCTAAATGCCCTTTCAAAATCTACGCTATTACCCCATATTATTATGCCATAACGCAGCAGAGAGGATACGTATCCATGGTACGCTTGTAGTGCTATTTGGAAGGATGCTATATTTTTAATTCTATATAGTGCAAATACAAATTTATTTATTTTTGTGCAAAGGTTGTCAATATGTATTTTCCAATTGCAATGTTCATCTAAATTTATACCTAGGAATACTGTGCTGTTTACGATGTCAATTTTATTGTTATTATGGTGTATGTCAATGTTATGTTTTTTTGCTTTATAAGTATGAAATTGAATTGCTTTAGTCTTAGATATATTAATTTTTAAATTATTTTTATTCATCCAATCAATTATGTCAGAGAGAGTATTATTAATGTCATTTTGAAGTTCGTCAATATTGTTATTTTGAAACAGCACTGTACAATCATCTGCAAACAAGAAACAATTATTTTTGGTTATGTCGGGTAGGTCATTTATGTATATTATAAATAGCAAAGGTCCTAAAATGCTGCCTTGCGGCACTCCATTTTTTACGTGTCGGTATTTAGATCTAATCTTTTCTTGAGTTTGATCTATGATTTGCGTTATTTCAGCACATTGCTGTCTATTTGACAGATAACTGGCAAACCATTGATTTGCGATTCCCCTAATACCGTAGTCGTGAAGCTTCTGTAAAAGTATTTCATGACTTACACAGTCAAAAGCTTTTGACATATCTAAAAATGTTGCTATTATCGGTATTCTATCATTAATTGCTTCAGTAATTTTTTTTAATACTGAAAAACAAGCTAGCGAAGTCGATTTACCTTCCTGAAAACCGTATTGTTGCTTATTAATTATATCATGTTTATTGATGAAAGAGTAAAGACGAGTGGCCATTACTTTTTCAAAAATTTTTGATATTACTGGTATAAGTGCAATGGGTCTGTAATTTCCCATGTCGCTCTTGTCTCCTTTTTTGAATAGTGGCTTAACTATTGAGAATTTTAGTTTGTCTGGAAAAATACCGTTTTCCATAGATAGATTAATGATGTAAGATAGTGGAACGCAAATTACTGAAGAACATGTTTTAATTATATCAGTTCTAATCTCATCGTAGCCGACTGATTTAGTATTTTTTAAATTCATGATTATTTTTTGTACTTCATCTTCGGTTGTTGGGTACAAAAATATACTATTATTCAGTTTATTAATATTTGTATTTATTAATGTATGAGCTGTATTTTGTGCTATGTCAGTAAAATAATCATTAAATAGTTCAGATATGTCATTCTTATTAGTAATTATGTCATTATTATGTTTAATTATTTTAATTTCATTTTGAGTCGGATTTCTATTGATATTTTTGTTAATTATTCTCCAGGATGCCCTACATTTGTTCTTTGCTTTGAATATGTATTTAGAATTGTTAATTCTTTGTGCAGAATTCATACATTTTTGTAGTAGTTTGGTATAATTCTTGTATTTATTCTTATTATAAGTTTTTTTTATTTTATTCGAATGTATGTAATTCTGATACAGTTGGCGTTTCTTGATACAGCTTTTTTTTATTCCCTTTGTAAGCCATTTCAGTCTTTTGAAGTTACAGTTTTTCCTTATTTTAGTAATAGGAAAGCAAAGATTATACAAGAGGATAAAAATATCATGAAAAGCATTAAAGGCTTCATTAGTGTCTGTTTGCTCAAATACATTATTAAATGTCAAGGAATTAATATGTCTATTAAATTGTATTATATTTTCTATGTGGAGATCTCTTTGATGTTCATACCAATATATCTTTTTATTATAATTTTCTAAGTGTGCTGATATAAATTGGCATTTGTCATGGTCAGATAATATGAACTCATTTGTAGAACCTGTAGCTTCGTTTAAATTACTAGCTATCAGGTCTAAGCAGGCTTTTTTTCTAGTGGGTGTTTTAATATGTATATTTAGATTGTGATTCTGCATGATACTAATCAAAGTCTGCGTATTTTTTGTATTCTGCAATGTGTCGATGTTCCAGTCTCCACAAATTATAATATTTTTTGGTCTTTTGTTTATTTTGTTGAGTAGTTGATCTAATTTATCAAAAAATACCGATATATTAGAAGTTGGGGTTCTGTATATACAAATTACTACTAAGTTTAAGTTTTTTATAATTAAGCCGCAACATTCAAAGTTGGAGTTTTCAGACAGTGAGTCTGCTAGTTGTAGTTTTGTACAATTGATGTGGTTTGCCACTAAAATACACGTGCCCCCTCTTTTTTCATGTTCCCGTGACCATGCAGATCCCATTTTATAATTAGTTAGGGTTACGTTTTGTTCATGGCCCCTTTTGATAAAAGTTTCTGAGAGACAGATTATGTCCATAGTTTTACCAATTCTTTTATAGTGGTTAAGAACAACTTCTAACTCATCCTTCTTTTTTTGTATGCTACAAATATTTTGGTGAAAACAAAATAAATTATGACTTTTCTTTGTCACGAAAAAGAGTATTTTTGTTAGTATTTGCAGGCGGAGGGTTATTTAGGAAATAATAAGGAATCGTTCCTTTTTTTAGTTTTTGTGAGTCTGGTGAGGTGCGTAGAACATGCGATTGTGCATTACGTAAGCTTGATTTATTTTCTTGCTTTTTAAAATAGTACGGAATCGTTCCTTTATTAATTTTACATATATTTTTTTCCGAGATGCGTTGTTTTATTTTTTCTATCGATTTTTTGTGGTAGTCAATTGTATCGAATTCTAATTTGATTTTATAGCAAATGTCTTTTAATGTCAATTTTTGGTCGTGGTCACTTAAAGTTATAAACGTGCAATTGTTATAATTTCTACTAATTAATTTAAGTTGGCTATTTATTGCATAAGTATTTAAGTACTTAGATTCTATTGTTTGAACCAGTAATATTTGTGTATTTTGGGATTGTGACAGAAATACCGACAAATCACTAAATAACTTGGTAGGAATTCTATCATTTGCACCAATTAGTAGAATCAAAAAGTCGTCACTTCCTAAAGTCTTATGCAATTGAGTGTTAAAAATGTCATGACTAATTGCATTAGGCTTAATAACTGAGGTAATTATGCGACTATCATTTATGCATATTTTACTTAACATTTCTGATAAATTGTGGGCTTGTTGGTCACCCAGTATTAACACATTATTTGTTTTTTTAGCTGTGGAGGAATTCTGAGAGCATTTTACACTTGATTTTACAAAAGGTTTAGTGTTTACATTGTTAATTGAATTTTGCTCTGATCTTGTGGTGAGATGATCGTGAATAGCGCCATCCAGCGGTAGTGCGGTGATACAAGTAGTGGGTTCAGTTTGCTTTATAGACTCGACGATGTTTGCTACTACATCCTTATGCGCGTTGCTTTCTTCAATAGATCTGTCATTTCTTGGGTTTAATTTTGAGTCGTGTTGCGATTGCGAGTGTGATAGAAGCGTATATTTTTTTAATTCATTTCTTAGGTTGTAGTTATCTAATTTTAAGTTTTCAATTTCTTTGTTCGCTAAGCATAGTTGTGTTTTTAATTCATCTAGTTTTCCCCTTAATTCGGTAGTGATACTTTCGTCTAAAGATGAATCATTCGTTAAGCTTCTCATTGTTGCGTCAAAAATAGTGGTGTCATTTAAGTTATTGTCTAAGCTAGAATTAAAAAATCTCGATCGGTCAATTGATTTTGATCTTTGAGTGCGGCATCTTTGTGTTATGTTATCGTGTGATTTATCCATTATAATGTGTTCTCCAACCAGTTTTATGTTAAAAGTGTGGTTATGTGCCGGTGCCAGCGGCGATAAAGTGCAATCGATTTGGATGTGCCTTTAGTTATCTCTAGATGTCGCTACTGGTAAGTTAATCTTGTGCAGCTGATAGAAGTGTGAGTCAGCTGACTTTTGTTTATATTTGAACTACAGTCTAACGGATTTGTAATAGTCGATTTCGATTTTACGTGTAAATATTCCGTATTTTGCTCTTTACTCACTGCGTATTATATATCCATTAGAGAATTTCCTCACTTTCAATAGTTTTGGCTTCAGTATTGTCAGTAATGTAGTTATTTGTGTAGATAATCTTCATAACAGCTGTTTGTAAATGTTTTTGCACTATTTTCACACAGATGTAATATTTCTGGTGGATAACGTTTTCACAGTATATTTACACAAAGCACTTTTTATTATTGTAATGTTTACGAGATAATAACTTAAGTAGATATTTAAAATTATTTTTATATACGGAGCTGATGTTTAGCTTGGCACAGTGCTGCCACCTCTCTGCTGCCGGCGGTCGTGTCGAGAAACTATTTCAAATAATAAAATATAAAAAGGCAGATGCTATACAGTGCTAACAATCCTTTCTGGTTATTTTGTGATCTTTTTAGTGATAAAAAAATATAGAAACATTATAATAAAAGATAACATTTAAATTATGTACCTAATTAAAAAAAAAATATTACGGAATAATATTATATTCAAACAAGCTTTCATTTCATATGCGGAATTTAAAAACCCTTATTTTTATTCTTTAGCGTGGTCTGTACATGGTGTTTGAACGATAGTTTAAGTTATCAAGTAAATGAATTAATGAGTACAGGTTTTGTCAAGATTCTATATGACACGCTAGTAATGTGACTTGCGGTCATAAGTTTAAAATTTTATTAGGAATCCTACATTATTCACATAAATTTAATATTTTACGTATGCAATAGGCTCTTTTACTTTAACTTAATATCCACGTAAATATATAGTTATGAAAAAAGGAAAACAATGCAAAACCAAATTATTTACTAACCAACTTCATGTTGCTGTTTGGATTGTCAAAGTATGTTATGTTGTTCATTAACAGGTGCCCTATATTTATATAAGTATTTTAGTAGCAAAAACAAAACTCAATGTCATTGGATTGAGACGAATAGCTGGTTGTCAATTTCCGACATTTTTAGTCACTGTTGTACACGCCTCAAAATGATTATCAAGTTCAAGGATTACCCCGGTTGCCCTAGACTTGAGCTTAGGGTCCAGGGTCTGCTCACTGGTTCAATTAAACTTGTCTGAACTTCAATGCGATGGAGCTACTGCCGTCTGACCTATTCGACCCAGAGGGAATAATCATGTGCATGTTAAGCCAGTTGTCACAATATAGGAAGGCACTGACTTCCTAATAACGAATGCCATAGATGTAAATATATTTTTTTTGAATTCTTTTATTATTTATGATTACATTTTGATTATTATTTCTATGTTGTCTGTTTTTGCAAGTGTGTTTTTTGATGCAAATACATAGATATCTTATTTTGTCTTATGTTCATTCAAGTCGGGACCTTCGGCTTAACGTGCTTTCTGAAGCTCGGAAAAAGCAATAATTACGAGCATATTTTAGACCTTTCTACAACTACTTAACCCTTAAAGGCTATAATGAATTTTATACCTCACTAAGACTATAACGGGTGTAAAACCACCCAACTTTTTAAAATTATAGAATTATTAATTAATTGTGAGAAATTGTGATCAAATTACTTTTAGTGGTTAATTTGGGCCTAAATTTATAAATTTAAGTAGTTATTTGTAATTTTTTTTGTGAAAATCCTATAAATATTTAATTAAGAAAATATGACCAAAATATCTCACTATGAGAGAGGGACCTCAAAAAAAATATTTTTATAAATAAATTAAATCCAAATACAAATCAATTTTTTTTATTACTTAATAAATCACTGTAGTGCCTTTAATTTGGCGTACTTAACTAAAACATATCTTTTAAAAAAATATAGAATTTTCACCTCGGAAGTGAGACAAAAAAAAACTTAACATTTTTAGGAACTTTGGCTTCTCAGTCGTTTTTAAATATTTTTCATAATCTTTACATGAAAAAATCAACACTTATAGCTATATAAAGGTATTTAGAAATTCTTAGGTACAATCATCACATATAATGTTGCGATGTTCCGTACATATATATTTGGTACACTTCAAGCATTTTATAGAAAACTTTCTATCTTTTTTTAGTTTGCAAAGCCCACATCTGCCTTGCTTAGATCTCCTCGGTGTCTCATCAGGATTTGACTGTTGATGATCTAAAAATAAAATGACATATAAAAACACAATTTTACATGCGTAATTCAATGATAAAACATAAAAAACGATGTAAAACAGTAGCGCACTATGACTATTATGGGTGTCGATACACCCGGGAGGCAAGCGTGTGGCAAAAACTGCATGTGCGAACAACCGCTCCCCCGCGCGTTCGAGGGCTACTGACGACTTAGGAGGATACACGAAACCGCAAAGCGCTAAGAACAAAACTCAAGAGTGTAGCGGAAAAAACCAAATAGGCCTGGGTGTATTTGCACCCAAATAGCCTTTAAGGGTTAAAAGGGATATTTGTAAATTTTTGAAATGTCGATCAGGATTGGAACCCGAGACTCTCTGAATTTGAAGTCGTTGGGTCCCGCAACTGGGCTATCGACACTCGTCGCTTATATAAATAATAAGTATAAGTAAGATTTATACTTCTTCCACTTTACAATTACATAGATTAATAAGTAATGTAGATTAATGTAAAAACACGGGGTATCTAGTACATGCTTTGCTCTCTGACTTTGGCTTTGTTTCGGTAAATTGAAGGATATCTAAAATTGAAATGAAAATTTAAATTGTTGTGATAGCAATAATTAAGAAATCAATTTACTACCCAACAGCGCTATGAGAACGGCTATTACTAGCTTTTATATGTTAGATACTGTAGCAAAAACTGACCAAGGCAGATTATAAAGCTGTGTCTATACCACGTAAGTGTAGTATCATTATTATTTTCATCTTTTCAGTGGCATTTATGACATCATCATCGCTTGCATTGAAATGAATAGCTTTCTATAATTGAAAGAAAATAATTAATATACTTACTGTAAAAATAATAACACATCTCAATATTTCTTTTATTTAATTTATATATATATATATATATATATATATATATATATATATATATATATTATTTTTTTTATGTGACACGTCATAATGACTACATCCTGCCTGTTGGTAAGCAGTCAATGCAGTACAAAAAAAAGCGCTTCATACCGTGAAATAAGCACGGTACAAAGCGCATCCTCATAAAGGCCTGCTGGTTTTGCTCAGAAATGACTAACCAATTTTCTTGGTTCGAGTGCTGATAGTCTGCACAGTATGAGGATGGTTTCTAAGACCGGCACGTGTTGTTCGGTAGAGGAAAGGAGAGGGCAGGATGAGATCAAAAAGCTCCTCAGAACACTCGCCATAGTAGTTCCGGTAGAAGACACTGAGAGATGTTATGTCTCTACGCAGCTGTAGATCCTCGAGTGAGGCTGTTACCTCAGCATCCCCTATAATGCGAACCGCTTGCCGTTGCAATCTGTCAAGTGCGTCGAGGAGGTACTTTGCAGAACCGTCCCAATGATGGGAACAATACTCTACACTCGATCGCACGTCTTGTACAACAAACAGCGCTGCTCGGGAGTAAAAATCCGCCTAACCTTATTGAGTTTATCCAACTTACGGGAGAGAGTTAAAATAACACCCTCGATGTAGCATTTCGGATTTAGGTCCTGGCCGATGTCCATGCCGAGAATGCTGAGATCCGCCGAAATGGGCAACGGAGCGTTCTGAAGATAGGGAGGACTAAGGAAAGGAGTAACCTTCGATGAGAATGCACAAACCTGGGTTTTGGTGGCATTAAACTCGACCAGGTTTTTAGATCCTCACTGAGTGACACGATCCATAGTCCGATTCACTTTGGCAACTAGGATTAGCCTTTGCACCAGTATATAGACTTGCTTTCCCTCAGGATGTCGCAAGTACCGCTCATGTACCGTACTGTAATCTGCATAACAATGAATATTGCTCAAGGACAACATGTCATTAACATGCAGAAGAAATAGGATAGGTGGGAGTACCGATCCCTGCGGCACTTCAGTATTGACTTTAACTCGGAGGAACTGCCCTCACACAAGACACGAATCCTCCGATCTTCTAGAAAGCCAGCCACCCAGGCGCACAAACGGGGCGGCATACCGAAGGCCGGCAACTTGGAAAGAAGGGAACGATGCCATACTCTATCGAAAGCTTTGGCGACATCCAGGCTTACGGCCAAAGATTCGCCACGCTTGTCCTTCGCGTGAGTAACGAGCGTTAGAAGATCACCCGTTGATCGTTTCGGTCTAAAACCATACTGACGATCGTGAAGTAGAGAGCGATCTTCCAGGTAACGGATGTGCTGAGCATTTATCACCCGCTCAAACACCTTGCACAGCACAGAAGTGACAGCGATGGGTCGATAGTTGGCTGGATTCGAGCGATCCCCTTTTTTGGGGATGGGTTATATGTTCGCCTCCTTCCGAGGCACCGGCACAACACCGGTATCGGAAGACGCTCCGAACAATTGTGCCAACACCGGCGCCGCGCATTTGAGCAGCACAATTGCCGGAACACCATCCGGTCCGCTAGCCTTCCGCACGTCGAGCGACCGCAGCACGGCACGTGAATTTAGAGATATGACGTGTTTTAACTAGCACCTCAATCTTAACGCTTCGGAAAATATATTGGCTTGTATCTCCAAAAATTTATAACGATATGGAAAACTGAAATATTTATAATACGTTCATACAGTTCTTTCTTCAAGACAACCTATATTTAACAAGATATTTTGTCTTCCATAACTGTCATGCAAATTGATTGAACGGTGACCATGAAAATATCATTGGACAAACATAATGTTTTCTTTTATGTATGTCACCTTAGACGTTTAATTTTTCATTCGGTTTTACGACTGATATGGCGTAAAGGTCTGTTTACCTTCTGCTAACTGTCACGCAAAATATGGATGGCTATATGTATTTATAAAAAAAATAATTATATTATATTTATCCGTTATTCCATATCCATACCACAAGTTCTTACTTGTGTAATGGTGGATATGGAATCTTTAAACTTAACAATTGTTGTAATTGTAAGAGAATTATTAATTTATCATTATCTTACGACGCAGACACGAGGTATTGTAAGCCTTTAGAGATATCTTTTGAAAATTTCAAAATAATACAGAGCTGTTGCAGCTCTTTGACTGTTAGATTATATCACCAGCTTTGCGTTACAATTGACGGGTTGTTTAACCGTTTGTTGTTTCATACTGAAATTCGTTGGCTATCAAAAGGAAATTTTCTGACTCGATTTTACAACCTGTGATAGAGTTCTTGGAAAATAAAGATACAGAATACCATAACAAGCTCGTTCCATCAAAGAATGACATTGCTTACATGACAGACCTGTATAAATTGTTCAACGACATGAATATGCAACTGCAAGGTGATGAAATAAATTTAATGATAACAAAAAAAATTGCAGAAAAAAATAATACTAATTTGCAAATCAAAGGTCCAACAATATAAATATTCACGCTTCCATATCAGCTTAACAATTACGAAAATAACATGTCAGCTAACATTATTAAATTTGACTTTTTCCTAATAATTAAAATTCTAAATTTCAATTATTCATCGTGCATCTTTGATTTTGAACAGCAATCGTACTACAGAGCCCGGAAAGCGGCAATAGGCTCGCCACCTGTTACGTGGAACCAACTATATAATTGGTAAAATGTGGGCGTATAACTCTGCCTACCCGTTCAGGGAAAAAGGTGTGAATTTCCATACATTAATTACATTACGTACATGACATAGTACGATTACATATATACATAATATGTATAATGGATATTAACACATTGATTATATAACCTACGTTCACGCCTATTTTTTCGAAGGGGTAGGCAAAGGCTTATTATACGCCTTCACTTCGCCCACTATATAGCTGGTCAAATCGTATTTTTGATTCTACATTCGACCGTATTCGCAAAAATTTGTCATTAACATGTTTTGTTCTTTTGAAAACCTTTTTGTTCGTCAACTAGAATCTTATATATAGCATCATACAGAATAAACGCTGTGATCTCCTTCATATTATTATTGTTATAGTTAAAAACTTATGTAAGTTGATAAATTGCATATTATCAAAAGTGGTATTCAATAAATGAGTAAATTTGGCTTTCTTTTCGTACCTAAAAGTCGATATTACAAGTTTTTTTAAATAATGGCTTCGTGCGTTTGGCACATTTAGCCAGTGTCAAGTAAGAGATCATCATTTCAGCCCATCAACGTCCCACTACTGAGCACGAGCCTCCTCTCACAAATCAAGGTGTGAGGGTAATGGGTCATACTCCACCACGCTGACCCAGTGCGGATTGGCGGAGGCAGGTGTATGGCGTCCTGCTGTTAGAATTTATCAAGCCGCCCATTAGGCCTCTAACATGGCTTAACGACTACCACATTTAGTGATAACCGGAACCAACGGCTTAACGTGCCTTCCGAAGCACGGAAGCGCTCGATATCAAATGCCACACATACGGTCACCCATCCAAGGACTGACCTCTGTAAACTCTGCTGTACTTCGGTGATCGTTTCCGACCACCGAGTTCCGCAGAGCTACGAGCGCTTCAAGTAAGAGATATATTAACATAATAAATGGTAAATGAGATGCCCTCCCCTAAGCCCTTTGAGTCCTCAGTAAATATGTGGGACTATACAAAGATCTCACATTGACTTCTTGAGAGAATATGAAAAGTGATGTTGCACTGTTTTGTTTGATTTACCAACACTCATGTATGTTCACAAACACTAAACGGTTAATTCTATCGTTATTGCACAGTAATGTTCGAAAGATCATAAATTCACAATCGAAATTTCAATTATTCACTGTGCATCTATGTTTTTTTTAAATAAAAGAGATTTTATGGATATGGATATTTTTTTGGATTATAAATAAGAAAGCAGATTCATTCAACAATAAAGTTTATAATAGGTTTGAAAATTTACAATATCTTAATATTAATTTCGCGTTGCCTCGTCGTCTTCATATGGTTGGTATCTTCTTCATATTGTTCTGGTTTACATCTAGTCATAGTAGTATCTATCATCGTAACGCCTGCCTCCGCGGTGTCTGTATTCTAAAAACATAAAAAAATATAAATTAGGTTTTTGATCGAAATTGTAGGCATAATATGTCAGGACTGGCCGTTGCAAATGACATGAATCCTTAATGTATATAGTCCTTCACAACCGCAGTATCGCCTGTAGTTTGTATGTCCATTAAAAGATTAAATTATTTATTTTAAACAAGAATATAGAGATATTCCTCAATGATTGTTAAACTTACCATCACTGTCATAATACCGTCCGTACTCCCAGGAGTCGTCTAGGTATCTCCCGTATCTGCTATCTGCAAAAAGCCTTAAAAATTAATTACTGCCCTTAAGGCAATGGACGCCCTAAGCCCCTATTTTACATAATTCACTATAATTTCCGAAGGTAGGCTCTCATGGCGATTATATAACAGTTATGATTAAGAGAAGGCCTAAGGTCAAAAGCGCAGCTTCTTAAATGTTAAATGAGTGTATAGAGCTCTCAATTACGGTACAGTTACATATTAAAAGTCTTATTTTTAGTTACAATACAACAGATTTTGTCATAGGGTTGTATGTAATGTTTTTACTTACTTTTTTACTTACTTTTTACTGTTAAGGTCTTGTGAACTCTTCCAAAATAAACGTGTTTCTTTTTTGTTTATCATTATCTTACAATATTTTTGATATGATTGTGTTTACTTCATTGAGTGCGTCATTTTGATACTAAGTGTTGAATTTACACAATTTTCGAATTACTTTTTTGTATAAGTTGATAGTTAACAAATTAGTCTAAAGTTAAGACTCACTTTATTATTATTGTGAAGTTATTTTTAGTCAGCTACCAATAGCAAAACTTTCTCGAACACTTTTTGTTTACATACCGTACTCCCGAGAATCATCGCGATAGTAATCCCACGGCCTGTCTTCATAGGAATACTCGTCCGAGCGATCCCTGTGATGGTAGGGACTAGCCGCGCAGACGGCCACCAGAGCCAGAGTTGCTAGAATGATCTAAAATTGTAATAGATATTATTTTTAGTACTATTTATGTGAAAGTAACCCTGTCTGTCATGTACTGATAAGACGCCATAATATCAAACAAATTAACACTGAGATGTAGTACAACTAGAAGGGAAGCCGATAACTTCCAAAATATTGCGTGAATAAGATCAAGATAACTCAACTCACAATAACACAATAACGATAGTTCAAGTTTTCAAGTAAATGAATTAATGAGTATAGGTTTTTCTCAAGATTCTATATGATACGCTGATATGTGCCTTGCAGTCATCAAGTTTGAAATTTTATTAGGAATCCAACATTATCTACATAAATTTAATATTTTACGTATGCAATAGGCTCTTTTACTGGAACTTAATATCCACGTAAATATATATTTAAGAGAAAAGGAAAACAATGCAAAACAAAATATTTTACTAACCAACTTCATGTTGCTGTTTAGATTGTCAAAGTATATTATTATGTTGTTCATCAACAGGTGCCCAATATATATATTAGTATTTTAGAAGCAAAAAAAACTCAATGTCATTCGATTGAGACGAATAGCTGGTTGTCAATTTCCGACAATTTCAGTCACTGTAGTACACGCCTCAAAATGATTATCAAGTTCTAGCATTACCCCGGTTGCCCTAGACTTGAGCTTAGGGCCCAGGGTCTGTTCACTGGTTCAACCAAACTTGTCTGAACTTCAATGCGATGGAGCTACTGTTGTCTGACCTGTTCAACCCAGAGAGAATCAGCATGTGCATGTTAAACCAGTTTTCACAATATAGGCACTGACTTCCTAATAACAAATGTCATAGCTGTAAATATTAAAAAAAAAAATACTGGTATTATTTTTGTATGTTTGATTACATTTCGATTGTTATTTCTATAGTGTCTGTTTTTGCATGTGTGTTTTTTGATGCAAATATATTATTATCTTATTTTGTCTTATGTTCATAACAGCTGGGACCTACTGGCTTAAAGTGCTTTCTGAAGCACGTAGTAAGCAATAATTACGAGCATATTTTTGAAATGTCGATCAGGATTGGAACCCGAGACCCTCTGAATTTAAAGTCGTTGGGTCCCGCTACTGGGCTAATGGCACTCGTCGCTAACGATATTCGCTTATATAAATAGTAAGTAAAAGTAAGATATAGATTTATATTAATTCTACTTTACATTTTGTAGATTAAGAAGTAATGTAGAATGAGTCTGGGAGGGGGCAGAAATCAGATAACACGGGGTATCCTAGCACAGGCTTCGCTCTGTGACTTTGGCTTGTTTCGGTAAATTCAAGGATATCTCATATTGAAATTAAAAATGTTGTGATAGTGATAATTAAGACATCAATTTACTACCCAACAGCGCTTTGCGAACAGCTATTATTAGCTTTTGTATGTTTGATACTTTAGCGATAAAGTGACCGAGACAGATTTCAAAGTTAACATATTAATCATGTGTTCATATGCTTTTCGGTAAACGTCCGCAAATTAAGACTTTATCGAAAAGCGTTATAGTGACAATCAGATTCCTCATTGTGAAAAAAAAAAAAACTGTCTATGCCACATAAGTGTAGTATAATGATTATGTCACCTTGTCAGGGACATAGGTTTTCATTTAATGACATCATCACCGCTAGCATTGAAATGAATAGCTTTCTATTTTTGAAAGAAAATACTTATTATACTTACTGTAAAAAAAAACATGTCTTTATTTATTTTGTTTAATTTAAATATAGGTACAAGTATAACCATATTACCCAGTAACTTGTTTAGATTGTGGTGCCACTTTCTGTATTTTCAATAACTTCATTCAGTTATTTAATAGTACTTTAAAAAGTATTGTAGGTTGGAATTTGTAGTGGAATGCCCTAAAAGTTACAGGCATCCTATGAATATCTAAGGAAGGGCCCTTAGATAGTCTTTTTTTCTTTTTGTTTTACGCCGGTAATAAGATGCTTTTATGCACTGCCTGCCGGCCAAAGAGGGACCGAAGGGGGATGTGGGACTCACCACGGGCAGACGCGAAATGGGCAGGGGGCCCTTGTCACCGCTTGTTAAGACCCTCCTGGCGCTGATTGACGAGCCATTCTGGCCCGCCCGCTGCCCACTCCACAGGCCCTCTGTTCTAAGGGCACCCAGAGTTGACAACCTCTGGGCGTTACCTTTTCCTGGCCTCCGGATGGTACTCAGTCCTCCCTCCAAGCCAAGGTGGAGCCAGTCCGGGGAGGATCTGCTGAACAGCGAACGACGCTCTAGCGAACATAAAAGCTCCCGGTAAGCGGCGATAGGCTACCACCTATTACGTGGGATTAACTATATGGCGAAGTGTGGGCGTATAATATGCCTCTGCCTACCCCTTTAGAGAAACAGGCGTGAATGTATGTATGTACTTGTATGTATCTAAACACTCACCTCAGAACTGGGAACATTATGGATGTATTGTTATGAAAATTAAGATTTTTTTTAAGGGTGCGAGATTTTTTTTTTCAAAAACCTCCGAACAAAACTTTACGTGTAACATTTCATGGAAGCAATGGTTCAATCAAAGCGTAATTAGAGTATAATTTGTAGCATATTTTTTAAATTGTAGCCTTATAATTGAGTATATAAAACGAGTGTATTTAGAGATAAGACGTGTTTTAACTGGCACCTCAATCTAAATGCTTTGGAAAAAATATTGGCAAAAATTTATAACGATATGGAAAACTGAAATATAATACATTTATACAATTCTTTCTTCAAGACAACCTATATAAATATAAACATTAAACATATATATACATTTATTATATACATTAAAATGTGATATTCTGTTTTCCATAACTGTCATGCAAATTGATTGAACGGTGACCATGAAAATATCATTGGACAAACATAATATTTTCTTTTAGTGGCCTTAGACGTTTCATTTTTCATTCGATTGTACGACTGATATGGCGTGCAACCGAATGAAAAATTAAACGCTTGAAAAATTAAGGGCCTGTTTACCTGCACTTCGCTCTTGAGGTCGTGGGTTTGATTCCTACGCAAAATATGAATAGAATAAAAAAGTGTATTTATGTTATCCATATCCATAACACAATTTCTTACTTAAAAATTGGTGTAATTGTAGGGGAATCATTTATTTATCCTTATCTTACGACGCAGACACGAAGTATTATAAGCCTTCTGCGATATCCTTTAATAATTCAAGTTATTACAGCTTACCTTATTAACAGCTAGCTTTATTTAACTCTCATTCCAAAGTTTGCCATTTTTTGACGTAATTGACTGTTTAATAAAGAATTATATTGGCTCAGAATTATTCTTGTAGTTTGGGATGAAACCACAACACGATTATTTAAAAGACATCTTTATAACTCTATTATATCTTACGTGAGGTTTATTAAAGATGAGAAAATATGTGAAGCACTATTGTTTGCTAGAAATATTGAAACCGATACAAAGGACAAAAACATATACATTACATTTTTGTGATGAAAAAGGAATTCCGATGAAAAAAATATTTAGAGTTAGATTGTTAGATCATTTCACCAGCTTTGCGGTACTAATGACGAGGTGTTTACCCGTTTGTTGTTTCATGCTGAAGTTCGCTGGCGTCAAGAGGAAATTGTCTGACTCGATTTTACAAACTGTTAAACTCTGTGATAGAGTTCTTGGAAACTAAAGATACAGAAAAGCACAACAAGCTCGTAACATCACAGAATGATATTGCTGACATGACAGACCTGTATAAATTGTTCAACGACATGAATCTGCAACTGCAAGGTGATGAAATAAATTAAATGATAACAAAAAAAATCGTTACTACTTTAGAAATTATTACATTTTATTATATTTACACAATATAAATATTCAGCTTCCATATCAGCTTAACAATTACGAAAATAACATGTCAGCTAGTATTATTCAATTTGACTTTATCCTAATAATTAAAATTCGAATTTTCTATAATTCATCGTGCACCAGGGGGCCTACCGCCGAGTTCGATGGCAATCGATTATAAGGCAAAATGGATTTCGAATTGATTCTGTCGTACCGCCGAACTCATGGAAATCGAAACAAAATGGCGTTCTCCATTTACCTATTGGTCTGTCGCGGACTGAAGGTCATGAATGAGAGGTGGCTGTCGGCAGATTCCCCGGTACGGATTAATGAACGTAAACAAAGTTTGATCTAGATGGATTACCGGTGATCCATCGAATTCGGCGGAAGGCCCCCAGCAATCGTACTACAGTGCCCGGAAAGCGGCAATAGGCTCGCCACCTATTGCGTGGGACTAAATAAATAATTGGTAAAATGTGGGTGTATAATAGGCCTCTGCCTACCTCTTCAGGGAAAAAGGCGTGAATGTATATACATTACATTACGTAGATGACATAGTACGATTACATATATACATAACGAGCTGACCTGGCGAACTTTGTTCCGCCTTAATGGCAATAAATAAGCATATTGTGTTTTTATTTTATTGGAAAAATTACAAAAAAATTAAATACCTACATTAATCATTCATTATTATTTCTGTATTTTAGTACAAAGTTGCTCTTCACTTAAGTACTTTGTGATACACGACATTTTTTTGTTTTATTATTATTTATTGAGAAGCACGAAGTCGAGCCATTCTATCGCGGCGCTGTTCACGTGCAATTTCTTGTTCTTCTTCAGTCCTTTCATTTCCAGTATTTCGTATTCTTCTTGCATTACTGCTTTATCGGTAAAGATTCGATAGTCTTGTTCGCGGAATTATTAATTAAACTTCACTTCACTTTAATTCACCTAAAAAATTATTTCAAAACTCATATGCATATTCCCGCCAAGAAGTCAGAAATAGTTTGAATATTGATTTCTTACAAATATCGAATTGTCATTCATACGTCATTACATAACTGTCATTTGCTTTTTGTTATTCCAAGTCTGATTCTTTTTTGTTATATCACATTTTATAGTGACTGACGTTTCATGTCAAGTCACACGGGAACGCTGTCGAACGGGATAAAAAGTATCCTATGTCCGTCTCCTGGCTCTAAGCTACCTCCCTACCAATTTTCATCCAAATCTGTTCTGCCGTTCTTGAGTTATAAGTGCTGTAACTAACACGACTTTCTTTTATATATATAAGATATATGTATAATCGATATTAACACATTTATTATACACCTAAATTCACGCCTATTTCTCCGAAGGGGTAGGCAAAGGCATATTACACGCCTACACTTCGCCAACTATATTATAGTTGTTCAAATCTGCATTCGACCGTATTTGCAAAAATAAGTCATAAACATGTTTTGTTCTTTTGAAAACCTTTTCGATCGTCAACTAGAATCTTATAATTAGCATCATATAGAATAAACGCTGTGATCTCCTTCATATTATTAATTTTATGGTTATGTAGGTTAATAAATCGCATATTATCAAAAGTGGCATTTTTTTTCAAATAATAGCTTCGTGCGTTTGGCACATTTTGCCATTGTCAAGTAAGAGATATATTAAGATAGTAAGTGATTAATTAGATGCCCTCCCCTAAGCCCCTTAAGTCCTCAATAAATATGTGGGACTATACTGAGATCTCACATTAACTTCTTGAGAGAATATGAGAAATGATATTGCACTGTTTTGTTTCATTTACCAACACTCATGTATGTTCACAATCACTTAACGTGTAATTCTACCGTTATTATACAGTCATGTTCGAAAGATCACTATTTTTAAAGAATAAAACCAAACTGCTGACATGACTCTTCATTTTCCCGCCAAAAAGTAGAAATTTCAACTATTCATTTTGCATCTATGTTTTTTTACCAGACACTATGGGCATGAATATTTTTTTGGATTATAAATAAGAAAGCCGATTCATTCAAAAAATTAGTTTATAACAGTTTTGAAAATTTACAATATCATTATAGTATTTTCGCGTTGTGTCGTCGTCTTCGTCGTTGTTGTCCTGCTTGGTATCTTCTTCATATTATTCTGGTTTACATCTAGTCATAGTAGTATCTATCATCGTAACGCCTGCCTCCGCGGTGTCTGTATTCTAAATACAAAAAAAATATGAATTAGGATTTTGATTGAAATTGTAGGGATAACATGCATGGACTGGCCGTTGCAAACTACATAAATTCTTAATGTAGTCTTAGTTAGTTTTTCACAACCACAGTATCGCCTGTAGTTTGTATGTCTGTTAAAAGATTAAATAATTTATTTTAAACAAGGATATAGAGATATTCCTCAATGATTGTTAAACTTACCATCACTGTCATAATACCGTCCGTACTCCCAGGAGTCGTCTAGGTATCTCCCGTATCGATCTGCAAAAAGCATTTATGTGTAATTTCTGTCTTTAAACCACTTCAGCGCCCCAAGTCTCTATTCTACATAATTGAATATTATTTCCGAAGGTAGGTTCTCATAGCGAATACATAAAAGTTATGATTAAGAGGTGGCCTAAGCTCAAAAGTGCAGCTCATTAAATGTGAAATGAGTGTAAAGAGCTCTCAAATACGGTACAGTTCCATAATAAAGTAATATTTTTAGTAAGAATATATAAGTTTTTATCATGGGGTTGTATGTGATGTTTTAACTGTAATGGTCTTGTGAACTCTACCAAAATAATATAACATGTGTTTCTTTGTTTTTTTTTATTATTTTACAGCAGTTTTAATATTTGTCTACTAAATTGAAAGCTCATTTTGACACTTCATGTTAAATTTACATTAGGTTATATAGGAAATTGATATTTATAAAAAAATATTCTCAATAGCGAAATATTCTCGAACACTTTTTGTTTACATACCGTACTCCCGAGAATCATCGCGGTAGTAATCCCACGGCCTGTCTTCATAGGAATACTCGTCCGAGCGATCCCTGTGATGGTAGGGACTAGCCGCGCAGACGGCCACCAAAGCCAGAGTTGCTAGAATGATCTGAAATTATAATAAAGATATTATTTTTGGTACTATTTATGTGAAAGTAACTCTGTCTGTCACGTATGTATTAAACGCAATAACATCAAACAAATTAACACTAAGATATAGTACAACGAGTATAGATAAGCCGATAACTTCCAAAATGTTGCGTGAAGACAGTGAATTAGATCGACCAATTAGAATGCTTCTCTTCTTGCTTTGTCACAGGAACCCTTGCGCAATAGTGGGATATTATTGGGCTAAAATGATGATTTCCAGCAGTGGAATTCAATCGTAAGGATTGATAATGATTGTACATTTAATGAGAACACCAACAACTAGCACAGCAATTGACTTGAGATCTTAAAGCTGGTATATGAGTAATAGCAGGTTTTCCTCATAAATTAAACATATGATTTGTAAACATAGAAACTTTTTCAAGTAATACAAATGGAATATGAAAGTGGCAGTTGCTGTACAGTGCTAATAACATCTGGTAATTCTGGGAGATGTAGTGATTAAAAATATAAATGAACGCACAAGATCCTTTTACTCGAGTTAAATTTACATGAAAATATATACCTTTTTAAAACCCTTATTTTTATTCTTTAACGTGGTCAGTACATGGTGTTTGAACGATTGTTCAAGTTATCAAGTAAATGAATTAATGAGTACAGATTTAGTCCAGATTCTATATGACACGCTAGTAAAGTGACTTGCGGTCATAAGTTTAAAATTTTATTAGGAATCCTACATTAAACATACATAAATTTAATATTTTACGTATGCAATAGGCTCTTTACTTTAACTTAATATCCACGTAAATATATATTTATGAGAAAGGGAAAACAATGCAAAAATAAATGTTTTACTAACCAACTTCATGTTGCTGTTTGGATTGTCAAAGTATATTATGTTGTACATTAACAGGTGCCCCTTATATATATTAGTATTTTAGAAGCATAAATAAAACTCAATGTCATTGGATTAAGACGAATAGCAAGTTGTCAGTTTCCGACATTTTCAGTGACTGTTGTACACGCCTCAAAATGATTATCGAGTTCGAGAATAACTACCGACTTATTTAAGCCATATCAGTAAAAAAAATTAAGCCGATGAGTTTATTTTTATTATTGTTTGTTTTCATATGAAATAAAACAGAACGGGTGGTACAGTGGTATACATGTTAATATTATTGGAGTTATTTTATGATTTATCGAAGGATTCATTAGACACCTATTGTAAAGGATTAGTGTGAATTCAGGTAAATTATGCCCAAACTCAAAGAAGATTCACAAAGCATCATGATCATTTTCACCTTTTCAGTGAATGAGGTATCTAATATTTTATGTTCATGATGAAACAAATGTGTTCTCTGTAAAATTTCATATTAATATTTTATTGCTTTGTTGGTATTTAGGGCTCCTATCGAGATCTGAGGAGCCCAAGCCAACCTCACCTGCAAGTGATGCACCTGCCGATCAACTGACGAGGCTCTGGCGATTATAAAAGTGCCCGGAAAGCGGCAATAGGCTTGCCACCTATTACGGGGGACCAACAATATAAATGGTGAAAAGTGGGCGAATAGTGTACTTCTGCCTACCCTTTTATTCATAAACCCGCAAAAAAATATTTTATTCTAAAAAATCTCATCTAAACTTAACATAAGATCGCTATATAAGAATGAATTATGTCTTGTTTCAACAGCTGTTATATTCTTAAAAAGAGCACTTATATATCCGGAACAAGAATTTTTAATCACTTGCCTATATGTGTAAAGGAACTAGAGGGCATACAATTTAAGAAAGGTTTAAAAAACTGGCAGCTTGGAAACTGTTATTATAGTTTAAATGACTATTATAAAGACAATTTCTGACTTATTATGCTTATATTTTATAATTTGACATAATTATTATTTCTTATATCTGTACTCTTACATAATGTAATTTTTATATTGTAATTTGATCTATATAATAATGTAATCTTGATTTTAGAATTTGGTGTGTGTAATGTAACTCGACATTATACTTGATTTAGATAATTCATTGTAAAAGTTTTTAAATTATCCCAATTTATTGTACGTCCGAAATTGGCAATTGCTGGTCCTAATTATTTTGTATAACAACAAATATGTAAATGACACAGTTATGACAATAAAATACATATTCTATTTTATTATATTAATGCTTCTGTATTGACTGTTTTGGAAAGATTTACAATCTTTTCGTGTATACGAAACCTTGTTGAGTTTTTTAGTAGAGGGTTTTTGAGTAGAGGGCGGCCTCTAACGCGATGGACCGATGATCTGGTCAGGGCGGCGGGGAGCCGGTGTATGCAGGTGGCAAAGAATCGATCTACGTGGAAAGCAATTGGGGAAGCCTATGTTCAGCAGTGGACTTCAGATGGCTGAAATGATGATGATGATGATTCTTAACGTTTTTGTATTTTCCTGAAAAGTTGTCGTTTTTTGTTTGCACGTTTATTCGTTGGGGCCATCGATTTGTAGGTTATTGTTGTTCAACCAATCAATAATCCCTTTCAGCGTGCTATGTATTTCTTTTTCGTAGTTATATTTTACATTAAATTTTATAATGGCTATGCGGACGAGATAGCACAGAACGAATAAAACTATGGGATCCTTATTTTTACAAATAATTAACATAAAGTAGGAATAATAGAGAACCCAAAATACTACCTTGAGGTATGTCATACTTAAATTTTCTTGCATAAAATCTAAACTATATTCCCTTCCAACACTTAGTGCATATTATACTATCTGTAAATTGGTCTCTATTGCTCATGTAAGATTCGATTCGCTGTTTCCGCGTATAATGTAGTTGCTCAGTTTTTTTGATATAACATTATGGTATACACAATCAAACGCTTTAATCGTGTCCATGTAAACAGCACAAATTTGATATCTGTAAATAGGATTTTAGATATCTGCAATCGACAGTATTGGCAAAAGTAAGTCATAAACTGCCACATTCATGTTTTTGTGCCTAAGCAAATCTTTTGTTTGTCAAGATTCTAGATCTTGCTTTTCTCTAAGTAGGAATATAAGTATAGCATCGTATGAAATACACGCTGTGACCTTCATATTGTTTTTTTTATTTTATTGTTAAGAAACTAAGGTAAGTTGATAAATTTTGCATATTTACAAAAGTGACATTTAATAAATGAGTAAATTTGACTTTCCTGTGATACTTACAATTCGGAATATTAATTAATTGTGCATCTATGTTTTTTACCAAAAGACGTATGTACTGTAAAGAAGTAAGCAGATTTATCGTAATATTAGTTTCGCGTTGCCTCATCGTCTTCATATGGTTGGTATCTTCTTTATACTATTCTGGATTACATTTAGTCAAAGTAGTATCTGTAGCTACCATCATCGTAACACCTGCCTCCGCGGTGTCTGTGTTCACATACATAAAAAAAATTTAATACTTATAACGTTTTTGATGGATATTATAGGGATAAAATGTCATGTAAAAGTGAAATAACTCCTTCTTGTTATTTAAAAAGAGCTGGCCGGTGCAAGCGATATGGATCCTTAAGTTTCATGGAGTTTAAAAATATATAAATAAATTCAAAAAATACGATAATGCTCATTTTATATCAACTTAATTACATAGTAGTATGTAGTTCTTTACAAGTCAAGTAATTTCTAAGTATTTCGTGACATTTATAGATTCTATGGCATTTCTATCATTACCTATGTTCATTGCCTTTATTGGGATTTTCTGTGTGAAGTGCATTATCACAGTCTTTTTTAAGTTGATATGTAGGTTATTGTTGTTCAACCAATCAATAATCCCTTTTAGAGTGCTATGTATTTCTTTTTGGTAGTCATATCCTCGCAATATCCCGGTTGCCCTAAAATTAACGTAGGGCCCAGGGTCTGCTCACAGATTTGACTAAATTTTAGTAATTACGTGGTGCGACAGCCGTCTGACCTCCGCAACCCAGAGGGAAACATCATTCTATGGTTTAACCAGCTGTCAGTCTGTTAGAAGGCACTGACTTCTAATGACTATTGCTATAGATGTTCATGAAAGCCGGGACCAACGGCTTAATGTGCTTTTCGAGACACGGAGCAAACGACAGTTACGCACATAACTTCGAAAAGTCATGGGTTCGCCATCAGGGTTTGAACTCGAGACCCTATGAATTTAAAGGCAAGTAGGCTCGCCAGTTGGCTAGCATATTTCTGGGTAACTATACTAACAAAGCAATACATCAAATTTTATAATAGCTGTGCTATCGTCCGCGAATAGAACCATAGGATGCTTGTTTTGGCAAATTAGTAATATATAATAGGAACAATTGAGAACCAAAAACACTTCCTTGAGCTATGCCGTACTTCAACTTTCTTGCATAAAATCTAAACTTTATTTCCTTCCAACACTTAGCGCATATCATACTAGTATCTGTAAATTGATCTCTATTGCTAATGTAATACTTGATCAAAATGAGTGGGTTTTTACGTATGTATACCATAGTTATTTAGTTTTTTTCCATAATATGTTGTGGTCTACACAATCAAACGCTTAAAACATATGCATGTAAACAGCATAAAATGGGTTTTTTATATCTACATTCATATTTTTGTTCTTAAGCAAACCTTTTTGTTCGTCAACTATAATTTGTTTTTTCAAAGTAGGAATAGTAATAAATACATCAATAAATATTTTCTGACAATTAAACCAATTGTTTAGTTTCAAGATAAGTATCATTAAGAACTTGTGTTATGGATACTAGATAACGGATAAACATATATTCATACTTTTTTTTAGTATATAGATACTTATTATACATAAGAAAACACCCAGACCAGAACAAACATTCATGTTTATGCACACAAAGATTTTTCCAGCGTGAGAATCGAACCCACGACCTCAGGAGCGGACAGCTGGTATTCTCGCCACCACACCATATCGGTCGTCAAAAACAGCATCATTAATGCTTAGTATAGTACAGAAAATAAGCTACAACCACCTTTATATTATTTTTTTTTGTTAAGGTAAAGTAAGTAGTTAAATTGTGCATATTAATAAAAGTGACATTTAATAAACGAGTAAATATGACTTTCTTGTGATACTTCAAATTCGAAATTTCAATTCATTGTGCATCTATGTTTTTTTACCAAAAGACATACTACGGATATGGATATAATTTTTTGTATTCAAAATAAGTAAGCAGATTCATTCAACAATAACATTTATAACAGCTTTAAAATTTTGGAATATCTTAATATTAGTTTCGCGTTGCTCGTCGTCTTCATATGGTTGGTATGTTCTTCATATTATTCTGGTTAACATTTAGTCATAGTAGTATCTATCATCGTAACGCCTGCCTCCGTGGTGTCTGTATTCTAAAAACATTAAAAAAATCGAATATTAGGTTTTGAAAGAAAGAAAGAAAGAAAAAGAATTTATTCTGTGACAACTTTAAAATAAAACAGATACATTATATTTAAGTAACAATTTGAAGAGTGTCACAGAAAAGGTATCCACTCAGCATAAAGCCGAGGTGTCACGAAAACACCTCGACGCTGGTCTTCCGTAGATACCTTTTGAGGGAGTTTTGTGTCGAGATAGTAGGGATAAAATGTAATGTCTATGTGGAATAACGTCTTTCTGTTATTTGAGAAGGGTTGGCCGTTGCAAACGACCAGGATCCCTTAGTTTCATATAGTTCAAAAATATAGAAATATATTGTAAAAAAACGATAATGTGTATTTAATATCAACTTAATTAAATAGTAGGATGAAATCCTTCACAACTACAGTATATATTTTTAAAATGTAGATGAAATAATTTACTTTAAGAAAGTGATAGAGATATTGAGATCTTTGTTAAACTTACCATCACTGTCATAATACCGTCCGTACTCCCAGGAGTCGTCTAGGTATCTCCCGTATCGATCTGCAAAAAGCCTTTATATATAATTTCTGTCTTTAAACCACATCAGCGCCCCAAGTCTGTATTCTAAATAATTGAATATTATTTCCGAAAATAGGTTCTCATGGCAAATACATAAAAGTAATGATTAAGAGGTGGCCTAAGCTCAAAAGTGCAGCTTATTAAATGTGAAATGAGTGTATAGAGCGCTCAATCACGATATAGTTCCGTATTAAAGTCTTAATTTTAGTTAAAACACATAAGATTTTATCATAGGGTTGTATGTGTTTTATCTTTAATGGGCTTGTGAACTCTTCCAATTTCATATGTGTTTATTTATTTATCATTATTTTATAGTATTTTTAATATTTTACCCCTAAATTGAGTGCGTCATTTTGATACTCGGTGTTGAATTAACAAAGTTGTGTTATTTTAGTTTGTAGGTACTAAATTTTCGAATACATTTTATATGTGACTTAATATGTTAACAAATTATTCTAAAGTTAAGACTCACTTTATTGTTATTGTAAAGTTTTATTTAGTAAACTGCCAATAGCAAAACTTTCTTTAACACTTTTTGTTTACATACCGTACTCCCGAGAATCATCGCGGTAGTAATCCCACGGCCTGTCTTCATAGGAATACTCGTCCGAGCGATCCCTGTGATGGTAGGGACTAGCCGCGCAGACGGCCACCAAAGCCAGAGTTGCTAGAATGATCTGAAATTGTAATAAAGATATTATTGTTAGTATTAATAACGTGAAAGTATCTCTCTCAAACAAATTGGCACTGAGATATAGTACAATTATGAGGTAGAAGGCAGTGAATAAGACCTACTAATTGGGATTACAGGAGACCCTTGCGCAATAGTCGGATGTCTAAATTGATGATTTCCAATAGTGGAATTCAACCGTAAGAATTGATTGTACATTTATTGAGGATACCAACAACTAGCAAAGCAATTGACGTGAGAACATACAGCAAGTATGGCCAATAGCAGATTTCCCTAATATATAAATTATAAGATTGGTAGACATAGCAACTATTTCAAAAAATAAAATAAAACAAGTCAGTTCCTTTACGGTGCTAATAATCCCTCCTAGTAATTTTGAAAGCTTTGTTGTGATTAAAAAATATAAAAGCGCTATAATAAAAGACAAACAAAATAATATAACTTATGTAATTAAACAAATAAAATAAAAATATAATGATAAATAAGAGAATAATGTTAATGATAAAATAATTTTTTTATATTGCGGAATTTGAAATGACTTAATTTTATTCTTTAGCGTGGTCTGAACATGGTCTTTGAACGATATTTTATAATTAGAAAATATCATATATGTTATCAAGTTAATGAAATATTAAGATTCAGAATTATTCAGATTCAGAACCAGATAGGTATTATTTAGCGCAACGTGCCCTTTTACTTAAACTAAATATACACGTAAATATATATTAATGAGAATGGAAAAACAATGCAACATTTGTTATGTTTAACTAACCAACTTCATGTTGCTGTTTGGATTGTCAAAGTATGTTATGTTGTTCATTAACAGGTGCCCCATATTTATATTAGTATTTCAGTAGCTAAAATCAAACTCAATGTCATTGGATTGAGAAGAATAGCGGGTTGTCAATTTCCGACAATTTCAGTCATTGTAATACACGCCTCAAAATGAATATCAAGTTCAAATGTATTACTAATGTTATGTAAATTACAAACAACAAATCATTCTACATTCATCCAAGTAAACTGAAGATTCACGGGTCTGAAACTAATGTTTAACTCGGTCTTAAAACTGGGATTTTTTGGAAAAAAAACCGTGAAAGTGAAGTTTTAAGTAGAAATTCTCTTAAAACTGTTTATAAATGGTATTTTTTTTAATTTTTGTCAGGCCGAAACCTCAGTGTAAGGATCGTATATGGCGTAGGCAATAAAGCATGGAAACAGGGATGGTTTTATTATTTTAAAGTGTAGTCTGTCAATGAATGCAACAATAATGGTCTCACCATTGCGCTGCTTCATCTCTAAGGCGATATCCTGGTTGCGACCTTAAGAAAAGCGGTCGAGGTCCGCTTTCCAATTTTTTTTTCTCTTCTTCGCTCGGTCTTTAGAGCATCCTGTTTTGATAAACTATTAGCGCAGCTTATCTTCGTTAGTTGTATCCAAAACACGTAGTTTCGCCTAGAGCCTTATTATCTCGCAAATAATATCCCAAACACCTCACACTTTCCTAATAATTTCATTAGCTATATTTCTATCAGGGCATAGTTTCTGGTAGTGAACTGCTATGTATGGCGATAAAATTTTGCCCATTTGTTGGCATATATAAATTTTTTTTTTTGGGGGGGTAAATTTTTTTAATGCAAAATTTAAATGTATGTTTCTGCTGTAAGAGCTTTTTATTAAACGCATAAGAAAGTAATAAAACAACTACTGAAATTCCGAAAAAATGTGCGTCTGTTTGTTGTATCTTTAATAGGTGATTAATTATTTTAATGCAAAATTGAAATGTATGTTTCTGCTGTAAGAGCTTTTTATTAAACGCATAAGAGAGTAATAAAACTACTACTGAAATTCCGAAAAAATGTGCGTCTGTTTGTTGTATCTATTCAATAAAATAAGTTTTACTCACTTGGGCGGAATATTTAGCAGACAGCTGCTGTTCTTAAAACTTGAGTTACTTTTTAACACACAGGGGCGGACGAAGGGTGTTTCTTTCAAATATTTGCATATTATTTACAATTGGAGCGCAGTACATAGCGATATGACACGTCGAAAAAACTTAGCAAAATCATCCGGATTTACATATTGACGGTGTTAGTTCGAGGTTTTCTATAAGAATTATGTGTATAAATACAAGTTATTAACAATAACAACTTAGTTCTATGATAGTACTTCAAGCAGCAACATGAAATCAGTGAGTATGTTTGTAGTTGATAAATAAATAGCTTTTTTCTATGATTCATCATCTAAGCTACTGGAAGTCCCTTGCTTAATTATAAGCCTTCGCAATTGATTTCCATGTGGATCGTCGTCGTTGCTTGCTTCCACCTGTTTTCCCACCTTTCCCAGATCATCGATTCATAGAGTAGCATATCGGTTAAGACTGACAAAAAAACAAACTTTCAAACATTTTGATGTGGTGCTTGAGTCATACTGAAACTCATAGGGAGGCGTGTGTCCTTACTATCATGATGGCGTTTTACTTATTTGTAGATTGTTACTAACTAAATACTTATTAGTAGATTGTTGACTGCAGCACACAATTGTTTTAATATTTTGTATTTTTATTGTAACTGGCGGGAGAAAAAACCAACCTTGACGATTTTCTTGCCCGTTCTTTAAGCATTAAGCAGCACTGAATAGGCGCGTTAGTTTATAAGTATAACATTCATAAGAGCTCTATTGAGCCAAATTTCAAAAAATGAATTTTAATTTTGATTTTGAAAAATATATAGTTGTTGTAAAATCCTTATCATCATCGTCCCCTATTGAATATAGACCTCCCCTATAAGCTTTAGATGTTATCGATTACGGACGGCCTGCATCAGACGTGATTCTGGGACCTTCATCAGATCCTGAAAAATCTACTATGAAATCAAAATGTTCGAATGTTGTTATTAATAAATGTTCATTTCTTTATAAATGCATATTCACGCCTGCGCAGAGGCATATTATACGCCCACACTTCGCCAATTATATAGTTGGTCCCAAATAAACCTATTTTCGCTTACCGGGCACTGTTTGTTTGCCAGAGCCTCGTCCGTTGATCGGCAGGTGCACCACTTGCAGGTGAGGTTGGCTTGCGCTCTTAGGTCTTGGTAGGATCCCTATACACCTCTATATAAATTTTTTTATACCTTGAAGCAATAATGTTATTTACTAATGTTTTTAGATTATCTTCGCTGCCTTAGTCGCCGTCTGCTCAGCAGTGCCTTATCAGTACCAGTACTACGATACATACCCAAATTACTATCAGGAGCAGCCCCAAGAGTACTATCGCAATGCGCCTCAGAACTACTACTACCCCGAAAGGCCTCAAGAATATTACGACAATGGTACATGGTTGACTTTTTAGAATTGTATTTTAATAAGACTTAGCTCCCATCGCAGGGATTCCGACCTCATACAAACGCGACCGGTGGAATGAGCTGCATGGCAAGATTTTATCAAAAGCTTCATCATCATCTCAGCCGTCTGGCGTCCACTGCTGAACATATGCCTGCCCAATAGATTTCCACATTGAGCGATCCTGAGTCGCCAGCATCCATCGGCTTCCCGCCGCCTTTACCAGATCATCGGTCCATCGCGTGGGAGGCCGTCCTCTACTCCGTTTGCCGGTTCGCGGTCGCCATTGAAGAACCTTAACGCCCCATGGTCGTTGGTTCTTCGAGCTATGTGCCCCGTCCATTGCCACTTCAGCCTGCAAACTCGCCTTGCTATGTCGGTCACACCAGTCCTTCTTCCAAAAGGTTACTGCATGCAAAGTCTTAAAAAGAAATATAGCAATATTTCACTGGTCGGCAACGATATCTTGATATTGCAAGGGGCTACATGCTGTCTTGTCATGAAGCGCTCGTAGCTCTGCGGTGCTCAGTGGTCGGAAACGATCACCGAAGTACAGCAGAGTTTACAGAGGTCAGTCCTCGGATGGGTGACCGCTTGTGTGGCATTTGATATCGAGCGATTCCGTGCTTCGGAAGGCACGATAAGCCGTTGGTCCCGGTTATCACTAAATGTGGTAGTGGTTTAGCCATGTTGGAGACCTAATGGGCGGCTTGATAAATTCTACAAGCAGGACTGCCTCCGCCAATCCGCACTGGGTCCGCGTGGTGGAGTATGACCCAATACCCTCGCACCTTGGTATGTGAGAGGAGGCTCGTGCTCAGTAGTGGGACGTTTATGGGCTGAGATGATGATGATGACATGCTGTCTTTGCATATGACCTCTTTCCTTCAGGGCAAGCTTGTGTGCCTCGGTGTGGTATAAAAAGAAAGCTCTTTAGACGTTTCTGATCTAAATATAGCATAGTTCCGAATGAGGCTTATCGAAAGAGGTTTTAAATTAGCACTCTGATACAGAATGCAAGGTATATCTAACTTAATAATATAACTTTCAGGAGCTCAATTCTATTCTGGAAGGGATTACAACTACCCCAGTAACGGTGGGCAGGGTTACAATATGAGGTACCCCAATGATTCCAATGAGGGCAGAAATTGGCGGGAGAATGAAAGTTACAATATGAGGTACCCCAATGATTCCAATGAGGGCAGAAATTGGCGAGAGAATGAAAGTTACGAGGATAGCAGATATAATGACAAAGGTAAGTAAAGTGCTTAGGTTCAGAGAGGAGGAAGCCGCTTAATGGGTGATCGAACACTTCCTGGCTTCGGAACTTCGGAAGTCACGTAAAAGTCTTGTGTGGTATTCGATAATCTTAGTTAAAGGCTTATATAAAGTAGCTTCAAAAGTTCTATGTACAGGACGCAACACACACACCTGGCGCCTTCAATCCGAACTGGGCCCGCGTGGTGGAATATGACCCAATACCCTCACATTAGTAACTGTTATGCTTTGATTCAATTATAATTTTGGACGATCAATACAAGTGCTGTCCGAAATGTGTTAATATTAGGCTAATAATCTAATACATTGTAACTTCATGGTGACCTCGAGTGTTATGGAAAATAAAGTCCAAAATAGATGAGTTCTCCATTCCGTGGGGTCATTAGTGTATTATAACAAAAGCACCCATCAAATGATGGCCGACATAAATCACATTTTACGCCTAGTAACAGACGGCTTAGCGAGAGACGATAGCCCAGTAGCCAGACTCATAGATTACGAATTTAGAAAGTATCGGATTCAAACCTCAGTGGCGCAACGTTTCGAATAATCACTTGCTCTGAAGGCCTACTGTAATTCAACGAAAACGAAACTTCGTTATACCTATCTCTTTCACTCTCTAGGTATATCATAATCGAGTGAATGGGATGGGTATAACGAAGATTCGTTTTCGTTGAATTAGAGTAGGCCCTCTGTGCCTTGGAAAGCACGTTAAGCCGTTGGTACTGACTGCCATTAACGTTCATGGCAGTTGTTGTTAGGAAGTAAAGAGTCAGGTTTTACCGTCTATATTTCTAATAAAATTAAATATACTTTATTGTCTTTAAGATCAACAGGATTATTTAGATTCGTCAAATTTTATATACACAAAATGAAAATTCCATAATTTTTAGGGTTCCATACGTCTGAATACAAAAACGGAACCCTTATAGGATCACTCATGTGTCTGTCCGTCCGTCGCTTACAGTCAATTATCTCCGAATCTATTAGACCGATTAAGTTGAAATTTGGTACACATATCAATTCCTGTAACCCAAACACAGAGGTGTGACGTGAGCAGATGAAATCTGTATATGGGGGTCCATTTTTAGGGGGGAAGGGGAAAATTAAAAAAAAATTCTGAAATCTGCATCGTGTGGCATATTAAATGAAAGGTCTTGTTGAGAAAATCTTAAATGTATTTTTTTGTTATTTTAAAATAAATAGTTTCCAAGTTATTCAAGAAAATAGACGAAAATTGACCATTGCCCCCCCCTTATCTCCGAAACTACTGAACCTAAAATTTTGAAAAAAATACAGAAATTAGTTTTCTCCATATAGATTATAGGAAAACCTATAAGAAGTCCATGATATTAAAATAACATGGTAAATCACTCAATATTGAGCCTACCAACTTACATTTGCAGGTGGAATGTGTGGGAGAACATATTTTTTAACTCCAATGTTAAGTTTTGTTGAATCTGTTTGTAGATGAATATTTAATGAAAAAAATAAGCCCACAATGAGCATTCTACGACTAATATTTTAGGAGATATTAATTAATTTTTATTTACCACAAACAAATTTGGGTCAGATTTAAAAAAACATGATAGGTAACATCGTACGGAACCCTCTTCACGCGAGTTCAACTCGCACTTGTCCCCTTTTTTTCTTAACAACAATAAAAGAGGTATGAGCGATACCATAATCAATTAGTAATAAAAGCAAACGGATTCTTTGTCAGAATTTGACAAGGTTTGTCAGTTTATCTGTCTGTTGTGGTTTTTTGTCAGGATTTGTCAGTCTGTCGGTGACTTTTATAGGGGGATCTGTCTGTTCTGATTCTAAAGAGGGGAATTGGCCGTCTGTCAGTCAGTTTGTCGGTGACTCTAACGATGCTACAGATATACGGCTATTTTTGTGATTTATTAAAGTACTTGTTGATCTTATTAATATTTTTTGTTATATACCTACTAGATTGTAATATATTTTTAATTTCAATGGAAGTGGCTTTCAACATATAACTTACGCTAGTTTGAGGATCAGGGCTTTTACTGTACTTGTAATCCTATTGTTGCATTTAAGACTCATTATTATTATTGTTTAATATTCTCTAGCCACTTTGAGTACTACATTTATAAGAAAATTTATGAGTATCAATATTGCTTTCAGGAAATTACAATGACGGCAGAGGGGATAATCGCAGATATCAGCCTGACTACTCCGGCTACAGAAACTAAAAAAAATACTAAGAGTATCCCAATAATGAGATAAATTATTTATTGTGAGGGCACGACCCTAGGAATGAATTGTTATATTTTATATTCATGTTGTCATTTTCGGTGCATTATGAAAATTTATGGTTAAAGGTATTAAGATTTAATAAATACGTTGTATGAAATATGTTTGTGTTGTTTAATTTAACCGAGTTGGCAGAAAGCTATTTTTTTTGCGAATGGAAAATTAATTAATGATCTCCTACCGCTGCGGTTGGAGCGTGAGGGCGTGATTTTATTTTTATTTTATTTGGGATAACAAGCAGCTGTCACAATAAAATCTTAAAAAACTAGTTATACATATGTGAAAGGTAATATTAATTATCGTGATGCCCACACCGTTATCCTCGAACTTATAAATTGTGATACACGGTATTGCTAATAAGGATCAGTAAGGTATCTCAACAAAACAAAAAAAAAGGTTTTTAAGCAAAAACATAACATTGTGAGATGTTCCTAGTTACAAAAATATATAAATATATATCTGGGCTTATTAAACAAGTTATTAATTATCTGCGGCGGCGGTGAGGAGCGCGCGCACCGGAGTTAGTGCGACTAGCCGCCAAGTGGAACACTCGGCGCACGCGCACCTGTGATACACTTTTATTGACAAACATACATGTTCGTGTTTAAGCCTGATATGTCCCGGCACTACGGTAACCCTTTCAAGCAGTCCCGCTACAACTATTTAATGGGGATTAACATAGCCAATCGTGAAAGTGAACATATATTGTCGTGAAAGCCTCATGTTTGCGCCACCCATGTGTCGCACTCCTGCGCACCATCACTCCCCGATCGCCCGTATGTGCATACGGGCCTTAATGCTTTCCTGTGTGAGTACCCTGACGATAGCTGGGAATCAATACTCTTTAATTATATTTTTAACTTTATATGCTTGTAAATTTACTCACTGAGTTAGTTATTGTAATTGAGCCAGAACCGTGTAACTAAAATAAATAAAAAAATAAATGACAGACCTCATGGTCTAGTTAGCCGTAATTCACCATTTAATTGAAATAAATGTGTTTTGATTATATTTCAAAATAAAAAACAACTCGGACACTTACTAGTAATAGCCAAACAAACCAAGGTAATAAAGAACCAGTTCATGCTAAACCACGCTTGTTAACAAAAACATATATGTGGCGTCCTACTATAAAAAAAATTAAGCTCCCAATATGTCATTTACCTTGACTTGACCTTGATATTTCTACTGTATAGGGTGAGAGTGAATAGGAATCCTATCAAGACCTAAGGAGCCCAAGTCAACTTCACCTGCGAGTGGTGCACCTGCCGATCAACGGACGAGGCTCTGGCGAAAATAACAGTGCCCGGTAAGCGGCAATAGGCTCGCCACCCATTACGTGGGACCAACTGTATAATTGGCGAAGTGAGGGCGTGTATTGTGCCTCTGCCTACCCCTTCGGGAAAACAGGTGTGAATGTATGTATATATGTGTCTTTCTACTAATGTCATCATGATAGTAGTATCCTCAATCCAGTATCATGGAGCTGCGACTTCTTGGAAATGCTATTTATAGCATAATATTAATTGTTCTACTTCTCAACGTAAAAGTTATATCCTGATTCATTAATAGTTCATTACAATCAATAATCTGGAGGCACTACAGGCCCCGACCAGCCGAGCTAAAACTTAGCTTGCATTCGGGGCAATTTTAAAACTTTTTGAAATAAAACAATGATGTAATTTTTTGTTGCATGCATTACTATTATCTATTTTCGAAAAATATTCAAATTGTAGCAATTTTGTTTTTCGTAAACTGATATCTTTTTGCATTTTCTATCCCTTAGACAACAGGTCCTCAATTAATATTCCTGGCGTACACGAGGAGAGTTAAAATTCTTTGCCATTACTCTAACTGGTCTATCCATTCGCAAAATTCGCCAATTAATGGATGTTGATACAGCAAGAATGGGATACTTTAGTTATTTTCATAGACTAATGTCATACGGTATTCTTATGTGGAGACTTGCAGCAGATATAATAACTATTTTTATTTTACAAAAACGTGCTTTAAGATTTGAGCATAGCCTGAGAGTTTCTTGTCAGTTTTTCTCACAGAGCGGGGGCTAGGAACTGGCACTTAGATTCACTTACAATTTTTATTTATTTGCATGTAAGTGAATCTAAGCTTTGTGATTTCAGGGTATTAATTTTTTTTTGATGTATATTTTGTATTGACTTTTTCAAGTGCTATGTACTGGTTTATGAAATAAAGAACTTTTTAGTTTTTTTAAAAAAAAATTATATATGGACTAAGCTCTCAAATAACTCAGAGAAAAGTTTAAAAATTTGTGTCTTGACTGTAGTCTCTCAATACTGTAAATTTATAAGACTAAACATCGGAACCTATACCAGGCGCTGTGATGGCTTTATATTATTATTAGCTTTAAGACTAGGAATTGAGATAAATTGCTAATTCCTTTTCTACGCTATCAATTTTTTTTTAAATCGTTTATGGGGCAGGGTGTACAATATTATAACAAGATTCCACAAGTTATTCTAGATTTACCCTTGGAAAAGTTCAAACAAACTGTTAAGAAATCACTTACCAAGAAAGGGTATTACACTGTTAATGATTACGTTAGTGACAAAAACGCTTGGTTGTAACATGTACTATGTTAATGTTGTGTTTTGCGGCCTTCTTTTCATAAACTTAATCTAGTTCATTGAAGTGGCATATCTGTATTATTTTTTAATTATAAATAAGACTCTTTGTAAACGATTTAACGATTTATTTATTTTTGTTTTGATGGCTGCAGAGTATAACTGATACCATATGGTATACTACTTTACAGTAAAAGGATTTGTGATTTGCAGTACCTTTCGTTCTTTTAATAGTAATAAAATTTTTAGTTAAGTAAAATAAAATAAAAATAAAATAAATAAATAAAATATACTTTATTGTCTTTAAGATCAATATGATCATTTAGATTTGTCAAATATTCACAAAATTGAAATTCGATAAATTTTTTAACAACAATGAAAGAGATATGAGCGGGACCACAATAAAGAAATAAAAGCAAATGGGTTCTTTGTCAGAATTTGTCAAGGTTTGTCAGTTTATCCGTCTGTTGTGGTTTTTCTCAAGATTTGACAGTCTGTCGGTGACTCTTATCGGGGGGATCTGTCAGTCAGCCTGTCGTGATTCTAAAGGATGGAGGGAATTGTCCGTCAGTCAGTCAGTCTGTCGGTGACTCTAACGAGGCTTCCAAAAGGCAACGAGATTGAGAAGAATACCTCAAGAAACTCATCTCGGCTTTTTTCAAATTATGTCTTAAGATCTAATATAATTGAAGAAATTAAATATTAAGAATACGGCTGTTCTTAAAACTAACAAAATCTAATATCTAAAGATCATACATACCTCATCTTATCTTAAGAAAGAAAGGAGCAATTCATGTCACTTCCAGGCGGCCTTGTCCCTGTAAAATTCCCTTTATCCTGTAGCTTGAGTATGTCATGCTCACTTAAATGTTTCTGCGGTGGTGGCGTCGTGTGTCGGGTCGTCACGTTCCCTAAAACATGGTCCCCGCCAGTGGGGACTGGTCATTTCTACTATTGTTATCCTTAATTATGTTCATCTTGCTAAGGAGTAAGAGCTTAATATATATATTTTATCCTTTCTTAAATTTTTCAGACTGCAAATAATAAGTTATTTTTTGGGTAAGCTATATTTTTAGTTTAAGTACATTTGTAACTGGCGGGAAAAAAAACGTTTTTCCTGCCCGTTCTTTTACGATCAAGCAGGGAGCACGCAGTGAATGGTCGCCGTAATTTTTAAGTTTGACCTTCATATGAGCTCTATTGAGCCAAACTTGAATAAATGGTTTTGAATTTTTTGAATTATCCTGTTTGTTCTCGTATGAGTGCCAAAGACAGTTGTTTTGTTATGTCTCTATACAAGTCTTTGTTGCGGCGTGGATTTTGACGCTGTCTCCATTCATAATCTTTGCAATTAATGAATAATTTTTAAATATCTGACGACAGACGATCGTTAAACTTCTGATAGTCCTAAATGTTCTCCACCACTAGTGGTGGCGGGAGAGGTATTTTCTGCACCTTTTTTACGGACGTTATGATAGATTCATTACCAATATGGGATGTCGCCAAAACTTTCAATAGAGTATGACATTGTTCCCTCCTTTCCAAGTGGCCAGCCTTCGGTGTACCGCCCCGCTTGTGCGCCTAGGTGGCTGGATTTCCAGAAGATAGGAGGACTCGTGTCCTGTGTCAGTGCAATGCCCGGGTTGCCGCAGGGTTCTGTGCAATCTCCTACACAATTTCTTCTGCATATTAATGACATGTTGTCGTTGGGCAATATTCACTGTTATTCGGACGACAGAATGGTAGGTGATCGGTACATGGGACATGGTGGGGAAAATCAAGCCGATATTAGGTGCAAAGGCAAGACATAGTTGCCAAAGTGAACTGGACTCTCGGTTGTGTCTCTCTGTGGGGATCCAAAAATCTAGTCGAGTTTAATGCTATCAAACTGTTTTGATGGCATTAAACTCGACGGTTTGTGTATTCTCGTCGAAGGTTACTCCTTTCTTTACACTTCCTTCTCTTTAGAACTTTCCGTTTCCCATTTTGATGGACCTCAGCATTCTTGGCATGGACATCTGCCAGGACCTCAACCCAAAATGCAACACGGAGGGTATTATTTTAACTGCCACCCGTAAGTTGGGTATCCTTAATAGGGGTGAGGCGGTTTTTCACTCCCGAGCAGCGCTATTGTTGTGCGAGATCGATCGAGTATTGTACGGCAGTCTGCATGCAGTTGTAAGCCGCCGCTCGCCACTCGCACAGTATGATAAAGGAGGGATATGATGCTGTACCAGTGGGTACCCTGGCCACCAGCGGAGAAGAAAGGAGTGCTGTACCAGGGGGTCGCCCTGGCCACCAGCAGGAAGGGAAGCAACTGTACCAGGGTGTAGCCCCGGCCGACAGTAGGAGATGCAGAGAGAGGAATGAGACCAAACACGGATGGTTCAAATCTATTTATTGCAGATAATTGTTAGGTTTATATATAAATTACATGTTATGTACACATATCATTGCCTCCCTCAGTGTTTTCTACCGAAACTACTATGGTGAGTGTACTGAAGAGCTTTTCGACTTCATTCCGCCCTCTCCTTTCCTCTCCCGAATGTCCGATTGGCCCTAGAAACAGACTATCAGCACTCAAACCAAGAAATTTGGTAAGTCATTCCTATGTAGGACCATCAAGCTCTGGAATTCTCTGCCGGCTCATGTAATTCCTAGTTTCTATAATCACGGGTTTTTTAAAGGGGGCGTGAAACGGCATTTTAGCAGGCGGTCATAAGCGGGTACGCTTTGGACCGTGCTTATGCCACGGTATGAAGCGCCTTAATTTTTTTGGACCGCATCGACTGCTGACCATTAGGCAAGAGGTAGTAATTATGACGTGACACATTAAAAAAAATACCCTGTTAAACATTTAGAAATGTACATGGAAGCATAATCGAAATTCCCAAAAGGCGTTTCAACAAATTCAAAGAAAAAACCTTCAGCAAATTTCCTATATGTGCCACGTTACTATATTTTTATCATACAATTGAAGTACAAGTCACCGGACAGGGGCGTGGTGTAATTAAGTCAGAAACATTGTCCAGAAACGTCAAAAGTGACAAAGTAGATTCACCTTCGCTTTATCAAATGAACAAACAATATATAAGAGAAACATGACTGAATAAACCTCATTCCCATCTTGAACATTCGAGGACAGACATGAAGTTGGTTCGTATTCGTTTCAAAGTACTTTTGTAGATAATATTCTTTTTATTATAGTCCCATTAGCTCAATAACTATAGATCTTTAATCAATCGGTGTTGCCAAGTGACTTCTTGTTTCGAAATGTGGTATTTTTATGGAGGATTTTGACCTATGATAAGTTTCATTATTACATCTAATCAGAACTGTGGAGATTCAAAAAAGGACTAAAGTCATTGACATAGCTCCTAGAATTACTAAGCTGTAGTTGGCATTGGGTACCAATCATATAGCAATCAGAACAGGTGTCCGACAATGTGATGTGATTTCACCGAAACTGGTCACAGCCTTGAAGATATTTTTAAGACGTTGGAATGGAGTGGAAGGGGACTTAACATAAAGTGAGCTTGTGTATCCCACCTAAGGTATGCTGACGATATAGTTCTAGTGGCAGAAACTAGACATAACCTACAGGTGATGATAAACCAGCTACAGCATGCACTGAAGGTCGGGTTGAAATAGAATATGGAGAAAACACAACTTGCCATAAGTTGACACAGAGAACTTGTACCACGACCCGATTATCAAAGATTTTCAACCTCTAGAGCAAGAGCCGTATTTTGTTTACCTTGGTCAAAAGATAAGACTTGGGTGGGACAGGAAATTTTACGTAGAATTTAGCTCAGATGAGCGGTTATTGGAAAACTGAAAAACGTGTTCAAATCCAGCATACCCCAGTCTCTAAAAACCAAAGTATTTGACCAGTGCGTTCCTTGACCGACGTACAATGACGTAGATACATCAGCTAAAGGTCACCCAAAGAAATATGGAATGCTCTGCATATCCCTGCTTGACAGAGTGCGAAATGAAATAATACGCAAACGTACCAAAGTAAAAGATAAAGACCATAGAGTAGCAACGTTGAAACCGGCGTGGGTCGTGCATCTCTGGCATCGGGATGATAATAAATTATGTGTTAAATTGGCGACCCCGTGCTGTATGACGGAGTGTATAGACCACCTACCAGAAGGTCTAATGATATCAGATACTGTGTGAGCCCCTCCTGCACCAGGCTAACTAGCAACAGGGTAGAATAGACACGCGTAGGAGAGGCATTTGTCCAAAGGTGGACACAAAGGAGCTAAAGAAAAAAAAGAAAAAGAAGTGGCATTGGATACGGCATATACCACAAAAAAGGCTGTTGGGGCAGAAAAATTCTGGAATAGAGACCCATTGACTGGAAACGTAGCAACAGACTTCTAACCGCAAAATAGACCGACGACTTGATAAAGGTCGTGAGATCAAGCTGGATGCAAGCCTCCTGTATTGGAAAATTAAAAGAGAAGACTCTGTATTAAACTACCTTAGGCTGATGACAAATTCGAACCTATCTCGATAAAATACTACCGTTCAACGCTACCTTCTTTTATAAAAGAAGCAGAAATTTTAATATCGCGATTGTGGCAGTCTTTTGTTAAGATTTCTCTGCAACGGAGTAAGAGCCAGGGTTTTGGGAATTATGATTTATTTTCAACATGGAACGATTAACACCGTAATTTAGAGTTTACAAAGATCAATCCTTGGATGGGTAACCATTTTTGTAGCCATAAATGTGTAAGCCAAGTTAAAGGCTCTCAAAAATTTTGCAGCAGGCGCCAAATACTTGCCTGTGCCAATACTGGTTCCGCAGGGTGGAGTATTCCTAGAAGCCCTGACAACTGTTCAGACGTTAATAGCCTGAGATGATGATTATGACTAACACTTTAACACTTTTCTTTTCCAGCTAATAATCGCCGCTCTAGTAGCTGTTTGTTCAGCCAGGACCTACTACCAGTACAATGATCCTTCCTACCGGTATACAAATCAAGACTATGCGAATGAGCCTTATTACTACAACTACGAGAGAAGCCCTTCAGGATACGATGGCAACGGTATGATTTCATATTTTTATACTACAAAGGGACACTCGACTCAACCATGCGTGCTGGTAAACAGGTGTCGTCGCAGCCTGTGAATGCTAGCAAAAACAGTGGCATCTTTAGCACGAAGAGTCCCATATTGCAATATTTTATGCATACCTCGCTAGAGAGCTCATTCCACAGGTCTAGGATAGGTTAGATAGTACTTTTTGAACATCCCCGTCCCCCATCATTTCTATAGTGTGATGTTTAATGTACCTTTGCCGATAATAAAAGATGCCGTTTTATTAGTACTTTAAGTACTAGCTAGGTACGTGTCAAATTTAATTCAAAAGCTAGCTAGCTTTTTATTGAAACTTAATCTGACATTTACCAAGCCATCCTATTGTAGTCAATAAATTTTTTTTTTTTTTGTATGAATGTAGTATCAATAATGCAAGCTCTGCTTAGTTTTATATTAGAAGCTCTGTGTACGATGTCCAATAGTATTCCTAAATGTTTATTTGCTATTGGTTCGCCCGCGTCTTCGTCCGCATGAAATGCAACTATATCGCAAATTTTTTTTTAGTTAACTTCAATTCTCATATTAATATCAGCTAATAATAAACCGAACAAAATTAAGTAAAATTATTAATTATAAGAGTTACACTAGCATTTATCATATTTATATGGATTTATTCTAGCCTACGGAAATTACAACGATGGTTACCAAGGGAGAAGCGGATACTGGTACACCGGAGACGATGGTCAAGTATACACGGTGAGGGACGATGACCCCAATGGTAACTACTACAGAACTTCGCAAGGCAATTATGGAAGAAGCTATAATGATGGTAAGTTGGTTTAATGTGTATAATGGCGTGCTCCCCATACACGCGAAAAAGCAACGCGGGATTGCGCAATTGCGGGACTTATCGAAAGAGTTATCGCGGACTCTGCAGGCTCCTGAAGGAATATTGTTGGTTTTTAGTCAAAAATGGCTGTAACACCCTTCCGCTCTACTCACATTCACAAAAAAACTTCTTCAGAAATATCTATGCACGCTCCTGTGTATTTGACGACCACGGCGTGGAGTTTAGTTCAACTTCAATTTAAAGTATGTATGTATGTTTGTAGGTAGGATACTCAGACTAAGACAAAATTCGTATTGATGCATACATACTTCAGCGTGTTCCCGACAGGGATGGGAGTTCCTCAAATCACAATACTGGAGCCTGAAGGCGGCCGCCTCCGGGGACCATGAAAAACGATAGCCCCGGATTTGTGCAGTGCCACCTCGAGCCCCAGCCGCCGTATCCTCTAGACCACCGTCGCGACGCCGACGGTGGCCAAAACTCTCGCATCCCGGAGGTCAGAACCCCGGGATGTTACGAGAGTGTCGTCGGCGTAACTGACCACGTCCACGCCGTGCAGGTTCACACAGCGCAGAACGTAATCATATCCGCGTTCCACAGGAGTGGTCACAGGACAGACCCCTGTGGAACACCGCACACCATTCGCCGACGACAGCCTCCTCCGCCAACGTTGGGAAGACTACCGCCCTCTCCGACAGACAACGGACAAATCCGGTCCGACCTCCTCTAGGTGCTCGACGAGGCGGTTGGCGATGACACGCTCCAGGAGCTTACCCGCCTCGTCGAGCAGCAGCAAGTGGTGTACCTGCCGATTAACGGACGAGGCTCTGGCAAATATTGCCCAGTAAGCGACAATAGGCTCGCCACCTATTACGTGGGACCAACAACATAAGTGGTGAAGTGTGGGTGTATAATATGCCTCTGCCTACCCCTTGGGGGAATCAGACGTGATTTTATGTATGTATATATGTACGCCAAATCAGTTGTAACATGAATTGTCAAATATCGCATTAAATCCGATTATGCCGCGGTGTAGAGATTTTGAGACAATGATTTATTCTTTTTCTTTGATAGTAATTCAAGTTACACTTTGAGCGTGGTGACCGATAAGAAAACAAATTTTAGCCACCCGATACAACTAATACCACCTAATGCGGGTTGCTGAACTAAAGAGACAAACGTTATATTTCATTAAAAGTCCTGCTATTTATCGATAGATGGAAAAACTAAAAAGTATCACCTGTGCGCCGGTCGGAGTGGATGGTGTTAGGTTTTTTTCGTAATGGAATTTCTAGATTTGGTCTCCACGCTCAAGGCCCGCGATAGAAGCTAAGCATTAGCTTAATAATATTTTATTCGCAGCAAGCATGGTACATTTTGGATTTTCAAACTTAAATATTGCATAGGGATGTTTTGTCGATCTATCAATAAGCAAATTTATCGTCATGCATAGACAACATATCGAATTAGCAAATAAATAACCAACACAAAAAAAATAAAAGCAATGTATAAGTTTACCTAATAAATTAATTAAATTATAATAAAATTAATCTCAGTATAATGATCCAGTAATTCAATGCAATTGTCAAATAAAATAAAAATTGTAATATTCAAAATAAGATGTCACCTTAGGGTAAATTCAAAATTCAAATTTGTGGCAAAAGGATACATAATGTACAAATTCATGTCTGATAGGCTACTATCGCCTTAATTATTTTAATAATGATGACTTTGTTACTTACAGGCTATTACCCAGGCTACTACAGATAGAAGGGAAGTGGAAGAACATCATCTGACGGACAATATGACTACGATTGCTACTATAGGAACTAACCTAGAAACATAATTAGAGTTAAGTTCAACATCATTATCAGAAAATAACGCTCGACTACTTGGCACATCATGACCTTCAACCCATAAATGCCCTACTACTAAGCACAGGCCAATCTTAGACCTACAACAGGATGTTCTCAAATAAATCTAGAGGGTAATCCTTTTACGATTTCCGAAAAAATGTTACCGAGCGTTAGCGAGTAATTTTAGGATAAAAGATAAAATTAATAAAAAGAACATCAACAATATAAAAAATAAATAATAAAAATAAAAATTGTTTTTATTGCTCAATAAATCGTAAATACACATGTTAAGTTTCCCCGGTAAGTAACGCAGTACTTGTGTTGGGGATAACTTGCTCTTTCCCATGGCTTAACAAGGATTTTATTGAGTTAACAGACAAAAAGAAAACTGTCTACTATTATAATAAGTTTTACGTGAAAAACAAAATAAAAAAAGAATAATAACAAATTAAATTACTAATTAGAATGTATTTTTATTGAGTTAACAGACAAAAAGAAAACTATCTACTATTATAATAATTTTTACGTGAAAAACAAAATAAAAAAGAATAATAACAAATTAAATTATTAATTAGAATGTATGTGTGTGAGTATGTGTGTTGTGTTTGTGTGTATTGTGTTTGTGTGTGTTGTGTTTGTGTGTGTTGTGTTTGTGTGTGTTTGTGTTTTGTAAAATTCCTATCACTTAATTAGATTGTCGTTTATGTTGCTTTATTTATTATAAGTAGGTACCTATTTCAATAGAGTTGTTAATATGTGTATGTGTACTTATTTATTGTCCCCTTTTAATATATCTTCAGTTTCGTCATATGTAAGGGTTTTTAACCAGCCTGTTAAAATTTGTTTACATTTAAATAAATCTTTTGAGTAAAAGTTTAGGATTTTATTTGTATGGTTATATATATGTGACGACCGAGCACTGTACTGGCGTTTTGCAAAAACTGTATGAATTAGTCGGGAAGGTGCCACGCGGTTATTCCTTCTTCTGCTTAGATTTTCCAGATTAAGAGGTAATTTTTTATGTAATTTTAGAATTAATTTAAATATGTACAACTTTCTGACCGAAAGTAAGCCGCAAATTCTATATAAATCTTCGGTTGAGAATCTGTACGGTTTTTGATACATAACCTTTAATAACGATCTTTGAGCTCTTTCAATCTGAAGAAATTTTATCTTAGAAGCTCCACCCCATATAGGGATACAATATGTTAAAACAGATTGCGCCATGGCAAGGTAAATTTTATTAAGAAGGGAACATGCCATTACGTGACGTAGCCTGCTAAAGATCCAGATCAATTTTCGAATCCGACCAGAGACAAGTTCTATGTGAGGATGCCAAGAGAGCCTGTGGTCGACAAGCACTCCCAGGTATTTTGTGCTATTAACTTTATTAATGCAAGGGCATGCGCAGTTCCCATCCAGTCTATGAGTACAGGAGTGAATTTTGAGTTGGAAGTCGTCCTTAGGTTGCGATCTTATGTTTGGAGTAAAGCATATATAGTTACTTTTTGTAGCATTGAGTGTAAGTAAGTTCGAATTCAACCAATCACCTATGGCTGCCAATCCATGTTCGGCTGTCGATTGCACAGTGTTCCATGTTTGTCCAAAGAATACAACGGCCGTGTCGTCAGCATAAGAAAAAATTTTACCTCCACAACTCTGAAGAGAGCATAACTGATTTATATATATCAAGAATAATGTGGGTCCGAGAACGGATCCCTGTGGGACACCATAGCATACATTACTTTCATCACTACGCAAATTATCAATTTTGACTATTTGCTTCCTATTTTGTAGATAGCTTTCAAAAAGGGCAAGAGGTGTACCTCTAATTCCGATGCTTTCAAGTTTTTGTATGAGTATGGGGACAGAAACGGTATCAAATGCTTTCTTGATATCTATGAATACAGTAAGACATCTATTTCCCTTATCTACCTTGTCTGCAACAAAATCAATTAAATCAGTAACGGCGTCCTCTGTAGATTTTCCTTGCCTAAACCCGTATTGAGCGTCTGATAAAATATTATTCTTACTGAGAAAAGTAATAAGTCTTCTGTTCAATAGTTTTTCAATGATTTTGGAAAGAGACGGTAATACTGAGATGGGTCTGTAATTATTTATATCGCTTCTGTTCCCACCCTTGTAAACTGGGGTGACAATAGAGCGTTTAAAGGAGTTTGGAAAAATACCTTTCCCAAAGCATAGATTCGCCAACAGACATATCAAAGGAACTACAAAAAGTCTACATCGTTTTAAAAACCTCACCGAAATGCCATCCCAACCAGATGCGGAGCTGGTGTCAAGAGCCATTAGAATTCTGTTCACTTCCTCAAAATCTGTATCCATAAGGACAAAGGAACCTATATTTGAATTTTTATTTAAGGTGTTAATGGTATATGTGCATGATTGTTTTAAAATATTCTCAGCTAATGACCTGCCGATATTACTAAAAAACTGGTTGACATAATTAATCGAGTCTATGGGACTTGTTGCAAAGTTAAGTAGGCTAGTGTTAGAGGTATTTACTGTTTTAAATTGTGTGATTTCATTTATTGTTAGCCATAATTGCTTTGAATTTTTATATGTGTTTTCTATTTGCATTTTATTATATTTTCTTTTAACGTTTCTGATCAGGTTTGTACAAAAGTTTCTATATCGTTTGTATGTAATTTTTAAAATAACATTATAAGGGTCAGTTTTAATTTTAAGTTGCATTTTATTTCTTAGTCTTATACATCGCAATACTCCTTTGGTCATCCAGGGCTTAGTGGTTCGCTTACTACTTTGAACTCTAATCGTTTTAGTATGGGAAAGAATGGCATTAGAAATTAATTTTATCAATAAATCTGCCAGAATGTTAGGGTTATCACAGTTTTTTAGATGTGTAACATCTGTAGTTATTAGCGATTCAAAGGCAGCATCGAAATTTATCACAGGTCTGGTTTTTAAGGATTTAATAGCTTCCTTGGTGAAATTATTTATGCTTAATATTACCATAGCGTGATCAGTTACAGAGGTATTTAAAATAGCAATTTGTGCTGAATTTATTCTTTTGTCTAACTTTATCATGACGTGATCGAGGCACGAGTCTTGTCTGGTAGGCAGGCTGTGACCAGGTAGAAAGCCATGAAGTGATAACACGTCTAGGTACTCTGATCGATTTTTATTTTCGATATGTTTTGTTATTAAATTTATATTGATATCTCCTATTATAATGACATTTTTATGTGAGTTTATAGTCTGAAGATGAGTATCAATAGATTTTAAGAAGTTACTAGCATTAGCTACTGATGGAGAACGATAAATACCCAGTATAGTATAATTAGGAGTTACAATTTGTATGCCAGATGAGTCTGTAAGTTTCAATTCTGTTATATGTGCTTGTAAATTATTTTTAACATATGCTACCACACCATCATTTTGATTTTGTTGACGTAAAGTTTGGTGTGAAGAGTAGTTGTTTATCTGGGGAATATTTTTGTTCGTATGTAATCTACATTCAGTCAGGATCAGTATATCAGTTTCAAAAGGTAGATCCTGTAAGGTAACTTGTAAGTCATCGTGGTTACTGTATATACTTCGAATATTCTGAGTTACAACTGTAAAATTTTCATTATTACTGGATGTTATTAAAATATCAGATAATTCTTCAATATTACATGTCACCGATCCAGCTATTTCTGAACTGTCTAATACATCAATTGTTTGGAGACTACTATCCATTGGATTCATACAAATTTATTAGATAGTCACGTAGGCTCATCAAGCTTATGGTTTTATTTAATGACAAACTTTGTAGGTTGTATGAGGTGTAGTATGTTACCGTATGTGTGTATGCGTGTGTGTGTAGTAAAATGTGTGAACGGTGTAAAGAAATCAATGTATTAAAATCTAGATTGCATATCTTTAGCATAGAATGTGTGTTTAAATGTTCTATTAGGTTACTTAAAATAATATATGTAGTGTAGTGTGTCGTTTTACAACATAAATGACTTAGATTACGATTAGTTAACTTAGCTATCCGGTACAATATAGTATAACTATTTAGGATCCACAGAACAACATATAAAATATTTTTAAGAATTACCAAACAGCGAAGAAGCTGAACTAGTCAATCCTTTTGTACTAGTTGTTGCACTTGATATTCATTAGTAATCTGGATAATTTGAGAATTATCGTCACGGCGTACAAAAACTCTGCCAAAGGAGGTCCAGCAATATTTATATTTCTTGGTTTTCACTAAGTCTCTCGCAAGAAAGAATAGACGGGCTGCCTTGGCTGTCAGCTGCTCGGAAACGAAAACTGGAGTATCTTCATTTGTAGTGTGGCCCAGGTGCTTAGCCCGTAATTTATTCCTGTTTCGGATGTTAAACTGCTTAGTTTTTTTGAGAAAGTCATTTTTGAATAATGTGGATCCAAATTCCAAAATTATAGGCGAGTTTTTATTAGATTCTCCTCTCCCCGACAATCTAAAAATGTCCTTAATATCATTATTATTTATCTGGAGGTTAATATTGCCAGATAACGTAGTTACCATTTTAATAAGATCATCTCTGCTTTCTTGATTCTTTTTTGGCACATTTTTTATTTCAATGCATGATTTTCGCAATGATCTCTGAAGATCCTCAACTTTGTGTTCAAGCAAAGATATATATTCGTGACTTGTCTTATTATGTGCTTCTAGGGATTCAACTTTATTTCGAAGTTCATCATTTTGCTTAGAGAGCAATAAAAAGGATGCGTCGATGTTACTGTTTGTCTGCTGAATACATTTTAACTCATCCTTGATTTCGCTCATTTGCGAAAGTTGGGTTGACGAAAACGAAATTATCATTTGTCGTATTTCTTCCTGAAACTTCTTAAATTCTGACGGTAAGTCTTCCTCCCTTTGTCTTTTATTTCGCTGCGAGACGAAACTCGGAGGTTTATTTTCCTTTACCATATCATGAATGTTAGACGTGGAAGAAGATTTGTTGGTCGTGTCCATTTTAGTATGTAATTTAAGCAGAGGATGTCTTCAAGAAAATTGTTGGTGATACAGAATACGGACGTCTCTGGTGCTACTATAAAAGGAATTTAATACTTGCCGTCACAGAATACGGACGCTCGCCGTGCTATCGTAGCCACACGGAGCAGGTTTCGTAGCGGTACAGTGACGTCAGCGGTCGCCGTAGAATCTGCTTCAAGCGGGAGCGGGCCAAAAATATAGCCCTGTCTTTGTTTCGCGTCGCTGGTCCGTGCCGTGACCTTGGAGCGTACGAGTTGATGTTTATGTGACTCGTTCAAAAATTAAATTTAATAGTAACACCACTAATTCAACACAGGCAATTATGACGTTTGCACTACTTATGATAGGAACAATTATTGCATTACGGCTGATCTGTATTTTGCGACAAAGCGCAGTACGCGTCCACTTCCAACGGGCCTCACAGGCAAGAGGATGAACTAAGCTAAAGTATATTATAAACTAGCGGACCTGACAGACGTTTTTTTTAATGATATTTTTGCAGTATAGATAAATAACCAAGATATCGACTGCAGCGCCATCTGCCGGGCTGATTTGTGAATCCAAACCATTCAAGGCGCCACCACAAACCAATTAAAAAAATCATTCAAATTAGTGACAGACACATGTGTAAGGATATTATTTTTTAGTGTAGTTATAAAGATGTTTACATACAATTATCCGACACATGAACCCTGGAAGTGCACTACAATAATAGCAAAAACACATAATAGCATAAATTTATATAATTCTCAAAATATTAAACTGTATAGGTCGGCCCGAACATAAAATAGTACGTTGTCAATTAGTTATGACGTTAATCATAATGTTATTAGTTATTCAAAATTATGTCAACATCAAAATTAAGAAAAAAAAATTCGTAACTAAAAGTCAAGACAAGTTTTATTTTAAGATCAATAATATTGTTTAGAAGCGCTCGTAGCTCCGCGGTGTTAGGTGGTCGGAAACGATTACCGAAGTACAGCAGAGTTTACAGAGGTCAGTCCTTGGATGGGTGACCGTTTGTGTGGCATTTGATAACGAGCGCTTCCGTGCTTCGGAAGGCACGTTAAGCCATTGGTCCCGGTTATCACTAAATGTGGTAGTCGTTAAGCCATGTTAGAGGCCTAATGGGCGGCTTGATAAATTCTAACAGCAGGACGCCATACACCTGCCTCCGCCAATCCGCACTGGGTCTGCGTGGTGGAGTATGACCCTCACACCTTGATATGTGAGAGGAGGCTCGTGCTCAGTAGTGGGACGTTAATGGGATGATGATGATGAATATTGTTTAGGCCTTTTTATTGACCAACTCTATAAAGTGAAAGTCAAAATCATTCATTCAAGTTTGGCTTATTAGAGCTTTTATGAAAGTTAAAACTTAAAAACTAGCGCGCCCATTTACTGCGGGTAAGGGCTTGATCGTAAAAGAACGGGCAAGAAAATCGTTAAGGTGAGTTTTCTCTCCTGCCAGTTACAAGAAAATGTACTTAATAGTAAAACAATTTATGAAGTCTACAAAAACCTGTATTCTGCAGTCGAAAGATATAAAATAAAAGTAGAAAATTACTATTTTATTAGTGAAACGAACATATATAAAGATTAGCCAAAGATCGAATGATCTGATGATGATGCTGATAATCATCAGTATCATTAGTCATCATCATCATAAATTATATAACTTTTACAACGAAAGTTACCATTACTAATAATATAAGGTACTTTATAATGGACTACTAATTATTATTTGATTTTATTAATTAAAGTTTCTATCTACACCGTAAAGAGAATGTAAAAAAAATAAACCGTAAAAATAAGGACTTTAAAGCATTGTTAGAAGAGAAATTTCTCTTAACACACATACAATTAATAATTATCAAGTGTATGTATATGCCGCACCTCCGGCAATATAATGTGAAAATTGTTATTTTGTAAAAATATGCAACGTTTTACAGTTTTCAATAAAAACTTTTTGTTTCAAAATAGATCCAACCTTCATAATCTTTGTAAAAAATGGTTGCCTGTAAAGTCGTTTTTACGGGCGAAGATTTTACGTGACAACGTCTTTTTCTCGGTAGAATATTTATTGATATGAATATAATTAAATTGCACAATAGGAACAAGGAATTCTAGTGCTGCGCGCGCGGCAGACCGATCATAGTTGAGTGGGAGAGAGACGCAAGGCATTCGCCGGGCCTCTCTCTCGTTCGGTGACTCATCGTAACGTTACCGAGCGTTACACTTTTTCATAAGTGACTCCCAGCCGCAACCTAATTTAAGACGTTGTCACGTCAAAAAACCTAACGTTTTAGTAAATTTCAAAATAATGGAACCACAGTATACAGTATTCTACATAAAATATCTCCTTCAGCATTGATAACACTGCTGTCACTTTCATCAGAATTAGACTTCGTACCGCGTTTTTCAATCTGTAAGGACTTTTCCTTAGCACTAAGAATATTGTAATTTATGATCTATTTTGAGATATTCTGACATTGACTTTTCCATCTTTGTATTACTTAAGGCTGGATGTGCTAAGTGTAGTTTAAGTTCAAAACTTGTAATCATTTTACTAAACATACAATATTATTGTAAGCAGCATTACCATTTATAATAAAATTACATTATTATTTATATTCACACATGTGTTTGATTTATACTTGTATGAATAATGTTTATCATATTATTAAAAATATCGTAATACTTTATTTGTGGTCCATGGTAAGCGTATTGTAGCCTTATTTATTTACTACACCAAAAGAATAGTACGTAACAGGAACTATGTTCTGCCAAACTGTGTTACAGCTTTTCGGAACGCCTCTGCCTAGTTCTTCGGAAAAACAGTTGTGATAATATGTAGATAGATAGATATACTCTCTATTGACCAAAAGTAACTTAAAAACTACAGATTACAATGAATATTGAAAACAATGAAAAAGGCCAATCTAGGCGGTCTAAGCTTCCAGACAACCCGACGCAAAGGAGAGAACAGAAAAGCAGTAGGCAGAGCATATAAACTTTCAAAAGAATAAACACTAAAACTATTTGTTAAATATGTATTCAGTACAACTTCCCTTGAATTTCTTCTTCATCTTAGCGTTATCCCGTTTGCTGTCCTTCGGGCCCGGGGTCCACTTTTCTGCATCTTCTCCTCCACTTCGCACGGTCGTCGGAATCCTTGGCTGAAACATTATTAATACGCATGTCATCTCCTACGACGTCAAGCCAGCCCTTCATGAGCCCGCCCAATCTACTTCGGCAGCCTGGAGGTATCATGGCCAGACATTTGTTCCCCAAGTAGTTTGCCGGATTTCGTAAAACGTGGCCGTAGGCGACATTACTGTAGATTGTCTGCGATGTCACGGACTCCCCTTGAATAATCAGTTATTATTTAGCGACAATATTAATTCGTAAAAGTCCTCTATTTGAAATGACAAATGTATTCACTAATTTGTGCTTCGATGTATTATTTATTCTTTCTTATCTATTTATAAATTTCTTCGGAATCAAGGTTGGCTCCAATTGTTCTAATTGCAATTTTTTTTTTCTGACAATTACACCAATTATTTAGTTCCAAGATAAGTATCATTAAGAACTTGTGTTATGGATACTAAACAACAGATAAACATACCTATATACTTTTTTTTTGTAAATACATACCTAATATACGTAGGAAAACACCCAGACCAGAATAAATATTCATGTTCATGCACACAAAGATTTGTCCTGTGTGGGAATCGAACCCACGACCTCTGGAGTGACGTGTAGGTATGCTAACCTCCACGCCATATTGGTCGTCGAATTCAATTCAATGTGGTATTTTGATTGCCTTCCACAGTGTAACAAAATATCTCACAGTTACAATCTGTATACTTAAAATGTTGCATTTACATTCTAGATATAGGTAGTTATAAAACCGAAAACATTTATTAGAAAAGATAAAAGAGGTGTATAGAAATCCTGCCAAGATCTGAGGAGCCCAAGCCAACCTCACCGGCAAGTGGTGCACCTGCCGAACAACAGACGAGTTTTCAACGAACACAAAAGTTCCCGAAAAGCGACAATAGGCTCGCCACCTATTACGTGGGACCAACAATATAATTTGCGAATTGTAGGCATACAATATGCCTCTGCCTACTGCCTTCGGGGAAACAGGCGTGATATAGTGTATGTAAGATACAAAATAGTCGTCTTAAAGTTAAAGTTAAAACTAATCATGGATCCAATCGGGCACAACAATATTGGGAGAGAAGGAATTATTACGTTCATACATTATCTATATATATATATATATATATATATATATATATATATATAAAAGAAAGTCGTGTTAGTTACTGCACTTATAACTCAAGAACGGCAGAACAGATTTGGATGAAAATTGGTAGGGAGGTAGCTTAGAGCCAGGAGACGGACATAGGATACTTTTTATCCCGTTCGAAAGCGTTCCCGTGTGACTTGACATGAAACGTCAGTCACTATAAAACGTGATATAACAAAAAAGAATCAGGCTTGGAATAACAAAACGCAAATGGCAGTTATGTTCTTTTCTTTCTTTTAAATTATGGCTTCATGCGTCTAGCACATTTAGCCAGTAAGTGATATATTAATAATATATAATTCATAGTAAATGAGAATGAGTGGTGATAGATAAAGATAATAAATGGTAATACCCTCCCCTAAGCCCCTTGAGTCCTCAGTAAAGATGTGGTTCTTACAAATATCAAATTGTCATCCATACGTTACATAGCTGTCATTATACGTCATTAACATAGCTGTCGGACTTCTTGGCGGGAATGTGAAGCGTCATGTCTGCAGTTTTGTTTAATTTTCTCAAATTTGTGATATTTCCAACATTAATATGTAATAACGGTGGATTATTAACCGTTAAGTGATTGTGAACGTACATGAGTATTGGTAAATGAAACAAAACAGTCCAACATCACTTTTAATTTTTTCTCAAGGAGTCCATGTGAGATCTCAGTATAGTCCCACATCTTTACTGAGGACTCAAGGGGCTTAGGGGAGGGTATCTCATTTACCATTTATCATCTTTATCATCAAACACTCTCATATACTACGAATTATCTCTTTTACTATTGATATATCACTTACTTGACACTGGCTAAATGTGCTGGACGCACGACGACATTATTTAAAAGAAAGAAATAAACTATTTCTATTAAATAAATAATTAACAATTATAATGCAATGATAGTGCCATTGCCCATTCGTATAAACAGTGAAGTGAACTATAAAACTCGGTAGGTTCTGTTGAAAATTTGAGTTTTGAAATAATTTTTTAGGTGAATTGAAGTTTAATTAATAATGCCGCGAGCAAGACGATCGAATCTTTCCCGACAAAGCCGTAATGCAAGAAGAATACTAAATACTGCAAATGAAAGGACTGAAGAAGAACAAGAAATTGCACGTGAACAGCGCCGCGATATTATGGCTCGACTTCGTGCCTCTCAATAAATAATTTTTAAAAATAATGTCGTGTATCACGAGGTACTTAAGTGAAGAGCAACCTATGTTCTAAAATACAGAAATAATAATGAATGATTAATTATTCATTCAGGTATTTAATTTTTTTGTATTTTTTCCAATAAAAAAAACACAATCTGCTTATTTATTGCCTTTAAGGCGGAACAAAGTTCGCCGGGTCAGCTAGTATATCATAAAAATAGATGTCTAACAAATAGAATAATTTTCTCAATACATTTCTTTATATCTAATATATATCACGATCTTCTCGTCTTATATAAAAAAGACATCGATTCACAGCTTAATGTTATTAGTTTGCGATCGAGTGCTAATTTCGAGATCTCACTGGAGCTAGTGTATGAGTTTTGTAACAATTACATACACATCTTGCGCATTTACCATTTGTCAGTCTTTATATGAGGCGGTTATAATATATATAATATGATAATAATTAAATATTATATTAGTTTTCTGTGCTATGAAAGTTTGGGTAGCGTTAAGAAAAATTAGAAGTGGCAATTTTGTTTTTGTGAAGTTGAAAAAAATAAATTCGTCATATCATCGAATGCTTATGTATAAGAAAAAAAACGAGGTTATTTTTATTGCAATATAATCAAGAAATATGCAACTAAAACTAAAATAATTGAAAGCAATATGTTTTATGAATATTTTAAGCGAACAATTGCATAGACATAAAAATATCAGTTTAGACAGATTGTGTCTAGGTAGGCTGTAACATAATATACAGGCGCATTATTTAAACATAAACAATTTATTTCTTTGTAGTATTTGTAATTTGGGTTCCCGCTACATATTTTAAAAAGGTTGATTTTACTAAAATTCATTTTGTTGATTTGTTAGTTTAACAAAACAATAAGTAAGATACATTTTGAAGGTTCTTTCCAACGATTCAGCCTTAAAATATTGAAATATCTAGATCGAATAAAGGTAAACTGATATATAAACATAACATTGACTTTTTAACTTTTTTTATTTACTAGCAATAACTAAGTTAAAAGAGCGCAATTTTTCAGAGACAATTACCTCTTCTATTATTTAAATAATTTAGTACATAAATACTTTAGTTGTCATTGATATAATTTTTTTTTATATGTCTATGTCTATCTGACCAGCTAACTCTTTATTTATCTCAACCTACTTGTTCAGTCTGCGGATGGATCCCGTTACTCTTGTGACGTAACAATGCTCGCGTGCCCGCGGTCAGCTGTTTGGACCACTGTTACTGAGAACTTGGCCGTTTGAGACATTTGAATTCAAAATTTTTATAGTAAAACATAGAAGTACACTTAAAATGAGAATACAAGTTTTTGTGGCTAGTTACGAACATCATCCGTTGCAATAAATGCTTACATTTAAATATAAACTATTTACATACAATAATTGGAGTGCAAAAGGTGAAAAAATATTCAATTTGTATTATCACAAATTACCAAAGTTAACATGATTTGACTCTCCCAGATTTTAATTTATTTTTGGGCCACAATAAACTAAATTAAAGTATTTCATTTAAATAATAGATAATTTATAAATATATAACTGATATGAAACAATTGATATAAGGAATTGACTTTACGAAGTTTAGGACGAGAACTCTTTAAAAACTGCAACAATTAACCCCAATTATATGTCTTAGCGATCACTATTTTTAAATCGATTAATATTATTGCATAAGTTATCTACACAACGAGAATGTAGCTTTCTGTTATTAAAAGAATTTTGAAAATCGATTTGGTAGGTTTTGAGCCTATATACAGAGTATATGGTGTACAGATATCCTACCATAATTATTGGAGCCCAAGACAACCTCCCCTACAGGTGGTGACTGCCGATGAACGGACGTTCCCGGTAAGCGGTGGTAGGTTTGCCACCTATTACGTGGGACCAACTGCACATTTGGCGAAGTGTGGGCATAAATTATGCCTCTGCTTACCCCTTCGGGGAAACAGGCGTGATTGTATGTTTGTTAAACCTATATGTATTTTGTGCATATATGCTCTCTTTAACAAAAATATGGATAGACTCATGCTACTTGGAATTTTTGGGCATAGTGTGGTTAACACAAATGTAATCCATAAACATCCATAGGTACAATCAAATTCGTTTTTCCCGTCATATCGCAAAAAAGACGAAAACCATCTCAACTTCACATATTCAGTGGTGGTCTGTCACACAAGTGTGACTTCGTACGGGCACGCGTAAAAGGTAATATTTCGGTATAAAAACGGAACTGTGATATTATTTTATTACATTTCCATTTGAATTGTCTCATAGTCGCTGTGATCTACTCAACAAACAAATAAAATGAAATTGGTACGTTTTAATTTTAAACTTTAACAAAATAATAACTACATACTTAATTGTGAGTGAATTCTACAAATACTAGCTAGTGCTGTGTGGTTATAATCTTTAAATGCAAAATTTTATAAGCCCTTAGGCATAAAAAAAAATTGATTCTAGAGTGTTCGTTTAAATTGTCGTAACTAAAAATTTGTAGTAATTCTAGTGCTTTGGGTTAAACCATAAAACGCTTTTTAAAAAGGGTTTGTCTAAAAGATCATAATAAAAAAATTGTAATAATTCTAGTACTGTGTGTTTACAATATTTAAACGCTAAAAATAATAATCCCTAAAGCATAAAAGTAGTTTAATTCAAAAGTGTCCTTCTGTAGTGTCTTAATAAATTGTAATAATTTTAGTGCTGGGTGTGGTTACTATAAACGCTAAAACTTATAAGCCCTTAGGCGTAGTTAGGCGTAATGTTAGATTTGAAAGTGTTCGTGTGTAATGTCATAATCAAAAGTGCGAGAGTGATTTGAAGTGTTACGTGAAGATTTACTAGATATTAATCTGCCTATTCATAAACGTTCATTAAGTTGAAAGTTTGTTATAAAATAACTAAATCTATAAAGTTTTAAATATAAGTAAAGAAATAATTTTCTTAATAAAAAAAAATTAACTTGCTCTAATAATTTTAATAAAGCAGTTCAAAATGAAAAATTGTGTTGAAAATTTTGAAATAGAAGCTGACTTATTTATGAGTAAAAACAAGCAGTTACAATTTTTATATAAGTATACATGTTATAATTAAGTTAAACTTTTCCGAAGCCCTTATACATTATGGTAAATTTATATAAAATTATTAGCTGACACTGTCTTTATATGCAACTGATTATTCTAAGACATTTTTTTACTGCTTCCATACTTGTAATACCACAATATGTTGACGAATTTGTTGATTATCGTAAACTTTCGTGTTTATCACATAAGTATTTACCTAATAAGGTCTATCGACAGTTATAATGATTACAAACTAATATTAACTAAACTCGATTCGTAAACTATAAAATAGTAAATTTAAAGTTATGAACAGGAGACGAACAGAAGATTTCGCTTGGCTGGGCGGCATTGAGTCTGAGTAGGGTAATCTTAAGTCGTCCACCCCACAGTCCTTAAAGCCAATACATCCTACTGGTACTAACGTATGAGCTGTAACATGGACACTCACTGTAGGGGATGATCCATAAGTATAAAGTCGCCAAGCTTGTGTCTGAGCGCGTAATGTTCGGGGTTACTCTGGCGGATAGAATTCGTAATTAAGTAATTCGCTAGAGAACTAAAGTTATCGACATATAAAAAGAATTAAAATCTTTATCCTGTTTGAAAAATTCTTCTTATCAGGTTATTTTAAACATGCATTCTTCTTGTCCAATATTATCATACCCGTAAATCAACCCACACATTATTTTACATATTTTAAGTTACTGCTTCTTTATTAAACAGTGTAGCAGTACATATATAACCGTTAATTTGCACTTTGTATTTACTTTATATTAATAACTAATGTTGCTATTATTGTTATTATTATTATATCTATATACATGGAATTTTTGCATGTCCCTTGGGACAAAACATGCTGATCCAGCTATTTTAACTAAACACCATTTGTATGTGACTACCATGTCTTAAAGAAAATAAATGATTTGATTTGATTTGATTTGTAAATGCACAACATTTTTTTGGAACAAAACAAGCAATAATGTTAAAGTGAAAGCGATCTTGATAGAAATATTTGTCAGTTACATGAGAAAGGGTCTTTCAACTTCTAATATTCAAGTGCGATGTGAATTGGCGTGAAATTTCTACCCATAATGTTTGTCTTAATGGGCGTGATAAATGGAGTATTACTGTTAGAACTGTTGCATAATAAGAATTTTAGGAAGTAAAACATATCAAAGCGCTTAAAGCTTCATTGAGAATAAGAAACGGTCTGAGAAACGATCTTTGAAGTTCAGCAGAGAACGAAGAGGTCAGTCCTGGACTAGTAAGACTAAGCGATAAGTAGTCATACTGACTGATATTCTAAAGGAAATATACAGTATCACTTCAATATAGGTAACTTAACTGATGTTAACTGTTTTGAATTAACGACAGATGCAAAAGGCAACTTGTTTAACCTTTCGGATAAAAACATAATAATTAAAAGAATAATAATAACATCATCATCATCTCAGCCGATTAACGTCCCACTACTGAGCACGAGCCTCCTCTCACATACCAAGGTGCGAGGGTATTGGGTCAAACTCCACCACGCTGACCCAGTGCGGATTGGCGGAGGCAGGTGTATGGCGTCCAGCTGTTAGAATTTTTCAAGCCTCCCATTTAGGCCTCTAACATGGCTTAACGACTACCACATTTAGTGATAACCGGGACCAACGGCTTAATGTGCCTTCCGAAGCACGGAAGCGCTCGATATCAAATGCCACACAAACGGCCACCCATTCAAGGACTGACCTCTGTATACTCTGCTTTACTTCTGTGATCGTTTCCGACCACCGAGCAGCGCTTCGTAATAATAATAACATACGGACGGTAAATAAAAAAAAACGAAAAGTGTTTTATAGTATCATTTAATTAAAAAAAATAGACAGCGGTCAGTAAGATGCGATGTGACGGTAGAACAAAGCCCTTTCACCTATAAAGATCAGGGATCTACTGCCACCAATAAAACTAACTTGTATTTATAGATAATGACAAAGAACACATTATCTTTTCAGCTTACCCCATTCGCCGCAATCATCGCTGCTGCCTCGGCTGGTCAAATCTTCAACAACCCAGTAGAAAGCTATGCACATTCAGCGGAAATCTACCAATCAGGGTTGGAGCAGCAACAGAGGGGACTATATTCCGTCCAACCACACACGTTTCCCGGGCAAGAATACAACCAACACCAACCAATCGTAGCTCAGGGTTATGGAAACCACCCACAGCCGTTTGCTATGCATCAGCAAGCTTATCAACCACAGTATGAAAGTCAGGCTTATGCAGGTCACGCCCAGTTTACCGGCCAAGAACATTCTGGACAGGATCTGAACTATCAGAAACCTTCAGGAGAGAAGTCGGCACGAATCTTACATTATAATATGGAGCACGATGGTCATAACTACCAGTATTCTTATGAGACTGAAAATGGTAAGTGTATTTGCAATGTTCTTCTCCAATAACTTGTTTTCGACCAATACGTCTTCTCATAAGCCAAAATCGGATCACACTTTACTTCGTCTGCTCGCTTAAAACAATAGCGTATGCTAATATCACGCCACATTTTATTTAACTATACAAAATACTTTCACTTTTGAAAGGAGGTATCTTATTTCAACTACGATCTAGCCTATCTGAAGACTAATTAGTAACTTTGTTTTATCATAAACTACCACATATTTTAAAAATAAGAATTTGTCCAATAACACTATTCTTTTTGTTTCTATGAAGGCGAATACACTTTAGTAATGTGTTCATAGTCACAGTATTATACTTCGTTGACACTACACTAAACTAACTCAAAATCAAAAACTTAAACATCACTTTTGAGCAACTTAAATACAGGACGAATGTTATGCTACCTATCTAAAGTGCTAGCAAGCTGACTACTCATAATATATATCTTATTCCGCCAAATAACTATATGCAGTTTGACCCATAATTTTTAATTTGGATGTGTCAAAAGATGCTCGATCCTAGCAGTTAAGAAGATTCTCGAAAATCCTGTCTTCTATTCAAATAAGAAACAGAAGTCCTTCAAAAATATTTTAATTCCAGGAATCAAAGCCCAAGAACAAGGACAAACTACTCACGGAACCCAGGCTTCGGGAGGATACTCATACACCGGAGACGACGGCCAGGTCTACACGGTGACCTACACAGCTGATGAAAACGGTTTCAGAGCTCAGGGTGCCCATTTGCCAACCCCCCCACCAATCCCAGAAGCCATTGCTAAGTCTCTGGAGCAAAACGCTAAGGATGAAGCTAGCGGTCTTTATGACGACGGTATGTGTGTTTAATTACTGCCTCCTAATAAGGAATCCACCCTTTTTTTAATGGAAAATCATCAAATGACATTCTCCCGCTGTGGGTGGAGCGGGAGAGTGTCAGACTTTAACTGACTAAGAACCATGTCTATGTTCTGGGCTGCGGTAACCCTTTCGAACAGTCCCGCAACCCCAGCAGACTTGATCCCCTCCCTGGGGACACTCCAGTGTGCTGATATCTCAAGGAATTAAACCTTCTATCACGTTATAGTAATCATAGCCAGGGTTAAACACTTTTGTGCTTTTGTTCGAACGTGCTATCCGATGTATAATCATACACATCCAGTCACCTCTCCAACTGACTTCTGTAAATTTCCGGCTACCCAGTTCCGCAGACAATAAATTTAATGCAGCAAATACATTCCTTTTCAGGTCAATACAAGCCGCAACCTACAGCATCAGGACAGGAATATCAGAACCTAGAATCATCATACCAACAAGAGAACAATTACCATCAAAGTGGAGGATCTTTACACCAAGCTCCCATTTCGATTCCTGAGTATCGTCATCATTAAATCATCTACCTGTTAAACAGCGTCTTTACTGATTTTAAAATGTTGAGTATTATCGTCGATTCAAATATAAAAAAAAATAATTAGTGCTAATAGGTACTAAGTCATAATAATAAAATTCCTTAATATAAAAGACTTAAAAATGCTATGCGTTATTTACAAAAATTATTAAAAATATAATTAAAATAATATTTATTCTCTGTGAGCTGCGTTAATCGATATTGAAAAGAAATCATACTTATTGTGACCACTTTCCAAGGGCCGGTGGGCCGCAAGGTAGAGTGCCACCTAGTGGTATAAAAAAATACACTTACTTAATAAGATTGAAAGGTAAAGCATTCGTAAAGGACAAGAAACTAGTAAAGTGTGTCCAGTTAAAATACTAAATTAAAACTGTAAATATACCTACAAGGATTTTAAATTTTAGCAAATATGTAGTACGTTTATTTAATACCTCCAAGTATTGAGCATGGAATATTTTCTAATCAATAAAATTATAACTGTAAAATATATTGAATTATAGTCTTGTGATTGATATAATAATAATAACTAAATTCGTTTGTTTGACATCAAAGGTCCAACTGTTAGTAATGTACACAACTTAGGGGCTATCCATAAATTACGTAACACGTTAAGGGTTGACAAAGTGTGACAAGGGGATGGGAGGGACCCTACATTTTGTGACGTCACATTTCAAACATTAGATCATATAAAATTTTTGGTACTGCTTTTTTGACGTAATTATTTCTTGCTGTATAATTGCAAAATATGTGACAGGAGGAGGGAGTCTCACAGTGTGACCAGATGTGACAAGGACGGGGACATGTCTAACAATTACTAAGTCTGTGTCTTGATTTGTGGATGCCCCCTAATAACTAGTGTTAGTAATTATAATAATAATAAGAACTAAAACTCTATCAAAATTAAAACCTTTTGGTACACGAATACAGACACAAAGTGCCTTATCATTCGTGCATCAAACTTATTTACTTACATGTTCAGGATTCTGTGGGGACTAGATCTCGTTCTACATTGGAGTGAGCCTGTCTTTCTGTGGATTATCGTGCATCAATATCATCAATATATTTGAAAGTGTTTGAATAAGCGTAGTTCAAAAAACTTATAAGCAACTAATATTAATGAATGCCAAAAATGTCTTCTAAATTTAATTAACTGTTTTTTGTGACTTTTTCTGGTCATATTTAATAACAGAGCCTCGTACCTGATATTTTGTAGTTAATTATTATAACGTAAAGAAAAATGTTGTTGTACATTTTTGCTTACAATATTTAATGATACACTATTTAATGATATTTTATATAAAAATCTAATAAAAATTTTATACCAAAAAAAAATTGTTAAAGTTGTGTTTTTAATAAAATAAAAACACATATGAATAAATAATCAAATTGTTATTAATTGTTAAGTTTCATGTTATAATACCTACCTATTGTTATTAAAATAAATGCATAAATTGTTTCTTTTTCTTTTTATTTACTTGACTTCACTTACCCCTGATATAATGTTGTCTTAAAACTTAAATGATACTTATATTGGAACTAAGCAGTTGGTGTGATTGTAAAAGATTTTTTTATAAATCTAAAAAGTTAATTCATTATAAAAGATGGTCGTCCGTAGCCTATCCTAGGTGTTCGACCCAAGAATCAGATGGCACCGAGTTCAAATCTTGCCTATAGGCTAATAACGCAAGCTTACTACGATGTCGTTAACGGGACAAAGTGAATTTAACATTCTTGATAATCTTGTTGAAAAGATTTCAAGGTTTCGCTTTGGATTTGGGGTCTTTTATTCCTAAGAAAAAGCTTTAATTCTGCTACTTTTTATGCTCTAATTATAATAAATAATTATCTATACTAATATTATAAAGAAGAAAGATTTGTTTGTTTGTTTGTTTGTTTGTTTGTAATGAATAGGCTCCGAAACTACTGGACCGATTTCAAAAATTCTTTCACCTTTGGAAAGCTACATTATCCCCGAGTAACATAGGCTATATTATATTTTAAAAAAAATTAGGGATCCTTACTAAAAATCCAATAATGCAACCCAAGGTGTAAAAAAATGACCTGAAAAATTCCTTACATAGCGTGCGCAGCGAAAACTATTGATGATAGAACCAAATTATGTACTACGACTTTGCAGTACTCATCATTATCTACAAAAAGTGTCGCGACAGCATATGTCTAAATATTATAGTTACGTCACAGTAAGCGGTTTTTTATTCTAAAAATTTAATTTATATGCCGCCGCTTGAAAAGGCTCTATATTTGTACCTTGGTATTAATCCTTATCAAAAAAAATTACTTTGTAATCAAGATGGCTTCAATACCTTTTTATAACTTTTTGAATTATTCAATTCGGACTTTTCATTAGGAAGATATCGCGAGTTTAAAAATGCAAGTATTAGAAAAAAGTCGCGTGGTGCCGCTCACTGCGCTCAGCTAGCCAGCATGCGATGTAGGCTCCATGTAAGCGTCACTGGGGTGGTACGGGGGGGGGGAGTCAATGTAATCTACACTAATATTATAAAGAGGAAAGATTTGTATTTTTGTATGTAACGAATAAACTAAAAAATTACTGGACCGATATTAATAATTCTTTTTTCAATAGAAAGCTACATGATCACTGAGTAACATAGGCTATATTATAATTTCGAAAAAAATAGGGTTCCGTAAAATATTTGGGTTTTTCGGACACAAAGTGTAAAAATCAACCAGAACAGTTGATAACAGTTGAACAGATAGAACCACAAAATATATGAATGAATTAAAGATCTTATACCACCTACTAAAAAGTCCGCGACACACTATACCTATATATGGCGAGTGAGGCACAACAACCCTTTTTTTTATTTAAAAATCTTGATTTTTTATTGTACTATATTTATACGCATTTATTTTACTTATGCTATTAATCCCTATCAAAATTAATTATATCATCACTAAGTGCAGTTTATGTAGATAATATTTGGTCTTGGAATGATCAAAATTGGACGTTTGTTTTTGAAGTTATGGCGAACTTAAATTATTACGCTTTCTGCTGCACAGCGCCCTATCACGGGTCGGGGCTCCCGACCATCAGTTTATTTTGTCACCTAAAAATAATTTAATGTCAAATGTTGTTTATGCGGAATATTTACAATAATCGCTTTAGTTATCTATCCCAAAACAACAGGTTGCTCTCCGGGACTGCCGGTAAGAGTAAAAACTAAGTATTAATTAGATTTAAATATTTTCATCATTAACAACTTCAACATCCACATAAAGACAATCTATGCAGCCTGCGGATAATGACTGCGTCGTCGATGTTAGTGTCCGTGTCTGTGAATTGATCTGGAAATCATTTTGCTGACCGTGTCTTTTCTGGGTAGGCATTTTACAGCGGTAGCCGACATCCACGCGGGCGGAGCCGCGGGCGACTGCTAGTTTAATATACTTATCTTCAATAGTTCTAGCGATTTACTCACATCTAAGTTCCTCAAAGTCGGCAAAAGTTATTAAAGTTTTACTCGTAGGCTTAAAAGTTCTGACAAAAAATATACGAATAAAGACCTATACATATAATACGTATAGAATAATGTCAGAACGAAGTTGCGTGTTTTATAATATTAGGAAAGTTTAGTCATCTTTGATTAGGGTTCCAGCTAACTACTACTGCTAGTACTAAGTACTAAGTTGCGTGTAATATTAAGAAAGTTTAGTAATTTTTGATTAGGGTTTAGTTTGGATAAGGCCCTAGTTGACTCAGTAGTGTCCAATGCGTTGGATAGATACGATCTAACGCAAAAAAGATTTTTTTTAAATACACGGTTTATAAATATATTTTTTGAATTTATTAGTTGACAATAAAACATAAAAGAAGAGTAAAGGGAATGATTGTATTTTATTCAAAAACTTACCGGCCAGTTTAAAACATTAATTTCTCATTTTACATATTCATTTATTTAAAATGTAACGTGTTTGGGGACAGAACCTTGTCGAAACGCGTACCATATTTGTTAAACACTATACCTACTGACAATCTGGGTTCTATTTTCAGGCAGAATAAAAAATTTTTTCATATAAAATGTCTAAAAAATACTTTTATTTCAAAAAAAATACTAATGTTTATTCTAGTGTGAGATTTTACTCGCAGTCAAACCTATAAATAGTTTTGCAAGACAATTTTTATTATTAGTAATGCATCTACGTAATAAATAAATACGAATAATAATAGCCTAACTATTATACTTTACTTTATTCTATACTTTACAAAAAACTTTAAAATGTAGTACTTAGTTTTGCAGGCCAGTGCAGTAGAATCGGCTACCTGGTTTGCTGCACTTTGACCCAGTAACATTTCACCCACTTTTAAAGTCCGCCGCAAGCCATGAGTTGAGTAATTGAACTGGAAATAGATTTTTATCTCAACAACTATTGCTAATTAACAAGTCTTAATAAATTGCTTAAGCTCAACAAGCAATAAGTAATATCTAATCATAAATATGTTAATTTATTGGCCACTTTCAATATGTTTCAAGTGTGAAATTTAAACATTATTATTTACATTAATTATAAACTGGTCTTATAAAACGGTTTGATATTATTCATAGAGGTTACTCATCAGTTGAGCGTGCTTATATTAAGTTAGAATGGAGTTCAAGCACATAAGCTAGTAATGTCATTATCTAGTTACTTTAAAATATATGTCATAGACTAAAGAACTTTCAGTGAACGTGCTGGTCTTCGAAACCATCCTCATACTGTGCAGAATATCAGCACTCGAACCAAGAAATTTGGGAGGTCGTTTCTGAGCAAGACCACTAAGCTCTGGAATTCGCTGCCGGCTCATGTGTTTCCTGTTTCCTATGATCCCGGGTCTTTTAAACGGGGCGTGAAACGGCATTTTAGCAGGCCGTCATTAGTGGATGCGCTTTATAGCGTGCTTATTTCACGTTATAAAGCGCTTTCATTTTCTTATTGGACTGCATCGACTGCTTATCATCAGGCAGGATGTAGTAATTATGACGTGTCACATTAAAAAAAAAAATTGTATAAAAAAACACTGACACACAAAACACAAAGAAACACTGAAAACACAAAGAACTGGCCCGCACTCGGCGCACCAGGGATGCGCTTCGTTTCCTCATTGAATCATATAAATAAATACTTGTAAAAATTTGTATAAAAATAATTCAACATAAATAATATTTATTCATCGAAAAGTTTATGCACTAGATTTTACGTCTCTATTACATTGATTTTATGACAATTTTATGTTGAATATCATTACCTTTTTTTATGGAATAAACTAACACATACAATAAAGAGCTTATTCAATGTGTACAGATGTAAATACATATATTCATCTCATCAAGCTTAATAAAGAAAGACGAACAGTTAAGACATAATACAACTTACACAAGTACCAATCCACTGACTCAGAGTGGAGCATACCTTTCAATACAGATCTTCAAGGACATCTTATGAATTATTATAATCGGAAAGGATTCATCGCATTCCGATACTGTAGAGAAGCGTATTAGTCACAACAGTTACTGTCAAAACCTAGGTCATTCACTAGGAGGCTGAGAGGTCAACGCCTACAAAGTTATCTGAACTATTCTTTTTCTTGAACTATTAGGGTGTTGCTACACATTTTCGATTCAGGGGACCCCGCCTCCGCTCCTTGCGCTTGACTTTTTAGTTCATGGGTTCGATTCCTACACTGGACAGATTTATTCGTCAGCAGTGTGTACCAACTCAATTTGTTGACTTTTCATATAGGATCTTGGATTGAGTGTTCTCTTTGTGTTATAACAATGTTTAAAATACCTATAAATTCATCAAGAGATAACTATCAAGTTATTATTGAGACAAACCCCTTACATTACCTTAAATCAGTATCATATAACTATTAACTGTAATGTAACGTTCCCTTAGAACCCGAAACTAAAGAAATATAATAGTCGACGAAGAGAAATGCTACCGGATGACGGGCAGCAGCGTCATTCTGCGTACTGGCTTGAACTGCGATCACCAACCCGCCTGCCCAGTATAATAAATATTATCTTACAATCACACCAATTATTTAGTTTCAAGATATGTATTACTAAGAAATTGTGTTATGGATACTAAAGTACGGCTAAACATACTTAAATATTTTTTTTTTTGTAAATACATACTTAATATACATAACGAGGGTTCCGTGCTCAAACCCAAAGTGACAACATCAGATACATAATTTCTGCCGCTTTTTCTTGTGATATTATCAAATAAGTCGATTTCAGAAAAGAAGACTGAAAACTGAGGACTTCATAATCAAATAAGTAAACCTTTTAAGTTTCATTTTTTTAATTAACCGATAAATTCTTTTAAGTAGTGTTTTAAGCCCAAAAACGCAAATTTTGTCACTTATCGGGTTAGAGCACGGAACCCGATAAGAGTTTTCCTATTGCATGAACATGAATATTTGTTCTAATATAATTGTTCCCGGTATGTGGCAATAGGCTCGGCGATTCTTATGTGAGACCACAAATATAATATGCCTATACACGTACAATCACGCCTGCTACCCCTTCGGGGAAACAGGCGTGGTTGTACCTACGTGTATGTATAAAATTAAATGTGAACTAAGTCTATGGTGCGGGTCAACATACCAGCCTTATAAACTCCACTGCAGAACATTGGCCTCCCCAGTGGGATACATTGTATGGGGAATATTTGCTCAAAATCACCACACCTGGGCAAGCGGGTTGGTGATCGCAGTTTAAGCCAGTACGCAGCATGACGCTGCTGCCCATCATCCGGTAGAATTTCTCTTTGTTGACTCTTACGACTTTCCGTGAGATGAGAGGGAGTGTATTTACTCTAGGCCGATACCACACGGCAATTGTGTGGGTGAAAGGTATTAACTAACTACTAATGTTATAAATAAACTTCTCAGCCGATATTTCATCAAATTAAACATATAAAGTGGCGTAACGGTTCATTAAGTCAGTACTAACCATTAAATTTAATAAGTATGGTATCATCATTTATATCGCAAAATACGCCTTTTGTCTATGTTTTTTAGATTTAATAATGAATGATGGCGATTATGACATATTAGATTATACATATTTAATTTTATTGTGTAATAATTGTAGCTAAGAACTTCTATAATAAAAAAAATAATTTACTTTCGTCGGAGTCAGTGCCGACTTTTATGTAGAATATTTGTAATTATGTAATCAGCCGAATGACAATTTATTAATCAGAGTAAACATTTAAAAAAATCAAAGACCAGAAAAATGTTTGACATAAGTCCATTATAACATTAATTATTCTTTTCGCACTGCTACAGTACAAATACTATTATTAAATTGTGTTATTATTATTTATTTACCAACAAAATTCTTTCTATCTTCGATTATAATCACAAATTTAAAGATTGTTGTGTATGCTTTTTATGGTTTGTTTGTATGTAATATTATTGCATATATTAAAAATATATAGCTATTGAAATTGCTTGCATGCATTGAAAAATAAACAAAGTGAGGTACAACTGTTTGTGACCACTTCAATAAAGTGGTTGAAACTAGATGTCACTGTACGTATTTAAATCGCGCAAGCGTTTAGAGTCATCGAAACATATAAGTCTTCATACAATGTTTAGTTTCGAAGTTCATCAATAGATGACAGTGTATGTACATTACATCGCGCAAGCATATGTATTTTACCATAATATAAGGTATTCTTTCAAATATATTAAATTCTCTCTTCAGATCAAGTTACGTTGTTGTGGTTTTATTTAATTCCTTATAACAGTAGCTACTATAGAACACATTTAGTTCAGAGTAGACATGCGCAAAACAGTACTCCGTGAAGTACTGCCATATGACATGACATTTCGTACCGCGTAATATGGCATTAGAACAGTACACAGTACTCTAAACATGGCTTACCTGATATAGATGCCGCGTTATGTCATCAGAGCCTGCTATTACTTATGTCATGTCATGTGTTATTGTACTGAATGTTCGGGTGTAATGCAATAGATAGCGTTATTATTATTTTATTATTTATTACACATATTTACACAATAATAAGAGTTTTTATAATTAAGTACACAAATATTTTTTTTTATTTATGTTTTTTTCGTCTTTTTACAGCATGTGATTATTATATTTTTTTGTGTTATAAATATGAGTTTCGTTTAGACGCCATACTTATTAGATAATACCTTACTTACCATACTTAACAAATACCAGTTTACCAAAATAAATTTATTTACTCTTGCAATATTCAACATAAACACAAACACTTCCCAAGTAATTATTTCTCCATCGTAAAAAAATGTTGACAGCGTTAAATTGAATGGAATATACAAGTACCTAAACCTAAATTTTCACTACGAGAAATCACACAACTCTTTATTAAAATTACCATTTATAAAATACAAGAAACCATAAATACACGTGAATAACTTATTAATTTACTCATCATTAAAGACAGTTCGATATAATAAGACAACGTATTTATTTATTGAACTTCAAATCAAAAAGACATGTAGGAACTGTTTTCAAACAAAACTATGAATGAATTCAAATAGATGAAAGAAAGCGCGCGAATGTTACGATATTAACAACGTACGGGATAAGTGTCAAATAAATTTAAGCCTTATGTTAACTAAATAGCGTTTAACGCAGTACCGACGTGACCGTCATAGGCAGATATTCTGTCTCTGTCGTCACAGAGCAGTACCCGAATCGTGTCGGCAGGCATCGAGCGAGCGGCCTATGGCGTCATGTCATGTTTAGTGTCCTGTGCCATACAAAATTTGGCCGGGTAATGCGTACTGAAACAGTACGCGGCCGTGCTATATTACGCGTACTGCATTACTCGCAGTACTTACACATCTCTAGTTCAGAGTCAATCAACAACTTACTAACAAAGCAAATGCTTGGCGGGAAAGTGAATCGTTATGTCGCCAGTTTTATTTTATTTTCCAGTATTGGTGATGTTAGAACATCATTGTCTCATAACAGTGGTTAATAACCCTTAAGAGTTCTCAAACGTACACGAGTGTTGATAAACGAAAAAAAACAGTGCAACATCACTTCAAATTCTCTCAAGAAGTTGATGTGAGATCTCAGTATAGTCCCACATTTTTACTTAGGACTCAAGGGGTTTAGGGAGAAGGCATCGCATTAATCATCTTAACCACCAGTTATCCTCATTTAATATGAGTTATATAAAAGCAATATATCTTTAACTTGACATTGGCTAAATTTGCTAAGAGAACAAAGCCATTATTTAAAAAACAAAAAAAATTGTTTTTGGCGCCAACGGAAAAAAAGACTCATCGCAGCAGTATGTTATTTTTTGAAACTAGTGAAAATTCGAGTTGTTATGTGTAACTATAGTGAATTTATAAACAAAACTCCATGGAACCTCTAGTAAAATCATTTGAAGTCCACTGCTCAACATAGGCCTCCCTAAAAGATTGAGCGATCCTGAGTTGCCTGCATCCATCGGCCTCCCGCCGCCTTGACCAGATCATCGGTACATCGCGTAGTTTGCCGTTTCGCGGTCGCCATTGAAGAACCTTAACGCCCCATCGGTCTCGGTTCTTCGAACTATGCGCTGCGCTATGTTGTGGCAAATAATTTTAATTATCACCTTACTTGTCACTGGCCACTTCGAGTCCATAATAAAAGAAAAATAAACAAAGCAATTTTTTTTTATTTCCTAATCCTCACCAGTAAGGTGTTGCAAGTGCGAAAAACTTTAAAATTAAATTTGCTCGTCATATTATAATTCACCACCAAATCAATTACATGTTCTTACATTTCGTGGTCACAAAAATGATCATTGCAAAATATGATCACTTACTGAGTCGGAATAAAACTAGCCTAATGCTATAATCATCATTAATCATGATGTACGGTGGCGCAGTGTACACAATTAATAAGAAAGGTCAAATGCTTCAAATATAAGTCCTAATTTCCTACGTAATAAGGTTTACCACTTCTAGAAAATTCTAAATTTATTTGACATTTTACTTGTAATTTGTATTGAAACTCAATTGATAAATTTATTTGACGATCTATATTACGTGACGTTTTAATGCGTTAAGCTATATGTCAGGTTGTGAGTTCGATTCCCTCACAAAACAAACATTAGCATGTATGAAAATGATTATTTTGGTCTGAGGGTTTTCTATATAGGTATGTAGGTGTATATATATGCATATACGAAAAAAGTTTTAAAGTGTACAAATTTAAATGTCTTTAAATTTTTAATGTATTAAAGCCAAAACAATTTTGCTGGACAGAATAAAATGAAATTGAAATAAAAGCATACATAATTAATATTCAAAATGTATTTCATCATGCCAAAAGATATACAAAATAAAAGTTTACTTTATTGTCTTCAAGATCAACAGGAAAAAATAAATTAAATTAAATTGCACAATATGCAAATTGTTTCTTTTTTAACAGCAATGAATAACTATAAATATATAATTTATAAATTCGTATAAAATAATAAATAAATAAATATAATCAAAAATAAGAAAAAAATGATGTATAAATAATATTCAAACCAGGATTATCCGCCACGCCCAGTGCAGACTAGAAAGGTATGTGTCTTATAATATTTTACGACGCGCAATATCACCATACCATATATCCCAGCATTATCCCGGTCGCCCTAGACTTAAAATTAGGGCCCAGGATCTGCTCACTGGTTAACCATATTTTTCTGAATGTTCATGACAGCCAACGAGTTATCGAAGGCACGCAGCGAGCAATTTGAAAGCTATGGGTCTCGCCACTGGGGCCAATTGAACATCTTATATGGCATAATAACCAGAACAAATATTGACCATGACCAACGGCTGAACAAAGCGCGGAATTACATGATATCAAATGGGGATCCTGCCGTTTTGCCAAAACTATTTTGACAAAAATTTATAATCCAAACAAATTTTAGCAAACTTTTTTTACACCAAAGCAACGTTGCGAATTATTTTAGTACGCAAATTTTCATTTTGGTAAAATTTTTACTCGGCAGTATATTACTACGGATAATGACATTATGGCATTAGGTTTTTTAACAAGTAATTTATTACGGCAAACAAACTTTAGACAAATAACATTTAATCAAATGATTTGTTTGGACATAAAGTTTTACGTTTATTATTTTAAATAATCACAAACTAAGATATTAATACTAAATATATACTAAAAATAAAATAGTATAAGGAATGTTTGTTTAATATGTGTTCATAATTTTAAATTAACGTGATGATGATGAGTGAGGCTTAGATACATATTGGTTAGGTTAGGTTAGAACAGTGACCACAAAGCGCGCGAGTCGAGCGAGCGAAGCGAGCGTGCCGCGGTAGCGGCCGGCGAAGCGGCAGAAAATACTACTGTTGATTTATGTATGGCCAATATTTGTAGATTAGTATTAATAGTAAAGATGCAAATAGAAATGGTTATTTGAAAAGTTTCGAGACGAATTATTTAGCTTATTTTATTTTGCGTAAAATATGTAATACTAACTGAGTTATTGTCGAAACGTTCAATTGGAAAGCATTACGTTTACGATACAATTATTTGTGAAGAGTTTATTTGCCAAGTAATAATTTGGCAAATGAAATTTTACAAAACAATATTTGGGAAGTGATAATTTGTCAATTTTCTTTTGGTGTAACTAGGGATACCCTATCAAATGTCACACAAACGGTCGCTTATCCGAGGACTGACTTCAGTAAACTCTGCTTAATTTAGTGATCGTAAGTAAGACGTAGTCATAATTTTGAATAGTAGGTAATAATAATAAATAAAAATAATAAATATTTCAAACACTTACACCAATTATTTAGTTCCAAGATAAGAACGTGTGTTATGGATACTAAATAACTATTTATTTTTGTAAATACATACTTAATATACATAGAAAAACACCCAGACCAGAACAAATATTCATATTTAAACACACAAATATTTGTCCTGTGTGGGAATCGAACCCACGACCTCAGGAGTGGAATGCGGGTATACTCGCCACCACGCCATATTAGTCGTCGGTAAAATCAGGTAAAATAAAGTTTTTGGACTTTCATTGGAGCCTTCATTTTTTTGGACTGCATCGACTACTTGCAGTAGGTCTGTGACGAGTCACATAAAAAAACTGATTACATGACATTTCACCTATGCATCACAAATAAATAATTGATTTGATTTGATTACTTCCGACCGTTCTGTAGTTATGAACTTTTGAACTATCATAGAGCATAAAACATTTACAACGCGGGAAAAGGTCAAATTCTTTTGTTTTTATTGCAAAAAGGTTATAATATTCTCGCGAAGGTCAAGGGAGAGCTTCAGACTTTAAAGGTTAGGTTCAGTACATATTTATTATTAAGATTTATAGGAGAACGTTATTATTATTTTAGTATTGTCAAAGTGGATTGCAGATATAATTCAAGCTTTGTGGTTTTGCTGAAGTGACATGGTCTGACGTCTGTTAAAGGTCGTGGGTTCGATTTTAATATGAGACAAATATTGTGTTTTACATCTTTATGTGCGTATGGGTATTTGGATTGTTCGAATATTGTTTTTAACCAATTTTTTCATTGTTTTACAAAACACGGCGAGTTTTTTGCGCAATTCTGTCTATTCAACTTTATAATACTTATTATTTTTCGGATGGAATTTTTTTTTAAATGACTTCCCGTGGTGGATGACTGTGTGTCAAACTTTTACTGACTAAATAAGTGTGAATGAAGATAAGAGTGTGTGCGATCGTTGCAAGTGATCTCTGCCTGGGGTAGGCAGAGATCATACAGGAAAGAGGCGTGATATTATCTATGTAGCTGTATATGTAACTGTCCATGTTCCTTCTTAAAGCCTGCTATGTCCCGGGGCCCCAATTACCCTTTCGAACAGTCCCGTAACACTCAACTACATTCCAATTATTTGAATTGTTAAAGCGGTTTCCTTTCGAAGACCCGTAACACTCAACTACATTCCAATTATTTGAATTGTTAAAGCGGTTTCCTTTCGAACAGTCCTGTAACACTCAACTACATCCAAAATTTTAAAACGGTTCCTTTTTTAATATTGTTGAATGCGGCTTTAAGTGCATTCTGAAGCACGAAAGCGGTCGATATTACATTTGTTATATCTTTATATAGATCGGACAGTTACAAATCGAAGAACTGGGCTGTGTAAAGGCAAATTTATTCGGGTGGTCGCTTTTGACCAGGTACGCTCGCAGAGGTAAGAGTGCTTGTAAAATGTGTTCAGACCATATACTATTTAGATGATTGTATGTATTTATGTGTCAATGAATATTTTTATTATTATTTTATCATTTCATCAAGCGAAGAGACGAACAATGTCTATTTATCATCTCAACCCATTAATGTAGTACGCTCTCAAAATAATTTCTAAAACTTTTTTTGAGCCAACCTTACCTGCAAGTGGTGCACCGGCCGGTCAACGGACGAGACCTCTTGCGAACGTAACAGATCCCAGTAAGCGGCTCGCCACCTATTACGTGGGATCAACATTGTAACTGACGAAGTGTGGGCGTAAAAAATGGCTTTGCCTACCCTGTCGGTGAAACAGGCGTGAATGTATGTAATATTACGAGGAGAATAGGTTTGCATTTTTAGGCGTTTGTAATGAATAAATGTATAAGCCACTGGATCGATTAAAATAATGCTTAAATCGTTACAATGCTAATCCGTCCTAAAGTACCAAATACTGTATTTATTACCAAAAATTATAAAGAAGTATTTAACTGAAGAGAGAGCGTGCCATTAGTAATAGTATAAAAAAACTTGGAGACAAACTCGCGTAAGGCTAGCTCGTAACTAGCTGTTATAAATAAGAAATAAATATTATCTGACAATCACACCAATTATTTAGTTCCAAGATTAGTATCATTAAGAACATGTGTTATGGATACTAAAGAACGGATAAACATTCATAAATACTTTCTTGTTTTTTTATAAACACATACTTAATATACATAGGAAAACGCCCAGACCAGACCAAATATTCATCATTCATGCACACAAAAATTTGTCCTGCATGGGAATCGAACCCACGACCTTAGGAGCCGAGAGCGGATATTCTCGCCACTACGCCATATCGGTCGTCAAACTGCTGTAGCTGTAAAACGTAATCTTTTAACTATCAAATATCTACCACATTTAATAGAACGGACATTTCATTAAACGTCAATCAAAGCAGATTCTGAATTGACCTAAAGCGCAATGTCGCCCAAATTGCGTTATATAAAAATATCTAGCAGCGATGATCTTTAGATATGTTGAGAAACTAACTATGGCTTGCGTCTTCGTACGCGTAGAATGATGAGTAGACGTGAAAGTGTTTCGAAATTAAACTTTCAAGTCACACAATTGAGTATTCATTGTGTCCTGTCTTTGGAACCTATTTATATCATTTTTTTTCTTTAAGGACCGTTCATAGGTCACGCGTAACATTCATTTGAATTGACTTTTTTACCTGCTATGAAATTGTTTTATTCGCAATATTTCTACACGCTCATGTCAAAAAACATAATTATAATATACGGCGCTTAAGTTGAACAATGAGCTTTGATCGGGGCTCCTACCACAATCAGTTTGAGTCAAAATCAGGAATGAGGAGAGACGTAGAGGAACTATTGTCACCGAATAGATAACCGGCTGCCTACGACCGGTCATATGGGAAGCTTATGGGACAGGCCATGTTCAGCAGTTGCCTGGGATAACAGGCGTGAATGTATGTATCATACATTCACGCCTGTTTTCCCGAAGGGGTTGGTATAGGCATATGATACACACACATTTCATCTAGTTAGTTAGCCATGTAATAGGTGGCGCGCCTATTGCCGTTTACCGGCTGTAATGTTCGCCAGAGATTAATAATATTAGTACATAACCAACTTACAGTAACCTCAAATTTTATTATTTGGCTAATAAATCGTCACAAATTAAAATGATGCCAAAAAATAATTCTTCTAAGTGAACAATATGAGAAGTGGACATAATCATACACAGAATAAAACTTATTTTAATATGCAAATGAGAACTTTGGGATACTTAATTTCAATGTGTGCGATTCTATAATAAAATCCCAAGCAACATATACAATTAAGCCTACATAAATTTAAATTAACAATAAAACACAAGCTGTCTTCAGAGGGATACTATTCTATCAAAGACTATATGGCTGATAAAAATGCTTGGGATTAAACTGCCGTTTCGTACAGGCTATTCTAATATGAATGACTTAACATGAATATTTAGATTCAATTACACATAATTATTTTTTGATTTTAATTGTTTTGTTGCATATAAGTGAATCTAAGCTTCGTGATTTCAGTGTAATAATATTTCGATTGATTTTCTATATTAACATTTCATTTTGACGTTTTCAAGTACTAATAGACGTAAAAATCGACGTGAAATAAATAATTTTTGTCTTTGACTTGACTTACAATTCATTAGAAATGCCGTTTTGTAGAGGAAACGTCTTTCCCGTGGAGGAGAAGGTGATTTACGGAATGGGATCTCGTCAAAGTTAGCGGCCATTTTACACGTTTCTTTTGAGATATCTTAACTTTTCTTTAACCATATAGATCTCATTGAAATAACTTCTCCAAATGGGATATATATCCGAGACGCCCACATAGGCGTGAGATTATGTATGAGTTAATTCCTTTTACATCTTTAACAGGTGAAAGGTTGCGAAAAAGTCTTACGTTATATTGCATTTGTATATCCAAGACATAGTTTTCAAGCCTGACGACCATTAGTTCCTTTTACATCTTTAACAGGTGAAAGGTTGCGAAAAAGTCTTACGTTATATTGCATTTGTATATCCAAGACATAGTTTTCAAACCTGACGACCATTAGTTAACTCTACAAGTGTTTTTTTTTCGCTATTAATTTAATAGGTCATTATATGTACTTACGAGCCAATAACGAAGAATGTTAATAGGTATGCAAAATCGCTTTAAACTTTGTCACAGTAAAGTTATAAGTTATTTAGTCGTAAAAACGACGCAATATAAATACAGCAAGTAATTATAATGATAATTTGAAAGAAAATAGATTTTAAACCAAATTTAATTAATTTTTTTAAGTAATTTAAATTATTAATTTATTTTATTTCATTTAAATATCCAACTAACTTTTAATTAACGTAGAAGATTCAGTTATTTTTTCTACTTTGTTACATACAATGTGTTAGATATTAGACAGATGACAGTATTCGTAGTGAACTGGGTGCAATTTTGTAACATCAGACACGAGAGGTATATATAAATAGAGGGGAGATCTAAGCACATTCATTCGCAAACTTAATCTTCGACCCGACGCAACACACACACACAACTCAACAATGAAATTGGTGAGTATTTTTATCGATCAATAGATCGACATTCAAAATTGTATCGATTTGGAAAGTCCTGTTAGAAGCCAAGCCGATAGGTGACAGTTCCTTGAATTAAAATTTTAATTTGGCTTTAGTTATATGGTTATCTATGTCGTAACTTTTTATTTAAAAAAAAAACTGTAAATTTTCTTAAAAAGAATCGAATAACATTATTATTTTGCACTTAATATCACATATAAAAAATTATAACTTTTATAAAATAAAAAATATGAAATGACATTGTGATGAAGCAAATAAATTTATTGACGTCAAAAATAAAAAAACAATTTCTTCCTAAAGCCAAAATACTTTACTAACTACTAACGACAAAAGTGTATTTATTACATGATGATAACAACCTTCCAAAACTTCGATTTAAATACAATAGTAATCCATAACTAATGACAAAAAGTGTTGCATTTTCTATCAGTGTATTACATAGTGAGATGAGCCCTCAATTTCCGTCTAAGTGACTATTGTGTTATGCTATTATTTACATAATTTAGGAACAATAGAACAACGTGAGTGCGATTGTGGGATAAAACGTTTCGGTACACGATGCTGTAATGTTTGGGATTTTTTTGGCTGTATGATGTAAATATTATACAACGTTATTAAGGTATTGTTAATTTTTGAAGGAGTTGCCTGAAAGCCAAAATTCAATTTAAATTGGTCTATCATTATCTAATGCCGTAATTAATTATTAACAAATTTCTTCTTCTGACGAGATTTTCTCTTAGTCATCTAATTTACGATACTAGGTGTAATGATCAGCAATTTTGGAACTCCCTCCCTATTAATATTAGATTGGCAGAAAGCAAGCCTACTTATAAAGGGTTGCTTAAAAAATACTTTCTTGGGGAGTTATCATCTGATTGAGTCTACATATCATAATTACTATTAATTTTGTGTATAGGTATATGTAGTTTATTAATAACACATATTTAATTATATGTAAGTTTATATGTTTTCTTATTTGTACTGCCTCATACTTTTCAGCTAACCCAAAGGTTAACTGGTAGAGAATTGCAGCATTAAGTTCGCCTTTTGTACATTTTAATTTTAATTTGTGCGATCAAGTTTAAATAAATAAATAATGGACATATATCAAATCGATTCGTGTGATATTTGATATCGAGGACTCGATCTGTGTTTTGGAAAGAACTTTAAGCTATTGGTTCTGGATATCGCAATCTGTGTTAATCATTAAGCTGTTTTAGAGCAGATAGCCAAACATCTGGCTAATGCAATCCGCACTCGACTCGTGTGACCCGAAGTCCTCACTCACTTAGCCTTAGAATTAGAAGAAAGTTTTCAAGAAGTGGTTGCCTATAACCAGAAATTAGTTCTAAGGTCTACTTACGTTCCTGCCAGGGTTGCGGGATTGTTCGAAAGGGTTACCGCGGCCTTGGTGTTACAGGCTCAAGAAGGAACATGAATGGTTTTAGTCAGTAGAAGTCTGACACACCCTCCCGCTCCACTCACAGCGGGGGACGGTCATTTAATGATTTTCCATCAAAAAAAAAAAGGTCTACTTACGTTCGATTGATAGCCCATTTACAACCTTCTCGTTTGTATTCATCATCATTGATCCACAATTTTTTTGTTATATCGGTTTAAGACTTTTAGATATACCTTAAATGATGAAATATAGATTCCTGTTAAAAAAAATGTCCAATAACATTATTTTTACTACAGATCCTGATCTCCGCTCTCTTCGGCATCGCGGCCGCTGGTTTCGCCGCATACCCTGAGCAGTCCAGCAGACCGCAGGCTTCCTTCGAGAAGAACGCCAGAATCCTGGCCCTGGACTCTGACGTCAAGGAAGACTCCTTCAGATACAACTATGAGACGGAGAATGGGATCAAGGCTGAGGAGCAAGGACATGAGGTGAGTTCTACCACTATCCATCAGGTGTTCCTAAAAAGGAATTTAAATTCTGGTCCTTATGTGTGTCGATTTAAGAAATAATGTGTCTGATGTTGACAATGGGTGTCATCTCAGCGTATACACGGCACCAACCTAGCGCTGGTTTACAGACTGAACCCAAACTGGACCGGTTAAAAAGTTTTTAAAAAATAATAACCAATTATAATAGATTATCATGCTAATTAAAATTATAAAAATATTTCATAACTAGCGGCCGCCTGCGCACTATAGGTATTTTGTTTTTTTGTGTAAAAATAATAATTTCAAATACTTTATTGAAATAAAGTTCTACAAATATTTAAAGAAAGAACTTTTTCAAGTAATTTCAAATATTCTTTTGAAATAAAGTTCTACAAATATTTAAAGAAAGAACTTTTTCAATAATATAACTATTTTTGTCTCTGTTAAGTCAAAAACACTAAAATAACATTTATTCATACATAATTATATACAATCACGCCTCATATAACATTTCAACTTACATAACAAGAAATACTCAGACATCTCTACTTATTCTTAGTCTGCTCAAAAAAGGTTATAAAAAGCATTTATCGTACATTCAATCAGTAATTAATCATTCAATGTCATTAATAATTTTAGTTACATTATGCTTTTTCTATTACACAACAGACGCGATGGTTAAGTCACGAAAGCTATAGGCAAAGAATTTTAATATACTCTAGTTGTTAGTTCAACACTAGGCTCTGCTTGGGACCATCAAGGCACTGTGTGACATGCATTAGTTTATTAAAAATTTAATGGGTCTTGTTATAATGATATCATCTTGTCTGATCGGTTGATGCGTTCTTCTGATTTTTTTCGCAACACTCTTGTCAGAGCGGGCGTGGTCATTGTGAAGTATATTTAATTATGGGCATATATGACTTGCCTTACAACATCCTACATACCATGTAATATCCACGGAAACCAGTGCACTTACTCAAGATAGTCAAGGCCGTTTCCCGCCACGCTTAAAATACCTGGAACTATAGAAGCTGGGAACTATATGCGTCGGCAGAGAATTCCCGGCCGAATGGTCTTGCAGAGGACCAGTTGTACTAATTTATCAAGGATCATATTTAACGTGTCTTCAAAATTAATAAATTGCCAACCTAACCTAACCTTTTTGTACATCAAAAATACTGATTGAGCACCTAATCACCTCATTAGATGCTCACTCAGTATTTTTGATGATCAAAAAAGCTTTTTTTAGAGGTTTAGTTTATTATATTCCATTTATCAATACCTTACCAATTTTTACTGTGGCAAGTGCTGATATCAGCGCAGTATGTTGTCCGTTTCTAGGACCACTACGTTTTTTCGCTTAAAGAGAATCTTTACCATAATACTTGAATTGCGTTAGGTCAGCTAATAAAATACTAGTAGAATAGAAGTAGCTAGATATGCAACCCGTAATAAACTCAATAAATATCGTGTCACTGATCTCGAAATGACACACCTTGCGCTAAAGGCGACTGGTCGAAGTCATTGGTCATTGTAAAAGGTCAAACAAACCTCTTTTGAAACCATCACTTTTAGATTATGTGACATTTCGCCAATAATGGCATTAGGTGATAGTCATCTGTTATGTCATTGCGAAATAAAGAAAAATCGTTCTTTATTTCAAATTTAAATCGTTTACATGTGGTTTAGGACGTCAGCATATGAACCCTGCAAGGGCATAGCAAAATAATCTCTTAATATAGTAAAACAAAAACAGTAATTTTAAATATTATTTTATTAAATTAACAAATCTATATAAGTACTGTTTCGAAATTAACTACTTTATGACATGAAACTTTATTTGGAAAGTTTACAGCTATTTTTACAAAATGTAAACTTATTTGAAATGTAAATATTGCCTTATTACCTTAATAAGTGCCATAACTTTGCGAGAAAAAATATATTTGGTTTATGTAACTATTAACCGTTTCGAAGCAACTAAGTGTTGGGAAAAAAATTATGTCAAGTCAATTCAATTCAATCGTTGAATGCTCTCCATAATTTTTAAATTATATCAAACCAGGTTAGAAATGTATGGATACGAATTGGACATGACAATATTTGAAGAAAAAAAATTTTATATCTTCTTTATTAGTGCGAAAGTTGGATTTCTTAAGTAGGTATACCTAAACTAACATTGGTGAGAATATGGTTGAACTCGGTTTGGGCCTGGAAATATTATGAAAGGAACATTCCATAAGAATTACATTATATTCATTTAAAATAGTATGATTATGTGTCTAATCATACTTTTGTATTCATTATGTCAACACATCAGTGCAGAAAGCTATATTAGCATCTCTTCAGAGCGATTGCTTGAGATCCTTTCACTTTTCAACAGTGACCTTAGCCTTGCCATTCGGAGACGATACTTGCTTAGCCTCAACTCCTCCTTTTTCTTTCGACTATCAAACTATGTGATCTAGCGGCTTCCGGGAGACGGGATACAAAAGAATATATATATATATATATATATAGAAAAAAATTTTTTTTTAGACGATTTGCATTGTTTCTTAATCAAGCTATAATGACTGAGCATATTAGTTGACATACTTAGTTGACACATTTCATATTCGGGATAAAGTTTTTACCACAAGATAATCCATGGTTCCCATGAAATAAACACCTCCATGCAGTCTGTGCCGCGGGTAAAAGATTCTGATAGAGAAATTTCTCTTAGTGTGTGATGTCTGTTTTGTGTGCCTTATATCCGAAATAGCTAGACAGATTTACTAGGTTTCCACTGGCAGGTATCCGCTGGAATAAGGGGAAACAAAGGCTAAATTTTAAACCAAAAAGTACTTGTAAATCAATCGGATCAAATCGCTAGTTTTTAATTACAGAATCTAACAGGTTACTGAAACTTAATAATTTTACATACATTCATACATTCACGTCTGTTTCCCCGAAGGAGTGGGCAGAGGCATATTATACTTCCACACTTCGCCAATCACATTGTCGGTCCCACGTAATAGGTGGCTAGCCTATTGCCGCTTGCCGGGATCTGCTAAGTTCGCCAGAGCCTCGTCTGTTGATCAGCAGGTGCACCATTTGCGGGTGAGGTTGACTTGCGCTCTTTAGATGTTAGTAGGATCCTATGCACCTATACATTAATAATTTTCTTTAAATTAAAATTAAATTAAGACATTACGGAGAATAGTGCCGTTTTAACATCAAATTAATTGAAATATGGCGAAATTCAATGCACTGATAACATTATAAAACTCATTGCCGCTATAATAAAATCATTACAGATGTGAACTATGTGATAACAATCTAAGATAATCTGACCTTTTCGGTCGTGTAATGATGAATTTGAAAAACTCAGAGGATATTATTACGGTTTGACAGACAAATAATGGCCGTATTTGCGCGTTGCAAGATAAATTACAGTGCACAAGAATGTTGCAAGATTTCAAGATGATATTTTAGGTTTTTTTTTTAAGATAAATTATATCCAGCTTTCAACTTATCGTTATCATTCGATAGTTAACCCGATTACGGACCCAGGATCCGCTTTCCTTCCTTAATGCCTCTTCTCGTTCTTCTGCATCCTTTGTATATAATCCATTTCAATCCAAATATTTTGTTCTAATACTTAAAATCTAATCTAAAACATGAACAAAACAATTATCTAACTTATTAATATTAACCAAGAGTCACTTTCTTTTTTTTACTGTTAAATTAGAAAATTCATCCATCATCAGACCGCATTTCAGAAAGAATATTAATTTATTGAGACCATAATCCATCAAACTCGATGTCTTTATTCTCTAGTAATTAATTGTTTTTTAAGGTCTTACCCACGCCAAGCTAAATGATCGTTAGAACAATAGTCATCACTCATTGTTTCATCTAGACGTCTTTGTGCTAAAAGTGAACATTGCTGTAACTTTTTTATATCCCTTTTAAACAATCTTTAGCTAAGATTTAGTGTATCCCAAATGGGGTGATGATTTATGGGCGTGCGATTAAAAGTGAATTATTTCCTTTAACACCTATAACAGATAAGAGGGTACGAAAAAGGCTAGTTGACATAAATTTATTTCTTAGTACTTGGTTGCTAGCCCGAATGGGACAAATGAGCGTCAGATAATTATCACCATATATAGCATTATCCTGGTTGCCACCGGTCTAACTAGATTCGGCTGAATTTCAGTTATTACATGAAACGACTGCCGTCTAACCCTTGCAACTCAAAGGCTGAAACTCATATCAAATAAATCTGAACTCAACTCAAACTCTTTTTATATGGTTAAACCAGCTGCAAAGATGTTAGAATGCACTCATCTTCTAATAACAACTGCCATTGATGTTCATGACAGCCAGAAGCGTCAAATTATATATATAAAACAATTATATTTTAAATTTCAGGCTGATGGCATTGAAGCTCAAGGCGGTTTCCAATACACCGGTGACGATGGTCAGGTCTACTCTATCAGCTACGCTGCCGGTCAGGGTGGTTTCCAGCCCCAAGGCGCCCACCTTCCCACAGCACCACCCACACCTGAGGCTATCCTGAAGGCTCTTGAGCAGAACGCCGCTGATGAGGCCGCTGGTATTGTTGATGATGGTAAGGATATTTTATTTAACACGCTATTGGGAGCCGACACAATATGAATCATATTTTTTGTCAGCCATTTAGCGTTAAAAGACTTATATAACTTTTTGTAAAAGTAATTTCTATATCTGTGTCAATATGGTATCCATAAGAAATTAAGCAATTAGATAGATGAAAACTTGAGCTTTCCTTTCACGCAATGAAACTAAATTATGTATAATAAAATAATAATTATCCTTATTTACGAAGCACTCCACACAATTTATGACATCTCAGTTAAAGTCAATAAATTATCATGAAATCGGAATTTTAATACACTATAACACTATCAGGCTTCCCACGTCAAAATAACTCATTCAAAGAGAATCGTGTAGGAAATGCGTTACAAAATATCTAATCTTCAGGTAATTGTTAGGACATTAAAGGCTTTGAAAGTGTATTCGAAACGATTAAGTTCTACGCCTTTACGTATTAGACGTATTCAATATAAAATTATCTAATTCTTTTTGAAGTCATTAAAAAGTGCTATATTGAATTAGTAATTAGTAAGTAGCATAATTTTTGCTAAGTGAACTTTAATAGGTCAATCGCTAAATGAAAATTTGTACGTTGTAAAGTAAGAAGCTAAATGGGATTAACGTAACTGTTAGTCATTGTTCAAACAGTTTATTTAAGTTAAAGTTTTATGACGTGAATTCATACAAGCTATTATAAGTGGGATCGTTTCTTCCATTGCTTGTATAGACAATTTACCGTCAAACAAGATACGGGCATTATTAAATTTCACATAGTCAAAAAGTCTACATAAAACTTTTGAAGATAGGAATGGAATGACAATTCAGGAGCAATAGACCAATCACTTCACAGACCACAAAAAAACCCCAACAATGAAACACAGCTAATTGTAGCCTTAATTTCAATTTTAATTTCAGCATTTCATTACATACGTCCTCAATTCCTTAACATAATTAATGACTTCTAAATCAGTCCGCCTATTACTTTCTGTCTATAGTGTTGACCTTTTCCGATGTTTCACAATGACCTTTCGCTCCAAATCCAAGTCTTGAGAAACACTAAACTGTAGGCTATTTACTTTTTGCCAAACCTTTAAATTCACAAAGATCGCGATCATTTTAACTGACGCCCAAGCAATTTGCAATATGCATATAATGCGTTCAGCGTATCAAAATTGGAAACACACGCGTATAGTAATTTCTATGGTTCAAACAATACAGTTCAATTTGTGCTGAGTTTATGGCCAATTGTAATTTGCGGGGTGTTTTGAGAATGAAACGAACATAATAATAGCTGGGGCCGATTCAACAATAGGTCAAGTAGTGAAGGGCTTCCCAGATGTTGAGGTCAGCTGTTTAACACGATCTATTTGCAACAGACATTATACTGATGTTAAGTGTTCTCATACATCACTGTTCACTGTTAGATCAGAATGTTTCTGAATTTAAGAATTAAATTAAATTTTAATTTAAAAAGTTTGCCAATTTTAAAGGTTAAGAAGGTCTCATTTAGAATGGAAACTCTCGTTACTCCGCGATAATAGGTGGTGGAAAGTGATCACCGAAGTTAAGCAGGGTTTATAGATGTCAGTTCTTGATTGGGTGGCATCTAATATTAAACGCTGCCGTGTTAGCCTTTTCGGTGCCACATATGTACAATAATTTAAAATTTTGTATTTTTGTAAACCAATGTATCATGAGTCACAGAATAAATTATTTTCTTTCTTTCTTATTTCTTATATTTATTGGAAGTCTCATAGTCAAGTTAAATTGACGGTGACTTGATAAAACCGAAGAATGACACTACATCTGCCATGGCCTTCATATGTGTAGGAATTAAACAAGAAACGATAATGAACCTCAGATCAAGTAAAAAAAGGTAGATACCTTACGACTAATAACAAAGTGAAGCCATATTTTTAACTATGTGTGAGTTACTGAAGTGTTGCCACTTTTTGAAAATCTTCCCAGATATTACAAGTATAATTAATTAATAATAAATATAAGCGATTTACGTTAGTAAATTTACAAGAATCAATTTACCCGGTGATATACCAAATTCAAATTTTCTAACGATTTTTGCAAATTTCAGCTCTGTACGAAGTAGAATTTTAATTCAATTAAAACACTTATTGTAAATATTATTACAATTATAGTATAATTTGACATAATGACAAACAGACGCAAGGCAATAAGAAAATTAGAATTTTGCGATATATCAGGCATATTTTAATTATTTTTTTAAACTTTATAGTAATGTGTAAAAAAAACAGACAGCTTTTGTAAAGTATTTTTATTCCACAAAGTAATATATTTGGGAGGGGCAAAAACTAAACAATAATCTAAAACACGTTATGCTGTATAAGTTTTTTAAAATGTTTGGGGCTTAGAGCTCAGTGTCATCGTCAGTGTATTTATTTTTGAAATATGATGCAGTCTTATGTCCAAATATTTTTTTATTACCAATCGGATTAAATTTACTTTATGCCCATGACCAGCACTGTAATGGTCATTTTCTAGGTTCTTAAAAGTTTTATTATTACCTGTAAAATAACCTAAAATTTTAGTGACCTTATATGTGTGCTGGTTAATTGTCTCTTTCATCATTATCAGTAATTTCTACCGGAACTACTATGATAGTGTTCTGAGGAGCTTTTCGATCTCATCCCGCCCTCTCCTTTCCTCTCCCGAACAACACGTGCTGGTCTTAGAAACCATCCTCATACTGTGCAGACTATCAGCACTCGAACCAAGAAATTTGGGAAGTCGTTTCTGAGCAAGTGGAATTCACTGCCGGCTCATGTGTTTCCTATTTCCTATAATCCCGGATCTTGTAAGCTAGCGTGAATCGGCATTTTAGCAGGCCGTCATGAGTGGATGCGCTTTGTACCATGCTTACTTCACGGTATGAAGCGCTTTCATTTTTTATTGGACTGCATCGACTACTTACCATCAGGCAAGATGTAGTCATTATGACGTGTATAATATTACTTGGATGCGGCAGACAAGTATTAAAAGTTTGCCTCACGTATTCATATGCCTTTGGTGAATAATAGTCAAGTGTTAGATAAAATATTAAATAAATTTATAATTGTAATATTTTCACTTATGAATTAAATAAATCTGGGTCTATTAAATTTAGTTTTTTTATATTAGTAAAAATATCTTTCCTCCGGACCTCCGGACAAAAACAAACAAAATTAAAAATGATTATGGCGAATTTATTTATTCGTGCCAAAGCACCCGATTTTAGTACCCACATTTTTGTTGAGTATTAGAAATACCAACTACTGGCAACACTGTCTGGTTGCGTCAACTCGGGTTATTTTGTCAATATTTTTTCCGAATAACCTACAAATTATTTTGAAACATAAAAAAAGATACTTTTGTGTTAACTTATGTGTGAAACGATATTTCTTCAGACTTTTTGTTCGCTTTAGTGTTGTTTTAGCACCATTTAATCACACAGGACGGCATTTTATTGACAAAGTTACTACTCGGTGTCTCGGGAGATACTAACGTAAAACTAAGCTCATTTTACGTATGTGTGTGCGTGAGCGCGTGTATTTACACAAATGAGCTTACTTTTGTGACTTCAGTGCTATCAATGGCCATGCGCTATCTACCTTTTTTTACTTGATCTGAGTAATGAACTGACATGTGTTTGTTTCTGATTCAAATCTTACCATATAAAAGGTTTATAATTCTAAATTTCTTCTAAATTTAAGCTTTAATTTGTTCTTTTTGTTCCAGGTCAATACAACCCCTCCAAATACGGCGATGCCAGCTCAGGATTCGCTCAACAGCCTCAGTTTGCGCGTGCTCAAGCCTCTGCTGGCTACAGACAGCCATACAAATACTAAGCCATTTAGCCTTACGAAGAACAACATAAGCGATTGGTCTTTCTGATAAGAAGTCTTTTTATTTTAAAGATTCAGTATACCTCTCGGTAGTTGTTTTAAGATCTAAAGTTCATTGTCTATTGCCATTGAGATTTTGTCGGATAGTGATTCATCTTTGTTGTCTATTTCTTCAATGTTATTTTCTTGTTAATCTTCATAATCAACATCACGGATCCCAATATTTTCTGTTTCCCTTCTTTTATTTTGGTCATTTTTGTTTCTTAAGTTCAATCATTGATTAACATTGCATACTTTTGATTATTAGGAATTTATACCGGGTGCCTATATGGAAATTTGACGTCAGACTAGTACCATATGTAACTGCTTTCCGTGGGGGCAATGTGTCGTCAGTTAAAGGAATCGTCTATAATATAGGAACCGGCCGTCAATCAACAAAATGTCATTCATTGTATCTTCAAAAATGAAAAGCAAAAGAGGCAAGAATATCTTTCTAAGTGTCATTGTTATTATAATTGTTTCTTTATCAAGATTTGTTATATCCTTTGTCTTTTGAGCCGAATTGCCATGTTTGTAAAGTAGTGCCTCATTGTGTGAGGTTGTGATAAGTATTGGTAGCTCAGTTCTTAAAGACTTGTAGGGTCAGAGCATATACAATAATTTTAGGCTTGACGATTTTGCGATACAATTGATAAAATTTTACGTAAGACGAGCTTTCTGTGTCTTATTGTATTAAAATTGATTTTGATGCCTCATCGCATTAAATTATCTAACCATCTACGTAAATCGACCGATGATGAAAAAAATGAGATCTAAACAGTGATTGCGCAGCATTTAGTTTCTAAAAGCGATTGGATCGCAAATCTCCATAATCAAAGTGATCGCATATGCTTCGACCCTTAGAATACTTCCATAAATACTCAGTTGTTTTAAATTCTATCCTTTAGTTGTAATGTGGTTAACCAGTGAGAGTTTTAATGGTGTAATTATTTATAAATAAAAAATAAAGATTATGCTTTAGTTTTTTTTCCTTGCCCAATATATACATACTACACTGTCAAAATTATCCAGCTCCAAAGAGATAAATATAGATCAATATTCATGCACAATATTTTTTGTTCTGCATGGCAAAAGAAACGATGACGTCAAGCACAGAAATATTGGTTTTATGTCCTATCTATATTAAGTGTGAAATTACACCAAAAAAAAAGTATTTCTGTATGTATACCCGTTATTACGTGTCTTGTTATTACAAGTTCTTACTGATACTTATCTTGGAACTAAATGATTGGTGTAACTGTCAGAAAATATTAAAAATATAAAATATTTATATACCTAAGATTTAATCTAAAGACATCGTCTAAAGTTATAATTTGATTGTGTTCAACCTCTTGGTATTCTAATTTTAAAACAAGATCTAAAGTTAGACCAGGACTTCTTGGCGGGAAAGTGAAGCGTCATGTCTGCAGTTTTGTTTTATTTTCTAAAATTTGTGATATTTCTAACATTAATGTGTAATAACGGTGGATTATTCAGCGTTAAGTGTTTGTGAATATACATAAGTGTTGGTAAATCAAACAAAGCAGTGCAACATCATTTTTCATATTCTCTCAAGGAGTCAATGTGAGATCTCAGTATAGTCCCACATCTTTACTGAGGACTCAAGGGGCTTAGGGGAGGGTATCTCATTTACCATTTATCATCACTCATCCTCATTTACTATGAATTATATATTATTAATATATCACTTACTTGACACTGGCTACACAAAGCCATTATTTAAAAGAAAAAAAAAAGTTAGACCAGATTTAAAACTAGTGCTGTCACTGTCTGACAACCTGGTCTAATATTAGATTTTGTTTTGGAATAAGCCACTTATAATATCTTCGATACCATTACCGTACGTATTTTCAATTTGCATTTTAATTAACACGCTTCTGGTTATTAAAGGTCTAATTTTAAATTTGAATTTTCCCACAGCTAACCTGCATAATAATATTGTTAAAGACAATTTTATATGAGCATAACTAAGAATCATATTTATCGAGTAAAACTTCTGTGTAATTTTGTACAAGAATTGATTTTTATTATTGTAGACCTTTGTGATTGTATGTAAATGTTAGTCGATGGTTACATTTACAGAATTTTATTTTTTTTTACTTTTAGTAATATGAACTTCAATAACAAGGATAAGCGTTAATTTAGTTCAAGGTGAGGTAGAACGGCTAGTCATCAGTATTACTAAATTACTATTGTTCGAAATGATTATAGAATTGAAATTCTTTTGCAAATACGAGTACATCATAATCATTGGATAATAGTTTCTTATAACTGAATGGCTTGGAATTATTGAATCTGGGATTTGGGTCTTTTAAGCGGGGAGTGAAAAGACATTTAAATATAAAACGTCAGGAGTGGTTACGGTATAAAGCGCTCTCATTATTTTTAAACTATTGTCTTCTTCTATTCTTTTACTATTGACAGCTTACTATAAGGCAGGATGTGGAAATTATGATATGACATATAAAAAAAAATTGTTTGAAAAATATTTTTACAATTTTTTTGAATTAAAAAAAAAACTGAAAGTAGCAGTAGAATTTTATAAGATCGCATGTTAAAATATTTTAAAACTAGTTTTGTGTTTACTAATATTTCTTTATGTACTCGAAGTAGTATCTAATAATATAAATATAGAAAAAGAGCTTGAGGAAAAAATCTTGGTTTGTGTTTCACAAAAACTTACAACGAGGACGTTGGGTACAAACTTAAAAAAAACCATTTTATTTCAAGGCTGTGATCCTCTTTGTTCAATGACTTTATTTAATTATACAACATGCACTTAAAATTATTACAAATCTAATATGAATAATGGGTCCATCTTTTATCAATAATATTACAAGATTGCGTGACACAAAATTAAAAATAGAAAATGCTTGAATTTTCGTTTTAAATTATTAGGGGATTTAAGGACTATTATTTTGAAAATTGAATTAGTTAGTTATCTTCTACTTCTGGACATAACTTACTAGAATAAATTTTTGAAGAACTTTTTGACTCTTTAGTGGTTCTTCTTTTGTTTGAAAAATTAGAAAAAAAGCTTTATAATTGGCGAATATGTATGTGTTTAAAGTTCAAAAATAATTGATGAATAATAAATCTATTTTTTTTGGACTTGATAATTTTTTTAATAACTCAGCCTAACTCTATAAATGTATCTGAAATACTGATTGTTGCTTCTATTTTGTAACGGACCGATTAATGTTAAAAATTATTTATCTTGTTTTTCTTTGCATTATTATTGACTAATTTTTTTATCTAAATTTCAACTCCATTATCCATATCACATGCATTGCCAGCTTAAGTTTCGTTTAATTTAAATTTGACTTATTAGATCGTTATTAATAGCGGTATCCAGAATTACCGTTGAATGTTCCTTGGTGGTTTGCTGAGCCAAATGTTTGACCTGACGAAAATCCTGACCCCGAAGAGAATCCAGAGCCAGACGAACCATGGTGGTTTCCGTTACCGCTTGCGTCGGGCCGGTATTTACCTGTTGGTAAATGAAAACTATTATGTTTGCAATTTCAAAATGATAAATAGAAAAATATTTAGTGGCGCAAAATATATACGGCGTGTAGGTCATACCGGCACTCCGCTCCTGAGCTCGTGCGTTCAATTCCCACTAAGGACAAATCTTTGCGTGCTTGAACATAAATATTTGTTCTGTTCTGGGTGTTTTATAAAAAGTATATATGTACAAAAACGCAAAATACAATAACAAAACCGACTGATATGGCGTGGAGGTCAGTATATCAGCACTCCGCCCCTGAAGCCGTGGGTTCAATTCCCACTAAGGACAAAATGTTATTGTTAGAAATTATTTTTTATTTCCTTTTAAATAAGGAAGATATATAAACTCAGCCTAATACAATTTGCACCAAATAGGCTCTGCTCAATATGAGCCGGGACTACTTGTCCCACGGCACTGGTTTTCAGCAGATGCCTTAAAAAGTGATGCGTTGGTAGGTACCGAATTGGCATAGTAAAAGCTGCAGTTCCATAAAGCTTTTGACATGCATAAAAATGTGGTTATGTATATTTTATATATTTTTATGAGGTATGTCACGAGGCTAAAGAGAGCGCGCTTTCTTAGCTCATACAATGAAATAAATGTAACCTCATACGCAAGTTTACAGCTAGAATTTCATTTTGTTGTTATATAATAATACCCTAAACCTTCTAAAAATACAAACATATATTTTTTCTTTATTCCCAAATCTTCAATTATTGGAAACAAAATTTTTAACAAAAATAAGGAATCATACTTTTTAGAGCTAAAATTTGCGGTGCGTATATTGAACTGCATCACAGAATTTTATACATTTGATCAATGAATTTTTCACTAATATCTTTTATGTGCGAAATTAAATGTAAATTTAATTATATATATATACCTATCTATATCTATAGTTGTTGTTTTGTTGTCTGTTTCAATGTTTATTGCGTTTTAGCGCATGCACGTTGATTCAAGTGGTGCCATTATTGATACTCGAAGAATTACATTAAAATTATATGGTATTTGAATTGAAATTTAATGCAATACTTTATCCACCCATTTTCAAAAGCCCTAAATCAAGCAATATACTACAAATTACTACAAATATTGCTTACCATCATCAAAAATACCGGCAGCTTCATCCTTAGCGTTTTGCTGCAAAGCCTGCAGTATAGCTTCAGGGGTAGGAGGTGCTACTGGAATATGGTCTCCCTGAGCCCTGAAGCCACCTTCCCCAGCTGTGAATACTATGGTGTAGGTCTGTCCATCGTCTCCCTTATAAGAGAAGCCTCCTTGGGTCTGCGCTGCATTTCCTGACTCTTCTGCTCTTATTCCGTTCGAGGTTTCGTAGCTGTAGTGGAAGCCTGGAATTATGACGAATTATTTAAGACCTCGCAGCTGCTCAAAACTAGGTAAAAACGATAATTGAAGTAAAGCAAAGTGTAAAGAGATAAATCTTTTTATGAGTGAACATTGAAGTTGCTTTTGACATTGCGAACTTCTGTTTTTCAGATAGCACATTAAGACGTCAGTTCCATAATTTGAAGAATTTGCTATGCCACGTTCAAAATGTGTTGCAAAATAGAAGAAAAACATAATTGCTGACATAATAACACAGGAGTGCAATGCGAACAAGCAAATATTTAATAAATTAATCGTATTAGACCACCAGTAGCTGAGCAAGAGGATGATGATGAACTGTTCATGTATTATTTTGTGTAAATGAAACATCTCTGATTAAATTCAATTGATTTTTGTCTATCGCCAGCCGTTCGCCTCCTACTCGTAACATCCAATCAAATATTTTGTGGTAATAGAAACCTATATGTATAACTAACGTAACTATTTAATTTGTTCATATTTGATATGTTTAAAAATCAAATTTGTTTTCCTATCTCCTAGCAGCTGACCCCGCTTATCAGAATAAAATAAAAGAATATGTGTACAATATAGCTCACTAGCAGCGCCCTGCGATTTTACCCGCGTGGTCCCGGTTCCCGTGGAAATATCGGTATAAAGAGTGTCCTATATGTTAGTCCAGGACTGCAGCTATACACGTACAAAGTTTCATCACAATCGCTCCAGTAGTTTTTGTGTGAAAAAGTAACAAACATCCATCCACACATACAAACTTTCACGTTTATAATATTAGTAGGACATACGATAAAATTTACCATTGTCAGTAATTTCCTGGTCCTGTTTTAATATGGCGGCGTTTTTCTCGACTGCCTGTTGTGGTCTTCTATTCCCAGTGTCACCAGACCCTGCAGAACCACTGAACCCAGATGATTGATAGGAGTTCTGGCTAAAGGAACTTTGTTGAAATCCTCCTTGAGAGCCTTGGTTTTGAGGAAGGTACGCGTTGGATGGTAGTTGAGCTGCTGATGTCACAGCGATAATGGTTGCGAAAGTAAGCTGAAATTTTAAAATTTGTAATAAATCCATAAATTCCTTAGTCCCAACTGTTTGTTTCCGGTCGTTAAGTTCTTATTTAAATTGTAAAAAGAACTAGCATTAGAAGCGATGCCTGTTTCCCCGAAGGGGTATGCAGAATATTATATGCCCTCATTTCGCCAATTATAAACTTAATCCCACGTAATAGGTGGCGAGCCTATTGCTGCTAACCGGTAACTTTTATGTTTGCCAGAGCATCGTCCCCTGATCGGCAGGTGCACCACTTGCAGGAACTTGGGCTCCTGAGATCTTGGTAGGAACCCTATACACTATATACATTATTGATGTTCTGTGACATTTGTTGGTTCTGTGAAATTAAGGTTTAATATAAATCTGCTAAATGTAAATGAATTTTTTTTTGTGCCTAGGTGGCACTCAAAGCTGCCGCCTATATAATAGAAAGTCGAAGTTTAAAGCTAAATGTTTTAAATACACCCAGCATACAGTAGCATCATGCTTACCCGACTATACGAAATAACATCTCCCTTACCAAATAATAATATAGACAGCCAAAACGCCTTAGTTAATAAAGCAAGCAATATATTCAGAACTCGCTTTAAACCTCTATGTTTCAAGTGGTGCCTTTAAGTATTTTTAGTTATTAAGTTCTTCTTTCTTCCTATGAATGGCTTCGTGCGGTTTGCACATTTAGCCAGTGTAAGAGATATATAAATAATATATAAATTATAGTAAATGAGAATGAGTGGTATAAAGATGATAAATGTTAAATGAGATGCCCTCCCCAAAGCCCCTTGATCTCTCATTAAAAATGTCTTAATTCTTATCAATTCTTACCAATCTGATTTCTAGAAAAATTGCACGGGGCAAAAAGTAATAAAAAAATTTGTTTTCCATTTTTTAGCAAATTAGTAACGTCCACATATACACGTAGGGTAAACCACCCAATTATTGGCACTTTAAGCAATACGATTCAAGAAACCTTTTCAAAAATGTAATTATTTCATTTAGAAATTTTTGATTATGCACTCAGATTAATTTACATATTGTGAGGATCATATCGACTATACTTTTCACTGCATCTGTTCCACTATTAGCCACTTAGACACGTTTTTGTCAAAATAGACCTGTAGCCCATTTTTTGTCACCCTTAAACATATCGTGGCACCTGATCCACCAATTATTGACATACCTGTGGCAATATTAGGAATCATTTAATCGTCGGTATTTTAGAGCTCATTGAAAAGCCTAGATTCTGTAAAATTCTCAAAAAGGTAACAAGAAATTTTATGTTAAAAATATGAAAAAAATATGCCATAACCTACAAAGTTATAGGATGATAATTTTAACAAAATAAAACCTTTGCCGACTTTTCCTCTCAAGCAGTCTATGTGGGATCTCACTAGATCCCACATAGACTGCTTGAGAGGATTTGAAAAGTGATGTTGCACTGTTTTGTTTTATTTACAAACGCTTATGTACGTAATACTATTACTAATTATCAATAATCTACAAACAAAAAATAAAACAAACGTGCAGACATTACGATTCACTTTCTCGCCAAGCAATAATAATATTTTTGCACATAACAATTGAGAAGGTATTTATAATGTTCTGTGTTTAATGTTTCTAATACTAAGTAAACATAAAAAATATTTATTCAAGTTTGGCTCAATAAAGCTGTTATGAATGTCAACTTAAAAAATAACCTGATCCTGAAAGAAGAACACAAAAAAAAGTATATAAATATTATAAAGTAAACAAATGATTTGTTTCTTTTTTCTTTAAATATCAATCAAAAACGTAAGTATAACAATGTACTTGTTTTAATGGATCTGCACATTCGTAATAGTGCTAGGAATTTCTTCCCTCAAATCTTTTTTTTTTTTGTTTAAAGAATTATTTTTTTTCTATTTTTATAGTACGAATAATAGATCTCTTCTAGAGATAAGTCTACTCTTTAGGTTTTTTTTAATTATTTGAAATCATGTATTTATTTTTATGTTAAAAGATTATAAATCATAGGAGTATTTAAACTACATACTTATAGAGTATTTAAAATAAAAAGTGTGAAGTTCCTATACTTACCAAATACATTTTGCTATTTTGTTCTGCTCGTACAGGTAGGTATGCAAGTAAACTTAGCTGTTTTAAACTGTGACATTCAAACCCATCCCATGCACTTTTATACTTTACTAAAATACATAAAATGGATCCTTAATAGTCTGGTAACGATATAATTGAAACCTTGGGCAATATAATTGTACGAGAATTTTTCGGCGTGTCAACTTTCTAGTAAATACTGCAGGTCACATCTAAAAACAGCTACCGGTTGTTAAACAAATAGGTAGTTTTTTAATTAAGCGTGTTTTTTAATTTAATTTAAAGTATACAGATGAGACGATGGGACAGGAAACGATATAAATAGTGCCTGGACACCTATTGATTTAATACCTACCATAAGAGCGTTATATTAGTAAGAAAATAAAATATAAACATAAAATAACGCCTGTTTAATGACGCCATAAAATAACGCATAATATATGCCCACATTTTGGCAATTATATTGCTGGTCCCACGTAATAGGTCGCAAGCCTATTGCCGCTTATCGGGAATTTGTATGTTCGCCAGAGCCTCGTCCATTGATAGGCAGGTGCATCACTTGCAGGTGAGGTTAGCTTGAGGTCCAAAAATTGGTAGGACCCCTGTACAATAACATATTTATATCAATATTATTAAACTATAATAGAGCACAATAATTATACTGAGTAATAATGACGTCAAATTATTAGTTTTAATAAATATGTTCATAGGACTACATTAGCCTGAGAATAAGGATCATAATCTTATTGGTAGGCTGATATACCTACTTATCTTTCTATCGAAAACATTTCCCTAAAGTGATGCTAAAGGAACTATGAACAAATGACTACAAGTGAAGAATCGGTTTAAATGTCGAATTAAAACTTTTTACAAAATATATTACGTTAAGTGTCTTTTTTTTAATGTGACACGTCATAATGACTACATCCTGCCTGATGATAAGCAGTTGATGCAGTCCAATAAGGAAATGAAAGCGCTTTATAATGTGAAATAAGCACGGCATAAACCGCATCCACTCATGACAGCCTGCTAAAATGCCGTTTCAAGCCCTGCTTAAAAGACCCGGGATCATAGGAAATAGGAAACACATGAGCCGGCAGCGAATTCCTTAGTGGTCTTGCTTAGAAAAGACTTCTCAAATTTCTTGGTTCGGGTGCTGATAGTCTGCACAGTATGAGGTTGTTTTCTAAGACCAGCATGTGTTGTTCTGGAGATGAAAGGACCACACACAAACTTGCTTCATAAAGTCTGATTTTCAGATCATATCATCATCAGCCTACATTAATCCACTGCTGGACACAGGCACCTCCAATGGCATGCTGAGTGTGGTTGCCATTAAGATAAAACCTAAGATCGCAATGCTGGGCAGGCGGGTCGGCGATCGCAGGACGTAACTCCTCACATCGGTGACGCTGATGCCCATTACCACTCTATGGCATTAAGTAATGTCGATTCTGGGTGATTATATCGCCGTTTGTTGGTGTTATGGTGTCATTTGCTATTTAATTGGTTATACAATGTTGTGGTGGCAACATTGTTGCCTCTTTTTGTGTGAATTGTTGTAAATTCTATCAATTGTACTGGTTAGGCTGTTGTATAAAGTAATGTATTGTCACTGATTATTAACAAAAATTTTAAAAAAATAGGTTTATGAATCCTACAACATCTCAGGAGCCCAAGCCTACCTCACCAGCAAGAGGTGCTCCTGTCGATCAATAGACGAACATAAAAGTTTATTAATTTATTTAAACTTTAACGCACAAATTAAATTATACAAAGGGCGAACTTAATGCTGCTATGCATTCTCTACCAGTTAAACTTTGGGTTAGCAGAAAAGTATCAGGCAGTACGAATAAGAAAACATATAAACTTGCATATATACATATTACATACATAGAACTTACATAAAAGTTCCCGGAAAGCGGCAAAATTTTTGCCACTACGTTGGAGAAAAAGAAATTGGTACAAATTTTTTGTTTGACGTGATATATTTGGGTATGTATGAATGAAATTTGTGTGACAATATACTGCGAAGATATTCGAGTTTCCGCTGCGGTAACGTTTGGCCATACGTGGGCCCAGCTATATTATTGGCGAAATGTGAGCATTCAACTTGTCCCTGCCTACCCCTCCGGTAAAACAGGCGTGATTTTATGTATGCATGTAATTCGTTGGCAGCACTACAAGCAGGTGAAGCTAGAAACACTATAGATGGAGATTGTACTCCCTTATATCCAAATTAGGATATACTCGGCAGATCAAACGACAGTTTTATATAAACTATTAATCAAGTACACGTTAATGGGAACTTTAACTTGGACATTGTAAAACATCTCATTCATTGTTTTAAATATTGAATTTCCATTTAGTATGTAAAAAATGATAATAATAAAAAACGAATCTAAATTTATTTATTTATTTAATTAGAACGGAATAAACCAATTACACTAATTATCAAAAACAGTAAAAGTTAATATAATATTAAAATCTCACACTTAAAAACTTCTTTTATCCCAGTCTCTCACAATACCTCAGACACACTGACAAAATCTCAGGCCATCCATCCGCAAACAAATCACAGTCGGGTGCTGTTTCCAGGATGGCATTAAGTGCGTTGAGTGTCCGCGGAATAGGTGATTTTGAGCGGGCTACGGTTCGGCAGGTAGGCCCAGCAAACAGTTTATGTTTCCTGCTCCTATAATAATTATCGGGTGCATAAAGTCGACACAGCTCACCATGAAGATCAGGAGAGTCTATACTACCACGTAAAATTTTAATTATAGTGATGATTTGATCACAGGCTCTTCTCACCTCTAAAGAATTGTATTCTAATTGGCCAAGGAGAAACTTGGTAGGATACATATAAGGGTAGTAACCGTATCTACGTTTATACAAAAACCTAAGGAATGCCTTCTGAACTTTTTCCAAAAGCAGTGTATATTTGCTTTCATGTGGATGCCACACACTTGCACTGGCTTCAAGTTTTGTTCGGACCAGCGCACTAAAGATTAGTTTCACCACTCCGTCAGTCCTAAAGTCTCGTGAGTTTCGCAATACAAAACCCAAACGTTGGTACGACTCCTTTGCGACAGCGGTTATGTGGTCATGAAAAGTTAGTTTTCGATCGAATGTTACCCCTAGATCTTTTATGACTGTAGATTTTGTTATTAAATTTTGGCCTAATTTGTACTGAAATTCAAAAGGGTGAAACATGCGTCCGAAAGTCATTCCATAGCACTTGGCACAGTTAAATTCCATTTTATTAGTGACACTCCAATCGTTAACGGCGTCGATTTCCCTTTGGAGCAACAAGCAGTCCTCAATGGATTTAATTTCCATGAAAATTTTGAGATCATCAGCGTATAAAAGCGATCTAGCGTAACGGACGACTGACGGCAAATCATTGATCATTAAAATGAAAAGGAGGGGACCAAGTATTGACCCTTGACTCACTCCAGAACGCGTATGATAGGGCTTAGACTCATAAAGACCGTGCTTGACAAACTGCTGGCGATTGCGAAGATAGTCTGCAATGAGACGAAGAAGACTAGGAGCGAAACCAATCGCACATAGTTTTTCCAGCAGAATATCATTGTTAACCCTATCAAAGGCCTTCCGGAAGTCGAAGTATAAGACATCTACTTGGCCTCCACGGTCGAGGCAACTGGCAATATAGTTCACCAAGGTAAGGAGGTTACTGTTCACCGACCGTTTGTTTCTAAACCCATGCTGTTCCATACAAAGGTACCTTTCGACCTGCTCGTATATTCGTTTATGAAGAACACCTTCAAATATTTTACCCGGGCACGATAGAATTGCAATGGGACGATATTCTTCAACATTACATTTATCAGTACTCTTCTGAATTGGAGTTACCCTAGAAAGCTTCCATTGGGGAGGGTAAATACCACTTGCTAATGACAGATTAAAAATATGACAAAGGGGTGTGCAGAGCTCCTCCTGATGATCCTGTTGGTCTTAAAGACAGTAAAGTATGTTTTATTTTATTCATTTTATTTATTTTATTTTTTTCAGGCCGCAAAAGAAAAATAATAAACAGAACAGTAATGGTTCGTTCCTGCTAATAATCGTCAAACTTGACCGATTCTAATATCTGTGGAAGTTAGTTTATGTTATTAGTAGTAACTTAAATTCAAGTCACATATACTTAAAACCAAATACAATTTTATTATTTACTGGGAAGCGGTGCAGCAGTTGTCTACTTCACATATTAAAGTAATGAAAAAAGTAACTCAGGATATTATTTAAAATATTGTAGTGTCCTTTCAATTTGGACTATTAGGGACTTATTTCAAAACATGATCTAAAGTAAACCAGGTTTAAAACCAGTGCTATCACTGTCTTCATTTTATCAAACAAAAGTGACAGCATTAGTCTTAAACCTGGTTTAAAAATAAGCCTCGTATAATTTCGTTAATTTAATTTCTTCAAAAGGGCTATTATGATGTATATGATTACTTGTCAGATAAACATTGGGTTAACTTTTATTTGTGTAAATTAGAACAAAAATCAATCAATCAATCAAATATTTTATTTCATAAACTATTACATAGTATCTACTTGAAAACGTCAAAATTATAAAACAATAACAAAAACAAATGAAATATAATTATACTAAAATCACGAAGCTTAGATTCACTTGCAACCAAACAATTTAAAAAAACAAAAAATATTTAAGTGTAAGTGAATCTAAGTGCCAGTTCCGAGCCACCGCTCTGTAAGAAGAACTGGCAAGAAACTCACAGGCTATGCTCTTTTAAAAGTCAACCAGATCATTGTTGTGACCTTCCCCTATCGAACAAATTCAGCTCAGTTTCACATTACATACTTACTTGACTGTGATGGATAATTGCCCTTAGTAATGCTACTTTATTGGTTACGGCTTTTTGGGACCCTTTCCATATCTTGGAATATTTACTGTGTGTGTTCTGTATTGTTATATTTGATTGATAATTTAAAAGAGCATAGCCTGTGAGTTTCTTGTCAGTTCTTCTCACAGAGCAGTGGCTCGGAACTGGCACTTAGTTTCACTTACACTTAATTTTTATTTTTTTGCATGTAAGTGAATTTAAGCTTTTTGATTTCAGTGTAGAAATATATTGTTTTTTTTTATATATATTTTATTTTGACGTTTTCAAGTGCTATGTAATAGTTCATGAGATAAAGAACTGTTTACTTTACTTTACTTAATTAATTAATTTAAAATTATTTATTTATGTCATTCTTTGATTTGTCATACCTTATTTAATGTTATTTAAATTTTATCGCTTTATTGTTAACTATATTTCTGTAAAAGACGAAGCATTTGCTATCAGTGAACTTGAATTATCTTACAACTGCTCATTCTGCTCACAAAGTGTAACCTAACCCTAAACTAGGCAGAAATTAGGGTATGGATATCCAACAGCAGGCAACAATATTTAAATTTTCTACTGCCATTTCAATTTCAACCCTCAGGTTAGCTAATAGGTCTCAATGTCTTATCTTTATTCCATAGTGAACCCTTTTAAAGATTTGGTGAACCTCCTTTTTTATGAGCCTTTGCAAATGATGATACATGATCCTAAATCTGATCTTAAAGATAGCTACTTTACTTTTGTAACAATTTATATGCTAGTATTTATTATAGAAAAATTAATAATAATATTCTAAATACAAAAGCTATTTAAAGACACACCCCTTTGCTATTTTATTAACTACAGGACATTGATCTCTGTAGGTATACGACTACACTTTTTAGGGTCCGGCAAGAGAATTTTAAAACTAAAATACTTTAATTATTTTTATGATGATATAGATATATAGATAGTAAATTCTTTATTGTACACCAAATAAAAAATAAAACAAGAAAACAATTGCAAAATAAAAGCGATACAATTGGCGGCCTTATCGCTTACAGCGATTTCTTCCAGGCAACCTTAGGATGGAGAGTGATTAAAATTAAATGAAAAACGGGGGTGTAGAAAAGATTAAAATATTTAGTTATAATTTGATAAATAAAAACAAAAATAAATACTAATTCTTAAATAAAATAAACCTACATACATGATATAGGAACACTGAGCAGCAGGACATTACTTCTGTAAAAGGAAAATCTTCTTTATTCCAATTTTGAACACATATTATAGTGACAAGAATTGAGAAAGGTCATGTTGAGAGGATGAATGAAAGTAGACTATCGAAAGTTATTTATAATGGACAAGTGATTGAAAGTGTTGGGAGGGGAAGACCAGGTCAAACACTAAACCGACGGGCGTGTATGAGAAGGTTAATGAGTGTGAATGAAGCTAAAAGTGTGTGCCCAGATCGTAGCAAGTGGAAGGGTGTGTATCTGCCTACCCCTACGGGAAAGAGGCGTGACATTATGTATATATGTATGAGATTTTTAAAAACAGTAAAATATGAGATATACTTACTACAAAACACTCAAAGGCACATAAGACAATTAAGAGCAATTAAAACAAGAAATTCAAAGCGAGTTTAATACAATTCAAAATATTTAAATATCAATACTGTAGTCGCTGTACTTCCCAATACTTGGTTTATTATTTTTTAAATAACGTATTTACTTTTTTATCATGTAACTTCTTCAATTGGAAAAAACATATATAGCCCGCGTAGTTTTAAAGTAAATTGATTGTTGATTAAGAAAGCAATACTATTGTACGCAAGAATATATAGATGATAAGACGGAATGGCTGTAAATTATATCTATCTTCGGACAAACAATTTTATGGTTCACACTTCACGAATATTTTGACGACAAACTCTATGAAAAGCCTATAGTGATTTATTATATAAATTATGAGTTAATATTAAATATAAGAATAATATTGTATAAATGTTGTTTTTTGTTGATTTCATATTTGTGTTTTAGTGAGTTTTTTAGTTTATAGAATAATTAAGTCTGTAGTTTTGTAATATGTTTAAGTTCCCTCTCAATTTGCAGTGCCCCTACGGGGTATCAGTATTCATTGTATTACTTAGGTACCTACTGTTTACTTGATGCAATAAAGATTTATGATTTATGGTTTGTACCTATTTAATTTTTATAATATTATTGTTATTTTTCATTTGTATAAATCTTTTATATTGTTGATGTATGTCATGCACACTTAAATGTCTCTGGAGTGGCGGCGTCATGCCACGAGTCGTTACGTTTCCTAAAATATGGTTGATGAAACGATGGTTGGGTCATGCGTCATACTCGTGAACCAGTGCTGATTGTGGGAACTGGTCTACTCTTGTCTGCTATTTTTATTTGTATTTCTTCTTCCATTTAAATAATGGCTTCGTGCGTCTAGCACAAATGTGCTTTTGGCTAAATAGCCAGTGACAAGTAAGTGATATATTAATTATATATAATTTATAGTAAATGAGAATGAGTGGTGATCAAGATGATAAATCGAAGATGAAATACCCTCCCCTAAGCCCCTTGAGTCCTCAGTAAAGATGTAGGACTATACTGAGATCTCACATGAGAGAAAACTCCTTGAGACTCCTTGAGAGAAAATTTGAAAAGTGATGTTGCACTGTTTTGTTTTATTTACCAACACTCATGTATATTCACAAACACTTGACGGTTAATAATCCACCGTTATTACATATTAATGTTAGAAATATCACAAATTTTAGAAAATAAAACATAACTGCAGACATGACGCTTCACTTTCCCGCCAAGAAGTCTCTTATTTGTATTTACAAATTCAGCTAACTGAAAAAAGGTTACACAACTTTTGTAGTCCTATCATTCTCCTAAATCATTACTGTGTTTAATATGAAATAAATTTCTGTATTGATGGGAATTCGTTTTGGATTAGGAACGCATAGTATTGTCCGAATGATATGCGGTTAGCATGACCAAAAATATTTGTGGTTCGCAGCCCATATCATCCATATAATGTTATTTTGTTAAAATTATTTTGTCCTGTAGCTTGAGTATGTCATGCTCACTTAAATCTCTTTGCGGTGGTGGCGACATGCGTTGGGTCAATTTTAATAAAAAATCTAAAATGTCTACTAATTCTTTAGAAAATATTTGCTGTAGAAAGTATTTAAGTGATTATTTTGAATGTCTCAGGAAAAGTTGTGCTAAGTAAATATACGGAACAGTAGTTATTTATTAACCGTCTCGAACTTCGCGACTTTTATTCAGTAAAACATCTACACCTTCGTTGGAGCGATTAATTGAAATGGCCATTTCTTTGGTCGATACACGATCTTTTGAAGCTGTAAAGTCTTTTTTTAATGCCATCATTCAATTTTACGTTATTGTCAATTTAGTTTCTGACGCTCGTAAATAATTGATATGTTTACCCAATTACATAAGGGGCTATCCATAAATTACATCACACATTAATGTGGTGGGAGGGGGTTGACAAAGTGTGACATGGTGTGACAAGGGGATGGGAGGGATCCTAAATTTCGTGACGCCACATTTCAAAACCCAGGTCCTATCAACATTTTGGAAATGCTGTTTGAATGTAATCATTTTCCTGCTGTACAATTGCAAAATATGTGACATCACACTAAGGAGGAGGGAGTCTCACCAGTGTGACCAGCTGTGACAAGGACGGACGGAGGGTCAAAAGTTCACGAAATTCGTGTGACGTAATTTATGGATGATCCCTAATAATAATTATAGCACAGATTTATTGAATTAAAAAAATAACGACTCTTTACTATGTACAGTTTGACGACCGATATGACGTGGAGGTCAATATACCTACACTCCGCTCCTAAAGTCGTGGTTCGATTCCCACATAGGACAAATATTTGTGTGCATAAACATAAATGTTTGTTCTGCTTAAGTAAGTATGTACAATAAAAAATCAGTACATACGTATATCCGTTATTTAGTACCCATAACACAAATTCTTGATGATACCTATCTTGGAACAAAATAATTGGTAATTTATTGATTCAGGCGTTACTTTGCGGAAACCCATTGTAAGTATCCATTGTAATCCATTGTGACTCTCGTTTCGCGTTGGTCGTGAAGACATCTTTGTTCTGAGGCTCCTATCTTACCTGAAGATGCCCTGTGTAAGGGTGAAACACGTGTCGTGGCATAGTTTCTCGATTTTTCGGGAAATTATAGTAGCGCGGGAATTGTTACAAAGATATTTTTAATCCATCACTTGCTTAAAATAATTGGTGTAATTGTTAAGTCAAAGTAAAATAATTTATTCAAGTTTGGCTCAATAGAGCTCTTTTGAAATTTAAAACTTACAAACTAGCGCATATACAACCATACCTATTACGGTTTAAAGACCATTTCTCATCATAATCGACGGTTAATGTAAGGTTTTGACGACCGATATGGCGTGGTGGCGAGTATACCCGCACTCCACTCCTGAGGTCGTGGGTTCGATTCCCACACAGGTCAAATATTTATGTGTATAAATATGAATATATGTTCTGGTCTGGGTGTTTTCCTATGTATATTAAGTATCTATGTATTCACAAAAAGAAAAGTATTTATGTATGTTTATCCGTTATTTAGTATCCATAACACAAGTTCTTAATGATACTTATCTTGGAACTAAATAATTGGTGTAAGTGTCAGAAATATTTATTTATTTATTATTTTTTTATGTAGGCTGTGAATACGTTCAATAACAATTATTTGCTTGCATATGAAATACTCAAGCCAGCAAACATATCATAATTATATTATCTAATTCGTACCTACTTTATGTTTGTTTCTACAAAAAAAAACCACTTCTATGCTATGCGATTTCTCTAAAAGTTATATTATCCTTATGTTTATTATACCATTTTTATAATATTATGTATGACCATTTCGAGCATACCATAAAACACAGTACGAATTGTTAAAGATTAAGCTATTTTAAATAAATTAAAGCATATTTTTTTATAATATAGACGATGTGGGCGCTCTGGTGTTAATATCAAAACAAAGATATTTTTTAATAACCATTATTAATACTATTTACTAAGCTTTAATTGCAGTGTGACGTGACGCTCTCCGCCGAACTTTTATTGGAGTTTCATAAGACATGACCCCGCCCTTACCTAAAATTGATCGAACAAGGTCACGTGAAGGGCAAGTTACTACCGTAAGATGCACGTGAGTTGGGCAATATAATCTTTATATTTTAGGTAGTGACAGAAGTGTAAGAACTTTGTAAATTTTACTATACCTAGTGCTATTCGGTAGATAGAGAATCTTAGAAATAAAACCTAGGTTCTTTATACTTTATGTCGACACTTGCATCACCAGAGAGCCTGTGAGTTTTTTGCCAGATATTCACTGAGCGGTAACTCGAAACTGGCACTTGGAATTACTTACTGGATTTCAGTGTAGTCACGTTTAGGTTGTTTTTTTTTATTTGGAAGTTTTCAAGAACTATGTACAATAAGTTTGAGTTCAGAGTTATCATCATTATGCATAATTTCTTCTTGAAGCATCCCATGCTTTTATCTCTTAGGATAACCTCGCTACCGCTTCAGCCATTTCTTACGTGTAAGGATATCTGTGTGACGTGTACCCTTATCTCCATATGCTCCCTAGCATATGGAGCCTTCCAAGATCTGAGGAGCCGAAGCCAACCCCAGCTGCGTGTGGTGCACCTGCCGATCAACGGACGAGGCTCTAGCAAACACAAAATATAGCGAAATTTAGGCCAAACTTATGTATGTATGTATGCCAAAAATGCCCCAGCCTCGATATTCGCCAGATATGGCTCCGTGTGACTTTTCGCTATTTCCAAAAACAAAGAGAACCTTAAAGGGCCGTCGTTTTACAAGCATAGATGAAAAAAAGCTGAATGAAAAATGATGATTAAAAGCGCATCGCTGAAAGAGCTAAGGGCTATCCCTAAATTCGAGTTTGAGAAGTGTTTCGACGATTGGAAGAAGCGCTGACAGGAGTGCAAAATATCTAATGGGGACTATTTCGAGGGCGACAACATTAATGTAGACGAATAAATAAATATTATTATCAAAAATCGAAAATTCCCGTTATTTTTTGAACACACCTCGTATACAAAGATGAGCTGTTATAATATGCTAATACAAAAATATAGTTTTGAGGAATGTTTTTGTACAATTTAATCATAAAACCATGTGCTCGAGTCCATCAAAAACCGGTTTGCAACTATAAGCCCTATCAAATTCCATAATCGATTCTCCACATCGATTAGTCGGTGCGATTGTAAATGGACGTTCATTTTATATCAAATTAATTGTTTTCTGTGCGAAGACGTGTTGTATTTATTTCTTTGCAAGTGTATGTAAAAAATAACTGTTCTTTGGGTCCTTTTTGTTAAGGTTAGTTTTTTTATGCAAAAAATACTGTATAAAGTTTTTAGTTAAATTTCAAAAGGTGTTCTTTTTTGTATAACTACATTACAATTACATTAATAAATATATTGTACACAATACTACAACACAATTAATAAAGATTAAGAAATATGGCACTATTCTAGGCCGGTACCACACAGCACCTGTTCTTTTTTTTTTTTTGTTTTACGTCGATAACAAAATGCGTTTACGCACTACCTCCGGCCAAAGGGGGACCGGAAGGGGGTGTGGGACTCACCACCAGCAGACGCGACTGCCAGCAGTAATACCCACTAAAAATCTTCCGACGACGCCCGCCGCTTGTTGAGAAAGAGGCGGGGGCCAGTACCTGGGTTGCAGCGTCTGACACCCCGCCTGCGGCCAACGTCCCCCGAACCAAAACTGAGAGGACCTCCTCAGAGAGGCGCAGTGGACGCGCCCCTCCTACCTCCTTGTGCGACCATAGCGTGTGGGGCTGACTTCTCGGAGGGTCTATAGTTAGACAGCAGGGGCCCCCTGCCCCCACTGCCTAAGACCCTCCTGGCGCTACTTGACGGGCCCTCCTGGCCCGCCCGCTGCGCCCTCCACAAGTCCCTCTTAGTTTCTCCCCCGGTAGTCAGTACTAAGGGCACCCAGAGTCGTCGGTCTCTGGGTGTTACCTTTTCCCTGGCGCCTCCTGCGCCCTACCGGGAGGTACTCAGCCCAACAAGGTGGAGACCAGTCGGGGGGGGGGGGACACCGCACCTATATCGCGAGCCATAGGACTAATTAAAGTTGCGGTACATATTGATATTTATCAGTGTTGCCTGCCGAAATTCAAAGAGGCAGCACAAAGGTGCATTGAATTAGGTAAGGTAGATTATTTTAATTGTTTATACATAATTGTGTAGTTTATAGAAATTTTATTATAGGATAGGTAGTTAAGCAGTTATTTGTTAAATTATTGTATTGTTAAGTTTTTATGTAAAATTCTAGTGTTCCTGTAACTTACAGTATCGATTTGGGATAACCTGTAATGAAACTGTAAATGTTTTAAATAAATAAATAAAATAAATAAATGTAATCGTTGCGCTTCCGATTACAAAATCTAATAAATGCGATGCGCAGCTGTGCACTGTGTACCTACATCCATTGTAAGAAATTGAAGTTTAAAAATACTTTGAAATAAGTATAATCTTCTGAAAAATTGTAAAACAACTCTACACGACCCGTGTTTCTCCACAGGGCATTACACAAGGAGGTTAAAGCCTATTAGTTGAACATTCGATGCAAATCAGTTAGCATTTACTTCAAACTTCGCCGGTACAATGCGAATGTACCGGCGAAGTTTGAATGGATAATGGACCGGCTAATGGATTATTCACCGTTATTCAAAGTGGTCACTTCGATCAAACGCCAATTTCTTATGTAAGGACCTAATATTACAGTAAAAACATAATGAAATTAAGAGCGTGTAGTCGATTTACGACGTAACTTCAACATTTTAGTGGTTTCGACCAACTGCTTTATACACAACTCTAAATAATTACTTAGAACAATTAACAACATATCAATGATGATGTCTTGTAGAAGTGCACTGCAGAGGAAAATTATAGATTTTATTTATAGTTTTTTTGTTGATTAGACTTACTATATATAAAGTACTTTTTTATGAAATTGACGAAACAAAATTTTTATTACTATAAGTAACTAGTAAGCGTTTTTTTTAAAGTGACTAGTCATATATATTATCTCCTGACTGATGGTAAGCAGTTAATGCAATTCAGAAAAATTTGAGCGCTTCTTTCCGTGGAATTAGCGCGGTAACAAGCGCACCTACTTAATCAGAGACTTTAACATACTTTAATTCCCAGTTCTCTACATTTCATAGCAAAAGCTCTGCTTAGTACTGAACGACGCTGTGTCAGATGTTCAAAGATTTCTTTCTTGGTACAAAGCGCATAAACACATTAGTGATTTCTTCGTTGTTGCAAAAACGTTAGCCTTCTTATATACCGTTTCACGCCCCTCTTAAAAGACCCGGGACTGTACAGGAGTTGGAAAACACGTGCGCCGGCAGAGACTTCTAAAGATGGTCTTACACGAGGTTACTGTACAGTTTGAAAGTTTATTTATTTATTAAAATGATCACCAACATAATAAACATTAATAATACCAAAAAAAGAATTAACCATGACAGTATTTAGCTCAATGTCATTATAATTATAGGCGAAGACAGCATGCAATTACGAAGTTGATGCTAATTACGTAAGTACGTATTATTCAAAATAGGAAAGCAGAACTCGGAATTTGATTGAAAAGCTCTTCAGCAAACTCGCCGTAGTAATGCCAATAGAAAACACTGATATAAGCTGTGTCCTTATGCCTATCCAGGTCTTAAAGAAGCTGTTACCTCAGCATCCACAATGATGCATACCGCTCGCGTTTTTAGTCTTGTTTCGTTCAAGTCGACTCTTACGACTTCCCGTGAGATAAGAAAGGGTGGCACTATGCTACAGACGCCGCACGGTACTTGCACGACACGGCTTGAAATATACCCAAATTTCATTTAAGTACCTTACTAACATTGTTGTACAATATTGACGTGAATAACTATTTTTGTCAAGATTGAAGCTGATAATGGAAATGGCGTCATGTCAAATTGATTTTATAAAAGGCAGTAGATATAGCAGGCTTGTGTGTCTTATTTGCAAGAAAACGAATATAAAACTATGGCTTAGGAAGAGAAGCTGAAGAGACTCAGCCTTTGCCAAAATAGCAAAACAAGGTATACTTTAAGGAACTATAAAAGCTTCATGAAATGGTATTGAGATGTGTGATCGCTGGGAGTGCAGTTTAATCGTTTGACAATCGATATAGCGTGGAGGTCAGTGTACCTGCATTTAGCTCCTGAGGTTATGATTTCGATTTTCATCATGGGAAAATATTGTTGCGCATATTTTGTTCTGGGCTGGGTGTCTCTGTGCATTTCAAGTATATATTTACAATAATAAGTATTTATTTATGTATTCGTCATTTGGTATCCATAGCACCTGTTTTGAAGTTCCTAAATTGAAACTAAATAGATGGTGTGATTTTTTTTGTAAATTTATCATTTAAAAGGAGATCCTGATCAACTAGAATGATTATGCTAAACTTTTTGGTTGAGGATGAAAATAAAGTATAAACTTTTTACATTTTAATTACGTATATTTATTTTTACATAGAACACAATTGCTGTAATTTGGGTCACTATTTATCTAATTGAAAACATCGCGAGGTATTACTAGTAGTGGTATCCAGTCTCTTCGTCGAAGCTTTGTTGGGGAATGTTCTGGAAGTTGTTGGTGGTCTTGGGGGCGAGGTACTGACGGCTGGCTGCTCCGAACTGAGATCCCTGCTGGAATGATCCAGAACCTCTCAGACCACCAGCTGAAGCCTTGAAGCCATTGCTGGCAGCTCCGAATTGACCGGGAGCTCCGTATTGAGTGCTAGGGGCCTGCCCGAACTGGTTTTGGGAGTCCTGGCCTTCGTTTTGGGAGCCTTCGTTGGCGTCCTGGTCCTGAGATCCTTGGGCACCGAAAGAGTTCTGTTGTCCGAAAGATGATGATTGGGATTGAGCGCCGAACTGAGGAGCTCCATATTTCTGGTTGGGTGCCTGTTGGGAGCCGAATTTACCTGGAAAGATATTTTATTGTAAACACTTGGATGGCTTAAAAAGATTTCATTAGTCAAAGCAACTCATCATCATATCAACCTTAGAAAGTCCACTGCTGAACATTTGCCTTCCCAATAGATTACATCATTTAAGAAGTTACTTCCCATAATCACTACGCTGAGCAGGCGGGTTGGTGATCGCAGTTCAAACCAGTACGCAGAATGACGCTGCTGCCCATCATCTGGTAGGATTTCCCTTCGTCGACTCTTACGACTCCCCGTGACATGAGAGGGGGTGGCACGGGAGCATCTAATATAAAATAATACACGGCAAAACATTTTTGTCGTTTCTCATTTCTGGTAGAATTTTCTTTAATATTCAACTGACTTGATTTGAGTATCATGATCATTTACAGATATATTTGGCTATAACTTAATACATGCTAACTAACATACAGCCGATTTTAGTTAAAAATTCATTCTCTCTATACACCAAAACGACATATCTGAAGCTTTCATATACATATGGTCACATTCATATGGTGAACCTACGACGTTCCTAATCTATGAGTTAGCAGACAACTTATAAGCTGGCTGAAAGGTTTAAAATCTTATATGTAATGGATTTATGTAACTATGACGCCTTTACTATGACATTGCCAATCTGTTCGGAGAGCTTTTTCTTATATTTTTATGAAATTATTTTTAAAACTGACGACCGATTTAGCGTGCAGGCGAGTATTATCCGCACTCCACTCCTGAGTTTGATTCCCACACAGGACAAATATTTGTGTGTATAAACATGTATGTATGTATGTTCTGGTCTGGGTGTATTCTCATGTATGTTAAATATGCATACATACATAGATACATACAGTCACGCGTTTTTCACTTCGCCAGTTACATAGTTGGCCCCACGTACTAGGTGGCGAGCCTGTACACTATTAAACTCTTTGTCACAAAATTGTGAATGGTATGTAAGCAAATGCCGCACCAGAGCCAAGGAACAACTTCTACGAAACCTAATAAAACTTCAATTGGCTTTCAAATGTAATGTAGATAAGACGTAGAATTCAAATCTACATCAAACTTATCGGCATAGTAGTGTCTAGAAAAAAATAAGTTTTCTACATCTCCTATTATTTTTAAAGCCACCTTAAACCTTTTTAAGGTATCCTCTCACTAGTCATAAGCTTAAAGTTCAAATACAAAACTGTGATGAGCAGTTAAATATAATAATAGAGTTATAAAAGTTTCCAAGAACTTGTAACTGTACATGAAGCACGTTTAACTTATGACATAACTTTATCTGGCACTTATCAAAGACATTGACCGCGATTTAGAATAGTACTACTCGCCCGCGACTTTACTTGTATGCCTTTTGGTGACCCGAGGTTCAACGAGGTTTCCCGTGGGAATTAAGGTTGCAAACTTCTTTCAAATAAATGTTGGTTTTAAGGTTATTGTTCATTATATACTGCCTGATAGAAAGCAGGCATGATGCAATCACGGCAACAAACGTACCCACTCATAAAGACTTGTTAAAATTACGTTTTACACTCTGTTTAAAATACCCGGGACACAGGAGATAGGGAACAAATCTCCGAAATATAATTCGAAAGCCGAATGGTTACAAAGGAATGAGTTACGAAATGGATAATACGATTACTGATATCCTGTTCAGCATCCGTCATGATACGCAGGCTAATCCTATTGCCACCAGGCTTTTAAAAACTGTATGCCAAATTTGACTGCTTATCACTAGGAGAAAACATTCTAAAATATTTTTTCGAAAAATTGCACAAGCAACTAGATTGTCTAGTACAATTGTATTCTGATCAAACGAACGATCACCTAACACCTATCAAAATGACGACTGTGTTTTCTGCTTAACTTCGATAATCGTTTCCAAAAATCTATTCCCGTATATCATCATCATCACATTAACGTCCCAGCCTATTAACGTCCCACTACTGAGCACGAGCCTCCTCTCACATATCAAGGTGTGAGGGTATTGGGTCATACTCCACCACGCTGACCCAGTGCGGATTGGTGGAGGCAGGTGTATGGCGTCCTGCTGTTAGAATTTTTCAAGCCGCCCATGAGGCCTCTAACATGGCTTAACGACTACCACATTTAGTGATAACCGGGACCAACGGCTTAGCGTGCCTTCCGAAGCACGGATTCCCGTATATATATTTTTATAAATATACCATCTTTCAGTAGTTCCTCTTGTAATGTAATAAATATTTATCTATCAAATTAATATACCTTGAGCACCGGATCCAGCTCCATGTTCATGGTCTGGGGGCAGGTACTGGTTAGAGGTAGCAGCACCGAAAGCACTGGTCTTCGAAGCAGCCCCGAAGCCTCTCTGGGCTTGGCCAAAAGATCCGAAGGAACCCTGTCCGGCTTGGTCAGGAGGGAGGTATCCACGCTCTAAGTGCTCCAAGCGAGCAGCAGAGCATACAGCTACGATTGTGGCAATAATGAACTGTAACAAAGGAATTAAGGATTAGTTTTTCATAAAATAAATAAAATATACTTTATTTTCTTTAATATAAATAATAATAAATATTTTTGACACTTACACCAATTATTTAGTTCCAAGATAAGTAGCATTAAGAATTTGTGTTATGGATACTAAATAACGGATAAATATACATAAATACTTTTTTTTTTACATATAAATAAATATTTAATATACATAGAAAAACAACCAGACCAGAACAAATATTCATATTTATAGACACAGATATGTGTCCTGTGTGGGTATCGAACCCACGACCTCGAGAGTGGAGTGCGGGTACACTCGCCACCACGCGATATCGGTCGTCAAATGATCCTTAAGATCAATATGAACAATAAGATCAATAAGATCAATATGATCATTTAGATTCATCAAATATTCAATCACAAAATGGAAATTCTATATTTTTTTAACAACAATGAAAGAGATGTGAGCGATACCAAGTTACCAAGTTCATGCGGGCGGGAGCTTGATCGTAAAAGAACGGGCAAGAAAATTGTCAAATTAAGTTTTTTCTCCCGCCAGTTACAAAATGTCCTTCAACTAAAACATAGTTTTCAAAAAAAAAACTTGTGTTTTGCAGTCACAAAATTTAAAGAAAGGAAAAATGCTCTTATTCCTTAGCAAGATAAACACAAAATTATTAAATATCCAGCCACAATTGTATCCACCCTAGGCAGAGTACACTAGAGAGTGTACATCCAACGCTGCTCAGTAAGTAAATTACAACAAACAAAAATAAAAAATCCATATTTTAAAATTACCAGCTTCATTTTTCTAAGAGTTTTTGGTTGCCGCTGACACGATACCGAATTGAAAGCTCACGATGAACTGTGCTGTTTCAAGATTTACTGACCTATTATATAGCATATCTTAATCCTGATCATCACGCACTCGTGACGTAATGGTTTATAGAATATAATAAACGACGGTTTTTAAGTTATAATATGCATGGTTTAGTAATTAGAAGTGAATATTTTTTTAAGCTACCGAAACATGAGCGGCCTTGTCCGTCAATAAGTAGGAGCAACGATCACTATCAAGGATTCGGGTAATTGATTGATGTGATTGATGAAAGCACTGGTATATCATTGTTCTCTAAGAGCGAGGGCTCGGAACTGGCACTTAGATTCACTTACACCTAATTTTTATTTATTTGCATGTAAGTGAATCTAAGCTTCATGATTTGAGTGTAGTAATATTTAGTTTTTTTTATTTATATTTCGTTTTGACGTTTTCAAGTGCTATGTAATAGTTAATAAAATAAATTTAATATATATATATATAAAATTAATCTTTAAATTTTATATTAATAAGCCTTTATTAAAACCAATTGTGAGGTCAATTTTGTCATTACACAAATCTCAATGAAATTTATTAAATAGAAAACGAATTAACTTCCTATATTAAATACATTTAGACTTTGACTATAAATAAAGTTAGCATAAGCCAGGCAATAAGTCCTTCCTGTAATCTTACCATTCTGCTGTGGAATTCTCTGCCGGTGCATGTGTTTCCTGGCGTCTATAGTCCCAGGTATTTTAAGCATGCTGTGAAACTGCATGCTTAAAAGACCTGGGATGCAGGACCAGGCCGTGATGTTTGTGCGCTTGTAACCGTACGTATCGCTTTTGTAACCATACTTACAGCGCGGTATGAAGCGCCTGTAACAATTTTAACCGCAGTGAAGTACCCTCCAATTTTTTTAGAGAAATCACGGTAATTGTAATTTGTCATGAAAAAAAAATATTTTCATTTACATAGCATACATTATTTTTTAAATAAAGAAACAAGTTATAATGCTGTTAATATCATGCTGGTTTATTTTTATAATTACCAATATCGCGTTGAAGTTTTTAATTTATTACATTCGCTGTTAGTTTGTCAACGAAAGCTTGTTTTAAGCGAACGCAGTGCTTATGGCTTAGGACAAACGGTTTGCTGGTCTTTAAATGACAAGTATGTGTTTACAAAACTAGATAATAATTATAGTTTTGCAAATATATATTTCCCTGTAAGTAACTTCTGTTAATTCCATTGTGACAATCATAGAAAAACACGCACAATCATAGAATGTGATAAACACTTTCCCGACTGATTAAAAAAAATCAATTGCTTTTTTATACAAAAAGAAACTGACAAAAAAATATATATTTAATATAGCACCAGCGGTCAAGTTATGCGTAAATTTAATGTAAACAAAGTCTGGCAAGAACGTAGGAAAGGGTCTATGTCACTGCTACTTATTTCTTCATTCACTAAGTTGCTATAAACCTAAAACCCATCTTCGAATTGGCTATAACTAAATCTAGTATAAATAGAATCTGCTAGAATAGTCAGGAAAAATTTCCCGCCACTTCCCTCTTTTTAAATTTCGGGCTTATCCCACAATCCTTACTATCCTTCCTTACTTATTATTTTTTATATTATAAATGCGAAAGTAACTCTGTCTGTCTGTCTGTCTGTCTGTCTGTCTGTTACTCTTTCAAGCCAAAACTACTGAACAGATTTAAATGAAATTTGGTATACAGAGAGTCTAGACCCTGAGAAAGGATATAGGCTACTTTTTATTGTGAAAAGGGGGTTGTAAATGCTACCCAAAGATACTATTCCACGCGGACGAAGTCGCGGGTAACAGCTAGTTTTCTAATATCATTGACTTGAAAAACTGTACATCATCACCAGCCTGTCTTCGTCCACTGCCAGACAAAGGCCTCTCCAAAGGTACGCCACTAAGCTCGATCTTTAGCTCTTCGCATAATCCATACAAAACTGTAAAGTTAACTGCTAAGAAACTTTTATGTAGACATCGTGAAACAGGCCCTAGATTGCCAAAAACTAAAAACCATTTTTAAATCACCTCCTTGTCTTGTAATCAATTCAATGTCAAATATTAATTACAATAATTTAGTTAGTTGAGAACACAAAGGAAAATAAAGGTCGATGGTCATTTTTGCCAATGAGTTTACTTCAACAATATTTTAATCGTTTTTTAAACACACTTCCTCGTTAATAAAAAATTGCGTAAGTGGCAATGGGCTTGTCGAAATCTGACGGACCTGTTGGCGAAGAAGTGTTTTTTTAATTTTAAGAGATTAGTGATCACTAAGCCTATTCGAGTAATTAATAATCATTTGGGGTCGATAAATATACCGATTCTGTGAGTGGACTATCTTAGTCAGGTGGTTTGCTAAGGCTGGATCCAAATGTGCGTCGAGTGGGGGAATCGACCCGTCGCCCTCCCGCTGCCGACCATCATGCGAATTATCATCAAGCAAGACGGCATGGGAGGTGATGACCTCTTTCTGCGAAACAGTGATGTCGCAGAAGGAGGCCGCGGAACGGGAGAAGGAGCGGGATCAGCTCTAGGCCAGGAAGGCCCCTTATGCAGCGCCAGGGGGGTCTTAGGCGGCGGGTGCAGGGGGCCCCTACCGTCTAACTATAGACCCCGCGAAGTAGGCCACATGCGCCCGTGGTCGCATATGGAGGTAGGGGGGCACGTTACACTGTGCCTCTCTGAGGTCCTCTCGGTTCTGATCCGGAGAACGTTGGCCGCGGGCGGGGAGCTTTAAACCTTGGCACTGGTCCCCAGCGCTTTTTTCAACAGCTGTGGGTGTCGTCGGAAGATTTTTAGTGGGTAGGACTGCTGGCAGTCCCGTTTGCCGCAGTGAGACCCACACTCCCCTCTCGGTCCCTGTTTGTTCGGGAGGCAGTGCGTAAAGGTATTTTGTTACTGACGTAAATAAAAAAAATGAAAAATGGTTGCAGTCGTCTTGAAACTTTTGGCGGTCAGGGCAGGCCACGCCCTTCATAACCAACCAAAAACGTGTAGATGATGTGGTAAGTCTTCTGCAGTGAAGACGCCATTTTCCCAAGGAGACCGCGGGAGAGACATGAGACTCGCTAATAATTTTCCTGGTTGAAATGGTTTTCCGCGGCAAATTTGGGTGATCTGTTGTTTAATTGTAATTAAACAACAAAGTTTAATCATCTGTAAAAAATACTCTTATTGATAAAACCAATCTTTATTTAAATTCGTTCTTACTCCATTTCTTAGTTTTAATTTTAGTTTCTTATAGTTTACTTGATATTAAGCCCGTTAGAGTATTTATATGCATTTTGTGACACGTTAAAATGTTGAACATCCAGCTTGTTAAAATAAAAAAAATATTATCAAAATTTAAAAAAATATATTTCATAAACTATTAAATTGTACTTGAAAACGTCAAAATTGGATATAAAAAACAAAAAAAATATGATTACACTGAAATCACAAAGCTTAGATTCGCTTACATATTTAAGTGTAACTGAATCTAAATGCCAGTTTCGAGCCACCCCTCTGTAAAAAGAACTAGCAAGAAACTCATATTCATAATCATTTGTCTGTGAAGATATACAATGCAATTTATTAAAACATTTACAATATTCATGTTCTAAGTCATTCATAATGTATGAAACGGCAGTTTAATCCCAAGCATTTTTATCGGCCATAAAGTCTTTGATAGAATAGTATCCCTTTGAAGACAGCTTGTGTTTAATTGTTAATTTGAATTTATTTAGGCTTAATTGCTGTATATCGTGCACGGACACACAGTCAAAGGTTTTCCACAATAAATAAGTTCTCCAAGACGATGTGCCAAAGGAAAAAGTACCGGTACCCAGGTCTGCCACCATTTTCAACTTCAGGGAAAATTTTGTGTTGTAATGGCATCGCTAGAGTTTTGCTTTCATGCCTACAATGGGCAAAACAGGTCAGGTCTTAAGACGGTGTACTGCATTTCTCATGTCTCAGGTGTCTGGTGCTGATGACTTACTGTTATTAAAAGCAGAGTTTGATATTTTTAAACGGTTATATCGACACCCCCATGCAATAACATTGTAACTAATTTTTTTGACAAATTGAATTACAATGTTGTTCCTACGTATTTTTTTTTTACCAATTTTTCTGTCTTACCATCGTAACTCCACGTCTATTCGTTTTTGAATAATAGAAGTGACAAAAGCATTGTAACTCAATGAAAAAGACTAATTGTCCTGCAAAATCATTGTAATCCTTATTACTCGAACTAAATAGTGATGAATATTGTTTTAATAAAGTGCAACAAGATTGTAATTTTATTTACAATATTCGTACATGACAAGTTGAGAAGTTTGAAAATGTCGAATTTTCCCTGCAATATAATTGTATTTCGGAGTTACAATGATCTGTCAAGCCAAAATAAGAATGTTAGCTAAAAACTAGATTGTAGATTGAAAAAAATTTGTGATGTTTATGGACCTGATGCAGTGTCAGTAAGAGTAGCACAAATTTGGTTCAAACGTTTTCAGTCCGGAAATTTTGATGTTAAAGATGCACCTCGCTCTGGTCGCCCTGTTACGAATAAAATGGACGCCATTTTTGAAAGAGTGGAGCAAGATCGGCATATTAGTAGTTACGATGTAGCTGAAGAACTGGGAATTGACCACAAAACAGTTTTGACCCATTTGAAGAAAGCTGGTTATACAAAAAAGCTCGATATTTGGGTGCCACACGAGCTCACTCAAAGAAACTTAATGAACCGTGTACTCATTTGCGATTCATTATTGAGACGTAATGAAACCGAGCCGTTTTTGAAGAGATTGATAACTGGCGATGAAAAGTGGATCACGTACGACAAGAACGTGCGAAAAAGGTCGTGGTCGAAAGTTGGCCAGGCTTCACAGACTGTGGCCAAACCTGGCCTAACACGAAAAAAGGTGATGCTGTGTGTATGGTGGGATTGGAAGGGCATTGTTTATTATGAGCTTTTGCCGCCCGGCAAAACCATCGATTCTGATCTTTACTGCCAGCAACTGATGAGATTAAAGGAAGCAGTCGAGAGAAAACGGCCGGAATTGATCAACAGGAAGGGTGTGGTCTTTCATCACGATAACGCTAGACCACACACATCTTTAGCCACTCAGCAAAAATTAAGAGAGTTCGACTGGGAGGTCCTAGTGCATCTACCATATAGCCCTGACCTTGCGCCTTCAGATTTTCACCTGTTTCGGTCTCTGCAGAATTCTTTAGGTTCTGTAAGGTTGACCTCAAGAGAGGACTGCCAAAACTATTTGTCCCGTTTTTTTGATCAGAAGTCCCAAAGTTTCTACAGTAACGGGATAATGTCTCTGCCCACAAAATGGCAGAAAGTTATTCAACAAAACGGTACATATATATTGTAAATAAATGTAAATAAACTTTGAAAAAAATGTCTTGACTTTTCATACAAAAATACGAAAATACTTTTTCCCCAACCTATTATTTAGCTCGACCCGTACGGATTTTTTAATAATTTATTGATTCAGGCGTTACTTTGCGGAAATCCATTGTAAGCAAGTGATGGATTAAAATGTATTTGTAACAATTTCCGCGCTACTATGATTTCCCGAAAAATCGAGAAACTATTCAACACGTGTCGTGTATTTTTAATCCATCACTTGCTTGGAATTTTTAATATCATATTGACCTAAACAAGTATCAATCTTTTTCTACACCATTATTTCTTAAACGTATGATGCATTTCAACACAATCTTGTTACGATAGATTGTTAATTTAAGATTTAAGTGCTGCCTTCTCACTAATTTGAAATGCAGTTTATCTATAAGACAATTACTAAGATCTATGTACATGTGGACGTGTATTCAGTATTCACCCTTGCAATTTATATCTATGCCACGATAAAATGAAATAGGTTAAGAGACTGGAGTTGGTCATGTGAAATTTAATAAGTAGCGAATATGCTATTGTTCGAATATCGCATACAAGTTATTGCTAAAGGTTTACTGGTGATAAAAGATACATTTTAATGATTCACTTACACCTTATTTTATTTATTTGCATGTAAGTGATTCTAAACTTTGTGATTTCAGTGTAGTATTATTTGGTTTTTTTTAAAATTTATATTTTGTTTTAACGATTTCAAGTGCTATGTAATAGTTTATGAAATGAATAATTTTTTACTTTACTTTTACTAATGTTAGTATATGTAGGAACACAAGATATGACACATGACACGTTGTTAGTGCTTAAACTGCGATATGTTTTAATAAAACAAAGGGTCATATTTTGGTTTCCTTAGATTTAGCAGCCCTGATTGTATCATCATCACAGCCACAAAGAGGTCACCGCAGAACGGACGCCTCCCAATTATTATCGGAATATAAAAAAGCTTGTAAATTTTATATTGTTCATAGTAAAGCTTATAGAATGTATATTGTTAATTAAAAATACCCATTGAGTATCTAATGCAATATTAATACAGCTTAGTTTGCTATTTACTACCCCGTTTGATGACCCGTTGAATACAATCCAGTGTGTTTAACCTCAAACAACCTTATTCTTGCCGAATTGATCAAGTCCTTGGTTTCTGCAGACTTGCCTAAGTATTTGGTGCCTGCAGTTTCCACCATGTTTTTTGGTTCCTGCAGTCTTGACCACATCTTTGATCCATCGGTTTAGAAGCCGTATTACAATGCGTTGGCTAGAATGAATGAATTAATGAACACTTTATTGTACACTAAATATAAAAAAGTAATAAAATCACATAAACCAATATATGATACAATGGGCGGCCTTAGGCTAGTTCGCTGTCTTCATTGAAGAATCGCCTTGAACGCCGTATTTGCGTTTATTTTATGTACGTTACGAAATTAATTACTAATAAAGTATTTTTTAAATAGGGGGTAATTGATATAACCTTAACGCCGCCTCTGTCACAGGTTCTTTGAGCAACCCGCCCGTTGCAACTTCAAACTTCATAGTACTTGAAAACGTCAAAATTTAATAGATTAGCCTGTATGAAACGGCAATTTAATCCCAAGCAGGATAATCTTTGATAGAATAGTATCCCTTTAAAGACAGCTCGCGTTTTATTGTTAATTTGTATATTGTATATTTATTGTGTATATTTCTTTGGATTTTATTATAAAATCGCACACATTGACCTTTAAAAGATTTCTTAATTTTTTGGAGCCTAATGGCAGGTACAACTAGTTTATGCTTATTCCTTGTGTTTAGGTTATATGTGTAGCATTTCTTACCAAATTTATCAATATTCTTATGTACATGCATACATGGATCCGCGGTGCCATATACTAAGTTTTCATAAACCAATTTCTTTAAATTTATCCTTTAGTGAATGTCTACATAGTATATTATAAATTGCCCTTCTTCAACAAAACAAAAAAATTGTGAATATCTGTGAAACAACCCCACAGAAGAATACCATACGACATAACACTATGAAAATAGCAATAATAAACAAGCCTAGCTGTTACAACGTGTGTTAATTGGCGAAATTTGTTTACCGCGTATGCTGCAGAGCTGAGTCTATTCGACAACTCACCAATATGTGGGCCCCACTGCAGCTTAGAATCTAATATAACACCCAAAAATTTGGTGGTATCCACAAGGGTAAACTCATCTTCCTTTATTTTAATAGTGGTGTTTACTTGTCTGACGTTAGGCGTCACAAATTTAAGGCGTTTTGTTTTAGCGCCATTTAATAATAGATTGTTAACGTCAAACCAGTCCACCACCTTTGAGATCGCATTGCTTACATCGTCTGAGTTCTGATATCGCTTTAATTTAAATAATAATGATGTATCATCAGCAAACAATACTATCTCGTGATTTTTCCTTACCAAATGTGGCAAATCATTAATATAAATTAAAAACAAAAACGGGCCGAGAATCGAGCCTTGCGGTACCTCCATTTTTACAACAGAACCCTGAGATCGCTTTCCATTAACTTCAACCCTCTGAATCTTATTACTTAAGTAAGAAGATCCAATGCGGAGCCTCTTACTCTGTAATAATCTTATTTTTTTATCAATGTTTTTAAGGAACACAATCAAAAGCTTTAAACAGATCGCAAAAAATACCTACCTTCAAACCATTATCAAACTAGCAGTTTGATACACGACATAAATATAATGTCCTACTGTCAATCAGATCTGAGGAGGGATTTATAATTGGCACATTAACAATATACTTATATTACAATTGTCAAACATTTCCACTAAAAGAAGTTCTTATATGAATATCTCTTAAAAATTTACACAGCATCCGAACGAATACTATTCCTAGTTACAGTTTAATACTATATTCACACCATCAAAACATTAACCATATAACATTATCTTAAATTTAAAATTTTATTAAGTCAATCAATTATTATGAACTTTAATATACGTTACTATATAAATTAACAGATATAATCTAAAATATAAAATAACATAACTCTATTTATTGCAATATAATTGTACTACTTTCCGTTTAAGCAATTTAAAGGTGTCCAAATGAATGTCAACCGCATTACAGACACTGCATAGGCTATTATTATATTAGGCGCACATCCAAGATGCAAATACCAATTGCATCAAAAAACTTTTTATTTGAAGGTATTCAGAAAAAACGTGGGACCTGCTTCATTTTTAATTAGGTTAAAAACTTCTTAACAGTCAAGCTAGAAGGACTCTCAATCATTATCAAGTGTGTTAATAAAGCCAATGAACTCAAAAAACCATATGAATGGATTCCGGTATAGACAATACCCGCTGTTATATTTGTCACATTGAACAGACCTTGGAAAACCCCTGCTATTGTACCATCCAATATTTATTGTTATTTGAAACCATATACAAGACCTCACTAAAATATATTATACACTGAGCACAACTCAAAAAGATTGATTTGACGACCGATGTGGCCCGGGTCGGTATTTCTACACTCCGCTCCTGAGATCATGGAATCGATTCCCTCTCAGGGCAAATCTTGAACATGAATGTTTGTTCTGGTCTGGGTGTTTCATATAAATAAATAAATAATAATAAATAAAATATTCTCTTACAATCACACCAATTATTTAGTTCCAAGATAAGTATCACTAAGAACTTGTGTTATGGATACTAAAGAACGGATAAACATACTTAAATACTTTTTTTTTTGTAAATACATACTTAAGATATATAGGACAACACCCAGACCAGAACAAATATTCATGTTCATGCACACAAAGATTTGTCCTGTGCGGGAATCGAACCCACGACCTCTCGAGTGAAGTGCAGGTATACTGACCTCCACTCCATATCGGTTCATATGTGCATTAAGTATGTATTTACAAATAAGTATTTATCTGTGTGACGTTCGCCGGGAGGGAATCGACCCTGTGCTACCACCACTGTGACTGACACTGCGCAGCACACGATAGTGGAGTGCCCGGCGTGGGCAGGGCCGCGGGCAGAGCCGCGGGCGACGCTAGCCGCGGCCCTGGGTAGAGTCGCTCTTTCTCTGCAGACCATCATGCAAATCATGCGATCATGCGCCGTTGGCGCACCAGGCGAGCCAGGAGAGCCCATCCATCAGCGCCAGGGGGCCTTAGGCGGAGGAGGCAAAAGGGCCCCGTCTAGCCATAGCCCCCCCAGGAGTCGACCATTTACGCCATGGCCGCACAAGGAGGTAAGAGGGACACTTCACATCGCGCCTCTCTGAGGAGGTTCTGATCCGGGGGACGTTGGCCGCGGGCGGGATGCCAGATGCTACAAACCCAGGCACTGGTGCCTCGCCCCTTTTCGTCGTCGGAAGTTTTTTAGTGGGTAAGACTGCGGTGGTCGCGTTTGCGCAGTGAGGCCCTCTCCCCTCTCGGTCCCCCCATTGGCCGGGAGATAGTGCGTGAACAGCATTTTTTACCGACGATAAAAAAAAGGATCCTAAGATCTAGGGAGCATTCCAATATACCCATATATACAAGACGAGACATTTCATCAGCCAATCGCCTCTGTTAAAGATATTTTCAATCAATTTACTGCCAAACCTCAGTAGGCACGTTAGCTTATCCTATAAGGTATGCAGTTTACTACATAGGCGTCGTATCCATTATTGACCGAAGAAAATAGCAGAAATACACGCGTCTGGAGCAAATAATGGATGGCAACCAAAGAAATTATAAGAAAAATCCGACTATCCTCATTTAGAAAAAAAGAACGCTAATCGCAAACTCTAGTCAAAACAGAGCAAATCGTTGGTATTGTGTTTGTTGCTTGATTACAATGTGAATTGAGGGTACTTTGGATAAATTTGTGGTCATTTCTCAAACAACATGAAACGCACTTTTTGTGGGTGTAACTTTGATAGTTGTGAGGTTTATACTTTTTGAGAAAATCGAATCAAAATTCCACGGTAGCGGGTGGCCCGGTTTATTTGCTGTCCAGTGTATTTGAGTTACGACTTCATTCATCATTAATACAAATCAAATAGAGAAATCAAATCAAGCAAATAAAACAAAATCATAAAGGAGTTCTTATAAATGACGTAATCGTTATGGTTGTATCTAATTTAATTCGTGCGTTTAATTAATGGTTCTGATAAGTATGTTAAATCCTTTAATATATTTATTCCGTGAGATGAAGGACTACAGGGTTTATAGAGCTCTTACCAAGATCTTAGGAGCCCCTTAACTTTTATTTTTTTCATCGTCGGTAAATGAGCTTTAATCTTTTATTTTGCAAAAAAAAATTCATTAAATTCAGGAGATTTATAGTAAACCATAAAATAATGTGTATAGTGTAAAGGATTTCTACCAAGATCTAAGGAGCCCAAGCCAACCTCACCTGCAAGTGGTGCACCTGCCGATCAATGGATGAGGCTCTGGCAAACAGAAAAGTTTCCGGTAAGCCGTTATAGGCTTGCCACCTACACGGGACCAACATCATAATAGGCGAAATTTATTTTTCCTCTGCCTACCCTTTCGGGGAAACAGGCGTGAATTTATATATGTATGTATGTATGAATGTCAAGAGTATAGGACGCAGGAAAGAACTGAATTTCAATTGAGTCTGGATTAGAAGGAATTGTGCATAGATCACAGCTAATAAATGTTGTACGCTTTTACAAACTATAAGTTATATGTTTATTTTAATATCTAATGGCATAGTGCTGTTATGCCTGATGGAAAGCAGTTGATGCAGTCAAGAAGTCTCGTCCGTTGATCGGCAGAGAGTGGGCTTAGGATGATAAAATGATATCGCTACATAAAATATTAAAATTATAGGGCAGGTGCCTTATGGCCTTTGATGTACCACGAGAATGGTTGCCAGGCAACGGCGATAATTAACTGCTTGACCGTATAAAGGTTAAGTACATACAAGATACAACTACTTAACAACCAATTTTTTTTTAATTGTATAAAGCCACAGTCACAAAGAGTAATTGCGGTTTAAAAATTTTAAGAAATATGTTACATTTATTTTATTATGCTTAGGTATAAGTAGACATTTACATGATATTATTTTTTCTCTTTGTATAGATATAGATAGATCATAGAATTGATAATTCCATTGTACATACATTCATAATATCACGCCTATATTCCTAAAAAATCATCCCTTTGAGAAAACAGGCGAAGTCATATTATGCGCACATATTTCGCCAATCATATTTTTGGTCCCACGCCATAGGTGGCGAGCCTATTGCTGCTAAAAGATCCCGGCTATTATGTTCACCAGAGCCTCGTCTGTTATTCGGCAGGTGCACCACTTGCAGATGAGGTTGGGTTGGACTGCTAAGATGTTGCTAGAATGTACACCACACATACATTAACAGAAACCTCCATTTTGAGTCTGAAGCAGACCGTAAAGTATCTACTACACAGATCGTACATCTTTTTTTTTTGGGATGGAAAATTATCAAATGACCTTCTCCCGCTGTGGGTGGAGCGGGAGGGTGTGTCAGACTTCTACTGACTAAAAACCATCCATGTTCCTTCTTTTGAGCCCGCTACGTACCGAGGCCGCGGTAACCCTTGCGAACAGTCCCGCAAATCGTACATCTTGCTTTCTTGACCTGTCGAAAGCTTTTGACCTGGTTAACTAAAACATTTTTGGCGTAAACTTAATGATGTACGAATGCCTGATGACCTAAATACTTGTGCACTATAAAAATACACCTTAGAACAATCCCTGGTTAGTGCAGTACTGTTGAAATAGTATGGTATCTACTATGTCTAGGTTATTAAGTTGAAAAGCTGAAGGATTAGATAAATTGGACTATGGATGGAGGAGCCTACCGGACACCTGCCATCACCATCAGTCTCAAATTATGGTAAATGGCAGGCGGTGACTAGTCAAAGGGCTAAAGGAACACTCCAAAGTAGCCGTTTCTTATTATTGTACTAATGTAGTTTAAGCATACCACTAACAAAATGAGTCCTGAAACTTGAAATAAGCGCAAATGAAGCGCTCGTGCTCGGTGGTCAGAAACGATGAAAGATGTAAAGCGGAGTTTACAGAAGTCAATCCTTGGGTGGGCGCGATCGCTTCTGTGTTTCGGAAGGCACGTTAAACTGTTGGTCCCCGTTATCACTAAATGTGGTAGTCGTTACGCCGTGATAAAGGCCTAATTGGGCGGCTTGAAAAATTCTAACAGCAGGACGCCACACACATGCCTTCGTTAATCCGCACTGGGTCAGCGTGGTGGAGTATGACCCAATATCCTCGCACCCTGATATATGAGAGGAGACTCGTGCTCAGTAGCGGGACGATAATGGGCTGAGAAGATGATGATGATGACTTGAAATAAATGATAATTAATTATTATTATTAATTAATAGTAAATTTTAATATTACACAACAGTATTATAGACGAGCCCTTATGATCTTACAAATCCGTGGCACGTTAATAACTTTGATGTAAATCAATTAACCATATTTTTTTATCAATCACATCGTTCATTGGTTCTTTATGGTGCCTACGTGAACTTTGAAGGTTTTGTGGCTTAGAAAACGGAACTGTCTGATATATAAATAAATGGTTTCCATGACGCTACTCGTTTATTTTGATTGGTGTTGTTTAAAAGAGCGTTAGTTAGCTTTACATTTATTTGCTTAGGTTTGTTGGTTCTATATTAAGAAGCTATGCATGTCAAAGCTTGTTTTGATGTAACAAACTAGTCAAAGGTATACAAAGGGATTGATGATTGGGATTCTTATAATGTAATAGTATCTTATTGTGCGTTTTTTTACATCATCATCATCATATCAGCCATGTGAGTCCACTGCTGAACCTGGCCTCCCCAATAGATAACATTCTATTGGGGGTATTTGCCCATAATCACCACGCTGGGCAGGCGGGCTGGTGATCGCAGTTTAAGCCAGTACGGAGGATGATGCTGCTATCCATTATCCGGTAGGATTTCTCTTGACTAGGACATGAGAGGGGTGGGCACTATTCTAGGCCGGTACCATACGGCACAAAATTATTTATTTAACAATGTATGTACACACAAAACATATAAAGGAAAAAAAAATTTATAAAATTTATGTAAAGTATCTACGATTATGAAAGCTATGAAGCGCTCAGAGCTCCGCGTTTTTAGGTGGTTGAAAAAGATCACCGAAGTAAAGCAGAGCTTACAGAGATCAGTCCTTGGATGGGTGACCGTTTGTTTGTTTGGCATTTGATATCGGGCGCTCCCTTGCTTCGTAAGGCAAGTTAAGCCGTTGGTTTCGGTTAAAATGTGGTAGTCGTTAGCCATGTTAGATGTTTAATTGGACGGCTTAAAAAATTCTGACAGCAGGAAGCCATATACCTGCCTCCGCCAATCCGCACTAGGTCCGCGTGGTGGAATATGGCCCGATACTCTCGCACCTTGGTATGGAGAAGAGACTCGTGCTCAGTATTGGGACGGTAATGGGCTGTGATGATGATGATTAACGATCAAGCTCCAGCTCGCAGTAAATGGGCGTTTATAAATTGACGTTCATAAGAATTTTAATCCAGCAAGAAGTGAGGGTGCTGACATCTCCCCCCCCCCCCCCAGAGAGTGGTTCAGGCCTGTCAGGGCTGCGGGACTGTTTGGAAGGGTTAACGCTGCCTTGGGACGTAGCTGGCTCAAGTAGGAACATGGATGGTATTTAGTCAGTAAAAGTCTGACACAACCTCCTCCATCCACTCTCCATCCGAAAATAAAATAATCCTGGAATTTAAGCTTAAGTCTGGAGCAACCGAGATAATGCTAGGATGTGAAGGGAATTGAAGAGTGCAGATTTCCAACAGTGGTTACAGTACTCATCAACCTTGCCCTTCGTACCCTAGTTATTCGACATCCTGAAATATGTCTATTAGGATAAGTGGTAGACATTAGCAAGTATACAAAGTGGTTTTATAAAAGATAAGCTTTAATGGTGGATAAAAAATATTGCCTCAGAAACTTGGCACCTTTTGATAAATGGTCATCTTCATCCTAGCAAGATTCCGGTAGGGTCTTAGACTTACGCTAAAGATTCAGGGTATGTTCACTGTTCTAAATGATTAGTCAAAATTTCAGCTGTACTAGGAGCAACTGCATTTTATGGTTATACCACCTTTCAGGTTAATATGGGGCTCTGACTTCCTAATAACGATTTTCATACATGTTTCTATAAATATATATTTTCTCAATTATACCAATTATTTAGACCCAAGACAAGTATTATTGAGAACTTTTGTTATGAATACTAAATAACGGATGAACATACATACAATCAAATTTTACCATTAATGATACCTACTATCTTGGAACAACTAATTGATATAATTGTCAGAAAATATATAATAATTTATTTATCATCATTATCAGCTTGAGGACATCCACTCTTGATCATATACCTCCCTCATAAACTATAAAACGACTACAAAGTTAAAACTCATTTACTTAAGTTAATTAGTTCAACAGCGAAATAAGTCGTCGTTGAAGGTAAGCAACACAAGTATAATGTAACATTACTTATTAACTGTAGGTCGTGCTTTTAACGCTGGTACGTGTGTCATCTCTTTTGTGGGTCCTTGTGTCCATTATCACTTGTGTTATCATATACAGTAAAAGCTCCTTATTCGCGCTTCCTTTATTCGCGTTTTCACTATTCGCGGATTAAAAAAATGCTACCCAATTCCTATATTCGCGACTAAAAATTTCTTTATTCGCGGATCTAATAAGTACATATATAATAATAATAAAATTATTTCAATAAGTATCCAACACAATATCCTTGTCAAATGGACTAATAAAAAAGTAAAATAGATCTTATTACAACTTAACCAAGAGTATGTTGTTAAATGATATCGCCGAGGACTTCGACACAAGCCGCCTTCGCCGCGAGCGGTGTTTTTGAGAATGTAAACAAACAGAATGAAAGCAACCTTATAATCAAAAAATAAAGTATATTTTTAAATGTTGTTGTTCCGTTTATAGTAAAAGCCGCTTTGCGTGTTTTATTGTTTCGTCTTTCACAAATTCACATTCGTTACAAAAATTGTGATCGAGTAACACGTCTCTACTGCACTCTTCCTAGTTTATAATGTCAACTAAAAAAAACTGCCTAGCAAGAAAAAATTACAAAATTCTTCAAGCCATTGCCTAAGCCGTAAGATAATTAATTAAAATTTTTAAAAAACTTCAATAAAATATTTTTTTTATATATTTGTTGTTTTTTTTGTCACCTAGGAACGTATCCCCTATAATCCCATATAAATTACCATTCCGTATTCACGGTTTCTGTATTCGCGGCATATTTATGGAACATATACCCCGCGAATAAGAAGCTTTTACTGTACATATATAAATACGTTGGGGTTTATGTTATACATAAATCTTTAAAATAAACAAATATTATCTTACAATCACACACATTATTCAGTTCCAAGATAAGTATAATTAAGAACTTTATTTTTTTTTAAATAATGGCCTCGTGCGTTTTTCACATTTAGCCTGTGTGAAGTAAGATATATATTTATAAAATATGAATCATAGTAAATGAGAATAAGTGGTGATAAAGATGATGAATGGTAAATGAGATGCCCTCCCCTAAACCCCTTGAGTCCTCAGTAATGATGTGGGACTATACTGAGATCTCACATGGACTTCTTGAGAGAATTTGAAAAGTTATGTTGCACTGTTTTGTTTCAGTTACCAACACTCATGTACATCCACAAACACTTAACGGTTAATAATCCACCGTTATCACTAATTAATGTTCGAAATATCACAAATTTTAGAAAATAAAACAAAACTGTAGTCATGACGCTTCACTTTCCCGCCAAGAAGTCAATTAAGAACTTGTGTTATGGATACTTACATAATTATAGGTTATTTTTGTAAATCCACACTTAACATACATACGAATGTATCTTCTATTCGAATGTATTTAAAAATGTAAGATACTATTTTATAGCAGGGGTTATTTCCTAGTTATTGAGTTCTAATCTTTAGATTATTTTGATTGGACATAGTTTTAAAAAATGTTTTGTATGAAAATAATACCTGTTTAGATGGTGACTCTTGAGATTTTCAATCTTAAACTCTTTCATATTTTTTTTGAATGTTTTTTAGTTGTTTTTTAGGTTTATTGAAGTTTTTGTTTTATACTTAATCACCTCTGCCACTAGTAGTCCATTGCTGAATTAAGGCAATTAATTGTGTTCCACTAACCATCAAGCCGCCAGAATCCACTTGATTCCCACTGTCTAGACTTAACCCCACCGATTATCTGCATCGGTGGGATCGTCCACTCTTTTTGCTAATTCTCAGTCGCCATTGGTGTACCTAACCAAACCATAATGCCTTAAACACACTTATGAGATAAGAATTCCGAATTTCATTATTTTGGCGACCCGAGTAAATCGGAAGAGTATGGGCACACGTTAAAGCTCTGTTTAGATAATATCATCGGACATAAAGCAAGCAGATTTTGCGAAATGGCTGCAAACTTTGACCGTGTATTCGTTTTTTGACCTTGTCTATTCTCTATGTATTATGACAAGGTAACATTAGGACTCATTTTAAATGAGGCGTGCCTTTGATTAATAAAATAAAAATAAAAAATAAAAAATCATTTATTGCTTCCCTTTACATAATTTACATTATACGGTTAAAACAAAGTTTCTACATATTAAAATTACAACCAGAATTTAATTTCATTTTAATTACGAAGGTTCAGAGAACAAAAGGATGGCTCAGCTGGTGATGTCCAGCGTACACACACTAGACGCCGCTGGTTTTCAGCCACCCCTGTTCCCTGAGATGTACTTATGAAAAATATGTGCTAGGGGGCCACGTTTAGTTCACAATTTTACTTATCAAATAAACGACTTTACATTATCCTAAAAAGGACCAGTATAAAACATGTTAATATAAAACATTTTAATATCTCTCTCAGCTTGTGTGTGTTGGTGAATGACTGTGAGTGTATGTGTTAGTGAGTGTACAAGTGTGTTTCTTTTGATTAATTACTGTATGATGTACTGTTTTGTATAGGTTATAAAGACGTTTTTTCTCTAATGATTCATAATCATATTAGCATCATGAAGTCCACTGCTGAATATTGGCCTCCCTAATTGTTTACTTTATATTGAGACTATTTTCCCATAATCACTGTGGCGATATCATACACGTGCGCATCGACCGAGGCGACCAGCCAACTCAGATGCGAACTACGTGATTTTTATATTTATAGTAATTTTATATTTAGTGTAGGTACAATAATATTTTATGTTTCTTGTGTACCGTCAATTTCTGTAATATGTGCGTTGTGTGAAATAGTGTAGGTAGAATAATATTATTTGTTTTTTGTGTACCGTCAATTTCTGTAATATGTGCGTTGTGTGAAATAGTAATATGTTCGTTCTCTTTTTATCATTTTGTTAGATTTTGTATATAAGTAGGGTCATCGACAAATAAATGTTCAGTATTATTTGGAATCGACTTTAATTCACTCGCCACAACAAGCCTCCTCAACAATCACCATGTTGGGCAGGCGGGTTGGTGATCGCAGCTTAAGCCAGTATGCAGGATGACGCTGCTGCCCTTCATCCGATAGCATTTCTTTGCGTCGACTTTTACGACCCCCCTGAGATAAGAGGGGGTGGCACTATTCCAGGCCTAGCAAACAGGACCAGACAAAGTGCTGAGGTACTATTTTATGATTTAAAGAAATATATGTTGATTTACCAATTTAATAATTTGGCAACGACTGAAATTAATTATGTTATAGTAATAAAGAAAATGTCTATTTATTTTTGTTTGTAAATTTGAGGTCAAAAAAATATTGATTAGGTTTTCGAAATTCTTTTAGTAATAAAATGCTATCGCTAATTCTTATATAATCAATGGATAATTAATTAATTGATTTAAATAAGGTTCTATATTTTGTGTTTTTATTCGTATAGTATACCAAATGTTAATTATTAAACTTTTCAAGTTCAACACAGCTTACAAATTACTTTGTGTTATATAAATTCAAAAAGTTATTAGATCTCATGTAGACCCGAAATTTTAAACACGACATGCCCTACACACTCAAATACTTTGAGTTTTATTCTTTGAGTTTTACACATTGAGTTTTATGCTTTGAGTTTTATACTATGAGTTTTATACTCAAAGTATAAAACTTAGATGGTTTGATCATGTTGAAAGGATGAATGAAAGTAGACTAACGAAAGTGATTTATGATGGACAAGTGATTGGAAGTATTGGGAGGGGAAGACCACGTAAGATCTTTCATAACCAAATTCAAAAAAATTTTGAGGAAGGGCAGGTCAAAAGTTCCCTAAACCGACGGGCGTGTATGAGGAGGTTAGTGAGTGTGAATGAAGCTAAAAGTGTCTGCCAAGATCGTAGCAAGCGGAAGGATGTGATCTCTGCCTACCCCTACGGGAAAGAGGCGAGACATTATGTATGTATGTATAAAAATCTTTTATACTTTGAATGGTAGTTATTTACAGTGTACCTAATATAGTTACGAGATAAGCCGAATAATAAGATTTAAAAAAAAAAGTTATTTGTGTGTTTGTAGATCGTGTAGAGTTAAAAGTTTGTGCCAACATGAGTTCTGATAATTTTTTGACTGTGTGAGCGACAGGGTCTCGTCTTAGCAATATTTTACATTATCAACATGTTTTTAGGATCCTACCAAGACCTAAAGGCTTTTGCGAACATAACAGTACCCGGTAAGCGGCAATAGGCTAACCACCTATTACGTGGGACCAACTATATAATTGACGAAGTGTGGGCGTATAATATGCCTCTGCCTACCCCTTCAGGGTATGTATGTAATTGTATATTCTGTCAACAGGTTAAGGAAGCACAGGGAAGCTACATAAGTGACTGATGTATGTTTTGTCGCGAAATAGTATCTTCAAGTTCGCAAACATCTTATTTCTTTCTTGCTTCTATTGCTTCACACTAGGATTCCACGACACAGGGAATCCTAGTGTGGAGACCAGTGACATATGTTTTAACTTTGTATTTTTTCTGAACAATAAAGCATTATTATAATTATTGAAGAAGTTAAAAGAGCAACTTTTCACACTCAATTACTCTATCGTACAGTCAGATCGATACATTACTTTACTTCCAGCCCGCTACCATTACATATTTATAGTCAGTCATATCTACACTCCGCTCCTGAGGTCGTGAATTAGATTCCCACGCAGGACAAATCTTTGTGTGCATGAACGTGTATATTTGTTCTGGTCTGGGTGTTTTCTATTTATCGACTGTAGCAATTAACAATGTCTTAAGTGAAAAGCAACGACTAATCACTTATGATATTGTTAAAAGAAACGACTTTTCAATTACGACATTGTTAATTGTTACCCTCGATATGTTAATTAATATGTATGTACAAAAAAAGTATGTAAGTATGTTTATCCGTTATCTAGTATCCAAAACCCAGGTTCTTAATGATACTTATCTTGGGACTAAATAATTGGCGTAGTTGTTAGAAATTATTTATTTATTAATAAATGAACTACATTTATAAGTGGGAGAGAGTTATTTTTCTGTCTATTTCACTTTCTCGCCTAAATATTTTGCCCAATTTCCTTAAAAAATTGTAATAGGAAAGTTAGAACTTTTGATAATGACACGGGCTAGCTTTGACATGAAAAAATTAAATCACAGAATGCATGCATGAATACGTATTTTGTTGTTTCAAATACTATATAGCTGTTTGAGATGGTACTCGGGGGTCCGCAAGACACCGAAACGTGTGTATAATCCTACTTAATAATATAAATGTGGAAGTTTGTATGTGTGGATGGATGTTTGTTACTCTTTCACGCAAAAACTACTGGGGCGATTGTGATTAACTTTGTACGTGTATAGCTGCAGTCCTGGACTAACATATAGGACACTCTTTATTCCGATATTTCCACGGAAACGGGGACCACGCGGGTAAAACCGCAGGGCGCTGCTAGTATACTCTAAATACGTATTTATTTTAATAAATGAACATAAACTAATAAATGGGTGCGCGAAAAGTTCTATTTATTCCTTAAAATTACTACCTAGTAAAATATTGAGAACTTTGCAAACGTGCATCGGCTAATTGAAGCCTGAAAAACTAAGACTAGTTTGTGGTAGCTATTTTTTTATTGTTTCACATGGCTTGTTTGATATTGCGATATGGTCAATGTAGACTAGATGGCCGAAACGATCACCATAGTTAAGTACCTTTTAGAGAGTGGAGTCTTTGAAAGGGTGACCTTTTGTGTAACATTAGATGATATTCTGCTTCCGTTATTTGGAAGGGGCGTTAAGCTAATAGGTCTAATTAACAATGTATGTGTATATGTGATTAAGAATGGAATAGATTCTTATGACCAGAAACTTTCTAATGTTGTAAGAGGCGCCTTATGCCCGGAACAGGAACGGTGACAGATTTTCAATTAAAAACATATTAGTACTATTATTTTTGCCATAATTATCACAAGTCTACGAATATTTCCTTCCATACTATTTATATAAATATTTTGTAAATAATGTATAAGATGTACCTACGTTCCGCACTGCACCCAAAATGGCCCTGCTGAAAACCAGCGCTAGAACACTGGACTAGCATATGCTGAGTTGGGTCATTTTGGTACATCATATAAACATTTATAACTTGATTTTAGTATTAATTTTATGGTGCACCAATAAATATTTTTATTATTATTATTATTACTAAGTACCTATCGCCTTACAGAGCAAGACCATACAATTTCTAAAGAGTCGGCAATGCACAATTGCTATTGTACGCGTCAAGGGGCTAACAAAATAGTTGAGTTGGCGTGTGTGAAATTTGCTCACAGGCGTTTATATCTTCATCATCATCTCAGCCATCTGACGTCCACTGCTGAACATAGGCCTCCCCAATAGATTTCCACATTGAGCGATCCTGAGTCGCATGCATCCATCGGCTTCCCGCCGCCTTGACCAGATCATCGGTCCATCGCGTGGGAGGCCGTCCTCTACTACGTTTACCGGTTCGCGGTCGCCATTGCAGAACCTTGACGCCCCATCGGTCGTCGGTTCTTCGAGCTATGTGCCCCGCCCATTGCCACTTCAGCCTGCAAACTCGCCTCGCTATGTCGGTCACTCCAGTCCTCCTACGGATTTCCTCATTTCTGATTCGATCACGTAGGGACACTCCGAGCATAGCTCTCTCCATTGCACGCTGAGCGACTTTGAGCTTTCTAATGAGGCCCATAGTCAGGCACCAAGTCTCAGTACCGTACGTCATCACTGGCAACACACACTGGTTAAAGACTTTTGTCTTAAGACACTGAGGTATTTTTGACGAGAAGATATAGCGCAGTTTCCCGAACGCAGCCCAACCGAGCTGGATTCGACGATTGACCTCTTTCTCGAAGTTGGACCTACCCATTTGGACTTTTTGTCCCAGGTATACATATTCGTCGACAACTTCGAGAGCCGAGCCTCCAATAATTATTGGGGTAGGCTTAACATGGACATTCGACATAATTTTCGTCTTGTCCATGTTCATTTTGAGACCTACCCTTTGGGAAGCTCTGTCGAGGTCTTCGAGCATTGTGCCCAGATCCACAAGCGACTCCGCTATGACCACTATATCGTCGGCAAATCGAAGGTGAGACATATACTCGCCATTTATGTTGATGCCGTAGTTTCCCCAGTCCAGCATTTTGAAAACATCCTCCAGGGCAGCAGTGAACAGTTTCGGAGATATGACATCTCCCTGTCTCACGCCCTTCCGCAGGAGGATAGGATTCGTGTGCTGGTCTAGTACGCGTACGGACATGGTGGCGTTTTTGTATAAACTTCTCAACACTTCAATATACCGATGGTCAATGCGGCATCGCTGCAGGGACTGAAACACTGCCCAAGTCTCGATCGAATCGAAGGCCTTTTCATAGTCCACAAACGCTAAGCAAAGTGGCTGGTTATACTCCTCGGTCTTCTGTATAACCTGCCGCAGCGTATGTATGTGGTCCATGGTTGAAAAGCCTTTTCGGAAACCGGCTTGTTCGGGAGGCTGGAAGTCGTCAAACCTATGACCGAGACGGTTCGTGATAACCCGTGAAAACAACTTATAGACGTGGCTCAGTAGCGTGATTGGCCTATAATTCTTCAAAAGAGATTTGTCACCTTTTTTGAAGAAAAGTACAACCACGCCACTGGCCCACGCCTGTGGCGTACGTCCCTCGAGGATGACGGTGTTAAAGAGCCTCTGAAGTACCTTTAGTACCGGTGTACCACCCGCTCTCAGAAGCTCTGCTGTCATCCCGTCTTCACCCGGTGCCTTGTTGTTCTTCAGCTGTTTCAGGGCCATCCTAATCTCGTATAGGCTGACGTCCGGGATGTCTTCGGTGTAGTGCCTGGTTAGTTTGGCTCTAGGATCTTTAGCCAAACAAGTAGCGGGATCCTGCGTACTAGTATATAACTGCCCATAAAACCCTTCGATTTCCCTCATGATCTCAGGTTTCGACGTGACTAGATTGCCCTTGTTGGTCTTCAGCTGCGTTAACTGACTCTGGCCAATAGACAGATCTCGTGCGAACACTTTCGAACCCTTGTTCCTCTCTATTGCATTTTCAATACACGTAGTACTGAATCTGCGAATATCAAGTCGCAAGGATTTCGTGATCTGTCTATTGATACGCCGGTAAGAGAATGCATCTGCTGAAGACTGCAATCGCATATGTCGTCGTGCTTCCATGAGATCAAGAGTCTCAGTCGATATTTTTTGGGTTTTATTTCGGGGTCTGGTCTTGTAAAATTTGGACCCCACCGCGTGGACAGTCTCAACTAGCCCGCTACTTAAGTCGTCGACGGACACGCAGTCCTCTAGACCTGCGAAGCGATTTTGAAGCTCGATCTGAAAGTACTCGGGGTTTTGAATATGGGCAACTGAGGGTCGGAGCGTAGACTTCATCAGGCGGGACCTTTCAAGCTTGACATTTATATTCAATGTGCCTCTTACAATTCGGTGATCGCTGCCGGTTTTCACCCTAGCGATTACAGAGACATCATTGAATATTTGCCGCTTAGTGGTCATGATAAAGTCTATCTCATTCCTCGTGAAACCATCAGGGCTCATCCAGGTCCATTTTCTCTGCGGAGGTTTCTTGAAGAAGGAGTTCATCATAAAAAGTCCCTCCTTCTCCATGAAATCCGCTAGCCGCTGGCCCCTTTGGTTCCTTCGCCCTACTCCAAATTGCCCCACTTTCTGCTCGTCACCACTTCGCTGGCCTAGCCTTGCGTTGAAATCCCCCATAACAACCGTGTAGTGAGTTGGTGAAGTATGTATGGCGGCAGAAATGTCGTCATACAATAACTCTACGTCCTCATCAGGGTGTGTCGAGGTCGGTGCGTAGACCTGAATTACCTTCAGCGAATACCGTTTGGTGATTCTGAGTATTAGGTACGCTACCCTAGTCGACACACTCTTTATAGACACGATGTTGTTACGGATGGACTTCCGGACTATAAAACCGACACCACCTTGGGACAGGTGGTCGCCCTCCCGGTGGTAGAGCAGATTGCCGGACTTGAGGATTACCGTATCCTCCCCCTGTCTTCGGACTTCAGATAACCCGATAATGTCCCAGTGCAACTGCTCTATTTCCTCTTCCAGCTCGTCAATCTTCTCATCAGTCCTCAGTGTGCGTGTGTTGTAGGTTGCCAGGTGCAGAAGTCGTTTAGGATGGTAGCCGGATCTCTGCCGGTGATTCTTTGCACCCCCTGCCCCGCCGTTACCAAGACCGCTACCGTAATCTGGAATAGCGGGGCCGCCGGGGACTGGGGGCCGTTTGTGTGTATGTGCCATTCTATTAGGGGTATTTGCCCGTAATCACCACGCTGGGCAGGCGGGTTGGTGATCGCAGTTCCAGCCAGTACGCAGGATGGCGCTGCTGCCCATCATCCGGTCCTATTTCTCTTCGTCGACTCTTACGACTCCCCATGAGATGAGAGGGGGTGACGCTATTCTAGGCCGGCGCCACACGGCCACTACAGCCAAATAAAGTCCACAGCTGAACATTGGCCTCCTCGATACATTATATTAGGGGTATTTGCCCATGATCACCACCCTGAGCAGGAGGGTCGGTGATCGCAGTTCAAGCAAGTATGTAAAATGACACTGATGCCCATCATCCGGTAATATTTCTCTTCGTCGGCTCTTACGACTCCCCATGAGATAAGAGGACATGGCACTATACTAGGCAGGTACCACACGGTAGCTATTAAAATATATAGCCCATCAAGTCTGGGTGCCCTTAGTACCGACTACTTGGGGGGAAACTAAGAGGGACCTGTGGAGGGCGCAGCGAGCGGGCCAGGAGGGCACGAACAGCAGCGCCAGGAGGTTCTTAGGTGGCGGGGGCAGGGGGTCCCTGCTGTCTAACCGTGGACCCTCCGGGAAGTCGGCCACACACGCTATGGTCGCATAAGGGTCGCGTCCACTGCGCCTCTCCAAGGAGGTCCTCCCGGTTTTGGTCCGGGGGACGTTGGCCTCAGACGGGGGTTCAGACGTTGCAACACAGGTATTAGCCCCGCCTTTCTCTCAACAAGCGGCGGATGTCGTCGAAAGATTTTTAGTGGGTTTTTCTGCTGACAGTCGCGTCTGCCGGTAGTGAGTCCCACACCCCTTTTTGGTTTCCCTTTGGCCGGAAGGCAGTGCGTAAATGCATTTTTTTACCTACGTAAAATAAAAAAGGTGACATAGCCCATGTGATATGATTCCAAGGTAAACATACAAATATTTCCACTGTGCACCCAGGTGGAATAACCCAAATCGTAATTAGGATTCAAAAAAGAGAACATTAAGGAAGCTTGCAGATTTAGCGCCATGAAGATCTGCCCCCATATTGTTCGAACATGTGGCGAAACCTTCTAATAAAAATGCAACGAATAATTAAATAACAACGAAAAATTAAAACATTTCTTGGTGCAGCATAAAATTTGTGATTAAAAACAAATTACAATAATTTAACACTTTCAAGTTCATCACAGTGACCCATCTTAGCAGTTGTTAGGACAATTTCTCAGCGCTGGTTTTCAGTTGGGCCATTTTGAGTGCAGTGCGGGACAAGGAGTATTATAAATATTTACAAAATGTTTTTAAAAACTAAGTAAGAAAGTTCAGATTATATAAAAAGGAATAGAAAGAAAAATAATAAACATTAAAATTATTACAAATATAAAAACAGATGATAAAGCACAACATTTGAAAATAAAATAACAATAGATTAATGCTCATAATGACTTGCGCCGCAACTAATTGAAATAAAGTTGATAAGATAGTAATATATTTTCCAAATTATATTTAAAACTTGAGATACTACTTAATTTAAGTCTAGAAATTGAAATCCCTTCAAGTGTTAGGTTATTATCATCATTGCCATAGATTTGTTGATAGTTGCATTAGCTGCTGAAACCCATCGGTTGTGGTATTTTAAAATTATAACTTCTAGTGTCAAAGTGTTTTACAAAATTAGTTCATGTTGTCATTTATTTTTAAATATCAAAGATTTTATACTTTATAATAAGTTTTATACTTTGAGTATTATACTTTGAAAGGTAGTTATTTATGATATACTTATAAGTAGATTTTTTTACTAAAATAAATCTACTTGTAGCCTTGGGCCTATACACCCATAGCATTGTAAATTCCTTTTTGATTCCTTTTTCACATACAAAATGACTCTACTCTCTACTCAACCTAATAGATTATAATTATCTTTCCTAAGCATAAATATTTTTTCCTAAAAATAAATACAACTGTTTTTTTCATGTTCATCCATCTTATGACGCCTGCATCCCCCAAGTTTGCAGACCCAGAACACCTTGGTCCATCGTCCAGACTGTCCTCTTTAATGTTTGCTGGTTTTTTGTCGTAATTTAAGAACATTTTGTAATGTTTTTATAACACATAATATTCTCTTACAATATAATATAATATTCTCTTACAATCACACCAATTCTTCAGTTCCAAGATAAGTATCACTAAGAACTTGTGTTATGGATACTAAAGAACGGATAAACATACTTAAATACTTTTTTTTTGTAAATACATACTTAATATACATAGGAAAACACCCAGACCAGAACAAATATTCATGTTCATGCACACAAAGATTTATCCTGTGTGGGAATCGAACCCACGACCTCTGGAGTGAAGTGCAGGTATACTGACCTCCACACCATATCGGTCGTCATATTACGATAAATGTCATAATAACTTCTGCCTTTTGAGAAATATGAGACTTAACAAACAATCTCGTTTTCACATTTAATGTATATATAGTGTTTACTGTATTGTATGCAGTGTATGTATTATAGATATAAGTATATAAAAAGACTACTAATTTTGATATAAGTACATAATAATTTTAATTACGTAAAAATATATTAAAAAACCCTTTAGAATATTGACTAAATGATGCGACAGGAGTTTTTTCTTTTCTTTTAAAGGACTATTGTACCATTGTGTCTTATAATAAGCGACTATATGACTTAGTAGTCTAGTAAGGACTTAATATGATTTATATTTGTAAAAAATCTATGTAATATACCCAATTACCTAAGGCCTGTATGCAAGCCACGACCACTCCTACGAACATTGCAATTAGAACTCATGTGGTGAGATTTATATGGGTACCTTTATTTATGCAACTGATTGTACCTACATAGTTCAATTTAACTCTATCACCTTAACGATATGTTGCATAATACAGATGTGACAAAAAGTAGATCTTCTAATGAATCGAGCAGACGCCTTATTAAGAGGATGACACTCAACTCCATAAATGTTTGACCTAAGGTCAGGAGATCGTCTTTTTATTATTCATTTAAATACTGGTTTTAATGAACTATATAAATAAATGAAAAGTCTTGAACAGGCGGGAATGTCCGCGGCATCTGGAATATGGATGGTTTTTAGTCAATAAAAGTCTGACACCTAACCACAGCAGGAGTAGGTCATTTCAATTTTTTCCATCGAAACCTCACATTACATCGAAAGTATATTTTTCATTTTTCTTTTAATGAAATAACTTTTTAAACAAATTTAACGTTGAAGTTACATTTATTAAATCAGTAATAAAAAAATAGATGCGCTTTGTGTAACAATTTTAAAGATTATAGTAAATATGTAAAATTGTTACACATAGCGCATCTATCCCTTGTCAGAGTTTTGATTGCTAAGCTATTTTTAAAGATCGAAATCTAAATACGTGGAAAGCAATTCAGGAGGCATATATTCAGCAGTGGACTTCTGGATAAGACAATAAAAATATATCGCGAGCGGGGTCTTCTTCAACCGGATGCGGTTTCAGGTGCCGCTCGAGCGTATGCTCTCTGCCCGGACTTCATCTCTGCCGAGGTGCCGGCAGGGTCACGGATCATCTCCCGTCATCTCAGTGGAGAGGGAGAGGATTTTTAGGTTTAGTTTTTTTTTTTTAGGGTAGGACCAAGCAACCCTCGGCGCGGTCATGCCCACGTGGTGAGACTAAGGCCACGTGAACGCCAGCGAGCGGGTTGCCCCTTGGAGGGGTGGGTGCTAGTGTTAGCTAATTATTCTAATTCTTATCCGCGGCGCGGGAGGAGGCTCTGGCCGCGGGGTGGTGGAAGAGGACAATATGAGCGTTCCTGGCAGCGCTCTGCGTCCTTTTCTTTTTGTTGGATTCTCATTGTTGGGAGCAATATTCTTGAGATGAGAGTGGGAGCCGTGGTCCGCTCGGTCGTACATGTTGCGTGCTAGTCTTGATATAAATGACTCCACACTCTCAATACTTACTTTACATCCCTGGCTATTACGTCATTTCTGACCTACCTACCTCCTCGCCTCTCCGCGCGGGTTATGACGCGCAAGGAGATATTCTGTTGCGTTTGGAGCCGTTTTCGTTGGGTGGGGGAGCAGAGCGCGTACCAAGCTGCTGCTGCATATGTGAGTCTTGGCCTTATGTAAATCTTGTAGATGTTGATTTTGGTGGTAAGGGGTAGTTTCGAAGCGAGCATACCACGTGCCCGCTTCGTTTGGGTGATGGCGTGTTCTACTTGTCTTACCATCTGTAGTCTTAAATCGATGAGGCATCCCAGGTACTTCACAACGGGCTTCCTTGTTATCCGCCGGTCATTCAGGGTAAGCTCTTGGGTATTGCTCTTATGCCCAAAGTGATGGTGGTCGTTTTCTCCACGTTCAACGCCATGCGCCAGTTGTCCAGCCAGGCTGGAAGGAAATTCAGGACGCGCTGCATCTTCAGTGACGCTGCACGCCCTTTTGGAGCAGAGGAGAAGTATGCGCTGTCGTCGGCGTAGAGCGCTAAAAACACGTTCTCCTCTTGGTCTTCGAGATGCTCATCCAATGTGGGTATATCATTTGTATAAAGGGCGTACAGCGCAGGCGACAGGCAGCTGCCCTGTGGTACTCCTGCGGATATATGTTGGGGCGCAAACTCTTCATTCTCTACCGAGACGGTGAACGTGCGGTCCTCCAAGAAAGACGCTATTGTTCTGCAATAGGTCGGCAGGGCAAAAATATATGTGTTATGCTGTTTTATGTACTTGACCAAGGTTATCTTTTCATATTAATCACTCTCCATCCTAAGGTTTCCTAAAAGAAATCGCTGTAAGCAATAAGGCCGCCAATTTCATTGCTTTTCTTTTGCAATTGTTTTCTTGTTTTTTTATTTGGTGTACAATTGTTTTTTTAATTATCTACATCAACATTATGATAACTTTCAGATAACTTCATAAAGAGAATTGCTAAATTTGAAAATTTCAAGTGCCCTGTAAGCTAGAGTAGATCATTAAACATAGTTTTCTACAAATGTTGATATGATATCTAAAACATTGAAGTAGGTACACTTATTAAATTACAATCCCTAATATTGTAATTTATATTTAAAATTATGACTGATGTCTTATTTGTTGCATAATAATAAATAAATAAAGAGGTTATTATGATTTCATATAAAATTTATTTACAAACTTAGAACTAGTTCATTGTACAAAAAGTTCATTTATTTAAACATTTATGTTCAGTTGTCTTATATTCTAGTACTGTCCGTATCCATAGCTGTATGAAAGTGTATGATTACTTAAGAACTAACAATCTAAACATACAAAGTATAGGTATACTAGGTAGCTAGGTATATGTGTGAAAAGAACGAGTATCAAAAATCACATTGAGATCAGATTTTGATACTTTTGAAACAAGACAGAACTATATAGTTGAAGTAAAGATTTTTGTCAAAATTCAAAATTTATCAAAAGCGTTTACATATATTGTTTATAACATTTAAACAAATGAAAAAGAAGTATTTTAATAAAGCAGAAGAAATTATTCAAAAGATAATATTAACAGATTATTCAGTCGAGCCATAGTATAAAAAGAAATAGATTATTTAAACATGATGAAAGAGGGTTATAAAAATGATATTGCTTGAATAAAGAACTTGAGATCTAAAGAAGTATCAAATAATGAAAAGGTACCTACTATAATGCTATTTCAAGATATTGAGACAAATAAGTTAAAAGAATTGATTGAAAAATAAAGCACTGAAAACAATATGAAGCATAAAACTATATGTTGCTGAAATGTCATCGATAAAATACTAACATCATTTAGATATAAAATAACAAAACGGTGCCTTCAGTCGATCATTGATCGTATTTATCTTAGTATTTGTATCCAGATTGTGAGTTGAAGTTTCCTGATCCGGAACCACGAGGGCCAGCGTTTGGAGCCAGGTACTGGCGGGAGGTGGCTCCGCCGGACTTTTGGCCGAAACCTCCGTTTGATGGACTGCCGAAGTTGGAAGCACCGAAGGAGTTTCCGGAGCCGGAGTATCCACGTTGTCCACCGGCTGGACCACTTTGGTAGGAACCAGCACCGGAGTAACCACCAGCTCCAGAATAACCTCCAGCACCAGCGCCCTCACCTCTGTATGTACCTGTGGGCGAAGACAAAAACAAAATTTACTAAATGAGCCAACAATTTTTGGACTGCATCGACTGCTAGCCCTTAGCCAGGATGTGGTCATTAAGCCGAGTCACATTAAAAAAAACAGCAACCCAAATGTAGTTGCTTATTAGTAGTTCAAAAGCTAAATTGTTTTGAATGTTTGAATTCAATAAAATCGAACTTATTCATCAAGAACATTTCTTATATATAGAGCTAAGATCAACCTATCACCTAGATAAAAATTAAAATAATGTAGGGAAAGCGACTATTACTTTTTGGAATCAAAATTTAATTAAGTTTTTTGAAAAAATCCTATCCGTTGTTCGAATTTTCTGCCTACTTCTTCTACAAGCAGGATCCTAATATTGTAGCGTTTCCAGGTTTAAGTAACGTTAACAAGTGCTTTGAAATGAAGCCAAGCGTAAATAATATGATTTTGAAATTTAATTTTGAAATATTATCATACGCTATATTTATTTGCAATAACTATTAAAAGGAAACAATTGAATATTTCGCTCGAAGAAAATTTTAAGTTTGAGTTCACATTTTAGCTATTTTTTTTATTGATGCGCGTAGTGCTCAGTCTTACTCAATAATTATTAATAGTTCCTAAAAATTTCGGTTTCAACCAAAAAAATATTCAACTTCATTGAGTTATGTATTTATAAAGTGGTAGTAAGATGGTAAAGTGAATGTAAGTGGTAGTAATTATGGAAATAAATGCAGAATTAAGGATGATTGGTGATAATTAAATTAATATGATCAATTTCCGTTATTAGCGTCATTATTTATAACCCATCAGAGTTTGATCCAAAATTGAATTATAATTACCGGCACAGGGCTAGCTCTTACGTGTCATCCGTATGTAATTCTTTAATTGATCCTTACAAATACAAGAATTTGAAAACCTTTAAGGCTGTATAGAATTAACATTGACCAAAATGGGATTTAAAAATTTCTAGTCATGATGTCAATTGATACAAAGTATGTTGTTTACGTAATTAATGCAATTAAATACCAAAGATGAGTTGATTACTTAATACGTGGTTTTTAATGGAACTTTGTATGTTAAATTAAATAGAACCATGCCGGGGACGCATGGGGTTGAAAAAAATGACGTGCATTGAAATAATCGGACGAAAGACAGCAGATGGGAGTTGATTGAGCTTTTAAATTTCTTCTTCCCGGACAAAACATTGTGAACTTAATGCTTTATAGGGTAAATACCGGGACGTCTTTTTTGGTCATAATCATTTTTGGAAAGTACTCACATTTCATGTAAACGAAAATATAGCAGATCAACTACATTTAAACATTAACAACACGAAATATTTTATAATACCATTCACCGCGCCAAATAACGACAAACTAAGAAAAGGTTATATATGTTAAAGTAAAAAGAAGTCCATTATGGGAATCGAGCGTAAGGCCAGCTGACTGCAGATATACGTGCACTAACAATATCATTCTTCATGATGATAAGGATGAACATCTAAATAATGTAAACACTGACATTATTGCAATATTAATACAGCAACTGTATAGTCACATAAACAGTTTGCCTTATGTTTGATTAATAATAAAAATGCAATTACACAAATGTAAGAAACTAAACATTACGTGAACTCGATTAAAACACAGAAATGCGTCATTGATGATAGTTTAAGTGCTATTTGCTTATTGAGTTTCGGAATGTGGATCCTCGCGATTGAATGCGATTGATGTGGAACAATCTCTTAATAATTGATCCACTTGCAGTCGCCTGCGCAACTGAGATCACGAACGGCTATGGCCACTAAGAGAGCGTGTTAAATATAATAGAATTTGAAATATTAAAAAAAAATAACATAAATTTTATATATAATTTTTTAAATTTTATTTGATAAAATAACAGTTGAACTGTCTGAGATATTTTTTGAATTACTTGTTTGAATCTTCTCTATAAACTACATAAGCTCCTCTTACCAGTGAAAAGGCGCGTTATTGTATTTAAATTTGGACTTTAGTGAAATGTATAGTTAATGGTGTAGTTAATACGGTTTCTTCATTATATTATATTTACGGTTTGTCTTTTCATATTTTCTACGTTAAAAATAAAAAAAATCAATATTAATCTTAATTTTATTAATTAGTAGGAAGTACTACCGTATGTAACTATATCTTGAAGAGATAGATAAAATCCAGTTTACTTGGATTATAAAAATGATATCGCAAATACTTGCGCTGAAAGCTGAAATAATAATACCTGCTTTGAATATTTAATCCCTTTTAGCACTCTCATATTTCTACTTCAACTAATACACTAACTGCAGAACATTAGATAAACAAATGGTTGCTATATATCACTGTGAAAGATTTGCACAACAACAGGTAAGACTGATATCTCATCCAGACATACTATCAGGTCCTCTTTTGCCTGTCCACTTCTAAGGTCAATAATAATATAAAAGATCGGAGCCACGTTGAGCTTTTATTGCTATACAGATGAAGGTTGTCATAGATGGTTGAAACAATCACCGAAGTAAAGCAGAGTTCCCAGAGGTCATTTCTTTGATAGGTGACCGTTTATTTTTATACTATAATCTTGTAATAAACATGGATTTCTTAACATTCATATTTCGTTCCTTTTTCTTAATCTGAGGTCTGTTTTAATGCTCTTTCAATTTAAGCAGTGTGCAAGCTACAGGGACCTCGACTATACATTTCTGACACTTAGCAGGTCATTACGAGGCTTTACAACACAGAGCTGATATATAACATAAATTTGGGTCCACCTGCTTACTCGACAATGATTAAGTAATAAGAAATAAAGTGATCTAATCTGTCTGTATGTTTGACTTATTACGATGAGTTTGAAAAGTTGGCAAAGGTTAACATGTTACTGTGATTGAAGTGAACTCAATAAGTTCTAGTAATAATAATTTTATGATTATGTAATTTTGAGTTCAAGAAACGAATCCCCTGATAATAAAGTTGCTGATTGAAATGATGAACAATGATTGAAAAAAACAGAACAAATAGGCTCTATAATTCTTATGTGCTGCTTACTACCACCTGACTTGAGTAGCTTACATTACCTTTTAAAGAAGGCAAAGGTCCGAATGGGCGCCTACAAAGGCACATATCTGTGACATGACCATTCCTTCGGGGTTCTAATGTGTTCCTTGAGCGATACGAAATAGGTTGCTGACAGCAAAACCATATAGCAAATTTTTAAGCAAGAATGTACCTTCTCAAGCCACGATCCAAATTAATATAAGTTAAGAATTTTGTGATATGCCTTCTAACTTCTATATAATTCCAGCTCCTTTAGTAGTTAATAACATTTTCGTAATGAATTTGAAACCCATTAACCCATAGCACTAGAATGATTAGCAAGAATTTCTGATTATGATGTCTCAACTTTTCTTCACAGATGATCTCACGTGATTAACCCAAAGCTTGGGAACGCGATTAAGAAAACACGAGAAACGATAGGGTATATTGTAATTAATATTGTCATAATTATTGACGTGGGAGCTTATGTTTTGGAAATTTTGTCTATATGAAAACTTCACACGTAAAGAGAAGACAGTTTAAATTACATTATTTTCTGTCAGCCTTTTTCCTCACAAATGAAGTTAGTACTAATGCACACAGTAGTATAATTAAATCTCCTACAGGCTTTTGAACAAGTCACTGCTATTGTTCGTTAATCGTTGAGTTGAGACAGACAATTAATTTCAACATGCTTTTACTATTAAGTCTACTTTATACTCAAATAAACTCGGTTCGATCTTTGTCAGTTTAATTATATTTATAAACTGCTTTTTATACATAAATAGAAGCAAAATATGTGGTTGCTCTGTAAAATATTATTATATTTTCATCATACCACTTTACAAGCTTGTGTCAACACATATCTAAATGAGGTACTACATAACTAATTGTTCATCTGCACCTCAATCGTTCCATTAAAAGGATTGCTCGTAAACTTAATTATTGTTGAGTGTACTAATATCACGAATACTAATGTCTCTCTAGCTCATAGATTATTGGAATCTTACAAACTGTTACAGAAATAGGAGTGTATCGATAGCTACATTGGTTGTGCAATTAAAAATGATTCCTATGTCAACTCGCTAACGCGAAAAGTTGTATACAAATTTTAGCTTTGACAAATATCATCATATCATACCCTAGCATTACCCATTTGCCACAGACTTAGACAATGTGTTGGATAAATGGAGTAAGTATTATAAACTTCGAAAGATTATTTATGCAAAACTATATTCCAATGAACATATTTAAATTAATCAAGCTGTATAAAGTACAAACACATGATTATATAAAGATACAGATATGTATCTATTTTCTTCTTGACTGCGAGAATTGCTTAGCAGTAGCGATGGCCATTGTCCACTCAAGCAATATGATTTTGTTTCCTTTTGTTACTAATGATGTGGTTTTTACCATGAGCAATAAATTTTATATCTATACGTTATATCTTCACTTTATAAAATTGCAAAATCATTGCTTTTAAAATTTCACACTTACACCTATTCAAAGATTGAAGACTGGTAATGTAATAAGACATCACATGATACATTTTGCCCAATCTATATGGGAGTTACACCACGGTTATAAGGTAATAGACTAATCACCGACAACACTGATGATCCCAGTTTCATCATTATCAGTTTACCTCCTAACCTCAATCATATCGTAAATTCTGACTAGATAACATTTCACAACATTGAAATGGAGGAATTTTAGCCTATTATACCCACTAAGCGGATCTAGTGCGAATTAGCGAAGGGGGAGAAATAAACGCCCTATCAATGTGTGACAAAAACAGGACAGGTTTGAGTCATCTTTTTTGTATATATTTTTAAACCACATTCAAAATTATTGTAAGTTAAACTTAAAAACTTAAACATAAACAAAAAAAATTGCATCGAGCCCTTTTATTTCACATGTCCCAAGGTGCAGATTCCAAAAATTTCTTAAAGTTTTAACAAAAAAGTCTCCAAGTAAAATAAAAATATTATTTACGTAACACATTGATGTTTGGACCAAATACATATGAAAGAGAACTGTGGTACTAACAAAAGACATGACTGTAATTCTAAACACACACTTTTAGCTTTATCGAACAACAAAGACGAAGAAATTACAGCCACGAATGGAAACAACAGTAATGAAGAAATTACTAATCATTACACAGAGGACGTTGCATTAAAGTTTGCCGAGATTAACTGAAAGCGTTGCACCAAGTCATCTATTAATATTGAGATTGGAGACCACCCGGCCCAGTAAGGCTGTGGTTTCACTGGTCTTAATGGACTATTATGGCTCAAAGAAAAAAAAGTACATTCAATGTGAAAGAATTTTCAAAAAATTGGCAGATGTTGCTGCACGTCTGTACAGTTTTAAAAATAAGGGTATCAAACCAAGCCAATATGAATCAAGTTAATGAAACGCACATAGACATGTCACACAAAGCATAAATATAACTATATATGTAAGCACATAGTATGTCGGTGTGTTAGATGCACTGCTCTATAAGCCGCCATGTAAAACTAAATTAAACAAATAAAGCTATCAAGACCAAAAACAAATCTAGTACTACGATTAGACACAAACAGTTTACAACTGCTAAGTACATTAAACACAAAGCTATGTTATTGATACGCGATACAATGTGCGCTCGCCCTAAGCTAACATTAGCGTTTTCATGCTTGCTTTTTGCTAAGATTACTGTTAGCTTGTGATAAATGGTGTTCTAAACAACGCTGATAGTACGATGCAATAGAAACTGAGGTCTTGAATGCAATTTGAAGTTCTGATAAGATAGATGGAGGGGAATGGTGATGTGAAAATAATTATTTACATACATAGGTTTTATTTGATGTGTGTTCTTTTAAAAGATTAGCTTTATGTTGCTTGTTTTACTTGGGTATGCTTGTTTTAATATGGACACATTTATCATCCGAGCGATATCCCAGTAACGACCTAACGGACCCAGGATCCATTATGAACACAATAAGTGTATCAGAAAGGTACTGCAGTATTTGCTTAGGGTAGAAGTCTTGGCTTCATCTGACCTTTGATAAAGATTTTCCAGATGCAAGCTATATTCAGTGGCAAAGTATAAGAGTATACTTTATTCTCTTCTTAGCACAATCTTCAGATTTAATTGGTGCTCAGTTCTATCAAAGACATGTGCTTTCTTCAATTTAATCTGCAATGTTCTGTTACGTATAATATTCTTAGTTGTCACAGATAATACTAGTCTTAGCATTTACTTTCGAAATATTCTGTTAATTATTACTAGACTTAAGTCATCGTGAGAATTTAAGACACATTGAGATCAGTGTGTGAGTCAAACATCAAGTGAACTGGTCGTTTAGTGTAACAGCTCCTGATATGATCTTTTCACATTGAGTTATTAGCACCATCAATGCCGCTTATGGAATGGTTTACGTGAATGGTTCGTTAAGAACGTGTCACTTAGTTAATTTGAAAAGGTTGCATCGTAATAAATTTGACATCGTTGTTCGTTTTATAGACCGATTAACTAAGGTCCGTACTTAAACTATAGAGTATAATGTGCTATTTTATTGAAGATATTGTAATTTAGATTAATCTTTACTGTTGGTACCACATGTAAACTCATGTAAACATATTTACTCGGAATATATGTATCACACAAAACAGTGCGTGTTACTTACGTTAGTCAAAGTTAAACCGCAAATCACTTAGGGCACTTGGCCGCACTCTTAGTTGATAAATATTTATAAACAAGTGACACTATATTCTGTTTATTCACATGTTTATAAGGGTAAACTTTGAATGTATCAGAATGGAAATAAAAACTTTTTTTGGGAAAACTGGCAATGTAGGTATATATGTTTATTAACATCTATTTATGTATTTTGTGCGTTACAACAATCACTTTTAGCGCACTATGGAAATAAATGGTCTCGATGTGTTTTAAACAATATATATAGCTATTATGGAGCTATTGTTTACACAGAATTTATTTTATTCCTACGCAGTTTCTTTATAAGAATTGGCGTCTACAGATTGTTTTGGCACTTCAAAGCGGGTAGATCTACTATATCCAATATACATTATTGTTATTTCACAACCATTGATTTGGCTAATAACAGAAGGCTTTATACCAAAAAGCCCTTTGATTTTACAGGTCACTGCTAATCTTGCTACACGATCAAATTTACAAGATGCAATCTATACTAAAGGAGGTAAGCTATCACGACTTTAGCCCTCTGCTAATTTAGGCATATTTTCTGATATAATTTCGTTGCGCGTAACATAGAGGTTGCGTGTAAAAGCTATATGACTGCTATTTGGTAATGGTTTCAGAAATATAGCTATATATTTTATAAAACTTATAGCTGTCAATCATTTTCAAACAAAATCAAATTGTTTAAAGCTGTAAATGAATAGAGGTATTTATTATTTTAACTTACTTATTCTACCAGAGTATACAGTTTGTATTTATGTGAGTTTGTTCCCAAATGTAGCTGTTAGAAAGTTTTGGATCGGACTAATTATTAGTACATTAATTATTATTAATAAGTGGTATATTTGAATAATTTTCAACGCGAAAATATTCTTGATTCCCATGAGGAAATACAATATGTACAAAACAATACAATTCAAATGTTTTATTCTGTATTTGTTTGTATTGGGTGTATAGGGATCCTACCAAGAGGATGTATAGGGATCCAACCAATACCTAATCTCACCTACAAGTGCTCCTGCCTATTAACAGACGGGGCTCTGGCGAACTTAACAGTGCCCGGTAAGTGACAATAGGCTCGCCAACTATTACGTGGGACCAACTATATAATTGGCGAAGTGTGGGCGTATAATATGCCTCTGCCTACCCCTTCAAGGAAACAGGCGTGAACGTATGTATGTATCAAAATTATTAAAAATGTAAAAACAGCTGACTGAATAAAAAATAAAAACAAAATAATGCTCGTAGGGATTGACACGTGCGTCGCGACTAATTGAAATGAAATTGATTGGATAATAATGTATTCTTGAATTTTAAATTTAAAACTTGAGATACTACACGAGTTTCTCAAATGTGGTGGTAGATCGTTTCAATATTTAGAGGCAGTGTAACGGAGGCTACCTCGAAATGCCGCTGATTTGTGTTGCGGGAAAATTAGTCGCGTTGCTTCCTTGACAATTCTTGAAAATGATTTTCTCAAAGAATAGTCAAGCGACCTTTTTTTGTAAATATGGCGGTTTTTGCGGTATTATTATTTTGTTTTATGTGAAAGGTAATGTCAAATATTTTAATAAAATCTGAATAGTTCTTGAATATCTTCGAGTTAAATTAAATTTCCTCTTGTTGGAAATAATTTTGAAGCGAGTAATTGGGTTCGTAATTTAGAGGTAGGCGTACGTCGAAATCGACGTTTGAAGTGGGCGGCACTATCGAACTCATTCCGTTTTGCAACTCATCACCTGGCTATAGTAACATAGCATTCGATAGTAATATTTCGATATGGTTACCATCTCTTTTGCCAAAATGGGGACATTACTTTCATGTAACTCTTTACCTCTTGCAACTAACTGACTCAAAATGTCTTATTCCTTAATTTAATATCCAATTAATGAAATGTTGGCTAGCATATTAATTTGTAGTTGCATTGCCTGTTGCTTCAACTGCGATTTTATTGCTAATGGTGTAAAATTTTTTGTACAATTCAAATAAACAGGGTTTGGTTTAAGATTTTTCTTTGTTAACTTCTTTTACAATATCATCACCATCATCCAAACGGTAGCCCGGTTTTGCCATAGATTTAAGCTTGCAAGCCCAGGATCCGCATACTGGTTTAACCAGATTTTGGTTTAATTTTAGCTTTTAATAATACTTTATAATCCGTTGATGCATTTTCTAGTAATGTCATCAGTGGTAAATAAAATGAGCTTTAAATGAGCTTTAAAATAATATAGAATTAAAATAATACATTCATCTTGAAATAAAGGGAGAGGCAACCTTCATTCGCAGATTAAGAGCAACCAATTTCAGAAGGTATAAATGCGTCTAAATCTTCAATGATGATATTCAAATAGCTATGAACTATGATGCACCATTTGCGAGATTTAAGCGGCCTATCCTCTGGCTGTTAGGTCATTAGCGTCAAAAAATCATTTAAATCTCGTTATACATACATATTGAATAACTGTTTATGGGGTTTTCATGTTTTTGTTTCGAAAGAATTTAAATAAACGTGTAATTGTTTTCTTAAATCTGAATATTTGTGCCAGTGTTCACTGATTTTGTTTGACGTCATATGTTTTATTATGACAAAGAATTTCATAACAACTATTTCATTATATAGAAACTTTTTGAAAACCCTTTTTCAAAGTTTAATTATTGAAAAGAAACACTTACCATCGTCGCTGATGCCAGCGGCCTCATCACGAGCGTTCTGTTCCAAAGCCTTCAAGATGGCTTCTGGGATCGGGGGAGGAGTGGGAAGGTGAGCACCCCGAGGCTGGTAGCCGTTTTCATCAGCAGTGTATGTGATGCTGTAGTCCTGGCCATCGTCTCCCTTGTAAGCAAAACTGCCTTGAGACTGAACTCCATTGGTAGCAACACCTGAGGCATCAGCCCTGATTCCGTTGGATGTTTCGAAGTCGTAAGAGAATCCATCGGCAGTCACCTCACTGTTTGATCTTAAGATTTGGGCGTTGGCGTCAGCCGAAGATGAGCGACCACCATAAGATCCACCAGGTGCGCCATAAGCAGGGCTGGGTGCTCCTCCGAAACCACCCTGACCAAAACCTGAGGGTTGACCGAAACCTCTAGTTGATGGAGCAAGTCCTTCTTGGCCGAATCCACCACCGTATCCAGCTCCCTGGTTGCCTCTGGGAGGAAGGTATTTGTTATCCAGGCGATCTGCCAAGCAGACACCGAGGACAGCGGCTACCACGAACTGTGAAAAAGATTTGTGTGTATTAGCTTCAAATTGTGTCTTTACATAAATCATCTGCATAAATCTACTGTAATGAGTGAAATAAAATAATCTTTAAAATTAAATTAGTAACTTCCCAGAGACCAAGACAAATAACAATCCGCTGATGGCAAGTGGTATCACTTTCACATAAGCCCTTTCCATATTTTTGGAAAATCCCAATTTAAATTTAAGTAATATGTTTTACAATTTTTGTTATTAATAAAACGTAGAGTGAATAAAGATAATAGGAATACAAAAATCTAAAATTAATTTTAAAAAAAGTCTCTCAAAAATTAAACTTCATAGGCACTCTAGCCCGAAATTCCGGCGCAAAATCGAGCACAAAACTAAATCGCTTTGAACACCAATCCTCAGCACTCACCAATTTCATTATGGTACAGTGTAAGTGGGGTTATAGTGTATTGGATGCGTTGTGGCAAGGTGCCCGGTGAACTGTGCTGATAGGACGCGATGCGCACAATATATACCTTTGAGAGGCTCTATGAGTGTTCTCCTGAAAATGGTATCATGGTCATTGCGTTGCAACCGCGGATTACAAGTCGCGGCGATTGCTCTTCCTAGTCGCTGTCTATTTTGTTTCATTTTTATAAAGTATGCGTATCCTAGTGTATACTTTTGAGTTTATTTTTTGTGTATTTACCAATATTATTAATGTCAAAGGAATGCGTATCCTACTGTTTATGATATGAATTGATAATTGTCGATTTCTATAGTATTTTATTTTCAATGGATATTTTATTATCAATACAATATTCAATCCAGGAATATTGTTTTGATATTATTCCTGTAAAGTGAATAAATAAATGTATTTATAGTTTTTATAACTCTATGAGGCGTTTACTTTTTTTATATAAAATATATATTTCGTCTTTAAGGAAATCTTTGAAAATATAAAGCGGATTATCATAATTTTCTTACACGTATTAGGTAGATACAATTCGATGCAGGCAAGCGTTACATGAAATATTTTTTCTTGTATTTCGAATTTTTCTCCTTTATTGAACCTTGTTTCGCGACTTGGCCACATAATTAGAGATTTTTTTATAAACGATAATGTCCCATACAGGTTTTTTGTATACACGTCAATGCAAAGTTAAAAATGTTAAAGCCGATGAACCTATTTGTTATTTAGGTAATATTATTTACTTTCACCATGTGGAGACAGATATTGAATTGAATGTTTCATACGTTGCTCTCCCTATAAATCTGCTATAGTTTATAAGGATACTAATATCCTGAACGGGAACATATGCCCATTTCTGCCTGTTTCCCCGAAGGAGTAGGCAGAAGCATATTATACTCCCCCACTTCGCCAATTATATAGTTGGTCCCACGTAATAGGTGGCGAGCCTATTGCCGCTTACCGGGCACTGTTAAGTTCGCCAGAGCCTCGTCCGTTGATCGGCAGGTGCACCACTTGCAGGAGAGGTTGGCTTGGGCTCCTTAGGTCTTGGTAGGATCCCTATACACCCATAAACATATGTAAAAACTTTTTTTTGTAAATACACACTTATCATGCACACAAATATTTGTCCTGTGCGAGTTTTGAGCACCACGACCGACAGAAGCGGAGTCCAGTTATCTACACCATGTTGGTCACACTCACCACACCATACACTTGTTTAGTTTATAAATTGTCTAAAGTTATTCTATACCACAATGTTCGTACTAAAACACTCCGCCCATCTAATGGAAATTATCCCGGTCAATAGACGTTTTTCAAGCTTCATGAAGCCATATGTTGGTTCCTTCGAATATGTCGGAATATCTCGCTTCAGGGTTAATTTTTTTTAATAATTATGCAGGCAGCAAATATAATTATAAATTTCTTTTTGTAAATAAATTTATCACACAATTTTTTTTGTAAGTATTAGTATTCGTAAAATAAAAGTTCTGATTTAAATGTTATGTGACAGAAGAAGAAAAATACTTAATTTTTATTAAATATTTTTCTGGTAAAAATAAAATTAATCGTTACAAGTTGGTTACAAAAGACAGATTACAGATTATAATTCAATGATTATTATCCCATTTAAATAAATAATATGGCATGGATTTTCTTTAATCTTTATATAGACGTAAACCTTTTAGGAGAAATTTACTTAAAATTACCTCTTTAAAAACTCCCATGATACAGGCCTAGCCTAGTATGGAAGTTTTATTTTTAATTTCTCCAGTGTACTTCTGTCAAATAAATAATTATTATTAATAAAAATATGGAAAATGAATTTAATTGTTATACATAATAATTATATTAGGAATATAATAAACTGAACCTCTAAAAAATACTTTTTTGATCATCAAAATTACTGAGTGAGCATCTAATGAGGTGATTAGGTGCTCAATCAGTAATTTTGATGCACAAAAAGGTTAGGTTAGGTTGGCAATTTATTAATTTTGAAGACACGTTAAATAACACCCATTATATTATTGTTTCGTGTGATACCGGCCTAGCATAATGCCTGTATACTTCTTAAAACTGGGACCATCACCCTTCTAAGCGGGGTGATTATGGACAAACAATAATAAAAATTTTTGACCATTACACCCTTTATTTTGTTCCAAAATAAATATCACTAAGAACTTGTGTTATGGATACTAAATAATGGATAAACATACATAAATGTATTTTTTTTATAAATACGTACTTAATATATAGGAAAATACCCTATAACAACACCCCTATACAAATGCCTCAACTAATAGAGTATGCAGGTGCAATCGCAGTACGGCCCATGAGCGCACTAGATAATAAATAAACATACATAACTACTTTTTTGTTGAATACAAAGAAAACATTTTTACCATGACAATTAATTTGTTCTAGTATACAAATCTTTGTTTTGTATAGGATTCGAACCCAAGTCTATGGGAGCGGAGTGCAGGTTTACTGACCTTCATGTAATGTCAATTAACCGCCATCACGCAAAGTCACAATATCAGAGTCATAAATGCTTATTCAAGTTTGGCTCAATTAAGCTTTTATGAACGGCCACTTGTAGACTCATGAGTCCATTCACAGCCGGCCGGCAGTAGAAATAATGTTAAATTGTAAAAGTAAAATATAATAGGTATATGGCTTCTACATAGATCTGAGGAGCCCAAGCCAACCTCACCTGCAAGTGGTGCACCTGCCGATCAACGGACGAGGCTCTGGCGAACATAACAGTGCTCGGTAAGCGACAATAGGCTTGTCACCTATAACGTGGGACCAACTTTATAATTCGCGAAATGTGGGCGTATGATATGCCTCTGCCTACCCCTTCGTGGAAACAGGCGGGATATTATATATGGATTTATGTGAAATTAAAACATAAATAAGTATTAATTAAACCAACATCATTTTATGTACAAAAATGTAGTAATATTTTTTATTTTATGTCACATCACGTAGATATAAATAAATAAATAAATAAATATTTTCAGAGAATTACACCAATTAGTTAGTTCCAAGATAAGTATCATTAAGAACTTGTGTTATGAATACTAAACAACGGATAAACATACTTAAATACTAATTTTTTGTAAATACATGCTTAATATACATAGGAAAACACCCAAACCAGAACAAATATTCATGTTCATGCACACAAAGATTTGTCCTGTGTGGGAATCGAATCCACGACCTCTGGAGTGAAGTGCAGGTATACTGACCTCAACGCCATATCGGTCGTCGAGATATGTCGACAGCATATCAGATCGTATAGATCTATTACTGGTTCGTTCGACATCCTAGGTAGGAAGCATCGCCTGCGAGATTTTGGGTAAAAACAATAACCAGATTTAAATGCCATTTACAGTTGTTAGAACTTGGGTGAAGCCGGTAGTGTGGTATATTCATGTCAAGCACTTTTTTATGTTTGTAAGGAGACCCATCATAATAACGACAATGATGAGCAGTTGATGCAGTCATAAAAATGAGAACTTATGCGCCTTTAGCCAAGGAATCAAATTTATCAGCATAATAGCCTTAATCATAAGAATTCTTTGGATTGAATAACATCTTATCTAACATATCGCACCTATGGTGCTACAATGTCACTTATGCAATTTTGTCGAAATTGATCTGATTATGAGAAAAAATGCAAATGTACCAAATTGTAAGATTTTTCGTTTTACCATGAAATGAAGTCTAAAATAGAGGCTTAAATATAACTAGTTAATTTCCTAAATTAAGAAGAGCTATATTTTATACAAGGATATTTAATTTAGAAACGCTTCTCTTGGAAGATTATAATATTTGCAGAAGTGACTGTTTCGCACCGGAGATGCTATATATATAATTGGCGAAGTTTGGGCGTGTAATGTGCCTCTGCCTACCCCTTCGGGGAAACAGACGTGACTATATGTATGTATCAGCATAATATGCTGTATATATAATATTATCAGCATTATGAGTCCACTGCTGAACATTGGCTTCCCCGACAGATTACATTCTAATAGGGGTTACCTATTGAAACGAATAACGTTTTTGGCCATAAACTGAAAATGCATAATGTTGATTACCATAATCGTCACTTGCCATACCGCTATAAAGCATAACGCTTATGCGTTATAACATCATATCGCCGAATTTTAAAACGCAGAATCATTAAAAGGCATAATTTAGATAAGCATAGGTAATGTAGGCATATTTTTTTAATGGACATAATTATGCTGATTTATGCTTAATAATTAACAATAATAATAGTCAGGTGGGCAAATAATAATATAATAATAATAATAATCATTTAATTTCCTCCACATACACTAATACACAATGGACACAATTTAGGTACAAACAATATTTAGTGAAATGCGGGAGGCTGGAGTCTAAATTAGGCAAAAGTCTGCCTGTGTCTTAGATCACCAGGCCTCTCACCCGCGGCTAAATTACAATAGTACATTACCGATTGTCAGTGAAGTACGAACATTTATACAAAAATATTAATTATAAAATCAAGGTGTGTGTGTGTGTGTGTGTGTGTGTATATGTGAGTGTGTGTGCGTGTTTGTGTGCGTGTGTGTGTGTGGCGTCATTGAAATATAAGTATATTCCTACACCAAAATATTCTCGGTTTGGTCATAACTAAGACTCTGAAGCCACCCTAATAATTTTTGTTTGCATTGAATTTTAGTGTTTGGGTATATATTTAAAAGTTTGTCAGCATAATTATAAAGTCTAGAGCCTCGATAGCAAATGAACTTCTTGGGAAAGGCTGTGCGAAAGCTCTCAGGGATGCAGACCTTTTGGTGACGTCTTGATAAAACAGTGTTTGGCAAATATTCCAAATTTGAGTGTTGTTGAAGAATGCAAACGAGAACAAACAGCTGTCGCACTGTTAATACTTCGGCTTCTTCATATAGTGACACTGTGGGAAAGAGTCTGGGTTTAAATAGACTCACCTTCAAGATCAATCTCTGAGCTCTTTCTAGCTCAATAAGTTTTGTCTTTGCTGCACCACCCCAAGTAGAAATACAATATGAGATGACTGACTGAACTAGCGTTATGTATACAATTTTGAGCGTCCTACAATCTGCAACATGTCTAAGCTGTTTAAACACATATGTCAAATTGTTAATGACTATAAGAAAACACTTTTTAATGGTAAGAAAAATAAATAACCTCAACCTAAGCTTGAAAGAAAAGTAAGCTGCGTTTCAAAGTATGCTTTATAAAAATATGGCAAATAAAAATATAGATTTATAGGATTATGGCTTTTATAATTATATCTTTCAACATTTTTGCATTATTATGGTAATATTTATGAAAAAGGATATTATGCTTTTGGGTCTTTATGCCATATAATGTATGTATGTCTTTTGAAATTATGACAATAAATCATATGCGTTTCGAAGTATCACCTTTAATAGGCATATTGGCCCAAAATGCCCACGTTGGGCTGGCTGGTTTGTGATCTCAGTTCAAGCCAGTACGGATTTTTCCCATTATCCAGTAGAATCGTTGACTCTTACGGCTCCCTGTGAGATGTGACTATTCCAGGCCGAAATTATAACTTACGGTTACGGTGTGGTTTTAGTTTATAATTATAGTGATCCGATTATACCTTTAATTAGTTCACAATATCCCATTCTAACTAATTTATTTAGATTGCCGCCAAAAGTTGCGGGTCACAACTTTACATCATAGCAAACGGATAATTGAATTATTGATTAAGACAGATAAAGTTAATAGCGAACATGTTGCGTTTACAATAATTGCGCATAAATTAATGGCTCCACAAACATCACACTCAGTTTCGTATGAAAGGGACTTTCAGTATGGCACAATGCTTTTGTAAGTTTTACTGGCGTTTAGGTTTCTTGGTATGCAGGCAATTAAATAATACATAAATGTTTTCGATACCAAAGTTAGGGAGCGGTCACTGAGATCAGTTGTCGCTTTCTGCGTTAACTATCAAGCTATGAGAGTTTCTTTGTTTAAAACCTATTTTCAATATATGTATAGGTAAAATTTAATATGTACTCTACCATGATATCAGCCTTATAAAGTCCACTGCAGAACGTTAGCCTCCCCAACAGATTACATTATTTTGGGGTATTTGCCAATAATCATCATGCTGGACAGCCGTTGGTGATTTCAGTTTAAGCCAGTACGCAGGATGACGCTGCTGCCAATCATCCGGTAGGATTTATAATCTACTCAATATAACTTTGATAGGCCTTAATTGTAATTTGCATTACTTACACTTATAAAATTTTGTACGCATAATAAATTGCCAAACAAAGTGATAAATTAGACTGTTTATCTCCTTTGTGTTATGAAAAAATGTTTGTGATTTGATTTGGGCAAAATCTCACGCTTGGGGTTAACCTATTTGGAGTGCTTCACCCCTACATCTCTCGGCACGGCGTGGCTTGAACCCTTAACGTATTAAACTTTTTATATAGTATGTCATCTCAGCCCATAAACGTCCCACTACTGAGCACGAGCCTCCTCTCACATACCAAGGTGCGAGGGCATTGGGTCATACTCCACCACGCTGACCCAGTGCGGATTGGCGGAGGCAGGTGTATGGCGTCCTGCTGTTAGAATTTATCAAGCCGCCCATTATTAACGAACTAAACCATAATATATAACACATTTAGTAATTTAAGTACATGTAGCACTACAGATTAACGTAATATTTGTAACGTAAAAGTAGTAGAAAGTAGGCTTAAACTTATTCTATGGCCATTAATGATCTATAGCCAGGTAATGTTACTCTAACAGACTAAATTAGATCCTCTGACCTTACTCTGAACTTATTAGTTATTAATTACTTCCATCTGAACCATATCGCCACCGGTTTTTATATTAATCAACGACTGTATAATTTACCGACATTTATCAAGTCCATTGCAGAAGATGGTTATTGAATTACCGTGACCTGGAGACGTCTAATTAGTAAAAATTGTTACAAATTACATTCGGATGACATAATACGCTGCCAGCCTCTTGACTAGATGACCTCTTGTAAGGCCATGCAGATTATCAAACATTTGAATGTAATAGTAAATTAAAAAAAAAATTTGTTTTACAAATAGGTACGCCAATTATTCAGTTTCAAGATAGGTAATAACATTAAGAACTTGTGTTATGGATACTATTTATGTCTTGCAAAACGGTCAATGATCATAATTAGAGCTGAATCTATTTAAACATCGTTCTGTACCTTTCAACTTTAAGCAAATGACTGAAATGCAATGATATTTAACTCTTTAATCAAATTTAGAATTGCTGTGAAAGCCGCCCCAAATAACGGATTTACATACTTTATTTTGTAAATATTATCCTAAATATACATAGAAACGGGTGTTTCTCTAGGTCTGGGTAGACCAGAACATATATTTATGGTAATGCACACAAAGATCATGTCCTGTGTGGGAATCGAACGTCGTGGGTTCGAGAAGTCGAGTGCAGGTATACTGACCTCCGCGCCATATCCATCGAGATTTGGCTTAGAGATTAACCTTTAAAGCTACAAATATCCAGACAAAGTAGTAATAATAATAATAATAATAATCATTTAATTGCATAAAACATGGTACAATACAACATTTTTATCCCTGTCTTCTGGCAGAATCCTACCACTTACATACTTTTGTCATGTCTTTTTCCCTTAGGGATATCCTTTTACTGGCTACGATCCTGGCACTCACTTTAAGCTTCATTCACGCTCATTAACCATCTCATACACTCCCGTGGGCTTAGGATACTGTAAACCTGCCCTTTCTCCAAAATCTACCGCTGCCTTTCTGCTACCTTATTCACACTAAACATTTAAAATTTTCATTGATATCTACTTTGAAACTTGCCTTTTTGGCAAATCTTATGTAACATCAGTAAACCATTGCAATACTTTTGGCTTAAGCAGCCATATAGCTGGCTGACATTCACGTCAAATTTCAAACAAATGAAATGCATCAAAATCAGTTTACTTGTTCTTAGCTACACTGCCATAGACAGACATACAGGCAGAACATAATAATATAAATTTATACATCCCTTTCTAAATTATTATCCTATGTTATTTTACTCAACCAATTACTTCAGTTATATCTTTTGCCTACTAATTTACTATTAAATTTCAACTTGTAAAGTCAAATTTTTATTGAGTTCAAATCTGGTTGATTGACTTTAAAGTTATATAAAGTTACAGGTCAATCAATCAAATCAAAAAAGCCCAAGCCAACCTCACCTGCAAGTGGTGTACCTGCCGATCAACGGACGAGGCTCTGGCGAACATAACAGTGCACGGTAAGCGGCAATAGGCTCGTAACCTATTACGTGGGACCAACTAATTAACTGGCTAAGTGTGGGGGTAAAATATGCCTATGCCTACCCCTTCGGGGAAACAGGCGTGACTGTGTTTACGTGTGATTTTATTACAAAGTCTTGCATTTTTTAAGCAAGGTTTTTTTTTACATTGCACAAATATTGTATTCAACCTGCGTACGTACCTAATGACTGATATTGCAAGGGTGCACCAGAAATACCAAAATTATTACCAAAAGGAATTATGACATGATGTCGTGAGGTGCATTACATCTGCATCTGCCACTTAAATGTATTCTCCCGATGAGCACGACTGCTCTGACTGCTGCGAACAGGAAAAAGCTATCATCATCATCTCAGCCCATTGAAGTCCCACTTCTGAGCACGAGCCTCCTCTCACATATCAAGGTGTGAGGGTATTGCGTCATACTCCAGCACGCTGACCCAGTGCGGATTGGCGGAGGCAGGTGTGTGGCGTCTTGCTGTTAGAATTTTTAAAGCCGCCCATTAGGCTCTAACCTAATAGTGATAACCGGGACCAACGGCTTAACGTGCCTTCCGAAGCACGGAAGCGCTCGATATCAAAATGCCACACAAACGGTAACCCATCCACGGACTGACCTCTTTAAACTCTGCTATACTTCGGTGATCGATTCCGACCACCGAGCACCGCAGAGCTACGAGCGCTTCAGGAAAAAGTACTGACAGTTATTTTTGTAAAAACTTACGAAAACTTTTAAATTGTTTAGTAGGTACTTCTCAAGCGGATTTGCGATCTTCATGAGAACATTATGAAAGACATTGTCGTTTCGTGTTGAGTGGTAATTTATTTTGCAAGTATCTTACAGCGTAATGTTTTAATGGATTTTAAATAAGTCTAATGGAATCTAATTATTGCTGAGTTATGTAATATCAGAAGAAACACGAACGCAATCTTTACAGTTTTAGTTATATTAAAAAATATCATGTGTTAACGTATTTCAATGGTATTTAAGAAGGTTTAATGTGATTTTGTCATCATCGTCATCTACATTCACTTACTACATTGGTGTTTTTTTAACTAGTACCACCCGCGCAAATTTTAAAATAAGAAATGCATTGAGGTAGGTCAAATTTTAAAGTTATATTCGGATACTTCACTGTAAAACCTATATCTGTATCGAAATCATAATGTTCTGTCGACCCGTTAACGCGTCAAGTGGAACACAAAATACGATTAATAACATAAATAATAAATAAATATTTCAAACACTTACACCAATTATTTAGTTCCAAAATAAGTATCATTACGAACTTGTGTTATGGATACTAAATAACGGATAAACATACATAAATATTATTTTTTTATAAATACATACTTAATATACAAAGAAAAACACCCAGACCAGAACAAATATTCATATTTAAACACACAAATATTTGTCCTGTGTGGGAATCGATTCCACGACCTCAGGAGTCGAATGCGGGTATACTTGCCACCACGCCATATCAGTCGTCAGAATGACAATAATATACAAGATAATTTACATTTGAGAAGGGATTATAATTGTGCAAACGACCTGCGAGAAGCTTTTAAATCAATTTACGACTGAAGAGACTTATATTTTAAGTCGTGTTTAATTAATAATTTATATTAAAAGTTTATAGACAGATACTTTATATCCTTCGTTTTGCTTTTAATTTAATGGAATCATCATCCACTTACATTGATTTTTGTATCTAAGCACCATGACATTTTCATATCTGCAATTTCGATTATCATTTAAGGATAATAATCATTTAAGATTAATACATACGGTGTTTTAACAATACAGCGATTTTTTTAGTATTATGGTGGCGTCGACATCGCGTGGTGTAACGATTTCAAAGATACTTTTTCGCGTCTTAGTGTTTTCTTGTTAAAAAAAATTGATAATACTATTACAATTTAATATCTATAAAAAAAATTTAAGTAGCGATTTTGCAACTACAGATTTTACAAGTTATTTAGATTACTATGTGTGTGTATGATGGTGGTATCGAAAGCGATTAGCGATTTCAAAGACACTTATTCGCGATTTCTTGTAAAAAATGTTTAATAAAAATTATGACTATATAATATTACAATAATTCTTGATATTAAAAAATTAAGATATAAAGTAAACAACAATAGATATGAAATTAATGATAGCATCATTTATCAATAGATTCAGGTTTTTTAAGATCGCGCATTTCGGCGCTTTGCTGATCTAGATTGAAAGAAAAAGAATTAATAATGATGAGAAGATAATTAGAAAGATGATTATAATGCGAACAAAATATATGGTAATGCTCAAAAAAGTTTTTATTTAAATGCCGAAGCATCTATGCCTATTTTAGATGCTCTAAATCAGGACTTCCCAACCAGGGGGGCGTGCCCCCCTGGTGGGGCGTAGAGGTATGTCAAGGGGGGCGCGAGACGTTTGTGTTTTCGAAAGAAAATGGATCTCATTAGTATTTATCTATTTTTCTTTCATAGTACTCTTATTATAAGATCTTATAAATTATGTTGATTAAAAAAAATATATCGGATTTAATTTTGTAGAAGTTACAAAACAATTTTTGTTTTTGTTTTTGAAATAATGCGAGTTTTGACTGCATAATTTATAGGGGGGGCATGAAAATATTATTTTAAATCCGGGGAGGCTCGACGAAAATAAGGTTGGGAAACCCTGCTCTAAATAGACTTATATAAGTCTGTGATGTGTGCCGTGTGGTACCGACCTAGAAAAATGCCACTGTCTCATCTCACGGTCATAAGAGTAGACGAACCGTACTATAGGCAGCAGCGTCATGCTGCATACTGGCTGGAATTGCGATCACCAAGCGCCAAGCGTTGTGATTATGCGCTCCAATAGAATTAAATCTATTGGAAAGGCCTAAGTATGTTTAGCAGTGGTTTTCATAAGGCTGATTTAATGATGATGAGGGAGATGTCACATCTAGGAAAAGTATTTCATATTGAAAACAAATTTATTCTACACCTAATAATAATTGAATCCATTAATACATATCATTTGTATAATGAGATGCTACGCTTAATCGACATAGTTATATTTACTGCGACTGACAGCCGTATGCAGAGTGAAGGGTCCAGTCGCTTCTGTGGAGATATATAGTGTCTTACTCATCGTTTTACTTGTAAACCGCTCATGCCTTGATGCAATCAACATTTACAATTTGATAAGAATGTATTGATGACTAGAAGCGCCTATTGCCCCTGGGTCCTGGTTCCCGGGGGAATATCAGAAAAATTATTATAATTAAGGTTATTAAATATACGTGTCAAATTACGTCGAAATTTGTTAAGTAGTTTGTGAGAAAGAGTATAAAACATACATAAATACTCGAGAACGTTCGCTTTTATAATATCATTCAGTATATAACGAATTTCCGTTTTCGTAAAATTAGAGTAGCCCCTCAGGTTTTATGTCAAACTCTTTTTGCATAAAAGCTATAAAACTATAAAACTCCGTCTCTAATAATATTAGGTTGGCAGAAAGCAAAGATACGTTTGAAGGATAACTAAAAAAATAGGTAAAAAAACTTTTTAAGTTAAACGGTTTTATGTTAAACATACATTGCAATGTTTATGATAAATGTACTAAAAACCAAAAAATAATAAAATAGATACAGTCGTGGGAATTATAAACATATGCATAGACTAGAAAATAAAACAGTGGGGCACGTCAATTGTCTGCAACCTACGTTATCCGCCATTTTGTAGCGGCGGCCATCTTGAATTTATAATGATAATGAATAACCATAATTGTATTGTCACCAAAATCCAAAGTGTATACCAAATTTCAGATTAATCGGTTGACAGGAAGAGGGTGAAATTTGAATTACTCAATTTGACCCAAGAATAAAACAAACGGGGTGAGCTAAATAAAACCGTTTAAAAATACTTTCTTGAGGAGTCATCATCTGATCGAGTCTACATAACATTTTTACTATTATTTTTGTAAATTTAATTAAAGGTGTCTAGGGTAATTTTTTGTGTTTGTTTTGCGTCGGTAACAAAATGCATTTACGCACTGCTTTCCGGCCAAATGGGGACCGAAAAGGGGTGTGGGACTCACCACCGGCAGACACGACTGCCAGCAGTAATACCCACTAAAAAATTTCCGACGACGCCTGCCGCTTGTTGAGAAAGAGGCTGGGGCTAGTATCTGGGTTGCAGCTTCTGACGCCCCGCCTGCGGCCAACGTCCCCCGGACCAAAACCGGGAGGATCTCCTCAGAGAGGCGCAGTGGAAGCACCCCTCCTACCTCCCTGTGCGACCATAGCGTGTGTGGCTGACTTCCCGGAGGGTCTATGGTTAGACAGCAGGGGCCCCCTGCCCCCACTGCCTAAGACCCTCCTGGCGCTGCTAAACGGGCCCTCCTGGCGCTGCTAAACGGGCCCTCCTGGCCCGCCCGCTGCGCCCTCTGCAGGTCCCTCTTAGTTTCCCCCCCGGTAGTCGTAGTAGTAATAGGGACCAACCAAGACCTAAGGAGCTCAAGCCAACCTCACCTGCAAGTGGTGCACCTGCCGATCAACGGACGAGGCTCTTGTGAACATAATAGTGCCCGGTAAACGGCAATAGGCTCGCCACCTGTTACGTGGGTGGTAATAATTGGCGAAGTGTGGGCGTTTAATAAGCTTCTGCCTATCCCTTCGGGGAAACAGGCGTGAATGTATGTTTGTATGTTTAATTATATGTAAGACTATTTGTTTTTTTTCTTGTTCGTACTGCCTCATACTTTTCTTTAAACCTAAAGGTTGACTGGTTGAGAAGTTTGCCTTTTGTACATTATTTTTTTATGTGTGCAATAAAGTTTTAATAATAATAATTTAGTATCCATAAGACAAGTTCTTTATGATACTTATCTTGGAACTAAATACTCGGTGTAATTGTCAGATAAATATTTATTAAGTAACAACGAACGTTGAACGTTCACTCATCCAAGGATTGGACATTTGCGATTTCTGTTTAACTGTCAGTTTAATTATTTCAACTCCTGACCAAATAAGTGCGATGTTAGATATGTCTGACCTGTCGGTGTAGCTGTGTGTCTGTCTGTGGCCCCGTAGCTCCTATACAATTGACCTCATTATTATGCTTTGTTAAGGTGTTAATTTGTTTTCTGGTTTTATTTTATTTACTTGTCCACGGTACGCTAATCTTAAATAATTGAGAATATTTTCGCAAACTTATCAAAGTTATTTTATATGAGTGTTGTATATCATTATAGGTGCGGATTGTATAGCTAAGCACTAAATGCAGCAAGCATTCAGTAAACGACAAAAACGCATATAGCCTTTGCTAAATGAAGTGTTAAGCTCATAAGGAAAATTATATTCAGATATTTTTATCGTATTTGGTCTGGTGCAAAGCTATTTACTACAATTATTTTATAATTTATCATCTTCTCAATAGAATTAGACTAACCTTCTTTTTATGTCTCACTTTATGTTTATTAATAAGCCAGTGAGACGTCTTTCGAGCTACGTGCTACGAGCTAGTGACGATTTAATTGCGAGCTATGTTTACATACATTAAATGGAAGCTTCTGGGTTTTATAAAGTCTAGCTTCAGGCCGCGACTTCGTCTGTTTATAGTTTATTTAGTTAAGTTAACAACAATTTATGCCACACCGATATAATTGGCATTGGTTTTTTGATAATTCGTTTTGTAAATGTGTTATGTGCACGTGTTTTCATTCAATATGTGTTAATTTTCCTGTTTCTTTCTGCTCAAAGAGATTTCTGTAGGAATAAGCTGTACTACTGTATTGTCTATGTTTATTTTCATATACTATTAACCCTATTAACTATTAAATTATTCATTATACCAGCCCATTAATGTCCCACATGAGCACGAGCCTTCTCTCACATACCAAGGTGTGAGGGTACTGGGCCATACTCCACCACGCGGACCCAGTGCGGATTGGCGGAGGCAGGTGTATGGCGTCCTGCTGTTAGAATATTTCAAGCCTTTCATTAGGCCTCCAACATGTCTTAACACCACATTTGGTGATATCCGGGACCAATGGCTTAACGTGCCTTCCTATCCATGGAAGTGCTCGATATTAAATGCCACACAAACGGTCACCCATCCACGGACTGACCTCTGTAATCTCTGCTGTACTTCGGTGGTCGTTTCCGACTACCGAGCACCGCAGAGCTACGAGCGCTTCATTAATAATTTAATTATTACCTAAACAAAAAAATGTATACTTTTTTGTAATTACTACCCATTTATTTAGATTATAAGATATTGTAGCACCTATAGGTAACTAAGTTGTGACACATTTAAGTTCTTAAGACCATAATTATGTACACTTAGATGGCAATAAATGAATTGAATTGAATCAATTAAATAGCAGGACTTAATCAATCAATCAAGTTATGTTTGATTTTATAACTATATGTTATAGTAACACTTTGAGCGCCAGTAAATAAATAAACTATACTTTGGACGACCGATACGACATGGACTTCAGTTTCTGTACTCTGTTCCTCATGTCGTGGGCTCAGTGCATGCATGAATATTCTTCTGATCTGGGTGTTCCTATGAATAATTACAATTATTTATTTACAAAAGAAACAGTATTTAAGTATTAAGTTCTCTAGTAATAGCATTGGTACCTAAACTATCGTATGGAAGCGAATGCTAGTTATGGCAGAAGAAACATAAAAGTAAGATTAATGCAGTAGAGATGAGAGCACTCAGAAGTATTCTAAATTTGAAATTGAGTGATAGGATTAAAAATGAAGTGATAAGGGCCGAAGCTGGTGTAGAAGAAAATAGTGTCAAGAATTGAGAAAGGTATGCTTAGATGGTTTGGTCATGTTGAGAGCATGAATGAAAGTAGACAAACGTAAAAGATTTATGATGGACAAGTGAATGGAAGTGTTGGGAGGGAAGACCACCTTCCATAACCATATCCAGAAAGGGCAGGTCAAAAGTACCCTAAACCGATGGGCGTGTATCAGAAGGTTAATCAGGGTGAATTAAGCTAAAAGTGTATGCAAAGATCGTAGCAAGTGGAAGGATGTGATCTCTGCCTACACCTACGGGAAAGAGGCGTGACATTGTATATGTATGTATGTATGTATAATAGGAAGCGCTCGTAGCTCTGCGGTGCTCGGTGGTCAGAAACGATCACCAAAGTACAGCAGAGTTTACAGAGGTCAGTCCTTGGATGGGTGACCGTTTGTGTGGCATTTGATATCGAGCGCTTCCGTGCTTCGGAAGGCACGTTAAGCCGTTGGTCCCGGCTATCACTAAATGTGGTTGTCGTTAAGCCATGTTAGAAGCCTCATGGGCGGCTTGAAAAATTCTAGCAGCAGGACGCCATACACCTGCCTCCGCCAATACGCACTGGGTCAGCGTGGTGGAGTATGACCCACCACCCTCACACCTTGGTATGTGAGAGGAGGCTCGTGCTCAGTAGTGGGACGTTAATGGGCTGTGATGATGATTTATAATAGTCATCATCATCTCAGCCTATTAAGGTCCCACTATTGAGCACGAGCCTCCTCTCACATACCAAGGTGCGTGGGTAGTTAGTAGTAGTAATAGCTAAGCTAGTTCTGTGCTATTAAAAACCCTTTTTCCACATAATAGGCGAGCCTATTACCGCATTGCATTGACAATGTTATATAAAGTGGTAAGACGATTTTTATACACAAGCAAAAAAATTATAACACGGTCTTACAGTGCAAATCATAAAGTTCTTCCCGGTAGCTCAGTGGTTAGAGCAGTGGACCGGTTGTTGAAAGGTCAGAGGTTCAATTCCTCTCCGGGGCAGCGCGGACCAGTTGATTTTTTACCCGTTTTAATTGAACCGTTACATTTGTAATGAGAACATTGAAAAAGCTGTAGTGTTTCTGACATAAGTTGAATTGAGATTATTTTGCCTCACGGCACACCCAAACTGGACTAGTCTGGACTGGACTCAGCCTCTAGTTTGGGTGTGCCGTAAGGTTTTGAAGTTTGAGTCAAAATTTATAACTAATAAATTTGTTGTTACTTGATTATTTATGTTCCAGCTTAAACTAAGCCATTACACGACTTGTATTATAAAGTAAATAACTTTGATGCGAACGTATTTTACGAAGTTAACAATACTCGTTGAAATTAACGACTGGTACATAAGTTACACTTTAATGTTACATACAGAATTTTAATTTGAAACTTAATTATTTCACCATCGTTTCTTGTTTGTTCATAAGTTAGTTGTTATTGGATTTATTTCAATTTTATTTATTAACAAAATCCAAAGTCTTAAAAAACAATAAAAAAAGTACGAAATATTTATCCTCACACCTACTAAAACCTACTTTTACCAGCGAATTGGTCTGGCAATCCAAAGATGAAATGTTGCCAGCATTCTTGGCACCATACCCATGGGCCCACAGTTGGAAGACATCTTTTATTTATAATTTTTAGTTCTTATTTTTAATATGTAATAATAATCCTTTATTGCACAAAAACAATTTTAAATATTACATGAGGTATATAAAATAACATGTACAAAGGTGGACTTATCTCTAGAAGAGATCTCTACCAGCCAACCCTAGCAGTTGTAAACTAAATAGTTGTACGGGATAAATGTTGTCCAAAAAAATTGTTACTAATAAAAAAAAAATTAAATAAAAATAAGAACAAAATATAAAGCAAATCTCTTATATGCTAATATTATATTACAATATATACATAGATACATACATACAACTTATGCTAACATTATTGTAAGATAACGAATGGAACCTTTAAAGGGGGAAAAAAAAGTGCTAATTATGTGCCGAATTTGACAAATAGTGATTGTAGTGTAGTAGAGATTGATGTAATTAAGTATGAAGATTGTAAGTATAAGTATTATTATTGTTATATGCACAAAAGATCCGACATAGGGGTCAAAGTGCGCCACGGTCTGTCTGTGGCCCCCGTGATAAGTATAAAGATTTTACAAATATATAAGTAGGTTTGCAAGAATAAAAAATGGTATGCATATCCGACATAGGGGCAATATTCACATATATTGTGTTATATCTATAAAATGAGTTCTTAATGCTACTTATCTTGGAATTAATAATTGGTGTAATTACGGCTTAAGGCAGCTAAGTAGAAGCCTTAACAAAGTATGTAAGATGTTCAAGGATATTATTTTTATTTATAGTACTTAAACTTGAATACTATTTAACTGTTCGCTTTAACCATTAGGAGTATATTAAATGTACATACCGTTTAGAGCCTCCTTCAGCAACAATGAGTTTTAATTTTATTATGCATGGCTTTTTCAATGAATAAGTCTTGGCTAGTTAGCTACGGTCAGCATTAGGTCATAATTTTATTGTATGAGTTAGTATTGTAATGAGGTAGTTATTGTCATACAGAGCTTCTTTAAAATTAGAGATCTTCATCCAGATGTTACTAGGTATCCTGCCAGGGTTGCGGGATTGTTCGAAAGGGTTACCGCGGCCTTGGTGTTACGGGCTCAAGGAGGAACACGGATGGTTTTTAGTCAGTAGAAGTCTGACACACCCTCCCGCTCCACTCCCCGTCATTTGATGATTTTCAATTTCAAAAAAAAAAAAAATGTTACTAGGTATAAAGTTTGTTTAGTAAGGAAAAAGATATTTATAGGAAGCTTAAGTGTCTTACAATTTAGATTTAGATACATATATATAATCACGCCTGTGTATCCGAAGGGGTAGGCAGAGGAATAATATACGCCCACAATGTCGCCACTTACATTTTTGGTCCCACGTAATAGATGGCGAGCCCATTGCCGCTTGCCGGGCACTGTTACGTTCGCCAGAGCCTCGTCCGTTGATCGGCAGGTGCACCACTTGCAGGTGAGGTTGGCTTGGGTTCCTTAGGTCTTGGTAGGATCCCTATACAACTGTTTTTGATCTTTATTATTTGATAAAAGCAAGCGCTCGTAGCTCTGCGGTGCTCGGTCGGAAACGATCACCGAAGTACAGCAGAGCTTACAGAGGTCAGTCCTTGGATGGTGACCGTTTGTGTGGCATTTGATATCGAGCGCTTCCGTGCTTCGGAAGGCACGTTAAGCCGTTGGTCCCGGTTATCACTAAAATGTGATAGTCGTTAAGCCATGTTAGAAGCCTCATGGGCGGCTTGATAAATTCCAACAGCAGGACGCCATACACCTGCCTCCGCCAATCCGCACTGGGTCAGCGTGGTGGAGTATGACCCAATACCCTCACACCTTGATATGTGCTCAGTGCTCGTGCTCAGTAGTGGGACGTTAATGGGCTGAAATGATGATTTGATAAAAAACAAATTACTTATGTAAATTATCATGGTACTCTGTTTATCTGACCCATCAGATGGTTAATACAAATTAAAGGTATTACAAAAATTTACATTTGCCAGAGTCTCTTTGTTGATCGGCTATAGCACCACTTGTAGTAAAGGCTGGATTGGGCTGATAAGATTGTGATAGGATCCGTATACACCCCTATGCACTACATGTTTAATATCAAGTATCAACATTATTATATACTCTACCAACTGTGACCCACAGAAAACCAGTCAAACGGTTTTGTGGGATATGTTTTTATATAACTTGTATTATTTAAAGGAAATTAACGTTTTATCTATCTATCAAAACAGGCCCAAAGTACATTATGACATTTATAACGATCTCGGTATAGGCAATGTTTATCTAATACAAGCAAAAAATAAGGTCAGCCATTTTGCGGTTTTGACGGCATTTGAGAAGCTGATTATCTATAAGTAGCGTCGATGATCTGGGAATATTAACCTAAGTTCATACGTGAAGATGAAGCAGTCATGGCGTCGAAGACTAGTTAGTACAATAATAATAATAATAATATTTTCTGACAATTATACCAATTATTTAGTTCCAAGATAAGTATCACTAAGAACTTGTATTATGGATACTAAACAACGGATAAACATACTTAAATAATTATTTTTTTGTAAATAAAATACTTAATATACATAGGAAAACATCCAGACCAGAACAAATATTCATGTTCATGCACACAAATGTTTGTCCTGTGTGGAAATCGAACCCACGACCTTGGAGCGGAGAGCGGGTGTACTCGCCACCACGCCATATCGGTCTTCATGTTACAAGTTTTAAATAGAGATTTAAAACAGGCCTATACGACATTCAATCGTATGAGTTTTAATACCTACTTTTAATTTATACCCTTTAGGAAAACTTTTCAGCTAATTTTTATTGTGTAATAAAAAAAGTTACTGGAAGGCCAATTACAAGTATCGACTTATGTAAAGCTATACAAAAAAAAAACACTATCCAAAGAAAACATACAGATCTAAAGAGCAGAACACACTAAGACATTAAAGTCGCATTTGTGTTCACACATACAGATACATAGTCATAGCCATATAAAGAATTATTATGGTAGTCCTATAAAAAGCGGCGATAGCTCAATGGGTCTCGACCCCTTGCCTTAAAATTAAGAAGGTCTCGGGTTCAAACCCCCTACCTCCTAATGACATTTATAAGTTTATATTCTTATGTTCGTAATTATCGCTTGCTTGCTCCGTGCCTCGGAAAGCACTTTCAGCCGTTAGTCCCGGCTGTCATGAACATCTATGGCAGTCGTTATAAGGAAGTCAGTGCCTTCTTCCTGACAGCTAGTTTAACCATAGAATGATGTTTCCCTCTAGGTTGCGGGGGTCAGACGTCAGTCGCTTCATCAAATAACTGAAATTCAGCCAAATCTGGTTAAACCAGTGAGCAGACTTTGGGGCCTTAAGCTTGAATCGTGCCCTAGCAACCGGGATAATGCTGGGATATGATGATATTAAAAAAGAATTTAATTTATGTAATTAGGAATAGAAATTGTGCAAAAACAATAAAAAATATATATAAAATGACTAAAAGATATGGATAGTTAATGTCAAAATACAGTATATTAGGATGTTAAATAAAATATCTAGCTTCTTGCATCTACTAGTATCTTGTATTCTACCAGAACTAGTCTACAAATATTGATCTTATAAACTAGCAAATTGAAAATAATTGATCATTATAAATTATTACATTATATGATGATGAGATGACTTTAGATGTAATGATAACTGGAATATATCACTTTGTGTTTGTTCTTTTTTGCGTTTTGTTACAGTTAGGTCGCAGGCTAACTATAACTCCACAGCGGCGCTCTAGAAATTACTTATTTTTATTTTTTACGTGTGAAAAATGCTTTGTGCATTATGGTTGTATATAAATATTAGTAGGTGACACTCAAATATATTGGGAAGACCTATAAACCCACTAAAACCCCTCACGGTGCAGTAGTTTTATTATGTGCATTGATTTTAATGCAGTCAATTGGTCATCGGCTTGTTAGCGCGCTACCATAATCGTTTCCCTAGCATTCGTTTTGCGTTTTATGTCTCTGCTGAACATTACTTACTGTAAGTCTAAGTTTGACTCAATACAGCCCTAATAAACGTAAACTTCACACTTGAGCTTAAGTCTAAAACAATTCGGCAAGAAACTCATCAAGTCTTCTCGCCCAGGTTGTACAATAATTACTTAACATTTAAACATGTATACATAATTATAGATAGGTACCAACTGATCTAGGTATATTGACAGTTATAGAAACAAATTGATGATTTCGCAACGTGCTTAGGAAACTTAGCTAACATAGTAATTTGCTCGGTTCTCATTAAGTTCAGCAGTAACTTAAATCATTGATTGTGTATACTCAAATTAAATACTTCTTGAGTACCAAGTTCCTTGACCTGTTTAGTTAAGTGTGACAGTATGGAAATAGCTCCTACATAAGATAATATTTTAAAATAATTATATAATAAATTCGTTAATGAATTTGTATTTAAAAAAAATCAAAATAATTTTTTGCAAGTTTGGCTCAAAAGATCTCTTATGAAGGTCAAAACTTAAAAACTAGCGCGATATTTTGTAGATGCATCTAAAAGCCTTTTTTATTTCAAGTATATGAGGTCTTTAATAATATTTATAACTTTAATGCGTATACATTTTTTCACCGTTGTCTATAAGCGTGCCTACAACCTATAATTAACAAATTGTGTTTTATATTTCTATGTGAGCTGTGTTGCAAATAACAATTATTTGAGTCGTAAGAGTTGACGTAGAGAAAATCCACTGGATGATGGGCAGCAGCGTCTTCCTGCGTAGTGGCTTGAACTGCGACAACCAACCCACCTGCCCAGCGTGATGATTATGGGCAAATAATCTGTTGGGAAGTTGGGTTTGAAAGCGCTCGTAGCTCTGCGGCGCTAGGTGGTCGGAAACGATCACCGAAGTACAACAGAGTATACAGAGAGTTTACAGTCCTTGGATGGGTGACCGTTTGTGTAGCTTTTGATTTTCCGAGCGCTTCCGTGCTTCGGAAAGCACGTTAAGCCGTTGGTCCCGGTTATCACTAAACGTGGTAGTCGTTAAGCCATGTTAGAGGCCTAATCGGCGGCTTGATAAATTCTAACAGCAGGACGCCTCCTGCGTACCGCGGACCTGCCTCCGCAAATCCGCACTGAGTCAGCGTGGTGGAGTATGACCCAATACCCTCACACCTTAATATGTGAGAGGAGGCTCTTGCTCAGTAGTGGGACGTTAATGGGCTGAGATGATGATGAACCTGTTGGGGAGGCCATTGTTCAGCAGTGGACTTAATGAGGCTGATAATATAAATACGATGATGATGATTGCTTTTATGATTATATTTTATTGATAATAGACTAATAAAATTATGTTGTAATAATAAATTATCAATAGCAGAACAAGATCTTAAGTTAAACCAAGTTTTAAACTAGTACTGTCACTTTTATTTATTAAAATGAAGACAGTGTTTTGGTATAAGCCCCTTATTGTGTGTAAATTGTAACATAATTTTGCTGTGCTCTTACGTTTCTCATGTCCTTATTAGATGTATTGTGTTAGTTTCAAAAATACATTTAATTATAATTTCTTACTCTATGATTATTTTCTTTCCTGTGTATTTAATTTGTTGTCTGTTTTCTATAAATTGAAAACCGCTTTCAAAAGGCTCGCCACCTATTATGTGGGACCAACAATATAAATGGCGAAGTGTGGGCGTATAGTATGCCTCTGCCTACCCCTTCGGGGAAACAGGCGTGTAATTATGTATGTATGTATATCTATAAATAGTTTTTACATTAACGATGGTCTTCAGCCGCTCACACGAGATATTTGCGGTGAATGCGCGCCAATCACGATCCCATTACACGCAAGACTATTCTGAAAGTAAACAAAGTATTAAGTATGAAATATTAATTTTGTGATGACTGTGAATAGCTATAGGGAAAAAAATCACGTTCAAAACAAACTTTATATAGTCTGAATTCGGGTTTCCACTTACATATAAAATTTTTAAAAAACACTTCTTAAGACCACCACGCTATGACCATCATACATAAAGTAAATAATTATTTTTAGTTGTTTTCTGAGTAAAATTAAAATCAATTTTCAACCACACCCATTTTCCCCGGTCTACCCGTTTCGGAGATTACATACAAAAACAGACAGAACATTTAAAAAAATAAAGTTACTTTATATGTATTCTTACTTCAAAAAGCTTTTCTTTTAACAAATAGCAATTTCAATTATGTTTATTCGTATAGATATTTATACTTTATAGAATACTCCCGTCAGACTTGACGGCTCTAATGGTTGTTACCTTTGAGACAAGAGTAATATAGTTTACTTTATCTTCGACATAAGCATTCCGACTTGAAGTTTATTAATGTAACATAACATACCAGCTTTTATGATATCTCTGAAATATATGGTACTTAACTAGCGACATAATGTAATAATATGAGGGCCAGGGGCCAGACCTATCGACTTCAAACTCAGAGGGGTCTTTAGTTGAAATCCCGTTGGCGCATCTAGGTTATGTGCGAAATTATCGCGTGCTCAGTGCATCGGAAAGCACTTTAAGCCATGGGTTCCCATGAACATCTATGGCAGTCGTTATTATAAAGTCACAGACAGCTGGTTTAACCATAGAATGATGTTTTCTTCTAGGTTGCGGAGGTCAGACGGCAGTCGCTCCATGTAATAACTAAAATTTTGCTAGATTTGGTTAGACCAGTGAGCAGACCCTCCCCCCCGGACAGGTCTCCACCTTGGCGTGATGGGGGGGCTGAGTACCTCCCGTACTCAGTGGCGTGCACTGCATACCCTCATTTAACTTAAAAAATATCCAAAACCGGGAAGCGGCAATAGGCTCCAACTGGGGCCTACTATATAATTGGCGAAGTGTGGGCGTATAATATGCCTTTGCCTATCCCTTCGGGGAAACAGGCGTGAATGTATGTATGTAATATCTAAAACCTATTTCAGTTTGACCATCTAATCTTACGGAGCTAGGAAGTGTCTAGGACACGCTCCTAGATCTTTATCTTAGTGTATAGTACCTTTGTACTATATACTAAGGTATTTGTATAAATAAAAAAAATAAGTAAATATTCTCTTACAACCACATCAATTATTTAGTTCCAAGATAAGTATCACTAAGAACTTTTGTTATGTATACTAATGAACGGATAAACATACTTAAATCCTTACTTTTTGGAAATACATACTTAATATACATATGAAAACACCCAGACCAAAACAAATAATCATTTTCATGCACACAAAGATTTGTCCAGTGTGGGAATCGAACCCACGACCTCTGGAGTAAAGTGCAGGTATACTGACCTCCACGCCATATCGGTCGTCAAACACTATAGGAGTAAACCCACTCATGACAGTCGTAACACAGACGCTGTAAGTCATCATCATATCCTATCATTATCCTGGTTGTTCTAGATCTAGAACTTAGGGCTGAACACAAGCGCCTTAACCAATTGATAATTTAAAAGAGCATAGCAAAGGAACTAGAACTTAGATTTACTTACACTTAAATATTTTTAATTTTTTAATTGTGTTGTTACATGTAAGTGAATCTAATCTTCGTGATTTCAGTGTAATCATATTTAGATTTTTTTGTATTTTTTATATTTAATTTTGACGTTTTCTAGTACTATGTAATAGTTTATGGAATAAAAGATTTGAGCTTTGAACTAAGATATTGTTAATTAGTACGTCTCGTAGTACCGATTCGGCAAAAGATGAAATTCTGTGTATTTCAAAAAAAAAACCCACTGAGCCGTAGCCATTCTGCAGCGCTGCGACACTATGCGAATCTTTTACTTTTAGTTTTGATTGTTGTTTTATTTTTTTTATTATTGTTATTTTGTTATTGGTGTTATATATGCATGAGTGTCTTTCGTTGCAATTAATATGTTATCTAAAATTCTAATTATCATTTTGTGACAAGGAATCATTGAAAGTCGTAGTATTTTAAAAATAATCAGACAGAAAAGTAATTACACCGCATAGCTGCTTTAACATCACAAAGATAAATGTTAACGATTATTAGTGAATTTATATCATTTAGCTTTGATATTAGCGAAGTAAATTTCTCACTATTAGTAAATAAATTGCTAATAGTTATATTAAATAGTTAAAATGGCATAGGTGTTTATATTATCGTGCAAAATTTTACAATTACCTTTTTTTACATTTAAGACGCTGTAATATTTTCTTGTTATATAAGTTATTGCTAAAGTCCAGCTAATTCGTTTTCATGGGCAGCTGAATCAAGCCAGGTTATGCAAAGTGATTGGTGTAAACTTATGCATGAATCAATCAGTGTACACAGTATATTGGGTCTCATCGTTCATGTGAGATTTAATAATAATAATAAGATTAATTTATTTGTCTCCAATTATTCAACTTAATAATTGTTACATTGTAGGCACATTTCTTAAACAAGCGGCTTGTGACTCAGAAGTCGCAGAAAAACCACGACCCTTGCTATTCTGTCACAACCTTTTCCACACATAGCATTCCTATAAATAATGACATCGTGCAGCAATATAAGTAATGGGTAATAAAAATAAAATATATCGTCAAAAATTTTAAAATTTTCTACCAGAGGTTAATAGATATGTAGTAAGGAAAGATTATCCTCAAAAAATAAATAAACTTGCATATTTTATTAATTTATAACAATGAAGTATGTAAGTTATAATTCATTATTCCTCATTTTCATTATTCCTTCGCAGACTGTGCAGAGGCAGTATTGTATCACCATTATCCCGGTTGCCTTATACTTAGGGTTTAAGCGCTGTATACTAGGGCCATAGGGTGTATAGGGCTTCTACCAAGATCTGAGGAGCCCGAGCCAACTCTCTGGCGACAAGGCTCTGGCGAACATAAAAGTGCCCGATAAGCGGAAATAGGCTCGCCACCTATTACGTGGGATCAACTTTATAATTGGCGAAATATGGGCGTATGATACGCTTCTGCCTACCCCTTCGGGGAAACAGGCGTGATGTTATGTATGTATACTGAGGCCCAACCGCCTAATTCGATGAATTGCAGCTTTTTCATCTAGATGTACCAATTGGCAGAGTAGTGAAGCGACAAGTTGAATAAATTATTATGTTTTGCGTCTCGATGGCACATATTTTACGGACATATAAATAATTTGTAATAAAACAAAAATTAAAAAGGCTTGAAAGATTTAAGATGTTCAGTCTGGATAATCGTCGAGATGCCCTAGATTTGATATTTTTATACAAGACTCTGAGGAATGGTATTGATTGTCCACAACTTCTGTGTAAATTTAAGTATAAGATTCCCTATCGTTATCCACGCAGCAAAATACTAAATATTTTCTCTGTGCCTTTCCGCCGGACACAATTCGGTGGCAGCTCCCCGATCCCACGTCTCTGCAGACTGTATAATAGGTTTTCCGAAACTCTGGATGTCCACTCGGACTCTATACAGCAGTACCGAAGAAAGATTATATCTGTACACAGTTAATTGTCTCTTTTTGTTTTTTTTTTTATCTTTTGGTTTCTTCGGTTTTATTTTGTCGCGCTTGTTACACTGGTTATTGTTATTGTAGTCAAGTATGTTAACTTACTAACCTGAACGCATTAACAATTGTGTTCCTAAATTTTTATTTACGATTAAGCAAGTTGTGTTTGCCTGTAAATCTGTTGTACAATTATATTATAACCATAACAATTTTAAATTTAAGCAATTATTATTGTAACATCAGTTGACAAACCTAATAAATAAATAAAAAAAATAAAATAAATAAATAAAAACACAGATAAAGACTATCAAATAGCACGCCAATCCTTCAAAATTTGTGTCTAAATGGTGAACGTCATCTTGTATTGAGTTCCATGTGTTCGGTGGCACGACAGAAGCAAATCGAAATCCATTTTGTCTAACAAACTAACAATCGATTATCAGCAAGCTAGGTGGTACGGCTCCAGCACTAAGATTTGGCTAAATTTCACTTGTACACACTTTTCACTTGAAGCACATGAACAATAAAATTGTGTAGGTCTTTTTAACTACTACAAGGTTGGTTTATAATAAATTCGTAATCTCATTTACAAATTTCCACAAATAGTTTTGAAAATAACTCAACAATAACAATATATGTCATTATATTAAAAATATTGATTAAATGAGTTGGACGCTCTTCACTCACAAATCGCAAATGTATTTAGCTATACTTGGACTGACTTCTTTTTAAAAAAAAATAAAACTTCTCCTAAAACTATATATTTGTGGTTAGTAAATGGAACAACCTCACCTGTTATTTGAAATGCATAGCAAACAATACAGTCTTGATTTTCAAATCAAAATACCTTTATTAACATCCTGTTCGATGAGTTTAATTAAATCTTTATTAATTCAGATGCTGTTGATGCCATCAACGCGTACATTAAAAGTTAACAGTGCAATTATTGTATGAATTACGAAAGTCTCAAGGATGATTCTAAATGCTATTAACATATCTTTGTTTTTTGTAAAGATTGTTATTTTTTTCAAGCTTTGTAAAGGGTGTATTAGTATGGGGATCCTTCCAAGACATTAGGAAATATTTTTTTATTTTTTTACTTACGTCGGTAACAAAATGTATTTACGCACTGCCTCCTGGCCAAAAGGGGGCCGACAGGGGAGTGTGTGGCAGCAGACGCGACCGCCAGCAGTCCTACCCACTAAAAATCTTCCGACGACGCCCACCGCTGTTGAAAAAGGGGCGGGAGGCCAGTGCCAAAGTATAAAGCTTCTGATACCCCGCCCGCGGCCAACGTCCCCCGGATCAGAACCGGGAGGATCTCCTCAAAGAGGCGCAGTGTGTCGCGCCCCCCCTACCTCCTTGTGCGCCCACCGGCGTATGTGGCCGACTTCGCGGGGGGTCTATAGTTAGACGGTAGGGGCCCCATGCCCCCGCCGCTTAAGACCCCCCTAAGTCATTAGGAACCCAAGCCAACCAAGAAGTGTAAGTGGTGCACCTGTCGATCATCGGACAAGGCTCTGTCAAGCATAAAAAAATTAAGTGCTGCTCACTTGGTTTAGACTCGCCTTAGACACACGTAGTAGGTGTGATCAAAAATGTTATGTTCAAAATGTAAATTATTATCTATCATTTCTATGAGCACAACTGCTAACGACAGTAAAAAGAGCAATAAATTTAAATCCAAACAAGCATCAACCTGTCATTCAAGTTGCATATAAACTAGGCGACGCACCCATATTTGAAGATGTTCACGTTTCTCAAATAAGTCATATTAGTATTGGAATAAACCTAAGACATGCTAAGTTTATAATTAGCCTCGTCTGTATTGAAGACGTTGAGAATAAATTATACCGAGTGATCTCATTGCCCTAGTACGATTCAACCTTGTGTGTTGATCTTCTTTAGATTTTTTGCTTTACTTTACTGATTGCGTCATGCATGGTCGTGATGTACTGTAATTATTGGGTAAGCGTCATTTCAGTTCATTCAAAAGTTGTTTAATTCAATTGCTTATCTTGCCAGTATCTTTGCCATTAAATGCAGACACATTAAATATCAATCTTATATTAATTATTGTAATTATATTCCAATCAAATTAGATCTCAAAGAACGAGTGAAGTTACAATAATTGGCACCCAGCTCAAAGTCGGTAGGATTATTGAAAACGCTAAAATCAATGAAATTAAAAAGTCTTCATTAATTTGATTCCTGGAAAAATAAGCATAAGGGATCAAAGATCATAAAAAAATTAAAAATTATAGACAATATATTGCTAGCAAAACGGTGGGTAGTACCGCTAAATTTGTTTAGACCAAATTGTACATTAGGTTTTTGTAGGAAATTGTAAATTATTTTTGGTTCTACGTTTTTTCAATCAGCCGCCGTTTCTGAGATGTAACGATTCGAAATCGAAGTACTGCCCCAAGAGTGGCGTGGAATTGTGTGCATGATTAAAAGTAAAATATTTTTTTATATTTATTAATTAAAAGTTTTGATAATTATAACTCATACACATCGTCCTTGATGAAAGTCGTGATTTCAAGTTCATTAACTTGGTCAGCTGATCCGATACGATTGGGCAAACGACCCAATTTTTTTGTTTGTTTATTGTAGCTTTCCTGATGTGAAATAAAATGAGTTTAGAAACAAATAAGGTTATCCGCTTAAAACAAAAGATATTAGGTACTGCTTTATAAGCTTAAACCAGCTTCGACCTCGGCTTTGCCCGGAAAAAAACTTCTGGGTTCTAAAACTATTTACGTACCTACCAATCTTAATTTAAGGTTGTTTAAAAGCAAAACTTTTAGAACCTTGGTTTATATTTTTATAAAAGCGACCATAATCGTAATCGTAAAATTTATATTACAAAATAGATATATTTTTTCTTTATCAGCGTGTCTTACATTAACAATAATACAATTATTTCTGTATAATAATAATCAAGTTTATTTGATATTAACGTATGAACATAAAACGGGTTTAGTGCTAACCAATTTCTGTTAAACTTTATAATATCAAGCGACCCAACATTAATACTTTAATCAGACTGCTGTGTTCAACTTATTCTAACATTACTATTATTACTAAAGTCTAGTAAATTACTCAACAACTACAGCAAGCGGCAGCTAACAACCGCTAGCAGACTAGTAATAAATTCTTTGTTTTAACAATTTTGTTTTTGTAGTTTGTAAAACAAAGAGTTTATTATTAGTCTACAAGCGGTGTAATATTTTATTACCATTTGTAGGTTTATAGTTATTGGGTTTATTGGTATATTATTATTATATATATGTAGTAAAGCTAGCTTGGGTTAAGATAGACATTCCGTATCTCCCCCCCCGGACAGGTTTCACCTTTGCGTGGTGGGGGGCTGAGTACCTCCCGGTAGGGCGAAGGCCGGGAAAAGGTAACACCCAGAAGTTCGCGACTTTGGGTGCCCTAAGTACTAATTACCGAGAGGGAAACCAAGACAGACCTGTGGAGGGCGCAACAGGTGGGCCAGGAAGGCCTGTCTAGCAGCACCAAGAGGGTCTGAGGCGGCAGGGGCCCTGGCAGTCGCGTCTGCCGGTGGTGATTCCCACACCCCCTTTCGGTCCCACTTTGGCCGGAAAGCAGTGCGTTCGTTCGTTCGTTCGCGTGCATTCTGTAAACGACATAAAACAAAAATAAAAGACATGTCGTATGACATTGCAGAAAGGTAAAACAGATTCGTCAGCGTATCGTATTAATTGGGATATTGAAAAGGCAAAAATCGTTGATATATACTTTAAAAAGTTTAGGCCTGAGTGTACTTCCTTGTGGAACTCCGCATATATATCTAGTTTTATATGTTGAGATTGATAATAAAAGTACTCCTTTAGAAGGTTGGTGGGTCTCCCATAGTCGCTTATTAAATATTGTAGACTGCCCCATGTATTTGAGATGCAATAATTTCTAAAAAAGTTTCGAAATCAAAACAGTATTAAATGCTTCAGAAAGGTTAAATAATGAACAAGAGATTCAATAAAATTTATTTATTGTTAATTTTGTTTGAGACAAGGCAAAAAATTATGAACTGCTATAGAACATATATTCTATTTATTATGTGATCTCGTCAATACTTTGGATTTATAATATTTTTACGAGAATTCCAAGTAAACACGTTTTAGATAGTTCACCTGTACAACGATATCGTAAAATAACTTTTTTATTGCTTTGTAAACGACGTACATTTTTACATCACCCTTAACTCCGATCGTAAGATTCATAAGTGTTTATACTGTTGAGAAGTCCTTTCACACTAAGAAAATTAATGACCCAGGTAAAACTAGCTAGGTAATTATTTACAGCATTAATTATCTTATTTGTAACTGTAAGCTATAATACTGCATATGTGTCCGCTTTCCTACAGGAACTAGGGAATATTGGAGAAAAATAGCACTGGAAGTGAACTTTAAGACTTTCTTGAAGAGTGCTATCTCGGAAAAATCATTAGAGAGTTCATTCAATATTTTTTTCTTCTAATAAGCAACGTCCGCGTTTCCGATCTTTCTAGGGTATGAGGCTTTTGTAGAGTGGCATTTGTTACCAGTGATATAATTGTACTTGTATTTTGAATGACATACATGGTAAATTTATTTTATTAAGCTAGGCTTCATATTGGATTACTTACTTGGGAACAGTATAATAAATTATGGCGCCACGTCTTTAGACTCGGAGCTTGTTACGAGAAGAAGTAGGCGAGTAAACGTCATAGCATACAATAACATATGAATTCAGGAAGGAATCGTCACCGTATCAACTCGAGCCGTTCAGTATTATTTCTAAGAAACGAAAGTTTTCTTTGTATTTCTCCATACTACAATGCTCACTTATCGGAATCGTAACGTAACCGCTATGTCTCGGCAAAAGTCTCACCTCGGTGCGTAATCTACTTGCAGTTTCTACATCTGTCCATACCCTAGATTCCGTCTCTTAGTCCACGCTCCTCACACTCCTATTTTTTTTGTTTTACGTCGGTAACAAAATGCATTTACGCACTGCCTTCCGGCCAAAGGGGGACCGAAAGGGGGTGTGGGACTCACCATCGCAGCACACCATGCCAGCTGCAATACCCACTAAAAATCTTCTGACGACGCCCACCGCTTCTTGATCAAGAGGCGGGGGCCAGTACCTGGGTTGCAGCTCTGACACCCCGCCCATGGCCAACATCCCCCGGACCAAAACCGGGAGGACCTCCTCAGAGAGGCGCAGTGGACGCGCCCCTCCTTGTGCGACCAAAGCGTGTGTGACCGACTTCTCAGAGGGTCTATGGTTAGACAGCAGGGGCCCCTGCCCCCGCTGCCTAAGACCCTCTTGGAGCTGCTTTACAGGCCCTCCTGGCACGCCCGCTGCGCCCTCCACTGGTCCCTCTTAGTTTCCCCCCCGGTAGTCAGTACTAAGGGCACCCAGAGTCGCCAAGCGCTGGGTGTTACCTTTTCCCTAGCGCCCTCTGCGCCCTACCGGGAGATCCTCAGCCCCCCACCACGACAAGGTGGAGACCAGTCGGGAGGGCGCTCCTCACGTCTGGGCTTGAACATTGACTTACCTACTGCGTAGTTCGACTACTGCTCCAAACCGCTTTGGTTACCTGCTAACGTTAAGTTTACGTCTGCCCAGCGGCGAAGCGCAAGGAGATAAGGTTACAATCCACGTTCGAGTTGATACGTGTGCTATGACCCTAACTCAGTGGTCAACTTTTTGTTTTGTTAACCCTATGACCTATGTTCTGGTTATCTACTGAATAATACCGCTCAGAAGATGCAGGTATCCTCTAATACCTAGGCCCTAACTCAGCATGATTCTGTCCACTAACAGATTTAATTAAATAGGTCATTTTAATCTTGTACCTGACTTGTCTAATAACAGTTGATCTTCTTATTTAACGATTAACTCGCCCATACTGCAATAAAATTTCGCAATAATGACATTATAATACTGACCGCACCCAAAATCATGAAGCTCATTCAGTTGCTATTTTATTAGGTTGTAAATCATCTGATAGCGGCAATTAAATATTTTAATACAGATTATAGTTTTCACATAAAAATAGTTTAAATTTGCAAGATTAAACACTTTTAGTACCGACGTTTTCTTCACATACTTATACACATACTTTCGTACCTGTTTCCCCGAAGGGGTAGGCAGAAGTATACGCCCACACTTTGCAAACTATATTGTTGGTCCTACATAGGTAATTGGCGAAGTGTGGGCGTATAATATGCCTCTGCCTAACCCTTCGGGGAAACAGGCGTAACTGTATGTATGTATATTAATTGTATGAGACTGTTCATGTTATGTTATTGATACAAAAACATGTTATTTTATTAAAATAACAAAATGTAATTAATAGGTCATAGGATTGTATGGCATTAAAACAATAACTTTTACTTTAATTATCTATGAGACGATATAACGACGCTTTGGCAAAGCAGTGGACAGGTTATCTTAACGTCGGAAGTTAGAATTTTACTCGAGTGACCACGGACGAATTGAATGAATGAATGAATGAATGAACACTTTATTGTACACTAAATATAAAAAAGTAATAAAATCACATAAACAAATATATGGTACAATGGGCGGCCTTATTGCTAACAGCAATTGACTTTTTTTCTAGTAAAAATGTCGTCTCCTTGCATAAGGTAAATTTTAAAAATATTTATATTAATAAATGCTTTTAAAAATACTGTATAATGGCTGAAGTACTTAAAGCTCAGGTCATCATATCACTTGACTTGACAAATTAATTAACATAATAAATCCACTGACACGCACTTGCACATCGATGATCTACAAAATGACGCAATCCAAGTGAGATAATATCAGTCGATAAAAGGCGTTAAGAGCTCGGGCGAGCAGACGAGCGACTTTGTATCTGTTTTTGCATTCTTCGATTTACTGGAAAACATCCTTTATGAATGGTGTAACATTGGACACGTTTTAATTATCTACTGGTTTTTTTTACCTACAACAACAAAATATATAATAACAATAATTTATTTCTGTGTAGTAAACTAGCATAATTATATTATTTTACGAACATAAATTGGGTTAGTAATGCAGTAAATTAATGTGTTATCTACCTAAACTAAGTGTCTACTTACTTGTGTCTTAGATATTCAGTATTATTTAGGAAAATTTCTGCAAATAGGCGCTTACTGTGCTTACGCAGTTTAATTTATTTATTTGCGATATTAAACTTAATCTAGCATTATTTCTATTACTTAAGACTATAGTACTACTCAACAATCAATAATAAGTACTCTGTTTCTGAGTGGTCTTTGTTTTTAACCAGTCTCTGATTCAATATTTATATGCAGATTTGGAAAAGGACCAAGACAACAAGAGAATCTATGGGAGTGTGCTGTACGGTAAAGTTCTACAGAACACACTAAATCTGCCCGTCTTTTGGTGACACTTCGAAACGCATACGATTTATTGCCATAATTTCAAAAGACATACATTAAATGGCATAAAGCTCTAAAAGCGTAATATCTTTTTTCATAACATATTACTACGCATAACCATAATAATGCAGAATTGTTGAAAGGCATAATTATAAAAGCCATAATCATATAAATATACTATCATTTGCCATATTTTATAAAGCATACTTTGAAACGCAGCTTACTTCTCTTTTTGGGTTAGATTGAGGTTATTTTTTTTTCTTACCATGAAAAAGTATTTTCTTATAATATTCATAAACTGTTTGCCCACCTGACTATTATTATTTAGTATAATTAATAAGTAAAATATTAAATATAATTATGTATATTACCTATGCTTTTATAAATTACGCCTTTTAATGATTCTGGTATTACATCTGGTAGTCGCGTCTGCCAGTGGTGAGTTCCACACCCCCTTTCGGTGTCCCTTTGGCCAGGAGACATTTTGTTACCGACGTAAATCAAAAAAAAAGGGGGCTATGATCTTGGTAGGATCCCTATACACCATAAACGATTGACGAGTCACATAAAAAGACAGAAGACAATCTTTCGGCCGGACTTCAAAACGTATCTTGTCTGCCCAGTCCGTATCCTTGTTATAGGACCCGAGGCGAGATCGCTACGGTTTCGTTTCATCAAATTGACCTATTATGTTACCAAAAACAGAGCGCGCTCGTGATGTCTAAGTATTGTGCAGCCTCTTCGTTGCTTAAATACTTTAACATTCCATTTGATTACAAATATGATAAATAAAGGTGTTAGTGTGTTCAAGGCGAGCTGCTCACGACTTCCCCTTATAGTGTAGTCTATATTTTTTTATCTCATATAAATATCTCCTTGTCAAAAAATTATGTTTTGATACACCCATACTTGGCTTGGCTGAAGTTATGTGTTATGTATGCATTTACAAAATAATAGTATACATTACTGTAATATGTATGTTCCAAATTACTTTTTATGTCCACTATTATAATATAATGTGTATAGGGATCCTTAAAAAAACCTAAGGAGTCCAAGCCAACCTCACCTGCAAGTGGTGCACCTGCCGATCAGCGGACGAGGCTCTGGCGAACATAACAGTACCTGGTAAGCGGCAATTGGCTCGCCACCTTACGTGGGACCAACTATATTGGCGAAGTGTGGGCGTATAATATGACTCTGCCTACGCCTTCGGGGAAACAGGCGTGAATGAATGTATGTATGTATAGTAATTATATAAAGGATGTCTCAATGGGAGTGCACTTTTTCATTTTAAATTAAAACAAGTATTTTATTACAAAGTTGTGATATTTTTATTGTAATGTAAAGAAGACATGTGCCGATTAAGTATGGAATATGGGGACTGGCATAACTGGCGTTATTCGACAACGACAAAAGTACCTAAATATTTTAAGATTAAAAAAAAAAAGTATGGAATAAAATATTTGTCAAATGACACCAACGGCTCCGATGACAGGCCATTACTCTTTTCATGCAATTTTCCATGACTTAAGCACAAAGACGTGGCTGTATCTCACCGATGACGCGTTGGATTTCCGATTTGAGCTCAGGAATTGTTTCAAGTTTATTCGCGTAGGCCTCTAAAATAGCGTAACGTCTACCAAATCTAGTGAGAACCGGGACCAACGGTTTAATATGCCTTCCGAAGCACGGAAGCGCTTCATTAATCCCAGTAATAAAGTGGTTAAACAAGAATAAGGCTCGATCGGAATTCGTCTTTTCTTTGTTTGTGCACAATTTGATACTGGCTTTTGATTATGGGCTACTAATCCCAATATAATGTAAGCTATTTGAGAAGCCAATAGACAGCAGTGTACTTTATAAGGCTCATAAATAATGAACCAACAACTAAGCGGCGACAGCCCAGTGGCGAGCCCCCTTGCCTTTATATTCAGAGGGTCTTGGGTTCAAACCCTGGTGACGCACCAATAAATTTTCGAAGTTATGTGCAGAATTATCGCTCGGAAAGCACGTTAAGCCGTTGATCCCGGCTGTCATGAACATCTATGGTAGTCGTTATTAGGAAGTCAGTGCCTTATAGCAGACTGACAGCTGATTTAACCACAGAATGATGTTTCCCTCTGGTTTGCGGAGGTCAGACGGCAGTCGCTCCACGTAATAACTGAAATTCAGTCAAATCTGGTTCAATCAGTGAGCAGATCCTGGGTCCTAAGCTAAAGTCTAGGGCAACCGGGATAATGCTAGGATATAATGATGACTGGTTACAATACTAAGCATACGCTACTGCAATATCGTAGTATCGACCATTTTGAACCAAATAATACCACATTTGCTGACTAAAAAAATTGGATGTCTGTAAAGTCGGTTTACTGACGATAGTTGAACGTGACAACGTCTTAAGAAAATACTGATGGAATGGTTTCAAAAGAAAATTTTAATTTCATTTGTTTAATAAAGCAGCAGCGCAGACGCATCGCTCACTCAAGTAGGAGAGAGACGGATGTCGAACGCTGCCGAACGCAAAGGCCGATTGTGCTTCCTTGTCGCTCGTTCCGCGCTCTCGCTTGCCCTTCAAGCCTTACATGGAACGCCTCAGAGCGAGGTAACGCCGCATGAGTAATGTTTTTTCGTGCGTGCAGCCGGCTCTTTCGAATTATAAGACGTTGTCACGTCAAAATCATCCATGTTCCTTTAGCGATAACTCTTTCGAACAATCCCGCACTAACTGAGAAGCGGCGATCGTCTTACAGTATTACGACTTTACAATATTGTCTAACCACAACAGCCTTTTAATTCAAGATCACACTAAATTAAGATCTCTTGGATTTGATAGGCATTGTGTGTAAGTGGACCGTGGGAGGTCGAAGGTTATAATTATTACGTTGTAGGCGGATATAGGTCCTATATTATCATAAATTGTAGTTTGTATTAGCTAAATAAATAAATATAAATATTTTCTGACAATTACACCAATTATTTAGTTCCAAGATAAGAATCATTAAGAACTTGTGTTATGGATATTAAATAACGGATAAACATACGATACAAACGGTCGCTCGATATGACATGCGACACAAACGGTCACCCATACAAGGACTGACTCTTGTAAACTCTGCTGGGCTTTGGTGATAGTTTCCGATTGACAAATATTCATATTTTTGTAATACAATATATAGTGTAATTTACTATTGTTAAATCATGTTGTGAAAAAATACTGTAATATACAAACATCAAGCAATTAGAAAATTGTCGTACACTACTAATAAACATAGACATCCCCAATTTGACGAGCGTTGTGGCGTCGTGGCGAGTTCACCCGCACTTCATTCCTGAGGGCGTGGGTTCGATTCCCACGCAGGATAAATTTTAATAGACATGAACATTTGTTCTGGTCGGGGTGTTTTCATAGGAAATATACTTTTTTATATATACATTTTATATATACATTTTATATAAAAAATACATACATACTTTTTCTAAAAATAAGTACATACTTTTTTATATATAAGTACACATTTTATATAAATACAAAAAAAAGGTGATTAAGTATGTTTATCCGATCTTTAGTATCTATAACATAAGTTCTTAATAATACTTATTTTGGAACTAAATATGTAAATTTGTTGTGAATTGGTTTTCAATAATGCATTAATGTTTAAATATATAGTATATGGCAAACATGTCATGAAAGTATGATCCACGATAATTTAAATATCAAGGCTGTAAAAATGTCGATGTCTGTATGCATTGTTATACTTTTCGTTCCTTTGACGATCGATATGGCGTGGAGGTCAATATACCTACACTTCACTCCAGGGGGCCTACCGCCGAATTCAATGGATTACCGGTAATCCATCTAGATCAAACTTTGTTTACGTTCATTAATCCGTACCGGGGAATCTGCCGACAGCCACCTCTCATTCATGACCTTCAGTCCGTGACAGACCAATAGGTAAATGGAGAACGCCATTTTGTTTCGATTTCCATGAGTTCGGCGGTACGACAGAATCAATTCGAAATTAATTTTGCCTTATAATCGATTGCCATCGAACTCGGCGGTAGGCCCCCAGAGGTCGTGGGTTCCATTCCCACACAGGACAAATCTTTGTGTGCATGAACATGAATATTTGTTTCGGTCTGAGTGATTTCCTATTTATATTAAGTATGTATTTACAAAAAAAAAAGTATTTAAGTATGTTTATCCGTTGTTTAGTATCCATACCACAAGTTCTTAATGATACTTATCTTGGAACTAAATAACTGGTGTAATTGTCTGAAATATTTTTTATTTTAATTTATTTTTTATTTTGATCTGCTCGACCCTTGAACTGTGAATTAAACTTGAATGTATTTAGTAGAAATATTTCTCACGGCGGCGTAAATTATGCACTCAATTTCTCTTAAGGAATATGCTTCGGAAGGATTCTATAAACAATTTTGTTCGAGATCTGGTCTAACCGTGGAGGTATGGATGTAATTAATTAAAATGGTTTAAATTAGGTTTGTGTTGTGACGTCGAATTTTTAAAAGAAAAACATCTCGAACAATCATCACAGCCCATTAACGTCCCTCTACTGAGCACGAGCCTCCTCTCAGATATCAAGGTGTGAGGGTATTGGGTCTTACTCCACCACGCTGACCCAGTGCGTATTGGTGGAGGCAGGTGTATGGCGTCCTACTGTTAGAATATTTCAAGCCGCCCATAAGGCCTCCAACATGTCTTAACGACTACCACATTTAGTGACAACCGGGACCAACGGCTGAACGTGCCTTCCGAAGCACGGAAGCGCTCGATATCAAATGCCACACAAACGGTCACCCATCCAAGGACTGACCTCTATAAACTCTGCTGTACTTCGGCGATCGTTTCCGACCACCGAGCACCGCAGAGCTACGAGCGCTTCAAATCTCATCTCGAACAATGTCACTAGTTATTTAGTTTAAATTTAGGAAGAACATGTGTATGAGGATAAAAAAGCGTAAACCTCTTTTTGTAAATAATCAAAAAATTAAAAAATATTGACATCTTACTGAGCGCTTTTAGTCCCAATGTACTCTTCGTACAATAGCTTGTACTGTGAGTACTAGACTATGAATACACAATATAATATATAAGTAAGATAATTTTACACTTCTTTCTTTGTAAATGACTAACTCTAATATATGGCAAACATTCATTTTTGCACACAAATATATGATCTGTATGGAACTCGAACCTATGACCTAAGGCCTGGATTTTGAAATGCAGGTATACTGATCTCCACGCCACGTAAGTGTTATCCTGCTGTTAAAATGTTTAACTTGACTATAGTGAGTATACTCAAGTGATTAATAACCAGGACGAAAATTTTAACGGGTTTTCCGTAGCTTCCATGCTTTATATTAATTGTTAGACCAACGGTCACCCATACAAAGGCTCTGTTAACTCTATTTAACATTGTTAATAACTTTCATAGCATAAGGATCCTACAAAGACCTATGGAGACCAAGCCAACCTCACCTGCAAGTGGTGCACCTGCCGATCAACGGACGAGGCTCTGGCGAACATAACAGTGCCCGGTAAGCGGCAATAGGCTCGCCACCTATTACGTGGGACCAACTATATATTTGGCGAAGTGTGGGCGTTGCCTCTGCCTGCCCTTCGGGAAAACAGGCGTAAATGTATGTATGTATGTAATAGCTTTCAAGCTTAGCAACTACGTAACCTACGATCGCAAAGCTACAAGTTATTAGTACACAATTTTATAACACTAACTAGCGGCCGCCCGGGATTACGTCCGCGTGACCTACATAAAAACCCTCCTCTTGAATCAATCTATCTGATTAAAAAACGCATCATAATCCGTTCAGTAGTTTTAAAGATCTAAACATACATAGACACAGACAGAGAAAATCGACTTTGTTTTGTACACTGTAGTGATAGTGAAGACACAGTAAAATGGGATAACGAGTGAAACTAGAACACAAGCTATTGAACCAATAAATGTTACAAAATAATAAGTAAGAGTAAATCAAATCGCCTTTAAGTTCTAAGGGCAAGTATGCCCATGGGCAGCTTTTGAAATTGTTTCATTAGACGTGGCGAACATTTCTACACAAACAAAAGATGATTCGAAACAAATGAATGCACGATTTCTATGTGATTACTGTTTATGGGTTTCTATATCGAATACATTTAAAATAATTCGGAGTCGAATATACGGTTCTTTAAGCGCTTGGAGGTAATTCTAGAAGGATCTACTATTAGGCGTTTCCTATGTGTATTGAGTAACTTTCCGTCCGTCTGCCTGCTTTAGGCGACAGGCCGCGTCGACGGCCCGATCGTGTTTCACGCGCGCCTTATAGAGATGTCAGGGGGCCAAACTTGCCGTGGTTGCGGAAATGTTCGAAAGAGTTACCGCGAGACATAGGAGGCTCAAGATGGCTCAAAAGTATTTTTTTTTTCTTTTACGTCGGTAACAATATACGTTTACGCACTGGCTTTCGGCCAAAGGGGGACCGAAAGGGGGTATGGGGCTCACTACTGGCAGACGTGACTGCCAGCAGTAATACCCACTAAAAATCTTCCGACAACGCCCGCCGCTTGTTGAGAAAAAGGCGGGAGCCAGTACCTGGGTTGCAGCGTCTGACACCCCGCCTGCGGCCAACGTCCCCCCGGACAAAAACCGGGAGGACCTCCTCAGAGAGGCGCACGTAATAGGTGGCGAGCCTATTGCCGCTTACCGGGCATTGTTATGTTCGCCAGAGCCTCATCAGTTGATCGGCAGGTGCACCACTTGCAGGTGAGGTTGGCTTGGGCTCCTTTCGTCTTGTTAGGAACCCTGTACACCCCCTATATGGAAATATTGGGCTAGGAACTCGTTAAGTATTATTCTACGGCCAGAACAAATACTGGTTTACATATTATTGAACATCCAATTACATAATACCTTACTATGGATAAAAAGTGAGTCCTTGACAGCTAAAGTTTACTTGCAACCTTGAAATTTTGTTAGATTTAAAATCCGGTTACCCTATTACTTTAAAACCATTAAGGAGTTATAAAAACTCAGACGCGCAAAAACTACAAAATACTACATTATTTTCATTACGTAATATAATGCCTAGCATACATTATATTTTTTGTAAAGGTGAGAAATAATTTTAGAGCTTTTTCTGAATATTAATATAGGTACATATAAGATTTCAAGAGTAATTTATTAGTGCAATCAATCAATAATAATTTACTTTGCATACTGAGTCATCTTGCGGCAAAGTCTGGAAACTGATTATGGAAGCTCAGATGTTTTAAAAGCTTTGCTTCAAAATCAAGCACACTAACCTTTTACGGTGCGGCGGAACTTTTTGAATTAATTCCTCCACAAATTCACAGATGGCGCTATCTTTTTTACAAATGTTAACACGCACTTAAAAAGAAGTAAAAGTCAAAATTTTAAAATTGAGTTAACTATGCTACAAATTTCCTTTTATGTCTATATATTTTATTCATTGATTGCCTTAAGATCATTTCTCGAATTCGACAACTGACTGATAGAGAGTGCCGAACACCAAAGCAAGTATGTTAACGTAGTTATTTAAAACAAAACTTAAAAAAAACACCGTTCTATTGAAATTGCCAGTAACCGATAAGCGATGGGGTAGACGTGTTCTGAAGTGGACACCACGTCTCAGTAAACGCAGTGTAGGACTCCCTTCGGCTAGGTGGAGCGACGACATACGGGAAACGGCTGGCAGCGGTTGGAGACGAAGAACTGAAGATCGAGTTTTGTGGCGTGCCATTGGAGAGGTCTATGTCCAGCTGTGAACAAGTGTAGGCTGATAATGATGTTGATGATGATTGTAAAATTTACAAAAAGAGATTACCGTCGTTTATAAACTAGATGTGCGAAACGATAAAAAGTATCATTATCAAGGATAAGTATCATTTAAAACTTGTGTTATAGAGACAAAATCAAAGGATAAACATATATACTGTTAACTTCAATACATAATTAATAAACATAGGTAACCACCCAGACTATAAGAACAAATATTCATGTTTGTGCACACTAAGATTTGTCGAACCCACGACCTCAGGTGCGTAGTGCGGGTATACTCGCCTCCACGCCTTATCGATCGTCAACCGTAACCGTAATAATATTTATTACCAGGCATCCAATAATGACACTTTAAAAAATCATAACAATCAAATTAGAGATTACGAGTTATTAATGCCTATTAGTAATCACAACAAGCTACAAATTAATTAAAATAAAACAAAGCAAGGATACTTATAATTATCTAAATACCTTCAAATTCAGAGGGCCTTGGGTTCATATCCTGGTTTTCGTAGTTATGTGCGTAATTATCGCTTGATCCGTGCCTCGGAAATCACGTTAAGGGGCGATAGATGTCGCTGACTTATCGATGCCGGCGGCTGAGGGGATTCCAGATGGATTTCATGCATCAATTGCATATAAAAATTCATTAAAACTTTGAAATAAATAAATTTCTAAAAACAATTAACCGATCTCTTTGGTATTTATGACGAAATTAATCTACTTCATCATTAAAGGTCCTCGCGATCAATAGATTAGAGGTAAAATGGCCGAAGACGAGACGCAACAGGTTATTTCATTTTAAACCACAAGTTGTCATGTGTTAATGCTGTAAATTTATCTCTATTTTTTTCACATTCTTTCCTTACAAGATGACAAAGAACAATCAAATTGTAAAAGCCCAATTTTAGCGATCTCACATAACCCGCCTTACTCCCGGTTGTCATTAACATCTATGACAGTCATGATTAGGAAGTCAGTGCCTTCTAAAGTTCTGGTTTAACCATAGAAAGATGTTCCCCACTGGGTTGCGGAGGTCAGACGGCTGTAGCTTAAATTGTCTTTTAATCATTATGAATATAAAATTTATGCCTAAATATGTTTCTGAATTAAAAAGTTATGCTTTTTAAATGTATCACACATAGTTGGGTGCTAAATGACTTATTTTATTTATTAAATCCGCGATTATGCATAATTACATTATGACTTAAAAAGTTTTGCGCTAAAAGGTAGACGCTGACCGTTTGTGCTGCATTTGTTATTCTTCTATATTTCATGTTTGTGAATGTTGTACCGATTGTTAGTATTTGATATTATTCCACCATTCGTCGTAGGACACAATAGCCCAGTAGCGAGACCAATAGACTTTAAATTCGGAGGGTCTAGGGTTCAAACCCTAGTTGCGTAACTATGACTTTTCGAAGTTATGTTCGTAATTTTTGCTTGTTCTGTGCCTCGGAAAGCACGTTAAGCCGTTGGTCCCGGCTGTCATGAACATCTATGGCAGTCATTATTAGGAAGTCAGTGCCTTCTAATATTCTGACAACTGGTTTAACCATAGAATGATGCTTCCTATTGGGTTGTGGAGGTGGCAGTGAACTTCAGTCATTATATGCAGATATAATGACTGAAGTTCAGCCAAATCTGGTTAGACCAGTGAGCCCTGGGCTTAAGTTTGGGGCAACTGGGATAATGCTAGGATATGACGCTGCGGGACTGTCCGAAAGGGTTACCGCGGCCTCTGGACGTAGCAGGCACAAGAAGGAACATGGATGGTTTTTAGTCAGTAACAGTCTGACACACCCTTCCGCTCCACCCACAGCGGGAGAAGGTCATTAGATGAATTTCCATCCGAAAAAAAAAAAAAAAGGGTATGACGATGATATTTTTGCACCAATTGGAGTAATTCATCATTCGATTTTATTTGTATGAGCCCATGCTAAGATGTAACCCGTCAGTCCCGAGTTTCAGTCAGATTGTTGTGTGGCATTTGATATCGACCACTTTCGCATTCAGTGGGTACGTTAAGCCGGTTCAGCCGTAGGTTCCGGGGTTTTTTTAAAAAAAAATATTTAGGTATTGCTGTTATGTGGTTGTGGTTCAGCTATAACATAGGCCCAGTGAGCAAGTCACCACTATACATTTTGACGACCAATACGAGGAGGTGGTCAGTATATCAGCACTCGACTTCTAACATCATTGGCTCGATACCCACACAATACAAATTATTTGTTTGCATATAAAACAGATAATCATCTGTCTTGGTATGTTAGTTGTCCAATGTACAATAAAAAGGTATTCATGATTGTTTATTCGTTGTGTCTAATCAGGTTAATTTCATTAAAAAACTAAAATACTGTTAATAAAATGTGCGAAATAAAAAAAATGTTAAAGGAATTGCCGTTTATTTTTGTTGATTTTTCAATATGCCTTTGTATGATAGCTTTAAAACAATTTAACATAATGTCAATAAGTTAAAAATAACAAGTCCATTGTTTAATAATAATATCCTGTTTCAGGATCAAACCTCTGTGGCTGCTTAGGTCCACTGAAGTCTTCTCCAATTATGCTCTCAGTTGAAGGACGGAACTGGTCTATAGGCTTATTATAAACTTGATTGTTTCCTCCAAAAGTCGATTGGTCTTCAGGTCTTTGAGGTATTCTTTGATTCTGAATTTGCACGTTACCATTGGTCGAATTTAACCGCTGATTATACTGTTGTTGATTAGTGTTTACTATAGGTCTGCCAAATTTATCAACAAGAACGACTGATTCTGTAGGAGCAGGTCTATTTTTATCTACAATCGTAAAGTTAGGTCTGTAAGTAGTGCTTGGAAGATTGCTACCATATTTTGAATTTTCGGTTATTCTGCCAGGTACAAGATCCGTAGCAATGGAGCCAGTAAATGGTCCAGCTTGATCAAGTTCTGCACTTGTTGGTGTAAATGAATCCAATGGTCCCGAAGTCGATGGATATTTAAACTTGTTAATGTTAACATCATCGGAATAAGATTCATCGATAATGGTACCTTGAGTAGGCAGAGATGTCGTAGGAGAGCCATATCCAAATTTGTTATTATTAAATTCAGATACATGTATTGGCCTACCGTCTTCAACCGTATAGTAGGTTGGTCTTGACGGAAAAGGTGTCGTAGATATCTCTGCATCATAAGGGTTTTTGGTGCTAAATGTATTCCCATCATTTACCCTTTCTGTTTCATCCAAAGGATGATAGGTGGAACTTACTGTTTGTCCGTAACCTGGTGTTGTGTAATACTGCTTGTTAAATTGAGGCCGTCCTGTTTGCTGTTGATTGGGCTTATAATAAGATCCAGTCGATGATTGAATAGGGGGCTGTGTGCTTGAAACAACTTCGTCACCATAAACTAAGTCGTTAGCAGGTCTACCTTCATTTGGAATGAACTGGCCTGCTTTATTTTCTTCAAATTGTGTTGATTGAGGGTGATATGGTCTTCTATTTATAGTAGAAGTCTCCTTATATTCACCATTGGGGCTTAAAGTTGAAGTAGGCACCCTAGAAACGAAGGGTGTCATAAAAGGTTTTACAGTATTTCCGTAATATTTCACATTTCCTTCTTGCTGAGTAGGTTTTCTAGTGAATCCTGGTGTAATAGGTTGGTTCTTGATTTCATCGTATTGAAATTGATTTCGTGGAGGAATATACTGGTAACCTGTGTTATTTTTAAGGTGTCCATTAAATTCTTTATTCTGCTGTATTACGGATTGTAGATTTAAAGTAGATGGAATTCGCGTACCGTACACAGGTCTTGCATTTACATTGCCACCGTCAGACTCTGTTATACGTTCAGTTTTTTGAGGTTCCAAAAACTGTTGATTAGAGTCTGGATAGTTTGTGATGTGAGAGACAGGTCGGACCGTGCTGGAACTTTGTGGGGTTGCTGGATAATTGCTCTTTGAAGTATCAATATGTATTTCGGGGTTCTGAAGACCAGGCGAAATAATAGTATTATATCTATCTTCGCTAATACTTTCACCTGGTTTAATATTTGAAACGTTTTCAATTACTTTTAAGCCAGGCTGATACGGTCGCCGTTTTGTAGAATAATAAATTTCGATCGGTATAGGGTCTTTTACGCCTGTATCAATTTCATAACGGGGAGATGATCCAGTGAAATCATAGTTTGGACTCGGTTTCACTATTTTGTCACGATTTTTAACATTTAATCTGCCACCCGAACTTTGTGGGTTGTTTTCAAATGGTTCTACAAAACCATCATCTCTTACTGATTGAGAGATGGGATCGTTAATAGGCTGCTTATTTGAAGGACGTATGAAGTTTTTCATACGTTCATCAAAACTATTTTCCAACCTGTCAGCGTCAGATCCAGTCAGAGGCCGCTTAGGAAAGGCATTATTTTGGTTATTTCTAAATGCATCTTCATTATCAAATCGCCGGGTATTATCATCAGCGTATGTTGCTGGGCGTCTCGATGGCGTCACTGAACTATCTTTGTAGTTATTTATGATTCGCTGGGCGTCAGAAAGATACGGTGTTTGTGGTTGACTTTCATCTACATCCATATTATTGAATTGGTTTGCAGGGCGTCTAGTAATATTGTTTTCAGTTTCGAAATACTGCGCATTCTGATTAGGCGTATTAAAGGGACGGTCAGCATTGCCATTTTGTCCTTTAGTAATACTTTGTTGAGGTTTTCGGTACTTATTATCTCCATATTTATCTTCACTGTATGACCCTGTAAAACAAAATTATATTCATTAATTTTGTAAAAGAATTAAAGATGAAACATTCTTCAAAGTATAACAAATGGTCAATCTGTTTGATTATCTGACTTTATGACGCAGTTTTAATAACATTTTGATTAAAGAGATGTACTGTATTTCACATTTTTCAATAACCGTCAAAAAAACCTCAAAAGAGAAAAAAAATGTATTTTTAATTGTATTTCTGTAAACCAATGTATCATGTGTCTCGGAATTAATTATTTTCCTTCTTTTTTCCAAATAATAAACCGTAAGGTTGGTAAAATTTTACTTACCATCATCGACGATTCCAGTTTCCTTTTCTCGTTGAACCTTTTCTATTACTCTCTTTATGGCTTCAGGGATCGGTGGTGGAGTTGGTAAATGATCACCATGTGGTCGGAAACCATTCTCATCAGCTGTGTAGGTAACAGTATAGTTTTTACCATCATCGCCTATGTACGAATAAGACCCTTTAGCTTTTACCCCATCTGTAGCAGTTCCGCTTTCATCTGCATGTATTCCATTCGACGTATCAAAACTGTAAGCAAAACCTTCGGGAGTAATAATATTTTCATAATTCAGTATCACAGCATTTCTATCAGATTCTGCTTGAGGTCTTTCAGGGCGATAGTAGCGGATAGTTTTAGCAATACTCCCTATATTTTGAACGCCAATAGGTTCTGGTATCAACCGATTATCCTGAGTGATGACGTTTTGGCCAGGGGAAGTTTCTCCAGATGTAGCGAAATTGCTATAAGTTGCTGGCAAATTTGATGTCGAGAATCTATCGCCAGAAACTCCGCCAATATCTAAAGGTCGCTGTTGTGTTTGATAAAACTTTTGTGCAGGCCCTGATTGGTATTTATTCAAATCATATTCAGCATTATTTTCAGGGCGATAAGCGTTAGGTTGTTGATTTGACTGTTGTGGTAATTCCAGAGGTCGTCCGGTTGTGGGACCAGGAATATTATTATTCACGTTTTCATAAACAGGAGGAGAGAAAGGACCTGGCCTAACCCTACTTTGATTTCTATTATTTACGAATGATGTTTGAGAGGGCAGCTCAGGGATTCCGGAGTGTATAAAATGAGAAGTTTGTTGATTTTGTGTTTGACCTGGATAGTTTTTATTTAGAATAATTGGTCCATAAGTAGATTCAGCTGGGGCTCCAGTGGCCAAAACTGTGTCAATTATGCCATTTGGCAATTGGTGATTAGGCAAATTTTTATTCGAGTTTCCTTGGAACGTAGTAGGGGGTATGCCAGAGAAAGTTGTTCCGACTGCACCTTGATTTCTATTGCCGTAACCTGATTGAGGAATACCAGATATTCCAGAATCTAAGGTCTGAGAATTTTCCTGATATTGGATCTGACCAGGATATCTATTATTTAATAATGTTTGTCCAGTTAGATATTTATTAGGGATTCCAGTTGGAAACTGATTAGCTATGTCTGGTTGAGATGGTGGCTGTTGACTTCCTAATGATGATTGAAGATATGGAACATTTGGCTTGTCAGTAATAGACCCTTGGAAACCTTGGATAGGTCTTTGAGATGGAATGTTGAAAACATCTGTTGTGGAAAGGTCGGTTATGGAGTTCAAGGGACTCAAAGTGGTCTCAAAACTTTCAAAGGGCGGGTGGGTGGTAGTTTGCGTGTAAGCATATGAAATAGTAGTTGATGGGACTCTAGGAGTTTGTTGATCATTAGAATTATAAGCGAGATTTGATTCCGGAGCTGCAGAACTTCCTGGATATTGAGTTGGTATGCCTCTATTTATTCCCAAAGTTGGTTTGAAATCATCTGAAGCCGTAACTCCACCTCCGATCGTTTGAGGCTTCAAAGTAGTTAAATACGTTTCCTTAGGAAATTCCAAAGGCGTAAGGATATCTTCAGGTCTACCGCCAGAGTACTTCGCCCCCGGCGGAGGAAGATATCTCAAGTCCAATTTATCCGAGCTGACATAGCTCACAAGTAGAATGACCTGAAACAAGATTAGACCATTTTATTTATTAGCACTTTCACTTTTAGGACACATCAAAACGGCTCTGCGATGGCCTATTGTTGTGCTGTCACTAAAACACTAAGCACATTCATTTATTAATCCTTTTACACTGTACACTGAGGTTCACAAAACTTTTTGAATTCTACTAAATAGTTAAACCAACCAGAAACTTCTTCATCTTAGACGATGTATCCTGTTGAGGACTCAGTTGAGATGTGTGTTGGTTCAAAATAAAATATGTTATTTATACCATCCTTAAAATTAGCCTCTAATCACAATTTAGGTGTACATATAGGACGTGACAGACGTCCGGCGTGACAATACTCTAATTGTTGCTGTCAAACACTTAAACAACTTATTATGAGTATTTATTTTTATTATTTCATCATGTTGCAGTCCACGATTGAGCATGATCCGAAAATTATATACCCTTGACATTTGTGGCCGCCAGTGTACGGTCGGCGGTGACAAACTGTAGGAATTAACCTCATTGGTGACATAAGTAACGGACAGAAAGTGAATACTCCGAGAAAGGATATTGACTGCATTTGTTCTGTAAGCCGAGTGATTATTTGTCAGTCTTACTTTAGGCTATCTTTGGACTCTCACTATGGAGATCATCATTTTATTTCTTTTAAAAATTACGAATTTCTTTTTTATGTTATTTCCAAATTTATTTTTTGTAATACAATATATACTTGTACTAATTTCGGAAGCACTCGTAGCTTCACGATATTCGGTTGTCGAAAACGATCACAAATTTTAAGCATCTTTCGTATATGTCAGTCTTTGGATGGGTGACCGTTTGTCACTTAACATCGAGCGTTGACCATTTGTGTGTCGTTTAATGTTGAGCGTATCCGTGTTTTAGAAGGCACGTCACGCCATTGGTATCTGTTATCAGTAATGATGATAAATGTTATCTTTAAGTCAAGTTAGAAGCTCTTAGGCAGCATGATCAATTTTAACAGCAGCATCTTAAACATAGTCTTCGCAATTTTGCGCTATGTCAGCAAAATGAAATATCACCTGAAACCCTTGATTTGTATGAGGATACATATATACGTCACGCCTGTTTTTCCGAAGGGGAAGGCAGAGGCATATTATACGCCCACATTTTCCCAGTTATATTGTTGGTCCCACGTAATAGGTGGCGAGCCTGTTGCCGTATCTAATAGACAGAAGATAATGGATTTTGATATTTTATTTATTGATAAAATAGAACATAGTTGCAGAAATTTTCTTATTAAATAAAATATAAACTTACTTAAATTATTATTACTTTTTATTTCATATTATTTTTTTGTTTTATTTGCTAACTATTAGTAATCACATGTAACTAAGAATTTCTACCTAAATTCACTGTAAGAAACCATCGTATTATCCTATTTTAACCACCGATATGGCGTGGAGGTCAGTATGACTCCACTCTGCTCCTGAGATCGTGGGTTCGATCATTGACAGTAATTCATCATAGGTTCATCTCAATCATCAATCATGTCATTAGGTATGCCCTTTGCGCTTTCTTCCGCAGCTCAATATAAATCTCATATAACGAGGCGAAAGTAAGGAGTGTACCGTTCAGTATAGAGTTCCCTAACGACCCAGTACAAAAGCAGTTGGCAGCCTGCTGTTCGATTCAAAAGAAACTTTATATCGTGTTGTGTAAGGCTGTGAATTCAAAGAATTCTCTGTTGAAGTTTTCCCGAAAGAATTGCGCTGCTTGGGTTTCTATTAAAGGCTATGAAAACTTTTCATCTTCATGCCACATAAAAAAAATGCTAATTCTTAATTTTTTGAAGATTTAATATTATTAATAATGCAGATGGTGGGTTTCCATATTTTATTGATTCAGTAGTATCTATGTATTCCATCACTTTTAATGGTTTTCATACGTGCGGGCAGGAAAACTCTTGTCTGAATCTTCTACAATCAGGCCCCAGCCCGCGATTAATGGGCTCGTTAGTTTATAAGTAATCTTGCTATTTTTGACATGAAATTGGTGAAGAATAAGAATAATTATTAATAAAGAATAAATATTTTCTGACAATTACACCAATTATTTAGTTCCAAGATAAGTATCATTAAGAACTTGTGTTATGGATAATAAACAACGGAGAATTTAGAATATTATATCTAATCTATATAGTGGAGTGTGGCTTATCCATGTAGTGGCTCCGACATTTACAAATACTCCATTAGAATTGAATAAAGCATATTTTTCAGTTTTTGTTTTGGATTGCTTGGAGCAATATTTGGAAGCAATCTTCAGCAAAACTCTTAAAGATACTCAGATAAAAACGAATTTATATTCTCAAGTTGTATAATATCAAGATCTTTAACAACTGAGTTAGGTAATAACTACTAGGACAGGAATATGTGTAGCAGTAAAGGAACCTTGGGCTGATAAGAATTAAGGACATACATTATTCAATTTCCTTCATTCTAAAGAACACATACATACATAAGCACAATCACGCCTGTTTCCCCCAAAGGAACATTATGCAAATAGTATAGTTGGTCTCACGTAATAGGTGGCAAGCCTACTGTCGTTTACCGGAAACTTTTATGTTCGCCTGAGCCTTGTCCGTTGATCTATAGGTGCATCACTGGCAGATGATGTTGCCTTAGGCTCCTACGTTGGTAGGATCCCTATACACCCTTACCATTCAATTCTTAAGGATACACGTATAAATTTAAAGGTAACTAGATTGAAATATGGATGGGTGTATAAGGATCCTACTAAGACCTAAGGATCCCAAGCCAACCTCACCTGCAAGTGGTATCAACGGACGAGGCTCTGGCGAACATAACAGTGCACGGTTAGCGGCAATAGGCTCGCCACCTATAACGTGGGACCAATTATATTATGGGCGAAGTGTGGGCGTAAAATATGCCTCTGCCTACCCCTTCGAGGAAACAGGCATGTATGTATGTATTTAAATACCATCACTACACAGTATCAAAAAGAGTAGCTTGTCGCTGCCTCTCTGTCCCTATGAATGCTTAGATATTTAAAACTACGCAACGTATTTGGATTGATTTGACTAAGGTTTTATTCAAGAGGTTTACATATAGGTCAAGCAGGCAAAGTCACGGGCGACAGCTAGTGTTGAATAATATCAAGATCATTAACACCTGAGGTCTCAACTGTAATAATAGTTGTGATGATGGACATTTCAAGAATATCGGACGTCTTCTACACGTCGTGTGTGCTCAAAGGTCATGTTTGACACGATCACAACCTATGCGCGTCGTATTTCGTCCTAAAACTTAATGGCAATAAGTGGAATAAACGTTATTGTCTTTTGTAATTGCTTTTTGTAGTCCGTGAACTGTGAACTGTTAAGGCGCAGCTTACTAAACAAAGGAAAAATATACTTTCACCTTGATATTTTTTGGAATACAATAAACTGGTCTTAGGAATTCGTCGAGTAGATTGTGCATCTAAAATACATAATATAGAATACACATCAACATACAATCACGCCTGATTCCCCGAAGGGATAGGCATATTATATGCCCACACTTCACCAATTATATAGTTGGTCCCACGTAATAGGTGGCGAGCCTATTGCCGCTTACCGGGCACTGTTATATTTGCCAGAGCCTCGTTTGTTGACCAGCAGGTGCACGAGTTGCAGGTGAGGTTGGCTTGGGCTCCTTAGGTCTTGGTTGGATCCATATAAACCCACATCTAAAATACTAATTAAGCATATAATATGGATTGTGGGAGCTGAGTTAGTATTTATAATTTGTGCGCAGTATTTTTGTTGTGTTAGGTTAGGTTGACATTTAAATAAATATTATCAACAGTACAGCCGTGTCTGAAAAAATTAAAAACAAATAAGATTAGAAATCTCACACAGCGCCATCTAGCCCCGAAGTCTGTACTATAAGGCTCGGAACTGGCACTTAGATACACTTCCACTTTTTGTAATGTAAGTGAATCTTAGCTTCGTGATATCAGTGAAGTTTCTCGATTGTTTAATTTTGACGTTATTAAATGCTATGTAAAATTTTTGATTTCATGTGTTAGTATGTGTGGAAAACGAACCCACGACTTGATAAAGAGTGCGAGATTAGCTTAACTGTAATTAGATGTGTTGGTGTTGTAAATATTTAAGTAACTTGAATCGATAAACTCTGTTTATGCCAGAAATAGTTTTTCTCAAAGCATTTTATTCGATCGAAAATGGTCTGAAGTGGTGGCAATTATAATAAGGAGGTTTATTTTCATATAATCCTTCAAGTCTTTACGCAATCATGCCATTGAGCCACAAAATATGAAAACATTATCGAAGCTTTGCCTTAACACCGAATTTATGAATGAAACCATACGAATTAGTCACAGTATATAAAAGAACAATGCGGTGCACGCGCGCCATTCTTTTTTTACGTGTTAGCTTAACAGATGTTATTATAATTTAGAAGGAAACATATAGCGCAGCAGTGTCTCACAATTTCAACCCTTAATTTATATATAGTTTGCAGGACAAACTCAATGAGTTTCCGTGTTTGTGTGTTGCGTGGGGCAAATTGAAAGAGTATTTGGTTATCCGATTTACAGGAAAAACTAAAAGAGGGCATGGTGATCAGATGTGTGGATCACATTTCCACACCTAATATAAAAGAGAGAGAGTGTTGGTAGGTTAGTTGCGTGCATTCCAAGTCCAGAGCTTTATTATATGAAAAGGCATATATCCTATTTCCAGAGAAAACGAATTGGGTGATCCTATGCATGTATTCCCTTTCTAGGGCAAACTTGAGTACTGAGTAATCAGTCGCGTGCATCCCATGAACAGGACCAACTGCAAGAGTGTTGGGTGATCAGATGTCTGTATCCCAATTCCAGGAAAAATGGAAAGAGCATTTTGTTGCCAGTGACATGCATCCTATTTTTAGAGGAAACTTAAAGAGTACTGTGTGATCAGTTGCTTGCTTACCATTGCCGAACCTATGTAAAAAATAATTGGGAGGTTAATTGCGTGCATTCCAAGTCCAGATATATATTATATAAAAGGCATTTATCCCATATCCACAGCAAATTAAGAGAGTATTATGTGATCCAATGCATGTATTCCGTTCCCAGGGCAAGCTTAAGAACTGGATGATTAGTCGCGTGCATCTCATTTGACATTCAACTCAAAGAGTGTCGGGTGATCAGTTGCATGCATCCCATTTCCAGAGCAATCTATAGAACTATTTAGTGATCAGTTGCATACTTCTTGAGTTTAAGTGTAAATGAGACCAGTTAAGACCTGGATCGACACAAAGGAAGGGCTTACCAAACTCAGTTAGAGAGCCGAGAGTGTATGGTATGAACGGCATTTCGTCTTAAAAATCTTGCGTCACATTGCAACTCACGCACAAGACCTACATAAGCGGTGAGCTATTTTGGCATAATCTTTTATGCTTATTTGACTGTATTTGTCTTATGAATGTACCTATCGTTTTAAATGGATAGGATTATGAGTTAAATTATTTTTGTGAATAATTTTTCTTTCCGTATAGAACTATTAATAGATTTTATTAAATTTTATACTATTTTATTATTTTTAAGTACATTTATTATAGCGTATAAACCTAGCGTACCTGTTTGACATTGAAGATGTTTTTTATTTAATATTTTATGTTACATGTACATCTATATTTTAAACTAGTTCTGATTCATGAGCCATTATCAGTCATGTTGTTGGTTAAAGTTCAGGAATATATAGATCTGTACATAAACGACTCAGTAAAATGCTACTTCGTCGGAAATGTTAATATTCAACAAAAAAATTGTAATTCATTATTAAGTCATACATGGTAAAATTATCAATGTTCTTTTTGTAATAGGAATGCATAATCTTTGAGGAATGTCCAGGAAATAAATAAAATCAAAATATTTAGCATAAATTAAATAATCATTATTCATCAAACAACATAATCGTTAACAATTGCTTAGTATTGGTATCCAGATCTTGGGCTGAAAGACTGCTGACTCCTCGCTCCGAAAGCATTAGGTGCCTGTGTTGCGTAAGGTGGAAGGTACGCTTTTGTGACATCATCATTCTGAGATCTACGGGAACCTTGGTTCGAAGAACGTCTTTGGAAAGGTGGGAGGTAGGCTTGGTTGACTGCATTGCTTTCAAATCGACCTCTTTGGTTAGAAGCAGCATTGGAGACTACTGTGTTTTGTCCAACTTGAGATCCGTAATCGTTGCTCTGTTGGGCAGAGGTTTCTTGAGTGTTGCGGAATACGGCAGAGTTGGTGACAACAGAATCGTCATCTTCACCATTGAATTGGTTGCGGTTGTTGTAAGCTTGGTTGTTGTAGTTGTTGACGGGACTAGCGTTGTTGTATTGGTCCTCGCTGTTATATTTAGCTTCGTTGTAGGAGCCTGTGAATAAGAATCGGATAAAGAATAGATAATTCAAGCACTGTTCACAATTTTTTTTTACCACAAACATTAAGATCTTCAATACGTTTAGGTGATACAAACAAAAAAGGTTTCCAAAATAAAGATAACAAAATACATAATTTATTGATTCAGGCGTTACTTTGCGGAAATCCATTGTAAGCAAGTGATGGATTAAAAATATTTTTGTAACAATTCCCGTGCAACTATAATTTCCCGAAAAATCGAGAAACTATTCAACACGACACGTGTTTCGCCCTTACACAGGGCATCTTCAGATAAGGAGCCTCAGAACAACGATGTCTTTACGACCAACGCTGAAACGAGAGACTTGTTACAAAGATATTTTTAATCCATCACTTGCTTATAACAAAATAATTTTAATTATTGTTAATTACAAGAGCAGTGCTCAAAAACAACATCAAAATTAAATAGTGTTTACATAAGGAAGTAAGCCCTTTGGCGACCGTTTGTGAGATGTGGCGTGCTTTCAGGCCACGTTTTTTTGTAGCGCTTTACCCAGGGTACAAGCCCAGACAAATATTTTATTTATAAAGAGTAGGATGCCGCACTTATTGTTTCGTTAATTCACATTGAGTCTGGGTACTGTATTATGACCCAAATACTTCCCAAATTGGCTAAGCGAGAGGACGGTTCATACGCATGTTATTGGTCAACTGACTAATAGTCACATCATATTAAATACACACCATCGTCATAGATGCCAGCCGCCTCATCGCGAGCGTTCTGTTCCAAGGCCTTCAAGATCTCTTCAGGTACTGGTGGAGCAGTGGGCAAATGATCACCCTGAGGAACAAAACCATTCTGGTCGGCGGTGTACCTGCAATTATCATAAAATTTAATAAAAAGTATCATTTTAGTGATCTACTTTCAAAATAATGTTGTAGTTGTTAAAATTAGAATATCAGGATACACGTCAATCTATTTTTTAGAAGTTTAGTTTTTATTACAATCTACGTTTAACTTTTTCTCCTTTATGTTACATTTAATCTACATAAAATATGAAGAATATCTTAATTTATCAATTAGAATGAAATACTTAGCTTTAATTGAAAGTTACAGTTCAAAATGTTAAATCTGAAGCAGAAGTTAGAAAAAAATGAAACAATAGTTATTTATATTTGATCGAAGTTGATTCCTTTCTTTGTTCTGATTATTTTCGAAGCGACTAATAAATCAATGATAAATTGTAAGCAAATACGGAACTGAAACAGAAAACATTGCTATATTTACCTGACGCTGTAAACTTGACCGTCATCGCCGGTATAAGAGTATCCACCTTGTGCTTCAACACCGTTAGTTGCTACGCCACTTTCTTCAGCATAAATACCATTCTCGGTTTCAAAAGCATATGAGTAAGTTTCTCCATCATTCTCATTGTTCTGTCGAAGAATAGCAGCGTTCCTTTCGAAAGCAGCCTGTTGACGCTCAGGACGGCTCTCGAATCCTACGTTGTTGTAATCTTCATTTCCATTTTGGGAGAAGGCATTGACGTTTTGGGAGAAACCGTTGCCGTTTTGGGTCAAACCGTTGCCGTTTTGGGCGAAAGCATTGCCGTTTTGGGAGAAGTCGTTGCCACCAGCAAAACCGTTGCTGTTGAAACCTGGTTCCTGGTAATCAGAACCAGCGAAGGGAGTCTGCAGGAAGCTTGAGGCACCACCGGCAGATTGAGCGCTTCTAGGTGGGAGGTAGGTTTTGTCCAACTTGTCAGCATTGCACCAAGTAATGGCAACCAAAAGAATGATCTGACACAAAAAAAAAACAAAGAACTAGTTATTAGAAGTACGACTAAGATAAAATATATTTAACAAGAAAAGTATATTGGTTACACTTAGTTTCTAAGCAACTGTATTCTGCAATAATACTAGGAAACTATTTGAATGCATAAATTATTTTTTGAGATAATTATTACGATATTAAACTGTTTCTGTATGAATAATGACTGCAAAGTTAAAATATCAAGTCACTGCAAGGTAACAGCTCTGTTTGTGGTAAATAAAATCATTATATAGAACACTTTTTAAATGTAGAACTACAAAAACTCTTTTGTATACACTGCTTCAAAACCTTTTTCAGTTCCACCTGTACTAGTTAGCTGTCGTGATCTATTTCATAACCACCAATTGCACTAAATACTTTTTGAACTACACTCTGAGTAAGAAAACTTTTTTCGACTCACCAATTTCATGTTTGCAATTTGGATGTTCCAATTTAGAAACCACTTGGATCGATGAGCTTATCTGTACTGATAATGGATGGCTACCTACACAATATTTATACTATTGCACCCATATCGATCCACATCTGAAGATGTTCTCGTTCGTATTCGTGGTCGGGCGTTGCTTCATCAAAAATCGTTCACGATGGACCATCCGACTAATTGTAGCGGATGAGTTTATACTGTATGTAATAAATATCTTAAATCACATTATGTTTTAACTTGATTTGATTTAGTGACTTCTTAAGGTCATGTTACATTTAAAATGTGAGTTAGTTTGTACACTAATCGTTTGAATTATGAGTAATAATAATCTTTTAGTCGTTTTATAAAGATACGAATAGTGTATGTGGTAGTTAAGTTTGATTAAATTGTTAAAAAATATGTTTTGATGGTACTAAATATTTTACACGTCGAATAAACTGAGAACTTTATTATTTAAATACTAACTTTTTAAGACTTTTTTTTGAACACTGAATAACTGAAGGTTTTGTAAGGGAATACTTCTTTTTTTATTTTCTTAAATAAAATTCTTAAAAAAAATTAATTTAATGTTACATTAGACAAACTGTCTAAGTTTTTTTTTTGTTTTAAAAGGGGTGTGAAATGGTATTTTAACATATGTCTATTATACACGCAAAAGTATGAATAAATTAAAGCCTTTCAAACTGCAAATAGGCATTACTCGGTATAGAGTTTACTTAATAAATAGTGCTTTAGTGAAATAAATGCTACTAAAACTTCAACCACTGCACAGACAAAAACATTTAGTAAATTTTACCGGAATAATGCAAATACAAGTACTTTTTTAAAGAGACGTAAATAACGACTAATTCTATAAAATAGATTATTAAAAATATGCTATAAAACTATAACTATGTCATCTTCACTATACTGGTTGCCCTAGACTTAAGCTTAGGGCCCAGGGTCTGCACACTTTTTTTTTTGTTTTACGTCGGTAACAAAATGCATTTTTTGCACTGCCTTCCGGCCCAAGCCTTCTGCACACTGGTCTAACCCGATTTGGCTGAATTTAAGGAGCGACTGCTGTCTAACCTCCGTATCCCTAAGGGAAACATCGACATATAGTCACACCACCTATCACATTGGAAAAAGACATTGACCTTTTAATAACGACTGCCATAACTCCGAAAAGTAACGTTTTGAACCCGAGAATTTGAATTGCAGTGTTGGTGTCATAATCGCTGCAATTATTATACTTCGTGTAAGAATTGGTTTACTTTTGACGACCGATATGGCGTTGTGGCGAGTATATCCGCACTCCACTCCAGAGGTCATGGGTTCGATTCCCATACAGGACAAATCTTAGTGTGCAACAGGGAAATTTGTTCTGGTCTGAGTGTGTATGTTTTTACAAAAAATAAGTATTTATGTATGTTTATCCGTTATTTAGTATCCATAACACAAGTTTTAATGACACTTATCTTACAGCTAAATTATTACGTATTTGTATCTGAGTATTTAAATATATATATATTTACTACATATTATCAGTATTTGAAAGGTATAACTTTGAAGTACTATCAGCGGCGTAGGTGGCGGAGTTAAAGTCGTACCGTGAAATGGGTTTCATTTAGTTCATATGTAATTGGTTATTAAACTATTACTAAATACGCCTATGCTGTGACAATGCTAGTCCTTATATGGATGATTACTATCGGTAATAAATAACAGATGGTTAGTGAACACTGTGACATCAATAGTGTAGTTGTTTATAAAATTTGTAAATAATTAATATTTTATAGTACTGGACATAAAGATGACAATACGAGAAGTGATTTGAAAGAAGGTGTAACACTAATCGTTATTTTATTAACATTAATAGCATTTATTTGTTATAAAAAGGATGAATAAGACCCGAACATGTATTAAATTTTTCGAGTAAAACCTATATTGCTTATTGTGACTCAAAGCAAATAGTACCAAATCTATTAAGTGTATTATATTATATTAATAACTGTAGCGCCTATAAATTGGAAAAATGCACAAATTGTAAACATTATCTTTGGGATAAAAATAAATAAAAATTATAAAATTAGTTATAATATTTGATTCCAAGCTGATGTGGTACATTTCAGCCAATTAAGAGGTTTTTTTTTTAATTTTTAATAGCCTCAAGGATTATTTTAGGGACAAATGTCATACACGTGTTCGAATTTTTTTTCTAATCAAAAGCCTTATTATAAACACATATAGATAATGAATGCAATCTTAGTGACTCGTAGACTTGGCTTAATTAATATTTTTGCCGCAGATTTTGAACGCTTGCAGAACCAGCAACATGACTAGCGCTATGCCGACATTTTGAAAACCTAAATTTATACCCGTTTTAAAGTGCCCCGTGCTTTAATCTCTTAAGGGCACCTCACTGGGGAGCTCATAATACAACCCAAGGAAGCGGCTGAAAGTTTATGTACATACATACATATCTACCTTTCTTCATTTACTTGTTATTTACAAAAAACTGCCAGACTCAGCTATGATTTGTTAATGTACTTTAGTGGCGCAAGAGCTTTAAGCTCGCTGTTTAGTCCTTGTAACCTACTTCATTTCGCGACCTACAATGATCACGCTACCATCTATTTTAAAAACAAACATCGTATTCGGCGCTGTATGTATTATAAAAAAGATTTTATTAATTCTCTGTTCAAAATTTAAAAAAATATATTGGCACTGAATTATGTTCGCAAAAAGTTTTTATTCATTGTCTATTTAAAATGTTAAAAAAAATACTAACACTGAATTATGTTTGCATTGACTAATATCTATCAGAACAATATATTGTTGTCTTTTTTTGGGTCATCATCATCATACCAGCCTTATTACAAATTAATAAAAAGATACTTATTGCATTAACCCGGCCATACCTAAAATTCTCTACTACATGAATGGCTACATCGGTAGACAGTACCATATTTCGGGCAGCCTTGAGGTGAAACATTTTACTTAAGCCTGCGACCTCCTTACCTTTCATACTATATCATTAAGCCCGCTTCCGATATCAATTTATCGATCTCGAATTTTTCGTGATCATCCATGGTCAAATATAAGAGTAATTCTTCTGTGCTGGTATTACGTTCATTAAATCTATTGTATTGATAGGTGTGGGTAATACAACCTTTTTATTTATATCTTTGATGTGTATTTAATGATACATTGGTTGTTTAAATGTTTGTAATATCTCTTTTGGTAAACTATAATTTGTGTCGGTATATTACATTGGTTGTGTTGATTTTCGCGCCTACACTTAAGTGTTTTCGATCAATATCTGTGTCAATATTTTATTTGTTAACTACGTATTATAATCGTTTAATTATAGCTTTCAATTGTAAGTTACGAAATCAGTATGTGCTGAATAAATTTATTTCCTTCTAATTACAAAATAAATAAAAAGAAACTTAGAAATTTTTATTACTACAAAATAATATGGCCGATTATTTTAAATTATAATTGATGACATTAAATTCTCTAAGAGAATTATGGTTACTTAATATTCTTTATTCATTTACATATAATATATTATTTATTTATTATTTTAGTTCATTTTTAATATGTTATATGACGCCACAGCACACAATATAAATTACCGTCTTTATTTATGACATTCAAAATAAACAAAGGTACAGCTAAACAACTTAAATAAACTACATTAACTTAAAACAATAAATCAGTATTAATTGTTTAATTTAGTAAGTCAAGTAAAACATATATATTGATAAATCGTAGCACTGTTTTTATGCAGAATCATGTGTTTTCCGTAAATCATCCCTTTTAACAACATTATATTTTTACTAAAATCGAAGTACTCAAAAGATTTATTTTATTTATTTATTTATATTAGTTACACGGGTCTGGCCCAATTACAATAACTCAGTGAGTAATTTTACATGCATTTATAGTTAAAAATATAATTAAAGAGGACATAAATATTCACAAAATGACGCAATTTTGCCTGGATTGATTTCCAGCTATCTACGAATATGTCACAGTCAGGGTACTGACACAGGAAGGCATTAAGGCCGATGTGCATTCGGCCGATCGGGGAGTGATGGTGCGCAGCAGTGCGACACGTGGGTGGTGCAAACAAGCGGCGTTCACGACAAGTCCTTAGTCAAACATAATTGTCGGGCACGTTAAGCCGAGACATTAGATACTCGGCGTAGAACAGTGTCGCCCCCTTTTATCTCACGGGGAGTATCACGCGTAAGAGTCGATTGAAATTCTACGGGATGATGGGCAGCATCATTCTGCGTACTGGCTTGATCTGCGATCACCAAACCGCCTGCCCAAGGTGGTGATTATGGGCCAATAGAATGTGTAGTCTATTGGCCAATGTTCAGCAGTGGACTTTATAAGGCTGATATGATGTTGATGACTCAAAAGAAAGACTACAATATATCGTTCTGGTAGATATTAGTCAATGCAAACATAATTCAGTGTTAATATATTTTTTAACATTTTAAACAGAGAATGAATAAAAACTTTTTTATAATACATACAGCGCCGAATACGATGTTTGTTTTTAAAATAGATGGTAGCGTGATTATTGTAGGTCGCGAAATGAAGTAGGTCACAAGGACTAAACAGCGAGCTTAAAGCTCTTGCGCCACTTGTAGGTTCAAATCAAACAACGGCGAGGTATGACCTTAAACTAGCTCTATAGCTGTAAACAGAATGCTTCCCGAGAATTCAATTGATGTTTTGACTATTTGCCTCACACATCTAGTCGAAAACGATCAATGAAGTTATCAGAATAATACATAATCTTCAAGCAAAGTTGGAGTCAAATGCTATCTTGAAACAACAAATTCACTTTTCTCAACTAACTTTAGACATAAAAACTCTTCTATCTGAAGCATCTTTGCTTACATAAGAGTTTTTTTGTGCTGTATGCTTTTGCGTGAGAATTAAATTACTTTTACTTTTTACGTTACCTACTTCACTAACCTCAAATTGAATGATGTAAACTTGTTTTTTTTTCATATAAATATTTGGACATCAATCATTTGATATGTACCTTCTGTTTTTGACAATTGATGAGGCTGTGGCGGGTGGTAGAATCTAGTTTTACTTCGTGTGCCGCAAGTTTGCAGAAAAAAAGAAACTTAGAAATTTTTATTGACTTCAAAAAATAAAACAATAAATATATAGTAACGCCCTCTGCCGTGTGGTAGCAGCACTTTCAAAAATGTCTACCACCTCATTTGCATCCCCCTGGGTTATGTAGAAAGATCTGTTACGTTCGTTAGAGCCTTATCTGTTGATCGGCAGGTGCACTACTTGCAGGTGAGGTAGGCTTAGGCCCTTAGATGTTCCCCCCAGGCTGGTCTCCACCTTGTGGTGGTAGGGGGGGGCTGAGTACCTCCCGGAGGCCGGGAAAAGGTAACACCCAGAGACCGACGACTCTGGGTGCCCTTAGTACTGACTACCGGGGGAGAAACTAAGAGGGGTGCAGCGGGCGGGCCAGGAGGGCCCGTCAAGCAGCGCCAGGAGGGTCTTAGGCAGTGGGGGCAGGGGGCCCCTGCTGTCTAACCATAGACCCTCCGAGAAGTCAGCCACACACGCTATGGTCGCACAAGGAGGTAGTATGGGCGCGTCCACTGCGCCTCTCTGAGGAGGTCCTCCCGGTTTTGGTCCGGGGGACGTTGGCCGCAGGCGGGGTGTTAGACGCTGTAACCCAGATACTGGCCCCCGCCTTTTTCTCAACAAGCGGCGGGCGTCGTCGAAAGATTTTTAGAGGGTAGGACTGCGGCAGTCGCTTCTGCCGCAGTAAGCCCAACACCCCCTCCCGGTCTCCCCCTTTTGGCCGGAAGGTAGTGCGTAAACGCATTTTGTTACCGACGTAAATCAAAAAAAAAAGGCCGGCTTAGATGTTGATAGGACCTATATAGCCCTAAATTAAAGATGTCATGAATAAAATAAGATAAAAATGTTAATCTTACAAATTGCAGTCAAGTTAGGAGAGACTTCTTACCTTCAAGTGCCTTCCTTATTTAGCAAAACACAAAAAAGCCATCTTAAAATTATGCAAACAAATCGTGATGCCTCTGACACATGGAATATTAGATCACTGACGATATGCGAATGGAAGCTACACGATGAATTATGGATCTAGATCTAACTGACCTTCTGTACAAACACAGAGTGTGGAATGAGAGCGGTTTTTACTATGAAAGATCAGAATTGTGCTTACCTTTGTAAGAAATATTTCTAGTTGATGATGCTGGTTGGTATTTAGTAGCCATTGAAATAGGGTATTGCTTAAAAGGGTCTGTTAGAAAAAAAATCTCGTAAAATAAATAGGCACTTGTACTAGTGCTTTTTTTGTATGTGTTATTCTTAGCCTTGTATTGGGTACTAAAATAATAAATACATATGTTCTGACATTACACCAATTATTTAGTTACAAAAAAAGTAAGATTAAGAACTTGTGTTACGGTTAATAAATAACGGATAAACGTATATAAATACTTTTTTTGTAAATACATACTCAATTTACTTATAGCAAAACACCCAGACCCGAACTTATATTCATGTTTATGCAAACAAAATTTGTTCTGTGTGGAAATCGAACCCACGACCTCAGGAGCGGGGTGCGAGTGCCACGACGCCATATGGTTCGTCAAAATGTTAGATATACTAGATATATAGATATACTCTTTATTGACCAAGAAACTTTTAGTTGCAATGCTGAAAAGAAATATTCCCAATTGGATTTCCATTTTAAATCTCCTGCATCCATCGGCTTTCCGCCGCCAATTTATTTCAACATCTTATATATTTCATAAATTTATGATTAATATGGGTTAGCTCGTTTTTAGCTCCATAGGTCATGGGGTCGATTTCCACACAAGGCAAATATTTGCGTGCATGAACATGGATCATAATGATGAATTAGTCTTGGTGTTTGTTTTCCAAGTCTATAATAACTACATACTTACATGGAACCCTACATTACTAACATAGGGTTGTACATTCTAATGCGTAATATAATTATAAATAATATTCTCTTACAACATAAACGTATGCGTTTTATTGCTGTTGACTGTACAATAAAAAATTGCATGCTGTATTCATGTAACTCATGTAGAATCACTCTTTTAAAAATTGCATTGTTGGAACCAATATATTAATTCATATATAGTTCAATTTATCTCACTTCTTTGAATAAACTACATGTTTACGCTTAACTAGCCACTCGTTATCGGAAACCATTCAATGGATCTTTTGTATTGAAATTGTCATTAGCATTTAAAATACAATGAAGTAAATGCTCAATAAATTTTCTGCAAAAAGTGTCTCTTACGTAATTGTAATACAGTTGGTAATGCTATGGCGAGAATCTTACCTTGCCGCAACACAGTCTTCGGACTAGCACGGGAGGTAAAGAATTTCTGTCTGTATACCCTCAATTATATTTTTGTTCATTATTCTTAAAAAAATGTTTTTTGTATTATTTTTTTTGTTTAAAGTTTATAAACGTTAACACAATAATGTTAAAAATAATGCATTTAGCCATACAATACTTTTTTGTTGTGTAATGTAAGGAAGGTATACTGTGTACAAAATTTATGCAATAAAGTTATTCTTATTCTTATTCTTACAATCACATCAATTATAAATCGATAGTCTTTAAGTAATATAAGTAATGCTAGAATAAGTAAAATATTGCAAAAAAATAGATTGAATCGCGTAAGCACACTCCATTGTTATTTGTAAGAAATTTTGCTAAAAAGAAGCTGCTAAACATAATTATAGTAAACACCTAATAAGACACAAGTAATTAAGTTTACGTAATTGCATTACTAACCCGTTTAACAGTAAAACAGTTTAAAAGATATAATTTATCGCATCATGTGCGCTCGCGCATCTAATTCGACAGTGGATCACAAACCGAAAGGCATCCGCGTGAACTCACACATAATAGCAATCGGTTCATACGAACAGGTTCTCTGTAAAGGTACTGTCTTGTGCACAGTTAACTTTTAGTTTTATTTCTTTTAACCCGAAGTTTAAATGTTACCGAGTAGCTTAATTCCGTAGTTTATTTTGCTTTTATTGTAGTTGTAATTCACTGTTTTTAATATAAGGAAACAAATAATACTATAAACATTAAAAAATAAATAAAAAGTGTTCTATATTATCATTCAATTATAAAAATTATCAAGCTTCATTTGTTCTTCCTATTGCAGTACATTAGCATTATTTTATAAAATAAAGGAAAAATTGCAAGCACTTGGTTATAAAAAACTATAAAATTAATTAAAAATGTTATGATTTTTTAAATATAATAATGAACAAGGTCATTCAAGTACATTGACATTAATATTAGAGATATTTTCAACATCATAGAGGAAAAATTCATGGCATAATAATAACTATAAAACAACATCACGGATCTCATAATTTTCAATGAAATTGAAGTTTTGAGAACGTTGTAAATAGTCTTTTTGTTTAAAATAGTTATTGAAACTTCATATGAGATCAAGCTCGAATCCAAAAAGCTCGATGTGCTTTAACAGGGCATAGCAGAACACGCCGGGATAATGACTTTTGCTACACAAGCGATTAGGCCGTTTTTTGGCAGGAGCATCACCTTTAGTTTGGATCTTTCGACGCGGCTTAAAGACGAGCTTTGAGAGTTGTCCAACATTCCAGGCTTAGTAATTCCAGGTAATAAAGTGTTTGTTTAGAACCAATAGAAACGCGGCGCTGCGTGAAGCTAGGTTAATGTAGGAATTCTATTGATTTATTTCATCTTTATTGCACACAAAGAGGTAGTACAAAGGCGAACTTAATTCCGAAGGCATTCTCTACCAGTTAACCATAGGGTTAGCAGAGAGAGTTAAAGGCGGTGCTACAAAGTAAAAAAAAGAAATTTTAATAAACTTAAACTACACCATAAATATGCATAATACAGGCAAGATGATAATAGTAGGGAGACTTACACCGACGAGGACTCACTTTAATAGCAATCATGCAACATAGTTTTAAAGATATTTTTACTCTGTGCAATTCTAAAATCAGTAGGCAGAGCGTTTCATAACTGTGCAGCCTGAATATGAAAAGAATTTGCTAGAAACCCTGTATGGTGTTGTGGAGTAGCGAGATTGGTTCTTAACAAACACATTCCTCGCATCGCATCCTCGCTCATTACTGGTGGAAATGCAGCCTTACATATATGAAACCCTTATGTCTTAGAAGAGTATTTGTTTTTCTTGTATATGTTCTACCTCTTACGTTTGTATAATGGGGTGTGTTCTGATGTGTAGGCACTGTTTGAAATGTTGCCAACGGCTTCTTTCTATCATTGCTCGACATCATCAAACAAATGGTCTTGAATTAAGACAGATGACTGAAGAGGATCTGCATATTTTGACATGCAAAAATTACATGCAAGTAGGTATATTAATGTAATAAAAATAATAGTAATAATGTAGCTTGAAACCTCAACATTAGTAATTGATATAAAGTAAATTGTATTTATACGAATGTCAATTTCCAATATTCGACAAGGATTGCCCCCTCACACCTTAAAAAATTTGAATGAGCTTAAAATACGTTTCGAAAGAAACTTTCTGCTGCGCACCATTGGGTTGTGGAAGGAAGGATAAGAGATTTCAGCATGGGTCTTATCAAAAAGGGCGTGAAACGGTTTTAAAGAGTCCGCAACGTGCTAGTGATGCCCTGGTGTTGCAAGCGTCCATAGCCTTTTTTCCTCAAAGAGGGGACTTACCGCCACGATTGTGGCGAGCCCTGCACGGGGTTGCGACAGTCCTTCCGTCTCCCCCCCCGACTGGTCTCCACTTTTTCGTAGGAGGGAGGGACTAAGTACCTACCGGTAGGGCGCAGAGGGAGCTAGGGAAAAGCTAACACCCAGAGATTGGCACGCATGGGGAGGTAGGAGGAGTGCGTCTACTGCGCCTCTCTGAGGAGGTCCTCCCGGCTTGGGTCCGGGGTACGTTGGCCGCAGGCGGGGTGAAGCAGCAAAAGCAGCAAAAGTTGCAGAAGCTGCAACTCAGGGACTGGCCCCCGCCTCTTTCTTAACAAGCTGTGGGTGTCGTCGGAAGATTTTGAGTGGGTATTTCTGCTGGCAGTCGTGTCTGCCGGTGGTAAGTCCCACACCTCCTTTCCATTTCGCCATGAGATCGCGCCGAAAGTCCGTCCGTTGCATATCGAGCTGCCGTGGCAGCGGGGTTTCCCCCCGACGTAGTTTCTCCACGCGCCACCCATAGAAGCGCGCAAGAACTATTGCCTCCAGATCCCATAGCATCCGGCAAGGAGGCTCGCAGCCTCGCCTGAGATCGTGCGGTAGCCCCGGACCAGCCTAGTGGCCATCACCTTTTGGGGCGCGTTCAGGTATTGAGCGGCTCGTCGCTGCAAGGAACGCGCCCACACCGGGGTCCCGTAAGGGGCCATAGACCTCACAAGCGTGACTTGACCTCACAAGCGGTGACTACTTCTTATCAGGTGCATTCTTGAGTGGTGCACCTTGCGATACATAATTTATTTTTGATCTTAATTATTTGATAAAAAACAAATTACTTATGTGAATTACTTTGGTACTCTGTTTATGCGTGCCCATCAGATGGTTAATACAAATTAAGGGTATTACAAACGTAGTATATTAACTTAAATAGATAATTATATACTACAATACCAAATCAAACTCGACCTTGTTACGATCGCCAGCGTAATTTTAAGCCCAAGAACATACTGGAGCGTTACAACAACAATGCTTTTTTGGGTCCAACAACAAAAATTTATAAGCTAAACAATAGTGATGTTTTAGGTGTCATAATATAAAACTTACTGGCTCTTTCAATTACGGAACCTATGCGTCAACAACTTTTGAGTATAAATGATTAATAGTACCTAATTTTAATTTTTGATTTTCTGAATGAACATTTTGCTTTAATAATCGACCACTGTAAATATTAAAGTTATCTGTAAATATAATTGCCATATGTGTAAGTATTAAACCCTGTACTATAATAATGTGGCCAATAATGTATACGTAGTGCTATTGTAACATAAAAAATAATATTATATTCAGTTCTTATAAAATACCTCTAAAAAATTATCTATTAGTCAATCAACGGATTAATGTCGAGTTGGTCAGCTCTTATATTCAAGAAGTCATAGGTATCATTTTTAGCATCTCAGCCGATAGAAGTCGACTGTTGAACACAGGCATCCCCAACAATTTTTCACGTCGAGCAACCTCGATCATAAATAAGTACAAATGTTCATACTCAATTATTTCTTGTCTCCGACAGTCGTTCGTTATCTTATAAATCAAGTAATCAGATTGTTGTTGTTACATCACATGTTGCATAGCGCCAATATGCACTAAGCTTAAAATCAAACTGGGAGATGTGCTTCAGAAACGAATTTCGGTATAACATTACTGTGTGCGCGGGCGCAATGATTCGATGATAGCTTTAGTAATAATGATGTTAAAACGACCCATTATACGCTGTTAACACTTCAATGCGATAATGGAGGTATTGCACTTGAACGGTTTTGCAATTTGAATCGTATTTAATGTTACCGAAAAAGCTTACAGGTACAAGCTCTTGGTTTTATTCTTTTACGCGCAAGCGTTTTTCGAAACTGAAGTGAATTTTTTCGAAGAAATTTAAAATTTGTAATTTCTTTACAGGTTATGAACATGGTACAATTTGGTTAATAGTATCTCTAATCTTACACAAGGTTTATCTAGATACTAGGTTAGTTCTCAATAATTTATAATACTACAATAATCTATAATTATATAAAATAAAACAATTCAAAATCAACAATAAAATATAGAAACAATCGACATGCACCGCTCAAGGTGGCTCAAGCTCCCATTAGTGCCTATAGAAAAAATAATATAAAATGAATTAGTGTCATTCAATTTTAAGCGTTATGTCCAAACACATAGACATTCGATGGATTCGCTCAATAAAGCGGGATTCAAATGAAAATGAGACAAATGAAGATTCAAATGAAAAATGCTCTGAAACTACTTCAGAACTCCCTGCTCTTTCTGCAGTTTTCTTGTGAGGATGTTTGATTACTGGATTCTTCCAGCATTCTCTACTCCCCCAGGAAACGTATTAGTGCTTCGATATTTTTGAAAGCTTATCGAAGGCCATCAGCCGGCAGTGAGACACCCTTTTTTATGTCAGGAGAACGATGTATCATTAACGACCGATATGGTGTGATAATCTGTCCACTCATCCAGTAGCCCTAATTGAATAGCTTTTCTGCTGAGTAAAGGTAAATATTTATTGTATTTGTGTTTTCTATGCATTTCCATTAGTTACTGCAAATGCCGAATCACAATCTATAACATTCTTAACCGTATTTTGTATTAGTTTCCTAACGATGAAATGCGATGAACATAGCCTCACAAAATGTTACTTATTGTTACAATTAGAATTATTAATAACCATGTCAGTCATTTAAAAATAAACATACCTACTTTACCAACAACATCTAGCCTAATGAACATCGACCTTACAATCAATAACAGTTACCTATGCTGGAAATGTGCTTGGTTTATGTTCAGGCTTTAGATAAAATACAAAATAAATTTACTGAACGAATGATGTATAAATTTAGTGATTTTCGCAGTGAGGACATTGTGCCTCTTTCTGTGCGGCGCGAACATAGGGATCAGATGTTGTTGTTCAAACTGTTACATAATCACGTCGAATCGCCATATTTGCTGAGTGTATTATTTCTAAATTGTCCTAGACCAAATCTGCGCTCTTGTAACACTTTCAGCCCCACAATTAGTCGTGCCAGGTACGCGGGAAACCGCTTTGGGAATAGAGCAATGAACATCTATAACTTGAAGTACCGTCACATTGATATCTTTATATCCAATATTGCGCAATTCAAAAGGAATTTGCGTAACACGTAGTCCAATTGATATATGTATGTAGATAAATATTTATACATATATATGTATATATATATATATATATATATAAATTTATGTATGTTTATATTATGTATGTGTATTTAAGTTTTAATATATTTTTTAGTTTAATTACCTGAAATACTTATTTCAGGAAATCAATTTAAGTTGTTTATGTTTTCTGTGGAAACTGTTTTGGTATTGTGTGCTATTTATTGTTAATTACTTTTGTGTTACTTAAATACTGTATTTTTTCCCTTGTGATTTAATAAAATAAAAAATAAAAATGACTTCGAATTAAAACTGTGTGCTCAAGTCGATCTACATAGACAGGTTCTATCACCTAGGTGTCGACATAATTTGTATCTACAACGTATAACTTCAAGCTTATAATGGCTTGGCGTGTCGACAGAATACGTGCACCGTGTGAACTCAAAGCTTTGGTTTCACTCCACAGGAGATGTAATTGAAGCAGGGATGTTGCGAATGCTGATTTTTTCACATCCGCGGATGCGAATGCGGATGCGGAGATTTGAAGGCTCACATCCGCGGATGCGGATATTATGTAAATAAAGTATATTAATGAGGAATTAAAACAGTGATAGATTAATAATTAATATTTTTATTGTAATTTAATCAAACGTAAACACTTATTTTTGTAACGTGTCGAATCTTGTCACCAATTTCTTTGCTCGCATTGGACATTGTTCATGTGCGACCGGCACGCGCCCCAATCGCCCCGGGCCCTGCCCAATTCCTTTTTGTCGCTACTTGCATGATGTCTAAATCTATGCGGAAGTTCCGAATGAAATGCGAATATTCGCAATATCCCTGATTTGAAGTTAGTAGTCGAATTTCTCTTTGCCTAAAGGGGTAAGCAGAGGCATGATATACGCTCACACTTTGCTAGTTACATTGTTGATCCCAAGTTGATGGCCAGGCTGATATCGTTTTCCGAGAACTTTAATGTTCGTCAGGCCTTGATCGGCAGGTGCACCACTAGGAGGTGAGGTTGGCTTGCAACATAAAATCTTGGTATCCCTATACACCCAATCATCAGCATCAAAGTTAAATTCAAATTTTATATGTTGTCGACCGATATGGCTTCGATTCCCACACATGTCCAATCTTTGTGTTCATAAACATGAACATTTGTTCTGGTCTGGGTGATTTTTCTATAAAAATAAAGTATGTTTTTACAAAAAAATATAAAAAGTACGTATATATGTTAATCCGTTATTTAGTATTCATAGCACAAGTTATTAATTATACTTTATCATCTCAGCCCATTAACGTCCCACTACTGAGCACGAGCCTCCTCATCAAGGTGTTAGGGTATTGGGTCATACTCCACCACGCTGACCCAGTGCGGATTGGCGGAGGCAGGTGTATGGCGTCCTGCTGTTAGAATTTATCAAGCCGCCCATTTAGGCCTCTAACATGGCTTAACGACTACCACATTTAGTGATAACCGGGACCAACGGCTTAACGTGCCTTCCGAAGCACGGAAGCGCTCGATATCAAATGCCACACAAACGGTCACCCATCCAAGGAATGACCTTTGTAAAATCTGCTGTACTTCGGTGATCGTTTCCGACCACCTAGCACCGCAGAGCTACGAGCTCTTTAATTATATAGAACAAAATAATTGGCGTAAAAAATATTTTATTCATTATGTACATTTAAATTTGGCTCAATAAAGCTCTTATGAACGTCAGCTTTAAAAATAACGCGCCATTTCACTGCGGGCAGCAGCTTGGTTAGAGAAGAACCAGGCAGAAAATTCGTCATTAATCATGTTCGCTTACAAACGCCAGGGGGCCTACCGCCGAGTTCGATGGCAATCGATTATAAGGCAAAATGGATTTCGAATTGATTCTGTCGTACCGCCAAACTCATGGAAATTGAAACAAAATGGCGTTCTCCATTTACCTATTGGTCTGTCACGGATTGAAGGTCATGAATGAGAGGTGGCTGTCGGCAGATTCCCCGGTACGGATTAATGAACGCAAAACAAAGTTTAATCTAGATGGATTACCGGTAATCCATCGAATTCGGCGGTAGGCCCCCAGGACGCCACTTACCTGTTTTTTTCGGATGGAAAATCATCTAGTGACCTTCACTCGCTGTGGAGCGAAGGATGTGTCAGGCTTTTATTGACTAAAAATCATCCATGTTCCTTCTTGAGCCTGTAACCACAACGCCACACACCTGACTCCGCCAATCCGCGTGGTATCGGTGGAGTACACTAGTAGTGGACCCAAACCTCTTTACCTTGGTTAATGAATGGAGTCCCATGTTCTGTAGTGGATCGTTAAAGATGGGTTGAGTTAATAATGATGATGAATCGAACCACTAGCAGACAGTGGCCAGTCCGTAATGATCCTAAGTGCAGTTTGGTAACTTTAGCTCTCTGAGAACTGACGTCGTTACGTTCGTTATTCTATCTGCCAGACCAAACCACGATAAAATCGAATCCATGATTTTATTTAAAGCTCAATACTGATATCTGATCTCTGCGCCATATAGGTCTTCAAAGCGATGAATAATCCATGCCTAAGGCCATAGCATACTGTGGTACCTAAGCCTGACTTAATTTCCGAAGCGCAGAAGCGCTTGATATAATATGCCTACTGACATTATGACAAGTTTGGAGAACAATGAATCGACGCCATTTTTGATCGCTAATACTTCAGTGTAGTAATATTTAGCTTTTTTTAAATTTTTATTATGTTTTAAGTGCTATGTAATAGTTTATGAAATAAAGAACTTTTTACTTTTACTTTACTTGAAGCACTTTTCCCAACATTCCTACAGTCCTGCAGGGATAGAAAATATTAAACAGAAAACATAGAAAAAATGACGTTTTCAACACATAATCGCTATCATATTTTTAAGTTGCAAATTACCTCATCTGTAATTTTTTTTTTTTATCATGTTCGCTCATAAAACTTTTAACACTAAGACTTACTTTCAGCAATAAGACTTTTTTGGACTGCATCGACTGCTTACTATCAATTAGGGGTTAGTCATCAAGACGAATTACATTAACAATAAAATTAAATAATCTGTATTACTATACAACCTATTTACAAGCGGGTAACGACTAGTTTTACTTCGACGGCGATTACGACGGCGAAACTAAAAGGGACCTGTTGAGGGCGCAGCGGGCGAGCCAGGAGGGTCTTAGTCAGGGGCAGGGGGCCCCTGCTGTCTAACCATGGACCCTACGAGAAGTCGGCCACACACGCTATGGTCGCACAAGGAGGTAGGAGGAGCGCGTCCACTTCGTCTCTCTGAGGAGGTCCTCCCGGTTTTAGTCCGGGGGACGTTGGCCGCGGGCGGGGTGTTAGAGCTGCAACCCAGATACTCGCCCGCCACTTTCTCAACAAGCGGCGGGCGTCGTCGGAAGATTTTTAGTGGGTATTACTGCTGGCGGTCGTGTCGTGGTAAGTCCCACACACCTCTCTCAGTCCCACTTTGGCCAGGAGACAGTGCGTAAATGTATTTTGTTACCGACGTAAATAAAATAAAAAATAAAAGGCCTTCGTATTTACAGGCTCAAGAAGAACGACGTCTAAGGAGCCCAACCTAACCACACCTGCAAGTGGTGCACCTGCTGATTAACGGACGAGGCTCTGGCAATAGGCTCGCCACCTTTACGTGGGACCTTAATACAATTGGAAAAGTGTTGGTGTATAATATGCCTCGGCCTTTTGAAGAAACATGCTTAAGAATGTGTATGAATTTATATGTCAAATTATATCAGGTGATCGTGTGCGTCAGTACAATATATATCAGGTATTTAAGTTGGGCGATTATAAGATGACTTGTAGGTTTCTGTATTATCGTTATGAAATTCTTAGCAGATGCATGAGGATGGTCACGACGAGACACTGCGATGCGTTTTAGACTAGGGTTTGCACTACATATTTTTTTATATAGTAAAGGTTATTTTTATTCATTAATATAATTATATAGACTTTGGGCGAAATTACTGAGTCCAGAGTTATTAAAAAAAACTCTTAGGATTCAAAAAGGATTTATTCGTTCATACACCTGCCTCCGCCAATCCGCACTGGGTCAGCGTGGTGGAGTATGACCCAATACCCTCGCACCTTGATTGGTAAGAGGAGTCTCGTGCTCAGTAGTGGGACGTTGATGGGCTGAAGTAATGAATCTAATAAGAACCTATTTCTTATTATTGTCTTTTATATTTAACATTTTGGCATAATTAGCTTCTAAATATTTATTGATTGGATAATTTTATTTTGTTTTTATAACGTTTCCCAATCTACAATATTTACTGAAGAGCATATTTTATAGATTTGCATGTAGTATTTATGTGTTATTTTTGAAAGTTATATGCATAAAAAGGGTATACCTTTTTATCTTTTCGCAAAATGTATATGTAAAATAAGAAGTCGAGAACCCTTTGCTCATCTGCATAAGTCCGTGAGTGCCCCTTGAGAAACATTAGGACTGAATACTATACCCAACGTACAGAGTTGACTAACACTAATAATTTATAACAAATCGTGATTTTATAAAGTATTGAAGTTACGACTTTCACACTTGCTATACCAATGTCGTAACTCGGAGTTTCAACAAATTGTATGAAGGTTCTATCAGATAGCAAACCTTCGTAGAGTTTGTTAATGCTATAAAAAATAAATACCTTTACCTGATGCCCACACCTCTTTATTTGGTGGCAAAGGTTGATTTAATTGAAGTTTAATCATTGTTGTCTTATGTCTTTTAGTTTTTGCCTTTTCAGACATATTAACTGCTTTAGAGACAATTGAAAGATTTCCTAAAGTCGTTAACTAAGATGTTATTGGTGTTAAATGGTGTATATGCAGTAGTTTTAATATTTTTATCTTTTAACAAATATCGAGGTATCAATAAAGATACGAAGAATCTTTTCACGATGCAAGTTCCCGACGAGGGCGAATGTTCTTTGATGTCGGAGGACATCGATAAATAGACCGAAGGGATAGGCAGCGGCATATTTTACGCCCACACTTCGCAAGTCATATTATTATTATTCCCACGTAATAGGTGGTAAGCCTATTGCCGATTATCGTGAACTTTTATGTTCGCCAGAGCCTCCTCCGTTGTTCGGCAGGTGTACTTGCAGGTGAGGTTGGCTTTGGCTGTCAGATCTTGATAAAATCTCTTTAAATCCAAGATTTACGATTACGACGGCATTAGGCCTCAGGATTCGATACCATGCCGTATCCATGCTCCATACAGTGAAGCGACTATGCAGTGGTTTGGCTTACTTATAATCAGTGTCGTCAAAATAATCAATTTAAAGATCTGCACAGCTGAACATAGGCCTCTCGGTTAGCGCGTCTTACGAACATTACGACATTCTCAACATGCATTTGTCATCAAACAAAAATAATTCAGTCGATGAACAGATGATCTGGTCAGGGCGGCGGGGAGCCGGTGGATGCAGGCGGCACAGGATTGATCAACGTACAAAGCAAATGGGGGAGACCTATGTTTAGCAGTGGACTTCAAATTGCTGAAATGATGATAATGATGTATAAAAAATTCACCTATCAAAAAATAAAATAAAATACTTATGTAAGTTGATAACGACTTCAACGCCCTTAAGGGATAACTGCTGAAACACATTGGATGTGCGGAACCATGGTTTTGTGTTAAAACCATATGAATGTTATTAATTTTGAACATGCTTATAAATATGGAGATTATATTTTTATTTGCTTATTTAATCTAAAACAGGGTAACATAATTATTAAAAACTATAAATAAAAGATGTCTTCCAACTGTGGGCCCAGAATTAAGTGCTCGCCTCATTGCTGCTTCTGGTGACAAGAAGGCTGGCAGCTACTCCTGCCAGCGTATTGGCCTGGCAATCCAAAGAGGAAACGTTGCCAGCATTCTTGGCACCGTACTTATAAAAATTATATTTCAAATGTTGTGTATACCTATCATAGGCATGCATATAAGGCAACCCTTAACTAATAAGTTTCAATATTGCATGTGCATTTTATGCTGTTGATATACCTTAAAGTAATCACAAATTAAAAAAACAAATTCTGACTACAGTAAGGATACGATTTGCAAAGTTCCTAGGATCATATTAATCTATTCTGACGTTATGATTCTATCTACATCTCATATAATATATTATGCAGCTAAATAATTGGAATTCATAAAAGACAGACTTCTAAGCTACTGGACTTTTGGGACTTGTACTTAGTGCCGTGACTACTATTGTCACTAAGTGACGAAGGCAGTCAAATCGAATCTGTCGAATCAGATATTCTAAATCAAATCTTTTATGGCAATATAATAAATAATTTGCCCTTGCACGTTCAGAATTGCCCCAGCTTAAAAAACATTTAAAAGTTCACTTTTTGTCATGTTGTTAAGTTTTTGTTATTTGTTTACACTTTATGTTACTATAGTTGTTATTATTTTGTTTATATCTGTCTTCGTTAATATATGTATTTTGTATTTTTTTTCTCTGTGTTTATTATATTACAACGCACAGACTAGCCTGTTTTATCTTAAGTTTTTCCTATCGCGGGCCAGCTGGAAGATATTTCTATTTAAAATAAGCTGTGCCCTGTGTGTGTGTTTCTTAGTTTTTCAGTAATTCTTTATATATATTTCTGTGTGTGTACTAAATAAATAAAGAAATAAATGATGATTATGCACTTCCTTTTCAGTTGTTAGCTGATAAATTTGTAGAACAAACAAATATAATCTTTAAAATCATATCTGGTACTCATATTACGAAATATGGTAGTCGCTAAGCCATGTTTGAGGCCTAATTGGGCGGCTTGATAAATTCTAACGGAAAGGCGCCATACACCTGCCTCGGCCAATTCGCACTGGTTCAGCGTGGTGGAGTATGACCCATTACCCTCGCACCTTGTTATGTGAGAGGAAGCTAATATTAAGTAACTAGTTATAAGTTGTAAAAATTGCACGCCCGCAACGGGTACACTGTTGTTACTAATGTAATGCATGAACAACAGCAAAATGTACACAATCTTAGCAATAAAGATCTATCTATGCTATTCTATTCTATTGAGAGATGATGATGATAATCATATCTGGGGGCCTACCGCCGAATTCGATGGATTACCGGTAATCCATCTAGATCAAACTTTGTTTACGTTCATTAATCCATACCGGGGAATCTGCCGACAGCCACCTCTCATTCATGACCTTCAGTCCGTGACAGACCAATAGGTAAATGGAGAACGCCATTTTGTTTCGATTTCCATGAGTTCGGCGGTACGACAGAATCAATTCGAAATCCATTTTGCCTTATAATCGATTGCCATCGAACTCGGCGGTAGGCCCCCTGAACGTACCTTAGGAAATAGAGTGAAAATTAAAACGAGTTTTTGCATTTTCAATGTCATAATTATTATATTTACAACTTTCTATCACACAGTGATATTATAAATTTGTTCAATCGTCTTTTCATACATTACTGTACAAAACACTTTTTTTGTTATTTTATGTATGCTTTTACCGTGTTGTTACACTTATATATTATTTTGATTTTCACTAGCATTTGCACTTTCGTCGACTTTGGTATTAATATTTATATCCCTCTTCTTCGCTGAAGCTAGGAGGCTGTCTGGGTCCGTTGAAGTCTTGGCCAGGTCTTTGCTGGTTCAAAGGAGACTGCTGACTACCTGCTCGTTGACCAGCTTGCTGAGGACCAGCTGGGCGGTTGTATTGGTAAGGAGCTGACTGCAATGGTGATGATGGCTCGGTGTTAGCACGGTTGAAAGACTGACCAGGTTTGGACTGGCTTGCGGACCCGAAAGACTGGTTTGGTTTGTATTGGTCAGCTGGGCTGTTAGGTCCAAGGGACTGGCTTGGAGAGGTGTTAAAGGACTTTTGAGGACCTGATGAAGTTCCAAAGCTTGATGGTCCAGACCCAGGCCTAGAACCAGCAAAAGGCTGTCTAGCAGCAGCAGGTGACGTTGCTCCTGGGAATCCAGCAGTTTGTTGTGAGAAGCCAGTGTTTGATTGAGGTCGGTTATATTGGTATCCGTCATCACCACCTTGAGCTTGGCTTGGTCTTGATTGGGTTCTAGAGCCTTGGCTGGAGGGAACGTTAGATGAATCAAAAGGTTGACGGGTAGAAGGAGCACCATATTGAGAGGACGGCCCTTGACGTTGGCCAGCATTAGGTGCACCAAACTGTGATGATGAACCCTGAGGTTGAGCTCCAAATTGAGAAGAAGGCTGTTGACGTTGACCGGCATTCGGGCCTGCATTTTGAGAGAAAGGAGATCGTGAAGCAGAGGGAGAACCATACGAAGTAGAAGGACCTTGTCGTTGACCAGCACCTCCGAATGTAGATGATGGGCCACGGCCAGCATTAGGAGCTACATACTGCGAAGAAGGTCCTTGCGATTGGACATTTCCTGGGGCATTGTACTGAGAAGTAGGTGCCTGAGATTGCTGAGGCTGAGCACCAAATGGAGACTGAGTGTTGCTAGGAGCACGTCCAACATTAGGAGCGTTGTACTGAGACGGGGATCCTCGAGATGGGGCAGAGCTTGGGGCACCATACTGAGAAGAGGGTCCTTGGGATTGCTTAGCACCAAATTGAGATTGACCATTGCTTGGAGCGCGTCCGTCAGAGGGAGCGCCGTACTGTGAGGAGGGTCCTTGAGAACGCTGAGGCTGAGACCCGAAGTTAGACTGGGCACTGCTAGGGGCACGACCAGCGTTGAGGGCGCCGTATTGAGAAGAAGGTCCCTGACGTTGACCAGCATTACCGAACTGTGAAGAGGGGTCTTGAGATGGGGCCGAGCTAGGAGCACCGTACTGAGATGAAGGTCCTTGGGCTTGCTGCGGCTGTCCAAACTGAGACTGCTGTCGCTGACCGGGGGCTCCGTACAGTGAGCTAGGGGATTGGGAACCACCAGATTGTGCTGAGTTAGGAGCACCATACTGAGAAGCAGGGCCTGCCTGACCTCTTCCTTGGTTGTATAAAGCACCTCCTATCTGGTTGGAAGACTGAGGGGAGTTTTCGGATTCGTATTCTTCAGGTTTGTAGGCGCCTGAAATAACAGTAATATTTATTAAGTGAAGATTACATTGCATACAAAAAAGTTAATTTTAAAATGCGTATACAACTGCGTAAAAAGATAATTTAAGTAAATATATGAAATCAATATGTATTAGAACAAAAAACCGCTAAAGTGGAGGTCGAATTTCCGTGGTTGATTTCGCACGATAAAAAGTTTTTTTATTATAATATGTTTTCCTGTACCTACGAGTATAAAGGTTAAAATCTATCTGATGTAAATTTTTCAAAATGCCTAATGGTTTAAAGATAGTAAAAGATCGCAAAATATCGTGTAGTTTACATAAATGGTTAACTTGCACAGTTCATACTTTAACCTGTACTTAAGGTATTCTTAATTTCGTAGAATTAACTCCGTTGTATTTTAATCAAACTAACTAAATGAGCTTCAAAAAACACTACTAAACAAATATATTTTTTTTAGAATTGCGATTTTCAAGAGTGTGATACAAACAAATTACAAGCGCATATAGCAATTTAGTATTATGAAATATATATTTTTCCATGCATTACATACATACACCACAACAACATGAAGTAACATTTTACAATTTAAATTTACGGTTTGACATAATATTTTTCTATTTTAATCTGTGGAGACATCTAATTTTTCCCGTGACCACGAATCACTTAAAGTATTCGCATAAAAATATCTTATCTAATCAAAAAATAAGTGACATATGAAAAACATTATTTATCAAAAGCTTAGTCGATTTTATAACTTTAATTAATCAAGATGTAGCGCTTGTGATATAAGAAAGAAATTAAAAATCTTACCTTCTACTTCGCCATTGGCGGCAGCTCTGGCATTTTCTTCAATGGACTTTAGTATTTCCTCAGGAATCGGAGGAGGTGTAGGAAGATGATCTCCTTGGGGTTGGTAGCCATTCTCGTCAGCAGTATATGTCACGCGGTACTGCTCACCATCGTCACCGGTGTACGCAAAACCACCCTGAGCCTGGACACCGTTGGTAGCTATACCAGATTCTTCAGCAGAAATTCCATTGGAAGTCTCAAAAGCATATGAGAATCTCTCTCCATCATTTTCGTTTTCGTACCTCAAGATCTCTGCGTTTTTCTCAAAAGCGGCTTGAGCACGTTCCGGCTGTTGTTGGCGGTTGAAGCCCTGGTCTTGAGGAGCTTGACCAAAGGCATTCGGGGATTGGTCGAAGGGGCCTTGACCAAAAGACTGCTTGCCCGGAGCACCACCGGCTGGGGCTCCGTATTGCGCAGCAGGCTGAGCATAGCTTGTTGGACGAGGTTGGTTGGAACCTGGTCGTGCTTGCTCAAAGTCTTTGTTGGACTGTTGGGCAAATCCAGATTGGGACTGTCCAAATGCTGATCCAGGTTGGGACTGTCCGAAAGATGATCCAGGTTGAGACTGCCCAAAAGCTGATCCAGGTTGGGACTGTCCGAAAGATGATCCAGGTTGAGACTGCCCAAAAGCTGATCCAGGTTGGGACTGTCCGAAAGATGATCCAGGTTGAGACTGCCCAAAAGCTGATCCAGGTTGGGTCTGTCCAATAGCTGAACCAGGTTGCGGCTGCCGGGAAGATGATCCAAATTGAGGTTGTCCAAACGAAGACCCTGAGGGTCCACGGGGAGCAGTCAAGGAGTCATCCCCTCCAGCCGTGGCAGCATTTGCCGGCGGCAAGTATGTCCGGTCTAATTTGGCAGCATAGCTGTACGCTACCACCGATAAGACTAAAATCTGAAACAAATAATGTCACTGATATAAATTTTATCAATTAAAACCTATATGGATTACATAGAAATTTATTTTGGAATAAGATTTTTCTAAGGCCAATCATAAATTTTTATCTAACGATTATTAAACTCTGCTTATCCCATAAAAGGAGCTTTAAGAAAGCAGGAATATGTATATCACTTTAATTATTGAATTGAACTTAAAAGTTGAAAACTATTCGCAAATATTATTAAAATAAAGTTAGTTATTACAAATATTTTTTTGGTATGTTTTGTATTAAAACCTTATTTTTAAATAATTATTAAAAACAAAATATGAATTATTACCAGCTTCATATCCAAAGCTGTTATACGCCTAAAGGATGAGCTCCTAATGTGTCTGACTAGGGAATCCCATTCTATTTATATGAAACTTAATTCGTTCACCGTCAGTTAACTTAACCGAACTCACGGTCCTAACCTTTGACTGGTCGTAAGATGGTTGCTTGTGTGTGTTGTAAGATCGATCAGTATCTAAGATGCTAATTGTTGCTAGAGAATTCACTTGTATGTCTATGTGTGCGTGTTCGCCTGAATTATTCTTGGTATGATGCTCATCTTCATTTTACATCTATAATAGATTTCGTGATCGCGAATTGCGGAGATTTGCATGTCCTACGTAATTTGAACTAGTTACCATGTTTTTTTGGAATGAACTTATCAAGTCTTCAAATGTTTACTGTAAAAGGGAGCCGATATCGCAAGTGTTTTGTTTCACCTATTCTGGCACACGAAATAGGTTTAATATTGAGTATATTTTTTCTTTGAATTAAAAACTTTTTGTTTCAATCGATGGTTGGATTGGGAGTTTTATCGTCAACGCGGGAAAAGACACATCGAGGTAGTTTCTATTTTTTAAAGCTGGAGTAAGTTCGACTGTTTATGTGTCAATTAGGATAGAATTTTAAACAGAACTATTGCGACAATGAAAAATAAACAAAAAATAAAATGATAATTCTAGATTCGGTATACTTAACAATACAGGCAACAAATGGCTGAGTTCTCAATAGATCGTTTTAAGCACATTATACCTATGTTCGAAGAAACAGTGTTAATGATTTTACAAGAATCGCATTCCTTAACGGTATGTTAGTTGTTAACGCTAGTGATGCCCCTGGTGTGGCAAGCGTTTATAGGCTGCGGTGACCATTTTCCATCAAAAAGGCCGCACGCCTGATTGCCACCTAGTGGTATAAAAAAAATATAAAGTAATATACGGAACCTACACCTTATCGTCTGAGGCACGTTAGCGCTCGATGTATTCAAATTAATCTCCTTCAAATTATGTGATCAAATCTATTCTTGTTAGTACCGTCAAATATTGTCATAATTATTACATTATTTATCTTCTTTTAAAGATCACTCCTTTTAAAAATTTATAGGTATGTCTTGTTCTAAAATCAAATTTAATACACTAGTCTGAGGGCACGTTAGCGCTCGATGTATAATCTCCTAAATCTATAATTATGTGAAAAAATCTATTTATGTTGGTACTGTAAAATATTGTCATATTACAAATTTCATATACTTTTAAAGATAACTCTTTTATTTATTTTTAACACGTTAAACGCCATGGCAGACACCGTTTATCTGCCAGTTTGTTTTATCAATGGGCTAATTGAAAAATAACAAAAGGGTTGTCGGACATATGGTGGCTGCCATGGCCCATAGAGCAAACTAGTATTTTCGGCTGGGCGTTTAAGCTGTTAAGTATGCCTTGTTCTATAAACAAACTTTACACTATTTTATTACAATAAATTATGTTCAAACTTTATTAAATTTTGTTATTTAAATAAGACTTACTATGCAACAACAAATTCGTTTGAATAAGAGTTGTATTAAACTGTCTATGGAACTAAATAAAAAAATATCTCACATAGAATTTCAGAGCTTCTGCTAATTAATTGTAAGTAGATTTCAAGATTCAGATCTGAATTTTGGGTATCTACGAGTATACTCAAATCAGCTTCTCGCAAACATTTTAATAAAGCTTTAAAGACGCTCTAATATTAACATTACATTTACAATTACATCAATTATTTAGTTCCAAGATAAGTATCATTAAGAACTTGTGTTATGTATACTAAAGAACGGATAAACATACTTAAATACTTTTTTTTTGTAAATACATACTTAATATACATATATAGTGTAGGTATACTGACCTCCACGCCATATCGGTCGTCAAACATTAATTATGGTTGCACTCTTGTGTGAATCCCGATATATACAAGATTGAGTTAAAGCTGAGAAATGTAGCACCATTACAATAAGGTAGTTCTTACGAAAAGACAACAGACGGAAAGCACGATAAGTCGTTGGTTCCGGCTGTCATGAACATCTATTGCAGACGTTATTAGGACGTTCGTACCTTCAAATATCATGATAGCTGGTTCTAATCATAGTTTCCCTTTGGGTTGCGGAGGTCAGACGGCACGAGTTCTATATAATAGCTGAAATTCAGTCAAATCTGGTTAGACTAATGAGCAAACCCTGTGTCCTTTTTCTATTACGGTAACAAAATGCATTTATGCACTACCTTTCGATAAAGAGGGACTAAAAGGGGGTGTGGAACTCACGATAAACGCGACCGCCAGCAGTAATACCCACTAAAAATCTTCTCCCGGGCCAGAAACGGAAGGAACCTCCTCAGAGAGGCGCTGTGGACGCGCCCTCCTAAATCAATGTGCGACTATAGCGTGTGTGACCGACTTCTCGGAGGGTCTATGGTTAGACAGCAGGGGCTCCCTGCCCGCCGCCTAGAGTCTCCGGCGTCTAGGGGTTACCTTTTCCCGCCCTACCTACCTCATTTCGTACTTGCCTTAACTTAAGTCTAGGGCAACCGGTACATAGCTAGGATATAATGATTTGTTTATTTTCGTGGGATAGATAACGCATCCATTACTTGTATTGTAAGCAATTAACTTTAATCTTAGTTAAAATACATTAGTATCTATATTATTTAAGAACTTGATATGATGAGATTGGATAATGATAAGATGATTATAAATATTAAATAAAGATGTTACGAAGGTTCGACTCCAGTTCCGAAAAGTCGAAACTTCCGACTGATATTAGACCTCCGATCTCGACTCCGGTTCCGACACTTGTAAATCGGAGGTTACAATCTGAGAGCGAGGTAGGAGTGCAGTAAGTGATGGCGGCGATCGTGGTAAGTCAGCGCGTACGAACAAGTCTAAGCCTGAATCGAGGGGAACCCTTCAAGCAAATTATTTTTAAGCTTGCTGGTAAGAGAAATTAGATGAGACATCTTAATAATTTTTATTTATCAATTAAATCCGCGGCCGTCTTCATTTTGGAATCCGCTTCAAGTCCAAATCCGGTTCCTGTTCCAACTCTGACAACTCAAATTTAGAAACTCCGGTTCCTATTATACCCCTTTCAAAACATCCCTACTTGTTACATACATTAAAAGAGTTTAGGCACTACCTTTTAGACTAGATATCTAAGAAAAGTAAGCCATGAACAATTATTTAAATTTTAAACGTATAAATCCTCAGTAAGCTTATAAATGGTGTCTGAGTAAGAGTACAATTTTTCATTTTAAAATAAAAACATTTTTTTTATGACAGAGTTGTGATATATTTATTTTGTTTTAAAGAAGAGATGTTCCGATTAAGTATAAAATTTCCGTCAAGTGACTTATTTCAGCAACAGAAATTAATACAGTAATAATCTAACACAATAAAGCCCTCATTTCTGTGAAAAAGTCATGGAAAATTTCATTACAACAGTAATGGCCTGTCATCGAAGCCGTGGGGGTCTTTTGACGAATATTCCATTCCATACTTAATCGGAACATGTCTTCTTTACAATACAATAAAAATATCACAATCCTGTCATAAAATATTTGTTTTTATTTTTAAATGAAAAAGTGCACTCTTACTGATACCATTCTTTATAATATTAGTATTGTTCAAATTACATTTGTGGTCCAATTTGTTGATGCGTTGACGAATCGAAAAGAAATTGAAGGATTGTTTACAAAAATGATATAATTACGTAAAGTCAATATAAAAAAAGAAAATACTTAAATTACTCTAATTGTTTTTTGGTTTTTTAAGTTATATTTACATTTTTACATTTACATTTTACATTTACATTTACATTTACATTTTACATTTACATTTTTTTATGAAAGACGCAGCAGCTTAAAAAATGTGCTATGATTTAGGTTTAATATGAACGAAAATAATAAGTTATAATAGTAATCCAATTATGGATTAAATATTAAATGTACTCGTATATTCGTTTTGTCGTTTAATACTCTTTATATTATGATTGATATCGCAACGAAGTATACGAAAAACCTATAAACATTATAATATTGCATTAAATTTATCGGACCTCCGCGAGTTTACCTATAGTTATTTGTCCTTTAAAAGGTAACTATGCTTATAAAATAAACTGAAGAATAAGCAATTAACTTTTAATATCAACTTGACAGAAACAATTTTAACTATTATAAAATCTGAATGAATGAATAAACACTTTATTGTACACTAAATATTAAAAAAGTAATCAAATCACATAATAAATATATTATTGCTAACAGCAATTTCTTCCAGGCAATCTACTTTGTGAAGAAATTTTATATCATATAATTTTAAGGCCAAAATTATATTGTACATACATACTCAATCACACCTGTTTCACCGAAGGGATAGGGAGTGGCATATTATACTCCTACATTTCGCCGATTTTACTGTTGGTCCCACGTAATAGGTGGCGAGCCTATTGCTGCTTATCGGGATATTTTCTCCTCGTCCGTTGATCGGCTAGAGCACCACTTTGCAGGCTTGGGCTCCTTGGATGTTGCTAGGATATATCACCCTATATAATGTATTTAATCAGTACACGAATTACACCGACTGCTTTCCCTCAGGTATAATGTAGTCATTATGACTTGTGTCCATATAAACTTTTAACTACCTCTACAGGAAAATGGCATAATAACATGTATTTATGTAATAAAAACTATCTATTGATGAATATATTTAAAACTACACCTCTTTGGCTTACAAGCTACATGTGCTCTCCGTAAAGCTTTCAGTGTTCTCAAGGTTTTAGTATAACCTAGTATAGCGGGAATAATTAAGCTTATATTCTCAGAAGCAAAACAAGCGAAACACTCATCTACTTGTATAAGCCACTCCTTATATCAAATCCTAATGCCCTATAAAAGCAATAAACATAAACTCTACGGAACCCTAAAGCAATCAAGAAATTTAGTTTAGTAACTAATCCACGCATCAGTATATCAATAAGTGACCCTAGGTCGTTTATTGATTTAAGCAAGACTAGTCATGCGCAACACGAAATCGTGATATGAAAATAGTATAAAAATACGAAATATTTTTTCTTTCCATAAATAACGCGCAATGAACGACCTACAAAATTTAATTACGTTTTTTAGATCACTAAGCTGTTGTCGATTTGCCTTAAGGCTTCGTTTGTACTTTGCATATAAATAACACGCAATGTACGACCTACACAATAAGATTATAGTTTTTAGATCACTTGTCATTGTGTTGTTAAGGCTTCAGCAGTATTTTTGTAAGTTAATGTTATCCGTGAGTCATGCCTTTGATTATATTCTGTCTACATTACTTTTAAGTCTAAAAGGCTTCATTGATTTACCGACGTACCATTGCATATTGCATATTGATCTAACGTAATAAATATACCCTATATTAAAACTTGAATGACAAGACAACGTACACGTTTAATAATATGTTCAAAATAAAGTTCCTGTCGCTTCCCTTGTTTTTTTGAAAATTATTAATTAGCACATTGACGTCCTGTTGAACTATGTTGTGCCCAACAGGGGCCGTAATTGATACCATATTATTTATGTCACCATCTACTGTAAGATTATGGATTGCAATTAAGTATTGAGTTTGAAGTCCCACTACAGAGCTCGGCCCACGAGCCAAGGTAAGAGAGATTTACGTCATTCTCCACCACGCGTACCCAGTGCGGATTATCGGAGACAGGTGTGTGGCGTCCTGCGTGAAATGGGCTTCTATCTCGGCTTTACAACTGTAAATGAGTGAAAGCCGGGCCCAATATCTTAACGTGCCTTCTGAAGCCCAGAAGCGCTTGATATTAAATGCCAAACAATCGGTCATCCAATAAACTCTGCTTTATTTAGTTTGTTTGATTTACTAGGACTTAAATTAAATTTACAGTCCAATTATTTAGCCTCACGCTTCGCTATTTTAGGTAAATTTAGTACTTACATCCATACTATCACGCGTATATCCCTGAACATCAATATAATAGGTTGGGGAAAAAGTCTTTTCGTATTTTTGTATGAAAAGTCAAGACATTTTTTTCAAAGTTTATTTACATTTATTTACAATATATATGTACCGTTTTGTTGAATAACTTTCTGCCATTTTGTGGGCAGAGACATTATCCCGTTACTGTAGAAACTTTGGGACTTCTGATCAAAAAAACGGGACAAATAGTTTTGGCAGTCCTCTCTTGAGGTCAACCTTACAGAACCTAAAGAATTCTGCAGAGACCGAAACAGGTGAAAATCTGAAGGCGCAAGGTCAGGGCTATATGGTGGATGCACTAGGACCTCCCAGTCGAACTCTCTTAATTTTTGCTAAGTGGCTAAAGATGTGTGTGGTCTAGCGTTATCGTGATGAAAGACCACACCCTTCCTGTTGATCAATTCCGGCCGTTTTCTCTCGACTGCTTCCTTTAATCTCATCAGTTGCTGGCAGTAAAGATCAGAATCGATGGTTTTGCCGGGCGGTAAAAGCTCATAATAAACAATGCCCTTCCAATCCCACCATACACACAGCATCACCTTATTTCGTGTTAGGCCAGGTTTGGCCACAGTCTGTGAAGCCTGGCCAACTTTCGACCACGACCTTTTTCGCACGTTCTTGTCGTACGTGATCCACTTTTCATCGCCAGTTATCAATCTCTTCAAAAACGGCTCGGTTTCATTACGTCTCAATAATGAATCGCAAATGAGTACACGGTTCATTAAGTTTCTTTGAGTGAGCTCGTGTGGCACCCAAATATCGAGCTTTTTTGTATAACCAGCTTTCTTCAAATGGGTCAAAACTGTTTTGTGGTCAATTCCCAGTTCTTCAGCTACATCGTAACTACTAATATGCCGATCTTGCTCCACTCTTTCAAAAATGGCGTCCATTTTATTCGTAACAGGGCGACCAGAGCGAGGTGCATCTTTAACATCAAAATTTCCGGACTGAAAACGTTTGAACCAAATTTGTGCTCCTCTTACTGACACTGCATCAGGTCCATAAACATCACAAATTTTTTTCACTGCTTGAGTTGCATTTTTGCCTTTTTTATAATAAAATTTTAAAATGTATCGAATTTCTTCATTAGATTCACTCATTTTTACGGAGAGAAAAACAAATGAAAAATAGCGGGAAACAACTTTTTTTTATTTTTTTCTTTTCTTTATAATGGAACCTTTTTAATGTTACCAAAACCAGCCAGACACAAATAGTACAGTCAAAAAAAATTTATAATAAGTTTATACCTACGTTATGCGAAAAGACTTTTTCCCCGACCTAATATATTTAAACTATTACATAGTACTTAAAAAGTCTAAATTACATAAAAAAAAACAATCAAAATATGATTCAACTAAAATCACAAAAGCGAAATGCATTTACATGCATCAAAAAAAAAAGTTAATTATAAGTGCCAGTTCCAAGCCACCGCTCTGTATGAAAAACGGGCAAGAAACTGCACTGGATGTGCTCTTTTAAGGGGTAAGCAGAGGCTTAATACGCCCACACTTTACCAGTTATAATATTAGCTCCACGTAATAGGTGGCGAGCCTATTGCCGCATACCAGGTACTTTTTTGAATGCCAGAGCCTGGTCCGTTGATCTGCAGGTGCACCACTTTCAGGTGAGGTTGTCTCTTAATCCCGAGATCAAAGTAATATCTCTGTACATCATCATTTCAGCCCATTAACATCCCACTACTGAGCACGAGCCTCCTCTCACATATCAAGGTGTGAGGATATTAGGTCATACTCCACCACGCTGACCCAGTGCGGTTTGGCGGAGGCAGGTGTATGGCGTCCTGCTGTTAGAATTTATCTAGCCCATTAGGCTATTTCTATACATCCTATATATACATTTTGTAGATAATAATAATTTAAGCACCCAGCCGAGGGAAGCCGGGCAGTCTTCTAGTTATTTTTAAAAGGATTTAATAATCTTGATTGAAGGTATCACTTTAATTGGTTACGGAAGTAGTACAACGCAATCGTGAATACAACATCCTTGTTGAACATTTAGCTCATCACTTGAAATATAATTGTTTTTGCTTATGAAATTACCCGGTTAATTTTATCGTAAACATAGAATAGATGTGCGTGAGCTCCCATTTAAAGTAACACAGTATTTTGAATCATACCACAATATATTTAAGCCTTATTTGTTTTGAATAAGGTTTAGTGTAGGTCTGGAATCGAATGTGAACTTTTTACTTCCTGCGTAACGTATTATCCTTACTTATTGTCTGTCTGTCTGTCTGTTACTCTTTCACGCCAAAACTACTGAACGGATTTAAATGAAATTTGGTATACAGATAGTCTAGACCCTGAGAAAGGATATAGGCTACTTTTTATTGCAAAAAGGGAGTTGTAAATGCTACCCAAAAATACTATTCCACGCGGACGAAGTCGCGGGTAACAGCTAGTGAGTAAATAAAATGATCTTATTGATTATCGTATAAATTCTGGTGCAATGAGTTCAATTGAGTCAATGCTCTTCTATATTTTGACGAAGCGTTTGTAGATTAGTTTAGTTATAATATAAATATTTTATTTCTATGAAACGTAACGAAAAGCGTAGGTTTATCTTATTCTAGACCCGGTTATATATAAAACCAGTGCCACGGCTTAAGAAGTGATTATGCTTAAAAAAAAATTGGTTGCCTGTAAAGTCGGTATACGGGCGAAAGTTTTACGTGACAACGACTTTGAGTGGTAAAATAATTTTAATGTGAATATTCATTCGTATAGTAGGAAGAAGGATGAAATAATAGTAACAATTTAAAACATTTATTTATACAAAGAATTATATTTATGTCTGTCTCTCTCGCTCTTAGGCGGGCTAACCATGCCCGAGTGGAAGGGACGCGTGCCTCTCACTCGCTCTCATTGTGAGCGCATAACGTGAGCGTAGCGTAACGCAGTTTCTTGAAGTGTCACCCGGCAAACCAATTTATAAGACGTTGTCACGTCAAAATCAATTTCTGTACTGTCTTCAGAGGTGTGTATGGCTGAATGGCGAAATGTGGACTTTTTGCGTTATCTATTGTATATAATATTTGTGACCACAACAGACATTTAAACTGGCAAACCTTGATAAATTCTGACAAAGAATCCATTTTGCTTTTGTTTCTTGATTATGGTACCGCTCATGTCTGATTCATTGTTGTTTAAAATGTTATTGAATTTCCAATTTGTTTGTAAAAATTTGACGAATCTTACTGATCTTATTGATCTTCAAGACTATATATATAGGGTATAATATCATTGATTGCGTGATGGAAAGCCGGGATTGTCTCAGCGTTGTCGACCTATATCACCCACCATTGGAGATTGCTATTCGTCACATTGATACGCAGGTATTGGCTACGAACACAGGGTGTGAGAAGCTTAACTTTTACAAGACAGACTTTGAAAAACTTATAATTCACCTTAAAAAAGTTGACTGGGTTGCTGAATTCACTTCTCTTGCAAATGTAAATTTAATGGTCGAAAGGTTTAACGAAATTATACGAAATGCTGTTATGATTTTCGTTCCTAGGACAAAACTAAGATCTTACAAATTCCCTGTGTGGTACACTAAAGAGCTGATTCGTCTATTAAATAATAAGAATAGAACTCGAATCAGGTTTCATAAATATAAAAACCCAATGGATCGTCTGGCCCTTGATTCCTTGAAAAAGTTATGTACAACCATGTCCCACACTTGCTATAGACAATATATTGAAGTTATAGAAAAATCTTTACGCAAAAATCCCAAACTTTTCTGGACACATATTAAAAATAAAAGAAGTGGCAATAGCTCTTATCCATCAACAATGTCTCAGGGTGATAGATCAGCCGAGAGTGGATCGGACATATGTAATTTATTCGCCTCTTATTTCGCGTCAGTTTACAAAGATGCGCAGAAAGATGCGCAGCCTTATGATTCCTATGGACCACTGGATGATTCAATCTCAGGTATGACTGCATCCATGTCTACAATCTCGATTTCAAGTGATGAGATACTTCAAACACTGAAACGATTGGACGACACCAAAGGAGCTGGATCAGACGGTTTGCCTTCTCTTTTTGCTTGCAAATGTAGTGAAGCTCTCGTTACACCCCTCATGCTAATATATAATAAATCACTTACAAGTGGCTTATTTCCTAGTGCCTGGAAAGAGTCTAGAATTATTCCTATTCATAAATCTGGTGACAAAACTCTAATAAACAATTATAGGCCAATATCGATTATTTCTACGTTTGGCAAGGTCTTCGAACTTCTATTGAGACCGAAGCTTTGCTGGCATATTAAACGCAAGATTTCACAGCAGCAGTTCGGATTCCATGAGTCTCGTCCCACTGCGACAAATCTTATTTCGTTCGTTTCTTTTCTGACAGACTCTCTCGATTCTAGGATACCTGTTGACGCCATTTATACTGATATTAGCAAGGCCTTTGACACAGTGGATCATAAAATCCTTATTCATAAACTTTTACAATTCGGTTTGGACGGGAGCCTACTTAAGTGGTTTTCCTCATACCTCACTGCTCGAACGTCTAGAGTTGTAGTTGGAGGGTATATATCTGAATCGTTTGTGAACCCTACAGGGGTTCCCCAGGGTTCAGTGCTGGGGCCAATACTGTTTAATATTTTTGTCAATGACATTACGACAGTATTTAAGGACTCTTTGTGTTGGTTATACGCAGATGATCTGAAACTAGCTAGACCAATAAAAACGAAAGAAGACGCTGCGTTGCTTCAAGCAGATTTGGATAGGTTGGTTGTGTGGTGCGAGAAAAACCACTTAAAGTTGAATGTAGATAAATGTAAATACATCAGGTTCACACGCAGCACTATCCTCGCTACACAGTATTACCGCATTCAGGATACTGTTTTGGAAGAGGTAAACGTAATCCGCGATTTGGGCGTGCTTCTAGATAAAAAATTGAGATTTCACGTACACATTGATGCGATTGCTACAAAGGGGTTCCAAACGTTGGGCTTTGTCCTTAGAAATTGTAAGGATTTCAAAAACGCTGACAGTAAGATTTCTTTGTTTGCAAGTCTAGTTCGCTCTGGACTTGAATATTGCTCCCAGGTGTGGTCACCACATTACGAGGTACATATTAAACGCCTGGAAAGAGTTCAAAAAATATTTTTATGGCATCTGACGTACCAAAGTCTAAAGGCGAAAGAGCTTCCATCCTACTTAGAAAGATTAGTGTTCTTCAAACTTCAAAGCCTGGAAGACCGTAGACTTTTATTAGATCAAGTATTCTTTTACAAGTTAGTTGGCGGAGTTCTAGACTGCCCATTTTTGTTGCATCAAATAAATATTAGCGCACCCTATAACTTACCACGTCCAAGCAAATACACTCCTTTTGTGGCTAAAGGGTCTAAAAGTAATTTGGGTCATTATGCTACTTTAAACCGGCTTCAGTTTGGGTATAATGATCTAGTCAAAAAATTAGACATTGATATTTTCTCTGATGGCTTGCCGAGATTTCGGAAAACCATTATTGACTCCTTTAATAATAGAATATGAGGTCAATCGGTCATGTCATACGAGTATAGCTTTGGTGTTTTTTTATTTGTGTTTTTATAAGTAATTTTTTTTGTATGTATCTTCTTATTTTTGTGTCAATGCATGCCGTGGTGACTTGTAAGTGAAACAGCACTTAGCTTTTAAGTATTAACTGTATTTGTTATGTTCATTTTTGGTGTATGTTTTGTTAGTCGCCCTAAATGTAATAAATAAATAAATAAATAAATAAATATGATTTTTATTATTGTTATTAATTTTATTTTATATCATCTCAGCCATTAGAAGTCCTCAGCTCGAGACATCGCTCAAAGACACTTATTTCATTAGGAAATTGGGGTGTAAAGAATGGTGAACATAAGTTAGAATGATGCCTCTGCCTATTCCTTCAGAGAAACATTCTTGATTGTATGTATGTATGTTAATATCGAAAGCTTTCGCGCTACGGAAGACACGTTTAGATATTGGTCTCATACATAAATTCACGCCTGTTTCACGAATCAGAAATCGTAGTAGAGGGCAGCCTAACCTAACCGATAATCTGGTCTGGCGGCGGGGAGCCGGTGGATGCAGACGGCACAGGCTCAACGTGGAAAGCATTTAAAGAGGCCTATGTTCAGAAGTGTACTTTAAATGGCTGAGATGATGATGATGAAATAAAAATGTAAGAAATATATTATTATTGTTACCAAATTTCTTCGGGCGGATCAACTTCAGAGGGCCTACTCTAATTCAACGAAAACGAAACTTCGATATACCTGTCTCTTTCACTCTTTAGGTATATCATTATCGAGTGTAAGGGATGGATATAACGAAGTTTCGTTTTCGTTGAATTAGAGTAGGCCCTCAGGTTTGAATTAAATGTTGTGGTCTTTGAATTCTATACTCTTTGGATATAGTGGTCTTCTCAATCTGACTTCTCTATTTGACGACCGATACGGCGTGGTGGCGAGTATACCTGCTGTCCGCTCCAAGGTCGTGGGTTCGATTCCCACACAGGACAAATATTTGTGTGCATGAACATGAATATTTGTTCTGGTCTGGGTGTTTTCCTATGTATATTAGGTATTTATTTAAAAAAAAAAGTATTTAAGTATGTTTATCCGTTGTTTAGTATCCATAACACAAGTTCTTAATGATACTTATCTTGGAACTAAATAACTGGTGTAATTGTCAGAAAATATTATTATTATTATTATTACTACTAAGAGCTTAAAGCTAAACTAATGGTCCCCACCATTCGATCTATTTTAATTTACGTTTTTATTGATATGTATCTCTCCGAATATATATTTTTCGTTATATATTTATAGTGATAATTATATATTTATAGTGCACACATCGAAACATATCAATAGAAAAACATAAAACAAAGAAACATTGGGCACAGCACAGCTTATTCCAGCTGGCTCGCGAAAGGAAAACCTTATGATAAAACTGGCAATTATGTGCATTACTTTACAATAAACTCAAGAAGAAAAAAAACAAGAATACATTAATAAGTAAAAAAAAAAACAAAATATATTATATCCTAACAAATAGATAAAAAAATGTTTTATTTATTATTTCTTAAACCTAACAATAAACCAATAGGTTACGACCGCCTAGCGTTTAAGGTGTTGTTAGTAATTGGCCCGTTAATAAGAAATTAAAACTTTGTTAAAATAAGTTGCTATTGGGTATTCAAGTAAGATAATTAGTACGCCGTTTTTATAATTACTAAATTATAACTATTAAAAGTTGAATATTTATTTTATATATTTATATTTTTATACACCTACATAAACAAGGAATCATCCAATTTAGTGCGATCGTTTAAAGTTATGCGCATACATTACATTTTGAAGGTCTATATTTATTTATATATGGATACACATAGAAGTTTCTTTTATTTTATCATTAACAAATCATCATCATTATCACCTGCCTATCAACAGACGAGGCTCTGGCGAACATAAAAGTGCCAGGAGAGCGGCAATAGGCTCGCCAACTATTACGTGGGACCAACAATATAATTGGCCAAGTGTGGGCGTATAGTATGCCTCTGCCTAGCCCTTGGCGGGAAAACAGGCGTGATATTATGTATGTATCATTATCATCATATCATAGCATTATCCCGGTTGCCCTAGCCTCAAGCTTAGGGTCCAGGGTCTTTTTTTTTTTTTTTTTTTATCGTCGGTAAAAAATGATGTTTACGCACTGTCTCCCGGCCAATGGGGGGACCGGGAGGGGAGTGTGGGGCTCACTGCGGCAGGCGCGACCACCGCAGTCCTACCCACTAAAAACCTTCCGACGACGCCCACCGCTGTTGAAAAAGGGGCAGGGGGCCAGTGCCTGGGTTTGTAGCTTCTGGCACCCCGCCCGCGGCCAACGTCCCCCGGATCAGAACCGGGAGGATCTCCTCAGAGGAGCGCAGTGTGTCGCGCCCCTCCTACCTCCTTGTGCGGCCATGGCGTAACTGGCCGACTTCTGGGAGGGTCTATAGCTAGACGGAAGGGGCTCCTGCCCCAGCCACCTAAGACCCTCCAGGCGCGGCTGGACGGGCCCTCCTTGCCCGCCCGCTGCGCCAACGGCGTAGCCGGAGAGAGAGCGGATCCCGCTCCCTCTCCCGCTCCGCGGCCTCCTTCTGCGACATCACCACTTCGCAGAAGGAGGCCAGGGTCCAGGGTCTGCTCACTGGCCTTATCAACCTTGGCTGAATTTCAGCTATCACATGGAGCAAATGCCATTATCAAAAATTACTTCAAATCGCCTTTAGATAAAGTTTAACAGATGTCATATGCAATTTACTTAATGATTGATGTTCTTAAATTCATATTACTGAACAATAGAAAACGACCTTGCGTACATAGGTACGTTTATATAGATAAAATAATATATTTTGCCAATAGTATTGTCAGGTGCAGAAGGTTTGGTTATTTTTACTTCACCATCTAGGTTTTACTAACAGTAAGATCCATGGCCGTCTTTGTTTGATGGAATGATGTCACTCTATATTCAATCACGTTTCCAGTTATTAAAGTTATGAGCCCAGTCCTACTTATTATTTATTGTCTAATGTCTTAAAATATGATTTAAGTCATGCTTTGTTCCCATATGGTTAGGCAGAGATCATATTCTGATAAATAAAATAATATCATAATTCCAACATAGTAACCTTTCTTCAAAATAAATGTTACATCCTTCTTTGTATCTTACTTTGCATCTTATATTGAAGATTGAAGACTAACCAATTGATAATTTAAAAGAGCATAGCCTGTGAGTTTCTTGCCAGTTCTTCTTACAGAGCGATGGCTCGGAATTGGCACTTAGATTCACTTACACTTAAATATTTTTTTTATTGTTTGGTTGCAAGTGAATCTAAGCTTCGTGATTTCAGTATAATTATATTTTGATAGTTTTTTTTTTAATATTTGTTACAAATTTTGACATTTTCAAGTACTATTTGATAGTTTATAAAATAAAAAGTTTTGAAATTTGACTTTATTCCTTAAATTATCGTATTCTTTTTTCACGACTCAGGTTAACCACTTAAGTGGCAAATGTTTTTATTTAAATTTTTTGTTATTGAATTTATAGCTAAAATTCAGATGTACAAATTTATAATTTTAGTAAAAAATATAAATTGTATAATTCAAATCTTTCACAATATATAACAATAACAAACTTTCTGTTGGCATTGATTAACTATGTCCCACTGAGCTTTTTGGGGTTAGTAATCGCTATGCAATTTTGGTCGCAGTCGAGCATTCCTCTCAAACAATGATTGATCATTCCGAACCATCACTTCTAATTCCTAAGACTTTGTTTTTATTATTGTATCCTATGGTTTTAGTAATGTCTTAACCGAAATCGAGTACGAAAGAATGAAAGCTAGAAATACTAGATAAATTATGATAATCATGGAAGATACCTATAGTTATATATACACAAACACACACGTGTACACACACACAAACACACGCATCTCATTTACCATATAATATCATCCCTCGATTCTAATTTACCATGAACTAATTTACTTAACACCGGCAAATTTTGCTAAACGCAAGAAGCTTAAAAGAATAAAAAACTATAAGAAGTAACTGCGAATTTTGTTTTATACATAAAAGTAAAAAAATATGCAATTATGGATGCAGAGCACTTAGCTCTGAAAAAAAACGACAAGAATCTATAAAGGAGTTATCTTTAACATTAACATCATCTTAATTTCTTTTAAAAGATGTACACAACTAGTGCTGTCACTCTCTTTATTTTATTAATAAAAGTGACAGCACTAGTTTTAAACGTTTGGGGCTTATTACAAAACGAGATCCAAATATATAAACAAATATATAATAATAAAATCGTTTAGGTTTAAAATAACGAAGCTATTTCTTGATAGTTTACGTAGTGATATATATAGTTAATGATGGATTTTGTATACTTATTATTTTCGAAATTCGTTTTATAATGAAGAAGTGTATATACATTGTATAAGTATAATGTGACTATTTTTTGGGAGCTACAACTGCCAACAAACTGTTTTACAGTTTGGCAGATGTTAAGTATTTGTTGTCATGATTTAAATATTTAAATAAACACTTTTTCTTTAAAAAAAAAAAAAGTAAGATTGGGCTTAAAACTAGTGCAGTCACTGTCTTTATCCTATCAAATGAAAGTGATAGCACTAGTTTTAAATCTGGTCTAACTTTGGATCCCGTTATGTAATAAGCCAGCTTAAGTTTATTTTTTGGTATGATATGAACTTTTTACTCCCGTAAATTTTCTTGTCTTTTTTTGGTTAGATTAGACATGGAATTGGAGTCGACTCGATTTCGAGAGCCTCACAACACTCACCCATTCATGACTGACCGAAGTGACACTGCTTAGCTCGATAATTATTATTGATTAGAATACTCCAACGTCGTCTTACCCATTTGAGGACAAAATAGCCTTAGATCGTTTAGTGTAAAATTAAAAGGTTACAAAACGCAATCGCGATAAACTTTATAGTTATCACAATACTTTAGACATAAACGGACTCATTGTTTTGTTTCCATTCAAGATACATCAATGATATTGTGAAATATAATAACTAGCGGCACTCCCCAAAAATCACATAACACTATGAAAACAATCAACCAAATTAAATCTTTGACTGTCCACAGCTGTTGTCGCTTATGCATGATTGACAAACATTTATTTATGTAAATCGGGATTCAATGTGAATGTTTTGAAGCGCGATTCCACATAAAATATATGGGTCAACCATTTAAGGACTGACCTCCATTATCGCAGTTCAACTTTAAACCACTAAACCTCGTGATACAAATAACAACAAGTAACACGTTTATATAGTATATTATTTATATTACTTAAGATTCACTTACACCTAATTTTTATTTATTTGCATGAAAGTGAATCTAAGCTTCGTGATTTCAGTGTTTCAATTTATATTTAGTTTTGAAGTTTTCAATTGATATGTAATAGTTTATGAAATAAAGAACTTTTTACTTTTACTTTTTTATTTATATAATAGTAATAATAAACAAATAATTTCTAACAATTACACCAATTATTTAGTTCCAAGATAAGTTATATAGTATTTATCTGTTATTAAGTGTATACTTACTCGTAAAAACTTTATTTTTCACTTATTCACACATGGCCACAAATATTTGTCCTGTGTGGAAATCGAACCCACGACCTCAGGAGCAGAGTGCAAGTATACTAACCTCCACGCCTTATCGGTCGTCAAATAATATAATTAATAAGGCAAAGCCCTCCGGGTGTTTTTGTAACAATTTCATCGTGCGTGCGTGCGCGTGCGCAGCGCCAAATTTGAAACATCACACATAACCTTCTAAAACTAATAAACACCTTTAGGATGAGTTATTATTATTATTAAGACGACCGATATGGCGTGGAGGTCAGTATACCTACACTTCACTCCAGAGACTCGTGGGTTCGATTCCCACACAAGATAAATCACTGTGTGCATGAACATGAGATTCGTTCTGATCTAGGTGTTCCCTATGTATATATATTTACTTACAAAAACAAAGGATTTAAGTATGTTTATCCGTTGTTTAGTATCCATAACACAAGTTCTTAGTGATACTTATCTTGGAACTAAATAACTGTTGTAATTGTCAGAAAATATTTATTTATTTATGGGTTTTATGACAAAATGAGATCTAAAGTTAGACCAGATTGAAAACTTGTGCTTTCATTTCATAAGATGAAAACACTGACTTTTTTTTTGTTTAACGTCGGTAACAAAATGAATCCCCGAAGGGTCCATGGTTAGACAGAAGGTGCCCCTGCTCTCACTGCCTAAGACCTTCTTGGCGCTGCTGAACGGGCCCTCCTGGCCCACCCGCTGCGCCCTTCACAGGTTCCTCTTAGTTTCCCCCCCGGTAGTCAGTACTAAGGGCACCCAGAGTCGGCAATCTCTGGGTGTTACCTTTTCACTAGCGACCTCTGCGGCCTACCGGAAGGCACTCAGCCCCCTCGCCACAACAAGGTGGAGACCAGTCGGGGGGGGGGTCTGCTTTCTTCATATTTTTTTTTTATCGTCTGTAAAAAAATGCTGCTTACGCACTGTCTCCCGGCCAAAAGGGGAAGACCGGGAGGGGGTGTGGGGCTCACTGCGGCAGACGCGACCACCGCAGTCCTACCCACTAAAAAACTTCAGACTACGCCCCCCGCTGTTGAAAAGGGGCGAGGTACCAGTGCCTGGGTTTGTAGCTTCTGGTGGGGCTGCTTTCACCAACTTCAAGCCGCCTTAACCACAACCTCGGTCCATCGGGTGAAAGGCCGCCTTCTATTACGTTTTCCAGTTCGCGGTCACCATTGAAGAACTTAGGCGTTGATGTATTAATTTAATTATTACTTATTTATTTGTATAGTTATGATGACTTTTTTACTTTGTTTACTTTTCACCAGTACGCATTTTTCATATACCTTTTAGCCGTACAAATCTTGGATCTCACCACCAGCTATCTAGAATTTGGTCTATGTACAACTTTTGGTTGCATAACAGCTGAAGTCGCTATATTTTTTGACAAATTAAAATTTAAAAAGAAATTGTTGTAACTCTATGGATGATGCAAGTTTGTTTTTACATAATAATCCTATATACCTACTATTAACAAAATTGCTAATATTATATAACAGAAGGTGACAAATGCTGTGTATTGTTTGTTTTATAATTGTAAATCATTGATGCTGTTAGTGTGCATAATTACATAAATAAATATTCAGTTAAAACACCAAAAGATTCATGCACAAATCTACTACACATCATATTAGGTCGGGGAAAAAGTCTTTTCGCATAACGTAGGTATAAACTTATTATAAATTTTTTTTGACTGTACTATTTGTGTCTGGCTGGTTTTGGTAACATTAAAAAGGTTCCATTATAAAGAAAAGAAAAAAATAAAAAAAAGTTGTTTCCCGCTATTTTTCATTTGTTTTTCTCTCCGTTAAAATGAGTGAATCTAATGAAGAAATTCGATACATTTTAAAATTTTATTATAAAAATGACAAAAATGCAACTCAAGCAGTGAAAAAAATTTGTGATGTTTATGGACCTGATGCATTGTCAGTAAGAGTAGCACAAATTTGGTTCAAACGTTTTCAGTCCGGAAATTTTGATGTTAAAGATGCACCTCGCTCTGGTCGCCCTGTTACGAATAAAATGGACGCCATTTTTGAAAGAGTGGAGCAAGATCAGCATATTAGTAGTTACGATGTAGCTGAAGAACTGGGAATTGACCACAAAACAGTTTTGACCCATTTGAAGAAAGCTGATTATACAAGAAAGCTCGATATTTGGGTGCCACACGAGCTCACTCAAAGAAACTTAATGAACCGTGTACTCATTTGCGATTCATTATTGAGACGTAATGAAACCGAGCCGTTTTTGAAGAGATTGATAACTGGCGATGAAAAGTGGATCACGTACGACAAGAACGTGCGAAAAAGGTCGTGGTCGAAAGTTGGCCAGGCTTCACAGACTGTGGCCAAACCTGGCCTAACACGAAATAAGGTGATACTGTGTGTATGGTGGGATTGGAAGGGCATTGTTTATTATGAGCTTTTACCGCCCGGCAAAACCATCGATTCTGATCTTTACTGCCAGCAACTGATGAGATTAAAGGAAGCAGTCGAGAGAAAACGGCCGGAATTGATCTACCACACACATCTTTAGCCACTCAGCAAAAATTAAGAGAGTTCGACTGGGAGGTCCTAGTGCATCCACCATATAGCTCTGACCTTGCGCCTTCAGATTTTCACCTGTTTCGGTCTCTGCAGAATTCTTTAGGTTCTGTAAGGTTGACCTCAAGAGAGGACTGCCAAAACTATTTGTCCCGTTTTTTTGATCAGAAGTCCCAAAATTTCTACAGTAACGGGATAATGTCTCTGCCCACAAAATGGCAGAAAGTTATTCAACAAAACGGTACATATATATTGTAAATAAATGTAAATAAACTTTGAAAAAAATGTCTTGACTTTTCATACAAAAATACGAAAAGACTTTTTCCCCAACCTATTATATTAAATTTATTACACTAAATAAAACATGAAGCAGGTAACATTTTTATGACATTCATTGTAAACATTCACATAATTACGCAAACAGAATTCATTAATTGAAAGTGAAAGGTTAAGTTAGGTTTAAGTTTAAGCCATAGTTGCTACTTTTATAGCGGCTTTAATCTTACAAAATTAATCATAACTAGTACTGTAAGCTCATTAAGCTTAACTGCCTTTAAAAATCTTACTTGCATTTTATGTGTTAACGTCGTTAAAGTATGTGATATAGTATAATTCTTAAGGTAATATATTATTTTAAGAGCATATTTTAACGTACCATATTTTAGGTCGAACATAATATATGAAAATTTTCTTTTTTTATACCAATTATTTTATTCCAAGAAGTATCATTAAGATCTTGTGTTAAGAATACTAATTAATGGATAGACATAAAGGTAGGTCTAAAGCTTTGAAAGTGCACCAATTTTGTTACCGATATGTCACAGATTGTTACAGATATGTTACAGATTGTTACAAAGTGTTACAGAAATGTAACAGTACATTAACAACCGACTACTGAGCACAGAGTATTGCTGTCTCGGTTCGTTTAGTACAGCTATATCTTAGCCAGTGTCGAAATTTAACCAGTGAGCTAACCAGTGGCCCTAATTTTAAGTCTAAGGTTACCGGAATGATGTTAAGGTAATGATGACTTAAGTCCTGTACTTATCCCACGTAACAAGACTTATCTCATAAAATAATGTGAGAGGGATTAGGTCAACCTCCAAAACACGGATCTGATAAAGATGATTAATATTTGACATATACACTTTTTTACTTTTAGTATATTATTGAATCCTACCAAGACCGAAGGAGACCAAGCCAACCTCACCTGCAAGTTGCACCTGCCGATCAACGGACGAGGCTCATGCGAACAAAACAGTGCCCGGTAAGCGGCAATAGGCTCGCCACCAATTACGTGAGACTAACTATATAATTTGCAAAGTGTGGGCGTATAATATGTCTCTGCCTACCCCTTCGGGGAAACATGCGTGAATGTATATGTATGTATGTACTTATATTATAAAGACAATAGATTTATATTCATGTATGTTTGTTACGAATTTACTCAAAAACTACTGCACAGAATTCGATAATTTTTTCGCCATTTGAATGCTACATTATCCTCGAGTAACATAGACTATACATTTTTCAAGAAAAAGTTAGGGATCCCTACTAAAACTTCAATAAATAAACCCAAAAAGTAAAATAGCTACTGAAGCGGAGCGAGGGTGTGCCACTAGTGATTAATATGTTTAATTAATGCTATATGGTTTGTAGAGATTAGTAAGTTGAAGTGGCAGTGGGCCCAATCATATTATTATATGTTATATGTCGACAACTTCTCGGTAAGCGCAGTCTAGGAAGCGACGACGGTGGAGCGACGACATATGCAAAACGGCTGTCAGCGGTTGAAGACGGGTACGACGTTAATATTAGAATTAAGAATCAACCTCTTTGCTTATTATGTTATAAATAAATTTTTTTAGATTAAATTAGTTTAAATTTAGAAGAATGTTGTGTACGCTTCTAAAGGCCAACATATATGTAATTTTTGTTGTTGTGTTATGATTTTGTATATGTTTGTATGTTTAGCTGTTAGCGTACCTATATATATAAATAAATAAATAAGACGAAGAGATGAAGATGGAGTTCTGTGGCGTGCCATTGGAGATGCCTATGTCCAGCAGTGCACTAGTGTAGGCTGATTATGATGATATGGTTAATAGTATTTTTACTTATGTTTTCATTGTACATACTAAATAATATTACTGAATAATGAGGCCATAAATAAATATAAATTTAGTTCCAAGATAAGTATTATTAAGAACTTGTGTTATGTATACTAAAAAAGGATGAACATATTTACATACTTTATTTTGTAAAAACATACTTCATATACATAGGAAAACACCCAGGCCAGAACAAATATTCATGTTCATGCACACAAAGATTTGTCCTGTGTGGGAATCGAACCCACGACCTCTGGAGTGAAGTGTAGGTATACTGACCTCCACGCCATATCGGTCGAAAAATAATATTGCTAAACGAAACATAATATAACAAATCATGATCTTTGCAAAGTTCACTCCTTTCACGCCTTACAAGAACTGTTAGCAATATCTTATGGAAAATCTCCGATCAATAACGTAACCGCGATGAATCAAAGCAACCGATACACTTAATTAGGACTTACCTACCTTCTTTGTCTATTTTACAGCACTGAGGTTTTTGAAGTAACTATTTCTTAATGTATCATTCATAGTTAAAGAAGATCATCGTTTAAAGCGGCGATAGCCAAGTGGCGAGACCCCTTGCCTTCAAATTCAGAGGGCCTCGGGTTTAAATCCTGGTGCACCAATGACTTTTCGAAGTGATGTGCGTAAGTATCGCTTGCTCTGTGCCTTGGAAAGCACGATAAGCCGTTGGTCCCGGCTGTTATGAACATCTATGGCAGTCGTTATTAGGAAGTCAGTGCCTTCTAAGAGACTGATCGTGGTCGTCTAGGGCCACCGGAATAATGCTAGGATATGATGAGTAATAAAAAATCATCATAGGTTGCGGTGTGTAGGGATCCAACCAAGACCTAAGGAGCCCAAGCCAATTTCACCTGCAAGTGGTACACCAGCCGATGAACGGACGAGGCTCTGGTGAACATAACAGTGCCCGGTAAGTGGCAATTGGCTCGCCCGCTATTACGTGGGACCAAATATATAATTGGCGACGTGTGGGTGTATAATATGCCTCTACCCTTTAGGGGAAACTGGAGTGAATGTATGTATGTATGATATACACTGCTGAACGTTGGCCGCCTTGATAGTTTATTACATCGAGGGTATTAGTCACCACGCTGGGCAGGCGGGTTGGTAACTGCAGTTCAAGCCAGAACGCAGAATGACGCTCCAACCGCATGACCCATCATGCGGTTGGATATCTCTTCGTCAACTCCTGCGACTCCTCATGAGATAAGAGGGAATGGCACTTTTCTAAGCCGATACCAGATGAAAAGTAAATAATTATTTTTTTATTAATTTATTCAAAACTGAACAGATCCTAAATGATAATTAGCCATATTCAATTCAAACTAACGCGCGTAATTAGCCTCTGGAAATTCATATTTAAGTTTTGATATTGTAAATAAAGCAGAAAGCTTTCGAAATAAAATTAGTAGTCAAAATCAAAAATAATTTCTTTTAGGTACATAAATTAATAATTAGTTATACTAACTCAGTCATTTTACACGTTTTTGATTAACAGCATTTTATTTTTTGAGTGATTGGCGAATCACTATCACTACATCACTGAGATCACATCACAGAGAAACACTGATCAATTTAGAGGTTTCTAATGTGATGTCGTCAATAAGCACGTTATTGCACTTGTATTGCAACATCGCTTGCTGAACCCTACGAGTTAGACCAATATTATATACTACAGTAATGTCCACCTTAAAAAGTTCAACAAAAAAGTGCGCAATGGTATATTGTTATGTCAATCTCTTAGGGATAACCCGACATAACCATTTTTTATCCTTTACATAAAAATGGTTATTTAAGAAGTGATTTTTAACAATACAGCAATAATCCTTATCCAATTAAATACTTTCAATAAATTGTAAATTTATTGTAGATCAATATGCTTTTTACAGCATGTAATTTAAGTGAATATGTCCGAAGATATTACAAATTTTGCACCCGTGCGAAGCCGGGGCGGGTCGCTAGTAGTATATAACAGAGTCGCTCTCCGCTGTCTGTCTGTCCCTATATATGCTTAGATCTGCAAAACTACGCAATAGATTTTAATGCGGTTATTTTAATAGATAGAGCACTTCAAGAGGACGGTTTATTGTATATAGGTCACGCGGACAAAGTCGCGAGCGGCCGTTAGTAGCCAGACATACATACATACATTCACGCCTGTTTCCCCGAAGGGGTAAGCAGAGTCATATTTTACGCCCACACTTCGGCAATCATAAAGTAGGTCCCACGTAGTAGGTGGCGAGCCTATTGCCGCTTACCGGGCACTGTAATGTTATGTTAGTAACCAATTTAATAAAAACATCGACAAACCATTTTCAAACAAGAATGTTCCCAAACCTAGGCCTAGATATAACATAATAGTACTATCTTGATAGTAGGTATATTACACTATCTAGGCCTACAGCGACGTAAAAACAATCTACGACGCAGAAGTACCCACAAATGTCTATTATCTTAATGTCAAATCAATTTAAACCAATTTTTGCTGATAACGTCAGTTGATGTAAGATAGAACCAATTACGATGCTTGAAGAGACATGATGGGAACCTAATCTAATTTGCAATTTTCGAAACGAGACAGTTCAAGGGTACGTCAATTATGCATGACGAGCTCTCAAAGATGCTCTCAAGTCGGCGAATCGACGTGCTTTGGTGCAAGGACAGAGTGTATAAAACAACCACGTTAAAACAAAGGTCTAAATTGGATAACTGTTTCATCATCAGCGTAATGAAGTCCACAGTTCTTGACACCTGCTGCTCGATCTCGTTGCTTTTTGGAAGCCTCGCTAGAGTCAGCGACAGACTGACTGGACAATCAATCCCCTCCCCCTTCAGAATCACGACAGGATGACAGGAATATCTCCCCGATAAAAGTCACTGACAGACTGACACAACAGAGAAACCTTGACATTCTGACAAAGAATCCATTTTGCTTTTACTGTGGTACGGCTTATATCCCTTTCATCATTGTTAAAAAACTTATTGAATTTCCATTTTGTTTGTAAAAATTTGACGAATCTAAATGATCCTGTTTATTTTACAGACAATTTGTTTTCAAGCTATTGCATAGCTTCTATCGCGGGCCTTAAGCGTGGAGACCGAATCCAGAAATTCTGTAACGAAAAACAAACCTAACACCCCCCCTCCCCACTCCGGCCGGCACAGCGGTGATACTTTTTAGTTATTCCATCTATCGATAAATAGCAGAACTCACGCTTGTCTCTTTAGTTCAGCAACCCGCCTTTAGGTGGCATTGATTGTATCGGGTGGATAAAATTTGTTTTCTTACCGGTCACCACGCTCAAAGTGTAGCTTGAATTAAGATCAAAGAAAAAGAAACTGCATTAATAAAATAAATAAATAATTATAATTGCATAAGTTAATAAAAAATACTATGCAATAGCTTTACGGCGGCAGCCTCCAAGTGCTACACGTCTTTTTTTTTTACTGCTGAACATTGGCCTTCTGAAAAGATTACATTCTATTGGGGGTATTTGCCCATATTTACCACACTGCGCAGGCGGGTTGGTGATCGCAGTTTCAGCCAGTACGTAGGATGACGCTGCTTTCCATCATTCAGTAGGATTTTTCTTCGTAGACTCCCCGTGAGATGAAATGGGCCGGCACTGTTATAGGCCCGTAACCTCAAAAACGTGATATAAAATGTGTTGATCACATTATAATTATTGCGGTAAGCTTTAAGGCTTAGGAGCTTGAAGCTTCACAGTTCTCGGTGGTCGGACACGATCACCGAAGTACAGCAGACCTCACTGAGGCCAGATCTTGGATGGGTGACCGTTTTTGTGGCATTTAACATAAATATCAAACAGGTTTATCCCGGTTATCACTATATGTAATAGTCGTTAGGCCATGTCAGAGGCCTTTTACTCTAAAAGATCTAACAGCAGGACGCCACTTCCCTGCCTCCGCCAATACGCACTGGATCCGCGTAGTGAAGAATGACGCAATACCTTCTCATCATGACAGAAGGCTCGAGCTCAGTATTCGGACTCTAATGAGCTGAGCTGATGAGATGATGAAGCTTAAAACTTGTTGTATAAATAAGTGTATAGTGTTCAGTTTCCCATATAAAATAAACACCAGGTTCCTGCTTTGTGTTATTGAAGAAACCCGTAAATTCTTAAGCCTGGTACGGACTAAGGGCCCTACCATATTGGCGGTTGGCAAACACGGTAAGCCGCTTGTCTCTGGCTGTTATAAATACTTATGGCAGTCGTTTTTATACAGCGAGTGCCTACTAACATCCTGACTGCTGGTTTTACCATGCAATAACGTTTCTCTCTGATGCGTCTTGACTGCAGTTTTATTTTTTTTCTAAAATTTATTATTTTTCTAATATTAATGTGTAATAACGGTGGATTATTAACCGTTTCAAGTGTTTGTGAATATACATGAGTGTTGGTAAATCAAACAAAGCAGTGCAACGTCACTTTCAAATTCTCTCAAGGAGTCCATGATAGATCTCAATGTAGTCCCACATCAGTACTGAGGACTCAAGGGGCTTAGGGAAGTGTATCACATTTACCATTTATCATATTTCAATTCATTAAAAAAAAACGTTTCTCTCTGTGTTGCAGAGGTTAGATGGCAGTTGCTTTGTGTAATAACTGCTAAAATTTGGTTAGACTAGTCAACAGAACCTGGGCACTAAGCTTATGTCTAGCGGCAACAGAATGCTAGGATATGATGATGATTAAAAAAATATCATCACCGCTGTCACACAATCATCTGCTTCTGTCGTAGATTTACTCTTAATATATTCACATATTTATAACTAGCGTTGCGATACAGGTATCCGTCCCACTGGTCTCATCTCTCGACGATATAATAAAAAAACATATTTCAAATGTAATTAGTAAAGCGATCGTAACACATTCGCAATGCCATATGGATCATAAAACTTGAACTCTCGTTTGTCATAACTAGTGATCGGAAATTGGTGGAGTGATTTATGCACGTCGATTCCTTTGTTGCAGCCCTTACAAAACGCCAATATATAAAGAAACGTCTAAATCAATAAATTATATAATTAAAAATAAAAATTAAATTAAAAATTAAATAATTATATAAATATAATAGGTATGACGACCGATATGGCGTGGAGATCAGTATACCTGCATTTCATTCCAGAGGTCGTGGGTTCGATTCCTACACAGGACAAATCTTTGTGTGCATGAACATGAATATTTGTTCTGGTCTGAGTGTTTTCCTATGTATATTAAGTATATATTTACAAAAAAAAAAAAAGGTATTTGAGTATGTTTATCCGTTCTTTAGTATCCATAATAACACAAGTTCTTAATGATACTTATCTTGGTATCTTATATTATTCCATGAGTTGTGTGGTAACATAACTAAGCGCATAATATTCTATTTGCCCATGTTTGCAACTGTAGATTACTTCAAAAATATAGTACATTTTTGTATTGAGAAATAATATAGGTTGCTCTTGAAATTTACGTTATTTATTAGCTATACAAGCGTTATATATCGATATTATAAGTAACGCAAAAGTGAAGTCAGAATATCAGCACTCGAACCAAGAAATTTGGGAGGTCGTTTCTGTGCAAGACCACTAAGCTCTGGAATTCGCTGCCGGCTCATGTGTTTCCTGTTTCCTATGATCCCGGGTCTTTTAAGCGGGGCGTGAAACGGCATTTTAGCCGGCCGTCATGAGTGGATGCGCTTTATAGCGTGCTTATTTCACGTTATAAAGCGCTTTCATTTTTTTTTATTGGACTGCATCGACTGCTTATCATCAGGCAGGATGTAGTCATTTTGACGTGTCACATTAAAAAAAAAAAAAAGTAAAAAGTTCTATAAGTAATAAAATATTATTTTATAAAAAACGAAAACTAACGATAAAGTGTAAGTGCCAGTTCCAAGCCACCGCTTGTGAAAAGAACTGACAAGAAACTCATAGGCTATGCTCTTTTAAATTATCAAAATCTAATAATAAAGAACACACACAGTTAAATTTGGAGATTATGAAAGGTTCTCCCAGAACCCGTAACCAATACAGTAGCACTAAGGGAATCTTCCATCACAGTCAAGTAAGTATATAATGTGAAACTGAGCTGAATTTGTTGAATAGGGGATGGTCATAACAATAATCTGCTTGACTTTTATTCTAATATATACAAATTCAAATTCATATTAATTTATTCAAGTTTGGCTCAAAAGAGCTCTTATGAACGTCAAAACTTAAAAACTACCGCGCCCATTCACTGCGGGCGGGAGCTTGATCGTAAAAGAACGGGCAAGAAAATCGTCAAGGTTAGTTTTGTCTCCCGCCAGTTACAAAGAATATGTACTTAGTAGTAAAACATCAATCTACAAATTATCAATCTACAAATACATATATTTATGAATATGTTAAACCCAAGCTTGTTTATATAACAAGTAATCTTATATCATAATTATTAAATTATTTCCCGTGATATTCTATTAGAAAATCTAATATCGTTACCCAAAAAAATATTTTGTATGTAAAAGAAAATTCGTTGTTATACCTAAGACTAAAAAAGTCTTGTAGCCTAGTGTTTTCATTTTCTAGAAGAAAAATCAAAATTTTAGTATAATTTTCTCAGTGCTTCAGCGGTAACTTTTATATTTTTAACACTTTTGTCTATTCAATTACAAAAAAAAGACCAACATCTTAGGAGTCCAAGCCAACATCACCTGCAAGTAGTGCACCTGCCGATCAACGGACGAGGCTCTGGCTCTGTTTCCCGGCAAGCGGCAATAGGCTCGCCACCTATTACGAGGAACCAATAATAATATAATTGGCGAAATGTGGGCGTATAATAGTAATCTTTCTGCCTACAGACAGGCGTAATAGAATGTATGTATGTAATTACAAAAAAAATGTTTTAAAGAACATAAATATTATTGAATACAAATTTATATTTTTCACTCTACAGAATTCCAATCCTAACAGAAACACAACAGTTAAACGCTTTGATTACAGTGACCGATCATTTGCCGATCCTGACCTCTGATTGGTACACGCCGCTAATTAAGGGCACGAGGTGATCCATTGAACACATTTCTCAGTGGTAGTTAAAAGGTAGCTTTGAGGATATTTTTTAGCGAGAATATTTCTAAGAGTTCAGAGCGATTATTAAGTGGAAAATATTATTCTTTATGAAATTGGGTTCGGAACTTTAATCTAAGTTGCTGTATTTTATGAGTTACTAGCCTACCTGCTACTGACCTACATATAAACATTCATCTCAAATCACTCTATCTATTAAAGAGAACCTCTTCAAAATTCTTTGCGTAGTTTTAAAGATCAAACATGGGGACAGACAGCTGGAAACGACTTTGTTTTTGTGCTGATTATGGGCAGATATCCCCAATATGATGCAGTGTCTTAGGAAGGCTGTTCCATTCCTTCAGTAGCGACTTACGTCACTTTCGGCATACGACAGGGCCCGGAACATCGTGGACTAACTCGCAGGAGGCCGCTAGTTAAAGGTAAAACAGTGTTGTTAAATTTTCATTATTATGGTGACTTTCATAACACGGTCAATTTTTATAATATTTTTAAGTATGAATTACTTGTGTATAAGAAATCCTACCCATACCTAAGGAGCCCAAGCCAACCTCACGTGAAAGTGGTGCACCTGCCGATCAACGGACGAGGCTCTGGCGAACATAACAATGCCCGGTAAGCGGCAAAAGGCTCGCCACCTAATACGTGGGACCAACTTTAGCGAAATGTGGGCGAATAATATGCTGTATAAATAATAGTGAATGTATGTGTGTGTATTACTTGTTTTCTTACTATCAAAAAGTTATACTACGCATTCAAAAATAGCTAATATGCTATTTTTAAATCCACCTCACTTCTAAATATAAAAAAGCCTTTGTCAAGACTTCTGATTGCTGTAAATTATTTGTTAAATTGTGTTTGACAGCTGTCATTGATTAAACAAGTTATGACAGACGTAACGATTGTGCTTATAGCCTTGGTTGGCTACTTATCAATTTATTCTTACAATAACTATGAGAGCATAGGATCTTTAAGACAAGGAAACGTCTCGATACACTTTTTCCTTAAATCCGTTCCTTTATTGATATTTTTTATTTATTTCCATTTATTACATAACCCACAGTACTCAGTCAACGGTAAATATAATATTAGAACTAATTATAAACCAAAATCGGGTTAATATTTTTTATGCTTCTTATGTAAGTATTCGTAGACAGAGGTAGCTTATTTTACGTTAACAAATTATTAAAAAAATGGTATTATTCATACAATGGCTATAATAAAATATATGTGTGTGTGTGCGTGTGTGCGTGTGTGCGTGTGTGCGTGTGTGCGCGTGTGTGCGTGTGTGTGTGTGTGCGCGCGTGTGTGTGTGTCTTATTTAATTAATATTACATGAATGTAATATTAATATTCACCCGACTGTGATTTGTTTGCGGATGGATGGCCTGAGATTTTGTCAGTGTGTCTGAGGAATTGTGAGAGAATGGGATAAAAGAAGCTTTTATGTGTGAGATTTTAATATTATATTTAACTTTTACTGTTTTTGATAATTAGTGTAATTGGTGTATTCCGTTCTGATTAAATAAATAAATAAAGAAATGAATTGATATAAGATGATATCCTTAACTAGCATATCAAAGCATGATATATTTTTCAAATTACAGTTTGGTTTAATTAAAGAACTCACAAACGTCAATTAGGGATCCAACGAGCCCATTAGATAGCGGCAGAAGCTGGAGCTGTAAAAAATGGCCAAGTAACTCGTAAAATATTGCCATGAATCTAAGTTATGTTCGTCTTTTACTTTATGGAGGAATGGAGATTTCAAAGTGAAAATGCAAGTGTTGTTTATATACAGGCTGTCCCAAAAACGACAATAGACAGATGAATACAGACAAATGAAGATTGTAACTAACCAATCGATAATTTAAAAGAGCATAGCCTGTGAGTTTCTTGCCAGTTCTTCTTACAGAGCGGTGGCTCGGAACTGGCACTTAGATTCACTTACACTTAAATATTTTTGTGTTTTTAAATTGTTTGGTTGCAAGTAAATCTAAGCTTCGTGATTTTAGTATAATTATATTTTATTTGTTTTTGTTATTTTTTTATAATTTTGACGTTTTCAAGTACTATGAATGAATGAATGAACACTTTATTGTACACTAAATATAGAAAAGTAATAAAATCACATAAACAAATATATGGTACAATGGGCGGCCTTATTGCTAACAGCAATTTCTTCCAGGCAACCTTAGGATGGACAGGAAACAAAGAATAAAAAATAATGATATAGAGTAGGCACAACAGAGTGCTCTTGCTTACTTATAAGTAAATAATAAATTTACACATACTTATTATATTACATGAAATATATAATTTAAAGTTACATACATAATATAACATATTTAAAATTACAAAGACAAATAATGCTCCCAGACTGATTTCTTAAATAAATCTAATGTATTTAATTTTCGTATACCGACGGGCAGCTCATTCCAAAGACGAACTGCCCGCACAGTAAACGACGAGTCGTAATTTTTTTTACGCCTTTTGAGTACTATGTAATAGTTTATGAAATAAAAAGTATTTTGACTTTGACTTTGACTTCGAGTGTCAAGCGGAAGTTCAGAGATATAGCTCCCTTTGGTATACCAGAATCACCCCCATATATGCTCCGCGACTTTATTTCAGCCTTAGACTTAGACTAATTAGTCCACTCCTGAGCATGGCCTCTCCAATAGATAGCATTATATTAGGGGTATTTGCCCATAATCACCACGCTGAGTAGGCGGGTTGGTGATCGCAGTTCAAGCCAGTACGCAGAATGACGCTGCTGCCCATCATCCGGTAGGATTTCTCTTAGTCGAGTCTTAAGACTCCCCGTGAGATGAGAGGGGGTGAAACTACTCTAGGCCGGTGCTACACAACAATATTTTATATAGATTCTAGATTTTTTGTAGCTTTCTAGTTATTAATTTTTTTCTATATTTTTGAGAATTTTGGACCTGTAGTTTAGGTTAATATTATCAAGAATAAGTACATTACAGAAAAAGTAGATAGATAGATAGATAGATAGACAGATATACTCTTTATTGACCAAAATAACTTAAAAACTACAGATTACAATGAATCTTGAAACACAATGGCCAATCTAGGCGGTCTTATCGCTAAAAGTACTTAATTTTCATAGGTTGTTCTTATTTAACAAATTATCAAGTTCGTTACTTTGATGGAACTTATAAAAACGTTGGTATAATGTGAAAATATACTTTAGTTGAATTATAACTAAGTTTTTTAAACCCAGAAACTCCTCCGAACTCTCACCTTTTGTGATAAAAAAAGTAATAAGTACTTAACGACTTATTTTTACTAAAATCAAGGACAGCAAAGCGGTTTTAGTTTTTTAATTAACCAATTTTTTTAATTTGGTATTTGCAATTTCATCTTTATTAAGGTTTGTGAGGAGATATTATCATAGATGCGGAGTTGCAAAGTGAGTTTAAAACAGGAACGAATTGAAAACAGGGGGTCACTATTGAGATGGTATATGACAATTTTAAAACATGAATTGAATGAATGAAACCAGATATTTGATATACCACTTTTATGTGACATATCAAATAAAAGAGCTTGCTGTAAGTATCTTATATATATTATTTTAGTTATTTATAACATAAATAGTTTTAGATATAAAATAAAACAAACCAAGCTAATTAACTCGAGAAATGATGAAATGTTCTATATTTTTATAAGGTAAAGGCACTTAATTCCGAGGGTTTCTAAAAATGGCACCTTCACTATCACAACAGCAGATCTTTTAAAGAATACTTGTCCTACTTGTAAGCGCATTATATTGATACTGATTTATTAATTAGTTATTCTGCTTGAGTTTTGAACGTTTTATTTACATTAATTCAAACGCAGTAAGAAATAGAAATACTGTATAAGTACGTAACTCAAACCTGACCTGTCTATTAATGGGTCGATGTTCCTTTAAGCATGCGATATATCGAGATCGGTTGTTCTCTGAAGGATCATGCCGGTATCTATACTTAGCAGTATTGCGCCTCGCCATAAGACACTTGATACCTTAATATTTTCTGTGAGCCACGAAGCCGGGAGATGCTTGAGTTTCACAGATCGTGGAGGGGCATAAACGTCGAACAGCTATATCAAAAGAGTGTTAATTACCTCAAGCTTCAGGTCAATAGAAGAGGAATGCAAGAGGAGACAGATTTATTATAATATTCGGTTTAAACCAATTGCTTCCTGTTATCTACATACGATTTAAGCAAACTATAAGCTGGCTCATGTATACCAGATCCATATAATTTTGAGAACAATATATTTTATGGAACCTCTCTGATAGGCTTTTCATGTCATACCATGAATACCTACGTTAAATTTAAAAGTGATAAATAAAATGCTAATTAGATACATGTGCATCTGAATTGAGGGCTCATATTTTAAACCTTGCGAAATGAAATGAAAATTTGTCAATAATCAGTAAATCCTGGCGATGGGCCACAAATTTCATAACTGCGAATCCAAACTGCTATGATTTAATAGAAGAGGATAATTGAATAATGTGACATAGTTAATAATTTTTATTTCAGAATTTAGATACAGTAACATTCTTGAATAATTTTTGAAATTATCAAATCTGTAGAATATGGTATTATATAATATTGGCGGTTTACCTTGGGCCCTCAATTAATTAATGTCGTTACCGAGGGATCCGCAAATTACTAATCTTGGTCAGAAAATGTTCCCCTGCGCTAAAAGAGTTTCTTTCTACTTAAGTAATAAAATGTCAGAGTGAAATAATTTAAAAAGACAACATGAATGATTGTTTGAAAAATACAAATTTCAGATTAGTTGATTGATTGATTGAGTAAATCATCTACCTAAGCATCTTTAACAGGTTGACTAGTGGTTTTATAATTAATTTGTCATGTTTGTCGTCTATTATTACTATTTACTTGTGAGAAAAACAAATAAACGCACGTTTTTATTTACATAGAAATAATTTATTTAACAGCACAGTCATAATATACGATTCTGCGCAAAATCACTAGATTTTACTACTTTAAACTTTTATAATGCTTATAAAAATTACTTTAGCTACAAAATATACAGAAGATTAAATTTCCCTTAGGGCTATGTATTTTATTGACTTTTCGTCTTTAATATTAGTTAAATATTATTATAAATATTCACATGAACTCGCTTAATTATTAGCACTTGAAGTTTAGTAATGATATCCAGTTTCTTGATCAAAGCTAGGAGGTTGCCTAGGGCCTACAAAAGTCTCACCACGACCGAAGCTTTGAGCAGGGCCTTGGGACAAAGATCCCGGGAACTGATTATTGAATTGAGGTCTAGAAGAAAATCCATTGTTTCTTTGAGCTTGTTGCTGTTGATTTTTTAACTTCGCAATCTGAGCGTCTAAAGACTGGCAGCACTTGCTTGGTTTGGCGTTGTTTTGAGCACCAAACTGTGGTCTGAAAGATTGCGGTTGAGCACCTGTGAAAGATTGAGATTCCCCGTTGAAATTAGGCTTCAAATCTTCCTCAGGCTGATCAGTCGATGCAATATTTTGAGAAGGACTTTTAGATTGAGTTGACTCAGATTCATATTGAGGCCTTCCTCCAAAAGTTGGTCTCATCTGTTGTTGTGTATTTATTTCTTGACTATTTTGTACTGACTGGAATTGAGGTCTGCCTTGTCCACGCTGAGGAGTTGATGTTGGTTCGGCTTCAGCTGGTAGGCTTTCAGATGGCTTGCTATAATCATAAATTTCTCCAGTGTATTGTTGCGATGAAACAGTTTGCGAAGTTTCTTCCAGAGTTGCTGAAGTGGGTTCCGATTGAGGTTGAGTAAAAGACTGCATTTCTTGATTGAATGATTGTTGAGGTAAAGGTTGAGCTTGTTGCGGTGTTGGCCGGGATGCGAAATTGGAGGACATGGTTGGAGAAGAGACAAATGCCGTCGTTTGAGTTAATCCGTTAAACTGAGACGGAAATCTTTGCGCTCCGAAGGTCGGTAAGGTAGGAGCTAGTGTAGGTGGCTGTGGATATCTAGTCGAAGCTTGATTCTGAGGTCTGAAAGGACTGATTGATGCTTGAGTAATTCCATTGTACTGATTAGGCAAAGTGTTTCCTTGGTACTGGTTTCCGAAGGCCGATGTAGGCACAGCAGCAGGAACTGTGGGAGGCTGGGGATATCTAGTTGTTCCTTGGTTTCGGTTCTTCTGAGATGCGATTGGGCTCAAAGGCACATTTTGTTGAGGGAACTGTCCGTTATTTTGCTGCATTTGAGGTACTCTGTTAAATTGACCAGATTGTCCGGTTGGATATCTGGAGCCAGGAGTGGTTGGAGCATTAAAAGGTTTTGCTGGCTGTCTGTAGTAATAGGATTGATCAGCTCCCTGTGCTTGTGTATTAAATGTCGGTCTTACAGTGCTGGGTGCGTATTGTGAGTCACCACGCTGACCTTGGTTGAAACTATTTTGGAAAAAAGAAGGTTGCTTGTTTCCAATAAACGAGGATTGATATTGATTTTGGTCTTGAGAAGAGTATTCGTTGTTTATGTCTTGAGGTTCAACAGCTGCAGCTTGTGGGCTTACTGATTGTTGCCCATTGTTGCTTGGGAATTGAAAACCTGCCATAACGTTTGAGTTTTCTTTTTCAAAAGAAGGATTATTTTCACTTGAATCAACATTCGATTGCTCAGGTTCAAGTGGGGTAGTTAATTCAGTGCTTGGTAGAGAAGTGGGGCTCTGTGTGTTAAAAGATGATGATGGTGTCCGATCATTTTGAGCACTTTGTTGGTTATTCACGTTTAATGTCGGTTGAAAGTTACTGAACTGTTGCGGTTTTTGAGCCCCGTTGTTAGAAAATACTGATCCTTGTGTAAATCTGGATGGTTGAGTTTGAGCAGTTGACTGGAAATTGGGTTGCGGTACTCTTTGACTAGGATTATTATTTCCAAACAATGGCCTCTGCGGTCTGTTGTCCTGGCTTCTATAGGGAGGGAGATATTCATTCTTTGAAGCAAAAGTAGATCCGGGATTCTTTGTGAATTGTCCTTGAGCTGGTGTGAAAGTGGATTCAGATTGAGAGTTACCATTGCCTGAGCTTTGGGCAAGCACGTCTAATCTGTTGACAGTAGGCCTTCCAAATTGTTGTGTAGAAGGTATTTGAGGTTGGCTTCCCTGGTTAGTAGAACTATCCAAGGATGGAGAATTATTATTGAAGTTGGATTCATATTGAGGTTTATTTCCGAACGCAGCAGGTCTCTCGGGATTCCCATTTTGATTCATTTCATAGCTGGGAGTAGATGATTGTTTTGACCCGAATCTGTTTGTGGGTATACGACTGTCAAAAGGTTGTGCATTTCCATTAATGTTTATAGAAGAACTGAATGCTTTGTTCGGTTGCACTTTCCCAGAGTTGTCATCTTGGCCATTAAGACTGTTATCAAAAGCCTGATTGTTTTGATTAATGAATGTTCCACTAGCACTTGCATCAGATTCAGGGCGGTTTGAAAATTCGCTGGCCTGTCCATTATTTTGTCCTGCATTTATGTTTTTATTTCCTGCATAGTTCACACCAGTGTTGTACTTCTCAGCGTCATACGAGCCTGAAAGTTAAAAACGAAAGTTGTGAGCAATTTGTCTACACCAACGCCAACGTATTAGTTCGCAAGGCATTTGTCAATGAACACAATGGATTTAAAAGATAATCTGCTCTTTTCTTTGATAAGATTGATTTTGGCTGTTACTTCCTTATGTTAATGTAGTCTACATCGTACCATTATTTTCCTTTTCTAAGAACAAGATGTGGTTTATACTTGTGAACCATTCAACAATTAAACCTATTTATATAGGTCTTATAAGTATTTGAATTTTTGTTATGTAAAACTACAATTTGTAACAATATTTTTAAAGCAGAATGTACAGTGTGTGCAATTGTAACCATTGTGATTGGGTATAAAAGTGGAGAAAGCCTTAAATTAAATGTACATTCAGGTCACATTGTCGGGGCGTACTGATCTAGTTGAATTTCATTTTAGAGTAGACGACCTGTAGTTATGATCATATTATTATGTGTAATAAGTATATTCGTAATGAAGAATAATAATTAAACATCGACGTAGGACCTCGCTGCAAATAAAAAATATAGTTTATTAAGGTACATATCATTTAACAACCACATCAACTAATTGTAGTTTGAAGTTTCAATTACTAATTATGTTATAAATAATTATTATGTACAGAAATCACAAAACTTTCTGCAATGACGTTTGAACATTGTCGAAAAACTATCATTCAACGATATTTATTTATTTATTCAACCAAAGAAGATTTCAGAGCTACAAGAATTATATCAATTTATAATTTTGTACAAAAATTGGTTGTCGCATTTTATCCAGCTGTCATAGTTTTTCCTTAATTTTATTTTGTCATTTCATTATTTTATCGCCGAATCACAGTTTCTTAGTACTGGCACCGGTTAGCAGCTGAGTTAAGTCACGTATAGATGAATATAGCGAAACTAAAAGGGTTCCTTGTGTGCTATTAATAGAAAAATTGAAGCTGCTGTAAATCATTCTTACAAGACATTTAAATTAAGGGTCATTCATTAATAAAATAATGTAAGTACATTACACTGCAAATATTCATTATTTTAAATATTTGAGAAGGCAAAATGACCTTACCCAACTCGAACTGTCAATACGATTTATAAAAATATAATTTTGATATCTTGTAAGCTATCAAGCTGTAAAATATGAACTTGCTCATCAATTCCACAACACTGATTGTTGTCTCAATATCTTTACGCCAAGTCACCCAGTACTTATTGAGTTATGAAGATTACAATGAAACCTGCTCAACATTTCATTTCCCTTTTACTTGTTCGCAACGTCTTTGTTGTAGATAAATATTGTATCAAATCAAATGCTTTATAAAACTCGATATTAAAATTAAATTAAAAATTAAAAAAAATTAAAAAATTAAAATTAAAAATTCATTTATTCAAGTTTGGCTCAATAGAGCTCTTATGAATGTCATACTTATAAACTAACGCGCCCATTCACTGCGGGCGGAAGCTTGATCGTAAAAGAACGGGCAAGAAAATCGAAATGGTGTCGAAATCAAGATGTTTCAAGTCGTAATGACACAATCATAGGTAATTGACCCTAAACCTTTTTTTTGTCGGGCTGTCAGTTAATTAGCAGTTCCATGTGGCTCGGATAGACAGACTTTTTATTTCTTGCTTAACCGCATTAATTATTTAATTGCCATTGCGATTTTTTAACGTATGATACTTGAGATGTGTTTTGGCAATAAAAGTAACGCGCGGTTATTAGAAGTTTGCTAATTGAAAGTCTTGTTACTATAATCAAGCAAGTACATACAAGTTTTGATCTTTTTCAAACAACACATATTTTTTTGTATTGTACCATAAGTGCCATCAAAAGAATGAATGGTTGAAATATATTTTATTATACATAGAAAATTATTTATATGGTATGGAGGTTTTCCTGCCCCAAGACAATTTGTTTTTTAAAAACTAATGCTTTGAGTCGATTATTTGTTTCTCTTTCTACTTGGTATTTTCAAAAGTTTGTTAATCATTTATTTAATATGTTACTTCTGTGTTTCTATATTTCCTGCTATAATAAATAGGTGTACTTGGGACTAAATAGCAAAATTAATGATAGATTTATTTAACACCGGAATCATCTAAACGGAACCTACAGCAGCTATTGCTAGTTATGAGGTAGGAAACATTAAAAGTTTAATGTCTATCATTAATTTACGGTATTGATAAATACTGGCCATTATTGGCCTTACAACTTCGGCCAAATTTTAGCTTGAAATAAAAATAACTTACCGTCATCTATTACTCCATCAGCCTCATCCTTTGCGTTGCGCTCTAAAGCTCTCAAGATCTCTACGGGAATCGGAGGGGGTGTAGGCAGATGATCACCTCTGGGCCTGTATCCACCTTCATCAGCAGTGTAGGTTATGGTGTACACCTGGCCATCATCACCAGTATAAGAAAAGCCACCCTGAGCTTGCACTCCATTTGTGGCCACACCGTTCTCTTCAGCAGATATTCCATTGTCAGTTTCAAATGCGTAGTGATATGATTCGGGACCAACTTCGTTTTCGAATCTCAAAGTGTTAGCTACTCGATCGTAGGCTGCTTGCGATCTTTCTGGTTTTGATTCAAAACCTTGAGCTGGAGCAAATCCAGCGACAGCGCTAAAAGGTTGCTCATTAGCGTCAATTGTAACATCTTCGTTACTAGGCTGTGATTGCTGTTGTCTAAGTCCTTCATTTCCTCTGAATGCTGCATTACCTACTTTTGAATCAGTAGATCCATATGTAGGTCTTGGAGCTCCTAGTCCAGTTTCACTTTCAGATGCTCTAGTGCCAGGTGCAGCAGCGTCTACGACCACTCCTTGAAATTCGTTGCTGAAACCACCTTTTGGGATATTGCTTTGGCCTCGATTTATCGAGTTATCGGGGAAAGGAGCTTGTAAGGACCCTGCACTTCCACCGGCAGTCTTGGCAGATGCTGGTGGAAGGTAGGTTCGGTCCAATTTTGCAGCACTGCATACCGCTATGAAAGCGGCTATGAAAATCTGTAATACACACAAAACATTGTGTTAGATATTAGTCATAAATTACCGTTACTTATTGATTTTAGCAGATGAGTTTTAATTTTGTTTTAATACTTTTTAAAGATATTTAGTCAGTGCCTTCTAATATTCTGACAACTGATTTAACCATAAAATGATGCTTCTCTTTGGGCTGTGGAGGTCAGATGGCAGTCGCTCCAAGAAATAACTTAAGATCAGCAAAATCTGGTTAGACTAGTGATCAGACCCTGGACCTTGGGTTAAAATCTGAGGCAACCAGGATAATGGTAGTTATTCCGGTTGCCTCATCCATTAGTGTTCTAATGTCAAAGTGGTTCATTCACCGACGCCAACTAGTAGAGCAAAACTGTACGTAATACGCTCAACTTTGTTATATCTTGTGATAAATGTTTCTTGCACGAGTACACTTACAAATAAGTAGACGCCAAAGTTATACAAATAGAATGATTTATGTTCGCTGTAATGCTTACGCCTGACAGCTTTTACGAAGTGGTTTAAGTAACTTACTTACATTTAAGTAAGTGAATGTTTTCGTATTGAATGAAAAGCTGTTGAACTTTTACAATGCAGGAAATCGTTGGTAATTATGACATTTTAAAGCCATATAATATGTATATGGAGTGGATTACGTGTCGGTTTGTGGTGATATTGATATTTTATAAACGAGTGCAAGTTGATATTGCTTTGTTTATTTGTATCCTGTTCTTAATACATTGACCCTTATTATGGTAAAAGAGAACCGGCTGTTCAAGATTAACGGCATTCGATAACTATTAAAAATATTGACAAATATATTTATACGTACGTATGTACAAATACTGCACGTTTGATAATTTTAGATTAGATTAGGTAGAGTAATTTAGTTTTTTTATTAATTCTTATTTTGAGCTTTCATGTAATTGGAATATACTTAATGAAGTTTTTACTTTAAGAAGTGGCTTATTTAAAGTTCCATTTAAAGCCTAACAAAAATACAAAAAGAATGATTGTCAAGCTTTTTAAGAAAACATTTTGGCAGTGTATTATTGATACCATAACCACTCATGATAAGATTATACCGCTTGTTTAATAGCTGAGTAAGGTTTGAACTGGTACCAAACACTAGTCTGCAACATCTTTTAATTTTAGTTACTCAATTATCGATAAAAAAATGCAAGATTATTGAGATGTTAGTTAAGCATGTCTTTACTGGTTTAAACATAGAATGATAAACTGAATTTACCCGAATCTGGTAAGACCAGTAAGCTGACTCTGGGCCCTAAGCTTAAGGCTAGGGCAACCGGGATAATGCTAGGATATGCTGAGTTAAATTTGCCTTCCAAAATTGCTATACTCTTGCAGGGTAGCTCATGTTGACCTATTATATCAAAATGTATCTTATAAATCATAACAGATTTAATGCGACATGACAACATTTATTTGGTTTTAAAACTACTGTTGTAACTTTTTAGGTAAGATAATTTCTTTCCCGTTTTATGTTTTCATAGAAAATTTTGGTGTGAAAATGTTGCTTAAATTCTAAAGTCATGCACAGAAAGTCGTAGAAGAAGAAAGCAATTATTCTTAACAAGAAAACCTCATTATCATTAACTTTAAGTAAATACTGTCACCAAACTTATTTAAGTTAACTAGAATGAACTAACATGAAAAATAAGCGCCTCAAGCTTAACACGGAAGGTGTTTCCAACATCGTTAATATTTTAAAAAGAAAATTAAACAAAAAATCTTTTACAAATTGGATATTCTCTGAAGAAAATGATGCAAACATATTCTTTTCTTTTTTTAACTTTTGTTCTATTTCTCAATTAAGAAATAAATTAACACAAAAGGAGAAAATCTCAGAACAAAATATGTAAATATCATAAGAAGAAAAATTTATGAAGAAAGTTATAACAATAGTTTATGTGAGTTAAAACTTTTTTATTTCGCTGTATTTTTTTTTAATTCATTCAGTAATTAACGAAATATGTATTAGGTAAATGTAATAAATATAGATAAAAAACCCTGACAAGAATTATTTTTTCTTTTTTTCTATCTGATATTAACTACTTTTGTACTTTCATCCTAGGTCTTTATTTATTTAAATTAAGTTTACTAGGCAATATTAAGATTAGAACACACAATACATCGTCAACTTTCCCTTGCAATATACTAAAGCAATGGTATGTTACAACACTCTCATAGATCCCAGTACTCCATCACTCACTTCCTTACAAACTAATTACGGTCAATTACCAAATTCATATTGTTGCCTCTTAACACTCCTCCACCCTTAAGATGATGTTACAATGATGGCACAACACTGACTGATGATAGCTGAAGATTCTTTTGCTTTTTATACCTCTAGAAAAGTCGTCCAAAAAACGTGCTTATACACACGAGACAAAACCATTTCGATACATAGATCACACGTGAGATTCAGCCCGATGATCTTTACTGCATAAGTTATAAAGTTTATTATAGTGTGCTGTTAAAAGTGACCGATGGCAAAGGTTAAGCTTGTTAAGATGCACACTCTCAAGTTCAAATTGTTACGTTTAATTGGAAGATTTAATTTTTGGTCGTAATACTGTAATATATGAGGTTTTTGATTAGTTTACTGGTACTGCACGATGATCATTTGTCTCTCAACAGTCATCACCTTAAATTGCAATTAATACTCATATATGTACATGATTCAATCAGGTTGATGTCATAAATTAACTACGCATGATACATGAGCTTCACACCAAATGGTTAAATTTTACCACTTGGATTGAAATCAATATTTATGTTATAATTGCGCTTTTGCAACTGCGTGTTTGAATATTATTATGGTAATATGTCCTAATAGATTAACCACGTGCAAAGGTTAGAGGTACAGGGAAATTTGCTGGCAAAAGGGCAGAAAGGGTGCATAGGGATCCTACAAAGATCAGGATTAGGAGCCTCAGCCTCAAAAATATATAATAAGTGAAATCATAACCAAAGTAAGTTCCACGAGTAGTACATACATACATACATTCACGCCTGTTTCCCCGAAGAGGTAGGCAGAGGCATATTATACGCCCACACTTCGCCAATTATATAATTGGTCCCACAATTAGGTGGCGAGCCTATTGCCGCTTTCCGGGCACTGTTATGTTCGTCAGAGCCTCTTCTGTTGATTGGCAGGTGCACCATTTGCAGGTGAGGTTGGCTTGGGCTCCTTAGGTCTTGTTAGGATCCCTATACACCCACGAGTAATAAACATGATATGAGGTGGAAAGACCTATTTATATGCCCTATATATTTCTGTTATCTCTAAATGTGGTACGTAGTCGCTGAGCCATGTTACTCACGGGTGGCTGAAAAAATCTACACTAAATCCGCAAAATCCGCACTGGGCTATCGTGGAGGAACATGACTCCAATACTCTCACACCATTGTCAGAGGCCTATGCTCAGAAGTGTGACGTTATTGGGCTAAGATACTGATAGTGTTTGTGTTTGGTGGAAAACTGCACCACTATTGCAGTCGGTGCAACCCGAAATTCAGTAACATCCTCAATACACCAGTTAAGTAAGCAAGTGATGGCTTAAAAATCTCTGTGACAATTTATTCTCGGGCAACAATAATTTCCAAAAGAATTAATAAACAATTCAACACTACATGTGTTTCGCCCTTACACAGGGTATCTTCAGGTAGGATATCAGCCTCAGAACAACGATGTCTTCACGACCAACGCTGAAACGAGAGTGAGTGAGTTTCAGTGGAATTGGCACAAAAGTCACTTGCTTACAATGGATTTCCGCAAAGTAACGCCTGAATTATAACATTATTTACCAGTTAAGTGTTAAAAAACTCTTTAACGCGAAATATTTCAAATCAGTTTCACATATGAACACAATACATAGTTTAATAAAAACCAGATGGAGCTTCGAGTGAAAGCTATTATTGATAATAGTTTGCTAAGAATAAAACTTAGTCAGTAATAAATACCCTTATTGCTTGAGTGCAAGTCTTATTATTTAATCTACAAGTAAACTCGCAACTTAAATCCCAGTAAAAATCTGTGCTATCCCTCTCATGCTATATTTCCAAATATATTTATCATCAGTTTAGATAGCAAATTAGTAATCGTCACCATTCTCTTTACATTACCCCACTACTGGGCTCAGGCCACCTTTCTCAAATCAAGGTTAGAGGGATTCGGGGCATACTCTACTACGCGGACCTAGTTTGGATTGGCGGAGATGTGGTTCTTAGAAGTTGGCCAACTTTTGAACTTCCCAACAGGGCCATTAACTTAAGTATAGTCATAACCAGGATCAACATTGTAACTTAAGTATAGTCATGACCAGGATCAACATTGTAACTTAAATATAGTCATAATCAGGATCAAGATTGTGTCTTAAGTATAGTCATAGCCAGGATCAAGATTGTAACTTAAGTATAGTCATGACCAGGATCAACATTGTAACTTAAGTATAGCCATAACCAGGATCAACAATGTAACTTAAGTATAGTCATAACCAGGATCAAAATTGTGACTTAGTATAGTCATAACCGGGATCAACATTGTAACTTAAGTATAGTATTAACTAACTAACTATCTTACTAACCTGGACGCGTTAACAATTGTGTACTTAATTTTTATTTACGATTAAGCAAGTTGTGTTTGCCTGTAAATCTGTTGTACAATTATATTATAACCATAACAATTTTAAATTTAAGCAATTATTATTGTAACATCAGTTGACATACCTAATAAATAAATAAATAAATAGTAATAACCAGGATCAACATTGTAACTTAAGTAAAGTCATAACCAGGATTAACATATAACGTGGCTTTCAAGCATTATCATATCAGCTTTATCAGGTCCACTGCTGAACATTGACCTCCCCATTAGATAACATTTTATTTAGTGATTTGCCCATAATCACCACGCTTGGCAGGCGGATTGGTAATCGCAGTACAAGCCATTTCGCAGGATCATGCTGCTGCCTATCATACGGTAGGATGATCGTCGACTCTTACGACTCTTGTGAGATGAGAGGAGGTGACATAATTACAGCTCGTGCGTGATGATATGCTACACAAACATCTACCCATCCAAGGACTGACCTATTATTACTACTAGATCTAGACTGCTTTACTTGGCTTCCGACCACCTATTGTCGACGAACACGTAACTCCGCGCTTCATTTAGTATGTAGTATTATTATCTATTTATGTAGGTGTAGTAATTCGTAGTTGTTACATTTATAGCGAAAATCTTTTTTTACGCGTCTAGTGAACATCTAAACTTTGTACTCGCCCGTTGATAAACTTATAATACCAAAGACTAAATTAATTTAATATTCAGGAAACCACTGTCACTATACGCTTTCTGCAAAGCTAGATTTTATAGCATAATCAGATATTTTGCCGCTCAATAACAGAGAACTGTATTACTAAAAATACTTACTTTACTTACTTCAAAAAACACAGGAAACAATATAATTGTGTCTGGCTATGCCCGATTATAGGGAAGGGAAAGATAGCGAACAAATAAATAATTATACAATTATTCATATCGCAAAATTTTGTAAATCTATTATTACATGCTAAATCAAACCACGACTTAGCAATCATAAAACCTATAAATAATGGAAAACAGTTGTTGATTAATTGATTGACGGATTCCAAGATCATCTATAGCTGCTAGTTTTGTTTAGACTCAACAGAAACTTAAGCTTTCAAAGCACATTACGAACAAGGCATCACAGCTTTTTATTTAATAATGGCTGCGTGCGTTTTGCACATTTAGCCAGTGTCAAGTATGAGATAAATTAATAATATATAAATCATAGTAAATGAGAATGAGTGGTGATAAAGATGTTAAGCCCCCCCTCCCCTAACCCCCTTGAGTCCTCAGTAAAGATGTGGGACTAAACAGAGATCTCACATGGACTTTTGAAGAGAATTTAAAAAATGATGTTTTACGCTTTTGTTTCATTTACCAACACTCATGTACGTTCACACTAATAGACCCGGTTTAAAACTAGTGCTGTCACTTTCATTTGATAAGATAAAGACAATGACATCACTAGTTTCGTAGTAAGCCCCTTACCGGTTAATAATCCACCGTTATCACACATTAATGTTCAAAATATCACAAATTTTAGAAAATAAAACAAAACTGCAGACAGGACGCTTAACTTTCCCTCCAAGAAGTCCGGCATCATAGTGTCTTAACATATTTTTAAATGCCTTTTTTAAATGGCGTGGAGCAACGTGGAGGATAATGATTCAGTTTTTTTTAACAGAAAGATTCAATAGAATAGATTCAATTGATATGTAGGTCATGTGGACTAAGACGCGGGCGGCCGCAAGTGTGGTATGAATAAAAAGGTAAACAGATAAATAGGTATGTTAAAATGGTTAACAAATTACATTGGTTCTTGGACTTCATTGGTTGAGTCTCTCCTCGTAATTCCTTCTCAACTACCCTTTTCTTGACTTTTCTCCTCATCTTAAACGAGTAGCGACGATTACTTACAGCCCCCTAGTATACTTCCCGTAAGACTATATACATTCTGTGAATTGTCAGTAACTCCATAATAGTAATGTATAAGTTACCGCTTGCTCCGTGCCTCGGAAGCACGTTACGCCGTTGGTCCCGGCTGTTATGAACATCTATGGCAGTCGTTAGGAAGTCAGTGCCTTCTAACGGACTGACAGCTGGTTTAACCAAGGAATGATGTTTCCTTCTGGGTTGCGGAGGTCAGACGGCAGTGGCTCCACGTAATAACTGAAGTTCAGTCAAAATTAGTTGAACCAGTGAGCAGACCCTGGGGTCTGAGCATAAGTCTAGGGCAACCGGGATAATGCTAGGAATAATGTATAAGTCAAAAAAGGGGAAGAATGGGGGAGGGGATCTAGCTAAGGCAGCAGGAAGCTGACATGTTACACTGTTGGAGAGGCCTATGTTCAGCAGTGGACTATATTTTTACGACTTTCGATTGCGTAAATTTTACTGACTTATTTCATAAAATAAATAAAGCTCTAAAAATATTTCTCAATTAAACTAGAATAAACTGGCGTCTTTGATGCAAGAACTCTGCGAAAGGACATAGTTTTGTGTAACTTCTGATTTTGTTGCTGATAAATACGTTGAATGAGACGAATATCTAAAATATTAAAGTGGAATCTTAAAAGTGTGTTTGCCTTTCATTTACTGTGTTATTGAGATGATTGTGACCTTGAGTGAAGATAAGCTTGAGCAGTTTTCCGTTCCAATGGATTTTTTAGACGTGGTGAGATTCGATGAAAGTTTTCTGTTTTTACTTTGCCAATTCCAGTGCAAAAACATGGACATAGAAGTGGTTTTGATAAAGTTGAGGTTTAAATTATTTTAGTGCTTCACACGGACCTGATAAGAGTCAAAATTATTTTATTTTATAAGATGAAATACATGATGTTTGTTACATGAATTTTAGTGCGTCAATATATTTCAATATGGACTAATGAGCCCTGATTATAGTTGAGGGAAGATTTATGTCATTCAAAGACATGACACTAGTGAAAAACGTGACACTTAGTATTTTTTATTATTTTATTCTTATTTTATATACATATATACATATAATCACGTCTGTTTCCCCGAAGGGGTAGGCAGCAAAAAATTATACGCCCCCGTTTCGTAAATTACATTGTTGGTCCCACGTAATAGATGGCCTATTGCCGCTTATCGGGAACTGTTACTTTCGCCAGAGCCTCGTCTGTTGATCGGCAGGTGCACCACTTGCAGGTGAGGTTGGCTTGGGCTCCGTAGATCTTGGTATGATCCCTGTACACACTGTGTGTGTGTGTGTGTTATTTTATTCTTATTATTGATATATGTTAGTAATATGTTAGCCGAATGTATTGCGTTAGCCGTAAGAAAAAGTTTCAAAAGATTCTTTGCCATATATTTTCTACATCTAGTTCTTGCACTAAGCGTTAGATTTTTTAAGCTGGCGGTCATGAGAGATTTATTCAACTTATAAACTATTTTAACTTTGACTTAAAATACCTATCAGGATGTTCCTCAAACAAGACATTACTAAATTAGCTTCTGCGGCGAAAGCACAATTAAGAAAGAATGTTATCCTTGAAAAAACCTTTACTGCCGGTTTAATGGAATCCGTCGCTGGCAAACTGACATTAAAGTGGTGCAAAAAGAGGAGTGCTATCCACATTATAAATGCATAATATAGTATTAAAAATGCGAAAGTCTGTGTGTTTAATTATGCCTTTAACCGTTTAACCAATAACAATTTATTTTGTCTGAGTCATCAAAAGTTACAATGGGCTACTCTATAAAGTTTTGCAGAGCGCCTTTTTTATTTACGAAGTAAAATCTGCATTTAACTAATACCTATTATTTATGAAGCCAACGACTTCTACAATGTTTTTTTTTCAACTTTATATTATTAAGAAATTTTAGTTAGTTATTTCATTATTTAAAAAGGCAGCGATAGCACAGTGGCGAGTGGTCATGGGTTCAATGGTGGCGTGAAAAGCACGTCCTGGCCCGCTCGCTGCGCCCTCCCAAGGTCCCTCTTAGTGTTCCCACCAGTAGTCAGTACTAAGGGCACCCAGACTCCACGGTCTCTGGGTGTTACTTTTTTCTCTAGTTGGGGCCTCAGTGAGGGAGGTGCTCAGTCCCTCCACCACGTCAAGATGGGCACCATTCGTGTGGGGAGTGGGCATACTCTAGGCCCTAAGCTTAAGTCTAGGGTATCCAAAGATCTGCGGGACTGTCCGAAAGGGTTACCGCGGCCTCTGGACTTAGCAGGCACTAGAAGGAACATGAATGGTTTTTAGTCAGTAAAAGTCTGACACACCCTCCCGCTCCACCCACAGCGGGAGAAGGTCATTAGATGATTTTCCATCCGAAAAAAAAAAGAAAAAAAAGTATATCCATAGATATGATGATGAGTTAGTTATTAAACACTTAAACGAGTTTTTTTTCTCTGATGATAAAATAATGTTTTTTTATTTATTTCTCGAACGTGCTTATCTTAGAAAGCATAATCAGCCTCACGATATGCAGACTAACAGCACCCGAAACAAAAAACATATTATGTGTAAGGAGTATATTGTCATCTGACTTTCATCTTTCTACCAGTATCGGTTCTTTGAAGCTGCGGCGTAAAAAGCCATTTATCTAAGCTATCATGAGTTTTATTCTTGTTAGTTTGAGTGATGGATTAAAAATATCTTTGTAACAATTCCCGCGCTACCATAATTTCCCGAAAAATCGAGAAACTATTCAACACGACACGTGTTTCGCCTTTACACAGGGCATCTTCAGGTAAGATAGGAGCCTCAGAACAACGATGTCTTCACGACCAACGCTGAAACGAGAGTACGTTGACGAGAGATTTTGTTTGAGAGAGTTTGTTGACGTGTTTATTCAACGCTATGGAACGCTCTAATTTTTGTTAACTGCATTTACTTATTACCATTGGGCAGATAGTATTCGATATATTTATGTTCTACATTAGATTAAAGGTGGTGATATTTTTGTTCTTATTTAGTTTTTGTAATTTTAATTGAAAATAGTACTTGATGTGTAATTTTTTAAAATCATTACTAGTTTAAGTTATAGTTATGCTACTGCGTCATAAGGTGTAGCTTGAAAACCAGCGCAGCTATGACAATGTTGCATTGTTATACCTGCATTAAGCTGAATCAATGCTTTTTGACTGCACAATTTCAGTCTTGTGAAACTTTTACAATTATGTACCTACTTGTGCAGTTAATAAACATATCTTTCTTTCTTTCTATATCATTCTTATGATCAGTCTCATTAATAATAAATAAATAATAAATAATAATAAATATTTCAAACACTTACACCAATTATTTAGTTCCAAGATAAGTATCATTAAGAACTTGTGTTGGATGGATACTAAATAACGGATAAACATACATAAATACTTTTTTTTTGTAAATACATACTTAATATACATAGAAAAACACCCAGACCAGAACAAATATTCATATTTATACACACAAATATTTTTCATGTGTGGGAATCGAACCCACGACCTCAGGAGTGGAATGCGGGTATACTCGCCACCACGCCAAATCGGTCGTCGAAATCAGCTAATCAGTTAAAAATCTGCTAATGACTAGCCGATACCTGATATTTAGCCTGTGTAGAAGACAAATACAAATACAAATTATTTATTGCTAAACCATAATGTGTACATAGGTGTTATACAATTTTAACCAATTTTATGGACCCTGTCGGGTACGCAACTTTAAGACTGAAGAGAGGGGAGTTGCAATCAATAATCATCAAATACTTAAAACCAATAAAAAATTAACATTAATAAAACTTGTTAAAACCAAAACTTACATCATTTAACTTTTTAATTCCACTAACTATCACCAAAAATCACAAACATATATTAATCTTTGCGGTTAAATATTCCGTAACATCATAATAACATCCATTAATCAAAATTTGTTTTAATTGTTTCATGAATGCTACATCACTTTGCTCGTTTTATAGAGAATGTGGTAAATTGTTGTAGATTTTTACAGACATACTGCAAGTGCTTGTAGAGCTTAGTTTGAGACGTGTACACCTAGTGTAATTAGCATCAAATTCTAGAAATGAAACTAACTCATTGCAGTTTTTTATTTTCAACGCTAAGTGATTCGAATAAGATATTATATGCATAACCACTGACCTCGTTTACGGAATGGTTTTATATTACTAATGTAATGAGCTCGTCTCTTTCAATTTTGACGCATATATATCATGTCTTATAAATTAATAACAGGGCTGGTTAACATTTTATTTTTTATCAGTTTAAAAAAGAACTAAGTTGCATGTCAGTTTCTATTAATAATGTTTTGAACTTTGCAAATTTCTACATAGCTATTAACTTAGTTATGTTTACAAGCTGTATGTTGATAACGGTAATAAAAAGCAACATCTCCAGTACGCACCGCCTTTCGGCCAAAGGGGGCCCGAAATGGGGTATGGGACTCACCACCAGCAGACACGACTTCCAGCAGTAATACCCTGAATTAATATGTTGAACGGCCTCCTGGCCCGACCGCTGCGCCCTGCACAGGTACCTCTTAGTTTCCCCCCGGTAGTCAGTACTAAGGGCACCAAAAGTCGCCAACCTCAGGGTGTTACCTTTTCCCTAGCGCCCTCTGCGTCCTACCGGGAGTTACTGAGCCCCCCCACCACGACAAGGTGGAGACCAGTCGAGGGGGAACATTTCAAGTACCTGGTAAAAGTATAAGCTTGTAAAAATTTCCGGTAAGACACCACTTTTGCTGAATTAACAATTTATATGCATTCTTCTTTTCCTTTATTTTTTAAATAAAAATAAACTTTATTGTCTTTCAGATCAACAGGATCATTTAGATTTCGTCAAATTTCGTTTTCCGTTTTAATTTGGCCGTGTTATGAGACAATCGGATGACGATGTCGTGAAGTAGTGCCTTTCCACAGCTACTGGAAAGAGGGGCAGAGGAAGACCAAAGGCCACTTGGATCACGAACTTCTCTCATGTCCTTCTGGACAGAGTAGTAGAGTACCACAAGTGGATTGACAGAGAACGGTGCACATGAATGAGCCAAGTGGCGACGCATGGCTGAAAAGCCGAACCTGCGTAACGGAACGAGTCGCTTCTCCCCGTAACGCGAGTCGGCTTTCTGCCAAAGAATGTCCCATAGTTGACGGCCGATATGGCGTGGAGGTCAGTATATCTACACTTCACTCCAGAGGTCGTGGGTTCGATTCCCACACAGGATAAATCTTTGTGTGCATGAACATGAATACTTGTTCTGGTCTGGGTGTTTTCCTATGTATATTAAGTATGTATTTACAAATATTTAAGTATGTTTATCCGTTGTTTAGTATCCATAACACAAGTTCTTAATGATACTTATCTTGGAAATAAATAATTGGTGTAATTGTCAGAAAATATTTATTAATTATTATTATTTATTTATAGTTACTTTTTTTTAATTTGGATCATTTAAGGTGGCATTGAAGCACGCAGTCTATCTGATGGAAATAAGTAGCAAAGAAGCCTAGACGCTTTTAATACCAGGGGTATAGCTTTACTTTACTATATACAAGCGCATTGCCAAACCTTCAAAACACGTTTCACGCCCGTTACAGTACTCACTTGAACAAGTCAAAGTAAAAGCAAAAAGTGCTTTATTTCATAAACAATTTTTATTACATAGCAATTTGAAATGTCAAAAAAAGTATAGATTTAAAAAAAAACTTAATTATTACTACACTGAAATCACGAAGCTTAAACATGCAAAAAAATAAAAATTTGATGTAAGTGAATTTAAGTGCCAGTTCCGAGCCCCTGCTCTGTGAGAAGAACTGATAAGAAACTCACAGGCTATGCTCTATTAAATTATCAATCAAAAACAACACAGTGAATATTTGAAGATATTGAAAGGGTCCCCAGATGCCTTAACCAATAAAGCAGCACTAAGGTAAGAACCACAAACTTTCCATAAAAGAAAAGACGCTTTCGCAATTTAACGCACAAATAATGTCAATTCAAATCGTCAAAAACTATTACAAAAACATTCAGATAAATAATAACTTGACAATTTGTCTAAATATAACTGGATTGTGTGCCACATTACTATTTTTGACAGCCGAATGTTTGAAACGTCACAATGACAAACACGTTCTGTCAAACTTATAGAAAAAGTTGAATGGAACCTATTTTGATACTTATTTCACATATTTTTGATATGTTAAAAATGACAAAACGCCAGCATATTATATTACAAACAGCATATTTTAATAATTTTTTTTAATAATTTAATCATTATGCGAAATTTTAAACAGTCTATTTCAATTAATAATTTTGTTTTTCTTACAATCACACCAATTATTTAGTTCCAAGAAATGTATCATGAAGAACTTGTATTATGGATATTAAAGAACATATAAATATACTTAAATACTTTTTTTTTGTAAATTTATACTTAAAGTACACCCAGGCCAGAACAAATTTTCATATTCATGTACACAAAGATTTTTCCTGTGTGAGAATCGAACCCACGACCTCTGGAGTGAAGTGACCTCATCGCCATATCGATTGTCAAATTTTGTTCTATGCCATTTCTCACAACGTCATCTAGCCCCAAACTAAGAAAAGCTTGTGATACCTATTAATACCTATACCTATCACACAATCAATCCTGTTTTCCCGAAGAGGCTGAGGCCTCTATGCAAGTTTTTTTGACCTCAGTTTTTTTCCTAGCATAATAGGCAGACTACTAAATCTTCTTAACGACTACAGCATTTATTTATTACTTAAATTTTAAATACGTTTAATTGGATCATACAAACCTTTCTTTTTTGATTACATAGTACTATAAATGTCAAAGTATCCACAGTAACATTGTGGTTTTTAGATAGTATCTTATAAATGAGCGTAAATCATGCGTGAAAAAACTAGCCTTAGAATCCTGTTCTTGCAACCCGATCGCCATTATATTCCAATACATGTCCTCTTGTAATTATAAGTGTCAATTTTGACGTAATTAAGAACTCAAGATTGTTTGTAATAATAATACAAACAAGGAACAAGGATTAAACATTAGAAAATATTTTTTTACAATTAGTAAAAAATTAAAATTACAGAGATCCTCTGTGGTAGCGTGTTGATAAAGTACTTACATACTTAATTAATCTTGAGTTCTTAATTACGTCAAAATTGACACTTATAATTACAAGAGGACATGTATTGGAATATAATGGCGATCGGGTTGCAAGAACAGGATTCTAAGGCTAGTTTTTTCACGCATGATTTACGCTCATTTATAAGATACTATCTAAAAACCACAATGTTACTGTGGATAATTTAACATTTATAGTACTATGTAATCAAAAAAGAAAGGTTTGTATGATCCAATTAAACGTATTTAAAATTTGTGGCGAACTAATAGGTGGCGAACTATTGTATTCGCCAGAGCTTCCTCCGTTGATCGCCAGAACTTAAAGTTGAGGTTGGCTTGGGCTCCTAAGATGTTACACCTATTTATTAATTAACACACAAGACGTACATACTAAAATATTCTCATAACACATCACCAATTATGTGTAATTTAAAATGCGGAATACTTACAACACGCATCTCACGATATAACATTTGATTTATAAGATCTTTATGATTCAAACTAAAGCAGGTAGGTACAGTCACTTCAATTACAAAATTCACGATTTAAAGCTTCCGCCCGTTTAGCTGTTTTGAGCATAACTATCGTGATTTTTTGTAGGAATTGGCATTTTCCGGGACTTAAAATATTTATATAATAAATAAATATTCTGTTACAGTCACACCAATTATTTAGTTCCACGATAAGTATCACTAAGAGCTTGTGTTATGAATACTAATGAACGGATAAACATACTTACATACTTTTTTATGTAAATACATACTTAATATACATAGAAAAACACCCAGACCAGAACAAATATTCATGTTCATGCACACAAAGATTTGTCCTGTGTGAGAATCGAACCTGTCGTGGGTTTAAGTGCAGGTATACTGACCTCTACTCCATATCGGTCGTCAATATGTTTACTGGATATATAATTACTGGATTTTATAAAACAAAGTCGCTTTCCGCTGCATCTACTCAACATTGTCTCATGTTGCCATTTTTTTAATAGATAAATTGATTCATTAGAAGTCATCAAGGTCGCCTGTGTTGACACTGTCTAACTTTAAAAATCTTCTTCTTTTTTTTTTCTTAAATAATGGCTTCGTGCGTCTAGCACATCTAGCCAGTCTCGCGTATCTGATATATTAATAATATATAATTCATAGTGAGTGAGAATGAGTGATGATAAAGATGATAAATGGTAAATGAGATACCCTCCCCTAAGCCCCTTGAGTCCTCAGTAAAGATGTGAGACTATACTGAGATCTTACATGGACTCCTTGAGAGAATTTGAAAAGTGATGTTGCACTGCTTTGTTTGATTTACCAACATTCATGTATGTTCACAAACACTTAACGGTTAATAATCCACCACATTAATGTTAGAAATATCACAAATTTTAGAAAATAAAACAAAACTACAGACATGACGCTTCACTTTCCCGTCAAGAAGTCCAAAAAAAACCTTCTTTAACGATTGGATTTAAAGTTGTCCTTTTTCTAGATTTTTTTTCTGCACAATTTACCGGGTACTACATTTAATCATCATGTGAGCTGAAATAATGATAACATTCATTATTATTATTGATATTGATTATATGATTGCCAGGGTTTTTGTAAGAAAATTGTGAAATATATGTGGAATAAAGAAATTATTATTATTATGTTTGTCTTTTTCCGATCTCGGGCCAATGGTGACCCGGACATTTGGAAGGCATGCGTGGGGCCGAAGCCAACACGTAGAGGCCCCTTAGACAATTTTAATCTAATGGTTATGTGACACCAACCGGCGATTATCCCTATGTGCATTATAGAAATACACCTAAGGACAATCCCCGGTTGGTGCAGTACTATTAGGATAAGATGGAATCTACTATGGCCGGGATATTGGGTTGAAAGCTGAAGGACTGGGTAAATTGGACTATGGATAGAGGAGACTACCGGACACCTGCCGTCATCATCAGTCTCAAATGATTGTAAATGGCAGGCGGTGACTAGCCAGAGGATTAAATGGGCACTCCAAAATAGCCGTAGTGCAACGGCAGGAGCGCAACATAGATATCCTCGGCTTCAGGGTGTCGAGAGGTGTACACCGTTTTCTACTCACTGCCCAAGAGGACAGTGCGCCAACTCACGACTTATGCATCTTTCACTTCCACCCTGCGAGCATGTAGCTCTTGCGACTCCACCCTGGACAGCCAATGAAGGCAAGCCAGGGGCGAGGGTCCTGCTAGCCTCTTGGGGCCCACTCCGGCGAACCGGAGACGAGACCGCAGTCCGACCCTCTGGAGCACTCGGAATTACGCCCGTGGTGTCGCCACTCACCAACAGCTCGCCACAAGCTGCCCTGCGGGCTTATTATTATTATTATTATTATTATGATCCTTCGGTCAACTGTTTGGACACCTTTGTAGGACATTGTCTTTAACTTATATGTAATACAATATACTTACTTAATAAATTAATAATAATAATGAATGTTATCATTATTTCAGCTCACATGATGATTAAATGTAGTACCCGGTAAATTGTGCAGAAAAAAAATCTAGAAAAAGGACAACTTTAAATCCAATCGTTAAAGAAGGTTTTTTTTGGACTTCTTGGCGGGAAAGTGAAGCGTCATGTCTGTAGTTTTGTTTTATTTTCTAAAATTTGTGATATTTCTAACATTAATGTGGTGGATTATTAACCGTTAAGTGTTTGTGAACATACATGAGTGTTGGTAAATCAAACAAAGCAGTGCAACATCACTTTTCAAATTCTCTCAAGGAGTCCATGTAAGATCTCAGTATAGTCTCACATCTTTACTGAGGACTCAAGGGGCTTAGGGGAGGGTATCTCATTTACCATTTATCATCTTTATCATCACTCATTCTCACTCACTATGAATTATATATTATTAATATATCAGATACGCGAGACTGGCTAGATGTGCTAGACGCACGAAGCCATTATTTAAGAAAAAAAAAAAGAAGAAGATTTTTAAAGTTAGACAGTGTCAACACAGGCGACCTTGACGACTCCTATTGTATCACTTTATCTATTAAAAAAATAGCAACATAATCTTTTGAGTAGTTTTGAAGATCTAAGCTTACATGCAGCGGAAAGCGACTTTGTTTTATAATATCCAGTAATTATTTCACACTTTTTTAATATATATCAAGTAAACATATTGACGACCGATATGGCGTAGAGGTCAGTATACCTGCACTTAAACCCACGACAGGTTCGATTCTCACACAGGACAAATCTTTGAGTGCATGAACATGAATGTTTGTTCTGGTCTGGGTGTTTTCCTATGTATATTAAGTAAGTATTTACATAAAAAAGTATTTAAGTATGTTTATCCGTTCATTAGTATTCATAACACAAGTTCTCAGTGATACTTATCGTGGAACTAAATAATTGATGTGATTGTAACAGAATATTTATTTATTATATAAATATTTTAAGTCCCGGAAAATGCCAATTCCTACAAAAAATCACGATAGTTATGCTCAAAATAGCTAAACGAGCGGAAGCTTCAAATCGTGAATTTTATAATTGAGGTGACTGTACCTACCTGCTTTAGTTTGAATCATAAAGATCTTATAAATCAAATGTTATATCGTGAGATGCGTGTTGTAAGTATTCCGCATTTTAAATTACTCATAATTGGTGATGTGTTATGAGAATATTTTAGTATGTACGCCTTGTGTGTTAATTAATAAATAGGTGTAACATCTTAGGAGCTCAAGCCAACCTCAACTTTAAGTTCTGGAGATCAACGGAGGAAGCTCTGGCGAATATAATAGTTTGCCACCTATTACGTAAAATATTTATTTCATAACTATTACATAGCACTTGAAATCGTCAAAATTTGATATAAAAAAACAATCGACATATTATTACACTGAAATCACGAAACTTAGATTCACTTATATGCAACAAAACAATTTAAAAACTAAAAATAATTAAGTGTAAGTGAATCTAAGTGCCAGTTCCGAGCCACCACTCTGTAAGAAGAACTGGCAAGAAACTCACAGGCTATGCTCTTTTAAATACATCCATTGGTTTTGTACTTGAATTACAATTTGACGATCGATATGGCGTGGTGGCGAGTATACCCGCTCTCCACTGCTGAGGTCGTGGGTTCGATTCCCAAACAGGACAAATATTTGTGTGTATAAATATAAATATTTGGTCTGGTCTGCGTGTTTTTCTATGTATATTAAGTATGTTTTTACAAAAAAAAAGTATTCATGTATTTTTATCCGTTATTTAGTATCCATAACACAAGTTCTTAATGATACTTATCTTGGAACCAAATAATTGGTGTAAGTGTCAGAAATAAATATAATATTTATTATTTACAATCTTCATTTGTCTGTAAAGCTATATGTAATCATAGTCTTTAATATATCAGCTTTATAAAGTCCATTTCTAAACATTAGCCTCTCCAATTATTACATTATATTGGGGCAAATGCCCATAATCACCACTCCTGTAATATTGAGAGGTATTGTTTGTCGTATCGCGAACTGATATCTTGAAATGTAGACGACACGCACGGCAACGTCGCACTTAAATTGTCCCTTAAATGTCAGTGCACTGATAATGGACGTATCTTTTATCGTCAAAGGAAGATCCTGGTCGACATGCTACGGTTTAATAAATTTCAAAGTTCAGTTTACTAAAGAAACTATATATATATAAACACGCGCGCACACACACACACACACACACACACACATACAAATTAATATTATGGAAACACTAGACTAGTTAAGGTTTTAATTACTTTCTGTTATTTGTTTTTTTCGTAACAATACATATTTTGTTTCTGTGTCCTTAAACACGTCAGCTTGATAACCACGATACAGGCTGCGCCTAGTGTGGTTGTCACCGAAATTTGTAAATAGATATAAGTGGACTTGAATAAACTTATTAAACTTATTATATATATATAAAATTCTCGTGTCACAGTTTTCGTTCCCATACTCCTCCGAAACGGCTTGACCGATTCTCATGAAATTTTGTCAGCGTATTGAGTAGGTCTGAGAATCGGCCAAGATCTATTTTTCATCCCTCTGATTGTAAGGGGTGATCCACATCAAAAAAATTTTTTTAACAAATTTCCTGAAAGTTATTTATATAGCAAAACAACGTTTGCCGGGTCAGCTAGTATATATATAGAAACTATATATATAGTTCCAAATTTAGTATTCAATATCCACAAATAGACACGAATTTTTGAACATATTTTACGCTTAAATAGTGTAACTCAGAAAAGTCCAAAAAAACTGTCCAATGTACAAATCGAGATACTTGGATATAATTCTTAATTTGATACTGAAAGACACGACTTTTTTAACATATTTAGAATATATTCAAAATATTTAGTTACGCCTAAATAGTGTAACTCAGAAACGTCAAAAAATACTGTACAATTCAAAATACTTGGCCGCTTCAGCGTGGGGTATATTGACATTATTCAATGTAGTAACTGGTGGGCACGTCTCTTTCCTTAGTGTATATGTAACATGGACAGACAGCAGTAAAATTTAAAAAATTAACCCGCCAAAAGTTGATGGGGATGTAACTCAATACCAGTAGACGGACTTCAAAAACTTTTATTTCATAAACTATTACATAATACTTGAAAACGTCAAAATGTATAACAATTATAAAAAAAACAGTAAAAAAATAAATATATACTGAAATCACGAAGCTTAGATTCACTTGCAACCAAACAATTAAAAATACAGACATACGGACATCGGATATATCCCGTTCCCGTTCCTGTGGGACGTGTCATAAAATGGGTTCTTACAAAATGCTACTGACATGGAATAACAAAACGAAACGGGAGTTTCATCAACAAATAGCTGAAGATATTTTAAATTTTCCCGTTGGAACGCGATATGAAGAAAATATCTGTAGATATTTGTGGCGCTAGTTTTAAGCAAGTGATGGATTAAAAATATCTTTGTAACAATTCCCGCGCTACTATAATTTCCCGAAAAATCGAGAAACTATTCAACACGACACGTGTTTCGCCCTTACACAGGCATCTTTAGGTAAAATGGGAGCCTTAGAACAACGATGTCTTCACGACCAACGCTGAAACGAGAGAGCGCAAGTTTTATATATACACTAAAGAAAAATATTACTTAAAGAAATACTATTGAAAAAATTAACTTAAATCAAATCTTTGTGTGCATGAAGATGAATATTTAATCTGGTCTGTGTGTTCCCTATGTATATTAAATATGTATTTACAGAGGTTTTTATATATGTTTTTTTATCCGTTACATCATCAATAACACAAGTTCATTATGATACTTAACTGGGAATTCAATAATTGGTGTAATTGTAAAAAAATATTTATTAATTTTATTTGATTATAAGAAATAATCTTATTATTTTTATACTCTTTCTTTACTTTTCATATATTAATTCTAGCTAGCTTTCTCCCGCGGCTTCGCCCGCGTGTGCTAGTAAGATTCCCGTATGTTTTACTATCTACAGGCATCATTACTTAAGCATTTTTACAAAGAACGCAACTTGGATAATAGTCGATATATGAATACAGAATCCTAAATAACATAATAATAATATATGTAAACCTCTCTCACAAATTAATTTCGGAATCTGTAAAGAGCGTAGTAAAATCTGTTTTGCACTTTAAGTAGATAGAGAAGCAGTACATTTTAAAACAATAAATACTCTATGTACTTCTTTCTCTTCTTCTTTGACGATCGATATGGCGTGGAGGCGAGTATATCCGCACTTCACTCCTGAGGTCGTGGGTTCGATTCCTACACAGGACAAATCTTTGTGTGCATAAACATGAATATTTGTTCTGATCTGTTTTTCTGTGTAGGTATATTAAGTATGTTTTTACAAAAAAAAAACGTATTTATGTATGTTTATCCGTTATCGCTCGTAAAGCTCGGAAGCGCTCGTAGCTCTGCGGTGCTCGGTGGTCGGAAACTATCACCGAAGTACAGCAGAGTTTACAGAGGTCAGTCCTTGGATGGGTGACCGTTTGTGTGGCATTTGATATCGAGCGCTTCCGTGCTTCGGAAAGCACGTTAAACCGTTGGTCCCGGTTATCACTAAATGTGTTAGTCGTTATGCCATGTTAGAGGCCTAATGGGTGGCTTAAAAAAATCTACAGCAGGACGCCATACACCTGCCTCCGCCAATCCGCACTGGGTCAGCGTGGTGGAGTATGACCCAATACCTTGTTATGTGAGAGGAGGCTCGTGCTCAGTAGTGGGACGTTAATGGGCTGAGATGATAATGATCCGGTATCCATAACACAAGTTCCTTATGATACGCAGTCGTGTCGTACGGAAGACTACGAAGTTCCCCGCGCGCACGCGGACTAGCGAAAGAATATTCACCGACGTTTTTAATGGGTATGCCAAATCGGAGAATCCCATATAACCTGAGTGTGGCCTTTTATCACACTGAGGTACTTATAAAAAGTTGTTGGTCGATTCAAAAAAATCGATCGAAATTCAAAAAAGGAAATCAAGTTTGTATTAATGCCTATGTTTTTAAAACTAGAAGGGGGAATCTATTGTGACAGGTTTATTATTAGATGATATAAATATGATATTATGTAAAGTAGCATAAACAAGAGCGCCATATAATCAAATTTCGCGATTGATAATTCATTTATTCATTGTTTTTGTTTGCTTATGAATGGTATTTAGGATGGTTACTGACATTTAATTCAAATTTCTAACAACTTTACTTTTTTTTTTTCATTTTTCTTTGACAATTTAATAAAGATTGCACGAGAAGAAAAGTTTGTGTTTTTTATATGTTTGTGTTTAAATTTTAATATTAATTAATATTCAATTAGTTTGACTATTATTATGTAAATTTTGATATTTAATGCCAATATTATAATTAATTTGTTATTATTATTATTGCAATACCCTGACAGGGTTTATGTAAGATATTTGTGATCACTGTTTTACCTATGAGTGCAATAAACGACTTTAACTTCGAATTTAGAAAAATAAAAAACAAAAAATCATAATACAATTTAATAACAAAGTGATAATTATTGATTAAATGATAATGTTTGATCGCAATTACTTCCTTTCACAACGATCCAACATAATACTTTGTATACAAATCACTTATGTAATTTTTTTAATTTCACGACGTCTACGCCTATAATCAGTATAATCAAGTTCAAATACTTTAAAGCCAAGTTCAATGCCCTTGACTGTGAAAAAACTGGTCCGGGCTTTTTGTGCATCCGAAGCTTTTTCCATCAACTTTTTATAGCGGTTGCATTATAATTGGATCATGAGCAATCTATCAATTATGGTAATGATGGTATTCCAGTTTAATTGTACGTTCGACAAACCGGTTGAGTGCATAGACGAAGTTTTTATGTAAATGTGTTTATCATTAAGTATGTTGCATCATAATACTGCAATGTATTAATTGTAAGGTTGTTTTCATGTGTAGGAAAAAGGTATCAACGATTGGCGTTATTGAAAAGTTTTTGAACTAACTTGAACACGTCTCGCCATCAGTAAAAGGAGTACTGTTGTACATGTCTGCTGTAATTTTTGTATTTTTAATATGTCATAATTATGTGCATACATACTTAAATAAAATACTTCGAAATAAAACTTTTTTGTAAAATCTTAGCTTCTGTTTGCAGCTTAACTCGCTAGTTTATAATAAATACAAAATTAATCTCGCCTTTTATATTAAATACAAAATTTATCTCCAAAACCCCATCTGCATCTATACCAAAATTTGATCGTGCCATAACAGCAAAATAAACTTACTTGTAAATTCAGACTACATTCTACAGATGCGTTATTGAACTAAAAATCTTTAAAATAAGCTGCTGTGACCACAATATATCGTAACGTGAGACATGTTCAATAGCTGTATGAGGGAATCTAATATATCATCGGTCAATACAACTTTTAGTCGTACCACTTCTGTGACAGACCACTCTCCACAAACTGAACTTTTCTTATTGAAACTTGTATTTTGACAACAAAATTGAATGAGACCCTCGCCAATTCGCAATAGGTACGAGTTGTATGAAAATATGTAGTGCCCTGAACTACTCTCATTTTGTTTAGTGAGATGATGCCCGCGCTTAGTATTGTCAAAGTTAAAATTATTTATTCAAAATTGGCTCAATAAAGCTTTTTTAATGTAAACTGAAAAACTAACGCGCCCATTCGTTGCGAGCTGGAGTTTGATCGTAGAAGAATCGTCAAGGTTGATTGTTTCTCCGCCCAGTTACAAAAACCGACTTAAGATTAAAACACAGGAAAGATTTAATAGGTCTACAAAAAAATTGTGTTCAACGTTCACAAGTTTTAAAAGAAAAGAAGAAAATAACCATTTTCTTGCAAAATTAACATAATTACGAAAAAACATGGTAGACACGTGACTTAAATGAATTAAGATGGTCACAAACATGACAACCAGTATTCGGTAAAACAACTTTCCGCATAGTATCAGCAAACCAAATGCACAAATTAATGACATACCCATTACATTGTCATACAACTTATTGTTCTGTGCAGCACTTAACTATGTCTTTAATAATAATGTTTTATTACGAGTGCGATACGACAATTACTGTCCCTATTCTCAATCAAATTTGTCATGAAAAGAAATCTTAATTGTGATATGGCTTTCATCAATCTGATTAGTAGTGAAACTCTATGCCAATGTGGTGTAATATAGGCCTTTAAACGGCTGTTTAAACATTACAAGAGTAATTTATTGTTACAATCATGCAATAGTGCTTTTGTTTTATTTGGCCACAAGAGAACAATTACTATTTGTACGTAATATGAAGAACTTATAGCTTCGCTAATAGGGGTCGGAAAAGACTACAGATATAAAGCGGTTAGTCCTTGAATAGGTGACCGTTTGTGGGGCAATGAATTTTCAACGCTGCCGTATGGAGGAGGGCACGTTTAGCTGTTGGTGCCAGTTATCACATTGTCATGTAGTCTTAAGCTAAGTTAAGGCTTAATAAGGCCGTGTCCCCAGTAGGCAAACTGGCCGACTGCAAGACTGAGAGACCGACGCTACAAACTGCGTATAGTGAGCGCAAAACTAGCAGACTATGGACTCCATTTCAAATATATGGAAGGAACTAAATCGGTACGCCGCAAACTCAGTCAGCCGCTAACAGTTTGCCTACTGGGGACACAGCTTAGCACGTTAGTATGCGGTTTGAAAGTTCAGCAGCAATACATGACACATCTGTTTGTGTCATCGCAATGGCTAAGCGTGGTGGAGTAAGAACTAAAATCTTACTTAGGCTTATAATGGAAGGCACGTGCAGTAGTAGGCCTCAAAGTCGTATAAAATATTTAAACAGCTATCAAGTAGTAAAACCTTTTATAGTGCTCTAAACAATATATTCTGAAAGGGCTCCAAAAATGGCCCCGTTTATAGAGATTATTATTATTAAATTTAGCATAAACGTGACCACCTATCACTATAAAGCATTCAAATCATCGTAACATTTATTTTATTCGAGATTTATATCCGTAAGCTTTGATTTAGTTTGCACAATAATTGCATAACTGGAACAAAACAATGCAGCCTTTTTTGTCTTTTAAATAATGGCTTCGTGCGTTCAGCACATTAAGCCAGGTGTCAAGTTATAGATTCATTATATTAAACGAGAATGAGTGGGAATAAAGACGATAAATGAGATGCCCTCCCCCAAAACCTCTTGATTCCTTAGTAAAGATGTGGGACTATACTTAGATCTCACATGGACTTCTTGAAATAATTTTAAAACGTGTCTAACGATTGATGTTGCACTGTTTTGTTTGATTTACCAACATCAATGTACGTTCACATACACTTAACGGTTAATTATCCACCGTTATAATACATTTATGTTTGAATTATCACAAATTTTAGAAAATTAAACAAAATTGCAAATATGACGCTTCACTTTCCCGCCAAGATGTCCTCAATACAGCCCATTTATCCTGTATATTCCCATTAAGGGTTGCGCAACAGTTCTTACTGTGATCTAAACTAAATTTGATTTAAAATATCATTGCATCTCTGTCATTTGTTTAAAGTTAAAAAGAACACGATGTTTTTAAATAGATTTAGCACTAAACAGGTTTAGAGACCGTTATGCAAGCCGGCCTTAGAATTCGGAAGTACAGAAAAGAAATATAAGCTTACAATAGAACAAAAATATATCTGTTTTTTGTCAATATAAACATCAAATAGTATCTATTCATGTCAAAAACGCACTTAAAGCAAGAATGACAAGGAAATATCGAAATTAGAATACCATTCTGATTGTGTGTTATTTATTTTTATAGCGATTCATCAACATTTATGAATACTGGGTCTCCTACCATTGGTTTTTTTTGGAATACTATTGTAATCTACATGTGAAAAGGGAGTATGATTGAATTATGCACTTAAAATATACAGTAACCTTCGACCATGTATTATTCTATATTTAAATATTCTAACAGTTTTCTGGAGAGCTTTTCAATAAATCTGTTAAAACTGTTTTGAATATCGAGGAAAAATTTAAACAGTGTTCACTTCATAATAAATAACATACATATATTCACGCCTGCTCCCTTGAAGGGGTAGGGAGAGGCTTATTATACGCCCACACTTCGCCAGTTATATAGTTGAACCCACGTAATAGGTGGAGAGTTTTACGCCTGTAGTCAGAGGCATATTTTACGCCCACACTTCGCCAACTATATAGTTGATCCCGAGCATGGCGAGCCTATTTACGTTTCAGTTTTATAATACCTAAGTTAGTATGAAATATAAATAGGGTTTGATTCTATGTGCGTTTTAAAACTGTGTAGATATTTTTAAGCCTTTCATAGTAAATAAAAAACAAACCCATCTAATGCAGCGTAAGCCTTATAATAGATATTTCAATAAGAAATTCATAGTAAGGGACGCGATGCACTTGATAAAAAAACGTGATCACATTGGCGGGTAAGGTCACCAAAGTCACTGTCCGATTGTTTTGAACGATCCACCGTCTAAACTTCGTTCTTCCAACCCAAAATGAACCTTAAAGCATTGCAATAACCCATTAGCTAACTGTTTATCAACTCTGCTATATCCGAGAGCTACTGCCAATCTGACTGATTATTTATTTCCTACAATAATTAGCAATGACAGGTTTAATGCCGATAACTTCTTATGGGATCACGTAGACACACAACCATTTTAATGTGACCTTCGACATCGATGATTGCTTTTAGCGCTGGAAGTCTAATTTTCTGGTCGATTACAAAGCAGAATTGATGAGATTCTAATTGTGTTAGTAGTAAAAATAATACTTTGTCGATTAGTAAGTATAAATATCAGTTAAAAATCAACACTGATGACCTACTGTAGTTACAAAATAGCTATAAACTATATCGATGTCATGAAAAAAAACCTTTAATAAACAGTTTTTTTTTAAGAAATTAAATACAGCTGGCTTTTGGAAGATCGGAGGATTCGTGTCTTGTGTGAGGGCAGATCCTCTGAGTTCTACAAAGTCAATGCCGGAGTGCCACAGGGATCGGTACTCTCGCCTATTTCTTCTGCATATTAATTACATGTTGTCCTTGGGCAATATTCATTGTTATGCGGATGACAGTTACGGTACATGAGCGGTACTTAAGAAATCCTGCGACTAAGCAAGCCGATATCCTGGTTGCCAAAGTGAACCGGACTCTAGATCGTGTAACTCAGTGGGGATCTGAAAACCTGGTCGAGTTTAATGCCACCAAAACCCAGGTTTGTGCATTCTCGTCGAAGGTTACTCCCTTCCCTACTCCTCCCTCTCTTCAGAACGCTCCGTTGCCCATTTCGGCGGATCTCAGCATTCTCGGCATGGACATCGGCCAGGACCTAAATCCGAAATGCTACATCGAGGGTGTAATTTTAACTGCCTCCCGTAAGTTGGGTATACTCAATAAGGTGAGGCGGTTTTTCACTCCCGAGCAGCGCTGTTTGTTGTACAAGACTCAAGTGCGATCGAGTGTAGAGTATTTATCCCATCTTTGGGACGGTTCTGCTGAATACCTCCTCGACGCACTTGACAGACTGCAACGGCGAGCGGTGCGCATTATAGGGGATGCTGAGGTGACAGCCTCACTCGAGGATCTACAGCTGCGTAGAGACATTGCATCTCTAAGTGTTTTCTATCGGAACTACTATGGCGAGTGTTCTGAGGAGCTTTTCGATCTCATCCCGCCCTCTTCTTTCCTCTCCCGACCAACACGTGTTGGTCTTAGAAACCATCCTCATACTGTGCAGACTATCAGCACTCGAACCAAGAAATTTGGGAGGTCGTTTCTGAGCAAGACCACTAAGCTCTGGAATTCGCTGCCGGCTCATGTCTCTCCTATTTCCTATGATCCCGGGTCTTTTAAGCGGGGCGTGAAACGGCATTTTAGCAGGCCCTCATGAGTGGATGCGCTTTGTACCGTGCTTATTTCACGGATTGAAGCGCTTTCTTTTTTTATTGGACTGCATCGGCAGCTTACCATCAGGCAGGATGTAGTCATTATGACGTGTCACATTAAAAGAAAAAAAAATACAGGAACATGGGAATACAGACAACATGGTTGGGACGTGTATTGAACTACTAACATGATAAACATAAACTAACATTTAAAAGAAAAATATACATAAAATCACCTGTTTTCCCAAAGGGATAGGCAGAAGCATAAAATATGCCTACATTCGCCTCTTTGATTATGGGTCCCACGTAGAAGGTGGCGAGTCTATTGCCGCTTACCGGGAACTTTTATGTTTGCCAGAGCCTCGTCCGTTGATCGGCAGGTGCAGGTGAGGTTGGCTTGGACTCCTTAGATGTTGGTAGGATTCTTAAACACCCTTAAAGATAAATAATTTTAAAATTATAATAATAAAAGCATAGATAGATAGATAGATAGAAATTTCTTTATTGTACACCAAATTAAAAATAAAACAAGAAAACAGTTGCAAAAGAAAAGCGGTACAATTGGCGGCCTTATCGCTTACAGCGATTTCTTCCAGGCAACTTTAGGTAAAGAGTGATTAAAATTAAATGAAAACCGGGGGTGAAGAAAAGAATAAAAAGATACAGTTATATTTTGATAAACATATTCAAAAATAAATACTATTAATTAAATTAAATAAAAAATTGTTCTGATGCCCTTTAATTAAAAACTCAACAAAATTGCTTCGTTGGAGCGGATTTTACATCTAGTACTCGTTATTTTATCCACTTAACGTCACTGACTGACTACGCTGGCCTGTAAAACTATGTACTACCCTTTTAGGGGTTTATGACAAATCGAGATCTAAAGTTAGACTAGGTTTAAAACTAGTCCCCCCCGGACAGGTCTCCATCAGGCGTGGTGGGGGGGCTGAGTATCTTCCGGAGGCCGGTAAAAGGTAACACCCAGATATTGGCGACTCTGGGGGCCCTTAGTACTGACTACCGGGGGGAAAGCCAAGAGGAGTGTGGGCGCAGCGGGCGGGCCAGGGGAGCCCGCTCAGCAGCGCCAGGAGGTTCTTAGGCAGTAGGGGCAGGGGGCCCCTGCTGTCTAACCATGGACCCTCCGGGATGTCGGCCACACACGCTATGGTCGCACGGGGAGGTAGGAAGGGCGCGGACAATGCGCCTCTCTGAGGAGGTCCCCCCGGTTTTGGTAGGTTTTGGCGGGGTGTCAGAAGCTAACAACCCAAATACTGGCCCCCGCCTCTTTCTCAACAAGCGGCGGGCGTCAGCGGAAGATTTTTAGTGTGTATTACTGCTGGCAGTCGTGTCTGCCGGTGGTGAGTACCACACCCCCTTTCGGTCCCCCATTGGCCAGACGACAGTGCGTAAATGCATTTTGTGACGTAAAACAAAAGAAAACGTTTTAAACTAGTGCTGTCTCATTCATTTGGTCTAACTTTATATCTCGCATTGTAATAAGTCAAATTTATATTTAAAGTACATACAGAGGTTAAGAGATTTAAAGTTTTTTTTTTGTCATATACTAGTTTTATGGGAAGCTGAGTTCATTATGCATTTGGTTATATTTCTCATTGCTATTCTTTTAACCGATTATGTTCATGCTTCGTACTTTTGCCCAATTTAGGCTGTAGTAAAAATAATATGTAATACTTAAAAATAAATAAATATTTTCTGACACCCCAATTATGTAGTTCCAAAATAAATATCATTAAGAACTTGTGTTTTAGATACTAAATAACGGATAAACTTACATAAATACTTTTTATTTTTAAATAAATACTTAACATACATATAGGAACACACCCATACCCATATATGTTATGCACACAAATATTTGTCCTGTGCGAAAATCGAACCCACTACCGCAGGAGCGGAGTGCGAGTATACACGCCATCACGCTATGTCGGTCGTGAAAAGATCTCATTCGCAATAAACAAACAAATATGACCTCTTAACTAATAAAAGTATAAAATACTTCATAACCCATGCGTAGTCGAGTTAATAGCAATAGACATTAAAACGCGTTCGTGTGTGTAAAATTTGTTGTTCGTTTAGAGTTTAAATAACATCCATTAATCATAGTTATCAATACTCGATTACAAGCGTTTTTGAATCATCTCAGTATAATGATAAATAATCATTTGTGCTCTTGTATTCATTATTTGTTTGTTTATTGTGCCTATTATACTACTGCTAGTTTTAAAGCTACTAAAGAAGAAAAGAAGTTAACTTTACAAACAAAGAACTGAATAAAATCAATCAAAAAATACATGGAAGATTAGAGATTTTGTGTGACAATCAAATAGATAGAGATTAACAGTTGGTATTTAGTTTCATTGATTTTTTTAAAGTAGAAAAAAAACGTCAAAGCCGAATGCACGGCTTTTTATTATTTAGAGCAAAATAATTAAATTTAGTGTTATTTTTCTTTGTAATTGTGCTCTAAATTATTATAATAACCATTTATAATCACTAAAACGTATTTGTTTGTTGTTTTTGGTAGTTAATCTCGTTCAAGTGCTGTGGTCCCAACTTGTGACCCGCTACAGAAATGTTTACAGAATTTCAAATTTACTTTGAGATATCAAATTATTGTGGATTTTTTAGCATAAACCCGGGGAGTATATTTGTTTTATATTACTATCCTACTCTTATCAACTACAGTGTAGCTCTAGCTATTCATACGGTGTAACCAACCATTTATTCATAAATTGTACTAAAGTGTGTTAACTTAATTACACACATAAATTGACTTCAAAAGCCTCTTTGCCAATATATTATTTGATTGTTTGTGTTAAGATTTAGATTATCTCTAAACACAATAAACAATAAATTTTGTTAAAAATTGTTTCTTTTGAAAATAAATTTGAGTAGTTTTAAAACAACACTTACCCACTTAATTTTCAAAAACCAAAATAAGTTTCTTTTAAATTTTTACTCTTAATCTCACTAATATTTCTCTAATGTTAATGGGTAATACAGGTTGTGTATTTAAAATTTAAGGTATTTAACATAAAAATCGGGCACACTGACCTCCACGCCATAGCAGTTGGCATATACTTGTCGTTATTCTAGTTTGATTACAGTTTTTGTAGGATCCCAAACAACAAAATACTCAAAATATTATTTTTTTAAAAGGGGGGTTTTTAATCATCCACTTTCGATCGGGTGGGCAATACGCTTAAGTGCCTCCTTTTAGTATACAAAATGCACAGAGTTATTATTCAAAAACAACCTTATATTATTTGATCTATAGTATACAAGATATATAAAACAAGAGTTAAATAAACACAGGTTCCATCTCGATAAGTATAAGTCAGATTATCATGAGATCAATGACCCTTGTCACACTTAATTTCAGTTATAGTCACTTTGACATTATCTATCTTACATCTTATTTAGACACCGTTAAAACGGTTCTATTACACTGTTTGTTTCTACCAATATTTATTCATGTTATATAATTAATTGACGAATCAGAATACACGACAATTGACATCCACAACTAATACTAAAAACAAAAACATATATTAAAATCTAAGAGGCATATTACTTACACCACGGCACTGTCTGTCTTCATTTTATCAAATAAAAGTGACAGCACTAGTTTTAAACCTGGCTTGACTTTCTTTCTTTATTTTAAATAATGGCTTCGTGCGTCTAGCACATTTAGCCAGTGTCAAGTAAGTGATATTTTAATAACATATAAATAACAGTAAATGAGAATGAGTGGTGATAAAGATGATAAATGGTAAATAAGATGCTCTCCCCCTAAACCCTCAGTCCTCAGTAAACATGTGGAACTATACTGAGATCTCACATGGACTTCTTGAGAGAATTTGAAAAGTGATGTTGCACTACTTTTTTTGATTTACCAACACTCATGTTTGTACACAAACACTTAACGGTTAATAATCCACCGTTATTACATATTAATGTTATAAATATCACAAATTTTAGAAAATGCAGGCATGACGCTTCACTTTCCCGCCAAGAAGTCCGTCATAATCCCTTAAAAGGTTGTTAATTTGTTTATTTTTATTATTATGACACGGGATTAAAGGTAATGTTGCCTAAAATAAATGATTATTTATATATATTTGATTTTATTAACTAACACAAAATATTTGCACATTAAACAATGTAAATACTATAAAACAAGTACAGTTGAAATAGTAGGATTGTTGGAATATTTTTAATTACGCACGATAAATCCATATAAGATTCTTTCCCCAGTCAAGCGGCGATCCGGGTTTTGCGTTTTGGGTTCAAATGACTTTTCGAAGTTTTGTGCGTAATTATCGCTTGCTCCATGCCTCGGTCTGCACTTCAAGCCGTTGGTCCCGGCTGTCATGAATATCTATGGCAGTCGTTACTATGAAGTCAGTGCCTTCTTATACCTGACAGCTGGTTTTATCATAGAATGTTGTTTCCTCCTGTGATGTGGAGTTCGGGCGGCAGTCGCTCCATGTAATAACTGAAATTCAGTCAAAATTAGACCAGTGAGCAGAACTTGTGCCCTAAGCTTAAGTCTAGGGTAACCGGGATAATGTTGCGGGACTGTTCGAAAGGGTTACCGCGGCCTTGGTGTTACAGGCTCAAGAAGGAACATGGATGGTTTTTAGTCAGTAAAAGTCTGACACACCCTTCCGCTTCACCCACAGCGGAAGACGGTCATTTGATGATTTTCCATCCGAAAAAAAAAAAGAAAAAAGGGTAACCGGAATAATGCTTTGGTATGATGATAATGACGCACTGTAGCCAAGCCATCCCGGCTTTCCGTACCTGATGGAAGGTAGCCACAGTATCCTGACGTTTGTTTCTTGCGAGTTTGTTCGAACGTTACCGACTATTGCCGAGTTACCCCGGAGCAGAATTATCTCAAGATGAATATTTATGGTTTTTTAAAAGAAAAAAGAAAAATAAAGAAAATAATTATTCCGTGACACCATGATACAGTTAACAAAAATACAAAAATAAAAATTGATATACACATGTGGCACCAAAAAGGCTTATACGCAGCATATGACGAATGGTGACTATGGCACCGCAGCGCTGGTATTCCGGTCTTTTTAGTCAGTAAAAGTATGACATACCCGGTTCAAAAAAAAATTGATGATTTCTCATCCATTTTCAGACCCAGGGGCATCCCTTTTTTTTTTTTTATTTTTATTATCGTCTGTAAAAAAATGCTGCTTACGCACTGTCTCCCGGCCAAAAAGGGGGAGACCGGGAGGGGGTGTGGGGCTCACTGCGGCCGACACGACCACCGCAGTCCTACCCACTAAAAAACTTCAGACGACGCCCACCGCTGTTGAAAAGGGGCGAGGCACCAGTGCCCGGGTTTGTAGCTTCTGGAACCCCGCCCGCGGCCAACGTCCCCCGGATCAGAACCGGGGAGACCTCCTCAGGAAGGCGCAATTTGCAGCGCCCCCCCTACCTCTATGTGCGGCCATGGCGTAACTGGCCGACTTCGGGGGGGGTCTATGGCGAGACGGAAGGGGCCCCCTGCCCCCGCCGCCTAAGACCCCCCGGGCGCTGCCTGACGGGCCCTCCTGGCCCGCCCGCTGCGCCAACGGCGTAGCCGGAGAGAGAGCGGATCCCGCTCCCTCTCCCGCTCCGCGGCCTCCTTCTGCGACATCACCACTTCGCAGAAGGAGGCCATCGCCTCCCACGCCGTCTCGCTGTCGACCATCTTTTGCATGATGGTCGGCAGCGAGAGAGCCACTCCACCCAGGGCCGCGGCTAACGTCGACCGCGGCCCAGCCCACGCAGGGCACGCCACCAAAGTGTGCTGCGCATCATCCATCGCGCAGTCACAGTGGTGGCAACACCGGGTCGACTCCCCCCCGGCGACGTCGCACAGATACTTCCCAAAGCACCCGTGCCCGGAAAGTACCTGTGTGAGCCGGAAAGTCATCGACCCCCACCGACGGCCGACCCATCGCTCCAATATGGGCCCGACCGCCTCGAGGATACGGCGCCTCGATCCTTCGGCACGTAGTTCGGCGCTCCTGTGTAGCTGCCGCCGCCATGCGCCCAGAGCCTGTGTCTGAGCGTCTCGACGCCACCGCACCACAGTGTCCGGTGTGGGGCGGAGACCCTGGCTCCGGGATTGCGCGCCACGCCAGTAGACCGCCGAGAGAACCTCGGCGTCGAGGTCCCATGGCAGGGACCCGGCGAGCGCGCATGCCACCTCATGGGAGATGGTGCGATACCCCCTAACGACACGGGTCGCCATGACCCTCTGCGACTGCTGCAGGATCTGTCGATGGCGACCCGATATGGAGCTCGCCCAAATTGGGGCTCCATACAGGGCTATGGACCGCACCACTCCCGTGTAAAGGCGGCGGCAACTGCCGCCACTCCCTCCGAGATTGGGGAGCAGGCGAGAAAGAGCTCCCGCCGTGCTCACCAACCTCGGGCCTAGGTGCCGAAGGTGCGCTTCGAAGTCCCATCTGCTGTCGAGAAGGACGCCGAGATACTTCAGCGTGTTCTCGACAGGGATGGGAGTTCCTCCTACCACGATACTAGGGCCTGGAGGCGGCCGCCTCCGGGGACCATGGAAAATAATGGCCCCGGATTTATGCAGTGCCACCTCGAGCCCCAGCCGCCGTATCCTCTCGACCACCGCCGCGACGCCGACAGTGGCCAACACTCTCGCATCCCGGGGGTCAGAACCCCGGGATGTTACGAGGGTGTCGTCGGCGTAACAGATCACGTCCACGCCGTGCAAGTTCACACAGCGCAGAACGTAATCATATCCGATGTTCCACAAGAGTGGTCCCAGGACAGACCCCTGCGGAACACCGCACACCATACGCCGATGACAGCCTCCTCCGCCCATCGTTGGGAAGACTACCGCCCTCTCCGACAGGTAGCTCCCCAACAACCGCCGCAGATATGGAGGCACCCCATGGAATCGGAGCGCCTCCATAATCGTTGACCAGGGCAGGGTGTTGAAGGCGTTCGCGATATCGAGCGACACCGCAATCAACACCCCACCCCGGGAAACCGCCCTCTCCGACAGGTCCTGCAAGCGGCCGATCGCGTCAATCGTCGATCGGCCGCGGCGGAACCCGAACTGGTGGTCGGACAAATCTGGTCCGACCTCCTCCAGGTGCTCGACGAGGCGGTTGGCGATGACACGCTCCAGGAGCTTGCCCGCCTCGTCGAGCAGCACGATAGGCCGATAACCAGAAGGGTCATCGGCCGGACGTCCCTCTTTGGGAAGGAGTACCAAGCGGCCCTCCTTCCAGCGCCGCGGAAAAACCCCATCCCGCAGACACCTAGCAAAGAGGGAGGTCACGCGGGAAAGAAAAGGCGCTACCTCCCCGCTCAAAACCAGGTCCCACGCCCTCGTCGGAATGCCGTCGGGACCTGGGGCCGTGCTCTTGCCCCTCAGGCGTAGCACGGCCCTTCCTACTTCCTCCTCGGTGAGCTCGGGCACATCCTCAGTGCCCGAGTCACGGGTGACTTCTGGCGCCGCCATAGTGGGAGGCACGAAGTCGGTTCCCCTGTCTGGGAGCAGTGCCTCAACCACCCTACCAAGTACCGCCGGTTCGAGACTGCTGGAGACGGGAGGGGTCCACGCTCGGAGCTTTTGCCGTACTATTTTGTACGGCCTGCCCCATGGATCCGCCTCAACGGCCTCCAGCAGCTCGTCCCACGCTGCGGCTTTGGACCGGCTAATGGCCCCGCGAAGGGCCCTCACCGCCTCTCTATAGGCGGCGTAGAGCCGATCCAACTCGGCGTCGTCGCGGATTCTCCTTCCGCGACACCTCTGGTAGCGGCGCCGCTCCACCGCACAGGTTCGGCGGAGCTGGGCGATCTCCGGCGACCACCAGTAGACCTGGGATCTGCGCGGGGGGGCGCGAACACGGGGCATGGCCACGTCACAAATACGCGCCATGGCCGCTCACACCCTCGCAGCCTCCCCCTCCACGTCCACCAGCGGTGGCTCCCGTGGCCACGCCTCGACCAGGGCTGCCTCCCGCAGCAAAGACCTGTCGAGGCGCTTGATCGCCCATTGTGGGCCGTCCAATCGCGGCTCTCCAACACCTCCGCTGGGCGCTGGCACCGATGTGGAGACACTGAATCTGATATAGCGATGATCAGACAATGTCTCCACATCCTCCAGCACCCTCCAATCGTGGACACGATGCGCGAGAGAGGGCGCCGCAAACGAGATGTCGATAACAGACCCCCCGTTGTGGCGCACGCACGTGTCCACCGAACCGCGATTGAGGATGGACAGCCCACACTCTGTCACCCATTCCTCCAAGGCCGTCCCCCTCCCGTCAGTCGTCCGGGAGCCCCACGCCGTGGATTTGGCGTTGGGGTCCCCCATCACAATGACGGGGAGAGAAGAGCCTTGGGTTATAGCGCCCAACCTGACCAAAAACCGCTCGAACTCGACGAGAGGGCGATTGGGGGAGAAATAGACTCCCACGACCACCACCCCGCCGACCCCAGCGGCTACGAAACCTCCCCCTCTCCCGACGAGGACGAGAGGGGGAGTGCCCGCCGCCATACGCTGAATGATGGCCACTGAGCCGTCCGCGTCGCAGACCCAGTCGGAACGGACCGGGACGCGGTAGGGCTCAGCGGCCACTGCCAGACCGACCTGCCACTCCGCCATGGCCTGAAGAAGAAGATCCTGGGCCGCGGCGGAGTGGTTAAGGTTCGCCTGTAGAAGGTTGAGCTGGAGAGCCATAAATTAGTGGGTCTCCATATCAACCTCCCCCGACGGCCGATCCGTGGCGGCGGTAGGGCCCGATGGCAGCACGCCTTTGCCGGGGCCCTTCTTTTTGGCCTTGGGGGACCGGGCGCAAGCCTTACCCCCAGGGCGATGGTCGGCCACCCTCCCAGCCTCCTCACAGAGGGGACAGTGGGGGGGGGCAGAGCATTCACGGGCTCTGTGCCCTGGTCGAGCGCAGCGGAAACAGTTTCCGCTGCGGTCGACCGAAGACTTGCACTGGGCCCCGATATGGCCCAGCTCAAAACACCTGAAGCATCGGCCGGGGCGAGATTCCAAAAGGGTCGTCCCGGCCGATACCCAGCCCACCAACAGCCGCCCGCTGGCGACCTTTTTCGCGACCGCCACGGGGCAGGAGACCACAATGGCCCCCAGCCCCGCAGAGGTAGCCCTCCCTATTTCCCCCGGCCTGATAAGGTCGGGAGCGCAGCCACCGACTGCCGCCACCGCCGACACCACCTCCTCCTTGGAAACAGAGTCGTCCAGGCCCGAGACGCGGATGTCTGCCCGCATCACTGGCCTGGAGACCCTGACGTCCTCCGGCTCGTAAATTGCGCGGAGGCGCTCCGCGAGCCGATCGGCCTTTTCGTCCCGGGCCTCTCCTGCCAACTCTAGGACCCGGGCCCCCGTCACCGCCTTGCGGAACCGCACCGAGGCAATGCCGAGGTCGGCAAGGCGTATCTTCGCCTTGGCCTCGGCGATCACCGCCTCGTAGGTGCGGCCTCGCTCCACTGCGCCCGGCAGCAGCGTCATCACGACTGCTGCGGATGATGGCGGGCGCAGCGCCTTCTTTTTGGCGGGGGCTGTTGCCGATCGGCCCGGCTGTGGTGCCGGCCTGGCAGGAGCAGCGCTCCGCGACCCTTTGGCCTGCGCCGCCACTCTCCCTTTGGGGCGGCGCGAGACCACAGTGGTCCAGGTCTCCCGCTCCTGGCCACCCGACTGGGACGGGGTGGCAACGGGAGCCGCTGGACGAACCTCCGATGAAGAGGAAGGAACAGCCGGTGCAGACGCCGAAACAGGCACCGGCTGCTTCTTCCCCTTTCCCTTCCCCTTCCCCTTCTTGCTAGGGGGAGGAGGAAGCTGCGCTGGGGCCACGATAGGGGCCGAAGAAGGGCCCGGCTGTGGCGAAAGTGCCACCCGGTCGGCCCGAAGCGGGGGACGCACCGACTTCTCGGGCAGCAGGCGGCCAGACACCTCCAGGCCCTCAATGCGCGCATCCAAGACCTTTATGAGGCGCGCATTGACCTCGCGGGAGCCTCTCCTCCACCTGCGCCAGGTCCATAGGCGCAGGCCTTTCCACTCTCCGCACCTCCTCGCGGAGAGAGGAGACCTCCCTTAATACCTCCGCATGCTGCGCCAGGAGGCGGGCGTTCTCCTGCCTTAGGGCCTTGTCGCTGGCCCTGAGGCGCTCCAGCTCCTGCCGCAGCATGCTGTCCTCCGACGTAAGGGTACGGGCCGACCAGGCCTGGAGGCACTCCCTACCGACTTCCACGGCGGTCTTGAACCCGCCGTGGAAGGTCCCCTTCAGGGCCGATGACTTGCCCGCCATCTCTTCCACGGCGGCCAGGATCTGAGACATCCTGTCCGCCAGAGTGGAGGCAGAGACGGTGGCAGCCGGCTCCCAGGCCGCCGCCGTCGCCTTAAATGTCATCGCGCAGTCCTCCCTACCAACGCGAGAGGGGCTCAGCTTCGCCTCTCGACGGGCCAGCACCCGGTCGACGCTCAGCGCCCTCCTGGCCGCGCCGAGACCGGCCGTAAGGCCGAAAGAAGAAACGCGGCCACGGGATCGGCCGCGCTTCGTCGACGCTCTGACGTCGTCCGGGGCCAGGTCGGCCTCGCTGGCCGATCTCGCCTCGGGGGACCTCTTCCTTTTTTGGCGAAGGCAGTGGAGCTGAACCCCAGACGAACTGCCTTCGTCAAACTCCATCTCTGGCGTCTCTGACGCTTCCGCGGGGCCCACAGTATCCATGGTCCCCGCCGAACCGTCGGAGAGAATCTCCTCCGGCGCCGGCGTCGAGACGAACCTGCCACGCTCGTCCCTCGGCGGGCCCGGCCCTCCACCGCCCCTAAGGCGTAAAACTTCCCTTCGTGCAGAAACATCATAATCAATAAGATTGCAGTGGTTGTCGGAGCGGGAATCAGCAGCCTGCTGACCCCCGAAGCAGTTTGTGCCCCCTCCGTATACTACGGGGCAGACACCCGCCGAAGCGGGTGTGCAGGATTCCCCCTTTCGGGGACCTGCCCGGAGAATCTTTTCCAAACTGGCTTTAGGCATGATCAAAAACTCCATCTCTTTTTTCGGGGGTGAGCTCCCCCGCACGCTAGCGACTGGGCTCCCTCCAGCCATGCATCCCTTCGGCACGATCCGCTCACCTTGGGATTGGGGTAATTTATTATAGTGGTATTCTTCCACGCGGCACCGCTCTCAGTGAGCGGCACCTCCGGTCCGCAGACTGCGGATTACGGATTGCCCGACGGGGAGTCAAGAGACCCCCCCGACAGCCACTGGGATGTGACTGCCGGACTCGCCGCGCCGCAGGCCTTGCAGGCCTGCCACCCACCGCCGCATGAAAGCGGCCACTGCCCTCGAAAGGGCGAAACAAAAGGCGCCAAAACGCCTCGCCTCCACTCGGGAGAATGGGCTGCATCCCCTGCCACCTCAGATGAGCTGAGGCGTGCTGGGAGCAACCGACACCCTACGCCGTGTGACAACGGCACCACTGGGCCGCTTTCCGGCCGCGAAATGCGACCGGGGGTGCGCCCCAAAAAACCCACCAGTTTTGGTCCGCGCCGGACTTACATTACTTAAAAGCCGGTACCACAATGTGTGGCATGCCCCTATCCGCCACCTGGGGACGCGCCCGATGGGAGTCTGGCAACTCCACACGGGACCCAGGGGCATCCCTACGCCGACGGTATAAAAACCACTTAAAGCTTTTTTTTATTACGCGGCGATAGCCTCAGTGGCAAGAACCCTTGCCTTAAAATTCAGAGGGTGTCAGGTTCAAACCCTGGTGGAACCTATGACTTTTCGAAGTTATGTGCGTAATTATCGCTTGCTCCGTGCCTCGAAAAGCACGTTAAGCCATTGGTCCCGGCTGTCATGAACATCTATAGCAGTCGTTATTAGGAAGTCAGTGCCTTCTGATAGACTGACAACTGGTTTAACTATAGAATGATGTTTTCCTCTGGGTTGCGGAGGTCAGACGGCAGTCGCTCCACGTATTAACTGAAATTCAGTCAAATCTGGTTGAACCAGTGTGCAGACCCTGTGCCCTAAGCTTAAGTCTAGGGCAACCTGGATAATGCTAGGATATAGTGATGATGCCGAATGGTCACTATGGCACCGTAGCGCTGGTGTTTCGGTTTTTTTATTCAGTAAAAGTGTGAGATACCCCTCCGCTTCATCATTTTATGATTTCTCATCCATTTTCAGACCCAGGGGCATCCCTAGAATACGCCGACAGCATAAAAACCAATTAACGCTCTTTTTGAAAAGCTTCCTGTTATCCCTTTGGGGAAACTTAGCCAGGGAGCTCATTCCTCAACCCAAGAATAGGCGGCAGAGAAGTAAAGTAAAGTAAAATGTTGTTTATTTCATAATCAGTCTATTACATAGCACTTGAAAAAGTCAAAATGAAATCAAAATGGTTACATTCGCTTTCATTAAAAAAATTGTGTAAGTGAATCTAAGCGACTTAGGAGCGCTCAATATGGAAATCTATATGGCGACCGATATGGCGTTGAGGTCAGTATACCTGCACTTCACTCCAGAGGTCGTGGGTTCGATTCCCACACAGGACAAATCTTTGTGTGCATGAACATGAATATTTGTTTTGGTCTGGGTGTTTTCCTATGTATATTAAGTATGTATTTACAAAAAAAAAGTATTTAAGTTTATCCGTTGTTTAGTATCCATAACACAAGTTCTTAATGATACTTATCTTGGAACTAAACAATTGGTATAATTGTCTGAAAATATTTATTATTATTTATTTTTATTATTTATTATTGGGGAGGACATGTTCATCAGTGGACGTTATATGGCTAGATGATGATGAATCTAAGGGGTCATCATTACGTCACACGAATTCTGTAATTTTTCACCCCCTCTCCGTCCTTGTCACAGCTGGTCACACTTGATGGACTCTTGAAGGAGAAGGCTCCTTAGTGTGATGTCACATATTTTGCAATTGTACAGCAAGAAATAATTACATCAAAATAGCAGTTCCAAAATTTTCATAGGACCTGGTTTTTGAAATGTGACGTCACGAAATTTATCCCTCCCATCCCCTTGTCACACCATGTCACACTTTGTCAACACCCTTCCCACCCCCTTAACGTGTGACATCATTTATGGATAGCCCCTAAGTGCCAGTTCACGTTCAGAAGTTCACAGAAGTTCAATTTTTTTTTAGAACGTTTTTTTCAGAAATTTAGTTTTATAAATTTAATTTAAAAGAGCATAGCCTGTGAGTTTCTTGCCAGTTCTTCTTACAGAGCGGTGGCTCGGAACTGGCACTTAGATTCGCTTGCACTTAAATGGTTTTTTGTTTTTTTAAATTATTTGGTTGCAAGTGAATCTAAGCTTCGTGATTTTAGTATAGTTATATTTTATTTGTTTTTGTTATTTTTTTATAATTTTGACGTTTTCAAGTACTATGTAATAGCTTATGAAATAAAGTATTTTTGACTTTGACTTTTGACTTTGACTATATGACAACACAGTTTTACGACTTATTATAATTATGTTAAAGTCTGAACTCAGCTGTCAAAAAAAACTTATCCTTCGAAGTATTATTGATCTCGTAAGATTTGAATTACATAATCATACACTTGTAACACATATCGTAGGTATAGTAAACGAAAAACGTTGTAAAATGACGAAATAGTTCCACAAACATGATATTTACTCCACATGTTATAAAACTACTTACTTAAATTACTAATTGCACATCTTAAATTCTGTACACGAAACCAATCTCGCGCAAGTGACTCGCGTGAGTCATAGTGTAAGCTTAGCAGTAGGATTGAATCGATATACCGCGCCTTAAGTGCTACAAAAACAGAACTTTAATAGTTTACTAAATACATACATATAATCACGCCAGTTTCCCCGAAGAAGTAAACAGAGGAATATTATATGCCCACATTTCGCCAATTTTATTGTTGGTGCTACGTAATAGGTGGCGAGCCTATTGCCGCTTTCCGGAAACTTTTATGTTTGCCAGAGCCCCGTCCGTTGATCGGCAAGTGCACCACTTGCCAGGTTGGCTTGGACTCCTAAGATCTTGGTAGGAATATTATTATTATATTATTAATATTATACACCCCTTAGTGTACGATATGAAGTCAACAATGTTAAAATTTAGCAATAAGTGTCTGAAATGTAGTAATCAAAAGGCGTTTTAGTAATTTTTGACCTTTTTATTCATTTTCATCAGCTCAAGGAAGTCCACTGCTGCATATAGGCCTCCCCCCCTTAACTTCCAATGTGACCATTATAGGTAGTTTGCATGCAGCGTGATCCTGAGAACTTCCTCAGATCGTCAGTTCAATTTTCCACGCCATGGTTTCTATCAAAGGTTCTGGAACTTTTCTGCCCATCAGCAGTCTAGTTCTACGAGCTATGTGCCCACTGCCACTTCAGCTTACTCTTCGGGCTTTTGTACAATGGTACTAAAAGTGACGGCTTTGAAGATAATTTAAATCTTTGAAATGGTGCGTTTTTATAAATAATATTTTATTTCATTTTATGCAACACACTTATCAATTGAAATTGTGGCATCTAGTTTTATTTTTATTTTATCCAGAAGTTTTATATTCGAATCTCTGAATTTAATAACCAGAGTGTTAGATGATGAATAGCTCATCGACGTCCCACCACTAAGCACGGGAATCTTCTCACAAAGGAAGCAGAACATTTTATTTGATCGAAATTTAAAATTTTTGTATTTTTGTGTGAAACGATAGAAAACGACTCTCGTTTCAGCGTTGATCGTGAAGACATCGTTGTTGTGAGGCTCCTATCTTACCTGAAGATGCCCTGTGTAAGGGCGAAACACGTGTCTTGTTGAATAGTTTCTCGATTTTTCGGGAAATTATAGTGGCGCGGGAATTGTTACAAAGATATTTTTAATCCATCACTTGCTTACAATGGATTTCCGCAAAGTAACGCCTGAATCAATAAATTATTTAAACGACTGAGACACCAAAACGAAACTTGAAGTACATATCCTTGGCTTACATATCCTTAAGTACCTTAAGTACCTTATTTGTAATAATTTTAATCTTTTATTTTGATATTACTTCATTTATTCATATACTTTACATGCTAGTTATATGTTCACTGTACGGAAAGTGTTGTACTATGCGGGTCGCAGTTCATGGTCACAAGTTTAAACGCCTTGAATAAACTGTATATCCGACTGTTATTTCCAAATCGCACGCAATTTCGTTAGTATAATATTTAGATTAACTTGCTGTTAGAGATCTGTCTCTTGCCCAAGTTCTCTTACTGCTCAGTTTCTTGTCAACTACATCTCGTAGCAATCATTATTTCTAAGTAAGTCCTAGGTTTTAATAACTTTTACAAAAGCTTCGAAATCATCATAATCATCGGTATAATTTAAAAACATTACACAGATCCTACTTTATCAAAATGGTTAATGCTACGAATGCTTTTTATTTTGCTTTACAATTGCTGGGTGCAGAGGAACAGAGATGGGTTAATTTCGTAAATAATGTTAGTTATTATCAAGAAATTGTAGATGAGTACTATTTGTAGGTAAATGTAAATGAACGACATGCGCCGACCTTAAGTAAACTAGGAGCTGGGCTGGAGAATGATCCCCCCCGACTGGTCTCCACCTTGTCTTGGTGGGGGGGCTGAGTACCTCCCGGAGGCCGGGAAAAGGTAACACCCAGAGACCGACGTCTCTGGGTGCCCTTAGTACTGACTACCGGGGGAGAAACTAAGAGGGACCTGTGGAGGGCGCAGCGGGCGGGCCAGGAGGGCCCGTCAAGCAGCGCCAGGAGGGTCTTAGGCAGTGGGGGCAGGGGGCCCCTGCTGTCTAACCATAGACCCTCCGAGAAGTCGTCCACACACGCTACGGTCGCACAAGGAGGTAGGAGGGGCGCGTCCACTGCGCCTCTCTGAGGAGGTCCTCCCGGTTTTGGTCCGAGGGACGTTGGCCGCAGGCGGGGTGTCAGACGCTGCAATCCAGGTACTGGTCCCCGCCTTTTTCTCAACAAGCGGCGGGCGTCGTCGGAAGATTTTTAGTGGGTATTACTGCTGGCAGTCGCGTCTGCCGGTGGTGAGTCCCACACCCCCCTTCGGTCCTCCTTTGGCCGAAAGGTAGTGCGTAAACGCATTTTGTTACCGACGTAAAACAAAAAAAAAAAAAGAGCTGAAGAATGACGATTTTCTACTTTATGTTAACTGCATAATTTTAATTATATGGTGGCAATATATGAACCATTGTCCAATCAGTGGTAAAAAGTGTACCATTTCTCGAGTCGCTGAAAATCTATCGGTTTCAGAATAGCACCCGTCCCAATTCCACCCATCTAGCTATCAACGGAATACTAAAACAAGATCCGATATTGCGTCCAATAAATCTGTAAACGTGATCGATTAAAAAATACATCAACTGCTACCGATAATTCTATAACCTTGGTCGCGACAGAATAGGGTTTTGTAAATAATGTACAAAAAACATTATTATTGACGTTACATACGTGTAATGTTTCCCTGAAGGGGTAGGCAGAGGCATGTTATACGGCCATATTTCGCCAATTATAAAGGTGATCCCACTTAATAGGTGGCGAGCCTACTGCCGGGAATCATCGATGTATGGAATTATCGACGTTTTATTCCATTCTGTACGACCGATTCTGAGAGACTGATGAAAATGTTACAGAAGGTTTACGGTGAATCGACTTTATCATAAACACGTGCTTATGAGTAGTACAAATCGTTCAAAAGTGGTCGAGATATAATGGAAGATTTGCCACGTTCTGGTAGGTCATCAACGTCTGCAACTGAAGTTAACATCGCAAAAGTGAAGGACATAGTGACTGAAAATCCTAATTCAAGTTTGAGAGAGATGGCTGCCGAACTTTCTGTATCTCACGAGTCGATCCGTACCATTTTAACTAATAATTTGGGTTTGAAACGTGTTGCCGCCCGGCTAGTCCAAAAGACCAGAATTTTCTTCAAAATCGCATGAGAGTCGCTGAGGACATGCTAGAACGAGTCAATACCGACCCAACATTTATAAAACACGTTGTTACTAGTGACGAGACGTGGGTTTACGAGTTTGACATGCAAACTAGTCAACAAGCTTCAGAATGGCGCCTTCCAACTGAACCAAAACCGAAAAAAACACGTCAAAGTCGATCAAGAGTCAAAGTCATGTTGACTATTTTCTTTGACTATCGCGGTGTTGTGCACTCGAAATTCTTGCCGGAAAGTCAAACGGTAAATAAAGAATAATATTTGATCGTTATGCGGCGTTCAAGAGAACAAATTCGACAAAAAAGGCCACATTAGTGAAAAGAAAATTCTTGGGTTTTGCACCACGATAATGCTCCTTCGCACAAGGCCATCATTGTGAGCGAACTTTTGTCCAAACACTTAACAAGCACAATCGAGTAACCACCATATTCACTAGATATGGCTCCAGCCGACTTCTTTCTTTTTCCTACACTCAAATTACCACTTCGTGGCACCTGTTTTCAATCGGTAGGAGACATAAAGGAGAATTCGTCGATCATTAAAAAAAAAAACGCGTAAGCCCAAAGCCATAAGGCACTTACGATTTTACTTTAAAAATTCAGTGATATGAGATTTACTTATATATTACGCGAGTTGTCCAAGCTGCTTTAATAGTTTTGTGGGATTTTGTTGTAATTTATTCGTCATACACCAATTATTTAGTTCCAAGCTAAGTATCATTAAGAACTTGTGGTATGGATACTAAATGCACAATAAATACTTTTTTTTCGTACATACGTCATACTTAATATACATAGGACAACACCCAGACCAGAACAAATATTCATGTTTATATTAACAAATATTTTAATTCACGCCTCGCATATCCTCGTCGTCGTGTAGCGCTCGTAGCTCTGCGATGCTAGGTGGTTGGAAACGATCACAGAAGTAAAGCAGAATTTACAGAGGTCATTCCTTGGATGGGTGACCATTTGTGTGGCATTTGATATCGAGCGCTTTCGTGCTTCGGAAGGCACGTTAAGCCATTGGTCCCGGTTATCACTAAATGTGGTAGTCGTTAAGCGATGTAAGAGGCCTAATGGGCGGCTTGATAAATACTAACAGCAGGACGCCATACACCTGCCTCCGCCAATCCGCACTGGGTCAGCGTGGTGGAATATGACCCAATACCCTCACACCTTGATATGTGAGAAGAGGCTCGTGCTCAGTAGTGGGACGTATATGGGCTGAGATGATGATTTCCTCGTCAATTCTCACTATTTCCACTGATGCGCTAGGATTGCGATTGAAAATTTGAAAATTTGCTCTTCGTCTCGTCTCGTCTAGCCCCTCTGGTGGAAAATTAAAGGGGCTAGCTAGGTAGGAATGGAGCGGTATAAAAGTCAGATTAAATAAAAGCTCTTATGAAATTTTTGTCCACCTTCCAAAAACACTTAACAATAAACAAAAGTAAAAATCTAGATTTGAGAAAACTTAGGAGAAAAGAGCTGAAACGAATGGACCTAAATTTTATTGTGAGCAATGTTGAGTCTCTTAAATTTAACGGTTACCGTAACACTTTTTGTTGGAGTTCAGAGTAAAAAACCTTTTTTTTTTATTGTTTTACGTCGGTAACAAAATGCGTTTACGCACTACCTTCCGGCCAAAGGGGGACTGAAAGGGGGTGTGGGACTCACCACCGACAGACGCGACTGCCAGCAGTAATACCCACTAAAAATCTTTCGACGACGCCCGCCGCTTGTTGAGAAAAAGGCGGGGGCCAGTACCTGGGTTGCAGCGTCTGACACCCCGTCTGCGGCCAACGTCCCCCGGACCAAAACCGGGAGGACCTCCTCAGAGAGGCGCAGTGGACGCGCCCCTCCTACCTCCTTGTGCGACCATAGCGTGTGTTGCCGACTTCTCGGAGGGTCTATGGTTAGACAGCAGGGGCCCTCTGCCCCCACTGCCTAAGACCCTCCTGGCGCTGCTTGACGGGCCCTCCTGGCCCGCCCGCTGCGCCCTCCACAGGACCCTCTTAGTTTCTCCCCCGGTAGTCAGTACTAAGGGCACCCAGAGTCGTCGGTCTCTGGGTGTTACCTTTTCCCGGCCTCCGGGAGGTACTCAGCCCCCCCACCACGACAAGGTGAAGACCAGTCGGGGGGGAGGGTGTATAAGTTCCTATCAAGACCTAAGGTGCCCAAGCCAACTTCACCTGCAAGTAGTGCACCTGCCGATCAACGGACGAGGCTCTGGCAAACATAACAGTGGCCGGTAAGCGGCAATAGGTCACCTATTACGTGGGCCCAACTATATAATTGGCGAAGGGTGAGCGTATAATATGCTTCTGCCTACCCCTTCGGGGAAACAGGCGTGAATGTATGTATGTATGTACAGCGTATAAATACCTAGTTGATAAATTGAGGGTAAATAACCATGTGAGGCACTGGCGGATTACTAATGTTTGGCCAAAAAACGTTTCGCAAAATATCACATCGCAAACTATTTACGTTAATTTTCACTTGGCAAAAAAACATTTGTCTAAACAACTTAAAGCAAATATTTAATTAGCAAATCCCTTTTTGGCAAATTATTGTTTAACAAATACATCGAAGACAAATACCTACTTGTTTGGTCATGTTTCATTTTACCAAATATGATTTTATCAAATGTTTCATTCGGCAAAACATACTCTTCCCAAAATATGTCATGGCAAACGATTTACATATCAATTTGAGTGGTGCACAGAATACATATTACGTTAAGATTATTTTTTGTAAGGTGGGTAAGTAGTTCGTTTTAATTATTTCCTTACTGCACGTAGTGATAAGACTTAGTTCATTAGTTTGCAGCGAAGGTAAATAGTTGGTATTGTTGAAGTAGATAAATTAAGTTAATTAATTAGATAAATTAAATTAAGGCGCATTTTCAATATTATTAGATAAAGTTTGCAACATTTTACGAAGATGGTGTTTCGAAAAATTGAAAAGCTCGAAATTAATACTTGGCACAAAAATATTGGCGTCGTAAATTCAAAGGTGGCTATGAACATTTCACTTGTAGTTTATTAATTGGGTTAAGCGTAAGGTTAGCATTAATAACTAGAACGCATCGCTCCCGTCAATATTCGCAAAGCTTTAGACTGGGGGCCTACCGCCGAGTTCGATGTCAATCGATTATAAGGCAAAATGAATTTCGAATTGATTCTGTCGTACCGCCGAACTCATGGAAATCGAAACAAAATGGCGTTCTCCTTTTACCTATTTGGTCTGTCACGGACTGAAGGTCACGAATGAGAGGTGGCTGTCGGCAGATTCCCCGGTACGGATTAATGAACGTAAACAAAGTTTGATCTAGATGGATTACCGGTAATCCATCGAATTCGGCGGTAGGCCTCCAGAATTTTTTTTTTTAACCCAGCTGCACTACAGGCCTTCAGAAATTAACTTCCGTAATCTAACACACTACGAACAAGGGCATTAGGTATACAACAGTCTTAATGTAGATGGATGAGCGCCTCACCGTACACCGGTCAAACATCTTAATATGTTTGGATTTCGTTCACATATTAACAATAGCATTGCAGTGAGGAAGAGCAGTTAATTTGTTATCTAAAATAATGCCGAGAAATTTTACTTCGTACATTAAGGAATGAAAACTGAGTTATATGATATCACAATAGAATAAGGGGTGCGCATTTTAGAAAATAAAACGGTCGAACTTTTTGAAACGGATAATTCAAGTGAATTACAGTCAAGCCATATCTTGAGGTTCTCAATAAAGATTGTTAGGGATTTTCGACTGATCGGCCAGCTATGTAATATACAAAGTCAACAGCGTATTGTAAAACCTTAATAAAACCTGGAAGAGAGTCTACCAGGTCAACATTATAAATATTGTAAAGCAATGGTAATAAAACTAATCCTTGCGGAAGACCTTTCCATACAGTTCGACGAAGAGATGAGTTATCGCAGTTTACCTGTATATAGGTATATTTCTGAGATAAAGTTTATGATAAAATTGGATTGGATTGGGACTAAAAGTCCCAATTCGATAAATTTTTCCTTTAATATTTATCGTATGCAGAATGTATGTTTAAAAATGCCGCAAGTAAAGATTCATTTTTAGAAAAAGCTAATCAAATGTCAGTAATAAAAATACCCAAATTGTCCATAAATTCGTACTGGCTAGTACAAAGTAGCAAATCTGAGATCTCACATGAACTTCTTGAGAGAATTCAAAAAGTGATGTTGCACTGTTATATTCCAGTTAAGTTAAGTTACCAACACTAACGTACGTTAACAGACACTTAACGGTTAATAATTCACCGTTACTACACATTAATGTTCGAAATATCACAAATTTTAGAAAATAAAACAAAACTGCAGAAATGGCGTTTCACTTTTCTGCCAAGAAGTGAAGACAGAATTATAAAGTTGTGAAAGTAGTTAGAATGTAATTTAAAATAATAAAACTCTTGGCATTATTTACACGTATTTACCCACTTTCAGAGTGGGTTAAAAAAAGCAGTGACAACCGTGAATCGTGATAAAATTTTGAATGGGTGACATTGACATTTCTTATTCTCACAATCTCGACTGTTCTCGCGACCGATAATACGATTTCTATCGATCAAACAGGTAAAAATATTCTGTACACTTTGTGATACCGAGATTATAATAATGGAGAAAGCATTTGAAATACAAAAACAAGTGCGCGATAATGTACAAACATTTCAAACGTATTTGACAGACCTCCAAAACTGGGAAGCTGAAATGAAAAGAAAAGAAGCCGCTCTGAACGGCGTTTTCGAGCAGGTTTAGTCACATTTACGGTCTTTGTATACATATTTTAAATGTATTTTATTAGTAGATGTATTTAAAGAATCATACCAAGAAAATTTCAATAAATATTGTTGTGCTTTGTTTATGTTTAAAATATTTTCAAGTTCCTACTTTGTCAATCGTCTTTGTGTATTATTGTAGCATTTTAATGTATATTATAACTAATTAATGTAAAAGATTGTCTTCTTTTTCAATATATAATTTTTCTCATTATTTTGAGGTTAGGATTTGCCACCAGTGAGAAGTAAACTAAAGAAAGAAAAGCCAGTAGTAGCTTCTAAAAAACAAGAAAAGAGAATCAAATCATCTGATTACGAATCTTGGGATAAATTTGATGTTGTGAGTACTGTATTATTGTTAAAATATTGCTGAGAACTTTTTGTTTTTTTTTTATATCACTCTTTTTGCTGTCTGTATTCATTGTTCTTGTCATACTGCTTTTAAGTATAGAAGCTATACTTTTCTGTGACTTTTTTAACACATTGATTGCCCTCAGTCCTAGACAACAAAAGAAAACCTATTGTGTATTGGTTGTGTGGTGTTTAAAGACTAACAGACTGCTGTAATTTAACATCATAAAGTTAAGTTTACATGTTCCACTGCCCGATTAAGGGATAATAATAATTTCGCTAGTATTTCTTCTTTCCATATTATTAGCCCTATAACTTTTAGAAATAATGAAGCACTTAGGACAGTATTTATTTATTCAAGACACACCAACAGCCATACATATAATATTATTTCAATTACCATACATACATAAATTCACAAGTTTGCTTCAACGGGTAGTCAGAGGCTTATTATATGCCCACACTTCGCCAATTATATAGTTGGTCCCACATAATAGGCAGCAAGCCTTTTGCCGCTTACCGGGCAGTGTTATGTCCACCAAAGCCTCGTCTGTTGATAGGCAGTGGTACCACCACAGGTGAGGGCTCCTTAGGTCTTAGTTTACCATAATATAGCAAAAGAAAAAACGATATTTCTCTCATTATTGATAAAGTTTTGATCAATGATATCATATATTTAGAAAATATCATAAAATAAAATAGTTTTTTCAAACCATTGGTTAATACAGTCAATGCTAAATAATCGTCTGTATAATAAGAAGAATAATATAATGTATCAAAATACATTGCTTATTGCAGGACAAAGCATGTGAAGAAGTAGAAATGGAAGAAGTTGGTCCCACTTCCCTCGATAGCAAGAAGAGTCAGCAGGATAAGCTGGAGAAACTGAAAGAAGAAGCACAATATGAGAAAGAAAGGGTAAGAGATCAAATCAAATCAAAATTCATTTATTCAAGTTTGGCTCAATAGAGCTCTCATGAATGTCATACTTATAAACTAACGTGCCCATTCACTGCAGGCGGGAGCTTGACTGTAAAAAAATTAGCAAGAAAATCGTCAAGGTTGGTTTTTTCTCCCGCTTGTTACAATGAAAATACCTACATAATATTAAAACAATTGTGTTCTTCAGTCACAAGATTTAAAAGAAAAGAAGACAAAACTCTTTTTAGCAATATTAACATAATTACGGATAAACATTGTAGACATGAGCTGATGATGAGCTTATCATTATTTTTATATATATTACTTAAAGAAAAAGTTTGGCAATCTAATAATGCTGATGTTAATAAAAGTTGTTGAGGCTCTGGATTATAAAGCCTTCAAGAAAAATCATGGTTTTAATCAAGAAAAGTTTGATACACCCCTAAAAGAACTAATATTAATTACTAATTGAGTAGCCCTCTAATATTTGCCAGTTTGTTAATAATAATAAAACATTTCAATTCTGTAATTACAAATTTGTATTCTTTATGATACTCCCTAATAACACTGCCAAAGCTATCATCATTAACATAATAAAAGTAAATAGGCATATATAAAAAGAAATTAACATGGTTTACTTGCCCTCCTTAAAAGTTGTAATTTTTTACTTCTGCTATATTAGAACATAAGTGACAAGATGATTGTTCTAAAGTTTTTTTAGTTTTTATTCACTACAATAATATGTGAGGCTCTGACTTTTTTGTCTTAGAAAAAAAAACATTCTATTCTATTCAAGCTCTGCTTGGTTTAGGACTAAAATATTATGATATCTTAAAAGATATCAGAGAATACATATACATTTTTTTTTTAGGGCAACACCTTTGTAAAACAACAAAAATGGGATGAAGCAATATCATGCTACAGCAGGGCTATTGATTTGGTGAAGGACGATGCTATATACTATGCTAACCGAGGGTTATGTTACTTGAAAAAGGACAGGTAAGTGTAATTTTTTTAATATTTTTTGTTATAAAAGATCTCAACCCTAGGCCCAGCCTAGTCAGGCAGCAATACTGGTCAAGGTGGCGGGAAGGTGGTGGATGCAGGCGTCACATAATTATTAAGATAAGGCACTAGTAACTATATTTAGCTATATACTAACCTATGTTTAGCTGTGGGCTCTGCATGGCTGTAATGATACCTTTAATTTTTGACATTGATGCAGTCAACTTGCCAAATATGAGAACCTTGCAATAATATATATTTCTCTATTTATTTATTTAATCTTACAATGTAGGTTAACAGATCAAGTCCGACACACCCACAATTCACAATTATGACACAAACCAATAAAGCAAATCATTTAGCAATAAATAATTAATACAATGCTCCAGACAGCATATATGTTCTGATGTTGGAAGAAACATGTTAATTATTTATACAACTATACAATTATTTATATGTTTTTAAAAAGATACTTAATTTAACAAGGTAGAAGCTCTTTTCCTAGGTTTTAAAAGTATGATTGAAAAATAGTTGTCTTATATTCTGCTTAATAGACATAACTCTTTTGCATCAGGCCTCGTGTCATTGTATCATATAGCTGGTTCATCATTTATAGAACAATAAGCTATTTTGTATGTTTACTACCTGCTTCATAAATAATGTAGTCATTAGTTGTTGAGATTAGTAAATAAATAAAATAAAAGAAAATCTAAAATATAGTCTTTTACAACACCAATAATTTAGTTCCCAGAATCATTAGGAACTTGTGTTATGGATACTAAAGAACAGATAAACATACTTAAGTACCTTTTCTTTTGGGAACACGTACTTAATAAACACCAACAACAAATATTCATGTTTATGCACATAAAGATTTGTCCTGTGTGAATCGAACCTATGACCTCTCGATAAGTGCAGGTATACTGACTTCTACGCTATATCGGTTGTCACTGGCAAAAGGGTTAAGTATGTAATAAAGCCAATCAAAAATAAGACTAAATCTTTCTAAATAATAAATAAAATAAAGGATGTTACAAATATATGCTCTTGAAATGCTTTGGAATTTTTAGTCTTCGTCAAGCCGAGAATGACTGCTCCGAAGCCCTTCGCTTAGACCCCAGCTATGTTAAGGCTCTACAGAGACGTGCGGCTGCTCGAGAAAGGCTTGGCTCGTTGCGGGCTGCCTCTAGGGATCTTGAGGAAGTGCTCCGTTTCGAGCCCTATAATAGTGCTGCTAAGACTCAGCTAGCTGCTATCAAGACTAGAATGGGGACTAAAGGGGTAAGATAAGATATGTTTATTATTTTTTTCTTTTATTTATACCACAAAGTGAACATACCTGATGGCATCACTAGCTTGATGCCGACCCATTAAAAACGTTTCACGCCCTTTTTGAAAAGCCCTATGCTGTAATCTTTACGGAAAACCTCCCTAGCTCATTCCACAATGGTGGTACGCGGCAGGAAGTTTTGAAAACCACTGTCCACCTGTAAAAAGGTATTTTGGTACATCATCACCGTCGTCATCTCTGCCGAACGTCCCACTAATAGGCAAGGGTCTACTTTTATAAACCAAAATGCAAGGAATCTCCACCAGGTGGACCCAAGGCAGATTCCCAGAGGCACCAGCCTGTGGTACTTGCTGTTATTGTTTTTAAGCCATCCAAAACATAGGTTAATGACGATAGTAAAGCATATTCAATATCAAATTTCACACATCTAATGTATGTGAACTTCCAAGATCATGACCTAATACTGTAGATCATCTGGTGCACCAAGTTCCAGCTAAAATCAGTGCTGATAAAATGATGCTTTATATTACGGGGTGTATAGGGATCCTACCAAGACCTAAAGAGCCCAAGCCAACCTCACCTGCAAGTGGTGCACCTGCCGATCAACGGACGAGGCTCTGGCGAACATAACAGTGCCCGGTAAGCAGCAATAGGCTCGCCACCTATTACGTAACTATATAATTGGCGAAGTGTGGGCGTATAATATGCCTCTGCCTACCACTTCGGGGAAACAGGCGTGAATGTATGTTATATTTCTAAAGAGATATTTATTTTATTCTCTTACAGGCAAAATCCAAATCATCACCATCAACCACACCAATAGTAGAGAATAAACCAATTGTTACCAAACCGGTCTCCTCACCAAAGATTGTTGAGCTTGTTGATGAAACTGCCGAAGTCAGGGATACGGAGGCAGACAACTGGAGAGAAGGCAAGGGAGAGGATATCACGGTCATTAAACCTGTGAAGAAACCACCGCATTTGAGGTCTAAGGTATTATTGTGTATACTATCCTTTTTTTAATTTCATTATTTTTATATTTAAAAATTATTTTCAGTATATTCAAAAACATAAAAGTGCCCGATAAGCGGCAATAGGTTCGCCACCTATTTAGTGGGACCAACAGTATAACAGGCGAAGTGTGGGCGTATGATATGCCTCTGCCTACCCCTTCGGGGAAACAGGCGTGATTGTATGTATGTAAATAAATAAAGATAAAGAGAGCGCGATACCTTAGTAACATATTTTTCTTTTCCAGAGACCACTAAAACGCGTGCCTATCCATGAGATTGAACTAGGGCAAAATTTGACAGACAAACCACCGACTCGTCTCAAAATTATAGAACTGGAAGACAAAGCTCATGGGGACTCGAATAATAATGATTCTATGGATAAAGATTGTAAAAGTAAGTCAAAATTCCACTATTCAAGCTATGATTCAGTCTGAAGCATTTCACATATCGTCAGTCTAATTTTCAAACTGCGTAACTACTAAATTTAATTATTTATTTATTTACAAAGTATATAATATTATATATTTGACGACGATTATGGCGTGGAGGTCAGTATCCCTGCACTTCACTCGAAAGGTCGTGGGTTCGATTCCCACACAGGACAAATCTTTGTGTGCATGAACATGAATATTTGTTCTGGTCTGGGTGTTCTCCTATGTATCTTAAGTATGTATTTACAAAAAAAAAAAAAGTTTTTATGTATGTTTATCCGTTATTTAGTATCCATAACACAAGTTCTTAATGATACTTATCTTGGAGCTAAATAATTGGTGTAATTGTAAGAGAATATTTATTATTTATTTATATTGTATTGCATATAGGTTAAAAAAGATGTCCAACAAAACTGTTCAAACAGTTTGACTGAAGGATCAGTTACATATTATACATTAAACATATATGAATTATAATTACAGAGACCCTCTATGGTAGCATATTTATTATGTGCTTTCTCAGTAAACATAATTTTTTTTTTTTTAATTCTTATCTGATGTCTGCAGGTAAACTGTTGAGTATATAGGGAATACCGTTTTTGAGACTATATTTAATTGAAATGAATGAAAATGATATGAAATTAAATGAAATGAAAAATTATTTATTTCAATATCACACAACATACACAACATAATAAAGAAATAATACAATACATAGGACACGTAAAGGTTGCATGATATTGAAAAAGGCCCCTGCTCAGTATTCGCAGTGAGTCTGTAAACAAACCCACTGCACTGATTTTCAGCATGGGCCATATTCACCATTAATAACCACAACAATAAACTAAAATATATAAGTCGCCAAAAAAACTGGTAGAGATTCCCTGCAGCATTAAGTTCGCCTTTGTACATTTTAATTTTAATTTGTGCGATAAAGTTTAAATAAATAATCTCCAAAAATACAAAATTTGACTTTAAAAGCCTTCTAGCGTAAATTTCAAGATGAATATTTGTGTAACTGGCGAAGGAAAAAAACAATCATAACGAGTTTATTGCTTGATTCTTCTACGAGTAGTTTTTAACTTGACGCACATAAAATTGTTCCTATTCATCATCATCTGTTGAAAAAAATGTTCAAAATATCACAAATTTTATAAAAATAATAAAAAATCATTTAATGCTTTCCTTCACATAATACGATTTAATAAAGTTTCTACATATTAAAATTGCAACCAGAATTAATTTAATTTTAATTACGAAGGTCCAGAGAGCAAAAGGTGGTGGCTCAGCTTGTGCTGTCCAGCGTATACATACTAGACGGCGCTGGTTTTCAGCCATACCTGTTCCCTGAGACGTACTTATGGGAAATATGTGCTAGGGGGCCTCACTTAGTTCACACTTCTACTTATCAAATAAACGAGTTTACATTATCTTAAATAGGACCAGTATAAAACATGTTAATATCTCTCTCATCTTGTGTGTGTGTTGGTGAGTGACTGTGAGTGTATAAAATAAAACCAAACTGCATGACGCTTTACTTTTCCTATAAGAAGTCCAAGGTTTTGAATTAAATTTACTGTTCTCCACAGGTAAATTGAACAAACTCAACGAAGAAATAGGCAAGGGGGATACAAAAGCTGCCAGCCCAGAGTCCGTAAAACTTATTCAAGATACGATGACCTCGGAGAAGTTTAGTCTGGATAAAATGGTGGTCCCACTTAGTAGTGTGCAATTTATGTCGGATTGGAAATATTATAAGAGCGATGCAAATGCTAGAAGCGATTATTTAAGTGTAAGTATTTTTTCAAGTATTTGAACAGTCTCCTAGTGCTCAAAAGGTTTTAATATGTAAACTGTTGTAAGTTTTTATGTAAGGTCCCAAAATTATATTTTATTAGTCTTTAAGATCAACAGTCTGTTATGAGAACATAACAGTTTTAACATTTAGTATTATAATTTTTTTTTTACAAAACTTACGTCATTAAATTATTGTAAATGATTACGCCCGTTAATTTACGTAATTTTGCAATCATAACGATATGGAATAGATTAATCACTCGGTACGAATATGCTAGTAACTTTGAAACAGAAAGTCTAACCTGAGCCTGGATTTGTACTCATGGCTTCCTGTGCGACAAGCGCTCAAACCACTACACTATGGTGCCAAGTGAAAAACTACGTAAGAAGTTGTTGAAGATCGACATTAAAATGTCAATCATTATCTTAAATTTTAGAAAAAAACAACTTCTACTTACAAATAATGTTTCAAAATTAGCTACTAGATGGCGCTGTTTCAATCTTTTAAAAATGCGTGTACGTAGTTGTCGTTATCAAGTAGCGAGAAAGAATTGCATTGGATACTCGTGAGATAATTTATTGATTCAGACGTATACTTGCTGGATCCATTTTAAGCAAGTCAAGGTTTGAAATGACTGGTAATCCCGAAAGATCGACGTACAACTCAACACTTTGTGATTTCAGTGTAGTAATTTAGTTTTTTTTATTTATATTTTGTTTTGACGTTTTCAAGTGATATAATAGGTTGGGGAAAAAGTCTTTTCGTATTTTTGTATGAAAAGTCAAGACATTTTTTTCAAAGTTTATTTACATTTATTTACAATATATATGTACCGTTTTGTTGAATAACTTTCTGCCATTTTGTGGGCAGAGACATTATCCCGTTACTGTAGAAACTTTGGGACTTCTGATCAAAAAAACGGGACAAATAGTTTTGGCAGTCCTCTCTTGAGGTCAACCTTACAGAACCTAAAGAATTCTGCAGAGACCGAAACAGGTGAAAATCTGAAGGCGCAAGTTCAGGGCTATATGGTGGATGCTCTAGGACCTCCCAGTCGAACTCTCTTAATTTTTGCTGAGTGGCTAAAGATGTGTGTGGTCTAGCGTTATCGTGATGAAAGACCACACCCTTCCTGTTGATCAATTCCGGCCGTTTTCTCTCGACTGCTTCCTTTAATCTCATCAGTTGCTGGCAGTAAAGATCAGAATCGATGGTTTTGCCGGGCGGTAAAAGCTCATAATAAACAATGCCCTTCCAATCCCACCATACACACAGCATCACCTTATTTCGTGTTAGGCCAGGTTTGGCCACAGTCTGTGAAGCCTGGCCAACTTTCGACCACGACCTTTTTCGCACGTTCTTGTCGTACGTGATCCACTTTTCATCGCCAGTTATCAATCTCTTCAAAAACGGCTCGGTTTCATTACGTCTCAATAATGAATCGCAAATGAGTACACGGTTCTCGAGTTTCTTTGAGTGAGCTTGTGTGGCACCCAAATATCGAGCTTTTTTGTATAACCAGCTTTCTTCAAATGGGTCAAAACTGTTTTGTGGTCAATTCCCAGTTCTTCAGCTACATCGTAACTACTAATATGCCGATCTTGCTCCACTCTTTCAAAAATGGCGTCCATTTTATTCGTAACAGGGCGACTAGAGCGAGGTGCATCTTTAACATCAAAATTTCCGGACTGAAAACGTTTGAACCAAATTTGTGCTACTCTTACTGACACTGCATCAGGTCCATAAACATCACAAATTTTTTTCACTGCTTGAGTTGCATTATTGCCTTTTTTATAATAAAATTTTAAAATGTATCGAATTTCTTCATTAGATTCACTCATTTTAACGGAGAGAAAAACAAATGAAAAATAGCGGGAAACAACTTTTTTTTATTTTTTTCTTTTCTTTATAATGGAACCTTTTTAGTGTTACCAAAACCAGCCAGACACAAATAGTACAGTCAAAAAAATTTTATAATAAGTTTATACCTACGTTATGCGAAAAGACTTTTTCCCCGACCTAATATAATAGTTTATGAAATAAAAAACTTTTTACTTTACATCTAGGGCATATTCAAATAGGAATATTAGACTACCTCAGGATAATAAGTGACCTCTACCCGACATATTAAATCTCTCGACATAGTCTCGTGTCCTTGATTGTATTATTGTTTTATGATTTGATTGCAGATTATAGATGCAAAAAAAATATCGTCTTAATTCGACTACGCATTAAAGTAATTCAATACTGCGGTTAGCTCATTATGTCTAAAATTTTTGTTTGCAAATGAGAATAATATAATAATAATTCCTTATTCAAACTAAATACAATCAGAACATCAAACATATACAATTACATTTTATATCTCTGCGCCTCAACTAGATAACTTAATATCTGTGCTTCAGGCAGCAGCGCTCATTCCCATTACATTTAATATCTAAGACATTTTTTAAAAATTCAAGTAAAGCCAACAAATGATACGAGCCAAACGTAAGAAGAAATAGTTAATATTAAAAAGTAGCACGAGTGTGGTGTGTCCTCCTTGTGTGTTTCATGTTAGTGTGTGAATGAGTGTAGGAGGAGATTTATTGAGGTATATGAAGTAACTGTAAATTATAAATCCAACAAAGAAGTTAGTCTACATTCAACAACGCATTAGAGAGTGATATTCTATTAACACGTTGAACGCCACGCGGCTCACCGCGCGAGCCGCGTGAGAAAACTCGTTTAAACCAAAGTGTAAATGACATTTCTTATAATTTTCAACATAGTGTTTTTTCGCGTAATCCGTAATAAAAGATAAGGTTATATATTATCTATTAAAACCGACACATTTTAAGCTATAAATATTGCATTTAAGTGTTATTTTAACGTGGCGTTCAACGTGTTAAATGTAATTCAATTCAGCGTTGCTTACCTAAAGGTTGTTAAAATAATCTCATTATGCATGTTTTTTTTTGCAGATCATAAATCCAACAAAAATATCCTCTATATTCGAGAACGCATTAGAAAGTGATGTCCTATCTGATGTAATTCGACTGCTACACGCCGATCGCAGCAAGTTCGAGAAGTGGACGATATCGGCGTATCTCAAGTCCTTGTGCGGAGTTCGGCGTTTTTCTGCCCTGGCTATGTTTCTCTCTACAGAAGACAAGAAATGTGAGTATCAAGCTTTTAAACATTATCAACTCAGCCAATTAACGTCCCACTACCAAGCAGGGGCTGTTCTCACGAATAAAGGTCAGAGGGATTCATAAATTTATTTTATTTACGTGCACGCGTACCTGTTGAAAATTGCCTGGTGTTAGATTTTTCTAATTTACCTTAACGACTGGCATGGCGACTGATATGGCGTGATGCAGTAAATAATATTTACAACCATTAGGTATCTATATACTTTGTTGCAGCAAAGTAAACTTTTAGCAAAATGGTCTCTAAATTAAAAGTTTTCAATGGTATGAGGTGGTTAGCCCTTCGACCACAAAGACAGTAGCTGAAATCCTATTCCTTTAGGGCCTTACCGTCAGTATACGAGCGTTTGCAACGCTCTCTCTTTCTATCGATAAAATATCGATATCGATGCGTCTTCGAAGAAATAATGCTCCGAATCTATTATATTACTGAGCATATTGTACGCCACGCCCAGGTAAGACGTAGACGTTGCGCGGGCGCATCCTCTTCGCAGCGCGTCCGCTCCGCATTGAAAACGCTCATTAATCGTCAGTATGATAAGGTCCTTAAACCTATATTCCTGTACTCTTTTTTTATTACATATTTTCCTTACACTCCATTATATTCTAAACTTGTAACTATGCTGATAAACTATTCGTATTGTTTCAGTACTAACGGATCTCTTAGAACATTGCAAGAAGTTCGAAAACGCATCGGACAACGATATCGCAGATCTGAAGAACAAATATGAACTTTAAATACCCTAACGTTTGTGTTAAAATCAAATGCTACCTAAAGGTTGTTGCTTACGATGTCTAATTAAAATCATTCAGTAGCTGTGGAATTATATACCGATACGGTGTGGCATTAGGGATACGCTCCGATCATACGGTCGTGGGTTCGATTCCAATGAAGAACAAATCTTTGTGAGTAATAACACGTGTTTTTTTTTGTTATGTGCGTTTTTAGTTTATTATAAAAGCATGCATTTATTAAAAATGTGTATGTATTTATTTTTCATGTATGATGAATTTTTGATGACCTATGTAAGGTTATTGTCATTTTAAGTTTTATGGGTACTACAAACGATTAACTGCTCGTGACAAGTCTGCATATCATTGTAGCATTATCCCGGTTGCCCTAGACTTAAGCTTAGGGCCCAGGGTCTGCTCACTGGTCAAACCAAATTAAGGTTATATCGGTTATTAAAAGAAACCCACAGAAAATGAAGTCTGCATCAATAAAGCGTTTATTGATTGTTTGGCGTTGACTGGACGCTTCCGTCAATTGATTATGTCTTGATAACAATTGACTGAAATTGAGATTGACGCCTTTTGAGCACAGATTGTTAAGCGGAAGTAAATTGCGCGCTTGATCGCACTTAATAGCACCTTCAAGAAGCTTCAAGTCTCACATCAAGTAAAACTCTGTTGCGCACAGATTGGTAGGCGACAGCGGCGTGTGCGCTTGATTTGTTTTGGAGGTAAAACTATCAATCACGTAAGACTTGTCAAGTGCACTTGGTCGTCTCGGGAACTTATAAGAAAAACTCCTAGGTTAAGCCTTTTATGTATAGAAACATCGCGATTGTTTATCAACCTCTTTGCAACTACTGAATAGATCACACCAAGCGACCCTAATCGTTATAACGTCGTTGTTCTGGGAAAACCCTGATGGTTACCTAATTTGAGTTAAAGGCAAATAATAGTTCAGATAAAAATATTTTTATTAAAAAACATAAATAAACTTAAGTTTTTTTGTTCCGATATCATGCTATTGTATTTCGCAGACGAAGAGCATGAAAAACTGAGTCGATTATTTGTGTTAACTCATTTTATGAAAAAAAGTTATTTACTGGGTTTTCCCAGAACAACGATAAAGTCGTCGTAAGCAGCCTCCTTATGTTTTTATTGTTCAACGATATAGACATTGGTTAGTAATGTGATGGTAACAAAAAGTGAATATAGGTCCAACGACAGTGTCATCTTGCGGTGAAAGCGATACTAGATTCCACTCTACTCATTACGTCATTAGATCTGCATGGTAAATAAGCCCATCAGAAAGTTATAGTTGTTAAAGTTATGATTTTGTACCGTACACAGAAAAGATAACATCCAGAAAAAAAGATTACGTTACAGTCGATTGAAGTCAAGTTTGTTACATACATACATTCGCGCCTGTTTCCCCGAAGGGGTAGACAGAGGCATATTAATACGCCCACACTTCGCCAATTATATAGTTGATCCCACGTAATAGGTGGCGAGCCTATTGCCGCTTATCAGGCACTGCTTTGTTCGCCAGAGTCCGTCCGTTGATCGGCAGGTGCACCACTTGCAGGTGAGGTTGGCTTGGGCTCCTTAGGTCTTGTTAGGATTTCTATGCACCCAAAACCACCCATAAAGTTTGTTTTATATAAAAATCTAATTCCAAACAAATTACTTGTTTTGTTAAAGTATGAAGTACCCTTAAGTGTAAGCTGCTAAGTTTTTGCAACTTAAATTGGCTCTCAATACCTTTTTTTATTGTGTGAACATAACACGTGTACATATATTTCTAGCAGGGTATGCAGTGTATAGCGCTGCGCTGGTAACTCCGTAAGATTAGGTTATAATTTCCGCCATTAAAGTCCACTGCTGAACATTGGCCTCCTTAATAGTTCACGTTATATTGAGGTATTTGCCCATAATAATTACGCTGGGCAGGCGGGTTGGTGAAGGCAGTTCAAGCCAGTACGCAAAATGACGCTTCTGCCCATCACTCCGTGAGATGATAGGGGCTGGCACTATTCTAGGTCAGGACCGCACAAATGGTGGGGCCAAATTAGGTATTGGAATTCAGGGTATGCAGTGATTTTCTGCTCGTACAGTCGTTGGACCAATATATCTCTTTCTAGTTAGAATATATTGGAAATTTATATGATCAACTAAATTTAAAACAATGTAAGAACAACTGTATGTCTGTTTTGTTAATGTAAACTTTTATGCGGCATGAATGTAAAGTTTTCTACCATGAGTTGTTTAAGAAACGTGTAGTTTTCATGCCAAATTTTCTGTAAGTAATTGTAAAGTAAATACTAAATCTTTTAAAAAGATGCTACAGAACATTGTAGTTGCGTTCGAAATTTTACAGGACCTTAAGATAATGCTAGTTTAATCCCTTTTAATATTCTGGGCAATATGTGCTTTCCTGTGTATGTAAATAGTAGTTATTTGGTAAACTTTATCCCCTTGTAAGGCTAATTAATAAATAAAACCTTTTGCAGATAAGTTAAAAAGCTTATCAGAAATTTCAATCTGTTTTGCCTGTCACAGATAAGTTTGAAATCCTAAGAGAAATTTCAATCTGTTTTTCCTGTCACAGATAATTTGGAAAGCCTGCGAGAAATTTCAATCTGTTTTTTACTGTCACAGATAAGTTAGAAAGCCTAAGAGAAATTTCAATATGTTTTGCCTGTCACAGATAAGTTGGAAAGCCTATGAGAAATTTCAATCTGTTTTTTACTGTCACAGATAAGTTAGAAAGCCTAAGAGAAATTTCAATCTGTTTTGCCTGTCACAGATAAGTTGGAAAGCCTATGAGAAATTTCAATCTGTTTTTTACTGTCACAGATAAGTTAGAAAGCATAAGAGAAATTTCAATCTGTTTTGCCTGTCACAGATAAGTTAGAAAGCCTACGATAAATTTCAATCTGTTTTTCTTGTCACAGATAAGTTTGAAAGACTATGAGAAATTTAAATCTGTTTTTCCTGTCACAGATAAGTTGGAAAGCCTACGATAAATTTCAATCTGTTTTTCCTGTCACAGATTAGTTGGAGAGCCTACGAGAAATTTAAATCTGTTCTGCCTGTCAAAGGGTTTAAATGTTTGAATTATAACATACATTTCAAGGAATTATTATACAAAAATTTTAACTAAAATTTTAAGGAATTATAATACAATCTTCATTAGGTACACTTATTATCAAAAAAATCGTTTACAATATGGCGAAGTCTTTGCAAATTCTTCGTAGTCAACAGAGTACCAATGCCGGATTATTGTCTTTAGTAATGAATTATACACTGTTGAGATAGATGAAATATTTGTCTATGGATCCCTTTTATTTTTCACTGGTTTTACCTTTAGTTAACTGCGTTTATTGTGGCAATCACTATATATCGTATAAAAATGCTATCTGTCCTTATATGCTAAGATCTTTAAAACTACGCAACGTATTTAATGCTGTTCTTTATAGATAAAACAATTTTAGAGGAAGGTTTATACATAAGCCACACGGGTCCCGGGCGGCCGCTAGTATATAATATATTGAAAATTGTCAAATTAAGAGTTAAATGAGTTAAACTTACCCATTTGTTGTCATAGCTACTTTTAACATCATCACATGACAATTTCGTTGCCATAACAATACAAATAAATGCCGTTAACTAAACTTGGTTCACTGTATAAAGTTAATTTCATGGTACTTCAAAGTTCTTTTTTTTATTCCATTAACTATTAAATAGTACTTGAAAACGTTAAAATTATTATAAATATAAAAAATCACGAAGCTTAGATTCACATACATGCAACAAAACAAATTTAAATAAATTTGGGAAATTAAGGGTAAGTGAATCTATTTAATATAAATATTAAAACATTAAAAATAAATGCATTTGCTTACTCCACGTTTTTTCTAACGAGATTATAGACTGCCAATGAGCGCTATAGTTAGTATTAGTTCTCACTAGATGGCACTACTAGTGTCTTGTCCATCACTTATCACATGCAACTTTTCCTTAGCTAGTTAGAGACCCTGATTTTACACTTACTCTTGTCAGATGTTACTTTGTCTAAGGGCTCTTACAACTTAGACTTTGTAGTCATCCTGCTGCCGAACCAAAGCGGTATGGTAGTCGTACTGTATTATTACACGGTAACCGTACCATGCGCAATGTCATTGCTGTCATGCAAGTGCGGTTTGCTTTATATGAAATCAAGCGACCGGCCGTGCGCAATACGACAAACTCACTGCTTCACGACCGCAGTGATCCGACACAAAACGTCTAAACGGCGCAACGTAAGATGTTTTTAACCCTTTAACAAACAGAGCACGCTGTTCATTGGTTTTCCACCTTAAGTTAACCGCATAAGGTTCAATTTACGGTGGTCATATATTGACAACTGCCCGGTAAGGGTTAATATCGTGCAGATTTCATAACGCATGCGTGACACAAGCAAAGTGCGAACAACTGCAAGTGTCGTTTTCATACATGTATTTATTGTAATCCGTAGTAGTAAACGAACGCTGTTAAATACACCCTTAATTTTTAGGCAACCTATATACGATCCTTAATTTTTATTACCAAGAATCATTTCTATATCAATGTTTGCACCAAGGTTTGAAGCTCGCTTAATATAAAAATTATACAGCACCCTCAAAATAATTGTGAGTACCTAAGTGTATTAAATCAAGTTAATATTTTAAAAGGTGCTTCTGTTTACTTTATTCATGATGATATCAGTATGTAACAAATTATTTGGCTCCCTTATTATATTAATAAAATTTTGCAGCACCCAAACTAAAATGTAATGTGATTTTAATAATTTTGTAAAAAAATTATAAGTGCTTTTACTGTAGGTGCATTTTATCTTAGTGTCTACTTTATTTATGTTAATTCTTGAGAAACGATAGAAATTTGGAGCGCTCGTGATGTTTTTTTTATTGTAACACATCGCAGGATTGTCACTACTTACACTTACCTATAATGTAGAAACTAAGTCATTTTTTTATGGTGCAAGGAGGTTTAAGTTCTGTGATTATTTTATTTTTTAAGTTCCAACTAAATAGATGATGTGAAAATATTATTGATGCTGTTTTATTTCAAATACATACATACATTCACTCCTGTTTCCCCGAAGGGGTTGGCAGTAAATTATACGCCCACACTTCACCAATTATATAGTTGGTCCCACGTAATAGGTGGCGAGCCTATTGCCGCTTATCTGGCACTGTTATGTTAGAGCCTCGTCCGTTGATCGGCAGGTGCACCATTTGCAGGTGAGGTTGGCTTGGGCTCCTTAGGTCTCGTCGGTGGGGGTCGATGACCCTCTCGGCTCACGCATTTGCGGGCACGAGTGCTTCGGGAAGTATCTGTGTGACGTCGCTGGAGGGGAATCGACCCGGTGTTGCCACCACTGACTGCGCGGTAGACACTGCGCAGCACACGTTGGTGGCGTGCCATGCTGCGTGGGCGGGGCCGCGGTCGAAGCTAACCGTGGCCCTGGGTAAAGTCGCCCTCTCGCTGCCGGCCATCATTCAAAAGATGGTCGACAATGAGATGGCGTGGGAGGCAATGGCCTCCTTCTGCGAAGTGGTGATGTCGCAGAAGGAGGCCGCTCTGTCTGCAGATACGCCGTTGGCGCAGCGGGCGGGCCAGCAGGGCCCCGGGGGGGTCTTAGGCAGGGGGCCCCTTCCGTCTAGCTATAGACCCTCCCAATAGCCGGCTAGTTACGCCATGGCCGCACAAGAAGGTAGGGGGGGGGGGGCGCAAAACACTACGCCTCTCTGTCCTCCAGGATCTGATCCGGGGGACGTTGGCCGCGGTCGGGGTGCCAGAAGCTACAAGCCCATGCCAGTGCGCTGTTAAAAAAGGGACGTTTTTCAACAGCGGTGGGCGTCGTCGGAAGTTTCTTAGTGGCTCACTGCGACAGTTGCTATCCATCATGTGCTCGATTCCAACAGTGTTTACAAAGCAAAAGTGTATATTTTTATAGTGTGTGTCAATAAAGTGTTGAAATCTACTAAATTATATTTTTTCCGTTTAAATCTACGGCAAAATATTTTTTTGGATACGGTTTGAGCACAGTTTGAATCGCCAACGCCATCTAGCTCAATTGTGACGAATCTTTAGAATCTGTACAAAACAATCAGTTAGACCTGTTGGATACAGATGGCGCTGCCATAAGAATTTAATAAGTACTTAATTTTGTGCACTGTAGGTACTTTATTTCTGGCTAAATAATTATAGGTCGAATCTTAATTACTATCCATAAATATTAATTCGATCCCAGTTCTAACATAAGCATTTCAGATTTAACCACTTGCCTATATAGCCTGAGTGAGCTATAGGCTAAAACTTGTAAAAGAAGGTGGGTACTTACATAAATTTGTATTTATATCTCAACTAATATTTATGATTGTGCACACAATTATAAAAACTATTTGTTTTGGAATAGAACTCAAGACCTTAGGAGCGGAGTGCAATAATTACCTACTTACTTACTTACATATTAAAAATGAAAACTATAAAAAAAAGATGTCTTCCAACTGTGGGCCCATGGGTATGGTGCCAAGAATGCTGACAACATTTCCTCTTTGGATTGCAATACGCTGGGAGAAGAAGCTGCCAGCCTTCTTGTCACCGGAAGCATCAATAAGGCGAGCACTTAACTCTTTCACGACCTGCTTTCGGCCCCATGGACCCAATGTCTCCACCGCAAACGCAACAAACAAAAAGTTTAGCCCTAGGTTTCCGTATTTGTTCCGTTTACGATTTTAAGCACTTACCGCAGCAGCCCCGACACGACGCGAGGTCAAGTGCAACTATAGGTATATTGTAAATTTTGGACCAAAAAATTTATATGACGTGTGCTTTCGGACCGCTCCTGATACATACTGGGGGCCTACCGCCGAGTTCGATGGCAATCGATTATAAGGAAAAATGGACTTCGAATTGATTTTGTCGTACCGCCGAACTCATGGAAATCGAAACAAAATGGCGTTTTCCATTTACCTATTGGTCTGTCACGGACTGAAGGTCATGAATGAGAGGTGGCTGTAGGCAGATTCCCCGGTACGGATTAATGAACGTAAACAAAGTTTGATCTAGATGGATTATCGGTAATCCATCGAATTCGGCGGTAGGCCCCCTGACCTCCGTAAAATAATAAGAAATGTTGACCAGCAAAGAACGACAACTGACATTCTGCTTAATAATTTAATTCTTTGTAAAAATCAAACGTGATATTTTAACAACCCACTGTAATATTCGTCTGTCGGGTACAAATACTGAGCGATGCGTGTCCAAAATTCCGACATCGATATCTCTTTCTTATAGAAAACCACAATATAACTAGAAAATACATAAGTAATTAAAAATACTGTAAGCACTGAACAGCACAGGTACATTCTTGAACGTTTTCTCATATTTTTTAGTTTAAACTTTAGTAGTTACAATATTTAGATAATATTTTCCAACTTTTGAGCCATAATGACAATAGTATCTAATAATGTTGACATAAAATGTCAATATTGCATAAGTTTTTTTTTCCTCTAAGATATGAACTTACTAGTTTAAGAGTATTTGCCAACGTCAAGCTATTTTCATTAATGCTACATTTTCGTCATTCAGTACAGTCAAAATCAAGTTAAGTCCGTCATAGCCGAGTAGGTACTTAAATTGATTATGCGTGTTGATTTGAAAATTCCCTAGAAGCCTGTACTATTTTACTGGGGTATAACTTGACTCTTTTTTTCTTCTTTACGTCGGTACCAAAATGCATTTACGCATTGCCTTCCGGCCAAAGGAGGACCGAAAGGGGGTGTGGGACTCACCATTGGACTCGACTGCCAGCTGTAATACCCACTAAAAATCTTCCGACGACGCCCGCCGCTTGTTGAGAAAAAGGCGGGGATATTGCAGGTACGTTGCAGCGTCTGACACCCCGCCTGCGGCCAACGTCCCCCGGACCGAAACGGGGAGGACCTCCAAAGAGAGGCGCAGTGGACCCGCCCCTTCTACCTTCTTGTAGAGCCAGTCATAGCGTGTGTGGCCGAGTTCCCGGAGGGTCCATGGTTAGACAGCAAGGGCCCCCTGCCCCCGCTGCCTAAGACCCCCCTGTCGCTGCTTGGCGGGCCCGCTCGCTGCGCCGTCCATAGGTCACTCTTAGTTTCCCCCAGGTAGTCAGTACTAAGGGCATTTTGGCAACCTAGTTTCGGGAACATGTCAAATGAAAAGTAAGTAACTACATAAGTACGAGTAGGTAATATAAAAATGTGCTTTCTACCAAGACAGTTCTGTCAATATAGTATTTTCATTAAAAAAACGTTATAAACACTACCAGTCATATACCCGGAAACATCGTCTCATCACTTTATAAACCTGTGTAGATATAATGTTATAGGCAACGTGTATAATCCGGCAATGTATAGAATGCCTAGGCATAAAAATTGCCTAAAACGTTTAGGAATTTTGTATTATACGATTAAATTTATACATTGCCTAGGTATTGTATGAAATGCCCGAAGCACACCAGGCAATGTATATAATGGACGACCACGGGAACTAAGTATTACAATTTAGCAGAATATATACCTACTGTGGCATAATTATATTTAGGTCTAATGTACTTATGCATAGTTTTAATTTGTACAATGTATTTAGGCATAATGTACAGTCGCATAAGAGTATACATACATAACATCACGCCTGTTTCCCCGAAGGGGTAGGCAGAGGCATACCATAAGCCCACACTTCGCCATTTATATAGTTGGTCCCATGTAATAGGTGGCGAGCCTATTGCCGCTTTCCGGGCACTTTTATGTTCGCCAGAGCCTCGTCCGTTGATCGGCAGGTGCAATACTTGCAGGTCAGGTTGGCTTGTGCTTCTCAGATCTTGGTTGGAGGTAGGTGGAGGTAGGTAAATTAATGTATGTTTGTATAATGTAAGTTTGAAACAACATTCTGTAATTTATCTATAAGAGCTTTGGATTTTGAATAAAATAAATAACTCTTTCTAAAGACGGTCATCTATGCAAGGTCTGAACTCTATAAGCTACAATTACCTTCAGTAATCATTCCTATGGGTAGGTACCTAATTCCCGAACGAAATGTAAGTACATAATTAATATAAAAATGTTCTATCACGAAGACAGATCTGTCGATGTAGTATTGTCATAACAAAAACGTCCTATAGTAGATAATATCTCCGCACTAATTAATTTTCTGGAGAGCCCTCATTACTTGATACGGTATTGGTCCTGGCAGTTTCATTATAACCTCTTTCTCAAAGCTGTGAGACGACTGGTGTAAATACCAGTGAATCGGTGATTAATCGATAGGTACCTAATAGCGTCTTACATCGTTCTCTTTATATCCCTTTAATTAGTTTTTTCCCTTAATATAAAAAGAAATATTATTATTTAATACATTTTTTATATTAGTAAATTGTTATTACAGATCATGATAATTTACGAATAGTTTTAAATTCTTTTTTTTTAATAATGTCTTCGTGTGTCTAGCACAGCTAGCCAGTGTCAAGTAAGTGATATATATAATTCATAGTAAATGAGAATGAGCGATGATAAAGATGATAAATGGTAAATGAGATACCTCCCCTAAGCCCCTTGAGTCCTCAGTAAAGATGTGGGACTATACTGAGATCTCACATGGACTCCTTGAGGGAATATGAAAAGTGATGTTGCACTGCTTTGTTTGATTTACCAACACTCGTGTATATTCTCAAACACTAAACGGTAAATAATCCACCGTTATTACACATTAATGTTAGAAACATCACAAATTTTAGAAAATAAAAAAAACTGCAGACATGACGCTTCACTTTCCCGCCAAGAAGTCATTTGTAATTCTTCTGGTGTTATCATTTCAGTAATTTCCTTCTGTCACAAATCAAAGTGATAGGGGGCAATAGGTCATATCGACAGCCTAATTCTCAAACTGCTTGTGTCCTTTTGAGCAAACTTTATAGATGTGTATTTTAATTTGTAATTATTTATTCCAAAAGTCTTTGTCTTTGTCCAATTCGTTCATAACTAATTAAATATAAATTTTTGGGACATGAGGGATATTTCAATCGATGTGAGAACTGTTTATTATTTTATTATTATTTATTTATTTGGAACAACAAACAATTACACTATAAGTAAATAAATACTAATAAATCACACACTTACAGTTATTTATAATGTAACCAATAGCGTTATTCACATAATAATTATTTTAACTCTGCATTAAATAAGAAAAATAACATTACTAAACCAAAAATACTTATAATTATATATATATATATATATATATATATATACTAATTATATATACTTAGGGATACTATTCTATTAAAGACTATATGGCTGATAAAAATGCTTGGGATTAAACTGCCGTTTCATACAGGCTATTCTAATATGAATGACTTAAACTTCGATCAACAATACAACTAGATAACGCATCACATACAAAAACAGAACTCAAATATGGCACCGAGTGACTATAGAATAAATAGATATAGGTATACCCTATGAAATGGACGAAACGACTTTTAGCTTTAATATTTTTTATCAAACTTACACCTTATCTGGAATATATAAAGCAAGCTTTTGTTTGTGTCAACATTCACTTACGCTTTTACGACATGAATGACAGAAAGCGATAAGAAATAGAAGTTCTTATCTAAACATTTTTTATACACATTGACTATTGTGTCTAAATTAGACTTTATTTGTTAACAAATAAGTTTAATAATAACTTAAAAAGTAAATCCATAGCTGCACTGTTCTGACACAACCAACTTATGGCAAACTCACGCGCCAACATTTGCCAATGTTGGCGCGTAGGTTGGCTTTACAAAGTTAATAGTGTAATGTTATTAAAAAGGCGAATATTTAATCTATTATATTATAAAATTATATTTACTTACCGAAAGTACGATATTCCGTCCGATACATTTTTTTTCGATAGTTATTTCCACAGTTTTTGAACACACACTGAGGCATTGTGGCACTTCCGCACGTTGGCGCAATCACAAGTGAACTAACTCGAAAATAAGACCCCACTTTGAAGTGAGGCGTTATTTTCTCGGCCGTTTTTAAGACTCTGACCCGTTATCTAGTTGTATTGTTGATCGAAGGACTTAAAGCATGAATATTGTTATATTATGTTGCATTGTATAGCGTCACAGACAAATGAAGATTAAATAATTTAAAAGACCATAGTCTGTGAGTTTCTTGCCAGTTCTTCTTACAGAGCGGTGGCTCGGAACTGGCACTTAGATTCACTTACACTTAAATATTTTTGTTTTTTTAAATTGTTTGGTTGCAAGTGAATCTAAGCTTCGTGATTTTAGTATAATTAAATAATTATATTTTATTTGTTTTTGTTATTTTTTTATAATTTTGACGTTTTCAAGTACTATGTAATAGTTTATGAAATAAAAAGTATTTTGACTTTGACTTACATAAAAAATTACAATACAGATGAAATAAATTTACAAAATAGACAAATTAACTGTTTATTTTCTATCATTTATTCTAATTCGTTCATAACTAATTAAATATAAATTTATGGGACATGAGAGATATTCCAATCAATAGATCTCGAAATTTTACACTAATGCACCTTGCCTCGGAAAGCACGTTAAGCCGTTGGTCCCGGCTGTCATGAACATCTATGGCAGTCGATACTAGGAAGTCAGTGCCTTCTAATATTCTGAAAACTAGTTGAACTAAAGAGTTATGTTTTCATTTGGATTGTGGAGGTCAGATGGCAGTCGCTCCATGTATTAACTAATGTTCAGCCAAAATCTGGTTAGACCAGGGGGCCTATCGGCGAATTCGATGGATTACCGATAATCCATCTAGATCAAACTTTGTTTTGCGTTCATTAATCCGTACCGAGGAATCTGCCGACAGCCACCTCTCATTCATGACCTTCAGTCCGTGACTGACCAATAGGTAAATGGAGAACTCCATTTTGTTTCGATTTCCATGAGTTCGGCGGTACGACAGAATCAATTCGAAATCCATTTTGCCTTATAATCGATTGCCATCGAACTCGGCGGTAGGCCCCCAGTGGGCAGACTGGGCCCTAGGAGTAAGGCTGGGCAACCGGGATAATGCTAGGATATGATGGAATCATAAGGACAAAATCTCAATGGCTGGCATCGACTTAACAAAAGTGTGCTTTCTCTAGAGCAATTATAATAATAATGCTCATAAAACATAAATAGATTACAAAAGGTAATGCCGGTAGGTAGAATGCTGTATATAATTACTTTCAACTGATTTTCCACTAGATTTTCAAGACTATGATCAGTTTTACTTCGTTTATCTCAGTTGGAAATAAATATCCACCCGTGCAAAGCCGGGACGGGCCGCTAGTAGCACATAATTTTATAGAGTTATCAAATGTCGATCAAGCGTATAACTTCCTACAGAAGCTAATTTCTCTACTTCTACTGTAGCCACCGCATATTTCCGCCTGTTACTTAGTTTCCTGGAGGTCGAGTTCACAAAGTTTTATTTGTGTTCCTCAAAATGTTTAGAATGGAGTTGAATATGAATCTCTGTAGGTAATAACTGAGGTAAAACTTGCGTAGTGTTAAAACTGATTCGTTGGGAAATTTGGAATTTATAGTATTGGTGTCACAGATATTTCATTTTTTTTCCTTATATTCAAATTCATATTCATTTATTCAAGCTCTTATGAACGTCAAAACTTAAAAACTAGCGCGCCCATTCACTGCGGGCGGGAGCTTGATCGTAAAAGAACGGGCAAGAAAATCGTCAAGTTTAGTTTTTTCTCCCGCCAGTTACAAGAATATGTACTTAGTAGTAAATTTAGTTAGTATTTATTTATATATATAAGTAGATTTATGTATCTGATATGTATCTCATACCATATTTTGTGTATGTATATGTGTAATGTTATCATATTCTAGTGTCATATTAAAGCCCGCTAACTATCTCTCCCGCTTCAGTTAAGGTTAACTGGAAGAGATTTCTTTTAGAAATAAGTCCACTTTTGTAATTCGTCTTTTTCACGTAAAGCTTTATTTTTGTTTTTTTTTGTACAATCAAGAACATAATGTTACACTACTGTAGGACACTTGTACGAAGTTGCGTATTAATGTTCGTTTGGATTCGACTAATTCTATAATTAGTAGCTATAATGAGTTAAAATTAAGATATGATTAAGGTTCATGCGTGAACTCCATTTCAACTAAGTCGTAAAAGCAAGAATAAATATCTACACTTATAATTATAAATATATAAGATAAGATTTGGCCCCACTGAGTGGTAGCGTTGTATTCATTAAAATGTCATTAGCATTAACAAATCGAATAATTAATTAGAAAAGTTTGGCGACAACCAACCCTGAATGGATTCCAGCTTTCCAAACGAACAATTATTCAGGTATTTATTCAGACTACTTTCCGAAAGCATCCAGTGATTTATTGCAAGAAAATTGTTTTGACGTTCTTGTTGAATAATTCTATTTTCTTCATAATTTACTTAGAAGGAGTTCAATGTTATTTTTAATAGAAAAATTAAGTTCTTCTTCATTTATATATATTTTATTATAATTAGCTGGGGTTCATAGTTCATAGGGGTGTGTTGGTACCTACACTAATGTATGGAAGCGAATGTTGGTTATGGCAGAAGAAACATGAGAGTAAGATTAATGCAGTAGAGATGAGAGCACTCAGAAGTATTCTTGGTGTGAAATTGAGTGATAGGATAAGGAATGAAGTGATAAGGGTTGAAGCTGGTGTAAAAGACCGAAAGCTGGTGACAAGAATTGAGAAAGGTATGCTTAGATGGTTTGGTCATGTTGAGAGGATGAATGAAAGTAGATTAACGAAAGTGATTTATGATGGACAAGTGCATGGAAGTGTTGGGAGGGGAAAACCACGTAAGACCTTCCATGACCAAATACAAAAAATGTTAGAGAAAGGGCAGGTCAAAAGTACCCTAAACCGACGGGCGTGTATGAGGAGGTTAATGAGTGTGAATGAAGCTAAAAGTGTGTGCCAAGATCGTAGCAAGTGGAAGGATGTGATCTCTGCCTACCCCTACGGGAAAGAGGCGTGACATTATGTATGTATGTAGGTGGGGTTCTAGAGTACGGATTACGACAAAATGTCCTCACCGCAGTCTAGGAATGGATATTTCTGATATTTTATAGAGAATAAAGGTTTAATACTTCTGTATTTGACTGATAGGCTGAGATTACAAGTGACAAAGAATAGAATAGAATAGAATAAAATAGAATTTATTGGTTTGTTAAACATAGGTATTTTACATTAAGGTGTTGCATACTAAATATGTGCGCTATGTTTTGTCGTTGAGACATAAAAAAAATTACAAAGAATATTAGACTAATTATAATTTTAATTACAGTAATGTCTTATCATCTAGAAACTCATCTACTTAGTAATAACATTTTTCAAGTAGTATTTTAATTAAAGATTTTTCTTAATTTATGCAAGGTCATGCTTTATATTACATTAGGTATTTTGTTGTAAATTTGTGGAGCAGTGCCAAAGAAACTAGCCATTTCCGTCCCATATCCATTTTGCCTTTCCTATCTAAAGTTCTCGAGCACTTGGTACACCGTCAATTTTCGGCTTTCGCGTCTTTGCATAATCTTATTAGCCCTTTTCAGTCGGGTTTCCGTGTTGGCCATAGTACTGTCTCTGCACTCGTCAATGTCACTGACGACATTCGCTGGGCTATGGATAACAAACTTCTTTCGGTTGTAGTATTGCTTGATTTTAGCAATGCTTTTAATTCAGTCGATGCTGATATCCTTCTTGCCATACTGGAATCTGTTCACGTGTCTGATCTAGCTCTAGGGTGGTTTAAATCCTATCTTTCAGATCGCACGCAGTGTGTTCGCCATAATGATACAGTCTCCGATTGGTGTAGTATTTCTTCAGGTGTGCCGCAGGGTGGAGTTCTTTCCCCGTTGCTTTTTTCTATATTCATTAATTCGATCACGGAGGTCATTGTTACTTCTCGCTTCCATCTCTATGCGGACGATCTGCAAATTTATAGCCACTTTTCGTTGCTTAATGCTGATGATGGTATTGCTGCCTTGAATGCAGACCTGTGCCGCATTGGTGAATGGGCAGAAGCCCATGGTCTCGGTTTGAATCCGGTCAAATCTCAAGCTATTGTAATGGGTAGCCGTTATTTCACTACTGGTGACATTCTGCAGAAGTTACCTCCTGTGGTTTTGGGGGGCTCCTCTATTGCATACTCCGGTACCGTTAAGAATCTTGGTGTTCAGATGGATAGCACTTTATCTTGGGGTACGCATGTAAGCGAGTTAAGTCGCAAGGTGTTTTTTACTTTTCATTCGCTGAAATGTCTTCAGGGTTATTTACCTGAGGCCTCAAGGATACTCCTTGTGCAGGCCCTGGTCTTTCCTGTATTGGATTATGCGGATGTCTGTTACTTAGATGCCACGGAGGAGCTCCTAAATAAGCTTGAGAGACTGCAAAATGCGTGTATCCGTTTTATATATGGCTTGAGAAAGTTTGATCACGTGTCGAGTTATCGCAAAGCTCTGAATTGGCTTCCCATTCGAAGGCGCAGAGACTCTCGTATCCTATGTTTACTGTACAATTCTCTTTTTAATCCTTCCTATCCCTCTTATCTTCGTGAGCGGTTTTCTTTTATTCATGCGCCTGGTTCCTCATGTAGGTCAAATCTCCTTTTACTCCTGAAATTCCCCTCTCATAACTCCGATTTCTTTTCCTATTCGTTTTCTGTGCATGCGGTTAGGCTGTGGAATGCGTTGCCGGTCATTATTCGCACTTCCAAAAGTATTTCCATTTTTAAGAAGGCAATAAAGGAACACTCCCTTGCTGCCTGCTAGCTGTAAATTTTTGTCTTATTGCTAATTTTAGTATGTTATTGTTTGATTTTAGTTTTTTATTGTTGTTTTATTTGAGTTTGTTTTGTGACGTATTTTGTGCACGTGCCTACTTTGTATATGTTTTTTTCCTTTTTTCGGTCTGCTGGAAGAAATTCCTTTTAGGGATAAGCAGTGCCGTTGTACATGTCTTTCATAACTTTTATCTTTGTATATGATCCTTATGTGCATAAATTGTTAAATAAATAAAAAAAATAAACTTTTTTTTACTAAAACAGTGTTACATATTAAATTACATAATCGGTTCTTATATTGTGTACGTGTTGGATTTACAAACAGAGTAACACATTAAAAAATGGGTATATAGGTCTCCTACCAAGATCTGACTAGCCCAAGCCAACCTCACCTGCAAGTATACACCTGCCGATCAACGGACGAGGCTCTGGCAAACATAAAAGTTCCCGAAAAGCGGCAATTACACTATAACTGAGGGCCTACTCTAATTCAGCGAAAACGAAACTTCGTTATAACCATCCCTTTCACTCGATTATGATATACCTAGAGAGTAAGAGAGATAGGTGTAACGAAGTTTCGTTTTCGCTGAATTAGAGTAGATCCTCTGGCTACATGTGGGCGTATAACATGCCTCTGTCTACCCCTTCGGGGAAATTGGCGTAATATTATGTACGTATATTAAAAACTGACGTTACTAAAAAATTAATTACTTACCTAGTACATAAATGAAAACCTTGCCTTAGACCTGGACATTTCTGACTGATACTAATACAGGGTCCCACAATTAGTACATTCCAACCATCTAAGTGTCTAGATAATCTAGTTAAACTAGTATATTTTATATTCCATAAATGAGTCACTTATCAGAATCGTTGATGTGCACGAATATATATATATTTGTGTGAGGGTTTCTATGTGACAGGTTAAATTACCTACAATATTAAAAAAATATTAATCGGTACCTAGTACTCTTATTATCCTAGTACTGATATTATGTAAGTATATTAAAACTGCCGTTATTAAAAAATTGATTACTTAGTACATAAATAAAAATCTTGGTTTAGACCAGTGACTGATACTGATGCTAATATAGGGTCCTAAGCTTAATACATTTCAACCATCTAAGTATATAGTTAAACTTGTATATTTTGTATTGCATAAATAATAAAATAATAATAAATGAATATTTCTGACACTTACACCAATTATTTAGTTCCAAGATAAGTATCATTAAGAACTTGTGTTATGGATACTACAGAACGGATAAACATACATAAATACTTCTTTATTTTTTGTAAATACATACTTAATATACACAGAAAAACACACAGACCAGAACAAATATACATATTTATTTACACAAATATTTGTCCTGTGTGGGAATCGAAGCAACGACCTCAGGAGTAGAATGCGGGTATACCCGCCACCACGCCATATCGGTCGTCAAAATTATAATCAATCAGTCGCATCAAAAATAAATGAGTCACATATCAAAATCGTTGGTGACCACGAACATATATATATTTGTGTGAAGAATTCTATGTGATACGTTAAATTACATACAGTGTTATAAAATATTTATAATTTATTAATCGGTACCTTGTACACTTATTATCCACAGCCCTAATTTAGCTTGAAACTGCGTAAGATGCTGAGGAAACCACATTAATTTTCTGTTAAGATTTCAGCGCTATATATGATACTATTTTTATCCCGAAATTTCGAACACTTAATAGTGAACCGTGGTTACGAAAAGACTAAGAGAAAAGAATATAAGATATACATATATCAATTTATAATATCATCCTTATAAAGTCCACTGCTGAACAGTAAACTCATTATTACCTCATTATTAACCCCATTATTACATTCGTTATTATATTATTATCATTATTATATTAGTAACCTCATTATTACATTCTATTAGAGGTGGGTGCGCCAAAGTTCACCCAAATTTTCAACTTCGATAATTGGAAATCCAAAAATGTTCAGCTAACATTTTTTATCCTAACAACCACAATTCATAACTACTCTATCTCTAATGTTCATAATTCCGAAGCATTCAACTTCATAATGTCAGTAGTAGGTAATAAACATCTATTATACTTTTATTTGTTTTTCTATATTTTCTCCATATAACCATCTTTTACACTACTATTGAAAGTTATGTCTTGTTTGTTTAGATTTATTTTTACTCATAATAATCAGTATGATATACATATAATTCAAAAAACAAACCACAACGCATAAAATGGCTAAATGTAAAAAAATGTTTTTAAGCATACCTCCAAATAATAATCATACCCTCAAAATTAAAACTACAAATATCATCTTCTACCCACATAATTTTTTTATTACACTTGCTAAATGTTTCTTTCTGAGTATGAGTTTATATATTATGGTATGTATGTTTAGGGATAAAAGCGTTATGATAAAAACAGTAGGAGCTTCAATATAATTATTATATATTTACATTTATGATATTAATAGTTACAATTTTCGTATACATACAATTTTCGGATATTACAATGGTCCATATTAGGGGTACTTGCTCATAAAATGTTCATAAACTACATTAGTATAGTTTGACGACCGATATAGCGTGGTGGCGAGTATACCTAGACTCCACTCCTGAGGTTGTGGGTTCGATTCCCAAATAGGACAAATCTTTGTGTGCATAAACATGAATATTTGTTCTGGTCTGTTTTTCAGAGTAGTGTATTATGTATTTATAAAAAAAAACTATTTATGTATGTGTATCAGTCTTTAGTAACTTGAAGTATTTTGTTGTTCACCACGCTGAGCTGGCGGGTTGGTGATCTCAGTTCAAGCCAGTAGGTACGCAGGATGACACTGCTGTCCATCATCCTTCATATCGTCGGCTCTTATAAATCCTCGTGCAAAAATATCGACTAATATTAACAAATATGAGTATTATTTAGCAACTACCTACGGTTTTAATTAAAAAATATCCAAAACGAGACAAATTTTGATTAATATACGAAACTAAACGGGCAACCCAACCGCGACCTCACGATTGCAAACCCGGCCCTCCAATCAATCAATTAATCCAATTATTGAATGTCACATTTTGTCCACCTCTCGACCACTTCGACCCTCAAAATTCACAAACAAGTCACGCGATAAAATAAAAATAATATGCAAATATCAGGACGATTCATATCACACCCGGAACAATTAAAAAAAAGCAGATGACATAGTCATTGTTTAAAGCGTGTTTGCAAGAGAGACACTTACATTTTTCCATTAGCACGCCTCGCCAGGATTGTCGCCAATTAATCTTTTTTTAAACACAATCTGTCGCCAACCATGCTCTCCCGTGTCCGTCGGGGCACATTCATCATCGAGAGGCTGTTTTAGGGATACGTAACTTCATTTTATACTTAAAATTGCTATAACTCAAATTAAAAATCTTCTCATTACATAGTACTTAAAAACGTCAAAATTAAAAAAAAAACAATTAAAATATAATTATACTAAAATCACAAAGCTTAGATTCACTTGCAACCAAATAATTAAAAAAACAAAAAATATTTAAGTGTAAGTGAATCTAAGTGCCAGTTCCGAGCCACCGCTCTGTAAGAAGAACTAGCAAGAAACTCACAGGCTATGCTCTTTTAAATTATCGATTGGTTAGTTACAATTTTCATTTGTCTGTGACGCTATACAATGCAATATAATATAACATTAACAATATTCATGTTTTAAGTCATTCATATTAGAATAGCCTGTATGAAACGGCAGTTTAATCCCAAGCATTTTTATCATCTAAGTATATAATCTTTATAAGATAGTTTTATAAGATTCGACAGACAGTCGACTTTACTACATATACACAACAAAGTCGCTATTCACCGTCTGTCTGTCCCTATATATGCCTAGATCTTTAAAACTACGCAACGGATTTTGATTCGGTTTTTAAATAGATAGAGTAATTCTTAAGGAAGATTTATATATATAATACATGCATAATGTAGTAGTGGAACACTGTAAATTTTTGAGATTTCTAATATGATGTCGTAAATCAACTCACTTTTTTGCGCTTATATTGCAAACGCTGGCCAAACCCTACGAGATTGGTCAAAATGATGTACTACAGTATTGGACAACTTACAATAGTCTACAAAAAAGTCCGGGATGGTATATGTCTATCTCTCAAGAATAACCTACAATTACTTTTTACTAGGATTAGTAAATGGGCGCACTAGTTTTTAAGTGTTGACTTTCATAAGAGCTCCATTGAGCCAAACTTTAATTAATGATTATGCCTTTTTTTGATACTATTCAATTAATCTTTTTTTTGAGACAATTTATCGCCAAACATGCTCTCTCGTGCCATCAATGGCTTTATTTAATTAACTTGCGGAGGAGAACGTTTCGCAACTTAATTAAATAATAACGGCAAATCATTATTGTTGCTACTTATTTCACTGTATGAGTGAGGTTGGTTAGTACAAGTATCTTATCTGATCAATGACGACCGATATGGCGTGGTGGCGAGTATACCCGCATTCCACTCCAGAGGTCGTGGGTTCGATTCCCACACAGGACAAATATTTGTGTGCATAAATATGAATATTTGTTCTGGTCTGGGTGTTTTTTCTATGTATATTAAGTATCGATACCTTAATCCGCAAACCAGCCAACTCCATTTGTGTCAAAAAAAATATTATGATGTCGTTGTTTTCCTACAATAATTCCGCGTAATCTGGAAAAAGCAGTAACTCCATTTAAAGTCTATTTTTGTCGTAAATTGGTGTTCGAAAATCAGACAACTCCAAGCGTTTCGGAACGCGCCAATTTTGACAGCTAACTCCGCTCAGTCGGCCATTTTGTATGGTGGTACAGCACGAGTACGTTGTAGTTGCGTTGTATTTTCGTAAATTGAACAAAAACAGTGTATAAGATCGAAAACGAGTGCAGAATAATATTATTAGGATTCAAGGTAAGTGTTAATCATTTTTATTTATCTAAATGCGTTGTAAATTTTGGGTAATTTGTGTTTTTATTTTTTGCTTGGAGTTGGCCGATTTTCTTTGTGGTTTTTGTATATGTGGTGGGAGTTAGCTTATCTTATTCATTTTATTTTGCAATAATGTACCTTGCAATTAAACGTTCTAATTTCAATACAAACTGCATGGTATATCGTCATCATATTGTATGACTAAGTAAAAAAGTTAATGTGTCCGCTTCGCTAGCAGCAGAAAAGTAAAAACCTTAATTGTCATAAAAATGCATTTACATATTTTTTTGTTTTCTCTGCTTGTGTGTGTGTGTTAAAACCTTTTTGTTTTTGTTTCATGTATTGTACTTATTACGCTAGATGGCTGCCCAAAAATCACGCTTGAAAAAAATATTTAATAGTATGCAAAAAGAAAGCACAGATGAACAAAATAACCCAGACTCTGCTTTATTTGTGAATAACCAGTTTCCTACAGCCTATGATGAATATACTTTGCCTTCAACTGCTTCTTCTTCTAACAACAACAGCTCTGAATTATGTTACGCGCTTGAAGTATCCGCTGAGACTTTAAACTTACCTGAGCTTGCACTCAACAATACTTCTTCTAACAACAACAGCTCTGAATTATGCTACGCGCTTGAAGTACCCGCTGAGACTTTAAACTTACCTCATGACCAGATGCTTACACTCAACAATACATACCCTTATAGCATTGTTGACGAAGTTATTATTGAAGAAGTGTTTGAACCAAGATTTCAAGAGAAATCCCCAACTTTATTGTCACAGCTTGACCAGTCTAGGTACTCAAATAACGACGAATTGGTTATTGATTCTGTTAGTGCAGTTGACTCTTTCAATGCCTTTTCACACGATGTAGTTCTTTCAACATTTTCAAATTCAAATCATATACAGGAAGGTATTTCAATACTTCAAACCCCCAATGCACCTATCACAAATACACACAAACTCGTTGATTACAGTGACACTGAATCCGAAGCAGATGAACCAAAAATAAAAAGGAAAAAACGATGCCAAGTAAAGAAAGAAGATTGGGCGGAAGAAATTAATAAAAACAAGAGAGAAACTGGAAAAAAATACTTAGGTAAGAAAAAAATTGAAGGTGAATGGAAAAAAGATATAATGAGACCTAATAGGATCATGAAACCTCGATGCACATGTAAAAAAACGAAAGGAATGATTCAGTGCCACCTCTTATTGGAAGAAGACAGACAAAAGATTTTTGATAAATTTTGGACCATGTCTTGGAATGAAAAACGGGTTTATATAGAAAATTTAGTAAAAACTATTCCCACTAACAGACAGAGGGACAGAAAAAACCCCGATGAATCGAAAAGATCGTGCAGTTTTGTATACTACTTGAAAAAAGGAGACGAGCCGATTAGAGTTTGTAAAACATTATTTTTGAATACGTTATCAATCGGTAAATCATGTATCTGGGGTTGGAAGACGCAAGCTACTCGTAAAACCACAACTAATGAAACAAAAACCACACAGCCTAAAAAGGCGCCTTTTCAGAATGAACTTCAAACAATGCAAAATTTCCTGAACGAGTTACCGAAGATGCCTTCGCATTATTGCAGGAAAAGGACCAGTCAGATTTATTTACAACCAGACATTGAGAGCAAACGGCAACTCTACAATCTCTATAAACAATACTGCTTGGACAACAATACTAACTCACTATCGATAGCTACATTTTCCAACGCCCTGGCGGTCCAAAAGATATCTTTAAACCCAAAAAAGACTTGTGTGAGATCTGCAACGGATACAAGCTAAAAAATATAAGAAAAGAGGAATACGATTTGCATATTGCTAAGAAAGAAGAAGCTAGAGCAGAAAAAGATTCTGATAAAGAGCATAAAGACTTTGTGTTTACTGTAGATCTGCAAGCGGTCTTGATGTCACCTCGTTCTAATGTGTCGTCACATTATTATAAAACTAAGTTGTGCGTACACAATTTTTGTATTTATGATATGAAAAGTAGTGAAGGGTATTGCTTTCTTTGGAACGAGACCGAGGGTGGTCTTAATTCAGACGAATTCGCCACCATAATAGCCACATTCTTTATAGAAACTGTTATTCCCAAAATGGGCAATAACAATCGTGAAATTATTTTATTCTCCGATGGTTGCTGTTACCAAAATAGGAACACGGTCTTAGCGAATGCCCTTTCTAATGTAGCAATGTTGTATAATGTGACAATCATTCAAAAATATTTAGAAGTCGGCCATACGCAGATGGAGGTCGATAGTATGCACGCAATGATAGAAAAAAAAATAAAAAATCAAACCATCAATGTACCAGCTGAGTATATAACTGTCTGCCAAAAAGCGAAGAAGACAAAACCTTACCATGTGAAATACTTAACCCACACATACTTTAAAAGTTTTAAAAATCTCAATTTCTTCAGATCAATAAGACCGGGAAAACTCAAAGGAGATGCAAAAGTAAGCATTTATTTAACAAAAACGACAAACTGTACCAAACCAAGTTCGAGCTCAAATTATACCTACCATACCATTGTAGAAGTGGGTAGATGGGTGAGGGGTATAACTTTAAGTGCTTTTTACCTACTTATCGTTTTGTAAATGAACCTATTTGCCTTTAATCTAATTACTCTTACTTCTCTTCGTTTTCCAGGTGACCGATATAAGATCTCTGAAGTATGATCCGGATGGTCAAGTGTTCTATAAGCTTCGATTTCGTGATGAGTTCGCATTACTTAATCAACGACGAAATAAGGCATTAAATAAAACTCCTTTTGAAAACATACCACAGCTACATACTGAACGCAGAAAAATAACAAAAAAAAAGTATTTAGATTTGCAACAGTTAAAAAATACGATGCCTGAAGACTACCGAAATTTTTATGACAACTTATCTTATGAAGAATAAACATACCTTGATCTACATTGTATTAAACTATGCCATTAATACTGTTTTAATAAATATTATTTTAAAGAAAACCACCTTTTTTATTACTTACCTAATGCAGTAAAATCAGATAACTACAGATTGCTATGTTTTCAGTGTTTAGCAAAAGGGCCAACTCCAAAATAACGCTCTAATTTGCGAATGATGAGTTATTAAGTAATAAACCTAGTAAAATATTAAACTTTGTGACATAATGCACCAACGGGACTTTTAGTTTCTTTTTATTTTATTCAAAATAAAAACTAGAAAGTTTTAAGTGTCTCCTGTAAACTATTACAAAATGGAGTTGGCTGGTTTGCGGATTAAGGTATCGGTATGTATTTACAAAAAAAAAAAGTACTTATGTATGTTTATCCGTTATTTAGTGTCCATAACACAAGTTCTTAATGATACTTATATTGGAACTAAATAATTGGTGTAAGTGTCTGAAATATTTATTATTATTATCTTCGACAGAAAGAACGTAAGAGATAAAGCCGTCTCATTATATTAAAGTTCAACTACAAAACTTAGCTCTTCTGCTTTTTGACGAGTTGACGAATAACCCTTCACTGGGGCAGGAGCTTGATAAGTTAAAACTAACCTGCAGAGTTTTTATAATAGAAAAACTGCTAAAAGTAATAAGCATCATCTGAACAACCGATATGGCGTAGAGGCCAGTATACCTGCACTTCACTCCAGGGTCGTGGGTTCGATTCCCACAAAGGACAAATCTTTGTGTGCATGAACATGAATATTTGTTCTGGTCTAGGTGTTTTCCTATGTATATTAAGTATGTATTTACAATAAAAGTATGTTTATCCGTTCTTAAGTATCCATAACACAAGTTCTTATGGATACTTATCTTGGAACTAAATAATTGGCGTGATTGTAAAAGAATACTTATTTATTTATATTTAACTCGCCCCGAATGGCCTGTTGGTTTTTCAAAAAACCTTGTTATATGCAAAAATATTCCTGAATATTAAAATTTGATAATGTCCCCCGTGTTCATATTAAAATAATATTCTTAAAATGTTGTTCTCTCTTTTATTGCTAGTATTCATATAGGCATTCTCATGGAACCCTTAAATTTAAGTAGCTTGGCCTAACGTCATACGCTTGGCCATTTTCTTTTAATTATTAATTTTGCTTTGATATTTTTGACACGCTTTCATTACACGCACAAAAAGAAATAATAATGAGAACTACAAATTCAAAGCATCTCTGTGATGTTTATTACTAAGGGAATGGGCAGACTAAATTAAGGATTGGTATAGCAGCGTGTGTTGCACCACCTCTATGTAAACATCATTTAAAGTGTGTATTTACCATCATCGTCAACACATCAGCCCTAAAAAGACTGCTGATAATTTATTGTATTCTATTGGGGGTATTTGCCCATAATCACCACGCTAGGGGGTCATCCATAAATTACGTCACACGAATTCCGTAATTTTTTTGCCCCCCCCCCCCTCCGTCTTTGTCACACCTGGTCTCACTTGTGAGACTCCCCCCTCCTTAGTGTGTTGTCACATATTTTGCAATTGTACAGCAAGAAATAATTGCATCAAAACAGCAGTTACATTTTTTTATAGGAAATGGATTTTTAAATGTGACGTCATGATATGTTGGATCCCTCCTATCCCCTTGTCAAAACCATGTCCCACTTCATCAACCCCCTCCCTCCCCCTAAGCGTGTGACGTCATTTATGGATAGCCCCTAGGCGTGGGAGTTCAAACCAGTTCGCAGTTCAAACTGCTGCCCATCATCCGATAGAATTTTTGTATCTCAGCTATTACGACTCTCCGTGAGATTTGAGGGGCACACGGTACAAGTATAGGTAACTATGTTTTACTGATGCATTACACGTTTAGCTCTAAACCAAGTTTTTTAATTTAAAAATATTTAATAATAATATTTTTCGAAAATTACACCAATTATTTAGTTCCAAGATAAGTATCATTAAGAACTTATAGTATAGATACTAAACAACGGATAAACATACTTAAATATTTTTTTAAATGTAAATACATACTTAATATACATACTTGTTTGTGTTATTATGATCCCAGTTCCCATATTACATGGCGACCCTTTCATGATAGGAACCACTCGTCGGCTTAAGCCCCAAAAAGCATCACCATAAGCGTCTATATGCTGCGGTTCCCACTTTCCATCCAAAGGGGAACCTTATAGAACAAATTTGAAACAAAAAGTATAAGTAGTATAAATAATAATAAAAAGATGATGAGAACAAATGGTCTGGATGTTTTTCTATGTGTATTAAGTATGTATTTAAAAAAAAAGTATGTATGTATGTTTATCCGTTATATCAGAAATATTTATTTATTTATAATAATAATATTTTAAAACAATTACACCAATCATTTAGTTCCAAGATAGGTATCATTAAGAACTTGTGTTATGGATACTAAATAACCGATAAACATATATAAATACTTTTTTTTGTAAATACATACTTAATATACATAGGAAAACACCCAGACCAGAATAAATATCCACGTTTAGGCACACAAAGATTTGTCCTTTGTAGGAATCGAATTTACGACCTTAGGAGCGGAGTGCGGGTATACTCGCCACCACGCCATATCGGTCGTCAATAATCAAATAATGTCCTTAGATAGTTCACACAGCGCCATCTAGTCACAAAGTAAGCAAAGCGTTTGCTATGGGTACTAGATAACGGGTAGAAACATTTACATACAATTTTGTATCAATAAATAAGTATCTACATTCATACACAGAACACACCAACGCACAAAACCTACCTACCCCAATGGAGTAGGCAGAGAAATTTTATATCACTTTTCAATTATATTGGTGGTCCCTGGTTAAATGTGCCGCTTAGCGGAAACTTTTATGTTCGCCAGAGCCTGGCCCTTTGATCAGCAGGTGCACCACGTGCAGGTTTGCTTCTTTAGATCTTTATAGGACCCCTATACACACAAATATATCATCCTATCCGAATAAAACCCAGGACCTTTTCAACATTCAAATTTATTTATAAGCCTTTACGATTGGAGTGTAAGTACACTAACCTTCTCGCCAATCGTTTGTCGACTCCCAAAAATATGAAGAACCAATGCTGAATATAACAGTAATACATCACATTTTTATAGTACAAGCTTGATAACCCAAAAGCGCTGTAAATAAATATATAGGATACATGTTTTTCTTTACCCTAATAAATAAAAATTGCCAATTATAGAAATGGAAATCTGGCAGTTGGAGTTTCTGCCGCTCGACTGTGAGTGCTGAGCACTTGGGAACGATTTTGCTAAACCTCGAAGAGAGAGTGTTCATTTACAAGATTTACCCTTGGGAGCCTTGTTAGATAATCTTTGGCGGAGGTATAGTGTATAGTTACATGGTAAATTCACTTTAGTACTATTTATTTATTTATATATAGGTACGCTAACAGCTAAACATCACTTATGAAATTCCCTCAAAAAGTTCATGTGAGCTCTCTCTTTATCTTTACAGAAGTCCCAAGGGGTTAAAGGAGATCTCAATTACCATTTATCATCTTTACCACCACTTCTTCTCATATACTATGAATTAAATAGAACTAATATATCTTTGACTTGATACTGGCTATTGTAAGAGTCACATTGAATATAAATGTCAAGCTTGAAAGGTCCCGCCTGATGAAGTCTACGCTCCGACCCTCAGTTGCCCTTATTCAAAACCCCGAGTACTTTCAGCTCGAGCTTCAAAATCGCTTCGCAGGTCTAGTAGTAGTCTAGTCTAGCGTGTCCGTCGACGACTTAAGTAGCGGGCTAGTTGAGACTGTCCACGCGGTGGGGTCCAAATTTTACAAGACCAGACCCCGAAATAAAACCCAAAAATTATCGACTGAGACTTGATCTCATGGAAGCACGACGACACATGCGATTGCAGTCTTCAGCAGATGCATTCTCTTACCGGCGTATCAATAGACAGATCACGAAATCCTTGCGACTTGATATTCGCAGATTCAGTACTAAGTGTATTGAAAATGCAATAGAGAGGAACAAGAGTTCAAAAGTGTTCGCACGAGATCTGTCTATTGGCCAGAGTCATTTAACGCAGCTGAATATCAACAAGGGCAATCTAGTCACGTCGAAATCTGAGATTGGCTAAAGACCCTAGAGCCAAACTAACCAGGCACTACACCGAAGACATCCCGGACGTCAGCCTATACGAGATTAGGATGGCCCTGAAACAGCTGAAGAACAACAAGGCACCGGGTGAAGACGGGATGATAGCAGAGCTTCTAAGAGCGGGTGGTACACCGGTACTAAAGGTACTTCAGAGGCTCTTTAACACCGTCATCCTCGAGGGACGTACGCCACAGGCGTGGGACAGTGGCGTGGTTGTACTTTTCTTCAAGAAAGGTGACAAATCTCTTTTGAAGAATTATAGGCCAATCACGCTAATGAGCCAGGTCTATAAGTTGTTTTCACGGGTCATCACGAACCGTCTCGGTCATAGGTTTGACGACTTCCAGCCTCCCGAACAAGCCGGTTACCGAAAAAGCTTTTCAACCATAGACCACATACATACGCTGCGGCAGGTTATACAGAAGACCGAGGAGTATAACCAGCCACTTTGCTTAGCGTTTGTGGACTATGAAAAGGCCTTCGATTCGATCGAGACTTGGGCAGTGTTTCAGTCCCTGCAGCGATGCCGCATTGACCATCGGTATATTGAAGTGTTGAGAAGTTTATACAAAAACGCCACCATGTCCGTACGAGTACTAGACCAGCACACGAATCCTATCCTCCTGCGGAAGGGCGTGAGACAGGGAGATGTCATATCTCCGAAACTGTTCACTACTGCCCTGGAGGATGTTTTCAAAATGTTGGACTGGGGAAACTACGGCATCAACATAAATGGCGAGTATATGTCTTACCTTCGATTTGCCGACGATATAGTGGTCATAGCGGAGTCGCTTGTGGATCTGGGCACAATGCTCGAAGACCTCGACAGAGCTTCCCAAAGGGTAGGTCTTAAAATGAACATGGACAAGACGAAAATTATGTCTAATGTCCATGTTAAGCCTACCCCAATAATTATTGGAGACTCGGCTCTCGAAGTTGTCGACGAGTATGTATACCTGGGACAAAAAGTTCAAATGGGTAGGTCCAACTTCGAGAAAGAGGTCAATCGTCGAATCCAGCTCGGTTGGGCTGCGTTCGGGAAACTGCGCTATATCTTCTCGTCAAAAATACCTCAGTGTCTTAAGACGAAAGTCTTTAACCAGTGTGTATTGCCAGTGATGACGTACGGTACTCATTAGAAAGCTCAAAGTCGCTCAGCGTGCAATGGAGAGAGCTATGCTCGGAGTGTCCCTACGTGATCGAATCAGAAATGAGGAAATCCGTAGGAGGACTGGAGTGACCGACATAGCGAGGCGAGTTTGCAGGCTGAAGTGGCAATGGGCGGGGCACATAGCTCGAAGAACCGACGACCGATGGGGCGTCAAGGTTCTGCAATGGCGACCGCGAACCGGTAAACGTAGTAGAGGACGGCCTCCCACGCGATAGACCGATGATCTGGTCAGGGCGGCGGGAAGCCGATGGATGCAAGCGACTCAGGATCGCTCAATGTGGAAATCTATTGGGGAGGCCTATGTTCAGCAGTGGACGTCGGCTGGCTGAGGTGATTGATGATTGATTGATGAAATGTGCTAAATGCACGAAGCCATAATTTAAAAGGAAATAAAGGAAAATTAATAAATCCATGTTCATACGTTACACATAAACTCACATCCCATTTAGGGCAAGCAGGATCCTTGCCACAAATATTTAAAATATTAGGTCGTGGAAAAAGTCTTTTCGCATAACGTAGGTATAAACTTATTATAAAATTTTTTTGACTGTACTATTTGTGTCTGGCTGGTTTTGGTAACATTAAAAACCGGCCAAGTGCGTGTCGGGCCACGCGCAATATAGGGTTCCGTAGTCACCCTTTGCCATAATGTCGCTATATGAACAGGTTCAGCTATTCCCCGATAGATATCACTACTACGGTATGAATGAAATTTTAATACATTTAATACAAAAATTTATTTGATTGTCGTCCATTACTCGAAAACCAGTAAAGCCTACTTAGCCGTGATAGTTTTCCTTTTAACTTCATTATATATACTACTATTGTGAATTTTTTCAGCCACTCTGAAAGTACCGTTTACCTGGTGGGGGGGGCGGATACTGAACTCTATCAATTTTTTCCACTTTAAAGCTTAATGTTTCGAAAACGGATCCCTAAATCGAAAAATGGTTTTAAAAAACTCGTATTACTTTTGAAAGACCTTTCTAACGATACCCAACATGATAAGATAGACTCGAGAAAAAAAAATCATTCCTACTTTACGTGTAGGGGAGGTACGTTACAAAACAATATTTTTAAAAATTTTATTCTACAGGTTTGTCGACGTGATTAATATGTATACCCACACCAATTTTCAGCTGTCTAATGTTAATAGTCTCTGCGCTAACCCGCGGACGGACGGACGGACGGACGGACGGACGGACATGGCGAAACTATAAGGGTTCCTTGTTTACTACGGAACCCTAAAAAGGTTCCATTATAAAGAAAAGAAAAAAATAAAAAAAAGTTGTTTCCCGCTATTTTTCATTTGTTTTTCTCTCCGTAAAAATGAGTGAATCTAATGAAGAAATTCGTTAAAACATTTTAAAATTTTATTATAAAAAAGGCAAAAATGCAACTCAAGCAGTGAAAAAAATTTGTGATGTTTATGGACCTGATGCAGTGTCAGTAAGAGTAGCACAAATTTGGTTCAAACGTTTTCAGTCCGGAAATTTTGATGTTAAAGATGCACCTCGCTCTGGTCGCCCTGTTACGAATAAAATGGACGCCATTTTTGAAAGAGTGGAGCAAGATCGGCATATTAGTAGTTACGATGTAGCTGAAGAACTGGGAATTGACCACAAAACAGTTTTGACCCATTTGAAGAAAGCTGGTTATACAAAAAAGCTCGATATTTGGGTGCCACACGAGCTCACTCAAAGAAACTTAATGAACCGTGTACTCATTTGCGATTCATTATTGAGACGAAATGAAACCGAGCCGTTTTTGAAGAGATTGATAACTGGCGATGAAAAGTGGATCACGTACGACAAGAACGTGCGAAAAAGGTCGTGGTCGAAAATTGGCCAGGCTTCACAGACTGTGGCCAAACCTGGCCTAACACGAAATAAGGTGATGCTGTGTGTATGGTGGGATTTGTTTATTATGAGCTTTTACCGCCCGGCAAAACCATCGATTCTGATCTTTACTGCCAGCAACTGATGAGATTAAAGGAAGCAGTCGAGAGAAAACGGCCGGAATTGATCAACAGGAAGGGTGTGGTCTTTCATCACGATAACGCTAGACCACACACATCTTTAGCCACTCAGCAAAAATTAAGAGAGTTCGACTGGGAGGTCCTAGTGCATCCACCATATAGCCCTGACCTTGCGCCTTCAGATTTTCACCTGTTTCGGTCTCTGCAGAATTCTTTAGGTTCTGTAAGGTTGACCTCAAGAGAGGACTGCCAAAACTATTTGTCCCGTTTTTTTGATCAGAAGTCCCAAAGTTTCTACAGTAACGGGATAATGTCTCTGCCCACAAAATGGCAGAAAGTTATTCAACAAAACGGTACATATATATTGTAAATAAATGTAAATAAACTTTGAAAAAAATGTCTTGACTTTTCATACAAAAATACGAAAAGACTTTTTCCCCAACCTATTATATAAAGTTGTGGCTAATGTCACTTTTAGCACAGAAATCTTGAGACGAACAGTGTAAGAGGTATATAGGTATAGTGAGAGGTAGCTGGCCCTTCACCTACTTGGATATTAGACGAATTGCCATTCCCTTAGTTGCCTTCTATAATACCATCGGGGATGGTGGAAAAAATCTTTAAAGGTACTCAACACAACACAATCACAGTACATGTTCTTGAACAAAAAGTTGGGTATTATTACAAAACGAGATTCAAAGTTAGACCACGTTTGCAACTAGTGCTGTCACTGTCTTTATCTTTTCAAATGAAATTGACAGCACTAGTTTCAAACCTGGGGGCCTACCGCCGAATTCGATGGATTACCGGTAATCCATCTAGATCAAACTTTGTTTACGTTCATTAATCCGTACCGGGGAATCTGCCGACAACCACCTCTCATTCATGACCGAGTCCGTGACAGACCAACAGGTAAATGGAGAACGCCATTTTGTTTCGATTTCCATAAGTTCGGCGGTACGACAGAATCAATTCGAAATCCATTTTGCCTTATAATCGATTGCCATCGAACTCGGCGGTAGGCCCTATATATTTGCTCAGCTCTGCTTAGTTTAGGGCTAAATTGAGCTTTACGCAAGGTCTGACTAAATAATACTATTACTGAAAAGTATAAATCAAAGTCGCTTTGTGTGTCCTTTTGTTTGCTTATGATCTTGGAAACTAAGCAACGGATTAAGATGCGTTTTTTTATACATAGAGTGTTTCAAGAGGAAAGTTTATATGTAGGTCACGCCGACGAAATTTTTTAATAAATAAAGTGATTCAAGAGGATTTGTCGACGAAGTCGCGGTTGGCCACTATCTATAATCATAATGTATACTGCTACATAGTACACTGTGATCAAATTTCAGTCGAATCCTGCGAACATCTTGCTGATACGAAAACATTGTGTGTAATTTGACTACTTTGCCGAAGTAAATGAGCTCAACAAAACTCACGATAAATACAAACAGGCAGGCATTGTAACGTTAAGCTTAGCATTTGTGTTAATTAACCACAAAGTGTTTACGAAAATAATACCTCACTTCTATTCTAATTCGTTGAAGGGGAACAATTTGTACGAAAGAGGGGCAACGCCTTTTGTATAACCTGTGCTAATCTTAATACATATTATCTGAACCTGTAAAACAATATACACAATAAGATACGTTGGAAAGTGAAGAGTCATTATTTTCTAAAATTTGTGATTTATGAACATTTATGTGTAATAACGGTGGATTATTAACCGGTAAGTGTTTGTAAACATACATGAGTTTTGGTAAATCAAACAAAGTAGTGCAACATCACTTTTCAAATTCTCTCAACAAGTCCATGTGAGATCTCAGTATACTGAGTCCCACATCATTACTGACGACTCAAGGGGTTTAGGGGAGGGCATCTCATTTGCCTTTTTTCATCTTTATCACCACTTATTCTTAGTAACTATGATTTATGTATAATTAATATATCTCTTACTTGACACTGGCTAAATGTGCTAAACGCACGAAGCCATTATTTAAAAGAAATAAACAAAATATGCAAAAAGTTTCAATTTGCTTAAAAACTTATAAGTTATAACTGATAAATATCTCTTAGGGTATAATTATTATCTTTGATGACATAATGCTATCCCCGTGAAATTTTATTCATAGGTCATTTGAACATACATACAAATTCAAAATGCCTTCGTCATCTGCCATTCAGGACTTTACTTGTGCTTGTGACATATATTTTTTGGTTGGTTATTAATTTATCCGACTAATATCTTTTATCGCAATAAAGAATCATAATTGCAATAAAAAATTAAATTGAATTGAATTGAATAGGGAATGATAAAAAAATTGGCCCTTAATCAGACAATGCAAAATAGGACTTTAAAGCTTAAGTTTAAATGGGCTTGGAATTCGCTTTTGTTTTACGCTTTAAGAGACATATCACGTAGCTCATCAGGAACTGTTCTTTACCTTATCTCAGTGGGACTACTGAACACGGCCCTCCTCTCACAAAACAAGGTGAGAAGATTTTAGTTCATAGTCAATCTGCTGTTTGAGTTTTTAAGCTGACCTATAGGGCCTCTAACACTGGTTCTACTACTACAAGTACATCGGTATCCGACATCTTAACGTGCCTTATAAAGCACGGAAACGCTCGATATTAAATATGGCATGAAAAATCAACCATCGAAGGGCTGACCTCGCTTCCAACCTCGTTTCCCGCGCATTCGGTAAATGAGGCCCTAGCTAAGGTTTAACTTGAATTAAGGTTTCGTGTAATAAAACAAGGGTTCAGTAAATAAGTTTCACATTATTATATTTCACTGTAACACAATCATTTGCAGATCGAGTACTAACACATTTTTTTTAATGTGACACGTCATAATGACTAAATCCTGCCTGATGGTAAGCAGTCGATGCAGTCCAATAAAAAATGAAAGCGCTTCATTACGTGAAATAAGCACGGATTACTTTCGTGAAATAAGAATTTGATAGACAAGTGATTTATGATGGACAAGTAAATGGAAGTGTTGGGAGGGGAAGACCACGTAAGACTTTCCATGACCAAATCCAGAAAATTTTGGCAAAAGGGCAGGTCAAAAGTACCCTAAGCCGACGGGCGTGTCTAAGAAGGTTAATGAGTGTAAATGAAGCGAAAAGTGTGTGCCCAGATCGTAGCAAATGGAAAGATGTGATCTCTGCCTACCCCTACGGGAAAGAGGCGTGACATGAAAAATGCTGACGCTTTTTACTAAAGAATAAAAAACACTTAAATCAAAAAAAAAAATTTACTTTACAGCTGAATAAATTGAACTCTTTTTAAGTGACCTATTCAGTATTATGTGTTTTACGTTGTTATTTTTTCATCTATATTTCAGTTCATCACGAAGTCAGCACATTTTTGACTATAAAACTTTAAAACGTAACAAAAATCTCAATCCCGCTTACTTAACAAATGGCAATCGTTACCCAAAAGTACTTTAATGTTGGAACTAATAGTTGATTGAATCCCCGAGAAATGGGCAGATATTACTACGCCCGCGTCTACGCCCTTATTCCTCAATTCCTCAGACACTTTTAATGGCAGTTCTAATGGGCGAGCCATTACAACTTGGTCCCACATTCATTGCAACTGACTCGGCTCTTACTATTGTTTAATAATTTTATTGTTAGGCCGGTACCGATGGTGAAAGTTTGAGTAAATTACCAGCTGGTATATTTTAGCTGGTTCATTTTGTATTTTCGGGGGTGTTTATGGCTCCTGCCAAGATCTAAGGAGCCTAAGGCATCCTGCAAGTGGTCAACGAACGAGGCTCTGGGGAACATAAAAGTTCCCGGTAAACGGCAATAGGCTCGCCTATTATGTGGGAAGTACTTAATATTGAAGCGCTCGTAGCTCTGCGGTGCTCGGTGGTCGGAAACGATCAGCAAAGGACAGCAGAGTTTACAGAGGTCAATCCTTGGATGGGTGACCGTTTGTGTGGCATTTGGTATCGAGCACTTCCGTGCTTTGGAAGGCACGTCAAGCCGTTGGTCCCGGTTATCACTAAATGTGGTAGTCGTTAAGCCATGTTAGAGGCCTAATGGCGTCTTGATAAATTCTAACAGCAGGACGCCATTCACCTGCCTCCGCCAATCCGCACTGGGTCAGCGTGGTGGAGTATGACCCAATACCCTCACATCTTGACATGTGAGAGGAGGCTCGTGCTCTGTAGTGGGACGTTAATAGGCTGTTATGATGATGATGAACTTAATATTTGGCGAAGTGTAGGCGTATAATATGCAATATTGGGGAAACTGGTGTGGTTATAAAAAAGTAATATTTTAGCTCAATGATTAGGTAAGCCTTCTTATAGAATGGAAAATCATCAAATGACAGCCTCCTGCTGTGGGGGGAGTGGAAGGGGTGTGTCAGACTTTGATTGACTATAAACCATCCATAGTTCTTCTTGACCCCGTTATGTCTCGGGGCCGCGGTAACCTTTCTGACAATCCCGGAACCACGGCAGTTTCTTTTTATGTCTAGCATAAAAGATTATACTATAAAAGTCATAATTACGTTCATACATATAATCATGCCTATTTTCCCTTCCCTTCTTTTGGAAATTTTGGTCCCACGTAATAGGTGGCGAGCGTAGTGCCGTTTACCAGGAACTTTTATGTTCGCCTGAGCCTTGTCCGTTGATCGGCAGGTGCACTACTTGCAGTTAAGGTTGACTTGGGTTCCTTAGGTCTTCGTAGGATCCTCATAAACAGAATCATTATTTATTTATATACTAGGGATCCTTCTATATTTCGGGAAGCCTTCGTAGCCCCTCAGTCACGAGTTCACAGAGATCCGTCCTAAGATAGACTAGTTGTGTGGTAATAGGAGCACTTTCGTGCTTTGAAATAAAAAATGAAAATGAAAATATTTATTCATAAAAGATAATGTTGCAGGGATCTTAAAACAATTTCTTAAAGTTCTATTACTATCTTGCCAACGCAGGGCGTATAAATGTCAAAAAATGTTGAAAATTATAGTCACAATAAAATGTCAGATAAAATCATTAGAATTGTTACATAACTTCTTTTTTTATATTAATGTCTAAATACTCCTGGACTGAATAAAAGCACTTCAGTTTGAGCCAGCGAAACAACTTACTAAGGTGGTTCCGGTTAATGTTTTAGTCATAAAGCCATGTAAGAGTTCCTATGGAGCGGCCTGAAAAATCCGGGAGGATCCGCGTGGGGTAGGTGTTAAACCTTGGTTCAAAGGAGGAGGCCAAACCGCAAAGCCTAAAGACAAAACTTTTTAATGAGTGCGATCTACCTGTCATGACCTACGGTGCTGCAGCGTGGACACTAACAGTGCGACTGATTCACCAATTTGAAGCCGCTTAGCAAGCTTTGTAAAAGGTTTAGCTTAGCATTATTTTGTAGGATAAAATCAGGATGAGTTGTTCCGACAAATAATAAAGCTATATTACAGTAGGCCAAAGGATTAGTAGGTTGAAGTGGCAATGGCTGTTTAAGCGCAGCTTAGAATAATATGTAGGTGAAGCAACCACTTACGAAAACGGTTGGAAGCGGTTGAATAAGAAGAACAGAGCCTTCTTCTATGTACAAATAATATTGTGACAGACATCTATGCAGGCAGTACCCTTTTTTTTTTTATGGATAACCATCAAATGACCTTCCTCCGCTGTGGGTGGAGCGGGAGGGTGTGTCAGACTTCTACTGACTAAAAACCATCCATGTTCCTTCTTTTGAGCCTGTTACGTACCGAGGCCGTGGTAATCCTTGTATCAAAAAGAGCGTAGAGATACAAGTAGGTATCCGAATAAACTGACTCTGCCAATCATGTCTACTGCATCTTATGCCAAGAACAGCTATGTCATGTCTATTAAAGTCTACAATAGGCTCGACAATAACCTTAAGCTGATGCTTAAATTCAAAGTACATTTAAAGAAATGGCTTGTTGATAAATGTTTTTATTCACTGAGTGAATATTTTGAAAATTAAATTTATGTTTGTTTTATTAGAATCATCTAATTATATTTTTGCATACCAGTTACTGGTGAAATATGCGGACTGTATTAAATTTTAAGACCACTTATGTACCATATTTTATGTGAAATAAAAAGTCTTTGTCTTTGTCTTTGTCTTTGAACAGTCCCGCAACCCCGGCAGGCTTGGCCCCTCAGTGTGCTGACATCTCTTTGAGGCGCGCGTGGAACTCGAACGCGCCATCGACGCGGCCTGTCGTCTATGGAAGACGGACGGGCGGCGAGTTACATGCAGGCACTACCCTGGACGTGACCCGATACGAATGAGATCGAGGGTATTATGCCACAAAAACGGTTACACATCCAAGAACTTAGCTCTGCTGACTTCTTACACTTGTGTGATCGTTTCTGTCTGCGACAGCCGGAGCTAAGAGACCTTCGACAATTCATCAAGCGGTACAATACTTGATTTTGCGCTACATAAACTGTTACGTAAAGTCATAAAACCCTTATCTAGAACTCCTAATCTGATTAGACACGGCCTTCATCAACGCTAATCTGCACCCTTAATTGGTCTATCTCCAACTTATTGACGACTTTGTAAACAATTTGGGAGGTTCTTATGACGTCACAAAGAGGGAAACTTTAATAGTACCTATTCAAAGTTTAGCGAAAGGTCATTATCAAACCATTTCAGCTTTGAAGGAAGATTTAGTCATAAAATTGTTCTAATCAGATATGTATAGCCTTTAGGAACGCTTAAAAATAAATCAAATTTAATGTTTCTGAATATCTCCTAATTATAGCTCTTGGGTACAAATAGTACAAGCTCAACGTAGTTTGAAGTTGATCTTATAGTATTAGTATCGAATAATCATACATAAAATTTTACTGATTTACACAGCCATTTCTTAAATCTTTTGTTTAATTTGGTGTGTAGGGATCCTATTAACATCTAAAAAGCCCAAACCAACCTCACCTGCAAGTGGTGCACCTGCTGATCAACAAACAAGGCTCTGGAAAACTTAACAAATCCCGGCAAGCGGCAATAGGCTCGCCACCTATTCGACGTGGGTCCGAAAAATATAATAGGCGAAATCTGGGCGTATAATACCTTCAGGGAAACAGGCCTGATTGCATTGTATGTACGTATAATCATCCAAAAAGTTTTATAAAACACATGTTATTGATTAAAATAGCGATTTATTACACTTGTTTAGTTTTTTCCAGTTTTACTGTCTCGAGATAATTTACACTATATTACCGGTAGAGATTCCAACAGTCATCCGCTATTTTACTTGTTAATCCTATGGATAATTTCATAGCTAGTTCAAAGAAACGAGGCTGTAACGAAATTAACGTCGAGTTAAATTTGTCAAGGCATTAAGAAATTCTTCAGAATAAAATGTTACTAATATTCTTCTTCGAAGTATAATCTATGTATGTACCGAATTTTACCGTATCAAGATACCGATTAACACGCAATATTATCGGTTTATTATTTTCTAACGTCTCTATTTCCCAATCCTTGTCTACTATTCTACATGTTAAGCCTATTAATAATATTATATATACCCAGAGCATCAGCATATCCTAGCATTACCCCGTTTGTCTAGACTTAATATAAGGGCCCAGGGTCCGCTCATTTTATTTTTTATGTCGGTAATAAAATGCATTTACGCACTACCTCCCGGCCAAAGGGGGGACCGAGAGGGGTGTGAGTGACTCACCACCGGCAGACATGATGGCCAGCAGTAATATCCACTAAAAGTCTTCCGACGATGCCCGCTCCCCCTACATCCTTGTGCGACCATAGTGTGTTTGGCCGACTTCTCGGAGGGTCTAAGACACTTTTAGCGCTGCTTGACGGGACCTCCTGGCACGCCCGCTGCGCTGCGCCCTCCACAGGTCCCTCGTAGTATCCCCCCGAAAGTCTGTTCTAAGGTCACCCAGAGTCGCCAATATCTCTGTGTGTTACCTTTTCCCTAGCAGCTTCTTCGCCCTATCGGGAGGTACTCAGTCCCCCCCCCCCACGACAAGGACGGGGGGAGAGCTGAATTTCAGTTATTACATGAAGCGACTGCCGTCTAATCTCTACAATCAAGAGGGAAACATCATTTTACAGTTAAATTCAAATTCATATTCATTTTATCAAGTTTGGCTCGATAGAGCTCTCGTGAATGTCATAGTTATAAAACTAACGCACCCATTCACTGCGGGCGGGAGCTTGATCGTAAAAAACTTTCGTTGATTTTTTCTACCGCTAGTTACAATTAAAAATACTTAATATTAAAACAACATCTTGAGTTCTGCAGCCACAACATTTGAAAAAAAATGCAATATTAATATAATTACGTATAAACATAGTAGACGTAAGCAGACCAGTTTCCACTGGCGGCACCCGTTCACGAGTATGACGCATAAACCAGCCACCGTTTCGCTCAACCATATTTTAGGGAACGTAACGACCCGACGCATGACGCCACCACTGCAAAGACATTTAAGTGTGCATGACATACTCGACCCACCAAATAAAAAGATTTGTACAATTGGGAAATAACAATAATATTATAAAAATTAAATAGCTGCAGACCACAAACTTTGCGTATAGCTCGTTTCTGTAAAATTAAAATAGTCTCAATTTCAGCAAAAGATCCCCACAATAAAATACCGTAGGACATCGAGCTGTGAAAATAGCTAAAATAAATAATTCTAGCAGTTACGACATCCGTTATCTCACGAATTTTTCGAATCGCATATGCGGCAGAACTCAGTTTACCAGATAGGCTTTCAATATGTGGGCCCCACTGAAGGTTTTATCTAGTGTTATACCTAGAAATAAGGTTGAATCGACCATTTCCAACCTCTGATCATTCAATTCTATATTGCTTTTAACAGCTCTTACATTGGGAGGTGAAAAATTAACACATTTAGTTTTTTTAGCATTCAACTGAAGATTATTAACAGTAAACTAGTGAAGCAACTCCGAAAGTGCGCTATTTACATCGTCATAATTATTTTTTGTTATTGTTGGTTTTAAATATTATTTATGTGTCATCCGCAAATAACACCATTTCACACTTTCTACTAATAAAGGAAGATCATTTATATATACCAAAAACAAAAAAGGACCTAAGATTAAGCCTTGAGGAACTCCCATCTGTATACACGAACCAGATGATTTAGCGCCATTAATATCTACTTTTTGAAATCTAGATGTAAGATATGAAACTATCAACTTCTGAGCCAAATCACACACGCCATAGAAATTAAGCTTAAGAATAAGGGTACTGTGGTCAACGCAGTCAAAAGGCTTCGATAAGTCACAAAACACTCCTATGGCGTTTTGCGCCCCCTCCCAGGTATCATAAATATGCTGTAGTAACGCAGCACCAGCATCAGCTGTAGACGACCCTTCATGAAACCGTATTGTTGACTGTGCAAAAGTTCATTTTATTAAAAGTATGCAGATAACTGATCTGAGATAATTTTTTCAAAAACTTTACTTAAAGTTGGCAAAATTAAAATTGGTCTATCGTTACTTTTATCCTCCTTTGAGCCAGCCTTAAACCAGCAGTCAGGATGTTAGAAGGTACTGACTTCCTAATGACGACTGCCATGGATGTTCATGACAGCCGGGATTAACGGCTTAGCGGGCTTTCGAGGTACGGAACTTGAAGGACTTGTATTGATAATTTTATTCCCAGAAATAAAACAAAACTATCGTAAAGCTTAATTTGTTAGGCAGATGCGAAAAATACGGAATTCAACAAGCCAATAGTAGCTCAGTCAAAACCGAGGACAAAAAGAAAAAATGTTGTTTTATCATTAAACTCTTTATCGCTCATGTAGACACAGCAGATAAGTAAATACAGGAAAATTTTCTTCTTCCGTATACGAATAAGATGACCACACATTTGCACTGGATTTTATCCGGCCAAAATAAATTTATAGGGATCCTACCAAGACCTAAGGAGCCCAAGCCAATCTCACCTGCAAGTGGTGCACCACCTAAGTGATCAACGGACGAGGCTCTGGCGAACATAACAGTGCCCGGTAAGCGGCAATAGGCTTGCCACCTATTACGAGGGACCAACAATATAATTGTCAAAGTGTGGGCGTATAATATGCCTCTGCCTACCCCTTCGGGGAAACAGGCGTGAATGTATGTATGTATGTGTTGAAAAAAAATCTGCAGCCTATCCTTGCGTTGTGGAATAAGCTCACTCTGGTGAGGTTTTACCAGCATTTGTGAGCACCATTATGACACCTTATGGCTTAATAAAAGTTGGCTGTTCATTAGGTTTTTATAAGGACTTTTTCTGAGTTGACATTTATTATTCACGGAGGAGGAGAAGGACTTCTAGAAGACAGCACACAATACAAGAAACAACTGAAGGTGCCATAACATTGGCCACCATTGCCTTTAAAAGAAGACATAAAGTCAAGTCAAAAGCCTTATAGGGCGGCATGAGTTCTAATAACCGAACGCCATACACCGGCCTCTGTTAATCCTCACTGGATCCGTTTGATGGTGAAAGACCTGAAAGAGCCAGAGAAAGAGAAAGCTTGAGACTAGAAAAGGGGAGATGCTGAAATTAATAAATATACCGTTCTTTTTATATAGCTCAAATTTAATTATGTTTTTAATTCACATTGAAAATCATTTATTCAAGTTTCGCTAAATTGAGCTCATATGAAGGTCAGACTTAAAATTTAACGCGCCCATTCACTGCGGGCGGGAGCTTGGTCGTAAAAGAACGGCCCAAAAAATCGTCAAGTTTGTTTTTTTCTCACGCCAGTTACAAATGTACTTAAACTTAAAACATAGTTTACAAAAAAAAACTTGTGTTTTGCAGTCACAAAATTTTAAGAAAAGAAATTAAAAATAATTTAATCTCTCACTCCTTAGCAAGATGAACACAATGATATTTTTTTTATTTGCAATTAAACGCAAAACCGAACATAAGCATGATCCCCATTAAAGCATTAAATCCAATGTTATCCTTTCACTAGACACTCCATCCAAAACTTGTAGGTAAGTATTAGTTTAGGTCCGCAGTCTTGTGAGTTGAGCTGTATTTTCCTAGTTTGATTCTAGGCCTAACTTCTAAGAGGCTTAAGGGATTGAAGAGACATCGCGGATGGTGCCAAATTCACCGAAAATTTTAATCCTAGCCTGGACGAACCTTTATGTATCTTGCCTTATTACGAATACGATATCTTTCAACTACCACATGTGTTTGTCTTTCTTAGAGCTTATAATTTTAAAGCTTATATATTGTAAAGCTATCCATTTATTTATATATATGTATCAAAAATTGTAATTCAATCTTTCTTCTTTATGTAAGTTGTGAACTCCCACTCACAAAAAAACCATGGTGGTTTAAGTGAGTGGCTTATAACATAAATTCTAATGTTAATATATTTTGTACAATAAATTAAAAAAAAAGTATATTCAAATGTAGTCCAGCCAAGTCTGTTATTGTTCTATTTAAAAATTGTTCGTGAGTCTCACTGACGCGCCGTCAGATACTGTGCGATTTTTTTGAGAGTAGTTCTTAAAACTTATTGTTTTCTTGTGATCCACAGCATAATAATAATAATGCATGCTAATAAAACTGTTTTAAACAACCTGTCGCTAGGTCGTTGTCTTTTAGGGTGATTTAGATCCTTTCCAGTCTGGCCTGTTCAACGATACCTTGAGTGTCTCATCGGCTGGATACCTATTGGTACACCATTTTATGTACAGATTTATATAAAATTGGTTTAATGGCCTAACTCCATATGATATACTAATTTAATGTAAAAAAAATTATGGCTTGCAGCACATTTCATTTATTCTTGTAATGGCAATGTTATTTCTATAAAAATCCTTTTATCCTGTAGCTTGAGTATGTCATGCGTCGGGTCGTCACGTTCCCTAAAATATGGTTGCGCGAAACGGTGGCTGGTTTATGCGTCATACTCGTGAACGGGTGCCGTCTGTGGGGGCTGGTCTGCTTACATCTTTTATATCCGTAATTAATTATTAATATTGCTCTTTTTTAATGTTGTAATGTTTTGTTGTAACTAGCGGGAGAAAAAATCAACATTGACGACTTTCTTGCCCGTTTTTTTACGATCAAGCTCCCGCCCGCAGTGAATGAGTGCGTTAGTTTTATAACTATGACATTTACGAGAGCTCTATTGAGCCAAACTTGCATAAATTATTTTTGATTGCGATTAATAAAACGCTGCCTATCCATTGAAGCGGAGCGGAGAAATGGACAAATGTTTTTAGAATCAAAATACCCTTCTATCCTTCGTATGGGCAGCCTTATAGCTTGATCTGACTTCGTTCTATCAACGCGGACGAACCTGCGGACCCAAATTGACTTAGTCTCCCAAATGTGGTATACCAAGACATGCTTATGCTATAATAGAACTCAAAATGACAAAAAAGTATGTATGACACAGGAAAAACTTGTTAATTTTGTGTATGTGTTATACACATAATTAACAATTTGTAGCTGTTTCCGTGCAAAATGTATGAGCTTTTGAGTCAAATATGCCAAAGAAAGGTCCGGCTTTGAACAAGATCGTTTACATTTCACAAACACAATAGAGAATGTATTGTTCGTGGGGTCAGGCCATTCACAGGGTTCAAGGGATTAAACAGAGGGTAAAGGAGGTTAACAATACGGAAACTTGAAATCCTTCACAGTATTATTTTATTATGTGTTCGTTAATTGATTGAATGCTTATGTTCAGCCAAAACTTAGTTAGACAAGTGAGAAGACCCTGGGCCATAGGCTTAAGTTTCGGGCAAACGGGATAATGCTAGGATATGATGATAAATACACACATATTTATTGTGAATACCTAAGACACAAGTAATTGAGTTTACTTAGCTTAGGTAGATAACACTTTAATTAACTGCGTTACTAACCAAATTTATGTTCATAAAATAATGTGATTAGGCTAAGCAAATCAAATCAAATTTCATTTTGACAACCATATGGCGTGGTGGTGAGAATACTCGCTCTCCGCTTCTAAGGTAGTGGGTTCAATTCCCACACAGGACAAATCTTTGTGTGCATGAACATGAATATTTGTTCTGGTCGGGGCGTTTTCCTATGTATATTAAGTATATATTAACAAAAAAAAAGTATGTGTATATGTTTATCCGTTATTTAGTATCCATACTTAACACAAGTTCTTAATGATACTTATCTTGGAACTAAATAATTGGTGTAAGTATTAGAAATATTTAATTTAATTTATTGTGAATACCTAGTACAACACAAGTAATTAAGTTTACTTAGTTTAGGTAGATAACACTTTTATTAATTGCATTACTAACCCAATTTATGTCCGTAAAATAATGTAATTAGGCTAGTTATATTAGGTTATTATATAGAAATAAATTATTATTATTTATTTATTTGTTAATTAATTGATTAAGATATCATTATCATCATAATCTAAGCCCTACAATATGAACATAGGCATCCCCAATACATTTCTACATTGAGCGATCTTGAGACACCTATTTTTTTTTTTTTTTTTTCGGATGGAAAATCATCAAATGACCGTCTTCCGCTGTGGGTGAAGCGGAAGGGTGTGTCAGACTTTTACTGACTAAAAACCATCCATGTTCCTTCTTGAGCCTGTAACACCAAGGCCGCGGTAACTCTTTCGAACAGTTCAGAACAGAACCCCTGCATCTACCGGCTTTCGCCGCCTTGATCATATTATCGGTTCAGCGGGTGGGACGGGAAGGACGGGCGTCCTCTACTATGCCAAAATCTTAACTGTCTTCTGTAAATTTTCCATATTGATTGCCTAATACAGTCGCAACTTACAAACTTCTATTTTAGATTTAAGATAATCTTTTTAGGCCGCCATAAAATAACGTGTACAGAAATTCTGTGTTTTGTCTCTACTGAAAAGCTTTTAAATTTGACTTCCACGGTATTGTTGTATAAGCGACGATTTGTGATAAAATAACGTGTTCAATAAGCAAAACTTGCAAAGCAATATAAAACAGCATAGTATTACAAAATCTTGAAAAAATCTAAGTAACTCTGGTCACCCTACCCGAAAGCCTCATCCCATTTTGTCCCCACTTATTACCCGTCTACTGTTTACACGGTTAATTGCTCTGATATCTTCTTTTCACGCGGAAAATCAATTTGGTACCCCGCGTACAGATCTCAGTGTATATAGAACCCCATTGAGAGAGTGTGTGACGTTCGCCAGCATGGAATTTACAACCTTTTTGATATTTTGTACCAAAAAGTTTCTAACACTTTGAATATCGGAGTAATACTTGAAATATCGAAACAATAATAGACTTACGTCCTGTTTAACAATATTAGATCCTCGGCACTGATTATATTGTAGTATTGACTATCAAGAGATACTTCTCAAAATGATAATGTGAATATCTTATTTGAACATTGTAAGACAGGCTAACTTAAAAAAGGGCTTACTAAAGCCCTTTTTTAAGTTTAACATCTAACAAATTTTTAATTTTTATATTTTACACAACGGTTTATTAAAACAGGTTGTAATATTTAAGTTATTGTATTTGAGTATTAAAAAAATAATTTCGGCCTTTGGTTACACTTGAAAAATGGAATGGAAATTTACTACTATATTTTGTATACTATACAGTCAGTCCTGATTAAGCGCCGATAGCCCAGTAACGAGACTTCAAACTCAGAGGGTCTCGGGTTCAAACCCTGGTGGCGCAACTATGACTTTTCAAAGTTATATGCGTAATTATATGCTTTACGATAATTTTGTTACAATCTCTGGGTATAATAATACTTAAGCACGTTAAGCCGTTGGTCCCGGCTGTCTGAACATCTATGGCAGTCGTTATTTTAAAGTCAGAGCCTTCTAACATCCTTACAGCTGGTTTAATCATAGAATGATGTTTTGCTCTGGGTTGCGGGATCAGGCGGCATTTACTCCATGTAATAACTGAAATAAAGTCAAATATGGTTAAACCAGTGAGCAGACCCTCGGCCTCCTTCTGCGAAGTAGTGATGTCGCAGAAGGAGGCCGCGGAGCGGGAGAGGGACCCGCTCTCTCTCCGGCTATGCCGTTGGCGCAGCGGGTGGGCCAGGTGGGCCCGTCCGGCCGCGCCCGGGGGGTCTTAGGCGGCGGGGGCAGAGGGCGACTTCCGTCTAGCTAGTCGGCCCAGAAGTCGGCCAGTCACGTCATGGCCGCAAAAAGAGGTAGCAGGGGCGCGACACACTGCGCGCCTCTGAGGAGGTCCCCAGGTTCTGATCAGGGGGACGTTAGCCGCGGGCGGGGTGCCAGACGCTACAACAAATCCCTTGGTGCTGGCCCCCCGCCCCTTCTTCAACAGCGGTGGGCGTCGTCGGAAGATTTTTAGTGGATAGGACTGCGGCGGTCGCGTCTGCCGCAGTGAGCCCCACACCCCCTCCCGGTCTCCCCCTTTTGGCCGGGAGACAGTGTGTAAATGCATTTTGTTACCGACATAAATCAAAAAAAAAAGTGGGCAGACCCTTATTTCTTAGGTAATCGGGATAATGCTAGTTGACAGATATGATGTTGACAGTCAGTTCTGACTTGGTATTACTAAAGGTATAATCCACAATAATGTTGTGTCGTGTATGAACACAATACTCTCGTGTATGTTCTCTGCGCAGAAACCCCAACAAAACAGTTTATATAAACCAGTATATAAGCATTAGGGTAGTATTTTCCAAACAAGCAAGCAAATACGTAGTCTTGTAAGTGGAATTCCTCAGAAAGAGCATAAATATACAATGGCTGCAATGAGCACGGTTCGGTGAATCCGTAAAACAGGGAAACCTCCAAGGGACGCTCTGAAACTGAAGGTATGCGTGTAATTAAATTTTTAACATGTACACATCGTAGAAAGGCCTATTTTCGAGCTTGTGAATGCCAAACAAGAAGCAATTATACACGCGGCAGAACAGAGGTACTTTCCTTTATGGAAATTTTATACTTTGGTTGTGATTTTCCTTGTAGAAATTAATCGGGAAAATCGTATACACTATTAGGTTACAACATAGGATTAGGACAGTTATTTGAGTCATAATTATTGTTTTGACGACCAATATGGTGTGGAGGTCAGTATATCTACACTTCATTCCAGAGGTCGTGGTTCGATTCCCACACAGGACAAATCTTTGCGTGCATGAATATGAATATTTGTTCTGGTCTAGGTGTTTTCCTATGTATATGAAGTATGTATTTACAAAAAAACAATTTTTGTATAATATCTTATCACAAGTTCTTATTGATACTTAACTCAGAATTAAGTAATTGTCAGAAATATTTATTTATTGTGTCATAAATAAAATAAAATGTGTATAGGGATCTTACCAAGACCTTTTTTTTTTTTTTTTTGTTTTACGTCGGTAACAAAATGCATTTACGCACTGCCTTCCGGCCAAAGGGGGACCGAAAGGGGGTGTGGGACTCACCACCGGCAGACACGACCGCCGGCAGCGATACCCACTAAAAATCTTCCGACGACGCCCGCCGCTTGTTGAGAAAGAGGCGGGGGCCAGTACCTGGGTTGCAGCTTCTGACACCCCGCCTGCGGCCAACGTCCCCCGGACCAAAACCGGGAGGACCTCCTCAGAGAGGCGCAGTGGACGCGCCCCTCCTACCTCCCCCTGCGACCATAGCGTGTGTGGCCGACTTCCCGGAGGGTCCATGATTAGACAGCAGGGGCCCCCTGCCCCCGCTGCCAAGACCCTCCTGGCGCTGCTGAGCGGGCCCTCCTGGCCTACCCGCAGCGCCCTCCATAGGTCCCTCTTAGTTTCCCCCCCATTAGTCAGTACTAAGGGCACCCAGAGTCGTCGGTCTCTGGGTGTTACCTTTTCCCTAGCGCCTCCTGCGCCCTACCGGGAGGTACTCAGCCCCCCCACCACGACAAGATGGAGACCAGTCGGGGGGGATCTTACCAAGACCTTTTTTTTTTTTTTTTTTATTATCGTCTGTAAAAAAATGCTACTTACGCACTGTCTCCCGGCCAAAAGGGGGAGACCGGGAGGGGGTGTGGGGCTCACTGCGGCCGACGCGACCACCGCAGTCCTACCCACTAAAAAACTTCAGACGACGCCCACCGCTGTTGAAAAGGGGCGAGGCACCAGTGCCCGGGTTTGTAGCTTCTGGAACCCCGCCCGCGGCCAACGTCCCCCGGATCAGAACCGGGGAGACCTCCTCAGGAAGGCGCAATTTGCAGCGCCCCCCCTACCTCCTTGTGCGGCCATGGCGTAACTGGCCGACTTCGGGGGGGGTCTATGGCGAGACGGAAGGGGCCCCCTGCCCCCGCCGCCTAAGACCCCCCGGGCGCTGCCTGACGGGCCCTCCTGGCCCGCCCGCTGCGCCAACGGCGTAGCCGGAGAGAGAGCGGATCCCGCTCCCTCTCCCGCTCCGCGGCCTCCTTCTGCGACATCACCACTTCGCAGAAGGAGGCCATCGCCTCCCACGCCGTCTCGCTGTCGACCATCTTTTGCATGATGGTCGGCAGCGAGAGAGCCACTCCACCCAGGGCCGCGGCTAACGTCGACCGCGGCCCAGCCCACGCAGGGCACGCCACCAAAGTGTGCTGCGCATCATCCATCGCGCAGTCACAGTGGTGGCAACACCGGGTCGACTCCCCCCCGGCGACGTCGCACAGATACTTCCCAAAGCACCCGTGCCCGGAAAGTACCTGTGTGAGCCGGAAAGTCATCGACCCCCACCGACGGCCGACCCATCGCTCCAAGATGGGCCCGACCGCCTCGAGGATACGGCGCCTCGATCCTTCGGCACGTAGTTCGGCGCTCCTGTGTAGCTGCCGCCGCCATGCGCCCAGAGCCTGTGTCTGAGCGTCTCTACGCCACCGCACCACAGTGTCCGGTGTGGGGCGGAGACCCTGGCTCCGGGATTGCGCGCCACGCCAGTAGACCGCCGAGAGAACCTCGGCGTCGAGGTCCCATGGCAGGGACCCGGCGAGCGCGCATGCCACCTCATGGGAGATGGTGCGATACCCCCTACCGACACGGGTCGCCATGACCCTCTGCGACTGTTGCAGGATCTGTCGATGACGACCCGATATGGAGCTCGCCCAAATTGGGGCTCCATACAGGGCTATGGACCGCACCACTCCCGTGTAAAGGCGGCGGCAACTGCCGCTACTCCCTCCGAGATTGGGGAGCAGGCGAGATAGAGCTCCCGCCGTGCTCACCAACCTCGGGCCTAGGTGCCGAAGGTGCGCTTCGAAGTCCCATCTGCTGTCGAGAAGGACGCCGAGATACTTCAGCGTGTTCTCGACAGGGATGGGAGTTCCTCCTACCACGATACTGGGGCCTGGAGGCGGCCGCCTCCGGGGACCATGGAAAATAATGGCCCCGGATTTATGCAGTGCCACCTCGAGCCCCAGCCGCCGTATCCTCTCGACCACCGCCGCGACGCCGACAGTGGCCAACACTCTCGCATCCCGGGGGTCAGAACCCCGGGATGTTACGAGGGTGTCGTCGGCGTAACAGATCACGTCCACGCCGTGCAAGTTCACACAGCGCAGAACGTAATCATATCCGATGTTCCACAGGAGTGGTCCCAGGACAGACCCCTGTGGAACACCGCACACCATACGCCGACGACAGCCTCCTCCGCCCATCGTTGGGAAGACTACCGCCCTCTCCGACAGGTAGCTCCCCAACAACCGCCGCAGATATGGAGGCACCCCGTGATATCGGAGCGCCTCCATAATCGTTGACCAGGGCAGGGTGTTGAAGGCGTTCGCGATATCGAGCGACACCGCAATCAACACCCCACCCCGGGAAACCGCCCTCTCCGACAGGTCCTGCAAGCGGCCGATCGCGTCAATCGTCGATCGGCCGCGGCGGAACCCGAACTGGTGGTCGGACAAATCTGGTCCGACCTCCTCCAGGTGCTCGACGAGGCGGTTGGCGATGACACGCTCCAGGAGCTTGCCCGCCTCGTCGAGCAGCACGATGGGCCGATAACCAGAAGGGTCATCGGCCGGACGTCCCTCTTTGGGAAGGAGTACCAAGCGGCCCTCCTTCCAGCGCCGCGGAAAAACCCCATCCCGCAGACACCTAGCAAAGAGGGAGGTCACGCATCTTACCAAGACCTAGCCAACCTCACCTGCAAGTGGTGCACCGGCCGATCAACGGACGAAGCTTTGGCGAACAGAACAGTGCCCGGTACGAGTAGTTTGGTAGTTTTTTGTCAGGTTGTATCATAGTAAAGAAAACGGTACACTTAATACTAATTATACCTACATTATACATATTTTCTTTAAATTTTGTGACTGCAAAACACAAGTCTATTTTTTTGTAGACTATGTTTTTAAAATGTAACTAGCGGGAGAAAAACCAACCTTGACGATTTTCTTGCCCGTTCTTTTGCGATCAAGCTCCCGCCCGCAGTGAACGGGCGCGTTTTTAAGCTTGACCTTCATAAGAGCTCTATTGAGCCAAACTTGAATAAATGATTATTGCAAATAAAGGCATAAATAAACTTGTATTCAAACGGCAAAGCTAAAGCCTGAACGGCTAACTTTATCGCTGAACAGAAAACATCTATCATAAAGAATGACCCTTTCGATATCAGGACGAACAAAAAAGAAAGATATAAGGGGGAATTACATCAATCCAATTTAAGAAACGACTCGCATAACGCACATTCCAGAATCCACAAATTATTGAGCGGTTCAAGTGTCAAAAGATAGCGGGCATGTCCCTACTCGTATGTAATAGAAATAGCACTAGCAGAGAAACAAAACTTTTTAAGTTACCGAAGCAACTGCTTGCAGTTAATGTGCGTTAGATCATAATTTAAACGCAATAATTTGATCTTTTTTTATTTAGTATGGAGTTACTCGATTGTAGTATTGGTCACTGTTAAGTGATTTGATAGTTCAAATTATTTGCATAAATGTGCAGCGTTTCGTCATTTAGTCACAGTTAATGTTAAGTCAAGTAAAGTCTATGTGAAGTCAAGTAATTAAGTCAGCGAAGTAGTGGAGTGGACTAGAGGTTTCTATGGAGTTCTGGAATTGATGCGAAATCAAAATTTTCTACTCTTGTGTAGAAGAAAAGTTATAAATTTGGATTTAAACTAGTTTAAAAAAAATTAACAGTGCCATGATGTGTCTTTTTTCACGTTCTCGTCAAAACTCCAATATGAGATTATTGGGCAAAAGAATTGTATTAACAATTTTGATTGTACATAACTATTACTGTATGTAATATGTACCTACATTCAAAATTGTTCATATAATGTATATGTAATGGGTAAACAATCAGTTTGTTAGAACTTTATGTAAATTCAAAATTGTTCATATACCTAATGTATATATAATGGGTGAACATTCTGTTTGTTAGCAAGAAATTTTATATTTCTACGTAAACCGTCATATTTTACATTTCTAGAAATATTTACGAGCTGTAGTTTTTCGTAAAATGATTTAAATTTGTTTTATGGTCGACTACTAACGTGGCTACAGATAAGTCGTACGTCAATTCTAGTTAGCTTAGATATTGAAAGCAAGTGTCTAAACACACTATGCCGAAGGTATGCGACCGAAGTTCGGTATGACTATACCCGCAATGCTATTTGAATTACTGACGTTGCGTTATAGTGCACAATCAAACTTACAAGTAAACATTATACAAAACTGAATATCTGCCGCGTTAGCTTGGCGGCTTCGGTGAGTTATATCAGCCAAAGACATCGAAGCATGAAATCAGCTGCGAAACTTGAGTTGCATATCTTCGGCATAGTGTGTTTAGACACTAAGATGAAAAATAATTTATTGATTCAGGCGTTACTTTGCGGAAAATCATTGTTTCTCTCGTTTCAGCGTTGGTCGTGAAGACATCGTTGTTCTGAGGCTCCTGTCTTACCTGAAGATGCCCTGTGTAAGGGCGAAACACGTGTCGTGTTGAATAGTTTCTCGATTTTTCGGGAAATTATAGTAGCGCGGGAATTATTACAAAGATATTTTTAATCCATCACTTGCTTACTAATATGTAAAGCCAACCTCCTTTACAACTTATCGCCAATACATTGCACCATACCACAAACCGTAGATTCTCCGAATAAAAATGAAATGTTGGGCAGTAAAAAGTAAGATCTTCCTCAATTGTCCTCACTCCGGACTGGCGATATACGCCCGATCCAAAATTGAGGATTCCTTTAATTCCCAGTATTACAAAGAAGACACCAAACGAAATTGAAACAGTTAACTCAAAATGCGCCCCCGAAAAAATAGGTCAGCTGATACGACTGAGCACTGAACTGACCTAAATTCTGGGGATTTAAAAAAGACATTAAGAATGTAAGAGATATACGAAGATTTATTAACTTCAGAGTCATTACCGCGGTACCACTTCAGTTTTATACCGCTCACGCTATAAAAAAACGGTCTGATTTTTTTATAGACGTTTTTCTTGTTTTCTGCGATGTTGGGTCTTAATTATTGCTGAGGTTTTTAAAAGCAATGTATTTTGTGCAACAATTTTTTTGCTTTATATTTAAAGAAGACTATTACTAACTGTTGTTTAATTGTTCTTTGCAACAACAGCAATTGTTCTTATCAGATTAATATTTTAAGCAATGTTACTAAATCGTCTGTGTGGCTTTTATGTAGCTTGTTTAGCCATTAAATTTGTGTTATGTAAGTTGATAATTCACTAGCTTCTAAATAATATGGAAACTTAGATAGTTTATTGCCGCTTACCGGGCACTGTTATGATCGCCAGAGCCTCGTCCATTGATCGGCAGGTACACCACTTGCAGGTGAGGTCTTGGCAGGATCCCCACACGTTTCACTACTGGGTTAAGACCAATCTCTTTCTAAGGTATGGTTCAGAACATAGTCAATCACGCGCATTAAATGTGAGTTGTTGAAAGCTGGTGTATGGCGTTCGGCTACCATTTTTCATACAGTTATGGCTTCCAAATGATGAAGGGTCCAACGGCTTAACGTGCAAAGTGCAAAGCACGGAAGCGCTCTGTATCAATTGTAAATGCACTGGAATTTGAATTATTATTAAACCATTCATCATCATCTCAGCCACATAAAGTCCTCTGCTGAACATATCAAACCATTGCTGTCTTATAACTTACTGTAATTTAGTGTGTTGGATGCTAGTGGCCTCATAGAACAGCTGCAGAACGGCCAGCGCTGGAGGGCCAATCTTTGCATTGCATTCATGCTGCTACTGATTTTTTTATGTAAGTATAATCGTGCTAGATTTAAACCAAAGAGTTTTATTATTATATGTGTAGACATTATAATTTAAAAAATCTGCGATAATTGCGAGCACATACAAAGAAATTTTTATTCCGCGATGCAGTTCCTATGAGCACCATACAAAGCTGTTCCCTATTTTGTGAAGTCTCCAAATCGTTTTAGTTCGTTCGTTCGGCAGTGTCGTGTCTAATGGATCGTGAGGGGGGCGCGTTCGCGCGAACAAATCTGCTTCTAGTTGCAGGGGGTTGAGGCATTAGAGAATGGCAACTAAAGGCGCTGTTAGTAAGTCAAGAACATTATTTTTATTATGAAATTATATATTTTGATTTTAATTTTGTGATAGGCCTATCAGAGACCGATGACGTTAAGAAGGATCTAGTCAAGATAAAAGTGCTCGGATGAGCGAACTTAGCACAAAGCAGAATCGAGTGGCGATCTGTGATGTTGGAGGCCAAGATCCACTTTGGATCTCAAATCCCGCATGACCTTTGAATTGAATTTGATAAAATGTGAATGTGTAAATTTATGTTATTGGCAAATGGTAGTTTAAAATTTTGACTTAGTCTATGAAGACATTTCGTCTTAATTACACCGTGACCATTATTACAGTATGGCATTCATAACGACGGTATAAATTACTGCAAATCAGATACGTTTTTTTCATACACTTAATTACAATTAAAATTAATAGGAAAAAACAGGACTCCTGTCCGTCATATGGGCTCGTAATTCCGCTGTGGACGGACACGGAAGTAATACTAATAAATACACTGAGTTCAGTTTTTGAATGTGATCTGTTCGTTCTTGGATGGAATGTTAATGCAAAGAGCGCTTCCTTGCTTCGGAAGGCATTTTAGGCCATTTGTCCCGGTTACCAATAAATATAGTAGTCGTTAAGCCATTTAAGAGGCGTAATTGGGCGGCTGGAAAAAAGTTTACAGCAAGACACTTGTCTCCATCAAGCCGTCTGGGTACGCCTATACACACTGTCTGAAAAGGCGTACCCACTAGGACCGTTAAACCAGTATTATCCAGTAAAGAAATTAGCGTAAAAGTATCAGTGACGTTCTTTTATCTCCCATATCTTATAACTTGGACGCATCGTTCGTTTCCCACTGTTTTTAACAAAGCTAAGTTTTCTGTTCGCTCTACACCGCTCCTAATGTGAAGCACTAGACTGTTTCTGTCGGTCAGACATCTTAGTAACTACACTTAACATTTTTTTGTTGATTGTTAGCTTTGCTTCGTTCTTCTAGCTTAGGACTTAAGAGATGAACTTATATATGAATATTTTGGTGACAATGTCACCATTTAATTGAGTTAAAATAAACTTATTGAGATAAAAAAAAACTTTGTTGAATATACATAATTAGCGAACTATAAATAAAAAAACAATTATCTACCACCTTACTAGAGAACTAGTTACTATATAGCATTTTTATAGAATACTTCTTAATATTTTTCTAAGTTATAAATTGAGTGTTTTAGACGGGACAATAAAGAATAATATTTTTTTTAATATATTCAATTTATTTTGACTTTTGGTAGTATCGGGTGACAGCCCTCCATTTTGAACAAAAACATAGTTTTGATCATTTTTTGTTTTCATATTTTTAATGATTAGTAAGAGGAATAATTTGCTGGTTTGTTTTCATTGAAAAGGCTCCGTAACTATTGGACCAAATTTTAATATCCTTCTTGATTATAAAAATCAAGTATATCTACCTAACTCCCACTTATCTTGGTTCCCGCCGAGCTAGTTAGTTACCGAAATTTTCCTCCTATAGGGGCTGCACCCATTAACAGCTTATCACCAGTTTCCGCTAGGCTGGTTCCTGCAATTAGCTCCGTGTTTGTTTGAGAGGAAAATATTTCGCAGGTATCTCTATAGAGTCCAACGGGTTATTAAATGCGCCAGAGTAAAGATAATGACTTAAGATGACACGGTATAGTTAATAAAGAATTTTGAGATATAGATAGTGGTACGCCCTTGCTTCGCACCAGTAGGTATTTGTTCATTTTTTTAGTTCTTGGGTTACATTATTTGAGTTTTTGTACGGATTCCATTTTTTCTAGTGATGAATATAGCCCATGTTACTCAGGAATATTATAGTATAGTAATGGTGAAAGATTTTTTTAAAATTAGTTTTTGAGTTTACTTCTTACAATCATTCAAAAAAATAAGATTCCTCTTTATAATATTAATATAATTAAGATTTAGTATTTATTTTAGTTTCTAAAACATTTTTTGATTAATTACATACACAAGCACAAATCAGAACATAATTGTTAATAAATTTTGTGTAACAAAGACTTCATTTGCTTTTTGTGATTACCAGCTGATTATTTAATGGCTTATTGTTTTTAGAGCTATTTTGGTAAAGTAAAACTACTATTGTTAATAAATTATTATATAATTATAAAATGGAGCACAATTTTCCACACATTAATTATTTTTGATTTATTTGGTTTTATTAGATTGGTGCAGACTAAATAAGACACTGTCCTGCGAAACTAAGTACCTATTACAGTTTTTTTAATAAACTTTTTTAGGCTCTGTCACATAATAGTGCCCGGTAAGCGGCAATAGGCTCGCCACCTATTACGTAGGACCAACTATATAATTAGCGAAGGGTGGGCGTATAATATGCCTCTGCCTACCCCTTCGGGGAACAGGCGTGAATATATATGTATGTATGTTTACAGCAAATACATTTGTTTATGCTTTATTATATTTTTATCGACTATACAGTTTTTACAAACGACATTATACTCTTTTCCGACTCCTTTTTATCTCTTTACGTCCCCCTGCAAGATTAACGAACGGTCTGATAAAGGTCGCCAGATTTTGACGAAAGGTCCATTGTTCAGGGTCCGATTTGTGCCATAGCTGTAGAATAGAATGAGAATTTGGTATAATGTAGAATTAATGATTATGATAGATTTGCTTATATTAATTTTGTTGGTCCGATTTGTTCCATAGCTGTAAAATAAAATGAGAATTTTGTATAATCTAGAATTAATGATAATGATTTTGATAGATTTGATTATATTAATTTTTTCAATGTTTACTTAGTTTTAAATTAATACAATATTGTACGCCCATGAGGTAGAACACGGCAAGAAAATTTTTTATGTTCTTATTATAAAAACCTGTGTTTTGACAATAAAATGATTTGATTGATTGATTGATGAATGCTGGCTGCCTACAGTCACGTTGGAAATTTGTGGGGGAGGCCTATTTCCAGCAATTTACTTACTTTCTTCTACTGGTTATTATGAAGATATCTTGAGTACTTTTAAAGTGCAATAGTTAGTTTAGTAGGCCAGTGAAGTAGTAGTAGGTTTACGAGTAGTTTGCTAGGTACTTCGTTTAAAAAAATATAACACTTTTTATCCATCTACGCGCCATCTCTATATCACCATCATCATCATTTCCCCAATAGTCCTTCACGCCGATCGATCTAGTGCCGCCTGCATTCATCGGCTTCCCGCCGCCTTGACCATATCATCGGTATATCGAGTGGGAGGCCTCTACTACGTTTGCCAATTCGCAGCCGTCATATATTTTATTCTATGTAAATAAAATAACAAATAAATATTCTCTTACAATCACACCAATTATTTAGTTCCAAGATAAGTATCACTAAGAACTTGTGTTATGGATACTAAAAAATCTATAAACATACTTAAATACCTATTTTTTTTTAATGCATTCTTAATATACATGAGAAAACATCCAGAACAAAACAAATATTCATGTTCATGCATACAAAGATTTTGTCCTGCGTGGGAATCGAACCCACGACCTCAGGAGTAAAGTGCAGGTATACAGACCTCCACGCCATATCGGTTGTCAAATGGATGGATTATGGATACTAAATAACGGATAGACATATATAAACGCTTTTTTTTTGTAAATACATACCTACTTATCATACATAGGAAAACACCTCTGAACAAATATTCATGTTTGCACCCAAAGATTTGTCCTGTGTGGAATCCGAAACCACGTCCTCGAGAGTGAAGTGCGGGTTTTCTCGCCACCACTCCATTTCAGTCTTCGTATATGTTCATATAAAAATAAGCCACACAATTAAGAATAAAAAGAACAAAAATATAAATTAAAAAAAAACACCTACTGGATGTCTCCGTACATTATTAATGTCGCGCCTCTCTTCGGATACTGTCAAGCTGCAATAAATTTTATGTAACATTTAAAAAAAAACAAGCTCTAGTTGATCATGTTTATAGCCAAAAGTTGATTGGAAACACAAATAAAAAATGTTGCGAAACAACAGTATCAAACTACGTGCCCTAAATTTGTTTTACAAACATTGGTGACGATGAAAATCATCAATCTCTATTTAGCTGGCACGCGTTAAAATTGTTTTAAATCATTTGTCTTTATGTTACGTTTTTGTAATTGTATTTTTCGCTTTTCAAATTCTGTTCAAATTCAAAATCATTTATTCAAGTTTGGCTTAATAGAGCTCTTATGAAGGTCAAACTTAAAATTTAACGCGCTCATTCACTGCGGGCCGGAGCTTGATCGTAAAAGAACGGGCAAGAAAAATATAAATTTGGTTATGCCTTCGTAGAAAATGTTTACTATTAATTTGTGGCAGTTGTCTATATCTATATCTATATCTATACTAATATTATAAAGAGGAAAGATTTGTTTGTTTGTTTGTTTGTTTGTAATGAATAGGCTCCGAAACTACTGGACCGATTTCAAAAATTCTTTTACCTTTGGAAAGCTACATTATCCCCGAGTAACATAGGCTATATTATATTTTAAAAAAAATTAGGGATCCTTACTAAAAACCCAATAATGTAACCCAAGGTGTAAATAAATGACCTGAAAAATTCCTTACATAGCGTGCGCAGCGAAAACTATTGATGATAGAACAAAATTATGTACTACGACTTTGCAGTACTCATCATTATCTACAAAAAGTGTCGCGACAGCATATGTCTAAATATTATAGTTACGTCACAGTAAGCGGTTTTTTATTCTAAAAATTTAATTTATATGCCGCCGCTTGAAAAGGCTCTATATTTGTACCTTGGTATTAATCCTTATCAAAAAAAAATACTTTGTATTCAAGACGGTTTCAATACCTTTTTATAACTTTTTGAATTATTCAATTCGGACATTTCATTCGGAAGATATCACGAGTTTAAAAATGCAAGTATTAGAAAAAAGTCGCGTGGTTGCCGCTCACCGCGCTCAGCTAGCCAGCATGCGATGTAGGCTCCATGTAAGCGTCAGTGGGGTACGGGGGGGGGGAGTCAATGTAATCTATATTATAAAGAGGAAGGATTTGTATTTTTGTATGTAACGAATAAACTCAAAAATTACTGGACCGATATTAATAATTCTTTTTTCATTAGAAAGCTACATTATTACGATTTCCGGGCTCCCGACCATCAGTTTATTTTGTCACCTAATAATAATTTAATGTCAAATGTTGTTGGGGAAAATGGGGAAGATTTACAATAATCGCTTTAGTTATCTATCCCAAAACAACAGGTTGCTCTCCGGGACTGCCGGTAAGAGTACAGACTAAGTATTAATTAGATTTAAATATTTTCATCATTAACAACTTCAACATCCACATAAAGACAATCTATGCAGCCTGCGGATAATGACTGCGTCGTCGATGTTAGTGTCCGTGTCTGTGATTTAATCTGGAAATCATTTTGCTGACCGTGTCTTTTCTGGGTAGGCATTTTACAGCGGTAGCCGACATCCACGCGGGCGGAGCCGCGGGCGACTGCTAGTATGTTATATAATAAGAGCTGAATTATTTAAAACGAATCTCTATAAGCTCATTGTTCATTGGCAAATGGAACCAGTGATTACAAAAATAAATATAGAAAAATAACCAGACCAGAACAAATATTTTCTGTTAATGCACCTACGCCATTTCGGTGAGCTAACTCATACTTTGTGTTTTAACTGTAAGATCATCAATGAAAAATAAGCCAAGTACATGCAACCCTTTCAAAGTATCTGTCTAGTAACTAAGCACCATTGTTAAGACAAAGAGCGAGATGCCAGAAAGGGTTGGAAAGAGACGGAAGACAATTCTTTTCTGATGGAAACATCAGTGCCATAGGATTGGCGATTTGCATTCAGCTCTCGTCTTGCTGTGGAATTGTGTTTTTATTGTTCAGATAAGGCTCCTTCTACTTTGCTTTTTTAGTAGTTCTGTTAATGATATTGAATTCGATACTTTTATTTTAAGAATTCTAGGTTTAGGAATTTTAGGTTATTGTTATAACAATAGGATAATAGTTTTTATTTAGTGTAATTATACAATAACAAATTATTTATTTATGTGTTTTCATGATTTAGAACCCATACACAAGTTCTTATTGATACTTATATCAAAATTTTAATTTAGTTCATTGTGAAAAATGTCGTGTGGCACTCGGAGACTGCCGCGGCAAAGCTATTGCATAGCATTTTTTATCAACTTATGCAATTATAATTATTTATTTTTATGTACATTTATATAGATATAATATCATATATATATTCTCTACGCGGCATCAATGTGTATTACCTATACATAAAAAAAATACGCATGCGCAGTAACGCCGATACAACCAATGCCACACCTAAGGCGGGTTGCTGAATTAAAGAGACCGCGCTTGTATTTCAAAAAGTCATTAAAAGTTCTGCTATTTATCGATAGATGGAAAAACTTTCTTATTTATGTTCATAATTTATGTTCTGTATAGGAATGTAGGATATCAAATCTTGATTTGCCAAGTAACATCATTAATAAGTATTTACCTACAAAGCGTTAAAAATACCGCTAGTATCCAATGCTTGATTTGCCAAGTAACGTGATTAATTAGTATCATTCTACCAAGCGTTAAAAATATCGTCTAGTATCCAATGCGCTATACATCTCGCGAGTGTTACTCATTCCCGGCGTCTTCATAATGAAAATAGCTGCAACATTGGTCCATTTAATCCGGAGGTGCCTGCGTGCCGACGGACGCGAAAGTCTTTTAAATACCTCATGGCTGAAATACTTGCTGCATAACCGTTTTGAATTTACAAACGCTGTTCTACAAATTTCGATCTTTAAGCTATATAACGTATCTACCCTGTATGAAATAAAATAAAATATAATTTATTGTCTTTAAGATCAACAGGATTATTTAGATTCGTAAAATTTTTAAACACAAATGGAAACTCCATATTTTTCGTTACGACAATGAAAGAGATATTATGGTACCATAATCAAGAAATAAAAGCAAATGGATATTTTGTCAGAATTTGTCAAGGTTTGTCAGTTTATCTGTCTGTTGTCGTTTTTTTCTCAAGATTTGTCAGTTACTCTTATAGGGAGGGTCTGTCAGTCAGCCTGTCGTGATTCTAAAAATCTTTCGCACTATAATAAGCCTTTTGGCACAATTTACACTTTATGTAGTTTTTAAATTTATTAATAGATAAATTTGCTACACCATCTGGCAGTATATTGTACATGCGAATACTATTCCCCGCAAAAGAATTTGCAACTTTATGGAGCCTATACTTGGGCACAGCCAGTTTATTCTTATTTCTTCAGTAAAAATTATGTCTATCACTATTTTTACATAGTAATTAAATTCTACAGCTTTCTAAATATAAGTATTTCAAATCGAAATGTCTTATGGAATTCAAGTTATTGGACAATTTTTTAGATAAACTTGTTCTATTTAACTGTTCTTTATTTAAAATATTTAGATATAACTAAACAAAAGACTTCAGAATTTGTTTTAAAAAATCATTACAATTAGTACTTGAAAACGTCAAAATTAAGTATAAAAAACAATCGAAATAAAATGACACTGAAAGCTTAGATTCACTTAATATGCAACAAAAACCATTAAAAAGCAAAATATACCTACTTAAGTGTAATTGAATCAAAGTGCCAGTTTTGAGCCACCACCGCTCTGTAAGAAGAACTGGCAAGAAACTTATAGGCTATGCTCTTTTAAATTCGTTAGATACTTCAATTACAAGTACTAGTCATAGTAAATGAAGATTGTCACCCCCCCACGGAATGAAAGAAGGTCGGGTTAACAAGCGGCTTAAGATCGATCGACGTGTAAAATATTTGGAGATTCTTATTTTCTGTGGACTTAAACTGCAGAACATAGGTCTCCTCATACAGTTCTTTAGTTGGTCCCCAGTGGTTTTGTACTGGCGAGATCACAAATCTGACGAGTTTCTTGCTATAGTCTACTCTGCTACGCAAAATGCCTGTTTAGCATTAGTTATAAGTTGACGTTCATATGAGCTTTATTTACGTGACCAAGATGCACCCACAGCGATGGGTGAAAATTTGCACAAAATGGGTGCAGGAGGCCGGCAAAAAACATTAGGGCAGACCCCGGAAACAGTGACGTGACGATATTGTCTCTTATGTCCCGGGTGGGAGAGACTCACCCACGACAGGGTGCAAGTGCAGAATTTTGCCCTGCAGTGGGCAAAAAAAGACAACAAAGGAAAAAAACATACATTTTAAGCCCAATTTGAATAATAATATTTATGTCAAAGTCAATATTACTATCAAGATTGACTTTGAAATACATTTCATCAGTAATATTTGAAGACCAGTAAATAGCATGGCCACATAATAATCGACGTAAGGGTCAAGAAGCGCAGCGGAAATGACCTCAATAAGATGATGTGGGTCTTGAATTTGGGTGTGATATTTTTCTTATCTACCAATATATAAATATAAACTTTATTTACAAACACATGTACAATTCTGGTACTGCCAGCCACCGGTTACGTATTTCAATTTTACAGATACACAATTTAAAGATTTTAGTAAGGAGTCAATTTGCCGGTTTCATATATCCTGAGGACCAACCATAGAACAGAGTGAGGAGGCTTAACCGTAGGTTGATGTTTCCCTCTGGGTTGCTCCATGTAATAATTGAGATTAATTCAGCCATATCAGGATAAACCAGTTAACAGACCCTGGGCCCTAAGCTTTTGTCTAGGACAACCGGAATAATGCAAGGATATGATGATGATTATAATATATCCTGAGGAGGATCAACAAAGTATTTTTTGCTTCTATTATACACCTAATAGTGGACTAATTACACAAAGACTTTCGGATCAAATAGCGCTTAGACTCGTAGGTCCAAAATAACCAGAGCTTGTACTAATTATGGCACTGCAGACATAAAAAAATTGCCAGCAACTCGACAATCATAAGTGCCAAGGAGACAAAAAATTTAAAATAAGCAGTTTTCATTTGAAATCCGTCATTACGCACTGAATCAGTTTGGTAAGATCTCCTTTGTAAAAGGGCTTAATTATTAAGCACTGGATCAGCTCGGTGGAGCATGACCTTGACATGACATTGTGAGAAGCGGCTCATGCTCATGTAGGTAGTAGAAAGTTAATGGCTGAAATGATAATGACTGAGCTTGGCAAGAGAGACACCTTTTCTTACTTTTATGTTTATATTATTTAATTACTTTATGTTTATTCACTGACTGTGCTAAAATCTAAATAACGGTTTTGTTATTAAATATGTAAATAGGCGCTGTAAAGACCACGAGACCACGAGAGTTATTAAGACTTACCATACTACTTGCTTGCTTTTGTTTATAAAACGGTTTCTTGTGCTTAACTGAAAATTTAGTTTGGGTTATAAATTTGTTGATAGTGGCTGTAAATAAAAGGATTCTTATGTTGTAACGACAAAGAAAGTTACTTATTTAATAACTACGCTGTTCTTGAATTTTGTTTAATTTCTAAATCAATATATCCTCTACACCAAATCCAGACAGGCTCTCTTTAAGGTCATAATTGTTTGTTTTTTGTGTTACTTTAAATAAGTAGTTACTTAATAGATTATTTATTTACTTACCTTACTATAGTATGTACCCATGTCACTAAATTTAAATAACTAAGTATAATATGTGCAAGTACTTTTCTATTCTCTTAGTCTTAAGTGATCTTTATAATAAGTCATGTATTTGATGTAACACGTCTTTTATCCTGTTTTGCTTATTACACACAAATTTGAATTGCAATTTAGATTCTGTACCTTAGTTCTTAAGATTTTTATTTGTAAAATTGTAATTTGGCGTGTGTATTAATAAGTAAATAAATAAATATTTACGAAAATACATAATTACGAACCGGTAAACGTGTATGTGTGGTGCCGGCCAAGAATAGTTCCACCACCTCTTATCTCATGGGGAGTCATAAGAGTCGACGAAGAGAAATCCTACCGGGTGATGGGCAACAGCGTCATCGTGTGTACTGGCTTAAACTGCGAACCTGCTAGCCCAGCGTGGTGATTATTATACTTTAATAAGGAATTGATTACGACGAGAAACTGGAGAGGTCTAAGAACATCCCCTTGAGGAACACCGCGCTATGCCCTTATTTCATTAGTTTCTATTAACTCTGTCGGTGTTGTAAGATCTGAAGTTGGGCGTAACAGTTTCGAATTGCAGCGCGGAGGAATTGTTTGATTAATGGATAGGTTTTGTACAGTTCTTAAACTTTAGTAAGGAGTTGTTTGGAAATAGTGGTAAGTTTTTTGAGGTCCATAATATATTATACATACATAAAAATACGACTGTATCCCTAAAAGACAGAGGCATACTATACGTCTATTTATTGTCGGACTAACGTAATAGGTGGCGAGCCTATTGCCGCTTACCGGGAACATATATTTTTGCCAGAGCCTCGTCCGTTGATCGGCAGGTGCAGGTGAGGTTGACTTGTGTCTTGTCCTTAGATCTTGGTATAATCTCCATACACCAATATATGTACCAGATATATTATAGAATTACGCGAAAAAAAACCTTTTTAGTCATAATCTCAGCCTATTTGCCCCACTTTTGAACACTAGCCTCTTCTCACAAACAATAGTAAGAAAGATTTTAATACATACAGTTGTCTTATTCAATTTCTAGTATTTTTAACTTATACATTTTTGTTATAATTGATTTTAAATTGATTGATGTTAAATTAAAAATTGATTTTAATTTTTTCTTACAGTCACTCCAATTATTTAGTTCCAAGATAAGTATCATTGAGAACTTGTGTTATCCATGGATACTACATAACGAATGAACATACATAAATACTTGTTCTTTTATAAATTTCAACCTAAAATAGGTACGTAGAAAATACTCAGACCAGAATAAATATTTGTGTTTATGCACACGTATATACAAAGAAAAGAAAGAAAGAAAGAAAAAGTGTTAATTTAAATATTTAAATCATGACAACAACTACTTAACATCTGCCAAACTGTAAAACTATTTACTGGTATTTTATCAACACGACAAAATAATAATTTAATGCTACTAAAATGTACGTACAAATTAATTGTAGTTATTTGAAAATAGGTAGCTCTAATAAACTGGATGGTAAAAAACATCTAAAAGGAGGACGCGTCTCCAAAACATCAGTGTCTGAGTCAATATGTACTGGAACCGCATGGTGGAGTATCTGAATCCGTGTGATCTTAGCTGTGTTGACTAAGAATAATCTAAAAACTAGCGATCTGAAATTATATAATTATTTCATTTCAGAAAATTATAAACTATTTCAATACAGTTTTAATTATGTATTTGCATACTACCAACATCTAAGGAGTCCTAGCCAACCTCACCTGCGAGTGATGCACCTGCTGATCAACAGACGAGGCTCTGGCGAACGTAACAAATCCCGGCTAGTGGCAATAGACTCGCCACCTATTACGTGGGACCAACGATGATTTTGGCGAAATGTGGATGTATAATATGCCTCTGCCTACCCCTTCGGGGAAACAGGCATGAATATATGTATGTGAGTAGTAGTTAATTTTCGTATAAAAATAATCACTGACCCAGTAATAACTCAAAACTCATGAGCTAGAAAGTGTTTAATAATTAATAAGCGTAATCACGCTGTGCGAAGCAGATTTTTAATAAACTGAAACCGCTGAGCCTGTTTCCAGTGTTGCATAATGAAAAATAATTTACTGGATTAAAATAGAACTGCTAATAACGTTAAATTAAAATTAAGAACTATGAGAAAAACCTTAATCTCTGTCTATATTTCTATTATATGCTTATATACAAAAACATCATATCAGCCTTACAAAGACCTCTGATGAACCGTGGCCTCCACAACAGATCACATTATTTTGGGGATATTTGCCCACACCATTTTGACGACCGATATGGCGGGGTGGCGAGAATACCCGCTCTCCGCTCCTAAGGTCGAGGGTTCGATTCTCACTCAGGTCAAATCTTTGTGTGCATGAACATGAATAATTGTTCTGGTCTGGGTGTTTTTCTATGTATAATAAGTATTTATTTACAAAAAAAAAGTATATATGTATGTTTATCCGTTATTTTGTATCCATAGCACAAGTTCTTAATGATACTTATATTGGAACGAAATAATTGGTGTAGTTGTCAGAAAATATTAAAAATATATAAATCTTTAGGCTTCACATAGAAAACTGTAACATTCTTAAAGTTCCGAAGAAAATATGGCAAAAGTTCTGAAAAGGATTTTTTATTTAAAACACTCTTGCGATAAGCTCGAAACATTTTTGATGCACTAAATTATTCCAATAGAAGATAAAACGGCGACTATTCATTCCCGAAGCGAAAGAGTATGTTTCATCACCGTGAGCAATTAACACGGAGTTTCCCAGCTAACAGTTTCGTTTCATCAGCTACGGCTTCACGGGCCATTGAACTATTTCACAAGGCAACATTCGGTAACCAGAGATTTGAAGAGATAGTCTCTTTTTGGGTTAGGTTGAGGTTATTTTTTTTTCTTACCATTAAAAAACATTTTATGCAGCCTTAGTTAAATTATTATTATTAAATTAGTTTGGACTAGGCTATACTAGTTTCTTCTAAAATCGGGTTTGGCCGGTAACATATTGCAGCTTTCATACTATAAGGGCACAACTCAAAAAAAAATAATTTGTTATGATCGATTTTGTAAAAATATAGGGGCTCAAAAATCTTTAAACGCGTTTTCCAAAAATCATGATTTTTCGAATTGGGCCCCTATAGTATGAAAGGTGCGTATATATCTCTAGCATATACATAAGAGACACAATAGCATCAAAATGTCTAAGCACAGAACCTTTTAGTAACATAAACGTAAAAAGTTCCGCAGTTAATTTCGCTATCGTAATCTGTTTATTTATTTAATAATGATATTATTTATTTTTTATTAATTCTAACATGTTTTTGTGTTTGTGTGTATGTTTATTAGGGTATGTTGTTATGTAATATGAGACTATGTTTTTATCAGTGGGAACCTATAATGGGCTTTCTGCGATTATCGGGCTTATTATAAAATAAGATCTAAAGTGAAACCAGGTTTAAAACTAGTGCTGTAACTGTCTTCATTTTATCAAATAAAAGTGTTTTCCTATGCATACTAAGTAGGTATTTACAAAAAAAAGTATTTATGTATGTTTATCCGTTGTTTAGTATCCGTAACACAAGTTCTGAATGATAAATATCTTGGAACTAAATAATTGGTGTAATTGTCAGAAAATATTTAAAATATATAAATCTTTAGGCTTCACATAGAAAAGCCGTCACTGTCTTCATTTTATCAAAAAAAAGTGACAGCCCTAGTTTTAAACCTGGTTTAACTTTAGGACTTGTTTTCTAATAAGCCTCCTATATGTTTGATGTGGTATGTTTACCATGCCGATGGTTCATGTAAAAATGTATTACCTATTTGAATAAATCAGTTGCTGAAGTTTCTGGATTACTTTTATAATATAAGGTAACACTCGAGAAACGTTAGTGGTCACCGCAGTTTATAGACTCTTGCATATCGAGCGCATTGCCAACCTTTTTAAGACCGTCTTACTCAATTTCGAGAAAACCCACCCACCCATTTCAAGAACAAAATTATTTCAATAGAAATCAAAACGGCGACAATTCATTTTCAAACCGAAAGATTATGTTTTATCACCGTCTGAGCAATTAACACGGAGTTTCCCAGTTAACTGGTTCGTTTCGTCGGGCTTTTTCACGGCAGGTAGCTACGGGCTTCACGGGCGATTGAACCATGCCACTGCTAAACGCTCGCCTGCCGGAGCGGTAAGCGCTGTCGATATAAAACAAAATTTATTTGACAGCTCCAAGCGTACCCTTTCGGGAGTTATTAATTGTAGTAAGATTGCGTTGGAATTTTCCTTGGGCTATTATTTCTTGTGGGAGATAATTTATATTTGGGATGCGAAGGATTTTTTGGTGAAATGTGAGATAATGGGAACTTAAAATGTGGTGTTTGGTTGCGATAAGCTACTCGAATAATACGACTGTAAAAAGGTTTTATATTGTTAGGCATAATGTTTCCCTAAATATTTTTTTTGTATAGATGCATACCAAATACGAAAAAATAAAATGTCACTAAAATATTACAATTATTATGTACATTAAAAAAAATATACATGAAAAAACAAGCAACTAAAAGTAATGTTTAGATTAAAAATATTATTTTAAAAAATATATTATGTTTTTAAAAATAAATTAATCAAGTTTTTTAGATTAAATCAATGTAAAAAACATTGGAATCAAATAAATAAATTAAAATTATGCAGTTATTATTGGAGCGTATCAATCATGCGAATATTTAGAGAAGAGCTTTCTTTTTGCCCTGACAAACAAAAATCATTAAAAATGCTAATGAAGTCGTTTATTAATTCATCGGATATATGATAGGCTTGAAACTCAAGCAATACCCGGCTTAATTGGATAAGAAGGCATGGAACCAAATATCATAGTTCCGTATTCCTGTTTGTGGGTGCATAATCAAGTCATTTGATACCAGTTAGAACATATCCGCTTTGAGGTATAATACAATGCACAGCCCCAGGTCTAATGGAGTACGGCCACAGTGTAAGAGTCAGCGTAGACAGAACTAAATGAAGCTGGCGAAAATATAAATATACATTATGCAATCAAGTGTCTATTGTCAAGAAAAACGTATTTGGGTTTAAAAAAAAATTATACAGTTTTTTATTTTGGCATAAAGAGCAGTGCATTTAACACACCAGCTAGCAAGCCGATACAATTTAATAACAATTATGTACATTAATAAATATTACAATGAAATATCAAATTAATATTAAAAAAATAAAAGAACGTTTTAAATGAAATGAGAAACACATAAAACGAATGTAATGTAATGTCACATCGTTAAGAATATGTTATTTTATTTATCAGTACTGCTGAGGTCCTGACGGAGGCCCCAATAGAAATGTATGCATGTTCTATGTCATCATCTTCATCATCATCATCTTAGCTCATAATTTTTCATCTAACATGGCTTAACGACCACATTTTGTAATAACCGGGAACAACGTCTTAACGTGCTTTCCGAAGCACGGAAGCGCTCAATATCAAATACCACACTTACGGTAACCCATCCATGGACTGACCACTGTAAACTCTGCTTTACTTCGGTGATCGTCTCCTAACACCGCGCAAGGCCGAGCTACGAGCGCTTCATCATGCTATGTCATGCGTAGCTATGATATTATGTATTGAAATAGAAGGTATATATATGGTCTAACTTGCGTCGACATCACTACTCATACTCGCTCAATGACCGCCGGTAAACTCAATGTACCCAGAGTATACAATAATTATGGTGACAGGACTATAAAAAATGGCTTCCATACCTTTTAAATAGTATACCTAAAGCCATTAGAATGGAAACAAACAAAAATAAGTACAAAGCAAATTTAAAAAAACACTATAATGGTGTATGTGGAAAATTGTAATTTATTTATTAGTATAATTCTAGTTGTAATTAGTATAAAAGAGACTGTGACCCACATACAAACCAGTCAAACGGTTTTGTGGGATATGTTTTTATGTAACTTGCATTATTTAAAGGAAATAAACGTTTTATCTATCTATTTATAAACAAACATTCCTCATTATATCCTAGCATTATCCTTGTTGCCCTAGACTTAAGCTTAGGGCCCAGGGTCTGCTCACTGGTTCAACCAGATTTCAGCTGAACTTTAGTTATTACATGGATCAACTTCCGTCTGATCTGTACAACCCAGAGAGATATATTATTTATGGTTAAACCAGTTTTCAGAAAATTAGAAGGCACTGACATTTTAATAACGACTGCCATACATGTTAATGACAGACGGGACCAAAGGCTTAACGTGCTTTCCGAGCCACGGAGCAAACGATAATTACACGTAACTTGACTTAGAAAAGTCATAAGTGCGCCATCAGGGATTGAACCCGAGACCCTCTGAATTAGAAGTCTTGCAACAGGGCTATCGTCGCTCAGATATAACAATAACACATATTAACAAACATTGTGACCACATAAAAACATACAATTGTGCACATTATTACAAAATGTTGTTACAGGGCTGGAAATTCATACCCTGAGGAGGTCTCCCCGGTTCCGATCCGGGGGACGTTGGCCGCGGGCGGGGTACCAGAAGCTACAAACCCGGGCACTGGTGCCTCGCCCCTTTTCAACAGCGGTGGGCGTCGTCTGAAGTTTTTTAGTGGGTAGGACTGCGGTGGTCGTGTCGGCCGCAGTGAGCCCCACACCCCCTCCCGGTCTCCCCCTTTTGGCCGGGAGACAGTGCGTAAGCAGCATTTTTTTACAGACGATAATAAAAAAAATAAAAAAAAGGGCTGGAAATTCATAAAAAAAAACATTAGCAAGTCCACCACAGAAAGACGGATTTCTGCTCTAGCTCTCACTAAAATAGTAGCATTATTTGAGAACCCAGCACGGAATGTTCCGGAAAAACTTGCAAGGTATCCTGCTTTGTCGGGTATCCGGGACCATAGAAACACAATGCCAAGCAATAATTTTTCGTTTAGTTAGATTAGTACCAACAAAAAAGTACAAAATCCCTTCATGTCATAAAAGTATAACTTGCAAGTATTTCATAAAATTAATTTATAAAGACTTTAGCGATCTTCATATCATCCTTATAAAGTCCACAGCTGAACATTAGCCTCCCCAATATATTACAGTCTATTTGGGGTATTTGCTCATAATCACCACGCTGGGCAGGCGAGTTGGTGATTGCAGTTCAAGCCAGTATGCAGGATATCACTGCTGCCCATCATCCGGTAGGATTTCTGTTTGTCGACTCTTACGGCTCCCCGTGAGATAAGAGGGGAACTATTCCAGATAGGTATCACACGGTACGTAACGTTAATAAACGAAATAAAACGTTTCTTGTGTACAATAAAAGGAATTTCACAGAAATATTGTAAGGTGGTTAGAAATATGCAAAAGAAACCACGAAAAGACGCAAATTACAATCATACAAAGTTAGGTTAGGTATACCGGTATACCTTGCTAAACGATGAATAAAACTAATACCTGTGCTACTCAGGTTCCCTGCAAGTTTATGTCTTATTTGTATGCTTATGTCTTACTGTAACTGTATGTATGTATTGTGTTTTACAATGTATAGAATGAATGTGTCATAGCAGTGCTCTCACAAACGGTATCTACGGAAGACCAGCGTCGAGGCGTTTTCCTGACCTCGGCTTTATGCTGAGTGAACATCTTTTCTGTGACACTCTTCAAATAGTTACTTAAATATAATTTATCTGTTTTCTTTTGATGTTGTCACAGAATAAATTCTTTTTCTTTCTTTCTAATAATGAAACTCAAGCCACACGCGATAGTTTCTAGGTCCATGTTAGATACGACATTAGAGTCAGCGTAAACGAAGCTGGGCAAAGCTCGTATGTAACATAAAGAAATAAACCTCAATATACTAAATGGAAACGTGGTCCTTCACGGTCGGACAGTACTTGAATCAGAAAAGAGCTAATAGCCTTAGGTCTAATCCATTAGTATCTATTGAATTCAACGGGCTTAGGTCCTTCATGAAAGCCTTTGCGTCAGATTCTGGCCGCTTGTTCTATATTGTGACCCGAAAGCATCGAAAAGCATTGCGGTGCGATGCTACCTTTTATTATTCGATTTTGAAGTCTATGGCAGACTGAAAACTATAGAAGTAAATAGCTAACGGTAATATGGGGATTAGACAATTTGAGACAGCATAAGTTGTAGCATTTGACAAACAAGGTTTACGGAAAATGTATAATAAAATCAACTGATTAATGAAACACAGATATAAAGCCTGAAAGCTGAAGCCTTGGGTCAGTAGTTGCGGTTTTATCATACGATTTTCTAGGCTACAGCAGACTGATGGTCGAACGGGGAGGTAGGAGGGGCGCGTTCACTGCGCCTCTCCGAGGAAGTCGTCCCGGTTTTGTTCCGGGGGACGTTGGCCGCAGGCGGGGTGTCAGAAGCTGCAACCCAGGTACTGGCCCCCGCCTTTTTCTCAACAAGCGGCGGGCGTCGTGGAAAGATTTTTAGTGGGTATTACTGCGGGCAGTCGTGTCTGCCGGTGGTGAGTCCCACACCCCCCTTTCGGTCCCCCTTTGGCCGGAAGGCAGTGCGTAAATGCATTTTATTACCGACGTAAAACAACAAAAAAAAAGACTGAAAACTATAGCAGTAGATAGCTAGCGATAATAGGGAGCTTAGAAAACTTGGACAAAAAAGAGACTAAGGTAAGGTCGTTAACAGAAAAGTTTTAACTGATTGATGGAACACTTATAAAAAGCCGGGAAGCTGATGCCCTGGATCAGTAGTTGCCGATAAAATTAAAATTAAAGCCGATAAAATCGTTTCTCTTAAATAATGTTGATGAAGACGCACTACACCAAAGTATTTAGAAGTCACTGTCACCAGAATTACATCGCTAATCAGAGCTAATCAACTGTTTTCTCAAAAAGTGGGACTAACATTTTGTTTTTCTAAAGACATCTCTTTATTAATAATTTATAGTCAAAACAATATTCAACCAATATTAGGCTCTTTTATGGACCTTTTTTGACAATCCTTACAGAAAAGGGCCCTTTTGAGAAGTCGATATATTTTGTATCAGATAATATAATTTATTATGAAATTCAATTATTTTTTGGTTCCGATCTAGTTTAGGTAGTTTTTTTCAGCCCCATTATTTACTACTCCCATTACTTTATTATTATCAACCACAATATTCGTCATAAGTTTTTTTTTTCGGATGGAAAATCATCCAATGACCTTCTCCCGCTGTAGGTGGAGCGGGAGGGTGTATTAGACTTTTACTGACTAAAAACCATCCAAGATCTGTCTTATGCCTGCTACGTCCGGAGGCCGCGGTAACCCTTTCGAAAAGTCCCGCAGCATGAAAATCGTACTGCTCTAACTTTACTATTGCAAGCTTAGACTTTGAAAGGAAAATCATGTGAGTATTGGAATTCATTTTCAACAAGAGGATGCTAACCAATGCGAGAATAGGTATTTCAATGAAACTACGATTGCGAAGGATAAACATAAAAAGGAGATAATGTTAACCAGAGAGAAGACGCCAAATGGCTGACAGCGGTTGGAGACGAATAGCTGAAGATCGTGCTCAATGGCTTGCCATTGGAGAGGCCTGTGTCCAGCAGTGGACGAAGATGGGCTGATGATGATGATGATGATGATAGGGTTGGTCTTAATAACATAATATGTAATTTGGATACTAAGTAATAGCCTAAACCTTCCTGTCCATCAGGATTAATTTGTTTTAAATATATATATTGAATATTAGTAATCGGGGTGTTTTCTATGTCTGTGTCTTAGAAAATTACTAAAGAAACAGGATCTCGTATAGTGTCACTGTAAGCTAAGGGTAACTTTGCAACAACTATTTATATAAAGTCAACGATCAACTAGATCATTTGAAATAATTTAAGAATCTTTCAAATGGTCGTAGAATTATTTCAAATAGTTGTAGAATCATTTCAAATAGTCGCAAAATCATTTCAAATAATTGTAGAATCATTTCAAATAGTTGTAGAATCATTTCAAATAGTTATAGAATCATTTCAAATAGTGATAGAATCATTTCAAATAGTTGTAAAATCATTTCAAATAGTTATAGAATCATTTCAAATAGTGATAGAATCATTTCAAATAGTTGTAGAAGGTCACTACCCACCCCAGAAGAATCAAAAAAGGGTCGATGAGTATTCAACCTTCTTTATTGTTTTCCTTTTAGCCATTTCCCTCCATCAAGGTGGAAACCAGTTCGGTGTTTAATTAAATTACCTAGTATTATAAAGAACTTGTACTAACAGGTTAAGTCAGTGCTGCTTATACCGCATTTACACAATCGTGCGAATCGCGAGGCGAATGGCGAGGCGAATAACGAACACGCATATGTAAACAGTCCGCTCGCTATTCGCCTCGTGCTTCGCCTCGCGATTCGCGCGCTCGCGTTGGGAGCGGTTTTTCGGACGCGAATCAAAGGGCACGAATGGCGAACACGAACTTACTGTTTACACATTCGCCTGCATTCAGTTGACAGCTAGCGCCCGACCCAACAAGACGTGTAGACAAAATGGAGTGGAGTGAAGTGCGAATTATAGAATTCCTAGAACTTTTTCAAAAGGAAGAGCTAAAACCATAAAATCCATAGTTTGGCTAAAACAAAATTAATTATCAACAAACATAGTAGAAGACATGAATTATTTACCATAATGTGTAATTCAATAAATTTTTTGTTCAACATTTCAGATTAAATAGGTACTTACATTGTTCTATTGCGATGACACGCTATCATCCACCATCGTCTGCGTCGACGGTTCTTTTTTACGCAGAATATCTAAATAATTGTATAAACTCAATAAATGTAGCGCGCATGCCGCTATTATTTTCACGTCCTCCATGTTCGTGTGCGAATGTCAAAATGATTCACCCCGCGAATGTGTGAACAGTAGTTCGCGACGGCACTCGTATACGAATGTTTCGTCGAATGTTCGTCGAGTGCCGAGGCGAATGGCGAGCACGATTGTGTAAATGCGCTATTACATTCAGACAATTTTGCATTTAAAATATAGCTAAACACATAGACATGCTCCATATCTTATATACCTATTATACACGTACCATAACCCATAACCATAACCACTTTTGATCGCGTGAAAGTGTTAATTTATATATTAATAACCATATTCTCACCCATTATATAGTAATGTTGGTTACTAGCCACACGACAAACACATTCAGCGAATTAAAGTACAATTAAGGGTTAATCCTCGCGAAATAGAACCGCTTCATACTACCCTCATCTTTTCGCAATAACGATACGGCAATATACCCTTTATACCACATTAATAGACACCGTTTTGCTCTGAATAACGTTCGGGCGGTGAGAGAATTTTGATGCAGTGTTATTATTCCATAACAGGCTCATGTGAGCTTTCATGGTCTCAATCAGGCTTATCGACATTAAATTGGTTTATTGTTAATTTATTATTAGAAATAGAACGTTATCTAAAGCGAGCGTAAAATATATCGCACCTTCGGCAAGATAAAAATTTGTTAGGTATCAAAAATTGTTTTATAAATGCTTTTTAAACTGATAGGACAAAACACCATAATATATAGTTTATTTCATGTAAAGAAAAAATATTTTAGAGTAATATAAACTAAAAACAAGATCGGATTGAGCGCAAAAACATCTTAAAATGTCTCTTCTGTAAAATTGCAAATACTGCAATTATGTCCTTGTCTTACCGAAGGTGCGATATGTAATATTTTACTCACGCTGTAGATAATGTTTTAGAGGTAACAGGTTTAATTGTCCTACAAAGTCTGAAGATTAGTCTTCAATCAGTGCATTCTGCCTTTTAAGAGATAACCAATCAAAAACTGAAGATCTAACACATCGTATCTTTAAAATTAAAAAGATCTGTGTCAAAAAGGCTAGAGTTCAATTGGTTGAAGAGAGGAAGAGATCGAAGTATGAGTTTTCCTCTTTCTACGCTACTGTAGGCCATTGTTTTAATTTATGTCAAATTAAATAACAAATAAAATTTAAGATCATTTGGATTCGTAAAATATTTACACACAAAATGGAAATTCGTTTTTTTTAACAACAATGAATTAGATCTGAGCGGTACCATAATCAAGAAATAAAAGCAAATGGATTATTTGTCAGAATTTGTCAAGGTTTGAAGGTTTGAGTTTGAAACTATCCAATGGTGGTGGCTAGAGTCGTTTTATAACTTAAAGTCGAAACCTCCAAATTGTGGATTAGGTCTATATTATTCTAAAAGTGTGACATGTCCAAATGTCCATCTGTACGATCCATCCAATCAGGGCGTTTGATACAGTGAGTGATACAGTTGTCTACAAAATTGAAGTTCCTCAGTGCGCTATGGAAAGGAGTTTCGGACTTTCCTTGAAGAATGGTGATGTTGGCTTTCGCAGGTCTGTATGCCGATGTTGTCTCCCGCCACAAAATAAATAACATAATATTAAATTCATAATAACATTAATTTAAAACTTTCTAATTCTGCAAAAAGTTTTACAAGCCCCAAAGTCACGAAAATAAAAATCAAGTTAAGGTGCATAGGGATTCTACCAAGACCTAAGGAGGCCAAGACAACCTCACCTGCAAGAGGTGCACCTGCCGATCAACGGACAGAGGCCCTGGCGAACAAAACAGTGCACGATAATCGGCATTAGGCTCACCACTTTTTACGTACGGGACCAACTATATAATTGACAAAGTGTTGGCGTATAATTTGTCTCTGCCTACCCCTTTATGTAATTAAGTTTTACAACACAGGTTTAACACAGCTAATATTACATCTATTGGTAGTGGAATGAAATTGAGCAATCCTACGTTTTACAAAGAATACTTTCGTAGCACTATTATAATATTCCATATTAGAAAATCTAGACATTTTCGAAATGATTTCCCAATAGAGCCGTTTAACCCGAACGCTTGCTACTGCGATTCCTACTGATCTATGTGTGAATTATGCTAATGTGAAAGTGTTATGGCTTTGAAATAGGTGCCTCTTGATAATTCCAAGAGATTCGAGGCCAGTGTGGATTTGATTTCTGAGTTGGGATGTGATTACTCGCTTGCTTTGCTTCGTAATTATTGTTTGTAATTGAAGTTACTGTTCTATTACTCAACAGAACAGTAACCCTACTCAGGTACGCTCGTTTTATTTGCATTATTAAGTAGTCGTACGTGTGAAAAGTGTCTCTCACACGACGCGTAAATTATATATTGCGAAGTAGGACTAAGATTTGCGATAAAATCTTGATTATACAATGTTTGTGTAGATTTAGGTTATATTTTGCCGTAAAGACTTTTTCTCTAGTGTGCATACTTTGTCCGGTACAGGTGGGCCCTTAAACCGCTTTGTGAGAATTGAAGTCCTTCAGTTTACAATTCGTTTATTTGTTATTTACAATATCTGATTGCAGCTTTTACAATTGTTTTAAATTGTTCACTAAATCTTTAGCATATTTTTAAAGATATAAGCTGGCCAGAGATCTCCTAAATGAAGGCAATCAGATTCACAGACTAAGGCGATGGCGTATTTTTAACTTCAGAAAAAATTAAATAGTTCTTTCGGACCAGGGATGACAGATAATAAATTGCCAGCTGATAATTATTTAGGAGCATCACTTCTGATTATGGCTTGAAAGGTCGATTGCAGGAAAAAAAAATTTAAGAGTTAAAGGAAACAGGTGCACATGCGAAGTCTGCTTTATTTTCGTGATCCTGTTCCGACCTCTTAGTACTGCGGAGCTACGAGCGTACTACTCAAGAGAGAGGCCTTGAGTGGCTGTTTGAATGGCATGCGATTACATATTTCAGAAGGCAAGTTAAGATGTTAATCCTGATTATCCCAATATGTGGTATTGCTAATCCATGTTAGACGCGGCTTGAAAAACTTTAACAGCAAGACTCAACGCATTTGGCCCCGTCAATACGCACTGGGTCCACGTAATGGAGTATGACGCGCGTCCCACCTCGTTCGTCAGAGAAGGCTGGTGCTTCTTCTTAACACGCTTCTGGGCTGAGATTTTGATGATGAAGTATGTACGTGATTGATGGAAAAGCGCATTGGTTGTGAACATCAACGCCGAAATATTTTGAAAGACTTAAAACTAAAACCTGTTTCATTACTTTGTCTACTCGTTCTCTTAGTACTCTTCTATACAGCTCTCTGACAAGCCACAAGGTGCTACCTCACGGTATCTAAGATAACTAACAAGTAAAGTATAACCCAATTAAATGCCGCTGAAAACACGAGGGTGATCTACAAGTAATCAGTGGCCAGTCCATTCTGTATTCACATAACATTAACATTTATAAACCTTTACCGGATTTAATTTGACATGGGTCGAATTTACTGTCGTTACTAAATGAGAATTAGGTGGCTTTGCATTAGTTTAATGATTATAGTTTTGTTCAGTCTTGCTTCAAGCTGATTAAAAGCTTGTTGGAAAATTGAGAGAGTGTAGGGAAGGATTTGTCGGTATTGTTGTTGAAATTTCATTTACAATGGTTGTTAGGGATTAATTTGATTTGGAAACTTGTTAATTGGCGGTGAAGCTTTTGGGGCAGTTGGAGATTTGATCAAATGAAATTTAAGTGAAAATAAAAAATTGCTTATTCAATTTGGGTTCTAATAGAGCATTTATATATTGACGACTGGTATGGCGTGGTGGCGACTATACCCGCTCTCCGATTCTAAGGTCGTGGGTTCAATTCCCACGCAGGACAAATCTTTGTGTGCATAAACATGAATATTTTTTCTGGTCTGGGTGTTTTCCTATCTATATTAAATATGTATTTACAAAAAAAACAGTATTTATATATGTTTATCCGTTATTTAGTATCCATAACACAAGTTCTTAATGATACTTATCTTGGAACTAAATAATTGGTGTAAGTGTAAAATAAGTAAAGTGCTTGACGAGCTCACTGACATACATTTTTTTATGAACTATGTTACTAGCATAATATTATGTATACATATATTCAAACTAGTGTTATATTTCAGCAACAAATGTAATATACTTACAGAACTTTTGTCCATTCTCATAAAATTACATTAAATTTTACGAGAAGTTACATCTAGAGCGACGATATCTTAAAATTAAATATTCAGTCATATTAAAATCATAGAATTATTAGACCATCCGCCGTACAGCCCCGACCTAAGCCCTAATGATTTCTATACATTCCCTAAAATAAAGAATAAATTGCGTGGTCAGAGATTTTCATTACCCGAAAAGCTGTGGACGGCTACAAAACGGCCATTTGGAGCCCCCTACTTCCGAATGGAATGGTTGCTTCAACGATTGGTTCCATCGTATGGAAAAATGGGTCAAATTTTGCGGAGAATACTTCGAATAGCAATAAATACATTTTTTAATAGATATTTTTTTTTTTTTATAATAAATAAATAATTAAAATAAATAAATATTTTCAGACAATCACACCAATTATTTAGTTCCAAGATAAGTATCATTAAGAACTTGTGTTATGGATACTAAACAACGGATAAACATACTTAAATACTTTTTTTTTGTAAAAACATACTTAATATACATAGGAAAACACCCAGACATAGCCAGACCCAGACAATATTTGTCTGATATTCATGTTCATGCACACAAATATTTGTCCTGTGTGGGAATCGAACCCACGACCTCTATAATGTTGCGTCACTTCCTTGGTTTCTGAAATTTTCAGTGCCGCCCTCGTAATACGTACGTTTGATCAAAACAAAAGGCTATATTACTGTATTCGTAATATGATTTTGTATAAGCTCTGGCTTTTGACGAAATATGAAATGGAACACAAAGCGTTTTAATTGAGGTTAAATAATTATTGAAGGATAAATGGAATATTACGTTTGCATTGTATTTGAAATTAAGTTTTTGCTCAATGTAAAATTATATAATTTTAATTGTATAATATGATAAATGTATAATTATAATTGTATGGAATTATATTACACAATATGTACATACAATATGATAAGGAGAGAAAGAGGGCAGATAAGTTCTAAAATCAGGAGTAACACCCAGAAGTTGGCGGCTCTGAGTGCCCTTAGTATCAGTACTAAGGGCACTCAGAGTCTCTACCGGGGGAGAAACTAAGAGGGACCTGTGTAGGGCGCAACGGGCGGGCCAGAAGGTCTCGACAAGCAGCGCCTGGAGGGTCTTAGGCAGCGGAGGCGGAGGAGCTCCTCCTGTCTAATCATAGACCCTCCGAGAAGTCGGCCACACACGCTATGGTCGCACAAGGAGGTAGGAGGGGCGCGTCCATAGCGCGTCTCTGAGGAGGTCCCGCCGGCTTTGGTCCAAAAGGCATTGGCCGCAGGCGGGGTGTCAGACGCTGCAACACAGGTACAGTACTAGCCCCCGCCTTTTTCTCAAAAAGCGGCGGGCTTCGTCGGAAGATTTTTAGTGGGTATTACTGCTGGCAGTCGAGTCTGCCGGTGCGGTGGTGAGACCCAAACCCCCTTTCAGTCCCCCTTGGCAGGAAAACAGTGCGTAAATGCATTTTGTTACCGATGTAAAAGAAAAGAAAAATATTTTATGTCACGACGGGAATGGCATAAAGAGTATCGTATACTCAACTCCTAGCTCTGAGCTACCTCATTATTCATCCTCCATATTATTCAGCCAAATCGTTTACTGTCACTAACACGGTAGAAAACAATAAAACTACGGCATTAACACGAAATAACAAATTCGTACAGAACCCATGGCGCTAGTTTGCTCACATATAATTATGTTGCTTATATTTGAAATATTCAACGTATGAAATTGAAATATAAACAATAAAACTAGTCGTTTATAGACTGGCCTCAGAACATAGCTAGACGATTATTTCCTTTTTTTTTTAAATTAAAGCTCTTGCCCACAGCGAATGGCTACGTGACTTTTATGTTGAAGTTAAAAAGAAAATTATTCAGCAAGGCTTGAGTAATGTATTTGAGCTTTACTTTTAACTTTATAAATCACTACATTTGAATACTTCTTTAGTTGGATTACTATTTTTTCCTGCCCTGCGGCCACTCAACTTAACATTAACGGATTATTCTTTGTTAAAAGTACAAAGCATATTCGAGTTTAACAATCTTTTTCTGATAAATTTTTGTGGAATAGCAAAGCGGTGGGACTATGTCATGGGGTATAACTTACATAAAATCCCGCCTGTTTCCCCGAAACGGGAGGAGCATTCTAATTGTGGGCACTTTCGCCCAAAAGATTTGTGGTCTCACGCACAGAGGTATCTGTGGTCTCACGTGATGGGTTTCGAGGTTAGTTAGTAAGTTACTAGGAACTGTTATGTTTGCCAGAGCCTTGTTCATTGTTCAGGTGAGGTTGGTTTAGGCTCCTAAGAAGGCAGCGCCCGGGGGTCTTAGGTGGCGGGGGCCCCTTCCGTCTAGCTATAGACCTTCCTAGCCCCTTTTCAGTAGCGGTAGGCGTCGTCGGAAGTTTTTAGTGGGTAGGACTGCGGTGGTCGGGTCTTCCGCAGTGAGCCCCACACTCCCTTCTCGGTCCCCTCATTGGCCGGGAGGCAGTGCGTATCAAGCATTTTTTTAAACGACGATAAAGAAAAAGATTGGTAGGAAGAAATTGGTAGGGTCCATATCTATACACCCTATACATGGGGCATTATGATGTAGGTATGTATTATAGTAAAATAAATGTTTTTATGTATGTTTTATATATATGGTTTTATGTACACCTGTTATGTAGTATCCATAACACCAGTTCTTCATAATACATATATTGGAACTAAATAATTGGTACATAGCTCGAGGAACCGACGCCTGATGGGGCGTTGAGGTTCTCCAATGGCGACCTTCGAATCAGCAAACGTAGTAGTAGGCGGCCTTCCACCCAATAGACCGCTGATCTGATAAAGGCGGCGGGAAGCCGGTGGATACAGACGTGTCAGGATCGATCAACGTGGAAAGCAATTAAAGAGGCCTATGCTCAGCAGTGAACGTCAAATGACTGAAATGATGATGATGATAAATAATTGGTGTGATTGTCGATCGAAAATAGGTATCTTTAGATAAGAAATATAACTTAGTAAGTCTATTTAAGCTTTATATACCATTAACATTACCTTAATTTCAAAACAATTAATTTCGTCTCATAAATAACTTGCAGCCGCAATATTAATCTGCGAAAATTATCAAATAATATCATAAATTATCAAATAATATCATAAATAACAAAATCTCGACCATTCATTACCTTTCAACCAGACAAAATGGTTAATTGAAGGATTTCTCTCAGATAACGTGATCTCTGGGCGCCTCAACCTTTCAAACGGGATTTCTGAAGAGCTTTATTTAGAAATATTCAGTAAAAAGGCTTTTAGAAGAGTTATTTCAATGGCTTTTAATGTTTAATATGAACCGCGTTTTATCTATGGATTATATGGTAAGATATGCTATATTTGTATACGAAGACTGTCAGGTATTATAGATATTATAGATAATAAATGAATAAAAATAAAAACCATTTATTTCAAGCCTCATAGCTCATATTTGCGCAAAATAATTCAAAATAAGTTAAATAATAATTTAAAATCCAACTAATAAAAATTGGGTGTTATTTAACGTGTCTTCAAAATTAATAAATTGCCAACCTAACCTAACCTTTTTGTACATCAAAAATACTGATTGAGCACCTAATCACCTATTAGATGCTCACTCAGTATTTTTGATGATCAAAAAAGCTTTTTTTAGAGGTTTAGTTTATTATATTCCATAAAAATTTGCAAGCGCCTTCTTTTCCATCTTTTAAAATACGAATACCAAATTTGGTCAATAGTTTATTAAATAGCTGAGCAAAATAATACATTTTGAATATTTGTAGTTAAGTGCAGTGTGTCGTAGTATAGTGGGCGTAGCATAGTGCAGTTGTATGCCCTATTAAGTTGTATAATATCGTATCGTGTCGCATGTTGTCGCATGTTGTCGCATAGTGTCGCATCGTGTCGCGTTATGTCGTTGCGCTATACAGACAGACAATTGAATTGCGAATGACGCAAAAGCTTATAGGACCAATTGTAATTTCAATTAACAACTATACAAACAAAATAAAAAAACAACATGCCAAATCCAATCCCAACACAGTCCTGCGAGCCGACGAAATTCGAACAATGCTATTACCATTTGAACGGGAACATAACGCGAATGAACCTTAATAACTGTATTTCGGACAAAAAACTAGAGGAAAATATTTGAACACGAAACTATGGCTATAAATTTCACCGCGTAGCTCGTAGCTCCGTTGCCACAGTCAAATTTTGGTTACAGTGTGTAAAAGTACTTGGAGACAGTCACAGCGTACCCTAATGCATTGCAGTCGCAACGGGGCCTTAAATATATTCAAAGAGATAGTATGAGAACGAAGCAATGAGCTCTGGCGTCGCAACGCGCTTAAATGATTTGGCTATTCAAGCATCACGAATTCACATTGTCCTAGTAGGAATTGTACCTACGACCTTTAGATAACCAGGCCACTGCTCTAACCACTGAGCTACCGAAGACTCCTATGCACGCGCTGAATCTTTCTAATACTTTCTTTACGGTAGATTTTTTCTAGTCTAAGAAGATCATAGCATCATCAAAATAACAGAAGGTAACACACGGTACAATTGCATTATAAATGCAAAAAATACAAATAAAAAAAAATACTTTTTAGACTTAACCTTCCGTTACTCGCGCATTGGTTAGTCAGAACAATGTGTTACTTTTCTGTTGATATTTTGAAAACGAAGACCGCGGAAGTAATATTTTTATCCCGCTGCTTGATTCGTAGCTTGTTTTATTTAGATTTTTGACGACCGATATGGCGCTGACCTCTCCTGATTCGGGTTCGATTCCCACACAGGACAAAACTCAGTGTGCATAAACAAGAAGATTTGTTCTGGTCTGGGTGTTTTCCTATGTACATATTTCAAAAGTAAAGAAAAAATATATTTATGTATGTTTATCTGTTATGTAGTATCCATAACACAAATTCAAAATTATTCTTATCTTGGAACTATTTATATTTGGTGTAATTGTCAGAAAATATATTTTATTACTATTTATAATTGCTGATTCCCATAAAAACACACAGCTTTATTTGTTACTTCTTAACGCGCGTATAAGAAAGGTAAGGGGCATGTTTGCATCGAGTTCAAACCTCACCAATTTACGACAGATGCGAGTCAGCCTCATAGCAAAAGCGCGTTAATTTGCGTTTAAAATGTGGTTTGTATGTTGATGTTAAATGGCATGAAACTATAAGATTGTATTAAATATTTCGTAACTGAAATTGGAATAAAAATAACATGACATACCTTTCTCTTGTTTACTATGCCAAATGCCTACCATGCCAGCAAAATTACAAACATTGCAGTGAGCGCATAAAACATTAATGCTTTGTCGAAGTTTCATTCATAATCGGTATTTCTTTTTCCCAGTAAATAAGAGCAGTATGTTATAAATCTAAGCTTACGTCGGAATACAAAATATTCGTAATTTTTCGTAAAAAAATTGTTAGTTTACTTAGCTTAGGTATCTAATACTCCCCCCCCCCCCCACTAGTCTCCACCTTGTCGTGGTGGGGGGCTGAGCACCTAATTAATTGCATTCTATTGGGGGTAGTTGCCCATAATCACTACGCTGGGCAGGCGGGTTGGTGATTGCAGTTCAAGCCATTATGTAAGATACCCATTAGGCAGTCATCTTCATATCAGTCTCAGTCATACGATAGGATCATTTCTCTTCGTCAACTCTTTTGGGAAGTCCCCCGTGAGGTAAGAGGGGGTGGCACTATTATAGGCCGGTAACATACGGCACAAGTGCTTCAGCAAAGCCCAAATTGAATAAAGCATTTTCCATTTCAATTCATAAGTATTCTATAATTCAATTATCTAAATTAATCATCTGCTGACAATCAAGAATCGCTTACGAAAGTATTCCGAAAGCGATTCTTGAATGTCAGCTGTTTGTTTCGAGGGTTTTAAGAGTTTGAAATAAATTTAAGTTATTCATTTAGACGTTACTTTGGTTTTTAACAAAGATATTATATATTCAGATAGAATTCCGTGAAATGAAGATAGATACTATTCGTAATTTATGAAGGACAGTTATAAAAAAAGAAATCTTATGTAAATGCTACAAAAAATCTGATTTTATTTTTTACAAACAAGAGTTGATCTTAACAAGATATGAGCTATGTAAAAGTTATTTTATAATTTAATCTCCATAATAAGACTGACTTTTGGTACAAATCAACCTTTTTGTATTCCCGTGATATTATCTTTTTAGCATTTATCTATATGCCGATCTAGTCCCATTTGCATCCACCGGCTGCCCGCCGCCTTAAACAGATCATCAGTCCACCCAAATTTTGTATTATCATATAACTCCGTCCGATATGGCGAGTATACCCGCATTCCACTCCTGAGGTCGTGGGTTCGATTCCCGCACAGGACAAATCTTTGTGAGTATAAATATGAATATTTGTTCTGGTCTGGGTTTTTTCATATGTATATTAAGTATGTATTTACAAAATGTTATTTAGTATCCATACCACAAGTTCTTGATGATACCTATCTTGGAACTAAATAATTGGTGTAAGTGTCAGAAATATTTATTTATTTTATTTATTTATAACTATTCTCCACTCACGTGTAAATTTACGAAATAAATTATAAATAAGGTTATCAAAATCACTTCGCAGTTGCTGTACGCCCGACCCATATGTACGTAATGGCAAGTAAACGTAAGCGGTCTTGCTTATCATAACCCTTCAGCCGCCGCCACAGTCATTAATAACATATTTGCGGGGTCCAAAAGTGAGCAATCACCCTCGTTCGCTCGAATCGCTTGGCAATCGGCTAGGGAGAGAATCAGCGTCTACTTTTCGATGCTTTCAAATAAACCTTTATTTTAGAATTAAAATTTCTTTAAGTCTATTAATTTTTTTTTTGAAGTAATTGTATGTTTGATTTTGATCGCTTGACAATCAGTTAGGATAATTTATTTGATGCTTGTGAAACCGTTGTGTTATTTATCTAAGAATATTCCTGAGGATCACATCGCTTGCTCCGTGCCTCGAAAAGCACGTTAAGGCGTCGGTCCCGGCTGTCATAAACATATAAGGCAGTCGTTATTACGAAGTCAGGGCTTTCCGATATCCTGCTGCTATACAGCTGGTTTCACCATAGAATGATGTTTCCCTTTGGGTTTCGGAGGTCAGATGGCATGGTCGCTCCATGTAATAACTGAATTCAGCCGAATCTGTTGAAACCAGTGAGCAGACCCTGGGCCCTATGCTTAAGTTTACGGCAACCGGGATAATGCAATGAAATGATGATCTTATTAGGAGGGTCTTCGACCATTATGTGTTACTAGCGATGACATACAGTACTGAGACGTGGTGCCTTATTTTGAGACTAGCCATGGTTGCTCACCATGAAATTAAGATGTACTCTGAGTGTCCCTACGCAATACATTCAGAAAAAAGGAAATCCATCGAACTAACTCGACAGGGTAAGACAGATTGATGATGAGCGGAACACATATCTCAAAGAACAGCGACTACTGGGGAGTTAAAAATCTTCAACAGCGACAGCAAACCAAGTAAAGGACGGCCTCTGATCTTATAGACCGACGATGTGAATAAGATGGCTGGAAAACCGTGGAAACTAACGGCTGAAAATCGACCGACGTGAGTAATCATTGAGAAGGCCTAGTGCACAGCAGTGGACTTCTAGTACTAGAAATGATAATGATTATTAAATTCAATAAGGTGACAACCTTTTCCATTTGTCTGATCAAAATGATTAGTACACTCATGTCTGATGTTAAGCAAACCACACTATCCACTAAGCTTACTGTGTGTCGGACAACATACAACAATTTATCTAACTCTTCTCTACCCAAGGTCATACTGATAGCTATAGATAGTGAAGATGACTGTGATAATGAAGTTCCTTCCTCCCCGACTGGTCTCCACCTTGTCGTGCGTCGTTGAAAGATTTTTAGTGGGTATTACTGCTGGCGGTCGTGTCTGCCGGCGGTGAATCCCACACACCTCTCTCGGTTCTTTGGCCGGGAGACAGTGCGTAAATGCATTTTGTTACCGACGAAAATTAAAAAAAAAGATGACTGTTCCTTCTGGGGCTTATGGTAACGAAAATGAACACAAGATATAGATAATATTTTAATTTATTTACAGAATTTAAAAGCAATAAAAACATGACAAAACTAAAACATCAACTTGACATGACTGTGTAAAACCAACATGTACCAAAAATATAAAGTACATTTAAAATGTAAGAAATATTTGCACATTCTACGGTTAGTAATACCCATAATGCTTGAAAAATCGTTAGATTCTGATGCCAATAGACTAGATAACAGAAATAAAACCTCATTTTCCATACTGTGATTTCATATTAACACAACCACGCGCTTCACATTCACTGGTCCAAAGAGACGCGCTCGGCACGGTGAATTACCTACTTTGAACATGCTCAATACACAGTCAAGCTGTAGTTGCAGAACGGAAACTCTGATAATCAATTGATTAGGCTTTTATTTATATATCATAGAGAGTCGAGCTCAATAAACGATACGTCTTAAAAATTTTAGCTATTAATAAAAATCAAAATTAGCCTACTCCTGATACAACATATCATCTGCAAGTATAGGAAACTCAAAAACTTTGACCAAGATACGCCTGATTGGAGAAGAATCGGAGAAGGAACTCGTTTATAAGAATTTGTTTAAATAATATTAATAATAATTCTCTTACAATCATATCAAATCTTTAGTTCCAAGATAAATATTAATAAGAACTTGTGGTATGGATACGAAATAACGAATAAACTTAATTATCCATTTTTTTCGCATAAACATATTTCATATACATAGAAAACACATAGACAGAACAAAAATATATCAAGTCCATGCACACAAATTTGTCCTTGGGATGGGAAGTATACCTTCACGACATATCGGTCGTCAATATTAATCATAGCTCAATGCTCAATAGTATATATCAACTAAGTCGACATACTTTTCCTATTCAACTATGTAGATGAGGTAGTGTGAATACACGTTATTAGTCTGTGCGAAGTCTGCCGCGGACATCGGAGCGGGAAGGGTTAAACAATGGAGTGTGGAGAAATAAAACAAGACTTTCCCGTTATGATTAATTAACCCGTCCGATGCCTATAGGTAATAGGAGGATCATGCTCATATTGGTTTTATTCAACTTGGTTGTGATTTTAAAAAGAGCCGCTGCGGATTGGCCCACTTTCGCGATAAGGATTTTTCTAAAATCCCAAGACAACTTCACCTGTAAGTACCTGCCGGGCTAGGCTCTGACAAAAACAAAATTTCACACACACAGCAGCAAAAAAGCTCGCCACGTGGCAATGGGCACGCGGGACTAACAATACAACTAGCGAAATGTTACCGTATAATATGGCTAGCTATAATATATACCTATATATAGTAGCTTTCCTACTATAGGGGCAGATTTTATTTAAAAAAAATATTTCGTTCGGATCGATTTTGTAAAAATATAGGAGCTCAAAAATCTTGAAAAATTCGAAAATCATTATTTTTCGAATTGGGCCCCTATAGTGTGAAAGGTGCGATATGGTATACTGCTTAACATACTGGTGTCACTTCGAAACGCATACGATTTATCGCCTTAATTTCAAAAGACATACATCGTATGGCATAAAGATCCAAAAGCATATTATCCTTTTTACTACGCATAACTATAATAATGCAGAATTGTTGAAAGGCATAATTATAAGTCATAATACTACTAGACGATAATAGACTAGAATATGATAGACGGCCGATATAGCGTGGTGGCGAGTATACCCGCACTGCAATCCTGAGGTCGTGGGTTGGATTCCCACACAGGACAAATCTTTTTGTGTATAAATATATGTTCTGGTCTGGGTGTTTTCCTATGTATATTAAATATGTATTTACAAAAAAAAAGTATTTATGTATGTTTATCCGTTATTTAGTAACCATAACACAAGTTCTTAATGATACTTATCTTGGAACTCAATAATTGGTGTAAGTGTCAGAAAAAAATATTTATTATTTATTTATAATCATATAAATCGATATTTTAATGTGCCATATTTTTATAAAGCATACTGTGTGTGAAACGCAGCTTACTTCTCTTTTTGGGTTAGGTTGAGGCTGTTTTGTTTTTTCTTACCATTAAAAAGTATTTTCTAATAATAGTCGTATACAATTTGCGTATTATTATAGTTAATTTTTATAAATAATAACAAGTAGGTATAATTATGTCCTACAAAAAATATGCCTTTCATTATCTATGCTTATCTAAATTATGCCTTTTAATGATTTTGCGTTTCAAAATTCAGCGATATGATGTTATGGGTTATAACGTTATGCCTTGTAGCGGTATGGCAAGTGACGATTATGGTAATCAACATTATGCATTTTCAGTTTATGGCCCAAAACGTTATGCGTTCCAATAGGTAACCAGAAAAAGTATTAAAAGAGATCGCGCGAGGATACTTTATAGGCCTTTAACTCTTCAAGTCAATATAAAGTTAAAATTTTATGCTCATAAAGAAACTCAATCGACTCTTCTCTGCTTGTGATGTCTCAAAAACTTACGCAAAGGTAACAGTGAGACAAGTTAAAACAAAGATTTTAATGTAAAGCTCAATCTTTGGCTAAGACAAATTTAGTGTACGAGAACAAGTTCTAAGCAAATATCGATACGACGACGAAGAGACAACTATAACTTAGTTGTAAACTAAGATCAAACAGTATTCGTAAACAAACGCCATATCAAGGCAAACACACGAATTTCTGACTTAAGTTCTATTGGTGCATGACTTAAACTGATTTATGTAGATGAAGCAGAACTAACGGTACTGTTAGAAGAAAATATTAGACAATGGAGCTCAGTCAGTCTTACCCTTAGGATCATCATATTATTATCAGCCTTATAAGTCCAATGCTGAACGTTGTATTTGCCCATAATCACCACGCTGGCCAGGCGGGTTGGTGATCGTAGTTCGAGCACACAGAATGACGCTGCTGCTTATCATATGGATCAGATTTCTCCTTGTCGGCACAACCCTTAGGAAAGGTGACCATGAATGTTAGTAAGGTGGTAAAGAGCACTCTTGTATTCATTAGTCCTGGCTTTTACTATAATTGTACTGTATGCTAAAGGCACCTCCGAAGAATTATATCACCCCATGTCTTGCCCGAGGACATTGTGAAAAACAAACCTATTAATTGCGGATGACGCCTCTGGAGCGTCATGGACTTCTTTATCGCGTGGCGTGTGACTCTCGAGGGCCGTCATATTTCGCCTCAAGAGAATACTGGGTATTTTTTTTTACTTTTTAAAAGATTTTAAAAACATTTAATTATGTTATTTTTCGCGTAGATTCTGCTTAAGACTAATTTGTGACTAAAAAGTGGTTGTAAACCTTTAATATGGAGTTCAAAGTTGTATTTTTCCGGGTAGCGTATGACGCCCCTGAAGCGTCACGTATTTTAGTTGGTCGCGGGTGAAATTTGCAGAAAATTTAAAGGCCATCGCAATAAATCGTTTAAAAGAATGCAAAGCAACGCGGGCGAAGGGCTAATCCACCTCTGACCATTTGACATGTTTTATCTTTAGATCTCTGTGCCAATAGTAATCTTTGCTGCAACTTTAAAGCTTGTGACAAGGATTCTGCTGCGGGACTGTTCGAAAGAGTTACCGCGGCCTCGGTACGTAGCAGGCTCAAAAGAAGGAACATGGAAGGTTTTAAGCCAGTAGAAGTCTAGAAAGAAGAAAAAAAAGGTTTTTGCAAATCTTGAATGAAGTGATAGTCGAAAAGCCTAGTTAGAGGCCATTTTCGGTGGTCTAAGAAGAACTGCTCTAAGAAGGAAAAATAACACAGCACACCAGCCTCTGCTAATCTGCATTGGGTCCAAGTATATCTTCCTCGTATGACATAATCATCAAAACACCAGTTTGTTAAAAGAAGCTTTAGCCCATTAGTGGAATAAGATGGAAACTAAAATATTGCTTTAATAAATGTTCGATATGATTATTTCTGACAAACAAACCGTCCATCCCATAACTAGGCACGAATCTTCTCTCCAAGCAATGTGAGTAGTATTCAGTCATACTCCATTGGACCCAGTTCAGATTGAAAGGGGCCTTTATGACGAGGTTAAATTGTGTCCATTTTTTTCAGATAGAAAATTATCTAATGACATTTTCCCGCTGAAGGTGGAGCGGGAGTGGGTGTCAGACTTTAACTGACTAAAAACCATCATGTTCCTTCTTGAGCCTGCTACGTCTCGAGGCCCGTACCCAGTTCATATTGGAAGAGCTCTATATAGAGAAGTTAAATTGGATCCTGTTCAGAGGTCTCAAGCATCGCAATAGGACCTTCAGCCCCGGGAATACAGATACTATTCAAATTTTACTGTTTTCTGTCTCCCAGAAGTATCTTTTCCATTCAACAAAATAATGCAAAGTCCTAGTTGCGAATGTTAGAGATTTTAATATTAAATATCAATGAGATGGCGGAGAATATTAAAAAGACAGGAAACAATATACTTGTGTTTTGTCTGCATACTCGTGTCTTGCTTAAGTAATATAGCATGTAATGGCTGCTTAACGGGATATTGAATTCCTTTTGTAAGTAAAATAATAAAAAAGTTCCTTGTAGCCAAATGATTGTATGAAACTGAAGATAAATTTATAATATTTATTTGACGACCGATATGGCGTGGTGGTGAGAATACCCGCTCTCCGCTCCTAAGGTCCTGGGGTCGATTCGCACGCAGGACAAATCTTTGTGTGCATGAACATAAATATTTGTTCTGGTCTCGAGGTTTCCCTATATATAATATTAAGTCTGTATTTACAAAAAAAAAGTATGTATTATGTTTAGCCGTATAGTATCCATAACACAAGTTCTTAATGATACTTATCTTGGGAACTAAATAATTAGTGTAATTGTCACAAAATATTTGATAATGGGGTAATGATTTTACCGACAAAGTCTCACCCGTTTTTATCCCCACTGAGCTTTTTCCTGATAGTGTGTAATATATTGTAGCTTTTTTATAGCTAATATTCCATTGATAAGGATAAGATAGATGTGAGATATAAAAGCTTTTTCTATTAGCGTAATATTCTAAGTTATTGCTAGTAGTAATGTTGATACAAAGATTCTAAGGTAAAGGTAAGGTAAATCTATAATATGTTTACAATTTTAAATTAACATACACATACATTCATATTATTGTTTTCCCGCCTATTTTCCCGAAGGGGTAGGCAGAGGCATATTACCCGCCCTCATTTAGCCAGTTATATTGGTGGCCAGCCTATTGCCGCTTACCGGGAACTTTTATGTTCGCCAGAGCCTCGTCCGTTGATCGGCAGGTGCACCACTTGCAGGTGAGGTTAGCTTGGGCTCCTTAAAGTAAAGTAAAAAAATATTTATTTCATAAACTATTATACATAGTACTTGAAAACGTCATAATTTAAAATGAAAAAAAAGAACAATCGAAATATTATTACACTAAATCACGAAGCTTAGATTCACTTACATGCAACAAAACAATGTAAAAACAAAAAATAATTAAGTGTAGGTAAGTGAATCTAAATGCCAGTTCCGAGCCACCACTCTGTAAGAAGAACTGGCAAGATACTCACAGGCTATGCTCTTATAAATTTATCCATTGGTTTGGTACTTGAATTACAATCTTCATTTATCTGTGAAGCTATACAATTCAATATAATATAACATTAGCAATATTCATGTTTTAAGTCATTAGAATAGCCTGTAAGAAACGGCAGTTTAATCCCTTAGATCTTGGTAGGAACCCTATTCAGATATATTATTTTCCTTATAATCAACTTTTTAAGGTCCCACTTGTCATCATCAGCGTACACACCAAGTCTAACAAACCAAAAACTTTTTCAAATATTAATGTAAATTTTCAAGGTGATAGTAATTTAGGTCTTATTTTACCGGGCTGACTCGGTGCGGATGGGCGAAAGCAATTATGTGGCATCCTAATGTTAGAATTCTCAAGCCGTAGAATAAAGCCTTTACCTATTAACGACTGGAAAAGGTTGTCGTGCGAGGTTATTTACTGCGTGGATAGAAACAGCAAATGCGGAATGAGTTCAATCACTGTCTGTATTGTCCAAAATCACACATAGTTACACAATATTCGATCTGACTCCATAAATTAATAATTAATTAGTTAATTTCGAATGAACGTGAGCCTGAAAGTAACGTGAGAGTGAACCTGACGGACCGGGTGTTATCGCATGCTTAATGGAACAGTGACTTAACTCAAAAAAGACGATTTTTGGGAAATCACAAAAGAATATCTTCTTAAGAATACTTGTCCTTCTTGTAAGCGCATTAAATTGATACTGTTTTATTAATTAGTAATTCTGCTTGTGTTTTGAACGTTTGATTAACATTGATTCGATCTCAGTAAGAAATAGATAGACTGTATAAGTACGTAACTCAAACCTGATCTATCTATTAATGGGTCGATGTTCCTTTAAGCATGCGTTATGTGCGACTGGGCTCCCGATCGTGCTCCACCGCGTTGCTGCACTACTAATGTGACGCTACAAGCCTTTTACTTGGCTGGACGATTATCACATACAATGAGCTTAAGTACCTGATCATTATTTAAATCCCTTATTATTTGTAACTAAAGTCTATTTTAAACGAAAGAGGAGATAGCTTAAGATAGAAATTGAATATTCTCTATATTCCTGCCGCTGGAAAGTCTTATTAAAATAATTATGAAAACTCATTTGCAAATTATTTATTTATTTATTTTATTTATTTCATATAAAAAGTATATTAATTTTATGCATTTTTACCGGGCATCAGTGTTGTCGACTTTATTAATATAAGAGTTTTAAATTTGAAATAGCAACGTGTATCCATATACTATTCAAATTCTATAGTATCCTGTCTCCTGGCAGTAGTCTGCTGTCTTATCTTATTTGCAAACAGAACAAGAGCATCCAATGCACCTTGTCGCGTGAAATTCAAATTCACTTAGCGTCGCTTCTCGTCATTTCTCGTCGCCTGATTTACACGATAACGTGAGAGTATAAGAGTACATTCAAATACCATGCGATGTATTCGTGACAAGACACTCGTGTCTTCTAAGCCGCTCACATAGTGCAAGGGTTGTATGCTCACTAGGTGCCTTCGTTAGTGAGAGATTGAATAGACATTTTTAAATAAATGAGTCTTGACACTAGGAGATCAAATTGTGGCTCTGACAATAACGCTTTTCGTGCACACCTGGTAAGCGCGTACATAAAACGATCAAGCGTGATGGCTAAACTATGTTAAGATCTAAGAGACAAAGCTCACTAACCGCGCTGCCTTGCCGTCACTGCATCATCATATCCTGGCATTACCCCGTTTGCCCTAGACTTAAGCTTAGGGGCAAGGGTCTGCTTACTGGTTCAACCAGATTTGACTGAATTTCAGTTATTACGTGGAGCGAATGCCGTCTGACCTCCGCAACCCAAAGGGAACTATCATTCTATGGTTTAACCAACTGTCAGGATGTTAGAAGGCACTGACCTAATATCGACTGCCATATATTCATGACAGCCGGGATCAACGGCTTAACGTTCATTCAGAGGCACGGAGGAAGCGATAATTACGCACATAACTTCGAAAAGTCATTGGTGCGCCACCAGGGTTTGAACCCGAGAACCTCTGAATTTAAAGGAAAGAGGTCTCACCACTGGGCCATCGCCGCTTTCAACTTTTTTTTTTTTTTTTGACACTTACATACATAATAGGTTGGGGAAAAAGTCTTTTCGTATTTTTGTATGAAAAGTCAAGACATTTTTTTCAAAGTTTATTTACATTTATTTACAATATATATGTACCGTTTTGTTGAATAACTTTCTGCCATTTTGTGGGCAGAGACATTATCCCGTTACTGTAGAAACTTTGGGACTTCTGATCAAAAAAACGGGACAAATAGTTTTGGCAGTCCTCTCTTGAGGTCAACCTTACAGAACCTAAAGAATTCTGCAGAGACCGAAACAGGTGAAAATCTGAAGGCGCAAGGTCAGGGCTATATGGTGGATGCACTAGGACCTCCCAGTCGAACTCTCTTAATTTTTGCTGAGTGGCTAAAGATGTGTGTGGTCTAGCGTTATCGTGATGAAAGACCACACCCTTCCTGTTGATCAATTCCGGCCGTTTTCTCTCGACTGCTTCCTTTAATCTCATCAGTTGCTGGCAGTAAAGATCAGAATCGATGGTTTTGCCGGGCGGTAAAAGCTCATAATAAACAATGCCCTTCCAATCCCACCATACACACAGCATCACCTTATTTCGTGTTAGGCCAGGTTTGGCCACAGTCTGTGAAGCCTGGCCAACTTTCGACCACGACCTTTTTCGCACGTTCTTGTCGTACGTGATCCACTTTTCATCGCCAGTTATCAATCTCTTCAAAAACGGCTCGGTTTCATTACGTCTCAATAATGAATCGCAAATGAGTACACGGTTCATTAAGTTTCTTTGAGTGAGCTCGTGTGGCACCCAAATATCGAGCTTTTTTGTATAACCAGCTTTCTTCAAATGGGTCAAAACTGTTTTGTGGTCAATTCCCAGTTCTTCAGCTACATCGTAACTACTAATATGCCGATCTTGCTCCACTCTTTCAAAAATGGCGTCCATTTTATTCGTAACAGGGCGACCAGAGCGAGGTGCATCTTTAACATCAAAATTTCCGGACTGAAAACGTTTGAACCAAATTTGTGCTACTCTTACTGACACTGCATCAGGTCCATAAACATCACAAATTTTTTTCACTGCTTGAGTTGCATTTTTGCCTTTTTTATAATAAAATTTTAAAATGTATCGAATTTCTTCATTAGATTCACTCATTTTTACGGAGAGAAAAACAAATGAAAAATAGCGGGAAACAACTTTTTTTTATTTTTTTCTTTTCTTTATAATGGAACCTTTTTAATGTTACCAAAACCAGCCAGACACAAATAGTACAGTCAAAAAAATTCTATAATAAGTTTATACCTACGTTATGCGAAAAGACTTTTTCCCCGACCTAATACATACTTGAAAGTTGAAGATGAAGAAGAAGTCTCGGCACTTTAAATTTTACTGCTGAACATACGCCTTCTTTATTGTATTCGTTCCCTAGTAGGTGTCCTAGTTCCCTAAGTCATCATTAATTTGGGCATTAAAAGTACTGAATGAAATGCTCAATAATATTTATTTACTTAGCATACACTTAGCAAAATCCATCAGCGCAGCATGCAGTTAATTCCCATTACGCAGAAACTGAGCCGTAGTGAATTCTTGAACAGAAAACTATGCAAATATCGCGCTTGAACCTCATAAATTTTCAACAAGCCGTAAAAGTGTTGAGCCAGACGCAAATCAAAGGCTTTGTCTCCGCTGGATAAATATGAAAACAGAGAAATGATTTATACGAGATCAACGTGAGTACTTGAGTAGCGAGATTGGGTTGAATATATTACAATGGATAAGTACTCTTGGCAGGTTTGAGACAGCGCCATCTAGGTTAAGAATTCGTATAGCATTTTATTACGGATTTATATAATAAATATTCTCTGACATTTAAATGTCCTAAGATGTTGATACTGAGATAATAAAAATGAGCACATTGCAATCTGTCTACTAGCTAAAATAATGAGTAAAGATTACAATATTAGGCTAATGATCATGGCTTAATCTATTCATGGCTTAAGCCAACCTTAACTGCAAGTGGTGCACCTGCTGATCAACAAGACAAGGCTCTGGCGAGCGTAACAGATCCCGGTTAGCGGCAATAGGTTTGCCACCTATTATATGGGAATAACAATATAATTTGCGAAGTGTGGGCGTATAATATGCCTCTGCCTACCCCTTCGGGGAAACAGGCGTACATACATACTTATGTGTATCTATTTTAATGTTTCAGTATTTGTACTGATGTACATTATACTATATAACATTGTGATACCCTTAGTGATACCATTGTGATAACCTTGACGATTTTCTTGCCCATTCTTTTACGATCAAGCTCCCGCTCGCAGTGAATGGGCGCGCTAGTTTTTAAGTTTTGACGTTCAAAAGAGCTCTATTGAGCCAAACTTGAATAAATGAATATGAATTTGAATTTGTGTTATAACAAGTGTTATATTCATTGGTACTAAATAAATTTATATTCTTTCTTTCTAAGAAGATGGTGAATACTGGTCAAAGGAATCCGATGAGGATGATGAAATAATGCGAATCAGCATGGTCCTACACTAGGCAGAGCTGTTTTGGATACTGTTAACAGAATGAGATTAAGATGATGGAATGAGAAGAATAGGCAGAAACTGTGACGTAGTGCATTCTTGAGACGAAACATATACAAACTAATTTTGATGCGTTATCACGTACTGTTTTAGTCAGAAATCTGAGTAGGTTAATATTAATTCTATTTACTATTTCGTACACTTACATTACGTTGCGATACGTATATGGACATTCCCGGAATGCTTTACTCCCGGATAAATCCGGCTAAAGCCCGGTTAAATTATCTTAAAAAATATATTGTAATTTCACAATAATTTGCTTAGAGCAGAAATAAATTATCATAAATAAAGTTGAATAATTTCACAACCCTTCACTTGCAATCAATTGACTCAAATAACATTGTTACAGTTTTAATTCTGGGGATCGTCGATATTAACATTTGCGGTCAATTAACCGAAATAGCTCTACCTACTTCCTTAGGTATAATTATAATACCGAAAAATATAAACAAAATATCCTTTATTATCTTTAAGATCAACAGGATCATTTAGATTTGTCAAATTTATATAAACAGATCGAAAATACGATATATTTTTTAACACCATTGAAAGAGATATGAGCGATACCATAATTAAGAAATAAAAGCAAAATGGATTTTTAGCCACAATTTGTCAAAGTTTGTTAGTTAATCTGTCTGTTGTGTTTTTTTTTTGAAGATTTGTCAGTCTGTCGATGACTCTTAATGGGAGGATTTGTCATTAAGCTTGTCCTGATTCTAAAGAGGGGAGGGGAAAGGCAGTCAGTTAGTCTATTGGTGACTTTAACGATGGTTCCAAATGGCAATGAGATTTAAAAAAATGCCAGAAGTAACTCATCTCAGCTTTTTTCAAATGTTTCCTTAAAATGTAATTTGACGACCGATATGGCGTGGTGGCGAGTAAACCCGCATTCCACTCCTGAGATCGTGGGTTCGATTCCCATAAGGAAAAGTATTTGTGTGTATACATATGAATATTTGTTCTGGTCTGGGTGTTTTTTCTATGTATATTAAGTATGTATGTACACAAGAAAAAAAGAAAGTATTTATGTATATATCCGTTATTTAGAATCCATAACACAATTTCTTAATGATACTTATCTTGGAGCTAAATAATTGGTGTAAGTAAAATAAAATAAAAAAAAACAAACATTAAGATTACCGCTCACCCTTAAAGCTTACGATGATGGTTCAAATATTCCGCAGAGATTCGTGGTCACGGAGTGTCTAAATTGACTTGCCTTTCCGTGTCCACGAACCTCTGTAAAGTATTTGCACATCATCAAACAAAACAATAAATAATGTCGTAAAATTATTTAACTACTTTTTTTTATGTGTAAAATACGAATGAAACTACGAATCGGTTCTGTTTATTTATATGTAATTGTGTTTGTGTTTTTAAATTGTATGAACTTGTTTTATAATTTTTGCTTAGGAGATACTTGTCAGTTAAAAGTATAGTGTTGTGTGGAACTTCTGTTTGGTAAACGCTATTGCGGGCGGGGTACCAGAAGCTACAAACCCAGGCACTGCTGCCTCGCCCCTATTTCAACAGCGGTGGGCGTCGTCGGAAGCTTTCTAGTGGGTAGGACTGCGGTGGTCGCGTCTGCCGCAGCGAGCCCCACACCCCCTTCCGGTCTCCCCATTTGGCCGGGAGACAGTGCGTACACAGCATTTTTTTACCGACGATAATAATAAAAAAAAAGGTAAACGCTATAGGAAACTTATTTATTTATTTAACAATTTATGTACACACAAAACATATAAAGGAAAAAAAAAATTATATAACAATGTACAATGGAGCTGCTTATTCCAAAAGGAATCTCTTCCAGCAGTCCGCAATAAGGAAAAAACATTCAATAGTAGACGACATGTGTAAAAAACAATTGAAATAAAAGGAACAAAAATAAACAATATGTATAATAATTAAATTAACCTACCACGTATATCGTACTTAATGCTTTATATAATTTACTGATTAATAACTCAATGACTTGATATAATTCATCAGTCATGTAAGAAATGACATCTTACAGCTCTCTTAAACAGGCCCACATTTTTGCAAGTGGGAATATTAGGAGGCTGTGGAATCACAGTCTAACTGCATGAACAGAAAAGGAATAGGAGAAGAAGTCGGAACTGTGCGAGGGGAATTTAAGAAGAAAGAGGACATTTGACCTACACAGAGCGTCGGGAGGACGAATATAGGAGAATCGTTCCCGAAAGTAGGAAGGGTAAGATGCAAGATGCAATGATATAAAACAAGATACGGGAATCCCTACGACGACGTATTGGAAGCCAATTAAGCGTCTTGCGAAAGGAAGACACGTGATCGAACTTTCTTAAGCCAAACACGAAACGAATACACGCATTTTGCAAACGCTCAAGTCTACTAAGAAGCTCCTCGGTAGCATCCAGAAAGCACGCACTTACTTGTTCTTTGTGAAACAAACCCTAAAATTGGTTAAAATATATTATGGTCCTCAAGGGCGTAGCCAGGGTGGGGCAGAGTGGGGCGCTTGCCCCACCCTGGCTCTGCCCTGTTAGCTAAATAACCAAAACAAAAAAAAACACATAATATCTAATAATATAGATACAGAATGCAACAGTCATAATGCTGCACCCGACTGTGATTTGTTTGCGAATGGATGGCCTGAGATTTTGTCAGTGTGTCTGAAGTATTGTGAGAGAATGGGATAAAAGAAGTTAGATAGATATGTGTGAGATTTTAATGTTATATTTGACGTTTTAAGTGCGTTTTAAGTGTTTATGAAATAAAGAACTATTTACTTTTTTATATAGTGTAATCTTCTTTTATTAAAAAATTACCGGACTCGCAGGTATAGTTTGCTAGTTACATATTATTTTAGACTGCTGGCCCACCCTAAGCTCATGGCTGGATAAGCCCATGATGGTCCCCCTAAGCCTGCTAAGTAGTGAAGTGCTCTGTGTAGCCAAGAGCTTCCTCTCCTTCTACTTCTACCAACACTAAGTTTTTCCGTAACTCCTTCTCAGCCCGTGCTGTACGAATGTGAAACAGTCTTCCGTGAGAGTCCATCAGTTGTGTCGTTCAAACTAAAACTGAGAAATCACTACTTGTCTCTTGTGGCACTTAGTTAACACTTTTTATTAATTTTATAATATATTTTTTGTACATTAATAATCATAATATTGATATACATACTTACTAGATTTGGCTGAATTTTAGTTGTTAAAGACATTAATTAATGTTATGTAAATATTTGTATATAAATAACAAGGATACCTCTCTCACACATCGATAGGTGGAAATCAAATGAGCTATAAAATTGACTTGTGAGATTAGAAGTTCCGAGGTCTTGAAGTGTGTAGCTCCCGAGAGATATCTTGTTATTGGACGATATTACCTGAGCTCATGAATAAAGCAGGGATCAAAGGTAGCCAGCTGTATTAAATAATTACAATACATATTGATATATATTTCGCACAAATTTTTACATGGTAGTCCCTTCAGTGTATATATATATATATAATTATAATTTATAGTATATAATGTTACTGTTTGATTAATGTTTATGTTACTAGATTAATTTATTCAAAGAAAGAAAATGTAAACGAGTGTAACTCGCTCACAGCTTGGCGAGAAATATATTTTATGTAATTACTGTATATTTTAAAATGAATAAATGATTTTTAAAAGAAAACATTCTTTTGAAAGATCAAAATCCTATATTCGCGCGTGCGGTGCAAAAAATTTAACAGTTCATTTATTAATATTTAAAAACATTATCATGAGTTATCGAACCCAAATATGCTATATAGTTGCGATGTCTTGAGATTTCTTGTTATCCGGCGATATTTCCTAAGCTCATAAATAATGTAAGGATCAAAGTAGCTTGGAGTATTAAATTATTATAATAAATATATTTAGCACAACTAATGTTTCAAAAAGCAGGGTAGAAATGAAAAACACAACTTTTCAGAAGAGCTAAAAATTTTCTTCATTATTTCTGGAATAAAATTATGTCATCCCTATTAAGTACAAGTACTCAGTTTAAAAGTTTTTATTTCAAGAATCTATGACACAATTCAACATAAAAATTATGTCATAGACTAACTGGTGCCCGCAATTTCGTCTGGGCAGGATTAGTACTTCAGACGATATCTTTATAAATCTTATAAATGTATTAGCTATATTATTATAAATTGTAAATTATTTATTTATAAAATTAGTTGTAATTAGTATAAAAGAGACTATGACCCACATACAAACCAGTCAAACGGTTTTGTGGGATATGTTTTTATGTAACCTGCATTATTTAAAGGAAATAAACGTTTTATCTATCTATCTATCAAAGTTTTATCAAAATCTATAAAGTAGTTTTCATAAAAAAGGGTATTTATATTCATATTTATATATATTTTTTGGCATTTATAACATTATTGTATACCGACTTTACTGCTACTGATGCTAAACATTTCTGTCAATTTGCTTCTTACAACAGTGTACGTGGGACCCGTCGTCTTGTTACTGAGCAATATTACCTGAGCTCATGAATAATGCAGGGATCAAAGTAGCCTGGGCGTCAATATTAGCCGACGTAACTTCTTTTAGTCTCTTTGGGAAGCGGGTTTTGATGGAATGTTAATCGTTTTATAAGTATTAATGTCTATATTATGACGACCGATATGGCGTGGTGGCGAGTATACCTGCATTCCACTCCTGAGGTCTAGGGTTCGATGCCCACACAGGACAAATATTAGTGTGTATAAATATGAATATTTGTTTTGGTCTGGGGGTTTTTCTATGTATTATAATTATATAATTATATTTATATTTAGCACTAATATGTTAGTTCTTTAGTATGTATGTATTTAAAAAAAAAAGTATTTATGTATTAGGTCGGGGAAAAAGTCTTTTCGCATAACGTAGGTATAAACTTATTATAAAATTTTTTTGACTGTACTGTTTGTGTCTGGCTGGTTTTGGTAACATTAAAAAGGTTCCATTATAAAGAAAAGAAAAAAATAAAAAAAAGTTGTTTCCCGCTATTTTTCATTTGTTTTTCTCTCCGTAAAAATGAGTGAATCTAATGAAGAAATTCGATACATTTAAAATTTTATTATAAAAAAGGCAAATATGCAACTGAAGCAGTGAAAAAAATTTGTGATGTTTATGGACCTGATGCAGTGTCAGTAAGAGTAGCACAAATTTGGTTCAAACGTTTTCAGTCCGGAAATTTTGATGTTAAAGATGCACCTCGCTCTGGTCGCCCTGTTACGAATAAAATGGACGCCATTTTTGAAAGAGTGGAGCAAGATCGGCATATTAGTAGTTACGATGTAGCTGAAAAACTGGGAATTGACCACAAAACAGTTTTGACCCATTTGAAGAAAGCTGGTTATACAAAAAAGCTCGATATTTGGGTGCCACACGAGCTCACTCAAAGAAACTTAATGAACCGTGTACTCATTTGCGATTCATTATTGAGACGTAATGAAACCGAGCCGTTTTTGAAGAGATTGATAACTGGCGATGAAAAGTGGATCACGTACGACAAGAACGTGCGAAAAAGGTCGTGGTCGAAAGTTGGCCAGGCTTCACAGACTGTGGCCAAACCTGGCCTAACACGAAATAAGGTGATGCTGTGTGTATGGTGGGATTGGAAGGCCATTGTTTATTATGAGCTTTTACCGCCCGGCAAAACCATCGATTCTGATCTTTACTGCCAGCAACTGATGAGATTAAAGGAAGCAGTCGAGAGAAAACGGCCGGAATTGATCAACAGGAAGGGTGTGGTCTTTCATCACGATAACGCTAGACCACACACATCTTTAGCCACTCAGCAAAAATTAAGAGAGTTCGACTGGGAGGTCCTAGTGCGTCCACCATATAGCCCTGACCTTGCGCCTTCAGATTTTCACCTGTTTCGGTCTCTGCAGAATTCTTTAGGTTCTGTAAGGTTGACCTCAAGAGAGGACTGCCAAAACTTCTATTTCTCTTCTTCTATTTCTTCTATTTGTCCCGTTTTTTTGATCAGAAGTCCCAAAGTTTCTACAGTAACGGGATAATGTCTCTGCCCACAAAATGGCAGAAAGTTATTCAACAAAACGGTACATATATATTGTAAATAAATGTAAATAAACTTTGAAAAAAATGTCTTGACTTTTCATACAAAAATACGAAAAGACTTTTTCCCCAACCTATTATGTTTATCCGTTGTTTAGTATCCATGACACAAGTTCTTAATGATACTTATCTTGGAACTACATAATTGGTTTAAGTGTGAGAAATATTTCATGTTTATTTATTATATTGTTGGCTTATGGTAATAATTAAGCGTCAGCTCAGCGTAGCAGCCGTATATCGCCCACTAATGAACATTGGCCTCAATCGATTACGTTTCATTGGGTGCATTTGCCAGACATGCGGTTTCGTAATCGTGGTCATGATCGTCGTTATAGTTCCTGAGGTCGTGGGTTCGATTTCTACATAGGACGAATTTGTGTGTGCATGTTGACATGAATATAAACATGTTTGGGTATTTTTTATGTTTATTAAGTATGTTTTTAACAAAAACAAGTTTTTAGGTATATTTATCCTTTATTTAACATACTTTTTCAAATGATACTTATCTTAGCAATAAATAATTGGCGTAATTGTTAGTTTTTTAAAAATTTTATTTAATGAGTTAGAAACCGAATTGTCTACAAAGAACTGACTTAGCAAACTAAACTATTATGTATATTATATAGCCCTAACAGCGTCAAATGTTTGAGACAGATTCTTTAATAATAATAGAATAATAATACTAATATAATAATATTTCTGACACTTACACCAAGTATTTAGTCCCAAGATAAGTATCATTAAGAACTTGTGTTATGGATACTAAATAACGGATAAACATACATAAATACTTTTTTTTGTAAATACATACTTACATACATAGGAAAACACCCAGAACAGAACATATATTCATATTTGTACATACAAATATTTGTTCTGTGTGGGAATCGAACCCACGACCTCAGGAGTGGAGTGCGGGTATACTCGCCTCCACGCCATATCGGTCGTCATAATATTGAAATTTAAAACTTTTTGTTTTGGAATGCAATATGATTCTTAAGAGCAACTCTCCAAAATTTATATAACGTTCACAATTCCTTCGGAAAAAAAAATACAGACTTAGTACTTTTATATATTCGCGTTTAGCTTCAAAACTCTCTTACGAGCTTTAACTTGATAACTAACGTGCCTTGCGGCACGCTACTCCTTGTGGGCAGAAGTTTGAATAAAGAAGACTATGACAAGAAACACGTTATGTTCCCGCCGCCACTATACCCTGAACAAATGAATATCAAAACCGGACCCCAGGTGATTCTGTGATAATTTACTTATGATATAAACAGGATAATGCATATCTGTGGAAACAGATAATAATACCTCTAGAGGATTATAATAATTGGCAAGCATACAAAGAGCTCTGATTGTTGGTGTACGAACGAACAATTATTACGGTCGGTGGAGTTCAGCACGAAATACTGTTCAACAATATTATTGGAAAGCTGAAATTGTGTGACCTTTACTCAGCCCCGACAGTTTACCTGGGCTAAAGAAAATAAAATAGATGAAGGTACTTTTAATATTATGTAGGACGGAGTTTCAATAAAATATTTAGAACGTTCAAACACTTCGTAATTAATTACTGACATTAAATTTTCGAAATATTATTGACAATATTAGAAATTCGTTGTTAAACGTTGTTAACCCGAGAGGTTCAAACCCTGGTGGCGCTGTTGTAAAAAATCTCAATCTTTTAGTTCTCATATTGAGGCTCAAACCTTTTTTTGAAGACTCAAGTCAAAAAGGAATAAGTAAAAGCCTCTCTGAGTTTTTAGTCTTCTTCAAATGTCTTGCCAAAGACTTGCCAAAGACTTGCCAAAGAAAACTCGACACTGAGTATTTTAAAAGAGCTTACTCTTTACAAAAATAACTCAAGATTAAGTAATGTAAATAAAAACTTTTCTATTTCCTACAAAGAGCTCGGTCTGACGGAAAGAACTAGCGACTGAGTCCTTTTAAAAAAGCCCTCAGTTTAGTAGTGCCACCTTTCTGATCTCACGGGGAGTCGTAAGAGCGTGCTGCCCAGCGTGGTGATAAATTAGAATGTTATCTATTGGGGACGCTAACGTTCCGCAGTGAACTTTATAAGACTGATAATTGTGATGACTTCGAGCTGTGTGCGATATTTTTGGCTTCGTATTTCTAAACTGACCAGACTAATGTAGTTACATTTGTACTATTATAAGTCGTTGCATGCAATCTAAACAAATTACAACAGAGTTTCAGTTAAACACAATCTTACATAATTTTCCCAACTGGCATGCAGAAAACCCACAATTGCCAAAGAAATCCTCCATACAATCACGCGACTAAGGAACTTCGCGCAAACAAACTGTAGAACTTAATAAACTGGGTAGTTTTACAAGATCTCACTCCTGCTCGGAATACTCCCGCAGCCAGTGCAGAGATTGTTTTAAAACCTGGTTTACATAATCAAGTTTAGGTAAGGAGTGCTATTTTGTGAATGAACGATAGGTACTCTTTATTGACAAAAACTATAGTAACAAATAATGTTATAAATGGTAAATTCTAGGTCTTATCGCTAAAAGTGATATCTTCCAGGCAACCCAAAGCTAAGGGAGATCAATACCTACACACATAGAATCACGCAATAAATTGGTATTTTGACAGTGGCGGGTCAATTGGTTTATGAAAACCTGGTATATGTACATAAGAATACTGATCAATTTAGTCAGAAAAGCTGTATACATAACCTAAACACAAGGAATAAGCATAAATTAGTTGTACCTGCTACTAGGATTCAAAAGATAAACAAATTATTTAAAGGTTAATGTGTGCGATTCTACAATAAAATCGCAAGCAATATACAGCAATTAAGCTATGGATGACAACAACCAAAACTTCTGCACTAAATCTTACATCTGAGTACATCTCAACTCGGTTCCTGAGAGGCGGCCTGTGCTCGGTAGTGTGATTTTGAGATCATAAAAATAATTCGTCTAAAATAAATTAGGCGTCACTTAAGAAACATGATCGTCGTGAAAATATGTTTTATTAAAACAGTCTTTAGGAAGTACAATGCCTTAGCTCACTCTCTAACAGGAAAGCAAGCCGTTTATCTCGGACTTGAACTGGGCTTGGCCCATAGACCACCTACTCAAATAGACGAGTACCCAGGCAGGGCCGTCTTTAAACTATTTGAGGCCCTGGACACATTAGGATCATGGGGCCTCTATGACCTTGAGAAATTTAGTTATAATAGAAAGTAGACAAACAAGGTAACTATAAAATAATAGGAAATATAAAAAAAATTATCTACAAAAGTAAAGTAAAAGCTTAGCATTAAATCCTTAGATTAATACGTTGATTGCAAAGGTACCCTTCTAGATTTAAGATTTAAAATCGTTAATCACTTCTTCAAAATCTATGGTATTGAGAATATTACATTCTATGGACATCAGCGACAAACTTGTTAATCTCTCTTGAAGCATTGTACTTCTTAATTCATTTTTTTTATTCGTTTCAATTTGGAGAAGGAGTATAGAAGGAGAAAAGTACCTAGGTATTGTAGTAAGTCAATATTATCAATTTTTTTAAAATTAATGTTTTTCGTTAATACCTAAATATCGGCTATCATTTGGTAATCTGGCAGGAACTAGGGGGCCCCATTAGATCGCGGGGCCCTGGGCACGTGCCCATAGTGCCCAGTGGGGAAGAGGGGCCTGTACCCAGGCTGTGTAAACAGGTCAGAGTTACTAAACGAACCGTGTAATGCAAGAGAGGTACAAAGCTCACTCTTGGTGACTTTCTTAATTTAGAAATCAATATGGCGTGGAGGTCGGTATGTCTTTACTCCACTCCAGTTTTTGTGGGTTGAGTCCCACCCAAAGCCAAAATTGTGTGAATGAATCTGAATATTAGTTTAATTTTTGGGGATTGTCATATGTATTGTAAATATATATTCATAAAAAGTATGTATCTGTTAATCTGATAGAAAGTCAGAAGAGCTGATTGATAATAATAATTATGACCTCGAAATTTTATATTAATGCCTGCGTTATTTGTAACCGATTCATAACTACGACTGTTGACAGGTCATTAACGCATGTGTGACCATTATACAACACTATCTTAAAAATGTACCGTCCATAAATACTTATATTACCTATGTAACAAACATTTTAAACAAAAACAAAAATTTGTCCTATGTCGGAATCGAAGTAACGTCTCTGGATCGAAGTGGAAGCAAACCGACTTCGGCGGCATGTTTGTAGCTTACAGAAAATAAACTCTAAATTTAGCGGATAAATTACCCTTGTTACACGTCTATTGAAATATGTGATCTATGGTTGGAACTGAGAAAAACTGCACTGTGTTCCGCCACAACGCTTAACGAGACAAAGAAAGGTCATTGTTAATGCTCTCGGCTGCATGTAAACCGCCCTAACTTTCCATTTAAATAATGAGATACTTGAAAACTTTTACAACTTTATTGTTTCATTTTGGACGGTTCAAGGTTTAAAAACAGACATTATGAGATGAATATTTTACTAGAAAAAATCAACTCGTCCGTGGTAACTTGAACAGCAATCTAACCTCTGGCCTTTGGATAACCGGTCATGAGAATAACTATATATAGCTTTGCAAAAGCAAAAAATACAGATTAAGAAAAAAAATACATTATTTTCGAAGGGATTTGTGTTTTTCTATTTTTTATTGTTACAACACTACGATCAAACGGTTTCGTTTTCCCACATGTTAAAATCGACCGTCCTGTGGTAGGATAGTAATACGGTACATATTTATAAAGAAAAACAAATTTAAAATTTTTGTTTGTTTGTTTGACGCAACACAAGATCTCTTGTATGTTAGTGTAGAACCGCAATCGAGTAACGCTCTTTTTCTCTAACATTCACGCCAACCGATAAGTCTTTCGTAGTAGACACGAGTACACTAGCCAATATTGCCACTAAATCCAAACTTAAATAATTATATTTGAAAGTCAGCCACCGATGAACAGACGAAGCTCTGGCAAAGATAAAAGTTCCCGGTAACCGGCAAAAGGTTCGCCACTTCTTACGTTGGTTAAATAATATAATTGGCATAATATAGGCGTATACAGAATGTTATTAACAGTGACTTCTCAAATTTATTTTTAGGAATGATCACACTTATGTCTATTTGAAAATATCCCATGTGGGGTTTCAAGACCTGAACTATTTGAAAAGATTTTTAAAAAAAGTAGAAGAATTTTTTTTAAAAAAGACTTTTTATTTTATTGATCAAGTCTGTTCAGATCAAAATAGTTAGGGTAACAAACGGTCCTATGAGCCGGATTTCACCGTCTTTCTGTCCAACTTGAAGCTGTCTCTTCCCAAGCAACTTATACATTTAATTAATTAAATTGTACATTCCATACAATTTATTTTGGAAGTAGGTAACGAGGTATCAGACCTTTGAAGACAAATATAATTGGGTCCAGTCCTTTGATAATACTTCATATTCGCGTTGATGAGGTATTTATCAAGCCTATTCAAAGGCCTCTGTAATGATAAAGATAATTAGATCCATATCATTCGTGTTCGTGGCTTCGGGGTGCCTGCTCAAGCAAAATTTATAGAGGATAGTCCTTAGATAGGTGCGGTCACCTATTTAAGGAAGTGTGGCTTTCTATATTAGGAAGCCCTGTCAAGCTCGGTTATTGTAAATTTAAAATAATAATAAAAATAATAAATATTCTCTTACAATCACACCAATTATTTAGTTCCAAGATAAGTATCATTAAGAACTTGTGTTATGGATACTATATAAAGGATAAACATACATAAATACTTTTTTTTTTTTTTTGTAAATACATACTTAAGATACATAGGAGAACACCCAGACCAGAACAAATATTCATGTTCATGCACACAAAGATTTGTCCTGTGTGGGAATCGAACCCACGACCTCTCGAGTGAAGTGCAGGTATCTGACCTCCACGCCATATCGGTCGTCGAAATTATCCGTACGTCTGTCTTAAAGTGTGTGTTAAATTGGTTTGCCAGTCTACTTTTTCGTTGTTTAAAAGAAAGGGGAAGCGTATTGACTTCATTGCTAGCATTATTTGTCTATAGCTTCAATTTAGTGTTTTTTATTATTGTAATTTCGTAGAATAAATCCCACGAACCGTCATCATTATCATCATTAATGCTTATCCCGGTTGCCTCACGGGCCTGGACTATTTTAGGGTTTTCGGGTCTTTCATAATTTCCTCCATTTGTTAAAATAACTATATACTTCTTCTCAGCTTTGATTGTAAGAGACAAGCCGTGCTTAATACTAGGAAATTATGGGCGTTTAGCCGCAGATCAAAAAGTATTTTAGTACGTAAAATCATCATCGGCCTACATTCGTCCAAAGCTGGACATAGGCACTGAGCTTGTTATTCAGCTCTCGTTTTCCAACCGCTACCAGACAGTTTTGCGTATGTCGTCACTCCACATAGCTGGAGGGCATCCTACATCACGTCTTCCGAGCCGTGGTCTTCACTGTGAAACACGTCTACCACAGCGGCTATCTGTTCTACTGCAGATTTACTTTTGGTTTGCTGCTACTGCGCATATTTCTTAGTCTATATTTTAGTCCTTATAGTAAACCCGATTGGCACAAACCGGTGACCAACAGGATTTCCCTATATGTTAAAAACTGCCGCCTCGCGCGTTGCAGTGAAAAACACTGTCTAATTGGCTGGGTAACATAAATGGATGCAAATCGTTAAGCAAACCAAAAGCGTCTAATGCCAAATATTAGGTTCGTTAGCAAATAGCACCTCTTTTGACGAATCCTCTTTTTACTGCGGGAACTTTTTCTCCCGACTGTCGGCGATAATTTCCCCCGGGGCAGAATCGTTATGAAGACATCGGGCAACACTGGGCTGCTTTTTAATGTTATATTATAATGACGACTAGTGCTGAAAGTTAATAATGTAAGCTTCTTCTTTTTAAAATATTGTCGAAAATTTATCTTATCAAGATGTACCTAGTGTGTTTTCTGTTTTCATAATTAACAAAATATAATTACCGTAGCACTTCTATAAAGCATACATTACTATATATTATGTTATTAACTACAAGAAGTATAGCGCTCAAAGCATATCATATTTCACATTTATAGAAACCATACTACGTTATTGTTACACAGCATTTGGCGATTGTCTTGGTTAGGTTTCACCTCACGAGGTTGTACACCTCGCCGGAACCTGAACAGCCGACGACGCTTTGTTTTCTATAATCCTCATATCCTTTTTTTTATTTACGTCGAAAACAAAATGCCTTTACGCACTGCCTCCCAGCCTAAGGGGGACCGAGAGGGGAGTATGAGGCTCTCTGCGGCAGACGCGACCGCCAGCAGTCCTATCCACTAAAAATCCGACGACGCCCTCCCAGCCCGCGGCCAACGTCCCCCGGATCAGAACCTGGAGGACCACCTCAGACAAGCGCAGTGTGTCGCGCCCTTTTTACCTCCTTATGCGACTATCAGCTTATGTGGCCGACTTCGCGGGGGGTCTATAGTTAGATGGTAGGGGTCACCTGCGCCCGCCGCCTAAGACTCCCCTGGCGCTGCTAAATGGGCCCTCCTGGCCGCCCAATGCGCCAACGGCGTAGCCGTAGAGAAAGCGGGTCCGCTTCCTTTCCCGCTCCGCGGCCTCCTTCTGCGACACTACCACTTCGCAGAAGAAGGCCATCGCCTCCCATGCCGTTCCTGTCCCACGCTGTCGAGTGTTCCATGGATCCGCCTCAACAGTCTCCAGCAGCTCGTTCCACGCTGCGGCTTTAGACCGGCTTATGGCCCCGCGTAGGGCCCTCACTGCCTCATCCACATATCCTAGCAATATCCTGGTTGTCCTATACCTAAGCTTAGGGCCCAAAGTCGACTGACGATAAAGTTAACCGAATTGTGCTAAATTTCAGTTAGTACATGGAGCGACTGCCGTCTGACCCTCGCAAACCAGAGGGAAACATCATTCTTTGGTTGAAACGGCTGTCAAAATGTCTTCTAATAACGACTGCCAAAGATGTTTATGACAGCGGCTTAGCGTGTTTCTGGGGCACAGGGCGAGCTATAATTACACACATAACTTCAAAAAGTCACAGGGTTTGAAACCGAGAGTTTGACCCTCTAAATTAAAGGCAAGGGGTCTCCGCGCTGGGCTATCGTCGCTCGTTTTTTTTAAAAGGCCTTTATTTCAGAACTTTTCTGCTTTAACGGCCGTCAGTTCTTCGTGCTATAGGCCCTGCCCACTGCCATTTCAGCTATGTCTGCGACCTTTGTTCTTCCATGAGAATGTGTGTGTAGTTTATAAATATATTTTTAATCGGCTTTTGATTTTTATGCAAGCGCATGTGTTTTCAGTTCCAATAGCCCCGGGTCTTTTAAGCGTGAATGGGCATTTAATTGTCGGTATCAAGCGCATCCACTTATGACCTTTGTCACAGTGTAGAGCGCTCTCATTTTTCTAAACAACTTGAATGCTTACCATCAGTCAGGATATTACGGTTCATTAGACATGTCATACAGAAAAAAATATTTGAACATAATCGCTGAAACCAGCACCAAGAATCGATCTCAGTAAATATAACTCTCAAATTACCATCTATTGTATCTGCTTTATTACTTTCAAAAGTTAACACTGGCGTGTTTGCATGAAAACAAACGATTTAAAACTTTCTCCCTATTACTAAAGACTTTAAAATGGAAAACAGATTTTCGACTTCAGATTACTGAATAGAATGTTAGTACAGTTGGGGCCACAAAGTAAGCAAAAGCATTAAATAAATGTTTCTATTTGCTGGTTGCCTATGAAATTACGTAATATTTAACTCATGAATATGCTCAACGCTCAAAATTTCCCGGTAAGCGGCAATAGGTTTGCCACCTGTTATGTGAGGCAAATGCCTCTGCTTATCCCTTCGAGGAAACGGGCTTGATTGTATGTACTTCATATTATTACAGTGACTTTAATTTGCCGTCCGAAGTCCGTAAGCGCTGGATATTACATGCCGCATAAACGGTCACCCATCCAAGGACGGATCTCCATTAACTCTGCTTTCTTTCAGTAATCGCTTTTCTCCTTTCTAATTCCACAGAGCTACAAGTACTTTTATTTTTTACAATCATATCAGCCCTATGAGACCACTGCTAAACGTCGGCCCCCCAAAATATTACAGTCTGTTAATAGGGGGTATTTGCCCGTAATCACCACACTGGGCAGGCGCGATCGCAGTTCGAACCAGTGCGCAGAATTACACTAACGACTGTAAGATTTCTATACGTCGACTCTTATAACTGCCCGTAAGATGAGAGAAGGGTTGCACTATTCTAGGCAGGACACGGTACAATATTTGATAATAATAGCAATAACCTAAACCATCCAACCAATAACTGAAATGTCTATTATACTATTAACGCTTTCAACACTATTAATAAATAGTATTCATCATCATCTCAGCCATCTGACGTCCACTGCTGAACATAGGCCTCCCCAATAGATTTCCACATTGAGCGATCCTGAGTCGCCTGCATCCATCGGCTTCCCGCCGCCTTGACCAGATCATCGGTCCATCGCGTGGGAGGCCGTCCTCTACTACGTTTACCGGTTCGCGGTCGCCATTGCAGAACCTTGACGCCCCATCGGTCGTCGGTTCTTCGAGCTATGTGCCCCGCCCATTGCCACTTCAGCCTGCAAACTCGCCTCGCTATGTCGGTCACTCCAGTCCTCCTACAGATTTCCTCATTTCTGATTCGATCACGTAGGGACACTCCGAGCATAGCTCTCTCCATTGCACGCTGAGCGACTTTGAGCTTTCTAATGAGGCCCATAGTCAGGCACCAAGTCTCAGTACCGTACGTCATCACTGGCAACACACACTGGTTAAAGACTTTTGTCTTAAGACACTGAGGTATTTTTGACGAGAAGATATAGCGCAGTTTCCCGAACGCAGCCCAACCGAGCTGGATTCGACGATTGACCTCTTTCTCGAAGTTGGACCTACCCATTTGGACTTTTTGTCCCAGGTATACATATTCGTCGACAACTTCGAGAGCCGAGCCTCCAATAATTATTGGGGTAGGCTTAACATGGACATTCGACATAATTTTCGTCTTGTCCATGTTCATTTTGAGACCTACCCTTTGGGAAGCTCTGTCGAGGTCTTCGAGCATTGTGCCCAGATCCACAAGCGACTCCGCTATGACCACTATATCGTCGGCAAATCGAAGGTGAGACATATACTCGCCATTTATGTTGATGCCGTAGTTTCCCCAGTCCAGCATTTTGAAAACATCCTCCAGGGCAGCAGTGAACAGTTTCGGAGATATGACATCTCCCTGTCTCACGCCCTTCCGCAGGAGGATAGGATTCGTGTGCTGGTCTAGTACGCGTACGGACATGGTGGCGTTTTTGTATAAACTTCTCAGCACTTCAATATACCGATGGTCAATGCGGCATCGCTGCAGGGACTGAAACACTGCCCAAGTCTCGATCGAATCGAAGGCCTTTTCATAGTCCACAAACGCTAAGCAAAGTGGCTGGTTATACTCCTCGGTCTTCTGTATAACCTGCCGCAGCGTATGTATGTGGTCCATGGTTGAAAAGCCTTTTCGGAAACCGGCTTGTTCGGGAGGTTGGAATATGTAATAGTAAAGGGAGGTTGGTATAAGTAATATATGAAATAGTATTAATATAATATTAATAAATTCCCGCTGAATTAATGGCCACACTATCATACTATGCAAAGCAAGCATGATTTTATCTCGTATTTATATGAACTGGCAAGCAGCCGACCGTTTGTAGGGCGTAACGTAGCCCGTTACGCTTTTTCAGATATTGCGCTTTGTAACACTAACTCATGCCTTGCAAGCAACATTTTAAGTTAAAACTATTAAGTAAACTGTTATACAAGTCGCAGCTACATAACCAAGTCATCGACTTATCGTGCCCACCAAAGCAAGTAAGCGCTGGATATTAAATACCACAATAACGATCATCCATCCAAAAACAAACCTATGTAAAGTCTGCTTTACATCGAAGATCGTTTTTATCTACCTAATACCGTGGAGCTATAAGCGCTTCTATTTTGGACAAAGATAATAATCATAACAATAACCAAAACCATTCTACTAAGTTAAATGTCTATGATACCATTAACGCTTTCAACACTATTCGTAACATTGAATTGAATACTAGATGGCAATCGGAAAGTTCTAGTTCGCCAGGAAATTCCCGCTGAATTAATGGCCCCACTATCATACTATGCAAAGCAAGCATGATTTTATCTCGTTTTTATATGAACTGGCAAGCAGCCGACCGTTTGTAGGGCGTAACGTAGCCCGTCCTACTTTTGTAGATAATGCACTTTGTAACACTAACTCATGCCTTGAAAGCAGTAAAAATTCTGACCCGCAAAATGTCTACTGACCATGAGAGCATTGTGAGAATTTGAAATAGTTAAAACTGTTAAATAAACGGTTTTATTGTTTCTTTTTAATGGTTAAGCAGTCTTTTGTTCGAATGGAATAATTCTTGCTATGAAATAAAATTTACTGCACAAAATGCAGATTTGTTTAGAGTTTTGAATTAAATAATGATAAATGGTTAGTGGGTGTTTTATAAAGCTTTTTTCCAGAAGAAATGTACATATTTGTATGATGTAATGATTGTTTTCCTTGCTGTTAATGTTAAGCGTATAAAAAAAAACGTAAACACTTATGATCTTTTACACCCTTTAAGTCCTCAAATCATTTGAAATGACATAAACTTTTTACTTTTTCTTACTTATTTTCCAGTTTCAATTTTTTTTAGTTAGATATTAACTATGGTTTCATACTTATTTTGTTCAATTTACAGTAATAATTAGTATCTATCGATATCTATTAATAATTATTATATATCGTAAGAACTCAAGGATATGTGGTTGTATACAGGCTAAGTTTACAAGTAGATGGGACTTAAACGAGCTGAGATGAATAGTATTAAGTAAAGTTTTTCAATTAAGCATGTTTAATACTAGCTTTAAATGTGCATCACAATACATTTTAACTTTTCTCTTGAATAACTCTATCTATTAGAAAAATCGCATCAAAAGCCGTTGCGTTGTTTTAAAGACTTAAGCATACATAAATATTAAAATATTACATATTTTATTGTCTTTCAGATCAACGGGATCATTTAGATTAGTCAAATTTTTATAAACAAAATAAAGTGAATAAGAAATGAACGGTACCAAAGCAAGAAATAAAATAGAGACAGACAGAGGAAAGCGATTTAATTTTATACAAAGCAGTGATTAGTTAAATTAGGTGCCGACCTTAATATCTGATACGGCTTTCCTCTACATAACAATAACCAAACTTCTAATACAAAATATCGATTGGAAGGGAATAGCCACAGAATCCGGGGGTCCATAGGTCGTTAGGTGACCCCTGGGAGTGATACGAAATTGCTTGGAATCACTAAATTGCATTGAAACGTATTGAGCGCAGATAATGTAGCCAATTCGTATGGTGAGGGGATTTGTTTTGCGTCATTACACTCACTCTAAATAAAGTGCGTCTAAATTTCTCAAGGTACGAAATTGGTAGATTTACTGACACTGTTTTAAGAAGATTACAAACCTTCTTTAAAACTGTGGTTGATAAGGTTATGTTATTGAAACTGCTAGATATTGAAGAAATATGATTTTCTATCTTTATTCTTTTTGTTTCACTTTGTATTCTCATCTTAATGTTTTATTATCAGCCTTCTGTTTTCTGTTTCGGCTTCGCTTTTGACGTTAAGGGTGCATAGATTGGCAATTTACTGTGCAACATTATTAGTGATTGTAGTTTTTGGTAAAAAAAAAAGAATTTCCCTCTGTTCTTGCAACCGTTTAAATTAAACATATTATAATATATAGCATAAGATAGCAACACATAAAACATAATACAGCAAAACAATATTAAAGAGGACAGAATTTATTACGTTCATTTATTTATGTGTGTGTGGGTGTATAGGGATCCCACCAAGACCTAAGAAGCCCTTTTTTTTGGTATTTATTTTGTTTTACGTCGGCAACAAAATCATTTACGCACTGCCTTCCAACCAAAGGGGGACCGAGGAAGTGTGGGACTCACCACCAGCAGACGCGACTTCCAGCAGTAATACCCACTCTTACGACTCTTACGAAATCTTACGACGTTGCCCGCCGCTTGTTGAGAATTAGGCGGGGACCAGTACCTGGGTTGCAGCGTCGGACACCCCGCCTGCGACCAACATCCCGCGGACCAAAACCGGAAGGACCTCCTCAGAGAGGCGCAGTGGACGCGCCCCCTCCTACCTCCTTGTGCGACCATAGCGTGTGTGGCCGACTTTTTAGAGGGTCCATAGTTAGACAGGGGCCCCCTGCCCCCGCTGACTAAGACCCTCCTGGCGCTGCTTGACGGACCCTCCTAGCCCGCCAGCTGCGACCTCCACAGGTCCTTCTTAGTTTCCCCCCCGGTAGTCAGTACTAAGGGCACCCAGAGTCGTCAATCTCTAGGTGTGACCTTTTCCATAACGCCCTACCGGGAGGTACTCAGCCCCCACCACGACAAGATAGAAACCAGTCGGGGGGGAAAGACCTAAGGAGCCCAAGCCAACCTCACTTACAAGTTGCACCTGCCGATCAACGGACGAGGCTCTGGCGAACATAACAGTGCCCGGTAAGCAGCAATAGGCCTGCCTACCCCCTATGGAAAACAAGCGTGAATGTATGTATGTATAAATTAATACTGGACAGATTTTCACTTGGGGTAACTTAGGCTACTTTTACTGTATTAGGCTACTTTTAGACTAACAAAATAACTAAGTACCTGCATCTGGACTAAGTAGCGGCCGCCCGCTCGTGATAATTTAGATGTGAAGCTACATTCAATATATCCGCCAATACCAAAGGGACTCGTCCCTCTGACCTTATACCTACCGGACATGTCTTTGTGCCAAAACTTTCAATTGACTACGAAAAAGAACCAGCATATTCCCAAAGGATCACAATTTCTAGTCGTTTACCCAACATTGAACTCGGCTTGTAACTCAGTTTTAAACAATGAAACTCCCCAAGTTTTGTCAAAGACAATTCATGTTCTTTGTCACTTCCTTTGGGAATGAAGTCACTTAGAGGATTGCCTGTAGACCATCTACTCTATTGGAAAAATCAAATGGAAACTTTAGCCAATGAAAATCATTTTGAGATGGTCTATTAATGAAAGTGTTTTGATGGGTTCTTGTTTACTGAATAAGTCGTTCGGGGTTTCTGATTAAATCTTGGCTTTATATTTTACTAAGTAAAGAGACAAACGAGACATTTACCTGGTGGTAATTGATAATTTTATTTATTTTTTTCAATAAAGTCATTGGGGGTTTCGAAATAAAATTTTAGGTTTTTCAATATACTTCTGTAAAGTTATTGAGATTTATGATTAAATGTTAGGTTTAAGGAATTGATGGATTAAAACTATAAAACCACACACACACACGAAACTATAAAATACCGAAAAATCAAGAAACAATTCAACACGACACGTGTTCGCTCTTACACAGGGCATCTTCAGGTAAGATAAGAGCCTCAGAACAACGATGTCCTCACGACCAACGCTGAAACGAGATACAACACGTTATCTTTTCGATTTATCGGGTAATTATAGGTGCGCGGGAATGATTATAAAGATATTTTTAATCCATCAGTGTTATAGTTGTCTAAGAGATATGACAAAGATGAAAATTATAGTTTTCTTCTTATATATTTCCGATCATCACCCTAACATTATCCGGGCTATGCTCTGGACTTACGCTTAGGGCCGAGAGTCTACTTACTGTTCGAAGCAGATTTATCTGAACATAAGTTATAACATGGAGCGACTGCCTTCTGAATTTCCTCTGCCAACCCAAAGGAAACATCATTCTATGGTACAGCAAGCTGTCAGGATTAGAAGGCACTGACTACTACTAATAACGACTGCCATACATGTTAAGACAGCCGGGACCAATGTCTTAAGGAACTTCTCGATTAAACTTTGGCCTATTAAGTAATTTTGTAAAAATATAATCATCATCATCAGCTCAGCCCATTTACGTCCCACTGCTGACCACGAGCCTCCTCTCTCATATCAAGGTGTGAGGGTATTGGGTCATACTCCACCACGCTGACCCAGTGCGGATTGGCGGAGGCAGGTGTATGGCGTCCTGCTGTTAGAATTTTTCAAGCCGCCCATTAGGCCTCTAACATGGCTTAACGACTACCACCTTTTTTTGATAACCGGGACTAACGGCTTAACGTGCCTTCCGAAGCACGGAAGCGCTCGATATCAAATCCCACACAAACGGTCACCCATCCAAGGACTTACCTCTGTAAACTCTGCTACGAGCTACGAGCGCTTCTAAAAATATAATAAAAAATTTGTAATGTTATTTCATTACCCGTAATGTTAAAAAAGAACAAAGAAGCAGACTGAAAATTTAAATTTGTGAGACATTTAATTGTACTATGTTCTAAGAAATAAATGCATTTCAAAATATCAGCCTTATAAAGTCCACTGCTGAACATAAGCCTCTAAGAGGGTTGGTGATCGCAGTTCAAGCCAAAGAACAGGATGACGCTGCTGTCCATCATTTGGTAGAATTTTTATTCGTCGACCCGAAGACCCTATGAACGCGGCGTATTTTTTACACACCGACGACACGCAGAGGACCCAAGTAAACACGCTTTTAAACGAAATTCAAGCGCTTTTAGTATAATACCTTTGCACACGCTCAATAATTTTGTAGCGCCGCAAACACGCATTCGTATCGATACAAACACGCAGAATTGTCGATACAGACGCGCTGTATCTACATATTAACAGCCTTACTAATAAAAAATGCTTAAACCGCTACTTAATGATTGAATAGTTACCCAGTAAATAAACTTTGAGTAAAGTTATACACGAATTACACAAAGACCAATACTACCAATAAACATTGTGTTAGCTCTGAATAGTTAAAATTCTGCTTTACATGGTTTAAACATAGCATTGGCAATACTTTTGCGTTACGTTTAGAAACCATATTGTTTGATGTGTTCATGGAACTGCAAATAATGCTATTTTAATGATAAAACTACATAAAGAATGCAAATAATTCGTTATATTAATATTTATTATTGTTTTGGATATATTACATAGTAATTTATAAAATCATTGTTGAACGTTTACCTGAACCTAGTATGGGAAACTTCAAAACGAACGCCATTCTTCCTTGTTTTGTTTATGAGCTGCCTGGCTGTCAATAATTGTTACTTCCGGTGTGTACGTCTAATTATTTTATTTATTTTTCAGTGCTTTAGTTTACATATAAAATTTATAATTTATATTTAAACAATGGCGAATAAAGTTACAAACCAAAAAATAAAGAAAAATATTTTTTTTTGATAAGTCAACTATGTACCTACTACTATATTGTACGTTGTCTTTGGAAAATATAATATTGAATTTTGATTTAATATATTATAATTGATGAGAATCTTTTATATATTTTTCGATTGCTCGTAACTTGAGTTCTCTATTGCAAATCTAAGTAAATTTGATAAACCGTATAAAGCAAAAAATATTAAAAACCAAGATATGAACCCAAAATGGACACCAGTCATACACTTACACAATAGATAAACTACGGATCGTGAGTGAATAAACCCTGTGAAATTTTTCTTCTTTGCTATAACAGACGTATACAACCGATTTGTCAGAAATGTTTTTATTGGTAGCCCGATGGCTTGCATCACCTGTATAACGCGTATATACACCTGAGCTTATCTTTATTAGTAAGGCTGTATATCTATATATATATCTGCTAACCCTATGGTTAACTGGTAGAGAATGACTTCGGCATTGAGTTCGTCTTTGTATTACTTTTTTGTGTGCAATAAGGATTAAATTAATAAATAAATATTGTAACACACAAACTTTCAATGCTTGCGACGCTATTCTGCTCCGGTACCACACGGCACATGCTTTCATTGAAATAAAATAAATGATAACGTTCAAAAACGTATACTACAAATTGCATTCAGTCTGATAGCTTGCAATAATCTCCAAAGGCAGTCTGATTAATCAAACGAGATTGGACGGGTGAACAAACTAATCGTTCTATGAAGCAATTTGTGGGTGCTCTCAGTTAAATGAAATTTTCTGTCCAATCACTGCTATCAGACGTCAACGGTTGAATATATTTTGAATTAGTCTTAAATATACTATTGATTGACTGAATAAAAGATTGGTTTTACTATTGTAAGTATTGGTGGTACCTAAATTGCTACATTTTTAGCTTTTATCTTTTTGACGACCGATATGGCGTGGAGGTCAGTATACCTGCACTTCACTCGAGAGGTCGTGGGTTCGATTCCCACTCAGGACAAATCTTTGTGTGCATGAACATGAATATTTGTTCTGGTCTGGGTGTTCTCCTATGTATCTAAAGTATGTATTTACAAAAAAAAAAAAGTATTTAAGTATGTTTATCCGTTATTTAGTATCCATAACACAAGTTCTTAATGATACTTATCTTGGAACTAAATAATTGGTGTGATTGTAAGAGAATATTTATATTTATTTATATTTATATTTTAAGTTAATACTGTGTAGTTTTAATAGTAAATGCATGTTAATTTATTTGTCTATATATCGCATGCTTAATGGAATAGTGACTGAACTAAAAAAAGACGATTTTTGGGACATCACAAAAGAAGATCATCTAAAGAATACTTGTCCTACTTGTAAGCGCATTAAATTGATACTGATTTATTAATTAGTAGTTCTGCTTGTGTTTTGAACATTAGATTAACATTGATTCGATCTCAGCAAGAAATAGAAAGAATGTATAAGAACGTAACTCAAACCTGACCTATCTATTAATGGGTCGATGTTCCTTTAAGCATGCGATATGTTTAAGTATTTATACATAATATATATGTGTGAGTATGTACCCGTATGCGCTTTCTTTATACTACAAAACGAAAACCTCCTCTTCTTATATCGTGAGGACAAATAATTATTATACGTCAGGATGGCGTAATACAATAAACTCCATAAGATTCAGAAGATCATATAACAAAGTTGCTTTATAGGTCTCAGTACTACAAAAGAAAAAAGTTAACTATTAAAGGATGACTTTTCATAGATTTTACAGAATGACATAGTCAGTAAATGGATGTTTGTATGTTTTAACTGAATAATTTTATTATAGCATAATTTAAAAAATATAATAATAATAATAATAATTAATTCAATTTATTTGTCTTCAATTATTCTACATAATAAAGGTGACATTGTAGGTACATGTCTTAAACAATATATTTTAATAACAGTAACTAAATGAGAATCCTTTGATATCCTGTTGCAATATTTTTTTTTAATCATTGAGAATTAAATATAAATTCCGTCTAGAGTGTCTTTCATCCAAAACAAATACAACTTACATAAAGACTTACAGTATACATAAATATTGACGAGTCATATCATAACTAAGTCCTTATGGCGGTACTTGCCGGAGCGATGCAGCCGTTTGCATTAAACTTGCGGTGGGGCAATGGGTTAGGTCGGGGCATAGCCGTGATTCAAAATTACCACGGTTGCCCTATACTTAAGCATAGGGCTCAAGGTCTGCTCTACCTTCCGGCCAAAGGGGGACCGAAAGGGGGTGTGGAGCTCACCACCGACAGACGTGACTGCAAGCATTAATACCCACTAAAAATCTTCCGACGACGCCTGCCGCTTGTTGAGAAAAAGGCGAGGGCCAGTACCTGAGTTGCAGCATCTGACACCCCGCCTGCGGCCAACGTCCCCCGGACCAAAACCGGGAGGACCTCCTCAGAGAGGCGCAGTGTACCCGCCCCTCCTACCTCCTTGTGCGACCAAAGCGTGTGTTGCCGACTTCTCGGAGGGTCCATGGCTAGACAGCAGGGGCCCCCTGCCCCCGCTGCCTAAGACTCTCCTGGCGCTGCTTGACGGGCCCTCCTGACCCGCCCGCTGCGCCCTCCACAGGTTGCTCTTAGTTTCCCCCCGGGAGTCAGTACTAAGGGCACCCACAGTCGTCGGTCACTGGGTGTTACCTTTTCCCGGCTTCCTGGAGGTACTCAGACCCCCCACCACGCCAAGGTGGAGACCAGTCGGGGGGAAGGTCTGCTCACTGTATTAACCTAATTTAACGAATTTCAATTATCACGTGGAGGGACTGCCGTCTGACCTCCGCAACCCAGAGGGAAACATCATTCTATGGTTAAGCCAGCTGTCAGGATGTTAAAAGACACTGTCTTCCTAATGACGACTGCCATAGATGTTCATGACAGCCGGGACCAACGGCTTAACTTGCTATCCGAGGCACAGAGCTGGCGATAATTTCGCTCATAACTTCGAAATATCAAAGGCGCGCCTTTAGAGTTTGAACTCGAGACCCTCTGAATTAAAGGCCACTGGGCTATCACCGCTCTAACGACGCGCGTAACTAAGCAAAATAGTAAGCTTAATTTTATCACAGTCAAAATAACGCATTAGGTACATTAGAGTTAAGAAGGAGGCAATGGTTCTGAAATTAAGCCTTTTTGGTAGAATCGCCTGGCTATGATGTCTAAGTGCGTTTACACTGTACGTAATCAGACGTATAATGCCATCTGTTCCAGACACGACATTAAACCTATAGTTTGTCATAATTATATAATTTGGCTTTAAAATACTTAAGAGAAATACTCAGTCTGTTAGTGTATGTTATTGCCAGAAGCTTTATTGGCAGCAAGTCTGAAAATATATGAAATCCAACCTCAACGATCATTATATCATAAGCAACCGAACACTGCACACAAAACCCTGCGGTCAGCTCCGAACGAACCACGCTCTCTTGCAAATTAATCAACCGCATTCTAATTAATTGGGAACGCGCAGTGTGTGGTGGCCCTAACGCGTGCTAAACGGCCAGTGGGCAAAGCGCCTAATGGCCTGTAGGGATATTAATTGTTTTACAATAACCATTGATCGGTGATCAGGAAATTCAATTAGTATTAGCTACTTAATTTGACTATTGATTTCGTTCGAAACAGGGACACTATTTCAAATGTTATCTGCATGCAAATACGTATAGTAATTTATATGTAAAGATATTTTTTAGATAATGAATACGGTTATATAATTCCGAATTTCGACGAATATACAATACGACCGATATGGCGTGGAGGTCAATATATCTACATTTTGCTCCTGAGGTCGTGGGTTCGATTCCCACACATGACAAATATTTCTGTGCATGAATATGATTATTTCTTCTGTTATGAGAATATTAAGACGTATGTATGTACAAAAAAAATCTCCTTTATTTAGTATCCTTAACGTAAGTTGTACATGATACCTATTTTTGAGCTAAATAAGAAGATTGATTGTAAGAGGATATTTAATTAGCTTCAAAAATGATGTAACTGAATTTATTATCTTGTTTGGCAGCAGTTGCGGAGCAAACAGTACATCAATCCATCCTTCCAACCATCTAAGGACTGAATCCTTTGCACTCTACTTGATGCTTAACTTATGGGTGATGGGGCCATAACACTTGGGATTCGTGATAAAATAAATAAAGAAAACGTTTTTATTTTCCTACATATAAAGTAGTTGTATAGGGATCCTACCAAGACCTAAGGAGCCCAACCCAACCTCACCAGCAAGTGGTGCACCTGCCGATCAACGGACGTGGCTCTGGCGAACATAACAGTGCCCGGTAAGCGGCAATAGGCTTGCCACCTACTAGGTGGGACCAACTATATAATTGGCGAAGTGTGGGCGTATAATATGCCTCTACCTACCCCTTCGGGGAAACATGCGTGAATGTATGTATTTATGGTCATAATACTACTACAGCTGTGAATTTTTCACATATTTGGGAGAATATTTTTAGCTTGCAGAGGGTAAGTAACAAAAAATTATATGTAATTACGCATGCTCACAAAATAAAAGTGACAGCACTAGTTTTAAACCTGGTTTAAATTTAGATCATGTTTTGTAATAAACTCTTGTGTCTTTTCATTTTTATTCTCTTTGCCTGTATAAAACGCCTTTTCCGCAAATCCATCTTAACGATTGTTTGACCAAACTTCTGTCGCAAAATTTAACAGTGGGTGAACCATTTTGAAATTCACTCCCCTAGACAAAGAATCAACCCTTTTTGTTAGCGGCAAACAAGGTATTTAATCTCTTTGAAAATTTTCCTTGCAAAACAATTCTTTATTCTTGATTGCTTCCTGCCATTGTTTTCCTTAAGACGAGCCGGCGTTAATCACAACAGCGAGAATAAATTAACATTTTGCGGTTGAAAAAATGGTCATTCAAACGAAATGATAGAACACTTTCGTTCGGAAGGAAACGCCAAAAAAAAACGCCGTATTAAAATTAGTTCCGTAGCCTAAATTGTTTTGACGGGATTCGAGAAGATAGCAAAAGTTGTTCTGTTATTTTTTAATTTACAGGCGATGGCGATAACATTAATGCTTACTAAAAACTATTCAATTTTCCCATAGTATGTTCTTGCATTAACAAAACGTCTATGTCACGATAACAGAATGTTGATGTTTTTTATAATTTGGGCCTCTAGGTTCTTAGAGACAGAACTCTAAAGAAAAATACCAAAAATTTTGTACTAATAATTTAGACACAATTTCTATTGGAATTAAGCAAAACCATGGTACCATAATCAGTAATTATTTATATCATCATCATTATCATCATTTCAGCCATCTGAAGGCCACTGCTGAACATAGGCCTCCCCAATTGCTTTCCACGTAGATCGATTCTTTGCCGCCTGCATCCACCGGCTCCCCGCCGCCCTGACCAGATCATCGGTCCATCGCGTTGGTTGCCGCCCTCTACTACGTTTGCTGATTCGTGGTCGCGGGAACGCGCAATATTTATATCATATTGTATGTAAATCATAAGTATCTTTTATAATTCAAATACAGCACTTGCGAGTCTGATTATTAATTTAAACAACCAGGTACTTACCTAATGAAACGATTGTATATAATTAACAAGAAAAAAGTCGTCTAAGTGCTTGTCGGGCACACGTGCATGGTTTAGCTAATTCCGTAGCAGCTCGACACAATAAATATGCAGAATTAGATCGATCATTCATTTTGTACAAACATTTTACTTTCTTTAGATTGGTCGGCTATTAAATATTAAATAAATAAATAAATATTCTCTTACAATCACACCAATTATTTAGTTCCAAGATAAGTATCATTAAGAACTTGTGTTATGGATACTAAATAACGGATAAACATACATAAATACTTTTTTTTTTTTGTAAATACATACTTAAGATACATAGGAGAACACCCAGACCAGAACAAATATTCATGTTCATGCACACAAAGATTTGTCCTGAGTGGGAATCGAACCCACGACCTCTCGAGTGAAGTGCAGGTATACTGACCTCCACGCCATATCGGTCGTCAATTATCGGCTATTACGTTATAACTTTTACAGGTTTCCCTATAATTTCATAATACTACTACTCATTATCATCATCATCATCATCGTTTCAGCCATTTGACGTCCACTGCTGAACATAGGCCTCCCCAATTGCATTCCACGTAGATCGATTCTTTGCCGCCAGCATCTACCGGCTCCCCGCCGCCCTGACCAGATCATCGGTCCATCGCGTTGGGGGCCGCCCTCTACTACGTTTGCTGATTCGTGGTCGCCATTCAAGAACCTTAACGCCCCATCGGTCGTCGGTTCTTCGAGCTATGTGCCCCTCCCACTGCCACTTCAGTTTACAAACGCGCTTCGCTATGTCGGTCACTCTAGTTCTCCTACGGATTTCCTCATTTCAGATTCTATCACGTACGAACACTCAGAGCATAGCACTCTCGATTGCACGCTGAGCGACTTTGAGCTTTCTTATGAGGGCCATAGTCAGGCACCACGTAATACTTTTACTATTGCTGTACTACTACTATTGCTGTAAATTTTTGACATTTACGGAATTTTTTAGCTTGCAGAGGCAAAAAAAATACGTTAGAACTCGTGCTTGCAGCGCATATATCATAACGCACTGTAGAGATTCAAATTGAGTAGGAGAGAAGTGGACCGGTGTTCTAAAGGTCGTGGGTTCGAATTCCACTAAGGCTAGCGCAAACTGATTTTTTCTAGTTAAAAAGTCGTCTACATTGATAAAGTGAATTTTTATAGTATGAATAAAATGCACTTTAAAACTGATTCTTATCAGATTTGCGATCAACGCTGAAACGTCGTGTTGAATAGTTTCTCGATTTTTCGGGAAATTATAGTAGCGCGGGAATTGTTACAAAGATATTTTTAATCCATCACTTGCTTACAATGGATTTCCGCAAAGTAACGCCTGAATCAATAAATTATAAAAAAAACCTAGCCACAACTATTTAAAAGTTAATTTTGCTACTATTTTTAATAGTTATAACAAAGTTCACTTTTAAAACAGATATGTTTTATTATGTGCATCTGAATTGTGACAAATGGTGAGGTCTTTTGCGCAAATGGACACTTGACGGGATCCCATTCCCCTCGTCGTCCGTCATGACACTCTCGGCCAAGATATGGGCGTTCAAATTTTTTGGAGATTCCGCAACCACATGGCTTTGAAAATAGATTGCATTTCGATATAAACATTGTCCTTACACCTGTTACCAAGGGGAGGTTTATTTAAACTATATTGCTTGTCGCACCCTCTTCACGGTGTACCTAAACCATATTTAAAACCGGAGAACAGTAGGTGATCCTTAAGTTTATATATGCGGTGGCTCGGAACTGGCACTTAGATTCACTTACACTTAAATATTTTTTGTTATTTTAATTGTTTGGTTGCAAGTGAATCTAAGCTTCGTGATTATAGTATAATTATATTTTTTTATAATTTTGACGTTTTCAAGTATGACATAAAAATTTTTTTGGTTTTGATTTACATTTTTTAGATTTTATAAACTTCACAAGCATACTATCAAATAGCTGCCATACCTGTATGTATTTTATAAAGTCATCCTATGTTATATAAAGTATTTTCGCGATAGTTTATAAGTATGACATTGATAAGAGCTCTATTGAGCCAAACTTGAATAAATGAATTTTGATTTTATTGATTGCCTAGTAAAAAAAATACTGCTTGATCAATTTATTATTAATTTTTTTACAAAGTATATTGTATTGCATAAAAGTATCAAAAGATGTCCAACAAAACTATATTTTTATTTTTACAGTTATAATATATGAATTATAATTGCAGAGACCGTCTATATTTTATATATTTCAATTATTACCAAACATATGCTCTGAACGCGATGCTCCCTGGTGCTAGGTGTTCGCAATGTTCGAAGACGTCGATATCAGAGATCAGTCCTTGGATAGGAGACGGTTTATGTGGTATTTAATATCGTGCGCTCCTAGTCATGTGAGATCTCAGTATAGACCCACTTCTTTACTGAGGACTCTAAAGGTATATGGGGAGGAAAATTAAACAAAAAAATATCCTTTGTGAGAGACTGGAGTCCATACTAGGGAAACCCTGTGTTACGGAATCTCCAGGCCTCCAACTCGGAGTAGGTTCATTCGCAAACATAACAATAGTTCTTAGATATATTAGGTCGGGGAAAAAGTCTTTTCGCATAACGTAGGTATAAACTTATTATAAAATTTTTTTGACTGTACTATTTGTGTCTGGCTGGTTTTGGTAACATTAAAAAGGTTCCATTATAAAGAAAAGAAAAAAATAAAAAAAAGTTGTTTCCCGCTATTTTTCATTTGTTTTTCTCTCCGTTAAAATGAGTGAATCTAACGAAGAAATTCGATACATTTTAAAATTTTATTATAAAAAAGGCAAAAATGCAACTCAAGCAGTGAAAAAAATTTGTGATGTTTATGGACCTGATGCAGTGTCAGTAAGAGTAGCACAAATTTGGTTCAAACGTTTTCAGTCCGGAAATTTTGATGTTAAAGATGCACCTCGCTCTGGTCGCCCTGTTACGAATAAAATGGACGCCATTTTTGAAAGAGTGGAGCAAGATCGGCATATTAGTAGTTACGATGTAGCTGAAGAACTGGGAATTGACCACAAAACAGTTTTGACCCATTTGAAGAAAGCTGGTTATACAAAAAAGCTCGATATTTGGGTGCCACACGAGCTTACTCAAAGAAACTTAATGAACCGTGTACTCATTTGCGATTCATTATTGAGACGTAATGAAACCGAGCCGTTTTTGAAGAGATTGATAACTGGCGATGAAAAGTGGATCACGTACGACAAGAACGTGCGAAAAAGGTCGTGGTCGAAAGTTGGCCAGGCTTCACAGACTGTGGCCAAACCTGGCCTAACACGAAATAAGGTGATGCTGTGTGTATGGTGGGATTGGAAGGGCATTGTTTATTATGAGCTTTTACCGCCCGGCAAAACCATCGATTCTGATCTTTACTGCCAGCAACTGATGAGATTAAAGGAAGCAGTCGAGAGAAAACGGCCGGAATTGATCAACAGGAAGGGTGTGGTCTTTCATCACGATAACGCTAGACCACACACATCTTTAGCCACTCAGCAAAAATTAAGAGAGTTCGACTGGGAGGTCCTAGTGCATCCACCATATAGCCCTGACCTTGCGCCTTCAGATTTTCACCTGTTTCGGTCTCTGCAGAATTCTTTAGGTTCTGTAAGGTTGGCCTCAAGAGAGGACTGCCAAAACTATTTGTCCCGTTTTTTTGATCAGAAGTCCCAAAGTTTCTACAGTAACGGGATAATATCTCTGCCCACAAAATGGCAGAAAGTTATTCAACAAAACGGTACATATATATTGTAAATAAATGTAAATAAACTTTGAAAAAAATGTCTTGACTTTTCATACAAAAATACGAAAAGACTTTTTCCCCAACCTATTATAATCATTCATTATTTAAACACATTTTTTACATTTACAAACACTGTTGGAGAAAAGAAAGTAATTGAAAACAACTAATAAAACCATAATAAAATACCAAATTACCAATTAAAGTATGTGTATGTGTTTATCACCACTCATTCTCATTTACTATGATTTATATGTTATTAATATATATCTTACTTGACACTGATGTAGCCAGTGACCTTAACCCACGAAGCAATCATTTTAAAGAAAATAGAAACACAGAAGCACTCTTCTCTCGCCAGAGCTAGACGAATGATTAATAATAAAATGCCAAACATTTCTTGAAGTTTCGAAATTCCATTATGTAAATTTAGCGTATTTGTTTCAGAAGGATTTGGCCATCCGAGTTTTTAAAGTATAATTTTAAGAGAAACTGCTATACTTACTAACAAGTTTTCAGCGAATACTTACCAACTTCAAATGTGGGTAATTTCCTGCTCTCTTTGAAACTATTAGTTTTAATCAGCTAGAAAGTTTAAGTCTTTTAAGCTTATACTGAAGTAGACTAGACCGTAAGTGCTATATCTGATGTATTTATTATTGTGTGCAATAATTTTAATATTCTATAAACGCTCTTAATAAGCTCGTCTGTTTTTTTGACTTAGCTGACTCGACAGACTTAATAATATAATAATAGATGTGCTCTGCGCGCGTAAAATCGCTTGTGTGTCATATGGCACCAGTGCATCCAGAACTGTAACAGAATTTTCAACTGCATTCGTTAAATATGAATCGTATCTCACTACTAACAGTCAATGTACTGTATTCAAGAAAAACTTGTAGTCCATAAATGATAGCAAAGTCAATTTCGAACTTAAATTTCCAAATTGGCAACATGCGTTCCTTTTCAAATTGTCGACATGTGTTCCGATAGTCTTACGCGGCACATACCATTTCTAGTGTCTTATTATTTACATTTCTATGGGTACATATATACATAATGTCACGCCTCTTCGGTACACATTCTTCCTCTTGCTACGATCTTGGCACACAATCTTAGTTCAATACACACTCATTATCCTATGCATCTGTCGGTTAAGGTTAATTTTGACCTGCCCTTTCTCCAAAACCTTCTGGATTTGGTTATGGAAGGTCTTACGTTGTCTTTCCCTCCCAACACTTTCGTTCACTTATTCACTATAAATCATTTTCGTTAGTCTACTTTTATTCATCCTCTCAACATTTCATTCATCCACTCAACAACTATAAATCATTTTCGTTAGTCTACTTTCATTCATCCTCTCAACATGACCAAACCACAGCTTACATTTCTTCTTTCACATTAGAGTCGGCCCTATAAAACTCATTTCTAATCTTATCACTCAATTTCACACCTAGAATACTTCTGAGTGCTCTCATCTCTACTGAATCATCTTACTTTCATGTTTCTTCTGCTATAACCAGCATTTGCTTTCATATGTTAGTGTAGGTACCAACACACCTCCAGACGTACCTTTTTGGACACTTTCTGACTGCTTACAAAGGCGTTAATTTCACCATGTTTCAAGCATTTGCTCCTTTATCAATGTTGCTTTTACATTTTCTATCTCTCTCAAATTTCTATCCCAACTACACAAACTCATTCACTTGTTCTACTTTCTTAATGTGTCTTTTAAGCGAAGCACAGAAGCGCACTCGAGGATTGGCTTCTGAGAACTCTCGATTTTCTTTGATATCATCAAAGCATGGGTTCCAATAAAAATCATCAATGAAGGACCTTCCTCTTCGGGGAAACAGGCGTGGCTGTATGTAGGGACTTATGTATGTTCATTCAAATATCTATGTTATTAAACATGCTGTTTATGTTAGCACTTAAAATCGAAAGCCTTATAAACGGTTACCTATCCAAGAACTGATCTCTTATCTCTAAACTCAATTACGGTGATCGTTTCTAACCAAGTAAGTTATTATTCATGCCATTAAGTCTCACAATATAAAATTGGTCACCTTTCTAAAACAGAACTAAAAGTAATTCCCCTCTTCAAATCACAATTAGGCTATTGTGTAGTCGAATTAAATTGTACGGCCAACAAAACCTCCATTATGCGTTTGGAAGAAGACGCGAAACAAGAATACAAGGGAGGGGTACTAAATGACATCGTTAGAGATCACTTGGAAAATATTTGAAATTCCGTATATTTAAAATGGTAGTTTTCCTTATGTATAAAAGCCAAGTGACCGATGAAAAATAGATATTTTATTGTGTCCGAGAACGCTGGCATTATAAGTGTTGATTAAAATAGTAACTACGACTATATTGTGTTCTTTTTTACGCGAAACATATAAAACATACATAATATCACGCCTGTTTCCCCAAAGGGGTAGGCAGAGGCATATTATACGCCTACATTTCGTCACTTATATTGTTGGTCCCACGTAATAGGTGGCGAGCCTATTGCGGCTTACCAGGTATTTTTATGTTTGCCAATAAAGTAATCCAGTATTAAAAGCGATTTGGGCTTAAAATAAACCCCTTATAAATGTATTTGAATTCACCTCAATATTCAGAACTCGTTCCAACAAAGCGCAATTAAATTTCATATCAACTTAAAGTTTTGTGCTTGCTTGCATTAATAGCGAGGCGGAGTGAAAGAGCCTTTTGTAAATACGGAGAATTATTGAGCTAAAGTATGACCAGGCTATTAAATAAAATTTAAAATAAAATTAAAATTTTTTATGCAATATCTTATGCAAAGGCGACAAGCGGCCAAGAAAAGATCAGACTAAAATCTCGTGTTGGAGGCCACGATCTACTTCTGGTTACCCAGCGCTGATTTATTGATTAGTATATTTTACAAAAGTATAAAACAAGAGAAGGGCAACTATCTAATAGCCCAATACCATAAGATGAACAATAATTCGTGAGACCAATATACTGCAATTCAGAAGCTCTCGGATTACAGATTCGAGCCGCACACCTGCGACTTTTCGAAGTTATGTGCGTAAAAGTAAAAGTAAAAAAGTAAAAAAATCTTAATTTCATAAACAATAGCACTTGAAAACGTCAAAACAAAATATAAATTTCATAAAAAAAACTAAATATTACTACACTGAAATCACGAAGCTTAGATTCACTTATGCAAATAAATAAAAATTAGATGTAAGTGAATCTAAGAAGTGAAGTGAAATCGTAATTATCGCTTGCTCCATATCCTAACAGCTTTTTTTAATTTGAAAGTGTCTTCTTATAAGAATATATTCTTATAGCTTTTTTTTTTATTTCATTTACATCGGTAACAAAATGCATTAATGAATGGGAGGGGTGTGTGAGACTTAACACCGGCATACTCGACCGCCAGCAATAATATCCACTTAAAATCTTCCGACTACCGCCGCTTGTTGAGAAAGAGGCGGGGACCTCCTCAGAGAGACGCAGTGGACGCCGATAGAAAAAAATAAAAATCGTAAAAATACTTTTGGTCGTAATTTGTTTATTATGTTACATAGTTATAGTCAAATACATAGCTGAGGTCACCGGTGCACCCCATGGCGCACAAATACAGAAAATATATTTTCCGGTACCCGGCGCCGCGCCGGCCACCCGCTACACCAGTAGTGCGCTCGCGCTTACGGTGATAGAACGTGTGTTACTAGATCAATTACGTTCCTACTATCTTACTGTCTACATAATAATAAAGACTAATTTGAATTATATATCCTGAATTTTTATTTTGGTTACTTTTTTCGCTATCTTTAATTTTTTCAATTCTTACAAGGTATGTTTGTCCCACTACGCAGTATAGTTCTACAGCGCCGTGCCGGTCACGGAGTACGAATAAAGTAACAGTCAGTATGGCCGGCGGCGAGAAAAAGTAGTTTGAATATGACTATACGTTGAGGTCACCGGTGACCCCCATGGCGCTATGATAGAGGAAGGGCGAGGTCACCGGTGACCCCCATGGCGTTAAGCGTGTTAATCATTTTAATTAAAAAAACTTCATTACCCTTTTATATTTATTCCTAAACGCGCTAGACTTACTCTTTGGGTCTGGGTTACCTTTTTTATCGTTTACTAGTATTTCTGCACACGCTACGAATACATAATTATACCATATCATTATATTATTATAACAAAAGCTTTAAGCAAATAAATGATTTCTAACAATTACACCAATTAATTTGTTTTAAGATAAGTATTACAACTTGTGTTATGGATACTTAAAAACGGATAAACATACTTACATACTTTTTTTTAATACCCAGACATATTCATGTACACAAATATTAAATTAACTATTACAAATATTAAATTAATATATTAAATTTATATATTAAATTTATATATTGAATATTTGACCTGTGTGGAAATGGAACCCACGACCTCGGAGCGAAATGCAGGTATACTGAACTCCACGCTATATCGGTCATCAACTGAAGTAACTGTTGCCCTGGGAAATGTTTATTGAACATTATTCTCATAAAAAAGTTTTAGATAATAATTATTGTGTGAAAACTTACGTAAATAAATACAGTCGTTCACACAAACTTGTTAATTAATTTAATAAGCGACGTGACGTGTCCCTTTTAATATTATAACTTTATTCAAAGAGAAGCTGAAATAGGTTTTCGAATAGTAGTAATAACGTTGACATTTAAAAGTTTAAGAGGCTTCTAATGAACAAATATTTTAGAATCCCTATATTTTATACATAAAGATGTGTGTACATTGAAGTATGCTTAAACTGTAAAATAATATGCCGTCTGATATGAAGGGCAAAATGATTGTGTAAATTTTTATATTATGCTGTCAGATATTTGCCCCCGTCAATACGCACTGGGTATTTAAACAGATTCTGTATTGTCTCATTTATATATATCTATATTATTGTGTAAAATAAAATAAAAAAAATTTAGTTTCCCTAAATCTTTCTCGCATAGGTTCGGGAGTGGAGACATTTTAGCCAATTGCCGTTCACTGTTGAAATTAGGCCTTTTTTAGATTTTTATATCGGTAACAAAATGCATTTACGCACCGCCTTCCGGCCAAAGGGGGACCGAGAGGGAGTGTGGGACTCACCGCTGGCAGACGCGACCGCCAGTAATAATATCTACTAGAAATTTTCCGACGACGCCCGCCGCTTGTTGAGAAGGAGGCGGGGGGCTAGTACCTGGGTTGCAGCCTCCAACACTCCGCCCGCGGCCTAAGTCCCCGGGCCAAAACCGGGAGGACCTTCTCAGAGAGGTGTGGTGGACGCGACCCTCCCACCTCTTTGTGCGACCATAGCGTGTGTGACATACTTTTTGGAGGGCCTATGGTTAGGCAGCAGCCCCTCTCTGCCCCCGCCGCCTAAGACCCTCCTGGCGCTTCTTGACGGGACCTCAAGGCACGCCCGCTGCGCCCTCTACAGGTCCCTCTTAGTTTCCCTCCCGGTAGTCAGTACTAAAGGGACCCAGATTCGCCAATCTCTGGGCGTTACCTTTTCTCAAGCAGCTTCTCTGCCCTACTGGGAGGTACTCAGCCCTCCCACCACGACAAGGAGGAGACTAGTTGGGTGCTAAACTTAGGCTTCTTCTAAAGAGCGCCAACCATTCAGGTTATCTGCAAACGCATCCATTCGCTATCAGGCACCTGTCTGAAGTCGTCCACCTTTCGCAGGTCGTCCTACGCTACGTTGGTCTTGTCGACTCCAATGTCCAACATTTCGTATGCAGATATCACGTTAACAGGCTGAGATGATGATGATATCACTACACCAAATTCTACGAGTATACGCAGACTCAAGCAACCGCAAAAAGCTGAGTTCAGCTCCTCATCAAAGAGAAGATCATCCACCGGGCGGATGGATCGGCCCGGGGGCCGCGGCCCAACTTATTTTTTTTTTGAAAGGAGGTATGTTATGTCAACTACAATATAGCCTATATAAAGACTAATTAGTAACTTTATTTTATAATAAACTACTATATATTTTGAAAGTAAGAAATTGTCCAATAACACTATTCTTATTGTTTCTCTTGAGGCGAATACACTTTAGTAATGTGTTCTTAGTCACAGTTAACTATGATCCGGGATCTTCTGCCAGATGGCAGGTTCGGGCTTCGAGCCATTGGGCTCATTCCCCGGGCTTCATCTCTTGGGGCGTCTACCTCAAGGCGCTGGGTGCCGCTATGCGGCCGTCGAATGACGAGTGGCGCTCTCATCGTGGGGGCTTACAGCACCGCCCTCAGCGCGACAGGCACACCGGGTGAGACCCCGAAGGGAGGCCCAGCAAGCCGTCAGCGAGCAGGCGGTGACTAAAGTAAGCAGGGATGAGAGTTGCTTAGGTGGGTGGGTTTGGGGGTTTGGGGATTTGGTGGGTGTGAGGGGGAGGCGATGAGAGCGCGTTAACTATGAAGGTTGGATAATGCATTATAGCGACGTGCTTGAGTAATTCCCTAAGCGCGATTCAGAATTGACGCATCGCTCGACACCACGCAACCATTTCACGAACATCATAACAGATTTAGGGCATTTCAGATTTAACGAACCAACCAATCGAAATGAATCCAATACAATTAACTTCACAACAAATTATCAAAGCTCACGCTTCCCGCCAAGCTCGGCCGCCATGTTGCATCGGCCATTTTGTCAATGATTATTATCTTTTACGGTTATGGCTGTCCACTCGTTGTGGTGACCCCGATATACGAATTAATTTTAATATTTCGATTCTGAGCGTTCAGCCAATTCAAATGCGGATAAATGATCTGTTATTAACTATTGTTGAGATTTGATCAAAGCTGATTAAAATTTTACTTTTATTATATGTTGTTGACCTACTGATATTATGAAAAGGAAAGTTTGTCAGGATGTCTGTTTGTCCCTCTTTCTCTCGTATGCGGCTAACAATTGGGAAGGCATACAGTATTATTGGCCTGGATCATCATATAAATTATATTACCACATATATAGCACACATTAGAGAGAACTATCGCTTGCTCCGTGCCTCGGAAAGCACGTTAAGCCGTTGGTCCCGGCTGTCATAAACATCAATGGATGTCGTTATTAGGAAGTCAGTGCCTACTAACAGACTGACAGCTGATTTAACCATAGAATAATGTTTCCCTCTGAGTTGCGGAGGTCAGACTGCAGTCGCTCCATGTAATAACTGAATTCAGACAAATCTGTTTAAACCAGTGAGCAGACTCTGGGCCCTAAGCTTCAGTTATATAATTTATACTTTTATATGTAAGCCTGTCGCTAGCTATCGATTGACGCATTCCGGCAAACCCGAGCGAACGCGAACAGATACTCGTATACAAAAAAAACATACGCCGAACAATTGGCAGTTATTTTTAACTTTGGGTTTATTTAACCGTTCAATCGGCTCTGGGGCGAACTGGGCATGTATGTACATGTAAGTTTATAAATCAAACAGATACGGGGCGAAGATCTTTCATTAATTTAATGATATGTAACATAAGAATTCCCAATTACGAAGAAGCATGAAATGAATATCTTTTTGAAACCAAATGTAGAATTTAGTGTATTATGTGAGTACGACAAATGTTTGTGCGATATTATAAAAAAAAATATTTACGGTCGGCTATTATAAACGTCAACATAAAAACTAACGCGCTAACTAAATAAGGCGGGCAGGATGAGGAACTTGTCAAATTTGGTCTTCCGTCAGAACATTTTTTTGTCATAATATCAGTCCCGCCTATGTTATGTGCTCAGGTCTCGTCTCACAGACCAAGGTTATAGAGAAGACCACTATGACCTGGTTCAGTGCGTGATGTAATGCTGTTAGAATATTACATACATCAATGGCTTATATATATCTATTTTGGGGTTATTTTGTTACAACTACACTCGGGAGCAACCAAATCGACTAAACCGCTAACTACATCCAAACATTGTTTTAAGTAACAAACCTCATTTAAATAAGGTTTTTTTAGTCTTATTATTTAGACTTATTTAAAATGTATGAGATATGTGAAGCTAAATTCGCTTTTAGTACTGAAATCTTTAGATTCAATATGGTGAAATGGTGAGAGGTACCAAGTCATTGGCCCACTTTGACACGAAACAAAATTTCATTCCCATACTCGCTTTCTACGACACCCTCCAGAATGAAATGGGGTGGTAAAATTATTTAAAGGTGCCACCCAACCACGTCATACAAATAAAATTTATTCTTTTCGAAGAACCATCACTTTCACATCTGTTATCAAGACAACTTTTTTTTCTCATTTTTTTTTCTAAAAGCAAATCTTGCACATCTGTTTAGCGAACTCCTGTGGTACAAACTGGCACAATTAACGCAACACAACCAAAGTCCCTAATGGAATACCGTGAAAATCAAAAGCAAATAATATAATCATCTCCCATTTCTTGCACACTTGTTTGTCGAACTACCGTAGCATATCTTGTGCTACACAAGAAACACAACACAAACGAGTCTCAAATTAAAAGCGACGTGATAATCGACCATCAATTTTATTTATCTTTTTTTTAATATTTCTTGCACATTTATTTGTCGAACCCCCATAGTACAAGTTAACAAAAGAAACATAACACAACCGAAGTCCTAAAAGGCCTAAAAGGCAAAGACAAATAAAAAAAGTATTTAGGTACATATATTATTCATAAATTAAGTTGTCGCTCTACTGTTTGTCGAAGTCCCGTAATAAAATCTAACACAAGCAACATAACACAGCCGAAGTCCCAAATTAAAAGCCGTGAAAAGCAGAGACAAATAAAGACAGGAATGATGAGTTTGCACCATAAATCAGTGTTGTTTGTAAGACGTGCGCGTGCGCTGCGCCGCGGTGGCAATGATGAATCTATTGTCTCATTAGTCTGCGATCGAGTGAATATATCACAGCTGTTTTATTTTAGTAACTTTTTATATATTTTTTAAAAAAAGCCTCCGACAGGTTGAGTTTCTGGGGACGGCAAGCACACAAGATTTATTAATGTCAGGATTGGATTCACAAATTTGATAAACTGCAATAAAATAAAAAAAGTAAATATGCACAACTATCTCTCTCGACTATATACTTATTATTCACTGATTATATGTCATATTTTCGATTGACAACTATGAGGCACGCACAAACTAAAACACGTTCACTCAGAAAGAAGCTCCGAGAGCATTTTAAATAACAGATTCCAGAACAGGTACTCATTTAAATATAATACCATTAGATTTCCTAAAAATACCGCCGGAGACAACACATTCATCACCAGCCTAGCATAATTCTGGTTCTGTCTTTAACATGCGCTTAGGATTAAGAGTCTGCTTACTGGTCAAACAAACTTTTTTTGGAAATTCAGTTACTAACCGATGCTACTGCCATCTACCCTCCGCAAACTAGGTAAAAACTTTATTCAATGTTTAAACTAGTCAGGATATTAGAAGACACTGACTTCCTTATAACGACTGCCATAGATGTTCATGACGGCCGAGCGGGATCAACGGCTTAACGTACTTTCTGAGTCAAGGAGCAAGTGATTATTACCCACATGACATTGAAGAGTCATAGGTGTGTGACCAGGATCTAAGCCCGAGATCCTCTGAACTGCAATATTTTAGTATCACCACTATAATACTACAAGTACTTTATCATATTCCAGCATTATTCCGGTTGCACTAGATTTAAGCTTAGGGCCCAGGGTCTGTTCACTGTTCTAACCAGATTTGGCCGAATATCAGTTATTACATGGAGAGACTGACATCTGTCCTCCGCGACCCAGATGGAAACTTTATTCAATGGTTAAAATAGTAAGGATTTTAGAAGACACTGACTTCCTTATAACGTTTGCCATAGATGTTCATGAGAGCCGGAATTCACCAGCGAGCAAGCGATAACTACGCACATAACATTGAAAAGTCATAACTGCAGTCTATTAATTTCACCACCATATAACTTAGTATAAAGAGAAAAATATAGATGTTGCGGTCCTGCGGTCATAAAAAATAGTACAACATCCGGCAGTAAATAACTATATATACTAATTTTCTACTATGTACCATTATTGTCAATATGGCGCATTCATTATATTTACAAATTTTAATATCGTAATAATGAGCCCGCAGGGCAGCTTCTGGTAAGCTGTTGACACCACGGGCGTATATCCTAGTGCTCCAGAGGGTCAGACTGCGGTCTCGTCTCCAGTTCTCCGCAGTGGGCCCTATGAGGTTAGCAGCACCCTCGACCCTGGCTTGCCTTCTTGGCTATCCAGGATGGAGTTGCAAGTGCTATATGCTAGCAGGGTGAAAAAGAAAAATGCAAAGGTCGTGAGTTGGCGCACTGTCCTCTTGGGCAGTAAGAAGGAAACGGTGTAAACCTTTCGACACCCTGAAGCCGAGGATATCGATGTTGCGCCCCTGCCGTTATGCTACGGCTTCTTAGGAGTGCTCATTTAGCCCTTTGGCTTGTCACCGCCTGTCATTTACAATCATTTGAGACTGATGATGACGGCAGCTGGTGTCCGATAGTCTCCTCTATTCATAGTTTAATTTACTCAGTCCTTCAGCTTTTTAACCCAATAACCTTACCTTATAAGATATCATTCTATCCCAATAGTATTAAACCAACCGGGAATTATCCTTAGGTGTATTCTGAAATGGGTGTTCTTTAACGTGTCTTCAAAATTAATAAATTGCCAACCTAACCTAACCTTTTTGTACATCAAAAATACTGATTGAGCACCTAATCACCTATTAGATGCTCACTCAGTATTTTTGATGATCAAAAAAGCTTTTTTTAGAGGTTTAGTTTATTATATTCCTTCTGAAATGTCATATCAGTCGCCATATTGATAGTCCTTTTCAAATAAAAATTATTAATAATGTTCTAATCTGAAATGTACCTACTATGTATTAGATAAATAATACTACTTCCTTTGATTTGACTTCAAAAGTCAATGTGCACAGTATTCAATTCAATTCAACATAAATATTCACAGTATTTTCTTTTTCTTTCAAATAATGGCTTAGTGCGTTAAGCACATTTAACCAGTGTCAAGTAAAATATATAGTACTAATATATAAATCATAGTAAATGAGATAAAAATGATAAATGGTAAATGAGATGCCCTCCCCTAAAACCCCTTGAGCCTTTAGTAAAGATGTGGGACTATACTGAGATCTCACATGGACTTCTTGAAAGAAATTGATAAGAGATTTTGCACTGTTTTATTTCTTTTACCAACACTCATGTACGTTCACAAAAACCAAGCGGTTAATAATCCTCCGTTATTACACATTAATGTTCGAAATATCACAAGTTTTAGAAAAAAAACAAATTGCAGACATGACGCTTCACGTTCCCGCCAAAAAGTCCTACTGCAAGTTCCATTCCCAGATGTGTCTTCATCAACGCCCTAAAGAGGCATAGTAAATGGAAGGCAATAACATATGTAACGATTGATATTTCTTAACTTCCCGGTCTCATGACACCGATTGATAACTTTACAAGGTCAAAGGTTTAGACTCCTCGCGGGAGCATGGACCATTTAATTTAAATTTGCATTTGACATTTACTCATAGTGGCTGGCTTTTATTTATTTAATCTTTATTGTACAACATTAATGTTACACAAAGGCGAACTTGTGCCAAGGGTGTTTTGTATCAGTTAACCTGCAAACGGAAGATATAGATAAATAACTATTAAAAATGTTTAATAAAAACATTTAGATTCAGATATTTATGATACGGACCTCTGTTGTTAATAAACTCTTTGCTATGTTTTTGCCTGAAACACAAGTTTCTTATAATTGTTACATAATAAACATAATACACGCCTGTTTCCCCGAAGGTAGGCGGAGGCATACAGTTACCCACATTTCGCCAGTTATATTATTGGTCCCACATTGGTGGCGAGCCTATTGCCGCTTGCCGGGAACTTTTATGTTCGCCAGAGCCTAGTCCGTTGATCGGCAGCACCACTTGCAGGTTAGGTTGGCTTGGGCTCTTTGATCTTGATAGGAGCCCTTTACACCCCTAATTATTATTGTTACATACAAAAATATCAAAACATATTAGGGAATAGAATCTCGTCTAATGTTAATGTAGGCCAACGGACACCTTACATCATTTCTGTTAAAGACCTCTGTGCCAAAAGTGAACTCTGTTAAGTTGCACTAAGGTTCTGTTCACCCCACATGGAATGTATGGATATAAGATTATATTAGCCGCACGTGACTTCGTCTGCGTTGAAACTTGGGCTCAGAAGTACCCTTATTTACTCTTTATAACACCAGCTCATGTTTTACGATAATATTATTATTATTACAGAAAGTTCAAAAAGGTGTAATAAAAGCAAAATAATTATTCTTGAGTCGAGTCTCGATAATCAAGTAAAGCCGCAGGCAAGGCTAGTCAGCGTTAAGTGAATAATAAACCCAAAACTCTTTGTCATTAAAGTTAATGCTATAACAGTTAAACAAAATCAATAAAAACACAAGTCGATAAAATTTTGTTAAATAAAGATTCGTTTGATATTTGAGTTTAATTTGTGTATACATACAACAAAGTTCCCTTCACTAAAATCAACTTCAAACCTAATAAAATAAAAATCCATTCGTGGAACCAAAGTACTCGGCCACCATCTTGGTTATTTAAATAGCTTTGTTTTCCCAAGTGTACTAAATCTGACGTGAACTAATATAACGGACAGACAGACAGACAAATGTATGCTTTAAATAGAGAGTAACAATTTACATTCTTAGAATTCTTGGCTACGTTTAGTTTGCGTGTGAAGCCGAACTTACTCGTTAAGATTAGTTAAGTTTATAGCTTACTGCTTCGTGGGTTTAACTGTTGACTAGTTCTATCTTTGAGTTTAGATTTAAACAAAGTTAACGGTGCAATAAAAAAAACAATTACTGCTGCGTAATGAAGAGGTGCAGTTGTAACTTTTTTTAATTATACTTGAATATATTTCTAGGTTTTTGATAACAACTTATAGGGGCCTGCTAAAGTATCAGTCTTTTAAAGTTGTACACAGACTTACTACATATAATCACGCCAGTTTCCCCAAAGTGGTAGGTAGAGGCATATTATACGTCCACAATTCGCCAATTGATTTTTTGGTCCCACGTAATAGATGGCGAGCCTATTGCCGCCTACCGGAACTTTCACATTTGCCAGAGCCTTGTCCGTTATTCGGCAGGTGCACCACTTGCAGCTAAGGTTGGCTTGGGATCCTAAGATGATTGTAGAATGGGATGAGTGTACAGGTACCCACAGTCAAATTGAAGTTGAAATAACTTGTTTTACATACAACTTAAAACAGTGACCTATAATAGTGTTCATATAATTTGATTGTAGGATTAGTAAGTGTTTATTAACTAGGCTTAAACATTATAAATTATATTTTAACTAGCAGCCCGCGGTTCCGGCTTCGCTCGGATATTCGACTTTTACAGCTGTAGTTATGAAAATAGAAACTCCTTCCAATTCAAAGTGATAATAATAAAATGAAACACATACATTAAATTTTAAAAATCCGTGCCGCACTGAAAATTTTATAATTCGACACAACCATCAACGTTGTCTGGCGCACCTCAACATGAGCCCACCCCCACCACCGCCGTCGCCGCCGCCGCGCGCCGCCACTCGCCGCCACTGTCGTGCTATGCGGACCGACCGACTGACACAACGACGGAACGCAGCCGCCGCCGCCGCCATCTCTGCCCTCGGCATTGTAAATGCATCTTGTGTATTAATATTAACATAAAAGTATTATGATATGTATATATTCGGAATCCTCATTTCATCAGCTTTAATTTGATATCCATTTTGTTTTATGTTTATTGGTCTATGTCGGTAGGAACGTCGAGTAATTGAAAAATAAGATATTTTGTAAATTAAACTTGAACACCACTAAAATCGTTATTGTGGCTAAACCTTAAAGGATAGACATATGCTATCGCAGACTTTTTTATAGAACTTTTTGAGAAGAATAATTCCCCCATACATTGTTATTCTGTATTTTGAGTTATTTCAGCAGCGCACGCAATGCAAGCCTCCAAAAAGCTCGTTTTTCTTCCGTCCGTCTGATAACTGTTACGATTACTCTAATAATTTCTGAAGTAGGTACACCTAAATTATACACCTATAGAATCCCTGGAATGTCTTCTTTCCATTATTGTAAACCGCATAGCTATTGATATAGTAGTTTTTGAGATCCTAGGTAACAAACACATTTTGGGCGCCCTTCGCAACTTCATTTTATACTATGTATAGATAAGTAGAAAATATATTACGGAGTGCGTTTAGGGTAGCGTGATAATTAGGTTTTTTTTTTTAAATTACGTGATTGTTATTTGTTTTTGTTTTATATAAAACGTTTTCGTTGTTTAAATCTCAAATTTCTGCAATTATTTTATAGTTTATACACATATAAGTTAACAGAAACCGTATTAAGAAAATACACGAACAGCGGTAAAGTTTATTCCAAAAATTTTTTTTTTAATCAAAAACAGTTTTCCAATTTTTTTTTTCTAAATGTTGATGAAGCTTAGTTTTGCAGGCTAAAGTATAAGACAGAGGTATGATGTTAAAGCCGCATAGATGGTCAGACATCACATGCAACACTACCTTCAGATATTAGCTTATCAGACCATTATCATCCCACAACTGAGCACGCCTCCCCTTACAAATCAAAATGAGAGGAATATAGCGGGAGGGATATAGAGGGATAAGCGGAAATACTCCACCTCGCGGACCCAAAACAATTTAGCGGAGAAATGTAAGTGTTCTGCTTTTATAACTGCTCATGCATCGTTGTAAGATCTGTAACATATATTGTAACATAATTTATTTGAATCCACACACACAGTGACACATAATGATACACATTGACACACAATGACCCACAATGACACACAATTATGTATTTTCGCGTATATATCTTGGTAATGATGATAAAACCACCATAGAAAGAGCTGATCAAAACATAATTCAAACAATTTTTTTTGTTTTGGGTTATGTGTTCTATAATGTATAGTGTATCGAACTTTGCTGATGTAAAATATTCGAAACATTTATAAAAAAAACCAAAGCAAATCTTGGAATTGAATTCAGTACCTATTACTAAAAAACATTTATTTTTGTTTTGCCTAAACATTTTCTAAGCAAACCAAGCTAAATTAGACGAAAGGTCTGATTTACAGACATAGTAAATTTTTTATAATTATTAGAACTAAGCTTCTCTAAGAACTTACTTAATATTCCGTAGTCTCAGCACAGACGTGATTCCAAGAAAATATTTGATTCGCCTATATTTTATATTAAACTAATCATTCTGACATTAGCCCGGTTGCGCTCTAGACCTAAGCTTGAAAAAAAAGAAACAAAAACATTTACTCGTAACCATGTACAAGTCTTCTTGGCGGGAAAATGAAGCGTCATGTCTGCAGTTTTGTTTTATTTTCTAAAATTTGTTATATTACGAACATTAATATACAGTGCAACATCACTTTTCAAATTCTCTCAAGAAGTTCATGTGAGATCTCAGTTTAGTCCCACATCTTTACTGAGGACTCAAGGGGCTTAGGGGGAGGGCATCTCATTTACCATTTATCATTTTATCACTACTCATTCTCATTTACTGTTATTTATATGTTATTAATATATTTCTTACTTGACACTGGCTAAATGTGCTAAACGCACGAAGCCATTATTTAAAAAAAACCATGAACAAAAATAAAAATAAGGAATAATATATAACTGAAGATGCCTACATCTCTACATGATAATGAAAATGTATCTACTCAGCATGTGCTGTAGCATCTAAGTGGTGCTTCGACGCTGGTCTTCCGTAAATATCTGAACTTAAAAAAAATATGATATACTAAAAAAATCAGTACAATATAAAGAGGGCACTGCTACGAAGAGTATTTAGTATGAAATTTAAAAATTGCAGATTAAAATTGGAATCAAAATTAATATTATAATATAGTATGTACCTACCTTAATTTAATGTATTTCCTCACTCGTCTATTTCACAGAGCAAGTGCCGTCTGATGTCCGCGACACTTTTTTTTTAAGGTCCTAAAAAATTACATTTATGTGGCAGCTATTAATTTTTTATAATATTATTGTTATTTTTCAATTGTATAAATCTTTTTATTTTGTGGCTGGAGTATGTCATGCACACTTAAATGTCTCTGAGGTGGCGGCGTCATGCGTCGGGTTCCCAAAAATATGGTTGAGCGAAACGATGGCTGGTTCATGCGTCATACTCGTGAACGGGTTCCGCCAGTGGGGACTGGTCTGCTCATGTCTACCATGTTTATTCATAATTTTGCTCGTATAACTAGAAAAAGGAGTTATTTTCTTCATTTAATTCAAATCTTGTGATTGCAGACCACAAGATTTTGTTAACTTGTCAAATTGTTTTACTACTAAGTACATTTTCTTGTAACTGGCGGGAGAAAAAACTAATCTTGACGATTTTCTTTACGATCAAGCTCCCGCCCGCAGTGAATGGGCGCGCTAGTTTTTAAGATTTGACCTTCATAAGAGCTCTATGAAGCCAAACTTGAATAAGTCATTTTGACTTTGAATTTATTTGGCATATGTTTATTTTATTTAGTTGTATTTAGTTTTACTGATATGTTTTTGTCCTATTGTAATATTTTTTATCCCACATACAAATTTCTTAATCCGGTTAGGGTTGGCTGGAAGAGATCTCTCTTCTTTGTAACTAAACCTTTGTACTTGTTTGTAATCTTATAAAATCGACCATAAGAGGTTTGTTTTAAGCCGTTGTATTCTTCACAATATTTTAGCACAATAACGTAACGTTCGATGTCAATCGTTCGATGGTTATTCTTAATTTATTCTTGTTCTCAATTTTTTATCATCAAAAATGTAAAGTATAAAGTCAGTTAAATTCATTTAAAGAAGAAATGAAGAAGACTATAAAAATAATACTAGTAAATAATACTCTTTTATGATTTTGTCATAATAAATTTGCGTTTACTATGTATAATATGAAAGGTGATTTTTTTACTAGAACCCTAAGGTCGTGAGTTTGATTCTCACTTAGGCCACTGCAGGCAAGTATAATGTTACTAGTATAAAAAATACACACAAGTGTACAGGGTTCCTACTAGCATCGTTGGAGCTAACCTCACCTGCAAGTGGTGCACCTGCTGATCAACGGGTGAGGCTCCGGCTAACATAAAAATTCCCGCTAAGCGGCAAAAGGCTCGCCACCTATTACGGGGGACTAACAACACAACTGGCGAAGTGGGGGCGTATATTATGCCTATGCCTACCCCTTCGCAGAAAAAGATTATATGTATAAAAAATAAAATAAAAAAAATCATATTACAACATTTTAAGGGTTCAATTAATTTCTCTCGGCAAATCAATGACGGTTCAAAGCGTAGTTGGTCGTCTTGAAAATATTAACAGTGGTTCGTGATCCTGGTCACGGTGTTGCGACTTATCAGGGTCTACTTTATATTTGTTACTTCTTCATTTCTGACCATTTTTTTTCGATTGGAATATCATCTAATGACCTTCTCCCGCTGAGGGTGGATCGGGAGGAAGTCTAACATACGACTTTTACGGACTAAAAAACCATACATGTTCCTCCTTAAGCCTGTTACGTCCCAAGGCCGCGGTAATCCTTTCGAACTGTCCCGCAGTATCATACCTCATTTATAATACCATCTAATAAATGCCACATAGTTTTTGCAATAAATGTCTATACTTCATTCTTGTGACGGCTGTCATCTCCGTCTCGTAATATTTATGTCAATACATAAATAGTGTTTGTGAGAAAAATATTGAAATACCCGTCGCACCGCAAGCCTGGCACTATTCGGAAATAAGAAATAAACACTGGAGATATTCAGCATTCACACATGTCATTCTTGGAATATTTATGTAAGTGTGACATTTTTCGAATGCTTTTGTGCTTCGAAAGGCACGTAAAGCTTCACTACTACAATGAGTTGAAAGCTGGATTTAAAAATTCAAATAAAAATACACAATTTTACTACTGACAAAGTGTATTAGTTCGGCTTGGTGGATTATCTAAATCAATCATATCAGAAAAAGCTTTTGCTCGGCAGTGGATTATTATTAAGCTGAAAAAACATATATGTAAAGAAATACATCTTTCAATTACATCAATTATTTCGTTCCAAGATAAGTATCATTAAGAACTTGTGTTATTTAAACTAAATAATTGATAAACAGATATAATTTTTTTTATAAATAAACACCAGAATTTCAGTCTTATGTCCATCGAATAGGAATCGAACCCACGATCGGGTGTACTCGCTACCACGCCATATCGGACGTCAAATAGAAATAGTCTAGGTATATTAAATATATAATGAATATTAAATATCATTATTGAAGGTATAAAATTAGATTTAGTAGATTTTACTGTTTTCTTAGGCATCACTTTAGATAAACTTCTATACGATAATACACTTTAGATATTGAAACTTTTGCTGGCAAACTTAGTTCCGCAGCTTATGCCATTCGCAAAATTCGCCAATTAACGGTCGTTGATAAGGCTTGAATGGTATACTTTAGTTATGTTCATAGCCTTCTTTAGATATTTTCTGCTACAAAAAAAAAAATGAAAAAGTATTTATTTAGTTTTCTTAGCAATGATTACATAGTATTCTACGTCTACCAAACTGTACAATAGTTTGTTGGCAGATGTAACTCCCTTAATAAAAATGTTACATAACCTAAGATGATTTACTTTTTCAAATTTTACAACTTATCGATCTAATTAAATAAAAAATAAAAAATTTATGATATTACTTACTAAATAGGTTTATACAAAATAAATGCAATAAGTACTTTTTAAGCTTACATTTAAATATCTTTTTAGTAATACTTTTGCTTTCCAAATCACATGGTAAACCATTATAAACTGTAGGAACTATAAAATTACTACACCTTTTTTTTTTTTTGTTTTACGTCGGTAACAAAATGCATTTACGCACTGCCTTCCGGCCAAAGGGGGACCGAAAGGGGGTGTGGGACTCACCACCGGCAGACACGACCGCCAGCAGCAATACCCACTAAAAATCTTCCGACGACGCCCGCCGCTTGTTGAGAAAGAGGCGGGGGCCAGTACCTGGGTTGCAGCTTCTGACACCCCGCCTGCGGTCAACGTCCTCCGGATCAAAACCGGGAGGACCTCCTCAGAGAGGCGCAGTGGACGCGCCCCTCCTACCTCCCCCTGCGACCATAGCGTGTGTGGCCGACTTCCCGGAGGGTCCATGGTTAGACAGCAGGGGCCCCCTGCCCCCGCTGCCTAGACCCTCCTGGCGCTGCTGAGCGGGCCCTCCTGGCCTACCCGCTGCGCCCTCCATAGGTCCCTCTTAGTTTCCCCCCCGGTAGTCAGTACTAAGGGCACCCAGAGTCGTCGGTCTCTGGGTGTTACCTTTTCCCTAGCGCCTCCTGCGCCCTACCGGGAGGTACTCAGCCCCCCCACCACGACAAGGTGGAGACCAGTCGGGGGGGGGGGAACTATAAAATTACTACACCTACGTCCGTAGTAATTATTACAAACTGGTACTTCAAGATACTTCGTACTTACAATTCTTTGGAGACGGACGTATGGTTTATTGATCTTAAATTATATAAAAAGAATATCGTATTACAGTTCATACAGTATTATTTTGTGGGGACTTACAGCAGTTGTAAAAACTGTTTTTATTTTACAAAAACGGTCTTAATAAAATAAAAGTTGTTTATTAGTCCATAATTAAGCTCTCAAATAACTCATAGAGAAAAGTTTAAAGAAATTGGTATCTTGACTGTTGCCTCTCAATATATAGCAACAATATTTAAAAGACTAAACATAAGAACCAATATCAGACGCTGTGATCAAAACAACTTAATACTAGGAATAGAGATAAATTGCTTAATCCTTTTCTAAAAAAATCGTAAGTCGTTTATGGGGCTGGGTATACTAAATTATAACAAGATTTCACAATTTATTCTAAATTTGCCCTTGGAAAAGTTTAAGCAAACTGTGAACAAATCACTTACCAAGAAAGGGTATTACACTGTTAATAATTACGTTTGTGCCAAAAACACTTGGTTGTAACATTTACAATGAAAGAAGTTGTGTTTTGTGTTTTTTATAAGAGGACTTACATCTATATAAGCTCTTAATCATACAGTGAAGCTTCTTTTTAGCGCTCGAGTCGTTTTTACGCGGCGAGTCGCGCTTAAATTATTTTCCGCTTGAAGCGGGTTTTTTATACAGCTGGGAATGTAGTTTTACTTTCACGAATTACATTTTTTATAAGAAAAAAAAATGTTCATGGTATTGCTGTTTTACAGCTAATAAATAGCATTAAAATCAAACTCGACCGTACTTCCCATAAAGAGAAGTTATCTCCTACATACTTCGAGCAAGTTCGAAAAAGACTTTTTTTAAGCCTTAAGACTCATTAACGTTTGAGTCCTAGTAAAGTCCTTTTGAATTAGGACTAAGGTTCTTCACACCACTAACCATACCCAAAATTGCGTAAGCGAAACGTTTTAGGCACATACACGTATTTAAAATTAACTACCTTAAGTGTATTTGAAAGAAATTTTCCCAATCTCCTTTTTCATTATCTATTTCAATACCTACGTTACAAAGGAACAAAAAGAGACTTTTCAATGTTTATATCGAACAAAATACGAGAAGTTTTAAAGAGCACCTGCCGTACAAAAACACAACAACACATTCTATTGTATTGTACTCAACTCTATTTATACAACACACGTTACGACTCACAAGCGATGGTGATGCTGCACATTTGAGCTAAGAATATATTTTACATTTGAGACATACTGCGCTGAAGAATAGTAAACAGGTTGTTGTTGTGTTTAAAAATAAATAAATAAATATTTACTGACAATTACACCAATTATTTAGGTCTAAGATAAGTATCATTAAGAACTTGTGTTATGGTTACTAAATAACGAATAAACATACATAAATACTGTTTTTTGTAAATGCATACAAAGAAAAACACCCTGACTAGAACAAATATTCATCTTTATATACAAAGATTTGTCTTGTGTGGGTATTGAAACCACGACCTCGAAGTGCGGGTATATTCGCATCCACGCCATATCGGTCGTCAACTAATAATAACGTTGTTGTCAAAATCAAAAATCAAAGTAAAGCTAAGAGCAATTATTGGATAGGTGACTGTTTGTGTGGCTTTCAGTATCGCATGCTTTGGATAAGCCGTTGGTCCCGGAATTCATCACTTGTGTCCCAAGCCATGTCAGAAGCCTTATTGAGCGGCCTAAAAAGTAATCTTTGTGTAGCCACAACATAGATAACCCACGCAGAATAAATTTATTCATTCAATTATGAATGAACGTATCGCGCATTAGTATTTATTTGTTACATTGTTAAGAGAATCAACAGCTTGCAACAACGCATTAAACATATCTCAGAAAGCCAATTAGAAGTGCCTACTGCTAGAAACAAAATCTTATATATAATAATATAATAACATACCCTCATAAACATACCCACAAAAACATGTTAGATTTCAATGCCCAAAGAACATAGGTCTTGCCCAAACAATACTTGTGCAGAACAGATCTAGAAATCTAAGTTATGACTATTTTTATTAAAAAAGTTACTGGGTTAATCAAGGCATTCTGTCTGTAATTGGTCGATGCGAATGGAAGATGCAATGTTGAGTTGAACAGCCTAGAAAATATCTTAGAGGGAACCAATAGATGCATACGCGACAACAGCTGAGAACAGTCAACTGAGCCGTTAGCATCTTTTAATAGAAGCGTCATATCAGCAATATCTCGCCTGTTATTCAAAGCAACAAAGAATATAAAAGATATAAGGATTATTGTTTCTCAAATAAACTATCTATGTATCTATGTATTGATCTACCTATCGGCTCTGAGTCTCATGTATACTCCTTGACTAAACCTTCGGCAAATACGTTAATCGGCTGAGATGATGATTGCCTTAGGATGTATAGGGACTGAAATGGGTATCACCACCGGCAGCCGCGACTGTCAGCAGTAATACCCACTAAAAATCTTCCGACGACGCCCGCCGCTTGTGGCGGGGGCCAGTACCTGGGTTGCAGCGTCTAATTCCCCGCCCCCGGTCAACATCCCCCGGGCCGAAACCGGGAGGACCTCCTCAGAGAGGCGCAGTGGACGCGCCCCTCCTACCTTCTTGTGCGACTGTCCAACATCGAGACACTTGATATATGAGGGGGCCTAGGAGGGGCGAGGAGATGGTGCGACGACGAGCGACCGCGGCGCCGGCAGAACCGATCGGTCCCACTACTACGACACTCGACCACAGGATCTCAAGGCGACCATACGTCTAATTATACAGTCCATTTATTTATATATCGAGGCGTAAATAGCGACCATAGCAAGTGTGGCCGACTTCTCGTAGGGTCTATGGTTAGACAGACACATTTTGAGGTTGAATATTGGGTTAAATATTATATTATCCAAACCTACATACAGTCATAACACACATCCCGTTTTGGGGTAAGCAGAAATTTTGCTATTGCTATTTAAATTTGGTTATTTGTAGTAAAGTTCAATTTTTATTGCATAAATACCATATGAAACGTGGCTAATGTTCAGGGGATTATCGCCCTTATAGTATCGCCAACATTGAAACTAGACGAGATCTTATTCATTACCGCGTGTTTTTTTGCATCAGGGCTTCAGAATCATATTCCCATGTTATAAAATTAGAGAATGTTTCACAATGTTCAGATAAGTCTATATTAACGTTTGCTTTACATCATCTAGCAGAACATAGCATATCAGCCTTATGAGACATTGGCCTTCTCAATAGATTACATTCTATTGGGGGTGTTCGCCCATAATCACCACGCGGGGCTGGCGGGTTGGTGATCACAGTTCCATGCTACCCATCATCCGATAGAATTATTCAAGGCCGGTACCACACAGCAGTGCATGACAGATAGTTCATCAAATACTGCCATTTAACTGCCGAGTGTTTCATATGTAAAATAGGTCCTTATTAGTCTGTAAAATAAATTATCTTACGTTCATTTGACCAGTGTGTAGCCACAATGTAAAGTAATCCCAAGCGTTGGTTATTTTATTTTATAACATTTGAAATATACCAAAGTCATGTTGAATAATAGATATTATTCTACTTAATTCATAATAATACTTCTAGTGACTCGGACCACATTATGAAAACATCAACCATTCTTTATGACGTCTATTTCACTTTGTGCTGTTGTTAATTTTAGTGCACTAAAGCGTTGGAATAATATATAAATTAGTAGTTCACGTCATGCAATCTTTATTTAAATGTTGCCTTTTGGAATATATTATAAGATATTAATTTAATGATTATTTTATCTAGGTACTTTATAATTCTCTCTTGTCAATGACAATTCTATCAAAGTCATAAATATTTATGTCCGATTGTTATGTTACAATAAGTGCTTTGTTATAAATAAAACAATTAAAAAAACGATTTTAATAATTGGTTGCTGCTAATCTCCTAAAGTCAGTCTTTCCCAAAGTGGGCGATAACGCCCCCTTGTGGGAGCTGCAGGTCTTAAGGGGCGGTAAGAGACCCAGAAAGAAAATGGGGCGTTGTGTAGAGGCCTGGGAGGCGATTTGTAATTTTATTTAGCTAGGAGGCCTTTTAAAAAAAATATTTATTTTCAAAGTGGGCAGTAGACAAAATAAGTTTGGGAACCACTATTAAAGTGTTTGACTGACTTTGACAAGGTTTTCAATAGCACAAAGTTCATGTTATAAGTCCTCTTTGCAACCTAAAAATAACAAAGTATAATTTGGTAATGCGGAAAAAGTAGCGGGCGTTCGGTGTCTTTCCCTCCACTTCCTCCCCCACTTTTTATTATGAGCTGATACTACATAATAGTATCTATCTTGCCGCACAAGCGACCGATATATTCAATTTCGCATTTTTTTTTCTTTATGACTTTTAGGGGCCCCCTGCCCCCGCTGCCTAAGACCCACCTGGCGCTGCTTGACAGGCCCTCCTGTCCCGCCCGCTGCGCCCTCCACAGGTCCCTCTTAGTTTCCCCCCGGTATTCAGTACTAAGGGCACCCAGAGTCGCCAATCTCTGGGTGTTACTTTTTCGCTAGCGCCTTCTGCGCACTACCGGGAAGTACTCAGCCTCCCCCACCACGACAAGGTGGAGACCAGTGGTGGGGGAAGCCAACCTCACCAGCCGATCAACGGACGAGGCTCTGGTGGATTTAAAAGTTCCGTATAAGCAGCAATAGGCTTGCCACTTACGTGATACCAACTTTATATTTGGCGAAATGTGGGCGTATATTATGCCTCTGCCTACCCCTTCGGGAAAACAGGCGTGATTATATGTATGTATGAGCTACACATGCCATGGTATCTTAACTTCCTCAAACAACGCTTCAGAAAAAGCATTTATGTAAAACATAATGAAATTCCAAAGCTTCTTAAGTCATTATACTGTAGTGTTTAATAAAAAAAACAGGAACAAAAGCAATGAATTAATGTAATTCAGCGTCTTATCCCAGATTTAGGTTAGAGGGGACTTATGTAAATGGAATCGCGAAATAAAAGTGCCCTTCGCTGTAATACCCGGCTTGGTGCAATGAATTTTCATTACTTTTAATTTAGAAGTGGTGTAATAAATCTTTTTTCTTTATCTTGATTAGATTACAATACGCTATTGGATTCAGTGATCTTCTTAATCATCATGTGGGTCGATGTGCCGGCCTAGAATAGTGCCACCCCTTCTCAACTCACGGGGAGTCGACAAAGAGAAATCCTGCCGGAACATGGGCAGCAGCGTCATCCTGCGTACTGTGGTTATCAACCCGACGTTAATCTATTGGGGTGGCATATGTTAAGCAGTGGACTTTTATGGCTGATATGATGATGATGATGATGAGGGTCGAGGAAAGTAACTGAACATAGACCTTCTCTCACGCGTCATGATGAGAGACATCCAGGTCTTTATTCCACCACGGTATGGCAGAGGCAGGTGTGTGGCGCCCTGGTAGTTGTAGAAGTGAGGACCTCCTCAGAGAGGTGCAGTGGACCCGCCTCTCCTACTTCCGTGTGTGATCATAGCGTGTGTGGCCGACTTCCCTGAGGATCCATGGTTAGACAGCAGTTGCCCCCTGTCCCCGCCACCCAAGACCCTCCTGGCGCTGCTGGACGGACCCTCCTGTCACGCCCGCTGCGCCTTCCATAGGTCTCCATTAGTTTCCCCCCGGTAGTCAGTACTAAGGGCAACTAGAGTCGCCAATCTTTGAGCGTTACCTTTTTCCTAGCGGCTTCTCCGCCCTACCGAGAGGTACTCAGCCCCCCCACCACGACAAGGTGAAGATCAGTCGGGTGTCCCCTACGCGGTCACCTACCTAAGGATTTACAACTTTTTAAAGGTTCTTCCAAGTTCAAAGGGATTGATTGAGAATGTGATTAAGTGTTAGAAGATGCTGAAAGTCTAATATTTCTTTAAATATTTGATTGATATAGCTTACAAAAACGTCTCCTTTGAAACTAACGGGTCTATCAATTATTAATTGTGTCCAGAAGCTTCAACACAAAATAATTAGGAAAGAAACTTGACAAGTTTCGATATCACCTCTTTTCTTTCTTAATAAAGAAGGCTGGCATCTTAATTTTTCATTTGAATTCAAAAGCTATCGACACTATAAAACGAAAATTCTACTAAATAAGACCGATAACGAACTGCACAATCTAAACAAAACAGTCATTAAACGACCTAAGCATCTAGTAAATCCTGCTTCTAATTAACACGAAACATTACATTTGGATTTTATTAACTTGACACCAAATACGTTTAGTTCAAATAGAAATAGACTGTAACAGTTAAGCAGTTGAGTCGATATTGTGAAGGGCTGAAAGTTGTCGAGCTTGGCATATGACTGCGAAAGTACTTTGTCTAAGTGATGAATGTGTTTTGTACATGTTCAGTCACAGCTCGTGTAAAATTGGGTTGACGATGATATGAAGAAACTAATTGATATTAAAGGATGTTCATTAGTAAGACATTATTCGCCAGGAAAATGTAGTAATATCAAGTTTCTAAATGCCTAGCCATTAGGTAGAGATAGAATAAAATCCCAAGCAATATACAGCATTTAAGCCATAATAAATTAAAATTAACAATAAAACGGAAGCTGCCTTTAAAAGGATACTATTCTATCAAATACCTACTATATGTTTTTTATATAATAGAGCTGTGGCTGGAAACTGTCACTTCATTTTTTTTTGTTTTGTTGCATGTCAGTGATTCGTAGCGTCATGATGTCAGTGTAATCATATTTCGATTGTTTTCATATTTAGTTTTAATGTTTACAAGAAGTATATAACAGTTTTAAAAGTGTCTTTGAAGATAATACTTTTTAGACGTTTCAAATTAAATTTTCATGGCTGTCAATTGTTATATCATTGAAGTCAGAATATTAGAATATTGCAGAAGAAGAAAACTAATAGAAATGGAAGGATGTTTATTAGATAGAGACTATTTTTCGGGAAAATTCTGTTTGGCTATTTTGCTATGCTATGTGATTACATAGAATAGCAGAATAGCCAAACATTTCTAGCTGAAAGCGCTCGTAGCTCCACGGTAATAGGTGGTTTAAAACGATCACCGAAGTAAAGGAGAGTTTACAGACGTCTGTCCTTGGATGGGTGACAGTTTGTGTAGCATTTAATATCATACTATGCACGGCACGTTGGTCCCGGTTGGCTTTTGCTATATATGGGAGTCATTAAGCCATGTTAGAAGCCTAATTGGGTGGATTAAAAAAGTCTAATAGCAGGACTCCACACACCTGCCTCCTTCAATCCGTACTGTGTCCGCGTTGTGGAGTTTGACCCAATACCTACTCAATTTGCTTCGAAGAGGCCCGTGGCTTTTAATTGGGACTGGCCCCATTAATATTGGCACATAAAAAGGCTGAAATGATGTGTTTATCTAATGATGTAGTGATTTCAGGTCTCTAACGGCCGGTTTCAATAACCTATCTCTTACTGACTGTTAAAATGTCTATCTCCAGTAACTATCGATGCGTTTTTCTGTTTCAATAATCAAAGATAGATAGAAATTTCTATCTCCGATCTTGATCTACCGAGCGGAGGGTCTAACTTTAACCGTCAGTAAGCAACTCTATATAAAAAAACAAATGAGGCGTTTCAATAACTTTTTGGAAGCTTACTGACGCAATTTTTTTTATCTATCTTTCGTAAATATACATATCGGTCGTTTTTGGGAGATAACGCTTATTACTTCTCAATAATTCAGGTTGTAATTGATAAAAATGGAATTGTTTAGAGATGAAAGTGACATTGAAATGTATTGTTCTGGTCTGGGTGTTTTCCTATATATATTATGTATGTATTTACAAAAAAAAAAAGAAGTATTTAAGTATGTTTATCCGTGGTTTAGTATCCATAACACAAGTTCTTAATGATACTTAACTTGGAACTAAATAATTGGTGTGATTGTAAGAAAATATTTATTTATTTATTAAGCCGGTGTTTTTGATTCTGAGTCCGATTTTTCTAGTGAAAATCGCACAATTTATTCTCGTGTTAACTACGAGAGTGAATTTTCAGAATCTTAATTTGTTTATAGATTCAGATTAAATAAAACATCTGTTTATGAACTTTTAGTGCAAATAATACCAAAATTAACAGTTAACATTTCTCGGTAAGGACCTGCTTACTTATCAAATAAAACTATCTTTATTGTACATAAACCTATCAGTCTGGATTTCGATACATGATATGTATGTACCTTTGTTTTTGGAAGCGCTCGTAGCTCTGCGGTGTTCGGTGGTTGGAAACGATCACCAAAGTACAGCAGCGTTTACAGAGGTCAGTCCTTGGATGGGTGACCGTTTGTGTGGCATTTGATATCGAGCGCTTCCGTGCTTCGGAAGGCACGTTAAGCCGTTGGTCCCGGTTATCACTAAATGAGGTAGTCGTTAAGCCATGTTAGAGGCCTCATGGGCGGCTTGAAAAATTCTAACAGCAGGACGCCATACACCTGCCTCCGCCAATCCGCACTGGGTCAGCGTGGTGGAGTATGACCCAATACCCTCACACCTTGATTTGTGTGAGGAGGCTCGTGCTCAGTAGTGGGACGTTAATGGGCTGTGATGATGATGTACCTTTGTCAACATTTCAAAAATAACGGTGTTTCACTACACTACATCAGCTATTGCTAATATTAAGATTCTATGCACTAGGCACAATTCTTTTGTCTGTAGTTACTAAACACGAAGCTTGATTCAAATCAATAACAAGAGTCTGAGCAGTGAGCAACAAAAAAAAGTCAAACTGACAATAGTTACGTTCCGTTTTCGGCATTCACGTTACTTTTATTTAAACAATTTTAATATAACTGCTTGCTAAATATACATGATTTTAAAGAAATTAGTGACTTACAAGTTTAACAATACATAGCAGTGTAGTGTTTAGGAAATTATAATAGAACAGAAGGCAACTAAAATATTTAAAATCTTCACTTCTTTACTAAAGAAGTTGAAACAAGCGAAACGAAACGTATCAGAGGGTCTCGCTACCTGCAGATAGGGACAAAAACTATCGATGACCATAGATAGGTTTCAGTAACTTTTGTTATTGAAACGGCAGTAAGAGATAGATAGATGGTCACTAGTAACCACGGTTAGCTATCTTCAGTTGACTGTAAGTAAGTTATTGAAACCGGCCGTTAATGTCTTGTTGGTATTTAGATATTGAAAGAACAGAAAACTTTTTAGAGGTTTCAATTTAGTTTCGAGAACTAATAGCCATGGAGGTAAGTATAACTTTAGAAGGTAACTAATTTAAATTAAAGGCCGTTCATTAGTTAGAGAAAATGTATCTGGAAAATTCTTATTGGCTATATCATAAGTATACCTATGTTTATCCGTTATTCAGAATCTAAAGCAGAAGTTCTTAATGTTACTTATCGTGGAAGTAGATAATTGTTGTGATTATAGAAGATGCATTTTTTATTAGTAGATATTGCATTAAATGATTTAGTGATTTTAGGTTTCTAAACGCCTAGTCGGTCGGTTCCAAGAATAAATAACATTAATTTCATTAGTTAGAGAAATTCTGAGAAATTCTGTTTAGCTGTTCTGTTATTCAATATGCTATGTTTCTTCGTTATTTTTGATTTAATTAAAAAATAAGAATCATTAAATAATTAAATTCAAAACATTTAATGATTCTTATCTTGGAGGTATTGGAATGATTGCAAGATAATTATTGTTATATGAAAAGATGGAAGGGTATCAAGTTTCTAAAGTCCTGGTATAAACTGAATGTAAGTATTGTTTGAAAGTTTTTAATTTCTTTTACATTAATGATATGGGGCGTGGACGAACAGAATCCCCAGTCAGGCTCAGAGGTTTTGGATTTGCAACTATCACGAGACAAATATTTTCACATTTAAAGAACACATTTGTTTTAGAATGTTTTTGATATTATTTGCTATATATTACAATTTAATAATTATTTGTTCGCATTTACTATTTGAAAAGTATTCAATTCAGCTAATGTTTTAGCTAATATTTTAGTTTTAACAAATTTTTAACGAAACTTTTTGTATATAAGAATAATTATTGAAGTAACTTGTTGGTAAAAATAAAATTTATATTAGAAAAATAAGACAGTGAAAGATAGCATCAAATTTCAATGAACCATAACAATTCCTAAATATGTTTACGTGATTAAATAGGTTAATACATCACTGTCAGTTACAACTCGCAATATTTTGATGGATGGTATTGGATCTGTTTCCTTCTGGATAAAAATGGGCAAGCGTGTGTAGTTAATGGAATGGAGAACGCAAGGAAACACCCCATGGGAATTTCTAGCTTGCTTCCAACTTATGTTTTTGTGCATTTGTTTTTAACGACCGATATGGCATGGAGGTCGGTATACCTACACTTCACTCCAGAGGTCGTGGGTTCGATTCCCACACAGGACAAATCTTTGTGTGCATGAACATGAATATTTGTTCTGGTCTGGGTGTCTTCCTATTTATATTAAGTATGTATTTACAATTTAAAAAAAAGTATTTAAATATGCTTATCCGTTGTTTAGTACCCATAACACAAGTTCTTAATGATACTTATCTTGAAACTAAATAATTGGTGTATTTGTCAGAAAAAAAAAATCATTAAGATATTGTCTATTATGATAGAAATAAATACATTGACCAGAGAAATTCACATAGTAAAAGATTAAAATTGGTTTTTGTTCCTTAAACTGTCGTCACGCATTTCGCCAATTTGAAAATCTGTCACTCATTTGAGAGGCGTACCGTACGTTTTTAAATAAAAAAGTTATAGCTTTAGCCGGTTAGCACATTTAGCAGTGTCAAGTAAAAGATATATTTATAATTTAACTCGTCACCGTTCATCAAGCTTGATTTATTAAGTTTTCCTGTGTATATTAAGTATGTATTTACAAAAAAAAAGTATTTAAGTAGGTTTATCCGTTGTTTAGTATCCATAACACAAATTCTTAATAATACTTAATTGGAACTAAATAATTGGTGTAATTGTCAGAAAATATTTATTATTATTATTTCTCATATTTGCACATGTAGCCAAAGCTACAGGAATAGTAACCAGGGATTTCTCGCCATTGAAACCTCGCAGTAGTCGTATTTGTCATACAGACAAGTCTCTTGGAGCTCCTTGGGGACTACAGGGAGCGACTGCAGTAGCACGTAAAACGTAAACAGAAACACAACCAACTTTTAATGAAGCCTGAGCGCTGAAAGCAGACAATCACGGAGCAAACTTTATATCTCGACACGACGACTCGAGCTCCGACACAGAAAGTCTAAGAAAATCTGCATTGAAATTGTCAAAAAAATACCTGACGTTATTGTGATATAATAATAATGTCTACATAATATATGCATCATAAATCATAATGTATGTCTCACAATGTATGTGTCATAATGTATGTATCATAATGTATGTCTCATAATGTATGTCTCATAACGTATGTATCAGAATGTATGTCTCATAATGTATGTATCATAATGTATGTATCATTATGTATGTCTTATAATTTATGTCTCATGATATTGAGCTCTTTATGACCAAATCGCTCTTTCAGTCGCATCATTTCTAGATACACTTTTGTATTCAATATAAGCACTAGTTAGCTAGTTGTGTTTGACTGCGTTATTATAATCGAATGAGTTATTGGGGTATCTCTTTGCAGTTCGTTTTGTATTAGAAAGAAAAGTCAAGGAGTTACACAATGCTGCGATAAGAACGACGCTGTTTTGCTACAATTAGATAGATAGATAGATAGAAAATTCTTTATTGTACACCAAATTAAAAATAGAACAAGAAAACAGTTGCAAAAGAAAAGTGATACAATTGGCGGCCTTATCGCTTACAGCGATTTCTTCCAGGCAACCTTAGGATGGAGAGTGATTATAATTAAATGAAAACCGGGGGTGTAGAAAATAATAAAAATATATAGTTGTATTTTTAATAAACATAAACAAAAATAAATACTATTAATATAATTAAATAAACGTACATACATAAATACGTACATGATATAGGAACACTGAGCAGCAGGACATTACTTCTCTAAAAGGAAAAGCTTCTTTATTCCAATTTTTAACACATTTAGTGATTGCGCTTGTCTTATAGTAACTGGGAGAGAATTCCAGAGACGAGCAGCTTGTACAGTAAAAGATGAATCGTAAAAAGAAGTGACATGTGACGGAATCTCAAGGCTCAGACTCTCTGATGACCGCAAAGAACGCGAATGTGAGCAGTGAAGGAAGTTAAAGTTATCTTTAAGATAGTGAGGGTAAGTAGGATTGTGCAAAATGTTAAAAAGAAGAGATAGAATGTGAGTATTCCGGCGAAGACGAATAGGAAGCCACTTGAGTACAGAACGGTAATGTAATACATGGTCATATTTGCGCAAACCAAATATGAATCTTATACAAAAATTTTGAAGTCGCTCAAGTTTATTTAGCTGGTCCTCCGTGAGATCAAGAAAGCAGGCGTCGGCTTAATCAAGAACGGGAAGTAGCAGAGACTGCGCTAACGCTACTTTAGTGGTAGTTGGTAAAAAGTTACGTAGTCTTCTCAATGATGCAGCGGAAGCGTATAACTTACGGCTGACAGCCTGAAGTTGCGGACCCCAACAAAGAGTATCGTCCATAATTACCCCCAAATTTTTTACCGTCTTTGAATAAGGTATATCGACACCACTAAAATTAACTTTCGGAAGTGAATTAAAATCAATTCTTGACAGCAATCGGGAGCTACCTACTATAATAACTTGAGTTTTTATAGGATTAATCTTAAGGCCAAAAGCTTGGCTCCATTTTGCGATGCGACACAGGTTGTTATTCGTAGCAATTACAGCCTCAGCCAACTTCGGAAGCGGTGCCTGACTGTAAATCTGAAGATCGTCTGCATAAAGGTGGTAGGAACAGGAAAGGTTATGAGAAATAGAATTAATAAAAATTGCAAAAAGAAGAGGGGATAACACGCCTCCCTGCGGAACGCCTGCTGTAGTGACACACCATGAAGAGAAGTTCTCATCAAGGCGGACTCGTTGCTTGCGCCCGTATAGGTAACAGTGAAACCAATCAATTACCGTCGGAGATATGTTGAGAGTACGCAGCATTGCAAGGAGCACATCAAAATCGACCGTGTTGAATGCATTGCTGAAGTCCAATAATGTTAGCACAGTAAGGTGTCCATTTTCCATTCCAAGACGAATATCGTCAGTAATTTTGACTAATGTAGTGACAGTGCTACGACCGGGACGGAAACCAGATTGGAGAGGATTAAAAAGACAATGACGGGAAAGGTACTTACTTACTTGCTGATGAACAAGACGCTCCAGGACTTTTGATAAGAATGGAAGAATGGATATGGGGCGATATTCATTAGGAGTTTGAGGATTGGAGACTTTGGGTAAAGGAATAATTTGGGCGTATTTCCAACAAGAAGGAAACATTGCATTGGAAATTGAGCTGTTGAAAAGAAAAGTAAGGATAGGAAGGATGATGCTAAGGATAGGCACTAACATATTGCGACTGATACCATCGATACCAACTGCATTAGAGGTGATCGACATAACGCACTTCTCAACATCACAATCCGATAATTGCTCAAGAAGAAACGGAGAATAGTCTGGGATTGGTTGAGCAGATTGATGGATTAAAGTATTGGTCTTATCAGCGTCATTCATATAAGACGAAGAAGAAAAATGAATATTAAGAAGATCAATATTAATACTATTAGAAATTGTGCTCTCCTTAGACTTACCAATCCCAAGTGACCTTAGAAATTTCCACACTTTCGATGTATCTTCATTTTCTACGGATTTATGGATATGGCGACGAAATGCATCCCTACACAAAAAATCGTCTTAATTTATGAACATAACTTAAGATCAGTATACTTGTTATCCGCTCCTCAGGTCGTTAAGTTGATTCCTACATAGGACGACACTTTGTGTGAATGAATATGAATAGAATTTTTTTAACAAGTATTCATAAAAAATATTTGCAGTTATAAAATCGTTTAAGCTCTGGTAAGTTTGGTGTGGCATAAAATGTCCCAGGATATTATTTTATGTTATATTAAAGCAAAAAACTTGTATTTAATTAATTCTAAATGAAAATTTCCTACGTTATAAATATGCAGGGTGACATCATACACAGCTAGGGAGCAACGTGCATCTGCATAAATTACTATGTTTTTCAAACTAAGCTTGCGAAATGGAATAAAATAAGGATCGCGCAGTGAGCAGGTGCACATGAGACGCGTAATATACTTCCTTCTAAGAGTTGTTTAATATTACGTAAACACGACGAGATTTAATTCTGAATTGAAATTTCAAACGAGCAAGTTGTTTTATTACTTTTGCTCGTGATTTTGTGTATTTAATTTTAGTAAATATGTTTTTGCTTGCTCGCCTCGTCTTCAATGTCTCTCCAAACCCTATATAGTTAACTGGTAGAGAATGCCTTATGCCATTAAGTTCGCCTTTTGTTTAAGTGTGCGCAATAAAGATCAAATAAATGTTGTAAGTTCCAGGTTTTTACGTTCTCACCTCACGGGAACTGGTAAGAGTCGACGAAGAGAAATCCAACAGGATGATGGGGAGCAGCATCATCCTGCTTACTGGCTGAATACGATAAACTATTGGGGGTTACCATTCAGCAGTGGACTTTCTATATCTGAAACGTTGACTATTATTGGGCACAAGCCTTCTTTTACAAATCTAAAAGGGAGGGTTTTTTTCTTTTAATTGTGACACGTCATAATGACTACATCCTGCCTGATGATAAGCAGTCGATGCAGTCCAATAAGAAAATGAAAGCGCTTTATAACTTGAAATAAGCACGCTATAAAGCGCATCCACTCATGACGGCCTGCTAAAATGACGTTTCATGCCCCGCTTTCAAGACCCGGGATCATAGGAAACACATAAGCCGGCAGCGAATTCCAGAGCTTAGTGGTCTTGCTCAGAAACGACCTCCCAAATTTCTTGGTTCGAGTGCTGAGTTCGGGCGATACTTCAGCACTCAGTGCTAATTGGTTGAGGCAATTGTGTGTGCTGTTGGAAAGCATATCACACATTAAACCTCCTTTTTCTACCAGAGAAACCATACTAGTGGCTATACTATACGAGCAATTTATAATCTACCTAGAAGACATTCACTAAGGGATAAATTTAAAGAAATTGGTATTTTGACAGTGGCGGGTCAGTTTGTTTATGAAAACCTAGTATATGTACATAAAAATATTGATAAATTGAGTAAGAAAAGCGATATACATAACCTAAACACAAGGAATAATCATAAACTAGTTGTACCTGCCACTAGGCTCCAAATATATAACAAATCTTTTAAAGGTCAATGTGTGCGATTCGATAATAAAATCCCAAGCAATATACAGCAATTAAGCCTAAATAAATTTAAATTAACAATAAAACGCAAGCTGTCTTTAAAGGGATACTATACTATCAAAGACTATATGGCTGATAAATATGCTTGGGATTAAACTGCCGTTTCATACAGGCTATTCTAATATGAATGACTTATGACATGAATATTGTTAATGTTATATTATATTGCATTGTATAGCGTCACAGACAAATGAAGATTGTAACTAACCAACCGATAATTTAACAGAGCATAGCCTGTGAGTTTCTTGCTAGTTCTTCTTACAGAGCGGTGGTGGCTCGGAACTGGCTCTTAGATTCCCTTACACTAAAATATTTTTTGTTTTTTTAATTGTTTGGTTGCAAGTGAATCTAAGCTCCGTGATTTTAGTATAATTATATTTTAATTGTTTTTTATTTTTTTATTAATTTTGACGTTTTCAAGTACTATGTAATAGTTTATGAAATAAAAAGATTTAGATTTTGATTTTACGTTGGTCCTCTAACTTGGCTAAACCCCATCCATTATATTTGTAACCGGCATCAACGGTTTAATGGCTTATTTAGGAAAAAAAGCTTTTGCTATTTTCCAATTACCAATAGATTACGTGACATGATTACGTGTTAGGGTGCTAAATGGCGCTGGTATTCTCAGACATATTCGTAATAGTAAGTCGATAAACATTTCGTACATTCTATTTACAATATTCAGTCATGCATATTATGTATAAAGCTCCCATCAATATCTCAGGAGTCACGCCGACCGCACCTGCAAGTGGTGCACTTCCTTATCAACGGACGAGGCTCTGGCGAAAATAAAAGCTTCATTAAAAATTACGTGGGATATAAAAACATGGAAGGTGTACCTACCAAGACCTAAGGAGCCCAAGCCAACCTCACCTGCAAGTAGTGCACCTGCCGATCAACAGACGAGGCTCTGGCGAACATAACAGTGCCCGGTAAGCGGCAATAGGCTCGCCACCTATTGCGTGGCACCAACTATATAATTGGCAAAGTGTGGGCGTATAATATGCCTCTGCCTACCCCGTCGGGGAAAAAGGCCTGACTGTATATATGTATAATATGAACATAACATGTTAATGACAAAATAATGTGGTAAGGTACATTACTCTTACCCTGATGGTAATAAAATTTAACACGAAATTCGTGTAGGTATATAATACAGGTATAAAGAGAGATATTTAATTGTGACAGCAGGTAAGGTTCCATTATATGAAGATTGACATATACACGTCTCGGTTGGCAATTTAACGAGAACACACGAGCAAAGATATTAAGTTGAGGTAATATTCACTTCGAGACATGCCTCTGAATCTCATATTAAACTTGTAATATGAACTAAATTAAAACATAAAAGGGTAATGAATTGTGAATGTAACGTGAATTGTGTAATTAATCAACGGCAGGCGACAGTTAAATTGATTGTTTAATGTTATGCGAGCTTAAGGTTGCAAGTTGCGTAATTTCGTTGGCATGGCCCTTTATTTTTCATGAAAATGTTTTTTTATTATATATAATATAACCTAATTAGGGAGCGGTGGATAGGACATCGTTTTTTTAAGTTCATAATTTAATTTGTCTTCAGTCGTGGCTTTTTGTAAGTAATTGTTTAAGCATGTAACACGAAAAGACAAAGACCGATTGAACAGTAAGGTCTTTCAATAGGAACAGTGAACTAGTAAACGTAGAGAACGGCCTGATAATCTGGTTATGGTGGCGAAAAGCCGGATGGATGCAAGAATGGATTTATTTTAGCTGGGATAATGATGAATCTGGATCAAATAGTAAAATTTTCTCTCTCTCTCTCTGTAGTCGGTCCCTCATAACGCCTGATAGTCACGTTCGTCAGACCTTGGTCATCTTGGGGTCCATTTCGGGATTGAACTATCTGCCTTCATCGGTTCCTGTCTAGCGCCTCCCTTGCGACAGAACATAGCTTGGAGGACGACGAGTTCTTCACTTAATTGGTTCATCTGTTCTGTGTTCTGAATAACAATCAGCTTTTTAAGGTTTTCGTCACCTCTTCGCATTGTGTGGTAAAGATTTAGGCAGGCATATTAAACGCCCACACTTCGCTAGTTATATCGTTGGTCCAACGTAATAGGTAACGAGCCTATTGCTGCTTCCTGGGAACTTTAATGTCCGCCAGAGCCTCGTCCGTTAGCATTAATTGGTAATTGATTAACTTTTACTGAACAAACATTTTTATAATAGCGTATGCGGAATAATCCAGTTTTACATATATTATATATATTTCTTTTTGTTTTACGTTGGTAACAACAAAATGCGTTGACGCACTGCCTTCCGACCAAAGGAGACCGAAACGGGGTGTTGGACTCACCACCGGCAGGCGCGACCGCCAGCAGTAATTCCCACTAAAAATCTTCCGACGACGCCCGCCGCTTGTTGAGAAAAAGGCAGGGGCCAGTAACTGGGTTGCAGAATCTGACCAAAAACGTAAGGACCCCCTCAGAGAGGCGCAGTGGACGCACCCCTCCTACCTCATTTTGCGACCACAGCGTGTGTGGCCGACTTCTCGGAGGGTCCATGTTTAGACAGCAGAGGCCCTCTGCCCCTGATGCCTAAGACCCTCCTGGCGCTGCTTGACGCCCCCCCCCCTGCTCCCTCCATAGGTCCCTCTTAGTTTCCCCTCAGTAGTTAGTACTACTGGCACCCAGAGTCGCCAAACTCTGGGTGTTACTTTTTCCCGGCCCCCGGGAGATACTCAGCCCCCCCATCGCGCCAAGGAGACATGTCGGAGAGAGGATATTTATATAGCGCCCAAGTTTACTTAAGATAAAAACACTTTATAAGACTAATAGCAATTTAACACTCCTTACTTTTAAGTACACTGTATTATTTAAGAGAAGTTTGATAAGCGTTCTTTGGAAATTCACGTTAAGTTTGGAATCCAACAATGTACTAAACAATCTCCTTGAAAGTAATTATAAAATATCTTACTCACTCTCAGATCTTAGATCTATTGAACGAAAATCACTTGATATTGGGCTGCCGAAAATAAAGTTTCAATTTGTTCCATATAATTTCGGACATTTAACTCAGCGCTTTCAGCTACAAACTGGTCAGAGCTTAACAGTAGGTACTAGTGGGATGGGGCTTGCGGTACTGTTCGAAAGGGTCTCTGGACATAGCAGGCTCAAGAAGGAACATGGGTAGTTTTTAGTGAATAAAAGTCTGCAACAGCAGCGGGAGAAGGTCATCAAAAAAGTACAAGTGGGTACAGAAAGATCGTTGTTTATGAACAAATGTTCTTCTATACTTATTAATAATATGTCTCATTCATATTTCGATATAGAAGGGTATATGGGTATCCTACCAAATCTTAGGAACCCATACCAACTTTACTTGTAAGTGGTGCACCTACTGATTATCAACGGGGCTCTGGAAACTTATCAGTTCCCGCAATCGGCAATAGGCTTGCCACTTATTTCTTATTACAAACAATAAAACTGGCGGATTTTTGGGCGAATACTTTTGCCAACTCTTTCTGGAAAATAGGCGTAATTGTCATCTATATCCTGCCTTTTGGTAAGCAAGACAGAGCTTTTATCATTACAACTACCTAATTTATTGATTCAGGCGTTAATTTGCGGAAATCCATTGTAAGCAAGTGATGGATTAAAAATATCTTTGTAAGAATTCCCGAGCTACCATAATGTCCCGAAAAATTTGAGAAACAATTCAACACTAATTGTTTTGTTTTTTTAGAAAATCAGAGCTCTCAAAGCCGTGGGATTAGCACGATAAAATGCACCCACGACCCTGCAAAAATGCCGTCTCACGCCGCATTTAACATTTCAAACTTTTTATCACATTAGCTTTAAAAAGTCCACAGCTAAGCATTGAGCCTTTCAATAGATGACAGGGGATATTTGCCCATAATCACCACGCGCAGGCAAATTGGTGATCGCAGTTTAAGCCAGTACGCCAGATGACGTTGCTGCCCATCATCCGGTAGAAGTTCTCTTCGTCGACTCTTTCGACTCCCCGTGAGACGAGAAGCGGTAGCTCTATTCTAGGCCGATATCACACAGCAAACATACTTTTACCTTATTAAAAATATATATAAGTCCAGTAAAATAGACATATTTATGACCCCAAAATAGCTTAACTCAATGACAATATATTATGAAAACATGAACTTTGAGCCCAATAAATCAGTGACAGGATAGCTTGTATCAAGATTAAGGCCAAGTACAGTATAAATAATGTAAGAAAAACCTTAAAGGAATTCCTCTGAATGGAGGTGTCGGGGCATGACGAGGGTTAAGTCTCACGGCGACTCACACCTTTTACCTTTACAAGGTGTGTACAACTCGTACGAATTAACTGTGCACCTCGCACTGTGACTGTTGGAAGGGTACGTTAGCAAAAAAAAAAAAGAGAATTATGTTAAAAAAATAAAATTATAATTTTTTAATATGTTAATTATAGGTCGTTTTGATGATAAGGCGTCACAATTCTAGGTCATTTTACTTTGACGTTTCGCTATAAAATTGATACATATGGATTGATATATTATAACAGCTTGACAATAAAGAGACGACAAAAATGAGGGCACTAGATTTTTCATTGCGGTGACATTATTAATAGTCTAAGATCATTTCCGTGCACACAATTTTATTTCAGATGCATGCATTGGTTAGATGCTATCGCTACTGAGCGCTTACGGCGAATGCGGGGAGTTGCGCAGGGAAGCGGGAGAGGGGTCAAATTCCAGCGGGGTGCACAGTTGATTCGTGCGAGTTGTACAAGCTTTGCTTATTATTATACAATAAGATAAATAAATAATAAAAAATATCTATTAAATGTACCAATTATTTAGTTCCAAGACAAGAATCATTAAGAACTTGTGTTATGGATACTAAATAACGGATAAAAAAACATGTTTTATTTGTTTGTAAAAACATACTTAATATACCCAGAATAAATATAAATATTTACCTACGCATATAAAGATTTGTCCTATATGAGTATCGAACTCACGACCTTAGGAGCCGAGTGGAGATGTACTCGCCACCACTACATATCGGTCGTAACCGTCGGTGAAATTATTATTTAGTGTGTTTGAATTAAGAAAAGCTGTAAGAAGATTCGTTCATTTCTCTTATAATTTCTTTCGCACCACGGAAACTCACACCCTGTTTCAGGATGAAATAGTAATTCCTAAAACTTTTTCCACATTGACAAAGTAAGTAAAAGCTTTGCCCTCCTGGCCCGCCCGCTGCGCCCTCCACAGGTCCCACTTAGTTTTCCCCCCGGTAGACAGTACTAAGGGCACCCAGGTTCGCCAATCTCTTGGTGTTACCTTTACCCTAGCGCCCTCTGCGCCTTAGCGGGAGGTACTCAGCCCCCCACCACGACAGGGTGGAGACCAGTCGGGGGGGATCCTACCAAGACCTAAGGAGCCCAAGCCAACCTCACCTGCAAGTGGTGCACCTGCCGACCAACGGACGAGGCTCTGGCGAACATAACAGTGCCCGGTTAGGCTCGCAACCTATTACGTGGGTCCAACTATATATTTATATGATTGGCGAAGTGTGGGCGTGTAATATGCCTTTGCCTACCCCTTCGGGGAAACAGGCGTGAATGTATGTATGTACAAAAGTAAGAATATGAATGAAAGTTTAATGGACATTGGAAGAAAAGTCAAAGAAAGAAAACGCCAACGGAGATTTTATGAAAACTTAAATAGTTTAAATTTCGATGTTTAAAATATTTTTCAAGGTAAGTTTGTCTGGGTATACTGTTTATGACAAGTCGTCTACGTTGATATAAAACGCAATGCCAGATATTGTGCCGATAAATAGCATTTCACTAAATATTGTGCTACGGGGAAAGATGTTGTATTTAGCTAGCGAAATTTAACAACTTGTGTCTGGAAATGACAGGCGTAGTAAATTGCTTTTTACAATTTTCCTTGAAGGCCTTCTGCTTACTGATTATGATTAGTTGTTTCATCTCCTAACAGATAAAACTCTATATAAAGTAACCCTTTACCTACTTTTTAACCTACATTTTTAGGACTAAACCACTTATATCTAAGGTTAACGAAAACGCAGTTGAAATAAAGTTGAGTTCACATAATTCTTAGATAGATGGATAGATAAAACGTTTATTTCCTTTAAATAATGCAAGTTACATTAAAACATATTTCACAAAACCGTTTGACTGGTTTGTCTGTGGGTCTCTTTTATACTAATTACAAATAATTTTATGAATAAATAAATTACAATTTTTCACTTATACCAATATAGTGTTTTTTTTTATTTTTGTTTGTTTCCTTTCTTATGGCTTCAGGTATACTATTTAAAAGGTATGGAAGCCGCTTTTTTATAATCCTATCACCATCATTATTGTATACTCTGGGTACATTGAGTTTACCGGCAGTCATTGAGCGAGTATGAGTAGTGTTGTCGACACAAGTTAGATAGATATTGTTTATATGATCTTTTGTGTGGCATTTGATACCAAGCAATTATCATGTAAAAATAACCCTCCTTATCTAGGACAGAAGCGGTTATACCCGAGGTACCAGGTGGACGAAAACGCTCATTAAAGTAAAGCAGAGTTAACATAAATCTCAGATAGGTGAACGTTTGTGTGGCATTTGATATCAAGCGATTATCTGTACAACATAACCCACCTTATCTGGGGTGGCTGAAAACCAGCGCTGCGCAGAGTAGCCCACTGTGTGCAGCATAAGCTGAGCTCTCTCCAGTTGCTCTTAAGATTGTTACTATTTTTAATTTTATATCTTGTCATGTTTATAGTGCTATCGGAACTGAAGAGGTTAGGAATCACTGGACTAGACAAATTGCAAACGATTTTTTTTCTACAAAAAGCGCAGTCTCTAGACGCTTGCAAAACCAGGTCCATCATTAGAGCCCAATTTATACATTTATTTATAAATGGCACATAAACAATATACATATATTACAATTTTAAAACATTTCCACCAAAAGAATTTCTTATTAAAAATTGTATGTCTATTGAAAATTTACACAGCATTCGAACAAATAATAGTCTTAATTACAGTTTAATATATATTCACACAATCAAAACATATAAAATTACATTAAATTTTTTGCATTAACATTCAAATAGCATAAACTTTATCAAACCTAAATATAAATATTAACAGAAATAAACTAAAATTTAACTAGAGCCTTGACGGTTAATTAAAAATCTTTTCACGCCCTTCTGCTGTCTTATGCTGTAGTCTCTTGAGAAATCCTTGCCAGGGTGCTCATTACTCAACCCAAGGGTATGAAAAGCACCGTATGTGATCCTGTCCTTCTGCCAATGGTGAGCTACCTAATGAGAGGTGATTAATAACTGAACATCTGGGGTTAACGTGGTTAGAAGGCACGGTTTTTTAACTTTATATCTAAATATAGATTTGACCTATAATTGGCTCTATAGAAGCTAAATAACATAACATAAAATATATAGAAAAAAAATGCATCAGATCACATTTATCAGAATCTGTGTGTGTTCGTAATCGGTTTTATAGCTGCATGCCCGTTTGAAAATCGACGTGTTTCGCAATGGAAAAAGGTTTTATTTACACCGAACTGTATCAAAGCTGCAATCTGAACTGATTCTGAAAACTGCACTGGTTGGCTAAACTAAATATAGTAATTTATTTAAAACTAGCTGACCCAGCAAACGTTGTTTTGTCATATAAATTATTTCTAGGGAATTTCTAGTGTAGAAAAAAATATCTAAGTTATTGTAAGTATATAAATATGCGGTAGTGTGTAAATATGCTGTGCATTAGTGAAAGAGGCGCGGAGCGCTGTGAACGATGAGGGTATATAATAATATCAATACACCAAAAACATTGGTAGTCTGTAAAGTCGGTTTACTGACGATAGTTGAACGTGATAACGTCTTAAGAAAATACTGATGGAATGGTAGCATCAAAAGAAAATTTTAATTTAATTTGTTTAATAAAGCAGCAGCTGTCCACGCAGACGCATCGCTCACTCAAGTAGGAGAGAGACGGATGTCGAACGATGCCGAACGCAAAGGCTGATTGTGCTTCTTTGTCGCTCGTTCCGCGCCCTCGCTTGCACTTCAAGCCTTACATGGAACGCCTCAGAGCGAGGTAACGCCACATGAGTCATGTTTTTTCGTTCGTTCTATCGAATTATAAGACGTTGTCAAGTCAATAATATAATTTTTAATTTCTTCGTTTAAATAATATGTGAATTAATTACGACAGTAATACTAACAAACGATATCAATCCCAAAAACTGAAGGGAGTTTGAGAAGGCGGCAAGTAGGCATAGCCCCCTTGCCTGCCGGCCAGTGCAGCGTCTTATCTATATTTTACTGCGGAGTTATTTTAAAATTGTGTTATCTTCTAAGATGTTAATAGAATTTAAATGACGTCAAGTACAATTTAGTTTACAATGAAATAGTCTTAATCAATAACATATGTATTTAAATAAGTATTAATATTATCTTTATATAAAACTTTTGGCAAATAGGTCATTGGCAATAATGCAATAATTTCGACCAAAATTTATTACCATAAGAAAGTTTATAGTGAGTCAATCTCAAAAGATAGTAATATACTGTCGTGGACATTTTTTTAGATCATTTAATGAGGAATAATTCTTTCGTACATTCTTTGGGGAACTTGAAGGGTTTACGCAGAGCACACAACGTAAGCCCTCAAATATATATAATTTCCCTAACTTTTCCACATTTTCCACTGATTCTGCGCTTCTATTGGTCACAGCGTAATTTTATATAGCCTTTAGTCTTTCTTGATGAATGGGCTATCCAACACAGTAATATTTTTTCATTCGAACCAGTAGTTCACAACAAGATAAACAAACTAACTATTCAGCTTTATAATATAAGTATGGATTATATTATTATGAACTGTTAATTTGTCTTTGTTGTATATTATGTGTTAAGTTAAAAGTGTGGCTAGTGTAATATTTGCTGTAAATGTTTTTATTGTAAATCTCTAACTTCTACAGTTAAAAAAAGTCTTTATATAAGATAGAACGGACAAAAAGGAGCTGCGTATCACGAAAATTATACCGCATACACAGCAGCCATCATACTATCACGCTTTACGAAAATCGGCTCACTACGCGAGGAACAAATGTCAACAACAGATTGGGTAGGTTTAGAAAGAGCTAGCTTCACATTGTAACGGATGACAAGCTTGCCAATAGTTTATCAATCAAGATTGTCGAGGAACAAGCGAAGTGGAAGAGAAGATACAGAAAAGCGGGCCCGGGCAACCCTGACATAATTGTTTTCCGCATACCAAAATTCTACGCAAGTCACATAACTTGTTAATTATATATTTTAATAATTTACCGGACAATCTCCTATACGTGAAGACAAAAAGTTATTTAAGTACAAAGATTAAATACAGAACTTTTATTTCTAGCAATAAATGTCGCAGAGAGAGTCGTGCTTAATTTTCTGATTTTCGTGTTTGAAGATTAGATACACATTCTGTATTTACACCAATCTGTGTCCAAGCTATGATTTTGTCTGATTTGTCATTAAAAGATTTAAAAAACTCATGAAAAAATGTTGGTTGGAAAAGCAAGTTTTGAAAACGTATTACAGCCGTTTTCTTTATCTTTATTTGTAATGTAATTTTTCGTCGGTTTTCGCGTTGTACAAACTCTGTAAAAAGTTAAAACATTTTCCATTCCCTGTTTACATGTAGGTTATGGATAAATTTAAATCAGGGAGCGTACAGGCCCTACGGACTCAATATAAAGATGCATTCAGGGGGCTGATGGGGCCTCCTCGACACTGCAGAGCGACAGGGATGCTAGCTGTAGCCGAAGTCGGAGAAATTGCATTGCGTCTCTGATGAAGCAAGTCTGGGACAGCGCCAACAGCGTCCTGAACGCGGTCGCGGCGAGTTTGAACGGGGCCTGTGCTAATACAGCACCTATTCAAAGATATTACAATAACTTTTAATAATTCATACTTCCATAGTTTTTAACATATTCGTACTAACAATAAAATATGAACTTTGTCTGAAATAATTTTTTTTTTTTTTTAATAATCTTCTAAATTTACGTTACGACGGCGTCCTTTTTAAACCAGCCTTAATTTAGGCTGTGCCTGTCCAAGAATATAAGTATATTACTTCATACCCTGTTAGACAAATAGCATTACGCGACTGTGTAACAGGGTGACCCTATAAACCGAAAGTTAGACATTCACAAATAAGCGTTCAGAGTGGTGATTCTACAAAGTATTTCAAAACAGTTTTCATCCCGCTTGTGGTAGCCGATTGCTTGGTAAATTTTCTATTACACTTCACAGAAACTCTCGTGTTTTTTTAATAAAACCTTTTAAAGTAAGCAATCTGTTAGAAAAAAATGCTTTTATATTGTTTTTTTGAAACAAATTCAGTATCATCATATTTACCAGCATTTTCCCGGTTGTGTTGTAAATTTATTTAGCCATGGGCAACTAAAAAGACATACATTATAGCAATAAACAATAATACTTTCAATTTTTTAAAAACTATATGCTGTCTTTCTTATAGGAAGCCACTGCAAGTAAAATTAGAATAACAATATAATGAAAGTATAGATACTAACACTAAACTAATATCATTTATTATTAACTAGTTTTACACCCCCCCCCCCACACACACACAATATAAATAAATATATTTTGTTATGAATTTTATGTAGTCTTACAATTAGTAATTTAAAGGATTACCAACTAATATTGTTAGTTCTTTCAAATCCTAGAAACATCCTAGCCCTAGACTTAAGCATAGAACCCTGGTCCTGCTCGCTAGTCTAACCGGATTTGACTGTGTTTCAGTTATTACAAGGAGCGACTGCGGTCTCACCTCTGCAATCCAAAGGGTTATATCATTCTACGGTTAAACTTATTTCATAAACATAATTACTTATCTAAATAGCAAAGGGATTAAAATCGGAATCTTTTCAAGGTTTTGAAAACGAAAATCGCTGTATACAATGTGAGCCTTAAACTTAATACAAACGCGCCTACTCACAACAGGAGCTTTTGTGCAATAATTGGGCACAAACTTGACCAGTTTATTCAGCCGTTTCTTCTGTCCTATAACTAACCATTTTATAAATATTATTGATCATACAAAATGTACATAAAACTGTACAAAACGACAGGACATAAACTTTTTAAAAAAATATTCTACTCCATTCCTGACAAGCCTTCGTGGCTGAAAAGAAAAGAAGTTACATTAAATTTGAGAAAAATTTTGTTCAAGCAGCAAATTAATGCCAAACTTAAAATAAGCTTATTTCTAATTTGGCATAAGTTCTTAGCGGGAAAGCAAAGCGTCATGACTGCAGTTTTGTTTTATTTTCTAAAATTTGTGATATTTCTAACATGAATGTGTAATAACGGTGGATTATTAACCGTTAAGTGTTTGTGAATATACATGAGTGTTGGTTAATCAAACAAAGCAGTGCAACATCACTTTTCAAATTCTCTCAAGAAGTCTATGTGAGATCTCAGTATAGTCCCACATCTTTACTCAGGACTCAAAGGGCTTAGGGAAAGGGCATCTCATTTACCATTTATCATTTTTATCATCACTCATTCTCATTTACTATGAATTATATATTATTAATATATCACTTACTTGACACTGGCTATATGTGCTAGAAGCACGAAGCCATTATTTAAAAGAAAAAAAAATTGGCATTAATATGCTGCTTCATAACCACGGAGGCATTATTACTTTGTTTTAGTCTATAATATGTAACTCATTGTAAATTAAATGTTGTTTTTACACAAGTATATTGTTTTTTTATTATAACACGTCATAAGACTACATCCTGCCTGATGAAAAGCAGTCAATGCAGTCTAGCAAAATGAGGGCGCTCCAAAACATGGAGTAAGCGGTACCAAACGCATACCGTCATGACGGTAAATGTCTCGAAACCTTTTTGGCTGAACACACAAACAATTCTTTCAACCCAAAACTACCCGACACAATATAACCAAAACCAGATTCCGCTTAACGCGAACACCAAATTGGGAAACATAAAATGCAGTTGCGACTATTGCGTTTCGTCGACCAAATAAGTTATTCAATAGAAAATAATTGAATGCAGAATGTCACTCTATGCGAGAGGACATTTGTACGAAAGGTGCTGCAGCCAAATTCTGCTAACGTGTACACTGCTATAGCCTGTCATGCAAAAAATATAAAGCCATACGTATTGTAAACCTATTAAAAATACTCGCGGTGAACATAAAATATATTGATGGCCATCATTGAGATGCACCAGTCTTTATATAGGTCTTTGTCTTTTAAATATATTATTCTGTTTATTATGTAAGTGAAGGAAGAGCAAATCTTTCAATCGTTTAGGACAAAGTATGGGAATTCCAGTTATTTAAAAAATACATTATGAACAATGTTAGAAACACATTTTTGTATATCGTATTACTTATTTCAGAGATGTGTGCGTGTGTGAGCGAGCGCGTGTATGTTAATCCCGTTGAACTCCAAGTCATAAATCTATAGCGCCATTATATAAAGTAGTTCAATGAAGAAGAACATTGTGTAAAGCTGACAGATATGCAGTCATTTAAAATTTACACTCACCGCACAGACATAAATTACATTTTACCACTGTTATCGATGGTGTTATCTTCCAACTAACGGTTTATAATAACTAAGCAACAGTTATCTCCTGAAAAATCGAGAAACAACTCAAAACGTACAAGGTTTGCCCCTACAGCATATTCAGATAGGAATATAGAACAATCGCTGAGACCAGAGTAAGTTTTCGTCGAAACTGTTTAAATTAGTAGAATGAAGAAGTCGGTGTTTTAAAATTTGAATATTTCCTAGAAAGTGTATAAGTAGATTATGGGTACCAGGTTCAAACCTACATACACGAACCCACTCGACTTTATCTTATCACTTATAGTTAGCGGGACTGACGGATCACTGTAAATAATGTTTTAAAGAAATTAAAGCATGCTGACCTAATTTTCTACAAAAGAAAATTACGGCGATGCGATGGAGCAAATGTAGTTACAATAAAATACATGAATAAAACAAATAAATTAAGCCGCCCTTCTGTACATAGCTGTATAGCACACCCGTTCTCTCGAAAAGGCAGTTTTTCTCTGGCATTAAAACGTATTTTAATTAAGCCTTTTGCTATCCGGTTAGTAGTCGTTAGCAGTTGAATGTAAAAAGAGCCATTTTTTATGATTCAAACTTGAAACGACGACAAAACCCTTAATTTTTTGCTTTTTAAAAGCTGGTTAAACAAATGCGTATCGTTTGAACATTACATACATACATTTACGCCTGTTTCTCCGAAGGGGTAGGCAGAGGCATATTATACGCCCACACTTCGCCGATTTTATAGTTGGTCCCACGTAATAGGTGGCGAGCCTGTTGCCGCTTACCAGGCTCTGTTATGTTCGCCAGAGCCTCGTCCATTGACGGGCAGGTGCCCCACTTGCAGTTGAGGTTGGCTTGGGTCTTGGTAAGATCCCCCCCCGACTGGTCTCCACCTTGTCGTGGTGGGGGGGCTGAGTACCTCCCGGTAGGGCACAGGAGGCGCTAGGGAAAAGGTAACACCCAGAGACCGACGACTCTGGGTGCCCTTAGTACTGACTACCGGGGGGGAAACCAAGAGGGACCTATGGAGGGCGCTGCGGGTAGGCCAGGAGGGCCCGCTCAGCAGCGCCAGGAGGGTCTAGGCAGCGGGGGCAGGGGGCCCCTGCTGTCTAACCATGGACCCTCCGGGAAGTCGGCCACACACGCTATGGTCGCAGGAGGAGGTAGGAGGGGCGGGTCCACTGCGCCTCTCTGAGGAGGTCCTCCCGGTTTTGCTCCGGGGGACGTTGGCCGCAGGCGGGGTGCCAGAAGCTGCAACCCAGGTACTGGCCCCCGCCTCTTTCTCAACAAGCGGCGGGCGTCGTCGGAAGATTTTTAGTGGGTATTACTTGGCGGTCGTGTCTGCCGGTGGTGAGTTCCACACCCCCTTTCGGTCCCCCTTTGGCCGGAAGGCAGTGCGTAAATGCATTTTGTTAACGACGTAAAAAAAAAAAAAAAGGGTCTTGGTAAGATCCCTATACACACTTTCATGTTTATGCATGATTATTTTAGTAGCCCACTTTGTATTGCTACGGGGCTTCAAATATTAATTTTATTGACTATGCTGGAAGGAAAAAACTAAAAAACTGAAACAAATACAGCCAAAATAAATCAACTCCCAAACATAGGCGATTTTAATTGTTGTCCATGTTCATCGAGATCCTTCATCGAAGAACCTTAAATGGATGTCTGTATAAATGGTGGCAATTTTGTTTGACATGGTTTCTCGTAGCTCTGCGGTGCTCGGTGGTCGGAAACGATCGCCGAAGTACAGCAGAGTTTACAGAGGTCAGTCCTTGGATGGGTGACCGTTTGTGTGGCATTTGATATCGAGCGCTTCCGTGCTTCGGAAGGCACGTTAAGCCGTTGGTCCCGGTTATCACTAAATGTGGTAGTCGTTAAGCCATTTTAGAAGCATAATGGGCGGCTTGAAAAATTCTAACAGCAGGGCGCCATACACCTGCCTCCGCCAATCCGCACTGGGTCAGCGTGGTGGAGTATGACCCAATACCCTCACACCTTGATATGTGAGAGGAGGCTCGTGCTCAGTAGCGGGACGTTAATGGGCTGTGATAATGATGATGATGATTGTTTCAAAAATTTTGTTGACACTGTCAAAAGCATTCAACTAAAGTGGATTCGATAAAACATTTTATTGCTTCAATTCTCCCAAGCAATACAACAAAATAGTACATTGCGTCTACGGTGAGTTACAAAGACTCACTCCTGGAATTGTTTAGTTATTAATGGAACAATTACAAGATGTTGTCTCAGCTGTTTATCAGCTTATCATGTCATCTGTCTGGCATCTTAAACTATTATAAGGACACTAGTAGATTGTTTGAGCATGTCATTGTGGAACAGAGGGGCTACTGAGAAATGATCGGATCTTGTAGACAAGTTGATATCATAAAGTGATTGGGAAATAACATCTGTAGTAATTAGTTAATACATCGTCGTTAAAGGGCTGAAGGTAACCCCGTTAGTCTTTTTCAGGAACTTTTCAGGAGAGACAAAAAGACTAGTCTGTCAGCCATAACTCAATTTTTTTTATTTCAACATAGTATTTGAAATCGTCAAAATTAAATATAAAAAACAATCGAAATATAACTACACTGAAATCACGAAGCTAAGATCTACTTACATGCAACAAAACAATTAAAACACAATTTTTTTTTAAGTGTAAGTCAATTTAAGTGCCAGTTCCGAGCCACTTTAATTGGCTTCCGTGCTTATACTTTTCCGTAAATTTTAAAGGTTATATAATAAGCAAGTGATGGATTAAAAATATCTATGTAACAATTCCCGCGCTACTATAATTTCCCGAAAAATCGAGAAACTATTCAACACGACGACGACGAGAGAATCTCTCGTTTCAGCGTTGGTCGTGAAGACATCGTTGTTCTGAGGCTCCTATCTTACCTGAAGATGCCCTGTGTAAGGGCGAAACACGTGTCGTGTTGAATAGTTTCTCGATTTTTCGGGAAATTATAGTAGCGCGGGAATTGTTACAAAGATATTTTTATTCCATCACTTGCTTACAATGGATTTCCGCAAAGTAACGCCTGAATCAATAAATTAGGTTATATAATATTCAAATCTTGATTCTAATTGGACGAAACGACACGTCTTTCAATTATCTGACGAATGGCATTCAAATGTCAGAACCGACAAAAAATGTTACGTGGTGATTGAATCAAAACGATAATATGGTATGATTATGAGGTGTTATACTAATAATAGTAAATATTTCTGACACTTACACCAATTATTAATATTCACGATAAATATCATTAAACATATGGATGAAAAATTATGAAAAAAGCTGTTCACTAGATTCAAGCCGCCTGTATTTGGTCTTTGAGCAGTAGCAAATGATTTGGACTATAGACAATATAGGGCTATGATAATAATAATATGAGAAGCGCTCGTAGCTTTGCGGTGCTTGGTGGTCGGAAACGATCACCGAAATACAGCAGATCCTTGAATGCATTTGGTATCGAGCTTCCGTGCCTCGGTAGGCACGTTAAGCCGTTGGTCCCGGTTATCACTAAATGTGATAGTCGTTAAGCCATATTAGAGGCCTAATGGGCGGCTTGAAATATCCTAATAGTAGGACGCCATACACCTGCCTCCGCCAATCCGCACTGGGTCAGCGTGGTGGAGTACGACCCAATACCCTCGCACCTTGATATGTGAGACTCCTCGAGCTCAGTAGTGAGACGTTAATGGGCTGACATGATGATAGACATTATTAAACATTACTAAGAAATGTTATATAAAACCGAGACATATTTAATTTAAAGGATATACTGTCGCGGTTCATTTTTTTTAAATTTGAAGATTGTAGTCATCATCATATTCTAGCATTATCCCGGTTTCGGCTCACTGTTTTGACCAGATTTGGCTGAAATTCAGTTATTACATGGAACGACTGCCTTTTGACCTCCGCAATCCAGAGGGAAAAAACATTCTATTGTTAAACCAGCTGTCAGCATGTTAGAAAGCCCTGACTTCCTGACTTCCTAAAAGATGTTCATGACAGCTGGGACCAACGGCTTAACGTGCTTTCCGAGGCAGGGAGCAACCGATAATTAAGCAATAACTTCGAAAAGTTATCAGGGTTTGAACCCGCGACTCTCCGAATTTGAAGGCTAAGGTCTTGCCAATGAGCTGTCGCCGTTTGTTTTGACAATTCGAGTAACTTACAGTTATTCGTGGTAGTATATGGACTAAAATAACAGGTTTTATGACTCATTTTAAACTACGTACTGTTGCTTTGTCTCAACTATTATTACACATGTTTGGATTCACGTCAAATAAGATTCTATGTCATCTCTCTCACACCACGCATCACTGTTAAATATTTGAGAATTGTCAACATGAAATAATTCTAACATTCCGTTTTATTTAGTACGTATAGATAACGTATAATGCCTAACTAAAAGAAATTAATAATATATCGCAAATACAAGATTTGATACTTATTTAAAAAAAAAACCTGATTTGAAAAACAACCGGGGTGATGTTATTGAAACGAATGAAATTGAACATGTTAGTTTGTGACTGTATAATCATGGCAATACCCCCGAATGATTATGCAGAATCATATTTTGCCAAAATTATAGGCCCACATTTTGCCAATTATAGTTTTCATTATCGTTATTATTATCAGCCTTATGCGTACAGACCACTGCTGACCATTGGCTTTCCCAAAAGATTTCATTCCCAGGGTATTTGCCCATAATCAGCACGCTGGGCTGGCGGGTTGGTTATTGCAGTTTAAGCCAGTACGCTCCTGCTTATCATCCTGTAGGTAGTAGTATCTTCCGCCTCGACGTGAGTTGAGAGTCATGTTAGAGGCCTAATTGGGCGGCTTCAAAAATTCTAACAGCAGGACGCCACACACCTGGCTCTAGGTTCTCTCTCACCTAGGTCCGTGAGGGGAGGCTTGTGTAGAAAATAGTAATAAATAATAATACAAATATTAATTTTCTCACACAACAGACCTAAACACCTAGGTAAACAAATACACTTGTATGAGAACTGGTGCCTGATGTAGGCTCAGAAAAACCTGTGTTACAGGTCACCAGGTCTCAACCCTTGTAGTATAGGATAATAAGAATAATATAGTGAAAAAAATTAAACAATATTGAAAGTATATGAATTTAGCCTTATTGTACCCTTATTGTACAGGCTCAGCTCAGTTTCACAATACATACTTACTTGCCTGTGATGGAAGGTTCCCTTAGTGCTACTTTATTGGTTACAGCTTCGGGGGACCCTTTCAGTATCATCAAATTTACACTGTGTGTGTTTTGTAATAAAAATAATTTAAAAGAGCATAGCATGTGAGTTTCTTGTCAGTTCTTCTCACAGAGCGGAGGCTCGGAACTGGCACTTAGATTCACTTACACCTAATTTTTATTTATTTACATGTAAGTGAATCTAAGCTTCGTGATTTCAGGGTTAATATTAAATTTTTTTTCATGTATATTTTGTTTTGACGTTTTCAAGCGCTATGTAATAGTTTATGAAATAAAGAACTTTTTACTTTACTTTACTTTACTTTACTTTAGCATAATTGTGTTGTGTATGAATTTGAGGAGTGTGGAGAAACTTCTCGATGTGTAAAGTGAAAAAAGTGTACCTATGTATGTATTATAAGAGGGTGTGTTACGCTATTTATGCACTGAGATAACCTTTTTTTTAAAATTTATTTGGAACAATAATAATTGTTTAAATTACATAATATTTGCTTAGTTATAAATGTTAAGGTACACTTACTTATTATGTAACCAACAACGTTATTCACAAAGTAATATTTAACAATTAGTCTAAGTACGTATACAAAAAAAAAAAAATTTTACAATGTTCATTTTGAGTTATTTAAAAATTAATTATGACAATTCCGTATAATTCTTTAAGTTGCGATAGTACACTGTTTCTAAATTGGTTAAGTGACATTCTGAATAGATCAATATTGGAGAAATGTGTATTGTAAAAATGCATAATACGTCGCAGTGGGGCACGCTCACCCGCCCTGGTCCTGCAAAATTTGGGCTCAAAGAGTTTGTGCGCGCGGGAGTCTTGGATACGATGCAAGTTACTGGAACATTACCAAAAACTTCATCAGACTAAGATTGTATCGTAAGTGGGTCGTTAATACGATATGATGATACTAAACGCTGAATAGCTGATATGTATTATGTGCAACTAGCAGTTATTGGGTATGAGTGTGATATTGCAAGCATCAAGCCAGCAATCGCCCATCGTCACAGACATTAGTATTCCACGTCGACACTGCCAAATAATAGTGGTTACATTAGGGTTGGCACGTACGCTTTATTTAAATACGGTACGTTTTGTGTGCTTAGAATATTTATATCAAAAATGAAAATTAACTTATTTATAGACTGGGCAGTCGCAAAATTACAAGGATATAAAGTATCATATATATGGGTTAGCTTTTCAATAAATTTTCATTGACGACCGATATGGCGTGTAGGAGTATACCTGTACTTTGCTACTAAGGTCGTGGGTTCGATTCCCACCCAAGAGTAATCTTTGTGTACATGAATATAAATATTTGTTCTGGTCTGGATGTTTCCTACGTAATAGGTTGGGGAAAAAGTCTTTTCGTATTTTTGTATGAAAAGTCAAGACATTTTTTTCAAAGTTTATTTACATTTATTTACAATATATATGTACCGTTTTGTTGAATAACTTTCTGCCATTTTGTGGGCAGAGACATTATCCCGTTACTGTAGAAACTTTGGGACTTCTGATCAAAAAAACGGGACAAATAGTTTTGGCAGTCCTCTCTTGAGGTCAACCTTACAGAACCTAAAGAATTCTGCAGAGACCGAAACAGGTGAAAATCTGAAGGCGCAAGGTCAGGGCTATATGGTGGATGCACTAGGACCTCCCAGTCGAACTCTCTTAATTTTTACTGAGTGGCTAAAGATGTGTGTGGTCTAGCGTTATCGTGATGAAAGACCACACCCTTCCTGTTGATCAATTCCGGCCGTTTTCTCTCGACTGCTTCCTTTAATCTCATCAGTTGTTGGCAGTAAAGATCAGAATCGATGGTTTTGCCGGGCGGTGAAAGCTCATAATAAACAATGCCCTTCCAATCCCACCATACACACAGCATCACCTTATTTCGTGTTAGGCCAGGTTTGGCCACAGTCTGTGAAGCCTGGCCAACTTTCGACCACGACCTTTTTCGCACGTTCTTGTCGTACGTGATCCACTTTTCATCGCCAGTTATCAATCTCTTCAAAAACGGCTCGGTTTCATTACGTCTCAATAATGAATCGCAAATGAGTACCCGGTTTATTAAGTTTCTTTGAGTGAGCTCGTGTGGCACCCAAATATCGAGCTTTTTTGTATAACCAGCTTTCTTCAAATGGGTCAAAACTGTTTTGTGGTCTATTCCCAGTTCTTCAGCTACATCGTAACTACTAATATGCCGATCTTGCTTCACACTTTCAAAAATGGCGTCCATTTTATTCGTAACAGGGCGACCAGAGCGAGGTGCATCTTTAACATCAAAATTTCCGGACTGAAAACGTTTGAACCAAATTTGTGCTACTCTTACTGACACTGCATCAGGTCCATAAACATCACAAATTTTTTTCACTGCTTGAGTTGCATTTTTGCCTTTTTTATAATAAAATTTTAAAATGTATCGAATTTCTTCATTAGATTCACTCATTTTAACGGAGAGAAAAACAAATGAAAAATAGCGGGAAACAACTTTTTTTTATTTTTGTCTTTTCTTTATAATGGAACCTTTTTAATGTTACCAAAACCAGCCAGACACAAATAGTACAGTCAAAAAAATTTTATAATAAGTTTATACCTACGTTATGCGAAAAGACTTTTTCCCCGACCTAATATATTAAGTACATACTAACACAGTCTTCCCTCTCTGATTCGTGAGAGTCTATCACTTCAGTCGTTCAAAAGTAAACTGAGGAATCACTACTTGTCAAATTTGGCACATAATTAGCACTTTTTTTTCTTTTAAATGTTCCTTTTGTTATCTTACAATAATGTTAGCATAAGTTGTATGAATGTATCTATGTATATATTTTTAATATATTATTAGCATGTAAGAGATTTGCTTTATATTTTGTTCTTATTTTTTATTTTTTATTAGTAACACTTTTTTGGACAACATTTATCCCGTACAACTATTTAGTTTACAACTGCTAGGGTTGGCTGGTAGAGATCTCTTCTAGGGATAAGTCCACCTTTGTACATGTTATTTTATATACCTCATGTAATACTTAAAATTATTTTTGTGCAATAAAGGATTATTATACTTAATATACATAGGAAAAACCTAGATTTTATATACATGATTTTATAACCTTAAATATATGTTTACAAAAATAAGTATGTTTTTCCGTCATTTAGGATCCATAATACAAGTTCTTCATGATACTTATCATGGAACTATATATTTGGAGTAATTGTTAGAAACTATTTATCATTGTGCGTTATTTTATATAAAGTCCTTCCATGCTCTTCACTGTGGGTAGTAGTTCCTTTGTACCAATGACATCAGCAGTTTAATCTTTCACCAATCTGCACTATGTCATTTTATTCACATTGATCTTCATTACACACAAAAAGGTGAAGTTTGTACTGTTATGGCTACATAAAATAATATAAACGCCCACATTTTGCCAAATTATATTATTTATCCCACGTAATAGGTGGCGAGCCTATTGCCGCGTATCGGAAACTTTTCCGTTCGCCAGACCCTCGTTCGCTGTTTAACAGGTGCACCACTTGCAGGTGAGGTTGGCTTGGGCTCCACAGATCTTATTTATTTAATTAGTTTTTATTTATTGTTAATTTATTGCACATACGAGTATACTTGCCTTTAATCCGCACTAAGTTCCTTGGTGTAGTATCGACCCAGCATTTTCGTTTTTTCTCATCTTTATTCCACACACAACATATACCAATTTTTTTTACGAAGTGGAGGATAATTTTATGAATTTCCGCATATACTTAAAGTTTAATTAAAAACTAAATTGATGGCTGAATCTGTGTGCAAATAGAGGTAGCTTGGCTAAGAAGTAACAATATTTGGATAATAGACTGTGAACATTGAGATATGATGTGGCAGCCCTGAGTGCAGGAAGGACGGAGTGCACGCAATAACTCAGCCACGAGTACAACACCCGCCGCGGCCTCCATTACGCACGTAGTAACATGCTCTAACGGAATCCTGTGTGTACCGATCACGGCATCGATTTATCGAGTACTGCGATTAATCTCTTTTAACCAGTATGACGCACCCATCTGCCTTTATCAATGCGCACTGTGGTGCTTGGTGTAGTTATTTTAATCCCCATTGCATTTTTCTGCATGCATTTGAAAAAAATTACATAAATAAATTTGAAATAGGAATGGAGGAAAATTTAAGTAATTAAAATGATTTCTCTGACGTTTTGACTGTCATTCAACGACTGTGGGCGTTTCATAATATGTGAGTATATTGCGTGAATACAGATATAGATATATAGGTACCACATAATGGTAAATGTGTTGATACTCTGGTCGAAAGACTTTTTTGCAATACCATATTTTGTTACACATGTTTGGCAAAATAAATTATTTTGTATTTATATTTGAGTAATGTATCATTAACATCGTGCAAGCACCACTGCCAGCCCTGAGTGCAGGAAGGTCGAATGCACGCAATAACTCAGCCACAACGCCTGCCGCGGCCTTCATTACGAACGACACCGTGTGATCTATAGGAATCCTGTGTATAACAATCACAGCATCGATTCATACTGCATTCAGTCTTTTTTAACTTTACTGATTGACGTGCACATCTCCCTTAATCAATGCGCGTCACTATTTTGCTTGATGTAGTTTGACCTGTTTTTCTTTTATTTAATTACACACATCGCACAATTTTTGCATGTATTTGGAATAATATTAGGTACATGTAATTATAATTTTGCTAAGATCGAGAGCACAAACAGAAAAGATTGAAAATTAGAATGACTAAAGTGCCTGACGTTTTGATTGGCTTGCATAACAGACAGTGCTAAACAGCCTGGCTAAGCAGTAACATATTTAATTGATTGACTATGAATATAATATATTAAATGTCAGCCCTGTGCGCAGGAAGGACGGAGTGCACGCAATAACTCAGCCACTACACTCGCGGCCTCCATTACACCGAAAGCCATAGCCATAGTAACCGAATAATGTGTGTATTGATCAGACTATCTATTTACTAATATATACAATTTATTTATTGCGCACACACTCACATCCACAAAAAAAGGCAAACATTTATTTTATTCGTTAAAAAGTGTAGGACATATTTTTATTTATGATTTTAACCAGATCACCAATCAACATATAGGAGTGGAGGAAAACTATAGTGCCTTCAGTAAGTAAATTTTTTTTATTGCCTTGCATCAACGGTGGTCAGTCTTTGAAGTGGCAGCCCTGAAAACAGCAAGGCCAGAGTGCACGCAATAACTCAGCCACATCCCCAGCAGCGGCCTCCATTACGCACGTAGCCGCATGCTCTAACGGAATCCTGTGTGTACCGATCAGAACATCGATTTATTGAGTATGGCATTGAATCACTTTTAACCATAACTAATTGACACATCAGCTGTAACTACCAAGGTGCCCGGTAAGCGGCGATTGGCTCCCCACCTATTACGTGGGACTAACTATACAATTGGCGAAGTGTGGGCATAGAATATTCCTCTGTCTACCTCTTCGGGGAAAAAGGTTTGAATGTAGAAATGTATGTATGTAGATCTGGAAAACTACGTTATTGACAACGAATACAGAGGTTAAACAAAAGAGCTCTTACTTGGCGTAATAATCACCTCGTATAATAATAGCCAACACGTTAAGACAGGCACGTCTTAACGTCTGAAGCACGGAAACGCTCGATATTAAATGCCATAATGGTCTTGGTCACCCATTCGGAGCTTAAGTTTGGTGATCGTTTCCTGTTATCTAGTATCGTTGAGTTATAAGCGCGCTAATTGAAAGGTTAATGTAATTAATCCCATACATTAACAATTAGTTATAAGCAACTTAGACCCTACTACTGGGGGTCTTCAGCGAAGATTTTCTTCCTTCGTGGTATCGGGCCTCGAGCGTAAGCTCCTTGCCCGGCACCACTTCTTCTTCTTCCTTCTTCTTCTTTTTCTTCTTCTTCCTTACGTGCCAGTAAGGGAAAGGGAGTAGTAAATTGGAGATCTTTTTTAGGATTTGCTGTTGTGATAGTTATAAGCAACTGAGACCCGAAATTCATGGACGACACCAGCCATGTCGAGTCGTGACTTCTATAACGACGTAAGATCTTACCTTAGCATACCCTTCAGAACTAATACTTTTTCCAGTAAGACTCTCCGTATAAGAAAAGCATTATTAGATAATTTAAAATCACGCTATCGGAAGCAAGGCATTCAAATTTAGAGATGTAAATACCAAACAATTACATTCTTGTACGCTATCAAGTATTATTCAACGACCAATACGGCGAGTAAACCCCCACTCTACCCCTAAAGTCGTCGGTTCGAAATCCACACAGTACAAATCTTTGTGTGCATAAATAAACATGAGTGTTTGTTCTGGTCTGAGTGGTTTTTATGTATATTAAGTATGCATTAAAAAAAAGTGTTTTCTTATGTTTATCCGGTATTTAGTATTACTTATTTTTGGAACTAAATAAACAAATTTAATTGTTAGAAAATGTTTATTATTTGATATTATTAACAAAATTAACAAGTATTAGCTGTATACAATAAAGCGCAGACCCATGGTTTTGTCAGGAATAGCGATGCCAATTACATTACACTTAATTAATCTGAGAAATTACATTAACTGAGGACCCTTGTTTCAGGAAAATACTGCTTTGACACTACCTATGTCGAGTCGTGACCTCTATAACGACGTAAGATCTTACTTAAGCATACCCTTGAGAAGAAAGACCTTTTTCAGCGTGGCTGTATCAGTAAAAATTCACTAGACAATTCTGAATTGCGCTATCGGAATTATTCAAGCACGCCGTCTTAAATGTTGCATTTTATAATTATTTTCGGTTGAGCTATGCGATTTTTCTATTAAATAAAAGTATGTTATAAGGATTTTTTAATGTTAGATTTTTTTATTATATCAAGTTAAGTGTGTATATTGCTTTGAACCCTCTATTCTCTTTAACTGATGTGGATTAGATTCCCACATATGAATAAATGAATAAATGAATTTATTGTAAACCAAAATAAAAAGAAATACAGCAATGGATAAATTAAATTAAATTAATTGTACAATGGGCGGCCTTATTGCTCACAGCAATTTCTTCCAGGCAACCTTGGGATGGACAGGACATGATAAAAAATTTAAACACACATGTCTCATATTTGTGTGCTCAAAAGTTTATAATTTATTTGATATTGTTGTTTTGTATATTTATAATGATAGTTATATTTAATAAATCTTTTAAAAAAAGTTTAATCTTCAACTAGCCCACGTTAGGTATATAAATTTATTTTTACATAAATTCTCTCATAGCCCAAAAGTTATTGTTATCAGATCTTTGTTCACGAATTCGGACGGTAGATATTAATGGAACTTACCCGGGTCGTCTGTGCGTATAGGGGTTTCACAGGGTTCGATTTTAGGACCATTTCTCTTTTTAGTATATATAAATGATTTGCCATTTTTTGCTGATAGTATTTAATATTGATCGACATAAAAAGGACTTTGGCGATGTAAGCGATGCCCTTGCAGAGCTGCTTCGTTGGTTTACTGTTAACAACTTACAGCTAAGTGCTAAAAAAATTAAATGTATGAAACTCACTGTTCCAAACGTTAGAAAACTCGAAACTAATATCATTATTGACGGTCAGAAACTCGATTTAGTAGATTCTACTTTTATATATATAACTATAGATGAAAAACTTTAATGGGGTCTGCATATTGAAACTCTTGCTAGCAAAATTAGTTCCGCAGCTTATGCTATTCGCAAAATTCGCCAATTAACAGATGTATTAACAGGGATAAGGCAACAATGGTATACTTTATATATTTTCATAGCCAAATGTCTTACGGTATTCTTATGTGAGGAGTAGCAGCAGATACAGGCTGCAAGATCTGTTTACGGACTAAGCTCACGAACAACTCTTAGAGAAAAGTTTAAAGAAATAGGTATCTTGACTGTTGCCTCCCAATACATTTATCATAGTATAATATTTACAAAACTAAACATAAGAAGCAATAACAGGCGCTGTTATGATCACAGTTTTAATACCAGAAATATAAATAAATTATTAAATCCTTTTTACGCCTGCAAAAAGTTCGTAAATCGTTTATGGGGCAGGTTTTACAATATTATAACAAAATTCCAAAAGATATTCTAGATTTACCTTTTGAAAAGTTTAAGCAAACCGTTAATACATAACTTACCAAGAAAGGGTTACACAGTTAATGATTACGTTAATGGCAATAACGCTTGGATGTACCATTTACAATGATAAAAGTTGTGTTTTGCGGCCCTCTTTACAGTATAGTGATTACTTATATACATTGTCTATGTCGTTTTACAATTTTAATTTTAAAGAAGACTGCTTGTATTCAATTTATTGGAAATCGTACAAGTAGCTTGAGTATGTCTCGCTCACTTATATGTTTCTGCGGTGGTGGCGTCATGCGTCGGGTCGTTACGTTCCCTAAAATATGATATTTTTTTATTGTAACTGGCGGGAGAAAAAATCAACTTTGACGATTTTCTTGCCCGTTCCGTTAGATCAAGCTCCCGCCCGCAATTATGGGCGCGTTAGTTTATAAGTATGACATTTATTAGAGCTCTATTGAGCCAAACTTAAAAGAATAACTTTTAATTTCATATTTAGAACGGATTTTATGAAAAAAAAAGTTTGTATCTCAATAAAATATTATAGAAAATAAGCAAAGTCGCGAGCTGAAGCTAGTTATTAATAGTTGTTGAATATCGACAGCTTTCAATAACAATATCCTTTTCATTGAGCTTGACAAGTATTTCCCTGGAGACAAATAGCTGTTGTTACGACTGCTTTAGTAAAGAAGTGAGAAGGTTTGAGGAAAATATCCCATCCCCAACGTTACTGGAATGAGAATGAGTTCAATATCGAATAGTTTATTGTTAAAATCTGTATTTGAAATACCCATAATCTCCCTCCTACGTTGAATAGCTAGTTTCTCATATTTGGAATGGGATTATACTTTTTAGACTTCAGGTATCGTTAGTGCAAAATGTCAGAAAACGTGAAGTTATTTATTTATTGATAGGAATGGTTACAGTATAGGATGTAAAACATTTATATGCGGCATGTGAGCTTAACGTGCCTCGGAAAGCACGTTAAGCCGTTGGTCCCGGTTGTCATGAACATATATAGCAGTCGTAATTAGGAAGTCAGTGCCTTCTAACAGACTGATTGCTGGTTTAACCATAGAATGACGTTTCCCTCTGGGTTGTGGAGGTCAGACGGCAGTCGCTCCACGTAATAACTGAAATTCAGTTAAATCTGGTTGAACCAGTGAGCAGACCTTGTCAGTGACATCACGGATCAGTGGTGACTGGCCTACGTTGTAGTCTGAAGAGCGTGATATCGATTCTCAGTGGATAAAAAAAAAACTATTTTTGGGTTTTGTGGGGCGCACCCCCGGTCGCATTTCGCGGCTGGAAAGCGGCCCAGTGGTGCCGTTGTCACACGGCGTAGGGTGTCGGCTGCTCCCAGCACGCCTCAGCTCATCTGAGGTGGCAGGGGATGCAGCCCATTTTCCCAGTGGAGGCGAGGCGTTTTGGCGCCTTTTGTTTCGCCCTTTCGAGGGCAGTGGCCGCTTTCATGCGGCGGTGGGTGGCAGGCCTGCAAGGCCTGCGGCGCGGCGAGTCCGGCAGTCACATCCCAGTGGCTGTCGGGGGGGTCTCTTGACTCCCCGTCGGGCAATCCGTAATCCGCAGTCTGCGGACCGGAGGTGCCGCTCACTGAGAGCGGTGCCGCGTGGAAGAATACCACTATAATAAATTACCCCAATCCCAAGGTGAGCGGATCGTGCCGAAGGGATGCATGGCTGGAGGGAGTCCAGTCGCTAGCGTGCGGGGGAGCTTACCCCCGAAAAAAGAGATGGAGTTTATCATAATGTTCACAAGGAGTTTGCAAATAATTCTCCGGGCAGGTCCCCGAAAGGGGGAATCCTGCACACCCGCTTCGGCGGGTGTCTGCCCTGTAGTATACGGAGGGGGCACAAACTACTTCGGCGGTCAGCAGGCTGCTGATTCCCGCCCCGACGACTTTGGCTTTCTGGATACGGTTTATGATTCTGCAGAACGATGTGGTGGTGTATTGCGCCTTAGGGGCGGTGGAGGGCCGGGCCCGCCGAGGGACGAGCATGGCAGGTTCGTCTCGACGCCGGCGCCGGAGGAGATTCTCTCCGACGGTTCGGCGGGGACCATGGATACTGTGGGCCCCGCGAAAGCGTCGGAGACGTCAGAGATGGAGTTTGGCGAAGGCAGTTCGTCTGGGGTTCAGCCCTACTGCCTTCGCCAAAAAAGGAAGAGGTCCCCCTGGGCGAGCTCGGTCAGCGAGGCCGACATGGCCCTGGACGACGTCAGAGTGTCGACGAAGCGCGGCCGATCCCGTGGCCGCGTTTCTTCCTACGGCCTTACGGTCGGACTCAGTGAGGCCAGGAGGGCGCTGAGTGTTGACCGGGCACAGGATAGGCTGGAGGTTGAGCGCGAGAGAAGGGATCGGGAGTCGATGCGGGGCCCCTCGCGCGCGCCCAGATCAGATTGTGCCACAGACTTTCGGGCCATGACAGCGGGCTGGGACTCGGTGGACGACGTTTCGTCGCACACACTGGCGGACAGGCTATCAAAATGCCTGACCGCCATCGACGAGATGACGAAAAGGTCCTCTTCGTTGAAGGGGACTTTCCACGGCGGTTTCAGCCACGCTGTCGAGGTAGGGAAAAAGTGCCTTAGTGCCATGGTGGCTCGTCCCCCCACGGCAGAGGAAGAGATGCTGCGACAGGAGGTGGAGCGCCTGAGGAGTAGCAATGAAGCCGCAGAAAAGACTTCGAGGCTGGAGAACGCCCGCCTCCTGTCGCAGCAGGCTCAACTCATCAGAGAGGTCTCCTCCCTTCGCGAGGAGGTGCGGAGGCCTGTGGATCTGACACAGGTAGAAGAGCGGTTTGGGCGGGATTTGCAGGAGCTCCGGGCACGTCTGGATGCGCGCTTCGAAGGCCTGGAGGTGTGCGGCCGCCTGCTGCCCGAGAAGTCAGTGCGTTCCCCGCTTCGGGCCGACCGGGCGGCCCTTTCGCCGCAGCCGGGCCCATCTTCGGCCCCTGCTGTGGCTCCGGCGCGGCCCCCTCCTCCCCCTACCAAGAAGGGGAAGGGGAAGGGAAAGGGGAAGAAGCAGCCGGTGCCTTTTTCGGCGTCCGCACCGGCTGTTCCTTCTTCTCCATCGGAGGTCCGTCCGGCGGCTCCCGTTGCCACCCCGTCCCAGTCGGGTGGCCAGGAACGGGAGACCTGGACCACTGTTGTCTCGCGCCGCCCCAAAGGAAGAGTGGCGGCGCAGGCCAAAGGGTCGCGGAGCGCTGCTCCTGCCAGGCCGGCACCACAGCCGGGCCGATCGGCAACAGCCCCCGCCAAAAAGAAGGCGCTGCGCCCGCCATCATCCGCAGCAGTCGTGATGACGCTGCTGCCGGGCGCAGTAGAGCGAGGCCGCACCTACGAGGCGGTGATCGCCGAGGCCAAGGCTAAGATACGCCTTGCCGACCTCGGCATTGCCTCAGTGCGGTTCCGCAAGGCGGTGACGGGGGCCCGGGTCCTAGAGTTGGCAGGAGAGGCCCGGGACGAAAAGGTCGATCGGCTCGCGGAGCGCCTCCGCGCAATTTACGAGCCGGAGGACGTCAGGGTCTCCAGGCCAGTGATGCGGGCAGACATCCGCGTCTCGGGCCTGGACGACTCGGTCTCAAAGGAGGAAGTGGTGTCGGCGGTGGCGGCAGTCGGTGGCTGCACTCCCGACCTTATCAGGCCGGGAGAAATTGGGAGGGCTACCTCTGCGGGGCTGGGGGCCATTGTGGTCTCCTGCCCCGTGGCGGTCGCCAAAAAGGTCGCCAGCGGGCGGCTGTTGGTGGGCTGGGTATCGGCCGGGACGACCCTTTTGGAATCTCGCCCCGGCCGATGCTTCAGGTGTTTTGCGCTGGGCCATATCGGGGCCCAGTGCAAGTCTTCGGTCGACCGCAGCGGAAACTGTTTCCGCTGCGCTCGACCAGGGCACAGAGCCCGTGAATGCTCTGCCCCCCCCCACTGTCCCCTCTGTGAGGAGGCTGGGAGGGTGGCCGACCATCGCCCTGGGGGTAAGGCCTGCGCCCGGTCCCCCAAGGCCAAAAAGAAGGGCCCCGGCAAAGGCGTGCTGCCATCGGGCCCTACCGCCGCCACGGATCGGCCGTCGGGGGAGGTTGATATGGAGACCCACTAATTTATGGCTCTCCAGCTCAACCTTCTACAGGCGAACCTTAACCACTCTGCCGCGGCCCAGGATCTTCTTCTTCAGGCCATGGCGGAGTGGCAGGTCGGTCTGGCAGTGGCCGCTGAGCCCTACCGCGTCCCGGTCCGTTCCGACTGGGTCTGCGACGCGGACGGCTCAGTGGTCATCATTCAGCGTATGGCGGCGGGCACCCCCCCTCTCGTCCTCTTCGGGAGAGGGGGAGGTTTCGTAGCCGCTCGGGTCGGCGGGGTGGTGGTCGTGGGAGTCTATTTCTCCCCCAATCGCCCCCTCGTCGAGTTCGAGCGGTTTTTGGTCAGGTTGGGCGCAGTAACCCAAGGCTCTTCTCTCCCCGTCATTGTGATGGGGGACCCCAACGCCAAATCCACGGCGTGGGGCTCCCGGACGACTGACGGGAGGGGGACGACCTTGGAGGAATGGGTGACAGAGTGTGGGCTGTCCATCCTCAATCGCGGTTCGGTGGACACGTGCGTGCGCCGCAACGGGGGGTCTGTTATCGACATCTCGTTTGCGGCGCCCTCTCTCGCGCATCGTGTCCACGATTGGAGGGTGCTGGAGGATGTGGAGACATTGTCTGATCATCGCTATATCAGATTCAGTGTCTCCACATCGGTGCCAGCGCCCAGCGGAGGTGTTGGAGAGCCGCGATTGGACGGCCCACGATGGGCGATCAAGCGCCTCGACAGGTCTTTGCTGCGGGAGGCAGCCCTGGTCGAGGCGTGGCCACGGGAGCCACCGCTGGTGGACGTGGAGGGGGAGGCTGCGAGGGTGTGCGTGGCCATGGCGCGTATTTGTGACGTGGCCATGCCCCGTGTTCGCGCCCCCCCGCGCAGATCCCAGGTCTACTGGTGGTCGCCGGAGATCGCTCAGCTCCGCCGAACCTGTGCGGTGGAGCGGCGCCGCTACCAGAGGTGTCGCGGAAGGAGAATCCGCGACGACGCCGAGTTGGATCGGCTCTACGCCGCCTATAGAGAGGCGGTGAGGGCCCTTCGCGGGGCCATTAGCCGGTCCAAAGCCGCAGCGTGGGACGAGCAGCTGGAGGCCGTTGAGGCGGATCCATAGGGCAGGCCGTACAAAATAGTACGGCAAAAGCTCCGAGCGTGGACCCCTCCCGTCTCCAGCAGTCTCGAACTGGCGGTACTCGGTAGGGTGGTTGAGGCACTGTTCCCAGACAGGGGAACCGACTTCGTGCTTCCCACTATGGCGGCGCCAGAAGTCACCCGTGACTCGGGCACTGAGGATGTGCCCGAGCTCACCGAGGAGGAGGTAGGAAGGGCCGTGCTACGCCTGAGGGGCAAGAGCACGGCCCCAGGTCCCGACGGCATTCCGACGAGGGCGTGGGACCTGGTTTTGAGCGGGGAGGAAGCGCCTTTTCTTTCCCGCGTGACCTCCCTCTTTGCTAGGTGTCTGCGGGATGGGGTTTTTCCGCGGCGCTGGAAGGAGGGCCGCTTGGTACTCCTTCCCAAAGAGGGACGTCCGGCCGATGACCCTTCTGGTTATCGGCCCATCGTGCTGCTCGACGAGGCGGGCAAGCTCCTGGAGCGTGTCATCGCCAACCGCCTCGTCGAGCACCTGGAAGAGGTCGGACCAGATTTGTCCGACCACCAGTTCGGGTTCCGCCGCGGCCGATCGACGATTGACGCGATCGGCCGCTTGCAGGACCTGTCGGAGAGGGCGGTTTCCCGGGGTGGGGTGTTGATTGCGGTGTCGCTCGATATCGCAAACGCCTTCAACACCCTGCCCTGGTCAACGATTATGGAGGCGCTCCGATTCCACGGGGTGCCTCCATATCTGCGGCGGTTGTTGGGAAGCTACCTGTCGGAGAGGGCGGTAGTCTTCCCAACGATGGGCGGAGGAGGCTGTCGTCGGCGTATGGTGTGCGGTGTTCCACAGGGGTCTGTCCTGGGACCACTCTTGTGGAATATCGGATATGATTACGTTCTGCGCTGTGTGAACTTGCACGGCGTGGACGTGATCTGTTACGCCGACGACACCCTCGTAACATCCCGGGGTTCTGACCCCCGGGATGCGAGAGTGTTGGCCACTGTCGGCGTCGCGGCGGTGGTCGAGAGGATACGGCGGCTGGGGCTCGAGGTGGCACTGCATAAATCCGGGGCCATTATTTTCCATGGTCCCCGGAGGCGGCCGCCTCCAGGCCCCAGTATCGTGGTAGGAGGAACTCCCATCCCTGTCGAGAACACGCTGAAGTATCTCGGCGTCCTTCTCGACAGCAGATGGGACTTCGAAGCGCACCTTCGGCGCCTAGGCCCGAGGTTGGTGAGCACGGCGGGAGCTCTATCTCGCCTGCTCCCCAATCTCGGAGGGAGTGGCGGCAGTTGTCGCCGCCTTTACACGGGAGTGGTGCGGTCCATAGCCCTGTATGGAGCCCCAATTTGGGCGAGCTCCATATCGGGTCGCCATCGACAGATCCTGCAGCAGTCGCAGAGGGTCATGGCGACCCGTGTCGTTAGGGGGTATCGCACCATCTCCCATGAGGTGGCATGCGCGCTCGCCGGGTCCCTGCCATGGGACCTCGACGCCGAGGTTCTCTCGGCGGTCTACTGGCGTGGCGCGCAATCCCGGAGCCAGGGTCTCCACCCCACACCGGACACTGTGGTGCGGTGGCGTAGAGACGCTCAGACACAGGCTCTGGGCGCATGGCGGCGGCAGCTACACAGGAGCGCCGAACTACGTGCCGAAGGTTCGAGGCGCCGTATCCTCGAGGCGGTCGGGCCCATTTTAGAGCGATGGGTCGGCCGTCGGTGGGGGTCGATGACCTTCCGACTCACGCAGGTACTTTCCGGGCACGGGTGCTTTGGGAAGTATCTGTGTGACGTCGCCGGGGGGGAGTCGACCCGGTGTTGCCACCACTGTGACTGCGCGGAAGACACCGCGCAGCACACTTTGGTGGCGTGCCCTGCGTGGGCGGGGCCGCGGTCGACGTTAGCCGCGGCCCTGGGTGGAGTGGCTCTCTCGCTGCCGACCATCATGCAAAAGATGGTCGACAGCGAGACGGCGTGGGAGGCGATGGCCTCCTTCTGCGAAGTGGTGATGTCGCAGAAGGAGGCCGCGGAGCGGGAGAGGGAGCGGGATCCGCTCTCTCTCCGGCTACGCCGTTGGCGCAGCGGGCGGGCCAGGAGGGCCCGTCAGGCAGCGCCCGGGGGGTCTTAGGCGGCGGGGGCAGGGGGCCCCTTCCGTCTCGCCATAGACCCCCCCCGAAGTCGGCCAGTTACGCCATGGCCGCACAAGGAGGTAGGGAGGGCGCTGCAAATTGCGCCTTCCTGAGGAGGTCTCCCCGGTTCTGATCCGGGGGACGTTGGCCGCGGGCGGGGTTCCAGAAGCTACAAACCCGGGCACTGGTGCCTCGCCCCTTTTCAACAGCGGTGGGCGTCGTCTGAAGTTTTTTAGTGGGTAGGACTGCGGTGGTCGTGTCGGCTGCAGTGAGCCCCACACCCCCTCCCGGTCTCCCCCTTTTGGCCGGGAGACAGTGCGTAAGCAGCATTTTTTTACAGACGATAATAAAAAAAAAAAAAAAAAAAAGTGAGCAGACCTTGTGCCCCAAGCTTAAGTCTAGGGCAACCGTGATAATGCTAGGATAATAATTATGATGATGACGTAAGATTAAAAAAATGCACTTCGTTATTCTCATACAGTATTTTTTGTGATTCTTTCCTAAATGTTTTTGAATTGAAGTTAAATTATGTTTAAACATACTCGAAATATAAATAAATTGATCAAAACAAATATATTCAATATTTTCAAGCACTTGTGAATGCAACTTCAATTTAAATTACCACTTCGGTAGCTTGCTACAAGAAGATGTTGCCAAAAAGCGCGGTCAAGTTCTGTCTCTATCGCTGTGACATTTAGATTTCTAAGTAAAGTGGGATTGAATTGTTCTCTTAGAAACCGTAGCCAATAAAGTAGCACTAAGGGAACATCCATCAAAGTCAAGAAAGTAACATGAAACTGCGCTACATTGTTAAATAAGAGAGTTGACTTAAAAATTACACGATGAAATTTTCATCTCATTTTGAAACAAATATACGACGGAGAATACAACAGTCTGGATAGAATATCACTTACATTAGTCATCTCACATATGCTTTATTAATTAACATCACTATCTTAAGGTGAATGTTGCGTAATATTCCAAAACTATAATTTAAAAAAGCAATCAAGAAACTAAATGTTAACATCACTATCTTAAGGTGAATGTTGCGTAATATTCCAAAACTATAATATAAAAAAGCAATCAAGAAACTAAATGTTAACATCACTATCTTAAGGTGAATGTTGCGTAATATTCCAAAACTATAATCTAAAAAAGCAATCAAAAAACTAAATGTTAACAACAATTATATTAAATTGTGTTTGAAAAGAAAAATGTATAAATTTCCAAAATATTAAATTTCGTACCACACCGATTCGAATTCAAGTTATATCCTTGTCTTTAGCGTCTCTCCTATTCGCTTTTAACTCAAATTAACTAATTCTACTTATCTCAAATTAGTAGTGCCATCAATCGTCGAGTCGATAATCGATTCACGTCTCGATAAATCAAAGTCAGACAATAACACTGTCCTATTAGAGAGGAGTCGTTTCTAATATGCTATCTTAGACGAACATCGGTGTTAAAATGAGCTCAATGAATGAATCATCAAAACTATTATTGATAACTGTTTAAATTGTATAAATTTGTTTTAACATGTCACATTTTAAAATAATTATGTAGCACAGGATGACACTCATTCATATGGCAGACACACAATGACGCTTATTTCCGAAAGGGTAGGCAGAGATAAACTACCATATTTCTCCAATTGTAGGTGGCAAGCCTATTGCTGGTTACAATTACCGGTAATTTCTATGTTTCCTACCGTCTCGTCCGTTGATCAGCAGGTGTACCAATTGCAGGTGAGCATGCCTTGGATGGATCTTGGTAGGAACCCTATGGACCTGACAGTAGTCAACGCAGCCCAGGAGCATCATCCGACTCACCTTTTGGTAGGTAAGACGATATTCTTCTCTTTATTGTACATAGTTCATTAAAAAGATAAGCATAGTTCAATTGGGTGAGATATGACATAGGTAATCGTTTGTGTAGTATTTAAAGATACCATGCTCCAGAATGTAATGCAGCCTCTTGTCCTCATTTTCTTGGTTTATTACACGAGGACTGAGTCCAGTAGTGGAACGTTAAAATACTGAGATAATGATATTCAACTCAATATCCGATATGAATCCAAAGCTACAACTCACTTGTCAATACCATGTTTTTGCAATTACCTCAGATAGAAGGTAAAAGCGATGAAGCGATTATAAGCCAAATCTACTTACAAATTTACTAACTAAATCAAATCAAATAAATAAACGATACGTAATCACACACATTTGTATTGTGTTACTATGAATAAGCTGTAATTATAAATGCAATAAATAATATATTAATAAAATCTACTTCTCTAAGTGCAAAATATGTAAAGCACATCGTTAAAGTATCTTCCTGCAAAACTGTTGTAAAAATGTTGATGTTGACAATTCAACTGCAAAGGCCTTCCTAGCCTTAAATAAGTACGTTACCAAGACACGATGAACGCTAGCTGAATATTTAATGTAATCCAGTCGGAACGCACGCGAGGATTGAGCATTGCTCGGTTAAAAGCCTACTAGGGGGCAAATGAAGCGATTTTTCGGAGAGAGCACACATGGAGTTAAATATTTATCTACTTTATTTAGAAAGTCTTCGGGGTCGTGATGTCTTGTGCGTTAGTATTAAAGCGTCGTTTTTTATCGCTCTTATATGTTTATATAATACGACGAAGGATTTTTTCTTTCAGGTCACAGGGAGGGATATAATTGAAATTAAATAGCTTTAAGTCTTAGGTGCGTCATTCATGAAAATCGTACTAATGACCTTTGAAGGGACCTTAACTTCATTTCGATCGTCTATTATAAGAATCGACTGAAGATTAGAATATGAAAATTGGTTAAAGAATATACACAGGGTGCACAGCTTCGAACTTGAAAGTTTGTTCAGGTGTTCGTTCATACTTTACTATATCAGTATATAGTAAGCATAATATAATATTGTTCTGACAGTCACATAAAATATTTAGTAAGTGATAACAGAGATTTGTATGCACTTTGTGTATATAATGATGCTTGGGTATGTGTTGCCCAATCTGCTGCATGGGTGAATAATACTAAGTGAAGTTTATAGAGACGGCACGATCTGACTTCGAGACAGTCGGGGGTCCCTCAGGGTAGCGTTCTGGGTCCCCTTCTGTTTCACATATTATGTCAATGAGCTACCTATTGTGACCAATGAGTTATGTTTGCTAACGGTGCAACGATATTTTTATCAAGTGATTACATTGACATTAATAATCGATTGACTAAATTCTATAAGACTTAAAGTAAATGTAACACAAACTAAAATTATTAAAATACGCAACTAATCCATTAAAATTAAGTATTCTGACTCGACTACTACAATTAAAATGCTTGATAATACCATTTTTTCGAGAATCTAATTATAATTGAGTAGCTCTTTAATTGAAAATCACAAATAAACACATAAATTCTAAGATTTCTTGCTACTGCTACGTTTTGTCTGTTTTGGCTGAGGTTACGTCTCGGAGTGTAGCAGGTAATGCTTAATTTGGCTATGTTTGTTCGGTCCTGAAATATGGTATTATATACTAAGGCAAATCAGTTGTTGTTCAGTCTACCTTTGTTCATCAAAAAAGATGTCTGCGTATTATCTACAGAATGAATTATCGTATCGTAAGTCGCTTTTAGAGATTTACTCACACTTACCTGTATATCTATCTTTGTGTTTGTGATGAATTATCCACAGTAATTTGATTTAAAGTGTAATACTCGATCAATCAATCTCCGCATTCAGCACAAATTTAATATTTTATTTAATTGCAATTAATTGTATGATTTTTCACAAAAGTGCCTGCGTATTTGCCGCATGGGTTTATAATACCTTATCCATAATGTTTAAGGTTTTAGATTCCACAAAGCTCATTTAAAGACCTGGTTGATTGGCAAGGCAAACTGCACACTTCAGAAATATTACAATGATAAATGATATATAAAATACTAGTGATAAGTACTTCCAATTTGACTTATGTGTATTGGGAACGTGATTTATGAATGAAATAAAAGTAATATTTTTTTGTTAATATTATATACTAGAACCAAAAATCAAGTGTAAATTATAAACCAAATTGTATGTAAATTGTTCTAAAATAAATTTCAAATTATATTGCTGATCGACGAATGAATTCATGCTATGCCCTGTCTGGGGTAACTAAGTTTTAAATTCCTGCTATTTTCGTCACACCTGATATATATATTCCACTTAATATGTAAATAAAGATTTGATTGATTGATTGAAAGCGAAAATTGATAATCACAATTTATTGATTCAGGCTTTACTTTGCGGAAATCCATTGCAAGCAAGTGATGGATTAAAAATATCGTTGTAACAATTCTCGCGCTTCTATAATTTCCCGAAAAATCAAGAAACTAGTCAACACGTCACGTGTTTCGCCCTTACACAGGGCATCTTCAGGTAAGAAAGGAGCCTCAGAACAACGATGTCTTCACGACCAACGCTGAAACGAGAGTTGAACAGTTTCTCGGTTTTTCGGGAAATTATAGTAGCGCGGGAATAGTTACGAAGATATTTTTAATCCATCACTTAGTATTAATCATAATATCGTTCAGCGTTGGGGAGCGTCTTCGGTGAATTGAAAATTTGGTTATATGTGTCATATATTATCTATTTTTCATTACATTACATCAGAGATGAATGATGAATTATATGTGTTAATGTGAGTGTTGTGTGTTTTTTTAACTTCATTTCTTATTCATTTCTATTCATTAATTATTCAAGTATTACAAGGAAAGTTTGCCCCGACCTCTAAAGTTTTTCCTTTCACGAACTTTTCAATTAAATGTACTACGAAGAGAAGTATGAACAAACCTCTTACTCGTTTTATACACAAAACACGATTTCCCAAAGCGGCGAAGGAACCTTTTAGTCTTAATAATTTACTTGCATCGAATAAAGTACTCCGAACAACACTGTCTACCTTTCCGGGCGAGGGTAGCTCAAATTTTAAGACATCCATCGCATGCACTATTCACATAGAAGCCGGCAGTAAAACTGTGATAAAACTGGAGCTTAAAGTAAACTTCACATAAATAGAAGTGGCCGTAGCTAATAGTAAATTGGCTTCGTTTGCTAGAGTTATTCAGGGAGTTGTTAGGTTAAACTACTTTAAGCTTGCTAAGAAGTATTACGAGTCTAGAGACCTTTAAGCAGAAGTTATAATTAAATAGAATAGATCAGTGATTCAACATTGGATTTTACAATAATAATTTTCTTCATTGCAACCAAACGCTTATACTATAGATTTGAACGGAACGGTTAAACACAACACATGTTAAAATTACTTATAACGTCATTCCAACATATTACTTAAAATAAGGCACATGTATATTTTAACATAAAATATACTTTGAATTCCCGGTAAGCGCTATTTCGCTAAGCTCGCCACCTATTACGTGGGACCAACAACATCATTGATGAAATGTAGGCATGTAATATGCCTCTGCCTACCACTTCGGGGAAACATACATAATGTCACGCCTCTTTTCCGTAGGGGTAGGCAGAGATGACATTCTTCCACTTGCTGCGATCTTGGCACACACTTTAAGCTTCAGTCACACTTATTAACCTTCTCATAGACGCCGGGGAAACAGGCTTTATCTTATGTATGTATATTTAAAAAAATAATGAATAATTTGTAGAAATATCAATAAAAGCAAAGTGATTTACCACAAGTTTATCACGGAGCTTGAACTTTGCGAACTTTTTATTGGCAAGTAAGTAAGTCGGGGATATACTTCGACAGTTCATATGAATTATTTCTCATCTCTCTCTTTCTTCCAAATATATTATAGGAAAATATTCGGAAATTCCTTCTAACAACATAATTGAGATGAAACTGATAGAAAAAACCAACTTAGAGTAATTTGATGGCTCCGAGCCAAAACATCAATTACTTATTTATTTTCATTGTTATAGACATATTATGTTTAGTTCGTTGATCTTGTATCATACATCGTGTAAGGGCACGTTATGTTTGCGGACGAAAACGAAATTAGACATCTTTGTCCATGATTCATTATTGGAAAATTCTGGCAATTGGGAAAAGGGGGATTATTGCCCTTTTTGCTAAGTTCAGAGGACGCCATGCTTCGCCTCGTTTTTAAGAAATTTATTTCTGACGTGACGTTCTTTTATGTTTATGAAAAGAAAAATATAGTGTGTTTTTGCTAAAATCGTGCGAGTAATGAGCCCCAAAAATTATATGGACATTGAGGTTATCTGCAGACCTGGATTAAAATGCGTTCTCGCGCAATTCAGAGATTTTGTGTTCACGTCCAAGTCCACTGCTGAATATAGATTGAGTTGATTGTAGATTGAGTTCCTTCCATAAAGATTGAGTTTTCGATGTGAGTTTCTAGAAGTATTCTTCTCAATCTCGTTGCCTATTGCAAGCGTTATTTACACATTATTTGATAAACCTTGACAGATTCTGAAAAAGAATCCATTTTGCTTTTATTTATCTCTTGTCTTTATTACACTATATCTATATTACAATATTTTTTTTGTGTTTCCATTTTGTTTTGTAAAAAAATTGCTTCTCATATACCAATCCTTATCACTCATTCTTGTTTACTTTGAATTCAATATTATTAATATTAACACCATTTGCTTGACACTGGCTAAATGTGCTAAATGCACAAATTACCATTATTTAAAAGAAAAAAAAACATTTCATAGTTTAAGATCACATAGGACCAGTTTTAATTTATATAAAGATTTAACCCACATTGATCGAGACCACAAAGCTTTTTTTATAGCCAATTAAATAAAATAAATATATATTCTCTTACAATCACACCAATTATTTAGTTACAAGATAAGCATCATTAAGAACTTGTGTTATGGATACTAAAGAACGGATAAACATATTTACATACTTTTTATTGTTGTAAACATATACTTAATATACATAGGAAACACCCAGACCAGAACAAATATTCATATTCATGCACACAAAGATTTGTCCTGTGTTGGAATTGAACCCACGACCTCTGGAGTGAAGTACAGGTATACTGACATCCACGCCATATCGGTCGTCAAATTGTTTCTAAAGGATGTCTTAGTAAGAGTGCAATTTTTAATTAAAGACAAGTATGTTATGACAGAGTTGTGATATTTTTATTATATTGTAAAGAAGACATGTTCCTATGAAGTATGGAATAAAATATCAGTCAAATGACCCCCCACGGCTCCGATGACAGGCCATTACTCATTTCATGAAATTTTCCACGACTTTTGCACAGAGATGTGGCTGTACTTTTGCGCAGATAAGTGCACTCTTACTGAGAAACCCTTTATTATGAGATTCGTTTTAGTAAAAATTATTACCCGAAAGGGTAGAAGAGGCATACGAAACGCCTACATTTCGCTAGTTATATTGTTGGTTCTACGTATTACGTGGCGGCCCTATTGCCGCTTACCGGGAACTTTTATGTTCGCCAGAGCCTCGTCCGTTAATCAGCAGTTGCATCATTTGCAGGTGTGGATGGCTTGAGGTCTTCAGATCTTGGTAGAAGCCCGTAATGCTATTACAGTGTTTTATTCTATTTGTGCTAGATGTAACTTTTATGAGAAAGTTTATAATAATAATACTAGATACGTGGCCATAACCGGCAGGGGTGCCGGGGTTGCGGGATTGTTTGAAAGGGTTAGCACGGCTATGGAACATAACAGTCTAATGAAGGATCATAGATGGTTTTAGTCAGTAAAAGTCTGCACAAACACACTCATTACAATATTTTCCAACCCATAATAATAATGATACACATGGCCCAATAATGTGACAGCAAACGCAGAGAATAAACTTTGTGACGTATAATATATTCCGTTATTTCCGTGTCAGTTATAATATTTCCAAAAATAAATTGATCGTTGTCACTGAGTCTAACCTGATCCTGTCTCCCGCAAATAACTAAGGCCCGTACAATCTATTTATTATTGCAATCTGTCTGGGAAACATTCGGCAATATCTGAAATATTGGCAAGCGAGGGGATATCCGTAAATCTAGCGGCGTATCCACGTTATTCATAAATCAGAGTATGATCGGAGTTACCATTTCCTTTTTATTCCGCAACTGAGTAATGTCTTATCCACAAGGTAGTGTTTTATCATAAATATTTTTCGTTGCAGCAATAATCTGCTTAAGTAACGTAGGGCATTATTTTGAAAGGCTTCTTTTACTTTCTGTATAAAAATGATATTTCGTACTGTACCTCAGAGTTTAATTTTGAACAGAGTTCTACTGTAGGATATCCTTGTTTGCGTCAATGTTAAATTGATAAAACGAATGAAAGTGGAGTTTATAGGGATCCTACGAATATCTAAGGAGCCCAAGCTAACCTCACCTGCAAGAGGTGCACCTCCAGATCACCAGATGACGCTCTGACAAACGTAACAGATCCCGGCAAGCGGCAATAGGCGCGCCACTTCTTACTTGGGACCAGCAACATAATTTCCACAGTGTGGGCGTATTATGTGCCTCTTCCTGCGGGGATACAGGCGTGAATGTGTGTGTGAATTAAAGTGGTCGCCATGACCAATAAACCGCCTCAGAAAATTATCATACTTAAGCTAATAATAAAATCACTTATGAAGAATTTCGTTAGAAAAACGTTTTAAAAAAAGGCAAATTTCATACCTACTTATGTTTTTTTTTGCAATAAGCAGAAAAAGCATTTCTTTTACGTTTCTTAAATTTTTATCACGCACGTTTATAATCAAAAACAAACCCTTAAAACAGAAGAAAATTGTAATTTTAATAAAAGACTTTGCTTTACTTAGTTGGCAATTTCTAATTGACATAGCCAAAGCAACATATCTGCCCAAACAATGCCTAAAGAATGTGAAGTCCATGCTTATATAGCTCAAGGAATGTGCAATCATCGCTGGGACAATGTTGAAGCGGGCCTGAACTTTGCGCACTAGGAATGCGGTGCGCTTGCGCATAGTAGCGTAAAAGCAGTGAGCGTGCGCATCGGCTAACATGCCTGAAGTACTGCAGTTGTCACTATCATAAAAGCATTATGTTTACCGTCGAAACAGGCATCCTTGTATATAGTTACATAGTTATGTATACGAGTAGGCAAATATATATTGTTTGATAACTCCCAGGACGAGCTCTGACTTACGGGCTTCTTATGTACTAACAAACCTAGGTGCCTGTGTCTGAGGCCCTATAGCCTTAATAGTATTTCTTCCAATTTCCTAAGGTTGCTTTCAAGCTCTTAGTCTCACGCTGTTTGACATCTACAAGGTTGGTAAGATTATAAAGAAATTTAGATATGGATTCCTCTGAGGTTTCCGACGGCAAGTAGGAAAATCTGAATCATTCGATTGCAGTATATTTATTATTATATTAGGTCGGGGAAAAAGTCTTTTCGCATAACGTAGGTATAAACTTATTGTAAAATTTTTTTGACTGTACTATTTGTGTCTGGCTGGTTTTGGTAACATTAAAAAGGTTCCATTATAAAGAAAAGAAAAAAATAAAAAAAAGTTGTTTCCCGCTATTTTTCATTTGTTTTTCTCTCCGTAAAAATGAGTGAATCTAATGAAGGAATTCGATACATTTTAAAATTTTATTATAAAAAAGGCAAAAATGCAACTCAAGCAGTGAAAAAAATTTGTGATGTTTATGGACCTGATGCAGTGTCAGTAAGAGTAGCACTGTTACGAATAAAATGGACGCCATTTTTGAAAGAGTGGAGCAAGATCGGCATATTAGTAGTTACGATGTAGCTGAAGAACTGGGAATTGACCACAAAACAGTTTTGACCCATTTGAAGAAAGCTGGTTATACAAAAAAGCTCGATATTTGGGTGCCACACGAGCTCACTCAAAGAAACTTAATGAACCGTGTACTCATTTGCGATTCATTATTGAGACGTAATGAAACCGAGCCGTTTTTGAAGAGATTGATAACTGGCGATGAAAAGTGGATCACGTACGACAAGAACGTGCGAAAAAGGTCGTGGTCGAAAGTTGGCCAGGCTTCACAGACTGTGGCCAAACCTGGCCTAACACGAAATAAGGTGATGCTGTGTGTATGGTGGGATTGGAAGGGCATTGTTTATTATGAGCTTTTACCGCCCGGCAAAACCATCGATTCTGATCTTTACTGCCAGCAACTGATGAGATTAAAGGAAGCAGTCGAGAGAAAACGGCCGGAATTGATCAACAGGAAGGGTGTGGTCTTTCATCACGATAACGCTAGACCACACACATCTTTAGCCACTCAGCAAAAATTAAGAGAGTTCGACTGGGAGGTCCTAGTGCATCCACCATATAGCCCTGACCTTGCGCCTTCAGATTTTCACCTGTTTCGGTCTCTGCAGAATTCTTTAGGTTCTGTAAGGTTGACCTCAAGAGAGGACTGCCAAAACTATTTGTCCCGTTTTTTTGATCAGAAGTCCCAAAGTTTCTACAGTAACGGGATAATGTCTCTGCCCACAAAATGGCAGAAAGTTATTCAACAAAACGGTACATATATATTGTAAATAAATGTAAAGAAACTTTGAAAAAAATGTCTTGACTTTTCATACAAAAATACGAAAAGACTTTTTCCCCAACCTATTATATAATTTCGTTCCCCTATGGTAAAGTCCTATATTCTTGCGGGAATTAGGATTTATCTTGTTTAATATGTTTCCTTTGATTTATAAGTGTAAGCGTGGTGGTGTATGTACTGAATCCGTCTGGTTTTCTTGGTATTTACAACTTTGTTTTGCGAAAGAAGGCCGCTTAGCTGTTTATAAGTAGTCTTTTTGACATAAAAAAATACTGCACACTACAGCGCCTGTTTCATAGGCATGTTATAGTAGGCAGAGGCATTTTATACGCCCACATTTCGCCAGTTATATTTTCGTTATAGGTGGCGAGCCTATTGCTTCTTGCCGGGCAAACTAACTAACTTACTTATAACTTTGATTTTATTCAGAGTTTCATTTAAGAGGGTATTTGCACAGTCATCATAATAGCCATACTGAGTCCATTGCTGAGTATTAGCCTCCCCAATAGATTACATTCTATTGAGGGTATTTACCAAATCATATTGGCCATAAACACCACACTGGGCAGGAGGATTGGTGATCGCAGTTCAAGCCAATACGCAGGATGACGCTGCTGCCCATCATGCGGTAGCATTTGTCTTCGTCGATTCTTACGACTACCCGTAAGATGAGAGGGGGTGGCAATATTCTAGGCCGGTGCCACACGGCAATTGCAGTAGTGGGCTGAGATTTAATTATCATCATCATCATCATATCAGACATTTGAAGTCCACTTCTGAACATAGGCCTCCCCACTTTCTTTTCACGTAGATCGATCCTTTGCCGCCTGCATCAACCGTCTCCCCGCCGCCTTTCGTAGCTCTGCGTTGCACGGTAGTCGGAAACGATCACCGAAGTAAAGCGGAGTTTATAGAGGTCAATCCTTGGATGGGTGACCGTTTGTGTGGCATTTGATATCGAGCGCTTCCATGCTTCGGAAAGCACATTAAGCCGTTGGTCCCGGTTATCACTAAATGTGGTAGTCGTTAAGCCATGTTAGGGGCCTAATTGGGGGGGCTTGAAAAATTTCAACAGCAAGACGCCATACAGCCGGGTCAGCGTGGTGGAGTATGACCCATTACCCTTGCACCTTCGTATGTGAGAGGAGGCTCGTGCTCAGTAGTGGGACGTTAATGGGCTAAGGTGATGAATAATAGAATCGAGATTTAATAACAAACAAAATTAAGAAAGTAAAAGTTCTCTCGAATTATTTATAAAATTGCATTTACCATAGATCATAACTTTTCATTATTTGGCTGCGGGACCCCAAAATGAACATACTAGCTGTTTTTTTTAAATCAAATTACCTTCTCAGCTGTGTAGAACGAAGGATCAAAGGAAACGTCACGGGCACACGTTTCAAAGACAAATATTGCTGACATAATTCCTTTTGCGAGCAATATTATACTTTTATACAGCTTCCAAGTTACTTGTTTGTTATTAGGCCAGTTGAGGAAATTCACATTTCACTGACTGGCTGACTGACAGATCCCCCCGATAAGAGTCACAGACAGACTGACATATCTGGAGAAAAACCACAATTAACTGACAAACCTTGACAAAATCTGACAAAGAACCCATTTGCTTTTATTTCTTTATTATTGTACAGCTCATATCTCTTTCATTGTTGTTAAAAAATATATCGAATTTCAATTTTGTGTCTGAATGTTTGACGGATATAAATGATCATGTTGATCTTAAAGACAATAAATTATATTTTATTTTATTTATTTATTTATTTTTCTTTTACATATATTTTTATCATGAACTATTAATTAGCACTTGAATGAATGACTTGAATCATATTTTGATTGTTTTATATATTTGTTAAAATTAAACATAAAAAACAATCATGATATGATTACGCTAGAATCACGAAGCTTAGATTAACTTACATGCATCAAAACAATTAATAAAACAAATAAATGTTTGAGTGTAAGTGAATCTAAGTGCCAGTTCTGAGCCACCCTCTAAGTAAGAAGAACTGGCAAGAAACTCACAGGCAGGAGTTATTATTTACTCTGCTTAGTGCAGTAAGCTCTAAGCCCCTTGAATCTTCAGTAAAGATGTGGGACTATACTGATATCTCAAATGGATTTCTAATAGAATTTAAAAAGTTATGTTGCACTTTTTGTCTCATTTACGTTAACGTTCAAAATATTACAAATTTTTAAAATAAAACAAAACTGCAAAAATGACGCTTCACTTTCCCGCCAAGAAGTTCATCTTATAGATATAGCTATAGTGGAACTTGTATTTGTTAAATGGTAGACTAGATTAAGAGGAATCTTTCTGTGTCTTTTAGCCACTCTTTGAAGTTTTTTGTGAGAATAAAAAATTAAAACAAAAATTTAAATATTAGTACCAAAGGGGATTTTATGACAATAAATACTAGAAATTATGCATAAAGGTCTTGATGGAACAATATAATTCCAAATAAAGTCTTTATCAGATACGCTTATAGCATTTATTAAATCTTTTTTCTAGGTCAATAAGTCACGAAATATATTTTTATAAAAAAAAAATATTTGACATAGATTCGTGGTTGCTCGTTTACGAATGCATTTCTTAAATGATTTATGCGATATAAAGCATAAGGATTTATAACTCTGTGTTTTGTAAATAACTAACACGAGTACTCGACAACTGATAAACGTACTTAATTACGTTTGGAAATTCGTACTTGAATAGGTAGAAAAATGTCAAGACCAGTATTGGAAATTACATCCACAAATACATTTCCTATATAAGAAACCTTTTCACGATCTCAGGCAGCATGATGTAGGTATACCAGAAATATTGTCCAACGCATTTAAATATAGTAAAGTAAAAACAAATAGCGTCTGTGGAACTTTTGAATTTCAACGACTTCATACGAAATGGAACAATCCTAAAATGGTTACAAATACCAAAACTACAGTGGGGACGCATAAAACTATACAATTTGGTTGTGCACTAACGAGTGTGCTATCTGGAAAGTTAATTTTCGGGTTCCCAACGAAATGTGCACTACTTTATCTCCACGACTAGACTGTGCAGTTTTCGGTGAAACAATTTGAGACTAAATGCACAGTCATTTTTAGTAGGACAGCACCGTATTCTGTTGAAGATTTTCGATTCGATTTTCGATTCGATTTTCATCTCGACGCTTTATGGATTTGCTTAGTGAGTTTTGAAGTGAGTCAAGAAGATGTTTTTCGACAACATATAATATGTATCTCATGGGGTCGCACTTTCTTATGTGAGCGGGAACGCATTGGTTTGAATGATGACTTAAATTGATCAATTTATTTCTTTCTATGTTTCAATCCGATTTTCTTTTAATGATAATATAGTGGCATAGTTTATTGCCACCAGCAAAAATATTACGTCGCTGAATACCGTTGCCGTATTAAACAATCGTATCCCTGCATGCGTCCCTACCGATGTCGTCTTGTGAACTAATAATTGTTAATTGTCGAATTCATTTAATTTGGTTGTAACCTTGTATGACATTATTTGAAAGGACCAAGAACTCTCAGTACCATCTATCGAACTTTAATTTTGCCCATAACAGTGCCATGTAAGCGGCAATAGGCTCGCCACCTATTATGTGGTATTAAGTATATAATTGGCGAAGTGTGGGCGTATAATATGCCTCTGCCTTCTCTTTCGGGGAAACAGGCGTATATATATGTAAATATGAAAGTACAAACAAATGTACAAAATGATATTTAATCACATAAAACAGAAGAACCTTAACACAAGAAATAAAAAAAGAAATATAAAACACTAAGGTGTCCCAGCTGCATCATAAGGGATCTAGTTTAGCATGTGTCAGTTCTTTTAAGCTGACGCTGGTTTTAATTTAGACCCCAAGTTATACTCCAAGTAATAAGAGCCCTTTACTTAACAGTTACGGTGAACTTGTCACATTGATAGCATGCACGACAGTTGCTGAGAAGAAAGCTTGTTTACATGTTGTATGAAGGAGCTCAAAACGATTACATAATAGTGGGGATACGTCATTGAATATTCTGCATTCTCTCTATCAATAAAAGTGAAATGTTATCGATGTGAATTACCCAGTACAGAATAGGATCCCGACAAGTCAAATAGGGAATGTTCTAGTCGGAACGGTGATACATTTTTCGCAGTATAATTGCATGCTGCAGAATGTCATTTATAAGCTGCCACATGCCGCGGCTTAGCTAGCTTGCTCAGATTTTATTTTCTGTTAATTGGAAGGCAGCATGTCGTCGAGCCGATTACAGAAATTAAGCAAGGTCGACTGAGGTCAGTTTTTGGATGGGTGACCGGTAGTTTTTTTTTCTTATAAATAATGGCTTCGTGCGTTTAGCACATTTAGCCAGTGTCAAATAAGAGATATGTTAATAATACATATGATGATGCAGATGATGATGATGATGGTAAATTAGATGCCCTCCCCTAAACCCCTTGAGTCTTCAGTAGAGATAGTGAGGACTATACTCAGGGACTATACTGAGATCTTACATGGACTTCTTGAGAGAATTTGAAAAGTGATGTTGCACTGTTTTGTTTCATTTACCAACACCCATGTACGTACGTTCACAAATACTTAACGGGTAATAATCCACCGTTATTACACATTGATGTTCGAAACATCACAAATTTTAGAAAATAAAAGAAAACTGCAGACATTACGCTTCACTTTCCCGCCAAGATTTTGTAATTTGTCGTCGAATTTATTTTTAATTTGGTCCTCCCGGTTTTGGTCCAGGGGTCGTTGTTCTGAGGCTCCTATGTTACCTGAAGATGCCCTGTGTAAGGGCGAAACACGTGTCGTGTTGAATAGTTTCTCGATTTTTCGGGAAATTATAGTAGCGCGGGAATTGTTACAAAGATATTTTTAATCCATCACTTGCTTACAATGGATTTCCGCAAAGTAACGCCTGAATCAATAAATTATTTATTAATGTTAATGAAGTGTCTGTTACAGTTTCGCGGTTTTAAGCGTTTATTTAAGTCAAATAGATTATTGATTCTTTAGTAATTTTATTTGCTGCATTTGAACCCTGAACTTCGCTTGATCATTAAGCGGAAACTTAGAAGGGTGGTCAGGGATAGTTATAATTTTGATTCGTAAAATAAAAATAAAATATTCAACAATTTGGAATCATTTAAGAATGAATGCTTCTTGAGAAGCCTATCAAAATCAAGAATACCAAAACATGCTCTCGCCACATTACATATAATTACATATGAACTTTACGTTAATTTCATTATAGTTTAATTTCAAGCGTTTTTAATCTCTGTGGCAAACGTTACACTACACGGCTGCCGCGCACTTCCCCATACGTGTTATTCATCAAGATAATTGATTACTGTCAGAAGTTTATTTTTATTATTCGTTATATATTTTTATTGTATAGTATAAGTGAGATACGAAGGTCACAGCCGGAGGATCCAAAAAAAACCAAAAATTATTTAATTAAAACTAATTTATTTGAAAGGAAATACAAATAAACTTAATGCTTAAACCTGATCGATGCTAGAATCAAAAGTGAATCAAAATTAAATTAATAAAATGTGTAGCTTGGGTAAACGGTGTCGCGATGACGTCAATGAATTGCAGAGTCAGCGGCGCCGGTCATGTTGCTGGCGGCGGCGCGTGTATGCTCGCTGGGTGTTGCAATTGGGACATCGCATACTTGCACTTTGCATAGTAGTTATTACTATAACAAGTGTGTTGTACGTGTTTGGAGACAAATTTGATAGATACATTTACTTCTTGTGTACTACTGGGCTTTTTCTTCCCTTTATAAACTAGGGATGTGAGATTCATATTACACACCAACACAATGACTCAGTGAGGCTTGTCGCGTCCAATTTAAAGACTTTTAAAAATATTCTAGTACATACATACATACATAAATTCACGCCTGTTTCCCCAAAGGGGTAGACAGAGGCATAGTATACGAACGTTGGTCCCACGTAATAGGTGTCGAGCCTATGGCCGCTTACCGGGTACTGTTATGTTCGCCGGAGCCTCGTCCGTTGATAGGCAGGTGAACCACTTGCAGGTTAGGTTGGCTTGGGCTTCTTAGGTTTTGGTAGGATTCCTATCCCCCCCGAACAGGTCTCCACCTTGGCGTGGTGGGGGGGCTGAGTACCTCCCGGAGACCGGGAAAAGGTAACACCCAGAGACCGACGACTCTGGGTGCCCTTAGTACTGACTACCGGAGGAGAAACTAAGAGGGACCTGTGGAGGGCGCAGCGGGCGGGCCAGGAGGGCCCGTCAAGCAGCGCCAGGAGGGTCTTAGGCAGTGGGGGCAGGGGGCCCCTGCTGTCTAACCATAGACCCTCCGAGAAGTCGGCCACACACGCTATGGTCGCACAAGGAGGTAGGAGGGGCGCGTCCACTGCACCCGGTTTTGGTCCGGGGGACGTTGGCCGCAGGCGGGGTGTCAGACGCTGCAACCCAAGTACTGGCCCCCGCCTTTTTCTCAACAAGCGGCGGGCGTAGTCGGAAGATGTTTAGTGGGTATTACTGCTGGCAGTCGCGTCTGCCGGTGGTGAGTCCCACACCCCCTTTCGGTCCCCTTTTGGCCGAAAGGTAGTGCGTAAACGCATTTTGTTACCGACGTAAAACAAAAAAAAAAAAGGCTTCTTTTGTCTTGGTAGGAACCCTATACACCTAGTAATAATACACCCAATTTCCTAATAATGTTTCTTATTTGGCTTAACGACTACTACACATTGCGATAACCAGTACCAACCTCTTAACGAGCCTACCGAAATAGTGTCAATGGTTAAATAAACGGTCAACCGTCTAAGTACTATAAACTCTGCTGAACTTCCGTGATTCCTCATTCAACACATTGAACCAGTCTTCACTATCATCTGGACGTTTCAATTCAACTTTCTTTTCAGTAAATAGGCGAAAAAGCCTCTTATCTTTCAGGTGACTCAGACCATATAATGCTAACTTCGTCTTACCTTTTCATCCAATCACTAACTAGTTTAAAGAAGCTATGATTTCCACAGGAACAAACTAGAGAGGTGCATGGGACTCACCACCGGCAAAGAACCAGCAGTTATTACCACTAAAAATCTTCCAACGATGCCCGCCGTTTTTTCACAGAAAGGGGCGAGAGCCAAGGTCTACGTTTCAGCTTCTGGCACCCCTCCAACGCCCTCCCTGGTCCGAACCGGGAGGACCTTCTCAGATAGGCGCAGTGGACGCGCCCCTCCTACTTCCACCATGCGGTGCGACCATGGTGTGTGTTACTGTTTTCTCGGAACAGCAGTGCTCCACTGCCCTCGCCGCCTAAGATCCTCTTGGCCAATTGCCAATTAGTTTCCCCACCCGGTAGTCTATACTTAGGGCACCCAAAGTCACCGGCCCCTTGATATCAAGATCTTTTCGTCATAAGGTGTAGCTTGAAAACCAGCGCAGCCATAACAATGGTTCATTGTTATAGCTGCGTTACGCTGAAGCAATGTCTTTTGACTGCTAAATTTCAGTTTTGTGAAACTCTTACAATTGTTATGTACCTACTTGTGCAGTTAATAAACATATCTTTTTTTCTTTTTTTTCCCCAGCGGCTCCTCCACCCTACCGGGAGATACTCAACCCTCCCACCACGTCAAAGTGGAGACCAGTCCGTGGGGAAGGTCTAACATTACCATAAGACAAATCTCGCGTAACCATAATCTCCCGAAAAATCGAGAGTCAACTCAATAGTTCTTCGCTAAGTAATGCCTGAACTATAATATTAATAAATAATGTGCAGTTAAAATAGAACCTTAATAATTTTATCTGTAAATTTCAGTTTGGTCAACCTAGTCGATTTATCAGTGTAACATTCTCTTTGGGCTAACTTACCTAGGAGTGGAATTTATTACCTGTACTCAGAGATTCACGGTTAGTGGAAGCTTAAAGGATTAACTTAAGCATCTGCTGTTTTCAGGCTCCCTGGTTTCTCAGTTTTACGGCACTTTACTTTTAATAAAACAAATTGGAATTTATTTACCGAGAAAAATGTCTGGAAGGATTTATTTAGAGTATTCTGAAAGTATAAAAATTTTAACTATTTTTAAGAATATGTTTGTTCTCAGGCTCCCTAGTTTCTTAGTTTAATGACATTTTAGTTTTAAGAAAAAATATCGAATGTAACCAGTGTCCCTCGAAAGTTGACCCCTTATCTGTATGAGATGGGAGGGTGTCCGGGGATCCAAGAGGTTGGGTTGTTGCCTGCAAGTAGTGTATCTGCTAATCAACGGACGTGACTCTGGCGAATATAAAAGTTCCCGATAAGAGGCAATTAGCTCGCAATCTATTACGTAGGTCCAAACATAGAAGCAGCGAAATGTGGGCGTAAACGTGGGCGAAACAGGCGTATACTATCACGCCTGTATCCTGTATGTCATATCAAATACCACCATTTGGTCACTTAACCAATGGCCTCTGTGATTGCTGCATAATTTGGGGCGCCTCGAATATTGAACCCCTTATCTGTTACGAACAGCATAAACTTCGCATAACAAAAGGGGCTAGATAATGAGACCTGTTTTTATAAAATCATCGTTTTTAATTTAAATGGTTTTAATGTTATATTTGATAGTAAGTTTATAAGAGAACTTTAAAATAACACTTACCTACAGGCGACTCTGTTCTTCTTCATATATTATCATAATAATAATCGTGACTGCAGTAAAGTCCTTGATAATGAAATGTAAAAAGAATCCAGGGTTTTTTCATATAACATAGCTTTATAGCTTAAGAAAAGTAGGTAAAAGGAACTCTTGTCATTCAATAAAAAAAATCATTATTTCAGACATCATTGTTTGCTTGTGAATCTGTTTGTGTGGCAATTGGTATCGGAAACTCCCGTCCACTAGAAGGCACGACATAGTTTTAGCACTTGCTTTCTAGGATGAGACGTCATCCATGTAAATTTCTAAGCTTAATTTGTATCGTACATTTTTGGACAAACATATTATGTATTTTTAAAAAACTATTACATAGCACTTCATCATCTCAGCCCATAAACGTCCCACTACTGAGCACGTGCCTCCTCTCACATACTATGGGTGCGAGGGTAATGGGTCATACTCCACCACGCGGACCCAGTGCGGATTGGCGGCGGCAGGTGTATGGCGTCTGCTGTTAGAATTTATTAAGCCACCCATTAGGCCTCTAACATGACTTAACTACCACATTTAGTGATAACCGGGACCAACGGCTTAACGTGCCTTCCGAAGCACGAAAGCGCTCGATATCAAATGCCACAGAAACGGTCACCCATCCAAGGACTGACCTCTGTAAACTCTACTGTACTTCGGTGATCGTTTCCGACCACCGAGCAACGCAGAGCTACGAGCGCTTCACATAGCACTTTAAAAGTTCAAAATAAAAAAATGGTTGCCTGTAAAGTCGTTTTTACGGGCGAAGATTTTACGTGACAACGTCTTTTTCTCGGTAGAATATTTATTGATATGAATATAATTAAATTGCACAATAGGAACAAGGAATTGAATGAAAATAAGAATTGCACAAATTTTAACTATAGAAATATATTTTGTTTACTAAAACATTGTACATGTAAACTTAAACTTAACTAATTCCTATTTGAGTGATTTTGTTGAGGATAACCGATCATAGTTGAGTGGGAGAGAGACGCAAGGCATTCGCCGGGCCTCTCTCTCGTTCGGTGACTCATCGTAACGTTACCGAGCGTTACACTTTTTCATAAGTGACTCCCAGCCGCAACCTAATTTAAGACGTTGTCACGTCAAAATGTAAGAAACAAACGAAATAGAACTACACTGAAATCATAAAACTTAGAATCACTAACATGCAAAAAAATATGTTTGAATAACTGAATCTAAGTGCCAGTTCAGAGCCACCGCTCTGTGAGGAGCACTGTAAAGAAACTCATAGGCTATGCTTTTTCAAATTATCAATCACATATAAAAATATAGGACACACACAGTGAATAAATGTTAATGGTTTATGTAAATTTTGGCTTTTGTTTCGAAATCTTAGCATAACGTGACTAAACTTCGAATAAATATCAGCTTTAAAAAAAAACAGAAAAAATTCTAAGATAATTCTAAATCATGATTCTTACTTTTATTTTATCAACACACAACCGCATTTGATTAAGCTAAGGGACAATTCGGTAGCCACCGTGTCCCGAATATAAAGCGCTTGCCTATGGCCATTTTGTTTGGGATGGGGGATTACTGAGACGCAGCAATGAGAAAGGAATATTAATGGGCCAATCATTCTCCGCTTTGGTGAGATACACTTAGATCGTTTTAAAATGACTAATGTAGTTAATTTTAATTGGCATCTTTTGTTATTATAACAATGTTACATTACATACATACATCGTAGCTCTGCGGAACTCGGTAATCGGAAACGATCACCGAAGTACAGCAGAGTTTACAGAGGTCAGTCCTTGGATGGGTGACCGTTTGTGTGGCATTTGATATCGAGCGTTTCCGTGCTTCAGAAGGCACGTTAAGCCGTTGGTCCCGGTTATCACTAAATGTGGTAGTCGTTAAGCCATGTTAGAGGCCTAATGGGCGGCTTGAAAAATTCTAACAGCGGGACGCCACTCACCTGCCTCCGCCAATCCGCACTGGGTCAGCGTGGTGGAGTATGACCCATTTTCCTCACACCTTGATTTGTGAGAGGAGGCTCGTGCTCAGTAGTGGGACGTTGATGGGCTGAAATGATGAAAAATGATGATACATACATAATGTCACGCCTCTTTCCCGTAGGGGTAGGCAGAGATCACATCCTTCCACTTGCTACGATCTTGGCACACACTTTTAGCTTCATTCACACTCATTAACCTCCTCATACACGCCCGTCGGTTTAGGGTACTTTTGACCTGCCCTTTCTCTAACATTTTTTTGTATTTGGTCATGGAAGGTCTTACGTGGTCTTCCCTTCCCAACACTTCCATCCACTTCTCCATCATAAATCATTTTCGTTAATCTACTTTCATTCATCCTCTCAACATGACCAAACCATCTAAGCATACCTTTCTCAATTCTTGTCACTATATTTTCTTTTACACCAGCTTCAACCCTTATCACTTCATTCCTTATCCTATCACTCAATTACATTATAATGTTATTATAAATGTTTTTTAGTATTTAGTTTGCTATATCTTGTAATTTTTTAGTAAGTAAATGTCGTGGCAACTTGTAATGGAAACTGCACTATTGTTTGAGCCATCAACTTCTGTGTTTGATCCTTGTCTTTGTGTGTGTTTTATAAGTCCTAATCTTATATATATATATCTATATATATAAAAGAAAGTCGTGTTAGTTACAGCACTTATAACTCAAGAACGGCAGAACAGATTTGGGCGAAAATTGGTAGGGAGGTAGCTTAGAGTCAGGAGACGGACATAGGATACTTTTTATCCCGTTAGACAGCGTTCCCGTGTGACTTGACATGAAACGTCAGTCACTATAAAACGTGATATAACAAAAAAGAATCAGACTTGGAATAACAAACGCAAATGACAGCTATGTAGTGATGTATGGATCACAATTTGATATTTGTAAGAAATCAATAATTAAACGATTTCTGACTTCTTGGCGGGAATGTGAATATGAGTTTTGAAATAATTTTTTAGGTGAATTGAAGTGAAGTTTAATTAAGAATGCCGCGAACAAGATTATCGAATCTTTACCGACAAAGCCGTAATGCAAGAAGAATACGAAATACTGCAAATGAAAGGACTGAAGAAGAACAAGATATTGCACGTGAACATTGCCGCAATAGTATGGATCGACTTCTTGCTTCTAAATAAATAATAATAAAAAAAAATGTCGTGTATCACAAAGTACTTAAGTGAAGAGCAACTTTGTACTAAAATACAGAAATAATAATGAATGATATATGTAGGTATTTAATTTTTTTGTAATTTTTCCAATAAAATAAAAACACAATCTGCTTATTTATTGCTATTAAGGCGGAACAAAGTTCGCCGGGTCAGCTCGTATATATATAAAAGAAAGTCGTGTTAGTTACAGCACTTATAACTCAAGAACGGCAGAACAGATTTGGGCGAAAATTGGTAGGGAGGTAGCTTAGAGCCAGGAGACGGACATAGGATACTTTTTATCCCGTTCGACAGCGTTCCCGTGTGACTTGACATGAAACGTCAGTCACTATAAAACGTGATATAACAAAAAAGAATCAGGCTTGGAATAACAAAACGCAAACGACAGCTATATAGTGACGTATTAGGTCGGGGAAAAAGTCTTTTCGCATAACGTAGGTATAAACTTATTATAAAATTTTTTTGAATGTACTATTTGTGTCTGGCTGGTTTTGGTAACATTAAAAAGGTTCCATTATAAAGAAAAGAAAAAAATAAAAAAAAGTTGTTTCCCGCTATTTTTCATTTGTTTTTCTCTCCGTAAAAATGAGTGAATCTAATGAAGAAATTCGATACATTTTAAAATTTTATTATAAAAAAGGCAAAAATGCAACTCAAGCAGTGAAAAAAATTTGTGATGTTTATGGACCTGATGCAGTGTCAGTAAGAGTAGCACAAATTTGGTTCAAACGTTTTCAGTCCGGAAATTTTGATGTTAAAGATGCACCTCGCTCTGGTCGCCCTGTTACGAATAAAATGGACGCCATTTTTGAAAGAGTGGAGCAAGATCGGCATATTAGTAGTTACGATGTAGCTAAAGAACTGGGAATTGACCACAAAACAGTTTTGACCCATTTGAAGAAAGCTGGTTATACAAAAAAGCTCGATATTTGGGTGCCACACGAGCTCACTCAAAGAAACTTAATGAACCGTGTACTCATTTGCGATTCATTATTGAGACGTAATGAAACCGAGCCGTTTTTGAAGAGATTGATAACTGGCGATGAAAAGTGGATCACGTACGACAAGAACGTGCGAAAAAGGTCGTGGTCGAAAGTTGGCCAGGCTTCACAGACTGTGGCCAAACCTGGCCTAACACGAAATAAGGTGATGCTGTGTGTATGGTGGGATTGGAAGGGCATTGTTTATTATGAGCTTTTACCGCCCGGCAAAACCATCGATTCTGATCTTTACTGCCAGCAACTGATGAGATTAAAGGAAGCAGTCGAGAGAAAACGGCCGGAATTGATCAACAGGAAGGGTGTGGTCTTTCATCACGATAACGCTAGACCACACACATCTTTAGCCACTCAGCAAAAATTAAGAGAGTTCGACTGGGAGGTCCTAGTGCATCCACCATATAGCCCTGACCTTGCGCCTTCAGATTTTCACCTGTTTCGGTCTCTGCAGAATTCTTTAGGTTCTGTAAGGTTGACCTCAAGAGAGGACTGCCAAAACTATTTGTCCCGTTTTTTTGATCAGAAGTCCCAAAGTTTCTACAGTAACGGGATAATGTCTCTGCCCACAAAATGGCAGAAAGTTATTCAACAAAACGGTACATATATATTGTAAATAAATGTAAATAAACTTTGAAAAAAATGTCTTGACTTTTCATACAAAAATACGAAAAGACTTTTTCCCCAACCTATTATGAATGACAATTTGATATTTGTAAGAAATCAAAATTCAAACTATTTCTGACTTCTTGGCGGGAATGTGAATATGAGTTTTGAAATAATTTTTTAGGTGAATTGAAGTGAAGTTTAATTAATAATGCCGCGAACAAGACTATCGAATCTTTACCGACAAAGCCGTAATGCAAGAAGAATACGAAATACTGAAAATGAAAGGACTGACGAAGAACAAGAAATTGCACGTGAACATCGCCGCAATAGTATGGCTCGACTTCGTGCTTCTCAATAAATAATAATAAAAAAAAATGTCGTGTATCACAAAGTACTTAAGTGAAGAGCAACTTTGTAATAAAATATAGAAATAATAATGAATGATTAAAAAATTAAATACCTACATATTTAATTTTTTTGTAATTTTCCAATAAAATAAAAACAAAATCTGCTTATTTATTGCCATTAAGGCGGAACAAAGTTCGCCGGGTCAGCTCGTTATAAATAAATAATGTAGTGCTGTTTGGTACCGACCTAGGATAGTGCTACTCCCTTCTCATCTCACGAGGAGTCGTACGAGTCGACGAAGACCAGCCCAGCGTGGCGATTGTGGGCAGATATCCCCACTAGATATAATCTAGTGGGAAGGCTAATGTTCAGCAGTGGACTTAATAACGCTGATATGATGATACACATAAAGAAACAGGTAAGGGATTACATAAATAATTTTAATAGGAAACATTGCGCTGCCACGATTATTATCATCATCATCATCATAAATCCAAATTTAAATTTCCAGTGTCATTTGGCGTAGCCACTTCTCAGCAGCTGGAGTCAGATGATGAAGTTCTTCAAAGCCACCGGGAAAAGAGTACAGCTGGCAATCGTTTACAACATTGGCCATAGTTTGATCTGGCATAATTATTATGACATCATATGAAGAAGAACAGAGTCGTCCTTAACGTAGGGAATAATGTGAGATAGCTAAAATTGGGCTTCCTAATTTGATTGTTCTTTGTCATCTTGTTCGGAAAAACTTGTTCGGAACTAATAAATTCATAAAATAAAATATAGTTACTTTTTTTTATAATGTCATAATGTCTACATCCTGTCTGATGGTAAGCAGTCGATGCAGTCCAAAAAAAATGAAAGCGCTTCATGCCGTGGAATAAGCACGGTACAAAGCGCATCCATTCATGACGGCCTGCTAAAATGCCGTTTCACGCCCCGCTTAAAAGACTCGGGATCATAGGAAATAGCCGGCAGCGAGTTCCAGAGCTCAGTGGTCTTGCTTCGAAACGACTTCCCAAATTTCTTGGTTCGACTGCTGATAGTCTGCACAGTATGAGGATGGTTTTTAAGACCCGTGTTGTTCGGGAGAGGAAAGAAGAGGGCGGGATGAGAACGAAAAGCTCCTCAGAACACTCGCCATAGTAGTCCCGGTAGAAGACACTGAGAGATGCAATGTCTCTACGCAGCTGTAGATCCTCGAGTGAGGCTGTTACCTCAGCATCCCCTATATTGCGAACCGCTCGCCGTTGCATTCTGTCAAGTGCGTCGAGGATATGCACTGTCTGCGCAGTAAATAGATATTTGCCTCTGTTATGAATACTGCAGCATAAATCTACAGCAGCACTGAGCCTTTAGAAAAGGTATAAAGACTTTAAAAAAATAAAATAAAAAATAAACATTTCCAAGTAATATTTTTCTAACGTATATTATTGAAGAATGGTCGGTCGCGTTTCTTTCATTCTATTTCCAGTCAAACTGACCGTAAGCTAGCGAGTCACTTGAAACCACTACACGTTCTGTAAAGGCAAGGCAAAGTGAAAAGAGTCTGGTATATTTTGATTGAAATAAAGTCCATTCGTCCGTGCTGTAGCGGTGTACTAGATGTGTATTTGTATAGTTTCTTTTGTATATTGCTCTTATACAACTAAGTTTTGAACTTGGCATGTCATGGAATGCTTTAAGGGTCGTTTACGCTTGAAGGACATGTAAAGTGGAAAAAAGAGATTAAATGTTATGAATTTTTATTTGACCTTTTATTTGTTCTGCAGTGGAGATCGCGTCTCGGTAAGCGCAGTGTAGGCCCTCCGGCTAGGTGGAGCGACAACATACGGTAAACGGCTGGCAGCGGTTGGAGATAAAGAGCTGAAGATCTGTGGCATACCGTTGGAGAGGCCTTTTTTTTTTTGTTTTATGTCAAAAGGGGAACCGACAGGTGGTGTGGGGCTCACCATCGGCAGACGCGACTGCCAGCAGTAATACCCACTAAAACTTCCGACGACGCCCGCCACTTGTTGACAAAAAGGTGAGGGCCAGTACCTGGGTTGCGGCGTCTGACACCCCGCCTGCGGCCAACGTCCCCCGGATCAAAACCGGGAGGACCTCCTCAGAGATGCGCAGTGGACGCGCCCCTCCTACCTCCTTGTGCGACGATAGCGTGTGTGGCCGACTTCTCGGAGGGTCCATGGCTAGACAGCAGAGGCCCCCTACCCCCGCTGCCTAAGACCCTCCTGGCGCTGCTTGGCGGGCCCTCCTAGCCCGCCCGCTGCGCGATTTAAAAAATTAAATCCTTACTAAAACTTCAATAATGTGACCCAACATGTCGAATATCTACCGAAGCGATGGCTTGCTTGTATTAAAATTACTTTAGTACAATACATATCATACACAACTGTTATTTGCAGCGTACGATTAAAAACAGTTCATTGTAATGGAATTGTGGTCCAGGTGTGTAGTGTCCTATTTGCAATGACAGTGTACCGAATGTGTGTATTATGTTGCCCAAGGCTCTTTCAGGCTTTGTAAACAGACGTTCTGTATACGTACATGTAAGCACGCTTTTGTTTTGGTGTATCAAAATATGTGTATGTATGTGTCATTTGGTTTAGTGCATGGGGATCCTAAAGAGACCTAAGGAGTCTATTTTTTTGTTTTACGTCGGTAACAAAATGCATTTACGCACTGCCTTCCGGCCAAAGGGGGACCGATAGGGGGTGTGGGACTCACTACCGGCAGACGCGACTTCCAGCAGTAATACCCACTAAACATCTTTCAACGACACCCGCCGCTTGAGAAAAAGGCGGGCGCCAGTGCCTGTGTTGCAGCGTCTGACACCCCGCCTGCGGCCAACTTCCCCCGGAGCAGAATCTCAGAGAGGCACAGTGTGCCGCGCCCCTCCTACCTCCTTGTGCGGCCATGACGTGACTGACCGACTTCGGGGGGGGTCTATAGACAGCGTGCGGGCCCCCTGCCCCCGCCGCCTAAGACCCCCCCGGGCGCGGCCTGACGGGCCTGACGGGCCCGCACGCTGCGTCAACGGTGTTCATCCAAAATTTTACCGCGACTTTTTTCAAGACTGAGGCAGTAGGGTGCACACTACATATGCAAGTAATCAATGCATTCCATAAATAAAAATCTGGTTCCTACTTTACGCTACACACTGCATACCTCTGATGTAAAGCACTATTGTTATAACCAAGATACTAACTCTATTCCTTGCAAACGAAATTCTAGAAACCTCACACATCGCAGTTAGGACGAACCTACACATACTTTAAAATCAATCTACATTCACTAGTAAACTTCTTGCCAGCAAAAAGCACTCAAGGAAACCGAGCAGTGCCTGCCCCAGTAGCGTGGCAGTCCAACTCAAGCAACAGTTTCGGATTTCACGAACCTACTCGCTCTGAGGCCCCGGAAACTACTGCTCGAAATTTCCTTTAATATAAATACGTAGCCGGAGGATATCAGCTAGTACGCTTCATTTTAATATATAAATTGAGTAAATATTTTTTATTAACTGATAAATTAGTAGCAGTGCACTATTTTTGGGATAGTGATGATAATAACTTTTTCTTAGTCTACTAAATCATGCTTTAATAAACAGAGGAAATAACTATATTTTTAGATGTTTGCAAAAAACCTTTGAAACTATTAAACTAACTTTAAAAATAATTTCACCATTAGAATGGTGCATTACCCCTAAAGTACTTATAACAAATAAAATTGATAATAATATTTTTTTAGTTGACAAAAGTACAATGGAGAAATTATAAATAAAACTCCCATAATAGGCCAGGCCTGTTTAATGGGAGTATTTAAAGTGGTAACTTTAGGGTTCATACAGACGAACTGCAAGTCGGAACGGCAGAGGCTACTTCAGCCGTCGCCACCTGTCGATGGCTGTCGTCGACGCGTCGGCGGCAGCAGTCAATGCGTCGACGACTGCCGCCGACAGGTGGCGACGTTTGCAGTTGTGGCGTTTTTCGTACCGACCACGACTGCTAGTACGCGGCACTCCAACTGCAAACGTTTTCGCCTGCCAACGGCAGCCGTCGACGCATTGACTGCTGCCGTCGACGCATTGACGGCTGCCGCCGACGCGTCGACGGCAGCCGTCGACAGGTGGCGACGGCTGAAGTAGCCTCTGCCGTTCACAACTTGCAATTCGTCTGTATGAACCCTTAGGTACATTTTACCTAAAACGACAAACAAATTAAGAATCTACGAAATCTCCAGCTATATATAGAAGTAAAGTATTTTGTAATAAGCTACCGAAGCAAAGCCAGAGCGAGCGATTAGTTATTAATAAATATATAGATGAAGATCAGCTAGCGAAGAATTATGGTAATACTATTATAATATCGTTGTCAGAAAGATAACTATCAGTCTACTAAATGATTACTAGTTTAGTCAGATTACTTGTAAGTAATCTTCTTAAGTTCTCGTGGTGCCAAAGGACAAGGCTGTTATTGACAACGATCACCGAAGCTAAGTAAGTTAAGCATCGTACAATAGTGTACAGAAGGTTGGCATTTAAAATCGCATTCGTGGTTTTAAAGCGACATAGCTTTTGAGTATGTAATAAATGTCAAGTTAGGCCCTTTTAAAAAAAGCTTAAAAATTGCTAGAAATATAACGCCGCATACTTAACTGACAAATTTTGAGGAATATTCACTGGGTCTGAGTGGTAAAGTAGAGCTATACAAATTCAGTCATATGAATCATCAGAACTTTAGCCTAAAGACTGAGCGGAGGGAGCTTTAAGGCCAGAGGAATATAGTAGAAACTGATACTATAGAGCATAATTCAAAGTGAGATAGCTGTATATATAATGATTGTGGCTACAGCAACTAACTTGCGAGTCTTGTGACGGAGTAGAAATTTTGGGTTGTACGAATAATCATTGAAAGGGGTGGATAATTAAATTTCACGAAAATGTTAAACCACTGTAAGGGGTGATCGTACACGTTAGGGTCCCTTCTGAAAGTTGTCCGTTTCACAACATTTTTATGAGAAGAGTTGGAGGTTTCGGGTGAAAAGTAATTATGATTTATGTATGAGAAATCGTCGCAGTGATGGCGATGTTTTATTATTGTTTTGGATTTACCCGTATTGACGAAATATTACTGTGAGAGTTAGGTACTTTGTCGTTGTAAAAAATATTTATATTTTTGTCGAGGACATCATTGATTTATATGCACAATTTTAGCTAATTTAGTTCAGTTTTTAGGCGTAAAATTGGAATAAAGATTATTTAATATTTTTAGGATAGTAAAAATTATTAATATAATTAATTGTTAATTAGGTGTATAGGGATCCTACCAAGAACTAAGGATCCCAAGTCAACCTCACCTGCAAGTGGTGCACCTGCCAGGCTCTGGCGAACATAACAGAGCTTGGTAAGCGGCAAAAGGCTTACGAGGGTACCTATTACGTGGGACCAACTATATAATTGGCGAAGTGTGGGCGTATAATATGCCTCTGCCTACCCCTTCGGGGAAACAGGTGTGTGTGTATGTACGTAGTAATAATTATAAAAATATAAACGTTTCTTTCTTAATCATGCTTTGACAGCTGGATAGAATTACAAAACTGACTGACTTTTTTTTACGTTCTTATGACACACGTCATAGGAATGTAAAAAAAAAGCTTATAGTAGCAGAATTAGGCCTTCGCGCGATTTCATCGAAACGGCCACCACAGACTACTGGTCCTGATTACAGGAAGCCAGGGTCCACAGCCCCACTCAGTTTGATTGTCATTGGCCTAAACACACGTTATAGCTTACCACTGTTCAGTAAACAACGGTTTGCATTGAAATCATTCCTATCTACGCTTTGTGGCCGGCTGCTGTCAGCATTTCCAGTAAGTATGTGTAAAATAGGAATAAAATGTTATGTCAAAGCCAAATCATTTATTCAAGTTCTGCTCAATAGAAATTTAATAAAAGTCAAACTTTCTAGCGCGCTAATAATTCTATTAGCACTGTCATTTCTATGAAAAATAAAAGGCTTCGTTCCCATTTTGTTTAGATCGTGTAATGAGTATAATATGAAGTTTAATAGTACTCTTTATTAGTGGAAAAATTGTATTTACGAGTTAATAAATAATATAAGTAAATAGTTAAAAAGGTTATTTAGTAAGCATTTAACACTTTGTGTCCATTACTTGTGTGCGTTATGTAATGGGGGAAACTTTATTGATATTTGTATCGTATTTTAAGATAAGCATAGATAAGTAATATTTGATTAAAGAGATAAGTGAATATTACGAAGTATGGCCGACGGGGGGATCGGGCACGTGCTCGTCATCACTCATATGCATCGCAGAGGGATTGAAATAAACACACAGGGGGTTAGATATGAAACGTCTTTTATCAAATAATCAGATTACAATACGAAATAGACAAGGATTGCTCTAATAATTCGCGATTGAAATGTGTGTTCCCAGTGATCCCATAGATGCGTGCGGTCGCACAAACTGTCCGAATTCGAATGCCCTCTCACATAAATACCATAAGCTGTCACCTTGACAGACGTTAAAGTGACAACCGTCAAACCAACACTTGTGACCGCCACGCCATGAATGAAATCAAATAATTTGCCCGCTACTCCGACCTAAATATTGTTCTATTATCGACCGAAAAAGTAATAGATTGTGTGCGTTACGAATAATATGATCAAGGAAGGGTGGCGGAGTCAATGAAGAAAAATCGAGGTGAATGGGAGGACAAGATATGCGGCACGACTCTGATTCTCTTACACCAATTATTTAGTCTCAAGATAAGTATAAATAGGAACTTATTTAAGGACCCTAAATACTGTATACCCATAATATATTAATACTTTATTTTTGTAAAAATATTCTTTATATACATAGGAAAAAATCTAGACCAGAACAAATATTTATGTTTTTGCACAAAAAGATTGGTCCTGTGGTGGAATCGACTTCAGGAACAGAGTGCGGGTGCACTCGCCACCACGCCATATTGGTCGTTATAAAGTTGATGGTTTTATTCTATTCAGGCTTTGTATATGCAAAATAAAATACATTCTAAAGATTTTCTTGTCCATTGTTAACTGCTAATATCCTTATTATCTTCTGTCATTTTTATTTTTCTGTTATTGTGAATATACCTTCTTTAAAAAACTTAACTTTTTGCATTGCCAGCTAGCTGTTCTGTTATAAACGGTAGGATCGCAGTTTTTGGCAAAATTTTAAGGATAATTATACTTTCCACATTATTATTATTATCCTCAGACATGAGGGACCGACACCGATTGAGAGAGAGAGAGAGATACTTTCCACTAGGTACTTTAAGTTTTGGCACCCCCGACGTAATCGGATAAAGCTTCGATGTTTTTCATTTGTGATAGAGAAGAGCATTACATGATGAGAACTAAATAAAACTATTGAACAGTCACTGAAGCGCTCATAGCTCCGCGGTCGTAAACGATGACCGCAGTAAAGTGGAGGTTACAGGGGTCAGTCCTTGGATGGGTGACCGTTTGTGTGGCATTTGATTTGAGGGCTTTCGTGCTTCGGAAGGTACGTTAAGCCGTTGGTCCCAGTTATCCCTAAATGTGGTAGTAGTTCGATGTGCGATGTTAGAGGCCTAATTGGGCGGCTTGAAAAATTCTAACAGCAGGACGTTATACACCTGCCTCCGCCAATGCGCACTGGGTCAGCGTGGTGGAATACGACCCAATACCCTCGCATCTTAGTATGTGAGAGTAGGGCTTTGGAAAGCATTTGAAATTCGAAACAACTATTTATTTCATCTTTCCCTTGTTCTAGTTATAATTTTTCATCGCTTGCTCCGTGCCTTGGAAAGCATTAAGCCGTTGGACATGAACATCTATGGCAGTCTTTGATAGAAAGTCAGTGCCTTCTAACAGACTGACATCTGGCTTAACTATAAAATGATGTTTCCCTCTGGGTTGCGGAGGTCAGACGGCAGTCGCTCCACGTAATAACTGAAATTCAGTAAAAATCTGGTTGAACCAGTGAGCAGACCTTGGGCCCTATCTAGGGCAACCGGAATAATGCTAGGATATGAAGAGTTAGAATTTTTTATACTTAGATAAAAAACGCGTTCATTGTTTGTCCATCCATTATTGTATAGCGTCACAGACAAATGAAGATTGTAACTAACCAATCGATAATTTAAAAGAGCATAGCCTGTGAGTTTCTTGCCAGTTCTTCTTACAGAGCGGTGGCTCGGAACTGGCACTTAGATTCACTTACACTTAAATATTTTTTATTTTTTTTAATTGTTTGGTTGCAAGTGAATCTAAGCTTCGTGATTTTAGTATAATTATATTTTATTTGTTTTTGTTTTATAATTTTGACGTTTTCAAGTACTATGTAATAGTTTATGAAATAAAAAGTATTTGAAATTTGAATTTGAATAGCTAAAAGATCATTGCAAGGCTTTGTTGTTTCAACGGGGCTTTGTTTTGCTGCCAGCAAATTCGATTTACATTTCTCAGTTTTAGCAAACAATTCGTCATCGGTACTGTCCTACTCCTTTTGATCTCGATTCGTGAATACGTCGACTTTTGTTATTAACGTCAATACATTTTCTCCCATGTATCCTCGGGTGTATAGGAATCCTACAACAATCTAAGGAGTCTGAGCCAACCTCATCTGTCAGTGGTGCACCTGCTGATCAACAGACGAGGCTCTGGCGAACGTAACAGATCCCGATAAGCGGCAATACGCTCGCCACCTATTACGTAGGGTCCTACCATGTTATTGGCGAAACGTGGGCGTATAATATACTTCTGCATCTCTTCGGGAAAACAGGCATGAATGTATATATGTATGTATGTACATTTTCTCCTTATGCGGCTTATAGACCAATAGATTTCAATTCAGAGTGTCTCGAGTTGAAATCTTGGTGGCGCACCTTCCACTATTCGAAGTTATTTGCTTAATTATCGCTCGCTTCGGAAAGCACGTGAAGACGTTGATCCCGGCTGTCATGAACATGTATAACAGTCGTTATTATAGAAAGTTAGTCCCGTTTTATATTCTGACAGCTGGTTTAATCATTCATATGATGTGTCCCATTGGGTTGCGATGGTCAGACGGCAGTAGCTCCATGCAATAACTAAAACGCAGCCGAATCTGGTCAGACTGGTATGCAGATTTAGGTCCCTAAGTCTAGGGAACAACCAAAATAATGCTTGCGTGATGAGTTTTGTTATGAGTGTTATTTTACTATCGTCGATATACGATATACGTATGTCGTGACTATCTATAAATTGACCAACTGACATAATTTTTTGATTACTTCTGTGCGCATTGCAGCTTTTAGTAAGCAAGTGATGGATTAAAAATATCTTTGTAACAATTCCCGCGCTATTATAATTTCCCGAAAAATCGAGAAACTATTCAACACGACACGTGTTTCGCCCTTACACAGGGCATCTTCAGGTAAGATAGGAGCCTCAGAACAACGATGTCTTCACGACCAACGCTGAAACGAGAGATTTTTTATTTAGCTTTTAGTAATCCTAGCATGTAAGTAAAGGATATTAAAGAACATGTATAATATATAGACAAAAAAGCCTCCTATCGTGCATCTTCGGAAAATAATAAAATAACACGTTTGTAGGTATAGAGGTGTAAAGGGTTGCTATCAAGATTTAAGGAGCCCAAGCAAACCTCACCTGTAAGTGGTGCACCTGCCGATCAACGAACGAGGCTCTGGCGAACATAAAAGTACCCGGTAAGCGGCAGTAGGCTCGCCACCTATTACGTGGGACCAAGAATATAACTGGAAAAATGGGGGCATATCATATGCCTCTGCCTACCCCTTCGGAGACGCAGTCGTAATATTATGTATGTATGTTTGTAGGTATGTTACATAAAATTCATCTTTATCTAATAATTTATTTCATCTGCTGATAAGCTATAAAAAATATTTAAGTCGAATTTCAAATTATTTTACTAACTGAACTATTTCTAATAATGTATTGTGCCGAAAAAATATTTTAAATATAAGAGTTCTAAAGTATAAAGTACCCTCAATTGTCTTACTAGATTTTATACTACCACATATTTTTATATTAACAAAATTGTTCCCAGGATAAAAATGTCCGGATCCTTAAAGTCAGTGGTAGCTCGTAAATATCATATTATGGGTCAGAGCCCATTCGTCCCCTAAAATTCGTCCCCCAGCATTAAAGTTGTAGATTCGGCCCCTATATAGGTGCCCATTGGTCTCCTGGTAGGGGACCAATTAATATTTTAATAAAAAATATTATTTTTAAGGTACCCATTCGTCCCCTCTAATATATATACATTATAAGTTAAAGATTCGGCACCTATTCAGGTGCCTATTGGTCCCCTGAGATAAAATTAGCTATATTTTACATAAGAAACGGTTAACATAGTACACTTGTGAACAGTTTATTAACGGCATTAATTTAATAACTCATAACAGTTTAATCTTCAATAATTATTGTGATTTTAGTCATTTTTTGTTATAGTAGTTATAGTTTGTTAGATTTAAGTTATTATGATTTTGCATGTAGTTGGTAAATATACAAAAAATACGGTGATTTTAGCCAATTTTTATGTAGGTTTTATGTACTTCTAGTTACAATTTATTAGATTTAAGTTATTACGATTTTGCATGTAGTTGGTTAATATACAAAAAAAAAATATGTTGATTTATCTAGTCTTCAATAATTACTGTGATTTTAGTATTTTTTTGTACTGTTATATTTTTAGAGATTTAAGTTATTATGATTTTGCATGTAGTTGGTAAATATTAGGTCGGGGAAAAAGTCTTTTCGCATAACGTAGGTATAAACTTATTATAAATTTTTTTTGACTGTACTATTTGTGTCTGGCTGGTTTTGGTAACATTAAAAAGGTTCCATTATAAAGAAAAGAAAAAAATTAAAAAAAGTTGTTTCCCGCTATTTTTCATTTGTTTTTCTCTCCGTTAAAATGAGTAAATCTAATGAAGAAATTCGATACATTTTAAAATTTTATTATAAAAAAGGCAAAAATGCAACTCAAGCAGTGAAAAAAATTTGTGATGTTTATGGACCTGATGCAGTGTCAGTAAGAGTAGCACAAATTTGGTTCAAACGTTTTCAATCCGGAAATTTTGATGTTAAAGATGCACCTCGCTCTGGTCGCCCTGTTACGAATAAAATGGACGCCATTTTTGAAAGAGTGGAGCAAGATCGGCATATTAGTAGTTACGATGTAGCTGAAGAACTGGGAATTGACCACAAAACAGTTTTGACCCATTTGAAGAAAGCTGGTTACACAAAAAAGCTCGATATTTGGGTGCCACACGAGCTCACTCAAAGAAACTTAATGAACCGTGTACTCATTTGCGATTCATTATTGAGACGTAATGAAACCGAGCCGTTTTTGAAGAGATTGATAACTGGCGATGAAAAGTGGATCACGTACGACAAGAACGTGCGAAAAAGGTCGTGGTCGAAAGTTGGCCAGGCTTCACAGACTGTGGCCAAACCTGGCCTAACACGAAATAAGGTGATGCTGTGTGTATGGTGGGATTGGAAGGGCATTGTTTATTATGAGCTTTTACCGCCCGGCAAAACCATCGATTCTGATCTTTACTGCCAGCAACTGATGAGATTAAAGGAAGCAGTCGAGAGAAAACGGCCGGAATTGATCAACAGGAAGGGTGTGGTCTTTCATCACGATAACGCTAGGCCACACACATCTTTAGCCACTCAGCAAAAATTAAGAGAGTTCGACTGGGAGGTCCTAGTGCATCCACCATATAGCCCTGACCTTGCGCCTTCAGATTTTCACCTGTTTCGGTCTCTGCAGAATTCTTTAGGTTCTGTAAGGTTGACCTCAAGAGAGGACTGCCAAAACTATTTGTCCCGTTTTTTTGATCAGAAGTCCCAAAGTTTCTACAGTAACGGGATAATGTCTCTGCCCACAAAATGGCAGAAAGTTATTCAACAAAACGGTACATATATATTGTAAATAAATGTAAAAAAACTTTGAAAAAAATGTCTTGACTTTTCATACAAAAATACGAAAAAACTTTTTCCCCAACCTATTATACAAAAAATACGGTGATTTTAGCCAATTTTTATGTAGGTTTTATGTACTTCTAGTTACAATTTATTAGATTTAAGTTATTACGATTTTGCATGTAGTTGGTTAATATACAAAAAAAAAATATGTTGATTTATCTAGTCTTCAATAATTACTGTGATTTTAGTATTTTTTTGTACTGTTATATTTTTAGAGATTTAAGTTATTATGATTTTGCATGTAGTTGGTAAATATACAAAAAATACGGTGATTTTAGCCAATTTTTATGTAGGTTTTATGTACTTCTAGTTACAATTTATTAGATTTAAGTTATTACGATTTTGCATGTAGTTGGTTAATATACAAAAAAAATATATATGTTGATTTATCTAGTCTTCAATAATTACTGTGATTTTTGTATTTTTATTGTACTGTTATAATTTTTTAGATTTAAGTTATTATGATTTTGCATGTATGTAGTTGGTAAATATACAAAAAAATAAGAAGTGAGTATTTACTGTTGATATGACATATATATATGTATATATAAAATATAACACATTGTGTTCTATTTTTTTGCATATTTTATATTTAATGTTGATTTATATGATGGTCAATCAAGGCTGATTTTTGTAAAAGAGTTGTATTTTGTTAGTTTCTAGGACATTGTGATTTTGTATGTGTTAATCTTATTTGAAATAAACATGATATCTACGGAATTACTATATTTTTTATTTTAGCCTTTTCTGCGCGACTGTACCAGGACTACTAAGCTGCAGTATACACATATACATGTACTTATATTAGAAGAATGAATAAAAATAAATATTCATCAGAGGACGAATGGGCCCCTTAAAAGTTCCAGGGGTCGAGTGGGCACAGGGTGCGAATCTTAGGGGACGAATGGGCTCTGACCCCATATTATCTGTAGGTTTGCCGGTGTTCCCCTTGGCTCAGCGTTAATGCGTCTTTTGGCATCTCTCAGAGCTTGGAGCTAAAACGTTCGAGAATTTTCCTCGTTCCTGTTCAAAATGAGATAAACAGTGTAATAGGTCTGATCCCTAACTAACAATAAAAGTAAAACTTGGACCAAATGTTTGACCAAATGTTTCAGTATCAAATACCCTAGCATCATGTTGGGCATGTTTAACAAAATATTCTGTAGTAAAACTCCCCCGATGGAAATATTTTCTGCAGTCTACTTTATCGGGGAGAGGACGTGAAATTGGTTTATCATCACAGGTTGCTTATCGCGAAAGTCAAAGAGATTCTTGGTCCAGGAATAGCTACATTTTATAATGGATATTCGGAGAACATACCACAGGGTAAGCAAAGGTCTGAAAGAATGTCTGTTAATATGAAGGTTCCTGAACTGAAATTCCGAATCTGGTTAGGTCAGGGAGTCCCTGGGCTTAAAGTTTAAATATAAAGCAAACACCGGAATAATGCTACAATAATAAATTAACGTGTCATATTTTTTTTTTACCTTTCTATCGGAATTTGACGACCGATATTGCGTGGAGGTCACCAGGTATACCTACACTTCACTCCAGAGGTCGTGGGTTCTTTGTGTGCATGAACATAAATATTTGTTTTCCTATGTATGGTAAGTATGTATTTAAAAAAAAAATGTAAGTATGTTTATCTGTTTTAGTATGCATAACACAAGTTCTTAATGATACTTATCTTGGAACTAAATAATTGGTGTTATTGTTAAAAAATATTTATTATTAATTACTGCTTGGGATACCGTGTTTTAGTGCATTTTTTTATGGTGTAAATTGTGAGAGGGTTGGTGAGGTCCCCTTTCTTGAATTACACTTTCAAGCTGGTCTTAGTAACCACCCTCATACTGTTCAGACTATCGCCGTTCTTCTGTCAGACCATTCTTTGGATTTCTCTTCCGTCGTAGACATGACTTTCCCAGTTTCTTTAGTCCCAGGACTCAGGCGGATAGTAAAACGGAATGTATGCATGCTGTTTGTTGCCGTTTATTTCCACGGTATGGAGCGACCAAAATTTTTTGTACTGCATCGACTATCATCACAGCCCATTAACGTCCCACTACTGAGCACGAGCCTCCTCTCACATACCAAGGTGTGAGGGTATTGGGTCATACCACAGTCACGGTCAGTCCACCACGCGGACCCAGTGCGGATTGGCGGAGGCAGGTGTATGGCGTCCTGCTGTTAAACTTTTTAAAGCCGCCCAATTAGGACTCTAACATGGCTTAACGACTACCACATTTAGTGATAACCGGGATCAACGGCTTAACGTGACTTCCGAAGCACGGAAGCGATCGATATCGAATGCCACACAAACGGTCACCCATCCAAGGACTGACCTTTATAAACTCTGCTGTACTTTGGTGATCATTTCCGACCACCGAGCACCGCGGAGCTACGAGCGCTTCACTGCATCGACTGCCTACTATCAAATATAATTGGTCACTATGAAGAGTCACAAAGCCTCCTCTACACTCAGTCTTTAAATTCTTTATGAGATACTGAATTTGTGTTTTTAATGCACATTCAATTTCTATTTAAAAGATAATTTTATTTTAATCTAATATTAAACTTTTAACGGGTGCAACAGGCATATTTTACTTGTTTTTATCTTGTTTTAACTGCATAATTTAACCACTGTCCTATTAATGGTCTAAATTTTGATCGTTTTTATGCTATACACTGATGGTTCAGCTAATAAACTAAGTATTAAGTTTACACCATAAACTGGCTTAACGCTTTTAAAATTTAAATAATATGTGACTTAGAAAGAATTTCTGGCTACGTTTGATAAAATGTTTGTACCTATGTCTAAGTTCATTATAGGCATCATATAAATAAATTTTATTTAAAAAATGAAATAAAAGTTAAGAGAAAATATAAATAGTTTAAAAGGCATTCATCATCTCAGCCATCTGACGTCCACTGCTGAACATAGGCCTCCCCAATAGATTTCCACATTGAGCGATCCTGAGTCGCCTGCATCCATCGGCTTCCCGCCGCCTTGACCAGATCATCGGTCCATCGCGTGGGAGGCCGTCCTCTACTACGTTTACCGGTTCGCGGTCGCCATTGCAGAACCTTGACGCCCCATCGGTCGTCGGTTCTTCGAGCTATGTGCCCCATAAAAGGCATTACTTAATATCATTTCTTAATACAGGGTGACTTATCTTATTTATTTTTTTATATACAATCATGTTACCAATAATTGCTTAGTTCTGTTTCCGACGTGTTTTGACGTAACTGGTTTGTAACAGCATCATGGCATCGCTTTTATAATGAATACTTTATAAGTACAATGAATAATTATCTCTCAAGCTTTACATATAAGTGATATAATAATTTGAATTTTGGGACCGTTTTCACCCAACTTATTTACGCTTCATTATAAGTTATAATACGAGATACAATACTCAACCATTATGCTCAAGGGTTGCATAAGATACCATTAACGTCCCACTACTGAGCACGAGCCTTCGCACCAAGGTGCGATGGTATTGGGTCATACTCCACCACGCTTACCTAGTGCGGATTGGCAGAGGCAGGTGGGTGGCGCCCTTTCGAGCAGCGGGCGGGCCAGGAGGGCCCATCCGGACGGGCCTTAGGGGTCTTAGGCTCCGGGGCAGGGGGCCTCTTCCGTCTAGCTATAGACCCTCCCAAAAGTCGGCCAGTTATACCATGGCGACAAAAAAAAAAGGAAAAAAAAGGTCTCGTCTTGCTGTTAAAATTTTTCAAGCCGCCCAATATCTAATGCCGCACAAACGATCACCCATCCAAGGATTGAACTCTGTTAACTTTGCTTTACTTCGGTGATCGTTTCATACCACCGAGCACCGCGGAGCTACGAGCGCTTCGTATAGAATATAATAGATTTATTTGCAAGGAATGCAGGTACAAATATCATTAGGTGTAACAAAGTTTTAAGGATCCTTGTACACTCAACCTTAATTGGCATGTAAATTTACATTTGAACATAAATTACCCACACTTATCATCTAAGAATTCTTGTTTTGAGTAATAACGTTTGAGTAAAAATATCTATGTTTAAAATTGTGAAGGCTATGGTGAGCACTTTTTATCATGGAGGATCATATGATTTAGCAAGCACGGCAACGTTGATATCAAACAACGGTTACCCATCCAATGACAGCACTTGCTTAACTTTAGTTATCGTTTCTAACTTCCAAATCATTATGAGCCACAAGCGGTTTTCTTTGTTCTTTAAATTTTCTTTTAAATACATTGTTACAAGAAAGCTCAGTCTTCGCGATAAACGTTAATGTTCGTCCAGAATTCGCTGAGCGATGCCAACGTGTGCAGTAGCGTTTTAATATGCTTCCCAGGGAAATGTGAAATTATGCACTTTCACAGTCGGAAGGCGGCACAAATTGCAGAGACAATTGAAATTGCCTTAACACGCTCCGGTCCTCGTCTTGGGATTAAATTGTTAAGAAGTATAAGTTATGTTGCTTAATAGTTGGTCTTCTTTATCCATACTTGGATAGTAAGACGTTTGACAGCAATGCTTACAAATTTAGAAGACCCGTTAAAAGAGAAAAAATTAGAAGACGAAAATAAACATTGATCATGCATCAATGTTTATTATTGACCTCCTCAGAGAGGCGCAGTGGAAGCGCCCCTCCTACCTCCTTGTGCGACCATAGCGTTTGTGGCCGACTTCTCGGAGGGTCCATGGCTAGACAGCAGGGGCCCCCTGCCCCCGCTGCCTAAGACCCTCCTGGCACTGCTTGACGGGCCCTCTTGGCCCGCCCGCTGCGCTCTCCACAGGTCCCTCTTAGTTTCCCCCCCGGTAGTCAGTACTAAGGGCACCCAAAGTCGTCGGTCTCTGGGTGTTACCTTTTCCCGGCTTCCGGGAGGTACTCAGCCCCCCCACCACGCCAAGTTGGAGACCAGTCGGGGGGGATGTCCGCTCCACCTAGCTGGAGCACGTCCTACACTGTAGGACACGTCTACCCCAGCGGTTATCCGTCCTAGGAATATTTGTATATTTTTTTTCTTGGATGGAAAATCAGAAAAAAAAAATACCATCCATGTTACTTCTTTTTAGCCTGCTTCGTACCGAGGACGCGGTAGCCCTTGCAAACAGTCCCGCCATTCCGGCAGGCTTGGCCCCCAACTTGGGAGCCCCTCAGTTTGCTGACATCTCTTTGATGCGCGTGAAACATGAATACGCCATCGCCGCGGACTATCGAACGGGCGGCGAGTAATGGGTAACTCAGGTCAGCGCCTACGATAGCCGAAAATCGTCTAGCGGCTCCCAACGTTTTGGGCGTCCACCGCGGCGGCTGGGACCGAAACGAGTGATATTCTGCCTTTCTCGCTCCGCCGCCTCCTTTGCTAGCATGACTGCTTCGCAAAAGGAGGCGACAGCCCCCCAATTCTCTCTCGGTCCGGATCATGGCCTCCACCAAGGCCGAACGCGAGAGATCGCCGCTACGAGGACACCCCCAACGTGTCCTCTGGCTGATCTTCACAGTGGTGATATCCGGACGTTTCCTCCTGCCTGATTCTGTGCAGGAACCTACCGAAGCAGCCATGCCCGGTTGGGACCTGCATCAGGTGGTAGGTGAACAGATTTTGGCTGCATTTCATTTCATACTCGGAGCCACTGCCGTCTGACCTCCGTCACCCAGAGGACATGGTTAAACCAGCTGCCAGGACGTGCGAAGGAACTGGCATCCTAGTAACGACTGCTAGAACTGTGAACCGAACTTGAATTTTAAAAAAACACTTTAATAAGACTAGCACGCGAGAAAAATTTTAAAAGTAAAAAAAACAGTATGCCAGCAAGAACTTAAAAAAAAGACAGTAAAACAAAAACAACAAAACAATTTAAAAAGTAAACCTTATCACATAACTTTACGACATTTTAATTTCACTTTCGTCACAAATTACTTGAGCAACTTTCCCTGCGTAACTCCTGAAGTCCTGGTACCAGATTCTGGGAAAATGCCGGCGGTGCAAACTTCGCACAACGGGGTAACTTTGGAGAAGTTAACTGATACACAGGCCGAGTTATCTACGGAATATTGTTAAAGTTAAATAATATTCAGGTGAATTACTTCATTTTGTCGCTGCCATTGCAACGGTTCTAGTAAGAGGTCCTATTTTAATAAAATATATTTTTGACGTGACAACGTCTTATAATTCGATAAAGCCGGCTGCACGCACGATAAAACATGACTCATGCGGCGTTACCTCGCTCTGAGGCGTTCCATGTAAGGCTTCTAGTGCAAGCGAGAGCGCGGAACGAGCGACAAAGAAGCACAATCGGCCTTTGCCGTATTTATGTATATATGTTAGTATTTATGTATGTTTATCCGTTATTTAGTATCCATAACACAAGTGATACTTATCTTGGAACTAAATAATTGATGTGATTGTAAGAGAATATTTATTTATTTATATATTCTAATACATTACTTTCTATTGGGGGTATTGGCCCATAATCACCTCCCTGAGCAGGCGGGTTGGTGATCGCAGTTCAAGCCAGAACGCAGGATGACGCTGCTGCCCATCATTTTTTTCACATTTCATCAGTTTCACAACGCAGAAGTTATGCTTCTGGCATTGGAAGCGATGGTAGACTGGGATTGCAACTTTTTAATAGTTAGACCTTATGCTTATTACCTTGTGACATACTACATACAGTTACGCCTGTTTCCCCGATGGGGTAGGCAGAAGCATAATATACGCCCTAGCTTCGCCAATTATATAATTGATCCCACGTAATAGGTGGCGAGCCTATCGCCGCTTACCGGGCACTGTTACGTTCGCCAGTGCCTCGTTCATCACTTGCAGGTAAGGTTGGCTTGGGCTCATAAGGTCTTGGTAGGAGCTTTATACTACTACTACATACATACATACTACACCTAATATTGTTGAGCTAAGAACATTGTATACTAGTAACTAGAATAATCTCAAGTAATCTAGAACCGATAACGAAAGCCTATCAGAATTCCAACTTAGTATCCAGGTGTTTATCAACACTACCAAAATTTCGACACAGCATTTTAATAAAGATGTCATCCCTGAAAATGCGTTAAAACAAGTGTAGATATAAAATACTCTACTGGAACTCATACGAACGTGACATGTATACGTTTTTCCTTACTCTCAATGTCTCAGCTTATTTTTTCGTTTATTCATTAACCATTGCTTGTTTTGTATGATGTTGAAAAGACTACGCCTAGCAACTGTGGTAATGGATGCGTCGAAAAGCGGGAATGTAACAAGTTTGTTTGTCAGATTAAGAGAATGGAGTAGTTATTGTGCCCGCAAGCTAAAAGTGCCGAGTCTTACGGGCGTGCTTTGAATGAGAATGCGGATGAAGGCACGTTTCGGGTAAAAATGTTTACCACGACAAACAGGAGTGCGTTGTACACTGTAATGGTTTTGTTAAGAAAATTATATCAAAACTGTGAGGTAATAAGGGCTATGTTAAAGGGACTAACGCGACGTGTAGTTTAGTATACTTGCTGTTAACTTCTTAAGTCGTTGGTTTGGTTTAGATGTACTAGTAGTACTAATATTTGTGCGCACATAAATTGGGCCCGGCGTCACATATGTTATTAAAAGTATGCATTTATAAAATATTAAAATTATTTCTATGTATACCTCGTAGATTTATCATCGAACCGAAAAACGTAGACAGCCTCTCGCCTGATGGACAGATGATTTATTCAAGAAATAAATGCAGTAAATGCAGGCGGCTCAAGATCGATCGACTAGAAAAATGTTATAAGCTTTAAGCGCATATTTTTAAATTCTTTTGCTCTTACAAATACTGTTTGAGCATGGACATAGACTTGATAATATGACAGAAATTTCGAACCATAAAAATTACGACCTTACAACAATAAACAACAACAACGAACTTACAACAACAACAGCACACAACAAATTCGCCTTTGCCAACAATTTTTATATAAGACACAGTTCCCCTTACCTCTACCCTCCATAGTCGTGAAGACAACCACTAGTAGCTAGCTTCTAACGATTGGATGTATGTATGTGACAGCTCATCGCTTTTCTATAAAACCCTCTCGGATACCGCCCCAGTTTGTTGTTTACACTGTCTAATATTATTTCACTTCTTCAAACACAAAAAAAGGTAATTTCAACCTACACAAAACTCGTTTTCATTAAAGTTTATTGTTTGTTAAAAGTAACTTAGGCAGAACAGGCCGCAGCCAATTGCCGGCAAGTTATAAATATAAGTATTCATAATGGCCGCTCCTAATATCAGCTGAGACTTCTTGGCGGGAAAGTAAAGCGTCATGTCTGCAGTTTTGTTTCATTTTCTAAAATTTGTTATATGTTGAACGTTAATGTCTAATAACGGTAGATTATTACCCGTTAGATGTTTCTAAACGTACATAAAAATTGGTAAATGAACCAAAACAGTGCAACATAACTTTTAAATTCTCTCAAGAAGTTCATGTGAGATCTCAGTTTAGTCCCACATCTTTACTGAGGACTCAAGAGGTTTAGGGCAACCATCTTTATCACCACTAATTCTCAATTACTCTTACTGGACACTGGCTAAATGTGCGGAACGCACGAAGACATTATTTATTTATTAGGAACACTTACAGCTAAACATATATATTTTACATACAACACTTAAAACTAAAAGACATATATGCAAGCCATTACAAGTATTCACATCATAATTTTTTACTCATTTCTACTTATATTTTTTAAACTTATGAGTTACTAGCTGTTACCCGCGACTTCGTCCGCGTGGAATAGTATCTTTGGGTAGCATTTACAACACCCTTTTCGCAATAAAAAGCCTATATAGCCTATATAGGCTATATAGGCTATATAGGGTCTAGACTATCTGTATACCAAATTTCATTTAAATCCGTTCAGTAGTTTTGGCGTGAAAGAGTAACAGACAGACAGACAGACAGAGTTACTTTCGCATTTATAATATTAGTAAGGATAGTAAGGATAACTAATAATCAATATATTTTAAGAAAATATGAAAAGTTGTAAATAATCACTAGGGATGTGGGTCATCGAGCAACTTCAACAGGGTGTCCTTGAACACTTTTTGCGAGACAGAAAAGATATCCAGGTCGGGTGACTTTGCATTCAAGCAGTAGTAAGTATTCAAGTAGTAGGAGTTGCAAATTCTTGCTCAAGAAGAGTGAAGGTCGAATTATTTAAAAAAAATCTTCTAACATTACTGCGTACGATTAATCTAAGGTCGGTTGTGGACAAATTAACAGAGAAATAATTTAGTTTTTAGTTAGTTTAAAGAGAGCTCTCCGATAGGGGCGTATAATGGTTCTTAAAGGACCAGCAACGCGCTGGTGATGCTCCTGATCGTGCATAGGCTGAGGTAAACACTTTATATCATATATGCCGCATAATTGAATACCACCTCTTGGTATAAAATAAACGTAGACTCATAACTTTCATAATAAAAAAAAACTCTTATTTTGGCATTACCAACAATCACTTCAGTCTATTAAAGGCATTTTGCAAATTTAAACACACATACATACATTCACGCCTGTTTCCCTGAAAGTAAACGCAATGATGGCGAGTCTATTGCCACTTGCCAGGCACTGATATGTTCGCTTATCTTATCAAATAAATTATCTTATATTCTTTTATCAAATAAAAGTGACAGCACTAGTTTTAAACCTGGATTAACATTAGACTTTGTTTCGTAATAAGCCCCGTTATGTTTTAAATTTGTTACTAAGTCTATGGAGGAGAGTTTTGGCGCCTTCGGGGCAATATTTTATTTTCCAAAACTAGTGTAAATTCGAGTTTTTGTACGTGAATATTGTAGATTTTTAGATTTAACTTCTTCTGCAACGTGTACAAGTCATATTGTTACATTACACAAGGCATATGTCAGTCGATTGTGATCAAATGTCAATTGCGGCACATCGCGGTATCGCGTAAGTAGAAGAAATCTTAATATACGCTTCAATTATAAAATATGTATTTTGTAATACGAACAACATTTTATATTATTTATTACAAATAACTTTTTAAGCTGAAGTGGCGAAAGCCGTTGGTCCCGGCTGTCATATACATCTATGGCAGTCGTTATTATGTAGTCAGTGCCTTTTAACATACTGACAGCTGGTTTCACCAAAGAATGATGTTTCCCTCTAGGTTGCGGAGGTCAGTCGGTAGTCGCTCCATATAATTACTGAAATTCAGCCAAAATGCCAGGTTGAACCAGTAAGCAGACCCTGACTCTAAGCTTAAGTTTAGGGCAACCGGGATAATGCTAGGATATGAGTGGTTAAATAATTTACTAAAAATAGTTTTAGTGTTATATTACTTATTCTTCTCTTCTTTTTACGCAGGTCAGGTAATGTAATATAGTTTTATAAGTTCTCCTGGATTGACATTCAACATTCTGAAGTTTTGTCAATAATTTGCATAAAATTCTGTCTTAAGTTTGTCATTATACAAGAACCTAATATTCACTTTATCCAAGCCCTTGACCCTCTAAGAATATTACTATTATTTTAATAAAAGGGCAGGAAATATAAACGCCGCATAAAAAATAAATAGAATCCATTACAATGAGGTCGCTATCATTGTGATTCGGGTCAGTAAGCGATAGCAAATACTCGACCGCCCCGAATGAGGAATATCAATAACTGGGTATATTATTGTGTCAGTTATTTCCGCCGCAGATATTTTATGACATTCCTTTTATATTAGTTGGGCACTAGCTTTTCCCCAGACTATGTCGAGGGACTGACGCACGAGCAATAAGCAATTTTATCGTGATAAGTTCTGTTTTTATATGTGAGTCAAGTATTTTACGATACCTTTCAGATCTCGATGGACAAATGAATCGATGAATATTGACAAGACAAGATAGCTTAATGGATAAAAGTATGAATTTTCTCAAAACCAAAACCGTAAGAACCGGTTTATAGGATAACTTTAGTGTACGTCAGTCTGTCAAGTTTTGACTACGCATGAAAGTATCAAGTTGAAATTAACATCAAAATTAGTAACGTGTTATAGGATGTAAAGGGATTTAAAAGGATCTTAGAAACCCACGCCAACCTCAGTTGCAAGTGATGCAACTGCTGATTAACTGACGAGGCTCTGATAAACATAAAAAGACCCCAAGTGGCCATAGGCTTGCCACCAATTATCAATTTTATTGACATAATGTGGACGTTTAATTTGCCTCTCTCTCTCTCTCTCTCTCTGCCATCAAAAGGGCGTGATAATACACGGTAGTATGTCCGTGTTATAGGACTCCATTGGACGACTTGTTAGTCAAATGACATTATTTAATTTATTGATTTTAGCATGGGTTGTTAATAATTGTATTCTATGCTATAGATTCAATTGCAAACGACTAACCCGCGTTACTCGTGTCGTGCGGTTACTGCTACAACAGTTTTTAAGTCAGGCAAAATTATTCAATATATTGAGATTAGCATGTGTTTTTTAATAATTGCGTACTATGTCATTTCACCATAGATTACATTGCAAACGACTAACTACCCCGCGTAACTCGTGTCGTGAGGTTACTGCTTCAAAATGTCGCATAGTTTCAAGTCAATGTTTACGAAGCTAGAAGTTATTGGGCTTAATCACTGCAATGTAGCAACAGTGCCCCTAATGAATAGACTGGCTTCGTGTGATATTCTAGATCCCTGTCTTCCCTCACTGTTAACTTCGTTAGTTGATGGATAAATGAGTCTTTAGAGGGTATGTTTGGTTGCCAAAGAAAACCAGCGTCATGGCTTGTTAACGCCAACGCAAGCTTACATTTACAGTGTTACTCCACGGTATGAGGCACCTGCATTCTTTCAGGCATCGACTTCTTACCATTAAGCAGGATGTAGATTTAAAAAAAATGATGAATGGGAACCAATTTGGTTACATTCGAAGACCAATATGGCGTGGTGGTGAGTATATCTGCACTGCACTCCGGAGGTCGTGGGTTCGATTCCAACATAAACATGGATATTTGTTCAGGTCTGGGTGTTTTTCTATGTATATTAAATATGTATTTACAATAAAAAAGTATTTATGTATGTTTATTCGTTTTTTAGTAAGTATCCATAACACAAGTTCTTAATGATACATATTACATAATTGGTGTAAGTGTCAAAAAAAAAGTAGGCATATGTTTTAATTCTATGTTTTGTACCATATGTATGTTTACTATAATGTTTCCTTTCTCTTCATATGTGGGTGACGGGTTAAACAATAGAATGATGTTTCCCTCTGTGTTGCGGAGGTCAGACAACAGTCGCTCCGTGTAATAACTGAAATTCAGTCAAAGCTGGTTAGACCAGTGAGCACACTCTGGGCCCTTTTTTCGGATGGAAAATCATCAAAGAACCTTCTCCCGCTGAGCGTGAAGGGGAGGGTGTGTCAGATTTTTACTGACTAAAAACCATCCATGTTCCTTCTTTTCCTTCTTGAGCCTGCTACGTCCCGAGGCCATTGTGACCCTAAGCTTAAGTCTAGGGCAATCAGGATAGTGCTAGGTTATGTGCTTAAAGCATGTTTACTTAATTCTCCAACTACCTTGCCTATTTCTAGTACCAAATAGTAGGTATATCGTAAATCGTCTATGTCCAGTAGATAACTGTTATCAGTTATATGGACATGTGCTAGAAGTCATCATATCCTAGCATTATCCCGGTATCCCTAGACTTTAGTTTAGGGTCTAGGGTCTGCTCACTGGTTCTAACCAGATTTGACTGAATTTCAGTTATTACGTGGAGCGACTGCCGTCTGACCTCCGCAACCCAGAGGGATTCTATGGTTAAACCAGCTGTCAGTCTGTTAGCAGGTACTGACTTCCTAATAACGACTGTCATAGATGCCATAGATAATGTAACAATATGACTTGTACACGTTGCAGAAGAAGTTAAATCTAAAAATCCACTATATTTACGTATAAAATCTCGAATTTACACTAGTTTTACAAAGTGACAATATTGTCATTAGAGTAATAGTGTAATTAGATATATATATATCTAATTAAATTCAGACTATTACGATAAGTCAAGCATTAATTTACATGATAATTTAACATCAAGCTGTGACGCTGTGCTGTGTACTAAGAATAATAAATCGCCTCAAATCGCTGAATTGTCGAATATTTTACTATTTTAAATATTATATGTGGTGCCCGGGTAACGCCCACTTGCAATTTCTATTGACGTATCTTTGTTCTGTGATCACCAGCCAGCCTGCCCTACGGGCATATACTCTCAAACGAGTTTAAACTATGGGGCAGGTTAATGTTCAGCAGTGGAATAAAGTCTGTATTTAATTCGATATATATTGCCACTTTATACCATACGTCAACCATTTTGACGACCGAAATGGTGTGGTGGCGAGTATACCCGCTCTCCGCTCCTAAGGTCGTGGGTTCGATTCCCACGCAGGTCAAATCTATGTGTGCATGAATATGAATATTTTGGTCTAGTCTTGGTGTTTTTCTATGAATATTAAGTATTTATTTACAAAAAAAAGTATTTATGTATATTTATCCGTTATATAGTATCCATAACACAAGTTCTTAATGATACTTATCTTGGGACTAAATAATTGGTGTAATTGTCAGAAAATATTTTTTTATTTATTTATTTATATATGTACTAAGCCGCTGAATTGAAATAACGTTATCTGTTCTGGATTTTTTTTAATTTACGTAAATTTATAGTAGTATTTGTAGTTTGTACAGATCTTGAACGGCAATTATTTTTTAAGAATAACAGAATTTTAACAAATTTGTTTGCTGTTTACATTTTATTTATTTTGGTTTGAAAATTATAAATTATGATGTATAGTTATTCGTTATATTCTTTGAAATTAATTGAATTCGTTGTAATTTTACAACACTTCCAGATATTACATAGTGGAACTTTTAAAAATGAATCATTATCTCGGCCATATAATGTCCACTGCTGAACATAGGCCTCCCAAATATATTTGCACATTAAATGATCCTGGGTCACCTGCATCCAATGGCTTCCCACCAAATCATCGGTCCATTGAGTGGGAGACGGTCCTCTACAACGATTGCCGTTTCGTGATAACCGTTGGAAAACCTTAAAGCTCCTTCGGTCGTCGGTTCTTCGTGCTATGTGGCCCGCTCACTACCAATTCAGCTTGCAATCCCGCCTCGCTATGTCGGTCACTCCAGTTCTTCATCGGATTTCCTCATTTCTGATTCTATCACGTACGGACACTCCGAGCATAGCACTCTCCATTGCACGCTGAGCGACTTTGAGCTTTCTAATGAGGCCCACAGTCAGACACCAAGTCTCAGTACTGTACGTCATCACTGGCAACACTCACTTGTTTCATTCGTTTTCAAACTCTAGAGACATTTTGAACGAGAATATATTGTGCAGTTTCCCGAACGCAGTCCAGCCGAGCTGGATTCTCCGTAATGAATAAACGTATTGAATTTGATTATAATTCCCACTCCAGCCTTAAGACAAAATACGAGTATATGTTATAATTGCTAGCGGAATTTCCGGAGCTATTTAACGGATCTCTATCGCCATAACTTGCCTATTGTCGGAGCATAAAGCGTCCAATATAGAAGAAGCTTGGCTACGAAATACCATAGCGGCTTTAATATACTAAACGCGCCCTAGTGTGAACCGGTGTTAGGGCAGGCGCTATGAAACGAGCGACAAAAGATCAAAATAACTATAAACATATTAAGAAAAAAGTTCCTATAAAATTTGTACACAGTCATGTTATAAAAATACACACGTTAATTAAAACGAAATATTTTGTTTGACAATATTTCTGAATATGTAATTCTTTGTAGGTGGTCTGAAGTTTTTTTTTTTAATTAATGGCTTTGTAAGTTTAGCAAATTAAGCCAGTGTTAAGTAAAAGATATATTAATAACATATAAATTATAGTAAATGAGAATGAGTGGTGATAAAGATGATAAATGGTAAATGATTTGCCCTCCCCCTAAACCTCTTGAGTCCTCAGTAAAGACGTAGGACTATACTGTTATGATCTCACATAAAGTTCTTGAAAGAATGTGAGAAGTGATGTTGCACTGTTTTGTTTTATAACACTTATGAACGTTCACTGACGCTGAACTGTTAATAATCCACCGTTGTAATTAACACATTATTGTCCGAATGATCAAAAATTTTAGAAAATATAACAAAACTGCAGAAATGACGCTTTACTTGATAAGTTGGTAGATATTCTACCTACACTGTGTAGTGCATTTCTTAAAATTGATAATCCTTGATATTGTTAGAAATTGTACTTAGCCTTATATAGTGCTGTGCTCGTAGATTGCTTTGGGCTGAGCAGATTAAGCTTCATTATTGTCGCTACTGGTATAATTTACGTATTGATTAAAGGCACAAAAAAAAAAAAGTCTATCCATAATTATCATAACACTAAATTGATGTTTCAGATTTTATTTTGACAATTACTCCAATTACTTAGTTCAATGATAAGTATCATTAAAAACTTAAATAACGCATAAGCATACATAAATATATATTTTTTTATGTAAACACATACATTACATACGTAGGAGAACATCCAGATCAGAACAAATATTCGTATTTATGCACACAAAGATGTGTTCTGTGTGTGAATCAAACCCACGACCTCAGGAGCGGAGTGCGGATATACTCGCTACCACGCCATATCGGTCGTCTAGTGTCTATTGATGAACAAAAATCCATTTTAAGCAAGTGATGGAATAAAAATATCTTTGTAACCGATACCCGCGCAACTATAATGTCCCAAAAATCGAGAAACAATTCAACAGGACACGTGTTTCGCCCTTACACAGGGCATGTTTATGTAAGATAGGAGCCTCAGAACAACAATGTCTTCACGACCAACGCTGAAACGAAAGTTGCCTATTCCATCACTTGCTGTAAATTTGTAGTAATTTGGCAACATACAAAAGATGCTTGTAGCGACCATATTTGTACAGCGAGTTGATTAATTTTACAATAATATCGCTGAGTTGGTGACCCAGCAATACAGGTATCTATTCAAGGCGCTCATCTCGCTCAAATACACAAAAAAATACTAAATTGGTTAAAATTGCAAATTCAAATCATTTACGATAACAAAATACAAATATTTCGGTCTGCTGGAAGAAATTCCTTGTAGGGATAAGCAGTTCCGTTGTACATGTCTTTCATAACTTTTATCTTTATGTATGTTCTTTATGTGCATAAATTGTTAAATAAATAAATACAAATTGAACACAAACTAAAAAAATTATTACTTGTTTCTTTTCTACTTATAGCAAATTTATTTAGACATTATAACTACAAATATTTTTACAATTAAATAGAATTATTGTATAATAATCTCGCTGAGTTGGTGGCCCAACAATAGAATGCAGGTCTCTATTCAGGGCGCCAATCTCGCTCAGTGAATACGCCCGCGTCCAATACGCTACGCCCCTACATACATGACACTCCATTCACCCGCCGCTGTCTATGGAATGTCTATGAATAAATGAGGCGACCACTCAGGTGAGAGAGCTCCCGCTATTTTAATTACCATCTTAATTACTCTTGCTGTGCCGTGTTAGGTACTTCCCCTGAAAAGAGTTGTTATGTTACTCATTACGGTTGGGTCAGGTATTTTTTTACCATACATTCGAGTTCTGCCACTGAAAATATTTTTTTTTGTGTACACGGTACTGCAATTATTATTGCAAATGGAAAAAATATTTCAACTTTATTTTAGAATATTGCAAAAGTAACTGTTTTTTAGTACTATCCGTTTAAAGTATACAAAATTTGTATTGCACTATAAGATTGCCATATTCATACGGTTTATCTGATGAAATTGATTAGCGAAGTCTATGTACACCTGCAATGCCAGGGGTATGCTAACGCGTTGAAGAACGTCAAAAAAAATTGAAAGCCCTTGATGATCTTCTACCCTGCATTAACAGGACAATAATGCTTGGAAGACCCAACTAACCTATTTGTCACAGTTATCACTACACGAGGTAGTAGTTAAGTCTTGTTAAAAGCTTGCAAAATTCTGAAAGCAAATCTCTGCTTATCTACACTATATCCGAGTGATTTTTTTATGTTATTTATTTATTGAGATCACCAACAATTATTACAAGTTTTACTTTCATGCACAATTACTAACAGGTGAACAAAGCATGCTTAAAATTAGAAAATACAGTAATCATAATGTGAACCATCAAGAAACAGTCAACGCAATAACAAAGATATATACAAAAAACAAATGGTATGACCTTAATCACTATCATTATGGTTCGTGAGATGATGACCATGTTCAGTAGTGATATTACATTGGGCTGAGATAATAGGTGAGGAACAAATTTCTTTCCATTGCATCACCCCCTCTCATCACCGGCCGAGGTAAATTAGGCAGGCCCAAGAATAGCTGGTTTGAAGTTGTAAGGGGTGACATGCATGCTAATTGGTTGTTCACAAAAGATACAGCAGACAGTGCGAATTGGAGGCAAAAACGAAGAAAAGCGGACATTGGGACCGCCGGTCGTTCGAATAATGATGACTGAGCTGAGATAATCATGAATCAAAAATTAAATGTAAATTTCCAACGCTAAGATCTTTTCTATTATCAAGAGCGATAGCGGATTTACCAAACACAAAATAAATTATAGGTAGTACAATACTACAGTTTGTAGTATAAATGACCATAGCCTTTGTCCCCGAATCGTTTATAAATTATGGCTATATGCGTTCTGGTAAGATAACATCGAACGGACACGTAATATTAACATAGAGGCATGTTATATAACCATTATGATTGTCGAATATTAGAACCATTATCTCTGTTGAATAAGCAAAGGAAGATTCGGTTGATGGAACTACGGAATGTCATTAGTGTTTGAACGGTTAACAAATATTATGTTTGAACAGATTTTGATTGCAGGATTTGTTTGAATTTCGAGGAAGTGATTAGGGTTTGGTTATTTTCACTAATAATTATTATCATTAATATCTAAGCTACAATACATAATTCTATGGACTTCCTAATTATTTTCCAATAATTTTACATTGATTTTGCGCCGATTTTCTTTGATATTTTACTTAAAAAAGAGTGAAATATTATTGCTAAATGTATATTTTCTATGGATCAATCCATCAATGTAATTTGAGATACAGTTTATTGTCAACTTTTATCTTTCATGTCAATTTATCTTTTTGCATCCACTGGCGTTCAAATGTATCAATGCTACTGTAAAATCAGTCTTGACACATTCGGTTCCGGTTTTTTGTATACCATAATAATTATGCTTTCAGATGTTGGCGATAAAGATTCATTAAGTTTTTGTATACCATTCTAAGCTTTTAGATATTGAATTAGTCATTTGATTTATTAATTGGTAACAAACAAGTATAAATTTGTCACTCATAAAAAATCTAAAGATTACAGTCTTCTCTGCATAGAATACCGAGAGGGATAATGTTTTTTTTCTAACATAGTAATTGATAGCACTTTAGATAAACCCATAATTTAATTCGTTATTTACAGCATAAACAATTTTTTTAAATTCTATTTTTGATTCACATTTAAAGAGAATAAAGAGCTAAAGTTCTTGTCGATCTGCCTAGCAGATCCAATCTTGGACAGAACGCACCCATAAATCGAATTATAAGGGAGTTTAATGGCGTCGATAAAACCAAGAACCTCGATTTGTTCATGGGTGGTATTCGCGGGTTTAAGAGGTCTCTCTTCACATGACCGCAATTTGTGTGATTGATATTTTTATCTTATTTTATTCATCTTTAATTTAGCTTTTTCAAAATGTAATTTATTTTGTTATTATGTTTTTAAACCATTAACTAGGAATTTTCGTTTATAATGTTTTAATTGCATACTGTCTTCGCCTATTAATATAATGTCATAGAGCTAAATACTGCTATGGTTAATTTTTTTTGGTATTATTAATTTTTATTATGTTGGTGATCATTTTAATAAATAAATAAATAAAGCATCCATTCTTGAAATTCGGACACAAATCGAATAGAAAATGATAACAGCCAACGCAAAAGTTGTTTGCTTGATGGCAAAACGATCACATTGATAGACGCTGAATATTGTTGACGGCTGCTTTCATGTCGTTCATTACATGATAGAAATGGGTAGTACTTACGTAGTATTTTGATTGTGAGTTTTGAGGCTACCGTTTAATACTAGTGTTGAATCTATTACTTAAGTTTGATTCCAGTTAATATTAGTATAAATCATATTCTAGCTTTATCCCGGATGCCCAAGACAAAAGCTTTAGGCCCAGGGTCTGCTTACTGGTCTAACCGATATAATATCTTAACTATATGGCTGATAAATATGCTTGGGATTAAACTGCCGTTTAATACAGGCTATTCTAATAGGAATGACTTAAAACATGAATATTGTTAATGTTATATTATATTGCATTGTATAGCTTTACAGACAAATTAAGATTGTAACTAACCAACCGATAATTTAAAAGAGCATAGCCTGTTAGTTTCTTGCTACTTCTTCTTAGAGAGCGGTGGCTCGGAACTGGCACTTAGATTCACTTAGACTTAAATATTTTTGTTTTTTTAATTTTCTGGTTGCAAGTGAATCTAAGCTTCGTGATTTCAGTATCATTATATTTTGATTGTTTTTTTTATGTGTTATAAATTTTGACGTTTTCAATTACTATGTAATAGTATTATGAAATAGAAAGTTTTGAAGTTATTTGAAACCTGATTTTAAATTTCATTTATTACATAAAGCTTCTGCCGTCTGACCTCTACAACCCAGAGCGATATACCATTTATGATTAAACCAGTTTTCAGAAAATTAGAAGGGCCTGACTTCCTAATAACGACTGCCATAGATGTTCATGACAATCGGCACTAACGGCTTAGCGTGCTTCCCGAGGCGCGAAGCAAGCAATACTTACGCACGTATCTTCGGAAAGTCATGGGCGAATCTATGACTTTTTGACCAGGGTTTGAACCCGAGACTCGATAGCACCGCTCAAGTTAATATTAGTACAAATGTTACATTCTATATAGGAATCATAGAAAAATGATGCAGCTTAAAAAACCTCAAATGCGCCTGGTCACAAGCGCTCTTACGGGTCATGATAGCTTTAACAGACATCTTTTTAACATTTAACGTATAACAAACAGTCCTCTGTGCAGAGCATGCATGGGGACTTAGGAGACAGCCGCACACGTCTTGCTGGAATGCATGATGCTGAGGCTGATTGCCGGGCGAGATTCCTGAAGACACCAGGCAGCCTTCCGGAAGCTTTCAGCGACGTTAAGGCGCTGATAGGATTCCTGGAGGAACTGGGATGGCTGGAGTAATCCAGCTCTCACCCTCCTATGCAAAATGGACGCATGGGACGTCTAATTGCAGAAAAAGCCTGCACGACCAAGAAGACGAAGGAATCATTAATTTAAAAATAATGAGGAGGGAATGCCACTGCTGTGTTCGCGGCTCCATGGTACTGGGTAGTCGGAAACCATCGCAAAAGTAAAGCAAAGACCACATGGGCCAGTCTTTGAATGGGTGGACCCTTTTGAAAAAAATATATCGAGCGCTTTTATGCTTTCGATATTAAGCAAAGCCATGATGCCGGCCTAGAAAAGTGCCACCCCTCTCATTTCAAAGGGAGTTGTAAGAATCGATGAAGAAAAATCCCACTGGGTGCAGCACATGCAAGCACATGGACAGCAGGGTCATCCGGCGTACGGACTGGAACTGCGATCACCAAGCTGTCTGCCCAGCGTGGGGATTATGGGAAAATACCCCCAATAGATTCATATGGAGGTCAATGTTCAGCAGTGGACTTTATGAGGCTGATGGTGTTGGTGACCAATTTGCTATCGCTAACCCGCAGAATGGTTCGTAAGGGAAGGCCCGTGCTCAGGAAAGAAAGTGGATGATAGACGCTTTTGGGCAGGTATTTGAGGCAAGCTCAAGACCTGTTCTTTGCCACTCTGTAATATTATCCGAACTCAAGACCTGTCTGGGGAGTAGTGGGACACGAGCCTGCACTTTGAACTCTCGGAATGGTTTTGGTAATAGTGGAACAATAAATAAATAGAAAGATGGAAGAAAGAAGAAGGACAATGGCTGGTTTTTAGTTAGTAAAAGTCTGACACACCCTTCGACTGCACCCATAGCAGGAAGCAGTCTTTAATGATTTACCATCCAAAAAAAATGTATGACAAAGTAAAAGAAAGAAATCACCATTAATTACTAAAAACCTTTGTTGGTTCTTCTTGAGCCCGTTATGTTCCGGAGCCGCGATAACTCTCTCGAACATTCCCGCAACACTTTGATGAGTATGGTAAAATACTACCACTTCACAAAGCTTCGTCTTAACTCTTCATTTCACTAATAAAGTATCCCATCTATCTTTCTGTAACGCTGACTCCAATTGAATAGAAAATATTGATAGCAAACGTCGGAATTGCTTTTGAAATTGTGGAACGATTATGGTATAATCGTACCTTCTATACACTTTTTTTAATCTGACTTATCATATTGCTAGTAGCTTGTAGTAAGCAGTCTTAACTGTCACGATAATCGCAAGCCACTCTTCACTATCATCCGCCTGCCCTAGTCTCAGTTTATCTGAAGACGGCGCAGCGTTTCTTTTTCTCCCATCGCCGGTGCTTCGTCCAAACCCACTCACCCACCCACACTCAATTCATTGATTTTTCGGCTATCCTCTTCTTCTCCATTCAGTAATATTCATATTACATAGTTAGTAATTACTCTTCTTGTCTTGATAATGATCGCTAGCCACACAGAAATAGTCCACCATAGGACCTGTGGCCATTTTGTGTAAAATCACACGTCTAATCACTACACAGGGCTTTATCTTATCTCTTTGTTTCACCAGCAAAGCATCCCACCTATCTTCCTGTAATGAAGTGAGTTTAAGTGAATAGAAAACGAAGTATTGATGTCAGTTATCAAGCTAACGTCGGATTTGTTTTGTGGAACAACCACTTTGGTTTGAAATTTTATTATTTTTGTGGAATTACCAAATGACTCTCTACCGCTATTGATGGAGCAGAAACCCCTCTGCGTCAGACTTTTTATTGAATAAAAACCATCCATATTCCTTCTTTAGCCCGTTATGTTTCGGGGCCGCGATAACTCTTTCGAACAATCCCGCAACCCTTTGATGAGTATGGTAAAATACTACCACTTTCCAAAGCTTCATCTTAACTCTTCATTTCATCAATAAAGCATCCCATCTATCTTCCTGTAACGCAGACTCCAATTGAATAGAAAACGATGATAGCTAACGTCGGAATTGTTTTGGTAATGGTGGAACGATTACTTTGATAGACGGTAAAGGCGCTTGATGACGGCTCGTTTATCAGATGGTGTAAATATAGACTTTGTTACAAGCGTCATAAGGATGGTACTTATGGGGAGGATTGCTTTTAAAGGTGACGGTAAAGGGAATCTTTGTGACATACTTTAATGGGAGATTTTTATTTCGCCATTAGTTATAAATGTCCTAGAGGACAGCCTTACATCTAATAATGCACTCAAAGTTGCAGGACGTCTATAGATGACGGCGGCTTTCAAATGGTGTGAATTTAGTCTTTGTTACAAGCGTAATAAGAAGGTACTTTAGAGGAGCACGGCGTTTAAAGCTCTCCGTCAGGTGAGGGGAATCTTTGTGACATATTTCAATCTAAGGTTTTAGTTTTGCCATTAATTGTATATGCATTAATAATGTAGTCAGGGTGGCGGGACGCCGGTAAAGTCTATAGAAGACTTAACGTAAGCTATAACGTATAAACCTATATTTTTAAATTATTAATCTAATGAAATGGATAATAATTTATCATAAAATAGTTATAAATTGATAATTATTAAAACCGTGGTAAAGTATTACTTGAATTTCTCTCACCTTCCATTTGAAGAGGATGACAATACTCCTTCATATATTTTTCTCTCATTCACTTCTGTCATACGTTACGTCATCGATGCATCCACATTATTCTCCTTATTCTTCTAATCAATGAAACTCTTTATAAGTCGACCTGTTCTTCCACAACCGGTAACATTCGAATTTATTCATCATTATGTTTAGTTCAGTTTAAGGACTTCCACTGCTGGGCATAGGCCTCCCTCATAATCTTTTCAACGCAGGCTTTCAGCGTAATCCTGTGACCTTTTTCATGTCGTCCATTAATCGTCTTTATAATGAACAGGATCATTTAGATTCGTAAATTTTTTTAACACAAAATGGCAAATCCATATTTTTTATTCTTAACAACAATGAAAGAGATATGAGCGGTAACATTATTAAGAAATAAAAGCAAATGGATTATTTGTCAGAATTTGTCAAGGTTTGTCAGTTTATCTGTCTGTTGTGGTTGTTTTTCTCAAGATTTGTCAGTCTGTCGGTTACTTTTATAGGGGGGATCTGTTAGTCAGTCTGTCCTGATTCTAAAGGGGGAGGGGATTGTCGTTGGATTGTTGGAGGGGCTTCCAAAAAGGCAACGAGATTAAGAAGAATGCCTCAAGAAACTCATCTCGGGTATTTTAAAATTATCTTATAATTATATTCCTTCATCAATTTAAAAGATATTATTTAATGTGTTGCGTCAATAAATAAATAAATTCTTTCTGTTTCTACCAAAAAGCTTATATTTACGGATATAAGACGCTTTTGTTTACCGTTTCTCAGTGAAACACGGGACAAAGAGAATGTTACCGGTGTATACTTTCTGCGAGTTAGCAACTAAATTTAAGAAAAACATACTTTAACCGCAAACCGAAAGTCCAGGTTCAAGACGGAAAACAGGAACACTTCTGTTTTGTGCTTTATTTTTATTAGTTTCTTTAGTCAAGTGTTAGTAGGTTTACCTATAGTGTTTGCCGGTTCTAGGCATATTATCCTAAATATTATCATCAAAGAATATAAGAATCATTATGTTATTTCTCTTTTTTTATTAGTTTGAACATATATGTTTGTTTGTGATATTAAATAAATAAATAAATATTCTCTTACAATCACACCAATTATTTAGTCCCAAGATAAGTATCATTAAGAACTTGTGTTATGGATACTAAATAACGGATAAACATACTTAAATACTTTTTTTTTTGTAATATACATAGGAAAACACCCAGACCAGAACAAACATTCATGTTCATGCACACAAAGATTTATCCTGTGTGGAAATCGAACCCACGACCGCTGGAGTGAAGTGCCGGTATATTGACCTCCACGCCATATCGGTCGTCAAAATTATTAGTAGATTTTTTTTACATTATTATGAATTATTATTGTATACATTTATAGTAGATATATTTAACCACGACGTAATATTTTATTTTAAAATTTGTTTAGTTTGTCATAATTGTGACCTCATTTCTGTTTATAGATTTTAGCAAATTATTAATAATGTAGTCTGGCATTAGTAGATAATGATATAATATACTGCATTTATTGTATAAAAACTTTTCGTATAACATGTAGCGGTTTAGGAAATTTCGTCTGTAAGCCCACATACATATATTTAAATAAATAAATAGAATTATGTTACTGTCTAAGTAAATCTAAGTTTTTTTGATAAATTTTAAGATTTGCCGACATGAATTGGTAACTTACATTTCGGACTAAAATCAGAAAACAATGAATAAAAATAAAATATACGTTCTTAAAATATCTTTAAGATCAACAGGATCATTCAGTTTCGTCAAATTTTTACAACCATAATAGAAATACAATAAATTGTATAACAACAATAAAATTATCAAGCCATTATCAATTCAATACCATTATCAAGAAATAGAGAAAAATAAAAACATTAATTAATGTTTATTTAGTTTCTGTTTATTGATTAAGTTTAATTTACGTATTTAATTTCTGCGACGTGTAATTTTTATTATCAATAAATAAAACTAATTACTACATAAGATCGATACGGAATAAAATAATAATATAAATTTTACTTTGTACCGATATGTTTAATTAAATGCAAGTTACATATAACTAATGTCTATTTACTTCGGAAATTGATTAAGTTTCATTGCAAAGTAAAAGGCAGTGCTAAATTCTATAGCAAAGGCATCAATAAACTTTAATAAAAGTAGCCGACGCCTTTATAGGTAAGCACATAATATATAAGGCTTAAAATTGTATTAACTTAAGGCTCATAATGGAGGCAACTGTTGAAAATGTTGAAATATTACAATACTTCCGGCCCTCAATGGCCGTTAGCATCCCTTGTACCGCACGTGCTCAAATGGTTTATGAAAGGAAAAGAGCATTTATCGCTTTAAGTGCTTTACTTTTTTTTTAAATGAGTTTAAAGAAAAGTAATACAGATGGAATTAAAGAGGATAATTTGGAGCGCTGTCTTGTACTTTTTGCAGAAGACGATGGGTCGCGATCTGCTGATATTGACCACAAACACTCATTGACGAAGCGCTCGGTGGCTCCGAGGTACTACGTGAATGGAAATGATCTCCGATGTAAAGCGGAGTTTATTTTCATTATTTCGACAATTTAACAAATAACTAAGACAGATACGTAGATAAACTTTTTATTGCAACGAAAGAACATATAAAAGTAATCAAAAAATAAGACTGCGCTATTGTCCAGCGGTTTGAGGACGATTAGGAAAATGAGGCAGTGTTTTCGAATGTCGATGCGTAGATAGGTGATAAGTTATCATCATGCCTCCCGCCTAAAGGGGGACCGAGATGAGAGTGTGGGGCTCACTGCGGAAGACGCGACCGACAGCAGTCCTACTCACTAAAAATCTTCCAACTACACCTACCGCTGTTGAAAAGGGGCGGAGGACGAGTCGAACAATTTCGATTCGAAAATCGATTTCAAATAGATTCTGTTGTACCACCGAAAACATGGAACTCGATACAAGATGGCATTCTCCATTTTGACACAAATTTTGAAGGATTGACGTAATAAGAAAAATTACTAATATTTAGGTAAAAATGTGTCATCGGAACGCAAATAATAATCATTTAATTAATTAGTCGCTTCAGTAGTCTGCCAAGGTTATGAATAATCTATGGTTTTTGGCAGATTCCCCGGTACGGATTGATGAATCTCGGAAAATATAGATCTAGATGAAATAGCTGAAATTCATCGAATTCGGCGGTAGGGCCTCAGATCAGAACCGGTAGGACCTCCTCATAGAGGCGTAATGTGACGAGCCCCCCTACCTCCATATGCGACCTTGGGTATGTGGCTGACATCGTGGTGGGTCTATTATTACATTTTTGTCTTTAGGCCGATTCATTAGTATAATAATATGTTAAACGACTTGAAAATGTCTCATGTCTGTGACCTGAATTTACCATATCAGAGAAGGTGTTTGAGACATGATGATGATGGTGAACACAATATCAGATATAAATTGTAAGCAACCCCATTTTTCATTAAAACATTTCGTAACGCTGTAACTTTATATGTGAAAGAATTTGTATGCATGGGCTGTGACTTTTAATGGATTTTTTTTCTAAAAACTGTTTTGTCTGAAGACGAATGGCCCCGAGCGGTTCATTGTTCTGACAGACGCATTAGTTTGACCCGAAAGGCATCTGTTTATGTATGTTTCTTTCTACAAATTGGTATTTAATGTTCCTATGTCTACGAATTTGCCTTTTCTATTTGTGGGTTTTGTAAAGAAACATTTCATTATAATGTAATTTTGTCGGGGCAAAATCTTGTCCTCATTATCATCTCAGCCCATTAAGGTCTCACTTCTGATAAGGACCCTCTTGCCAGGAATCATGATGTAAAGGATGAGGAGATACTCCACAATGCGGCCTCATTGTAGATTGACATAGGAGACGTCCTGCTGAAAAATTTTCAAGCTGCCCCACAGGGCCTAATTCGTCGTGGCTTGGTAGTCGACCACATATGAAACAAATTATTAATCATTTGTATTGTTCTTAAAAATAAAATAACAAGGTTATTATGTGTTTTTGAAGGTCGATGCTTTGATGGGAGACTAGTCATCATCATGCCTCAAACAAAATGCCTTTATGCACTGCTTCCCGGCCAAAGGGGGACCGAAAGGGCAGTGTGGGGCTTACTGCGGTAGATGCGACCGCCAGCAGTCCTACTCGCTAAAAATCTTCCGAACATTAATGGGCTGAGATGATAACGAGGACAAGATTTGGTCTGCCTCTATGCAAAATTTCAGTATATTGAAATATTTCTTTACAAAACCCACAAACAGAAAAGGCAATTTTTGTAGAAGTAGGAACATCAAATAACAAGGTTAGAATTATATTGTTGGTGGGGGGTTAAGTAACACCCAAAGCGCTTTACGAATGGGGTTGCGTTTGTAATGTAGGCAAGATTTCACCCAAGAACTCACCCGACCTGGACGTTTTTAGTGTTTTACAGACAGTACTAAGCAACACTCTCCTGAAGCTGCTTGAGCCCACGTTACGACGTTAATATTAGAATTAAGAATCAACCTCTTTGCTTATTATGTTATATATAAAACATTGTTTAATTTTAGATTAGATTAGTTTAAATTTAGGAGAATGCTGTGTACGCTTTTAAAGGCCAACATATATGTAATTTTTGTTATTGTATTATGGTTTTGTATATGTTTGTATGTTTAGCTGTTAGTGTACCTATAAATAAATAAATAAATAAATAAGATTTGCACTTGGTACCGTGGGTTTACGGCTACCTCCAAGAATTCTATCAGCCCATGTTTCGCCTCAGGTTTTCGTTGAAAACGACTTAGGGTATGGCATCTTGTTTAGTCTTCATATCGACGAAGGTCTTCACCTTCCACACGTTTCACCGATCTCTAATCAGAACTACATTAATATAGATCCTATTTAAGAAGTTATAGTAAGGTTACGTTCCCAAACTAGTTTCAATGCCATCATGATTCTTACTTAGACTTCATTCTTCATTTTGTTAATATATTTTTGATAGACAGATAGGAACTTTTTTTGGAACCACTATGGTGAGTGTTCTAAAGAGCTTTTCGATCTTATCCCGCCCTCTCCTTTCCTCTGCCGAACAACTCGTGCTAGTCTTACGAACCATCCACATATTGTACAGTACAGACCTCCTGCACTCGAACCAAGAAGTTTGATAAGTCGTTCCTGTGCATGACCATTAAGCTCTGGAACTCACTGCCAGCTCATGTGTTTCCTATCGACTGCTTACCGTCAGACAGGATGTAGCCATTATGACGTGTCATATAAAAAAAGAGCTAGGCATTATGATAATGACATTAGGATAAAATATAGCAAAGAGCCTGTGAGTTTCTTGTCAGTTCTTCTCACAGAGCGGGGGCTTGGAACTGCACTTAGATTCACTTACACCTAAATTTTATTTATTTGCATGTAAGTGAATCTAAGCTTCGTGATTTCAGTGTAGTAACATTTAGTTTTTTTTAATTTATATTTTGTTTTGACGTTTTCAAGTGCTATGTAATAGTTTATGAAATAAAGAACTTTTTACTTTTACTTTTATAAGACAACGTTATCTCCCGACAAATAACCGCTACCCAGGTCCAGTTTTACCAAGTCACATCGAACTAAACTAATCAGAACTTTGCCAATCAAACGTCGGCTGCATTTACATTGTTTGTTAGCATATGCCCACAACTCGCCCCTCTTGACCACTGCCGGGACCACTTACAGTTTAAATATGCGTTCTATGCTCCGAGGATCTACGTAGACGTAAATTATCACAGAAGTAAAGCAAAGTTTACAGAAGTCCTTGGGTAATCGTTTGTTTGGCATTTAATATAAAGGTATTAATAAGTTGTGTCGTATATTTATTATTTTATTTATTATATTTAGAAACAAACAGTCATATACAAAAAGAGATTAGTACTAAAATTATACATAGTTTTAGACCTATAGTTTCATATCTAAGGCACTTAAATGAAAAAAATAAAGAGTTTTCTCGAAATTATATAAAAACTAGATAATTATAACATTACATACAGGTGCATACACATACATTCATACATATATACATATATGCACATAGCTATATATACGCCCGTATACATACATATTGCAATATTTAAACAATGTAATATATATTATACACACACACATACCTACTCATATCCATATGTATATGTATATTAACTGTGAACAGTATCTGTAATCATCATCATCTCAGCCCATAAACGTCCCACTACTGAGCACGAGCCTCCTCTCACATACCAAGGTGCGAGGGTATTGGGTCATACTCCACCACGCGGACCCAGTACGGATTGGCGGAGGCAGGTGTATGGCGTCCTGCTGTTAGAATTTATCAAGCCGCCCATTAGGCCTCTAACATGGCTTAACGACTACCACATTTAGTGATAACCGGGACCAACGGCTTAACGTGCCTTCTAAAGCACGGAAGCGCTCGATATCAAATGCCACACAAACGGTCACCCATCCGAGGACTGACCTCTGTAAACTCTGCTGTACTTCGGTGAACGTTTCCGACCACCGAGCACCGCAGAGCTACGAGCGCTTCTATTCTGTAACAATAATAAGATACAACTATAAAAATATAAACACCACAGTTAAGACGAGGCAAGTAATTGCAACGATTTTTTCTTAAAACAATTTAAACTTTCACTAAAAAAGTCAACATCTATGAGTTTATCATTATACAGTCTGCAAGATCTTCTGATAAAACTATTACTAGCGTAACACGTTCTACAAATACGGATAACAAATAAATGCTTTTTACGGCAAGCTCGTTCACTTCGATGCGGCACTCTAAATAATATTTCATGAAGCAATGCAGGGGCAACTATTTGATTATTAATTATTTTATAAAGACATGCAACGTCAGCCAATTCGCGACGGTGACACAATTGAGTAATGTTATGTGCTACAGAGGAAGTCTCCTAATCCGAATACAAATGACAAGTACGGTAGCAGAGAGCCCTTACAAACTTTTTTCTGAACTCCCTCTATCTTATCAATATGTTTTTTAAAGAAAGGGTGCCAAACAGAGCTTGCAAACTCTAAGTGGCTTCTTACATAACAGTTATATAATACTTTATAAGTTAATAAGTTACGAAATGGTTTACAGATACCCAATATAAATCCCAGTTGCCTATACGACTTATTTATCATTGCATCTATATGTGGAACGTACATATAGCTTATTTTAAGTTTGACCTGCATAAGAGCTCTATTTAGCCAAACTTGAATAAATGAATTCGACTTTGATGACTCATATGCCGGGAAATGTATATTTGCGTTGGCCGGGTGGGTGTTTTTTTATTTTGGTCCCAAGTTTTTCTTAGTGGTGTATGAAACGGCATTTTATACATGCTGACATGAGTGAGTGCGAATCTTATCGTGCTTATTTCGACTTTTCATTTTATTGTATTATTAATATATAGGGTGTATAGGGATCCTACCAAGACCTAAGGAGCCCAAGTCAACCTCACCTGCAAGTAGTGCACCTGCCGATCAACGGACGAGGCTCTGGTGACCATAACAGTGCCCAGTAAGCTGCAATAGGCTCGCCACCTATTAAGTGGGACCAACTATATAATTGGCGAAGTGTGGGCGTATACCATGCCTCTGCCTACCTTTTCGAGGAAACAGGCGTAAATGTATGTATGTATTATTAATGTTTCTTATAACTTAGACAAAGAGCAATAGTTACAGACATAGCTTATAGGATTAGCAAGCTGAATTGGCAGTGGGCCGGTCGTATCTGCCGTAGGACCGATAACCTGGGGTAGACGGGTCCGTCAGTGAAGACCACGTTTCGGTAAGCGTAGTGTGCGACGCCCACCAGCTAGGTGGAGCGATGACATACGCAAAACGGCTAGCAGCGGTTGAAGAGCTGAAAATCGAGCTCAGTGGTGTGCCTTTGGAGAGGCCTATGTCCAGCAGTTAACAAATGTGTGCTAATGATGATGATGATTACTTTAAAATTGCATAAAGACATTTTAAGTTTTATGTTTATTTGTATTGTTAAATTTTTATCTAAATTGCCATACCGGTGTGTTATACTATATTCTATAAGCCTGTATGTGTGACACTTATAAATAAATAAATGTAAGTGTATGAAACACTTCATTGCATCGATAGTTTAATAACAGACGTAGCGACTACTACAATAGACGTAGAGACGTGTCAAAAAATATATATTTTTTTTAGAAAATATAAGAGAAACGTAAATAAATATTGACAGGGACTTCTTGGCGGGAAAATCAAAGTAAAGCGACATGTCTGCAGTTTTGTTGTATTTTCTAAAATTTGTTATATTTCGAATATTAATGTGTAATAACGGTGGATTATTAACCGTAAGTGTTTGTGAACGTACATGAGTGTTGGTAAATAGAAAAAAACAATGCAACATCACTTTTCAAATTCTCTCAAGAAGTCCTTGTGAGATCTCAGTATAGTACCACATCTTTACTGAGGACTCAAGGGGTTTAGGGGGAGGGCATCACATTTACCATTTATCATCTTTATCACCACTCATTCTCATTTACTATAATTTATATGTTGTATATTTATTAATATATCTCTTACTTGACACTGGCTAAATGTGCTAAACGCACAAAGCCATTATGTATAAAAAAAACTAGACAGAATTTAATTCTATGTCAGAAACAAAAAGGAACGCGACTATATTAATAGACTGTGGTCCACACACCAAGGCAACAAAATTTGCCTGACCATTTATTATCTGAGGCGTAAGCTTGGAACATATGAGGTCAGACGGGAGCGCTGCGGGATGAGCACCCTTCAGTCGGGTGAGAAATAGGTAATTTGTCAATCCTTTACAACATTATTAACTCGGTTTGGGAATAAGGGGAGACTTTAAGTAATTTTTTTATTTAAAAGAGAGGTGTGTAAGAACTCTATCAACAACTTAGGAGTCCAAGCCAACCACAACTGCAAGTGGTTATTATGGTTATCATCAGTCCTAAGACTTAGTGCTGAACATAGGCCTTCCATCAGCTCCCTATATGATCTAGAAACTTTTACTAGTAAAATTGCAATGTTAATTCTAGCGTTCTCAATAGCACTAGTAACTTAATATCTTTCTTTCTTTCTCAAGTTTTGCAATTATAAAGTTACTACATACAATTTGATACACTATATTCCCCTTATTCAGTAGATAGAGAACACATCCTTCCACTTGCTTTTTTTCAAAGGAAAGTCATCAAATGACTGTTTCCCGCTGTGGGTGAAACGGGAGCTTGTGTCACTTTAACTGGCTAAAAACCATACACTTTCCTTCTTGAGCCTGCTATGTCAACGGTAACCCTTCCCGCCCTGGTAATAACAGACCCGCAACTCCAGCAGCCTTGGCCCCCTCCTCATAGCCCCCTCAGTGTGCTGACATTTTCTTGTGACGTGCGTTTAACACGATTGCGAAGTCATCGCGGCCTGTCGTACTATGGAAAATGGACGGACGGTGAGTTACCCAGTACTCATCGCCTACAAACCAGCGCCTACGCGGCTCCCGACGTCTTGGGAACTCGCAACGATCCTTGCACGCTCTTTTAGGTTCATTCACGCTCATGAAACTTTTCATGCGTTTGCTTCGTCTCAGAGAACTTTTTTTCTTTGAAAATAAAGTTTAGCATATTAAGTAAAACAGTCCATGGATGGGTAGCCCCTTGGAATGGAAAGGCACCGTAAGAGGCTCCAAAAAATATAATTAAGATCTTAAAAACTAACTGCAGTCAGTCAATCATAGGTTAGTATAAATAGGGCCTCTAACATGGTTTAACGACTCAAATAAATAGCGGACTGTACCGCTTACGTACTTTGAAGCGCTTGATATTACAGAGAAATAGACAATTAACAGACATTTATAATATTAGTCGGGATAAGATATGGCAACTAAATATCTCCACAAATTACCTGCAGGACGCTACCCAAGTCCATTTTCACTAAATCACATCGAACTAAACTAATCAGAACTTTGCCAATCAAACGTCCGCTGCATTTACATGGTTTGTTAGCATATACCCACAAATCGTCTCTCTTGACCTCTAGTAGGTACTTGCTACAAGGTCTTTAAATACATAAATATCTATTAGTTTGTAGTTCATGTGGCATTAATATAACTAATGCTGACTAAGCTTAACCTTAAGCACAAAAATAAAGTTTTTGCGCACTTAGTCTTGTGTATGCAGATGGTTTGAAAGGGGTACCGCGACCTCGAGACAAAGCAGGCTCCAAGAAGAAACATGAACGGTTTTTAGACAGTAAAAGTCTGAGACCGTCCCGCGCCACCTACAATAGAAGACTACAATACGGCCATTTGATGATCCGAAACGAACGAACGGAAGGAGGATGATGCACTTTATCCTTTTTATAAGCTCACAGGGATCCTAGTTCTGATCACCAAACGTATCCGTTTTAAATTGGAATGGAAAATTTTAATTTGATTGGGAAAAAATTGTCATTATAAATGCCATATTAAACGTATTAGTCACATTAAACGCCAACTTTTCGCCAGTTATAATATTAGTCCCACGTAAAAGGTGGCGAGCCTTTTGTCGTTTTACATTTGCCAGAGCCTCGTCCGTTGATCGGCAGGTGCACCACTTGCAGGTGAGTTTAACTAGGGCTCCTAAGATCTTGGTAGGAAACACATCAAAGACTAAAACGTTATTGGTATCGTTCAACCAGCTATCAGAATATTGGAGGGCACTGACTTCCTATAATAGACTGTTATGCTCATGACAGCCGGCACCAACGGCTTAACATGCTTTTTAAAACATAAAGCAAGCGATAATTACGCACATAACTTCAAAACGTCTTATGTGAACGACCAGAGGTTTTACTCTCATTCAACCAAAATCATAACTACGTTATACCTAACTTTCAGTGTCCGACAGTGAGCTGAGTGGACACCGATTCAGTACATGGTTTAATGTTGTATTTTGCTTGTGTAAATTTAATCGTTGCTTTTTTGTGTACTTATTTTCTATGTTTATTTGTACTGAAAAAAATTATTTTCTTTCTTTCTAGCAAGTGAAAGAGAGGGTATAATTACGTTTCTTTGAATAAGTAGGTCTGCAGAGGTTGAACTCGAGATCTTCTGAAGTTTAAGGCTTGCCCGATGGCTATCACCGAATCGGCGATACAGACTCATAATAATATATGTTCACATTACACTATCCAAATACATTAGACTTAAACGTTTTAATTCAAGACAGCAGTTTATTTTATTAATTCGATAATCAGATAGTAAAACAAAACAAAGAATTTCTTAAAAACCTTTCGAGACATTTCCCTCAGTGACACTCTAAATCCATTCCTAAGATAAATTCTGAAATGTATTTGTGTACTCTCAGGGGATAGGAAAATCAGGCCACCGAATCCCAGTGTAATTTCGTAAAAAAGGTAAAGATATACAAAAGACACTCATACATTATATCACCGCGCATAAAGTCATACAGAAACATAAAACGCCTCGGCATGTACTATTGTATATTTTTGTACTTACATTCGTATGCGTCCACCATGCTAAACATTAGAGCGATAGGCCACTAAAGTCGCGTTTTTTTAAGTCGTTTTTTTTATCAGCGATCAAAGTTCAGTGAAACAATAAAAAAAATATGACATAGCCGGTAGTAAGCGGTAACGAAGAGTTAGTTCACGAAATGTTTGGTATATTTAGACATTCGAAGCCACATGAATTTACAACAAGCTGACAATTAGTAAAAACATTCATAATATAATCATAAAAAAAATGTAAATTCTCCATCTTTCCCCTGTATGGATTTTTTTGTATTCAAGGTCAAAGGTTATAAAAATAACTAAGTTTTATCACAAAAATACCTTAGTCAAAAAGTGTAGATAATAAAATTATGTAATAAATGTGGAAATACTTTTTTCCTATCAGCCGCCTTTTTGAGATATAACGATAAAAACTTGTAGACGTCATATTCCTCATATTTTATTGAAAATACGTAGGTATACCCAGATCAAAAAAAATACCTACAGCCATTTCCACAAGTATTTGTTATTTAGGGGAATCAAACGTCGAAAGTTCAATTTACATACATAATAGGTTGGGGAAAAAGTCTTTTCGTATTTTTGTATGAAAAGTCAAGACATTTTTTTCAAAGTTTATTTACATTTATTTACAATATATATGTACCGTTTTGTTTAATAACTTTCTGCCATTTTGTGGGCAGAGACATTATCCCGTTACTGTAGAAACTTTGGGACTTCTGATCAAAAAAACGGGACAAATAGTTTTGGCAGTCCTCTCTTGAGGTCAACCTTACAGAACCTAAACAATTCTGCAGAGACCGAAACAGGTGAAAATCTGAAGGCGCAAGGTCAGGGCTATATGGTGGATGCACTAGGACCTCCCAGTCGAACTCTCTTAATTTTTGCTGAGTGGCTAAAGATGTGTGTGGTCTAGCGTTATCGTGATGAAAGACCACACCCTTCTTGTTGATCAATTCCGGCCGTTTTCTCTCGACTGCTTCCTTTAATCTCATCAGTTGCTGGCAGTAAAGATCAGAATCGATGGTTTTGCCGGGCGGTAAAAGCTCATAATAAACAATGCCCTTCCAATCCCACCATACACACAGCATCACCTTATTTCGTGTTAGGCCAGGTTTGGCCACAGTCTGTGAAGCCTGGCCAACTTTCGACCACGACCTTTTTCGCACGTTCTTGTCGTACGTGATCCACTTTTCATCGCCAGTTATCAATCTCTTCAAAAACGGCTCGGTTTCATTACGTCTCAATAATGAATCGCAAATGAGTACACGGTTCATTAAGTTTCTTTGAGTGAGCTCGTGTGGCACCCAAATATCGAGCTTTTTTGTATAACCAGCTTTCTTCAAATGGGTCAAAACTGTTTTGTGGTCAATTCCCAGTTCTTCAGCTGCATCGTAACTACTAATATGCCGATCTTGCTCCACTCTTTCAAAAATGGCGTCCATTTTATTCGTAACAGGGCGACCAGAGCGAGGTGCATCTTTAACATCAAAATTTCCGGACTGAAAACGTTTGAACCAAATTTGTGCTACTCTTACTGACACTGCATCAGGTCCATGAACGTCACAAATTTTTTTCACTGCTTGAGTTGCATTTTTGCCTTTTTTATAATAAAATTTTAAAATGTATCGAATTTCTTCATTAGATTCACTCATTTTTACGGAGAGAAAAACAAATGAAAAATAGCGGGAAACAACTTTTTTTTATTTTTTTCTTTTCTTTATAATGGAACCTTTTTAATGTTATCAAAACCAGCCAGACACAAATAGTACAGTCAAAAAAATTTTATAATAAGTTTATACCTACGTTATGCGAAAAGACTTTTTCCCCGACCTAATACATAATGTCACGCCTCTTTCTCATAGGGGTAGGGAGAGATCACATCTTTCCATTTGCTACAATCTTGGCACACACTTTTTGCTTCATTTACACTCATTGACCTTCTCCTACACGCCCGTCGGTTTAGGGTACTTTTGACCTGCCTTTTCTCCAACTTTGGCATGTAGGATCAGAATGGTCGTCAAGTTTAATGCGCTTGTTATATTGTGATACTTTAATCTTCTCTTATAGGCCTTACTGAAAGAATACAGAAGAGAGGTAGATATTTGTATATAAATAATAATAATTAGCAGACGTTAAAAAAGGTTCTTGTTACTGAGATATCTGTTAAGCTTTATTTGCATGTTATATGCAAAATAAATACACATACTATTTATTTCGCATTTAACTATGCAAAGGGATATAATTACATATACTATTTATTGAACATTTAACTATGCACAGCACAATAAAACCAAAGAAGTGAAAAGGTGGGCTTAATTTTTTTAAATATTATACATAAATATATATACATAGGCAGATTGTGTGTATCATCTGAGCCTATTGCCGCTTACCAAGAACTGTAAGTTGGCCAGAGACTCGTCTGTTGATCGGCAGGTGCACCACTTGCAGGTGAGGTTGGCTTGGGCCCCTATGTAAGACATTTAATTTTGTTCAGATAAATTAATATTATTTTCTGAATCGCTTCTTCTAAGGCCCGAGTATTTGAACCATCCTTTCATCCGTAGGATAATCGTTGATATACGGCCTATACCGCACACCATTTTACGTTTTAATATTTTTTACCCATTTCTGAATACTTAAATAAATTTTTATTTGTATCATTATTGCGTGGTAAAATGAGTACTGATTCGGTCTTCGGTTGTAAAAGGCGAAAATATCTTATAAAATCTTTATGCATCAAGTAAACAAGTAGGTACCTAAGTAATACAATAAATACTGATACCCCACTAGGGGCACTGCAGTTTGAGAGCGAACTTAAACATATTACTAAACTACATACTTAATTATTCTACTAATAAACTCTTACTTATACACATATATAAAAACAACAAATAATAATATTTATACCATATTATTATTATATATAACATTAACTTATAATTTATATAATAAATCGCTATAGGCTTTTAATGGAGTTTGTCGTCAAAATATGCGTGAAGTGTGTAATAACATTTCGCAATCAGTAAGTCTTTTAATTGTTTAGTATTGTTTATCAGTAGCCTTACATCACTTTTTGGAGTCATCATCATCATCTTAGCTCATTAACGTCCCACTACTGAGCACGAGCCTCCTCTCACATATCAAGGTGTGAGGGTATTGGGTCATACTCCACCACGCTGACCCAAGGCGGATTGGCGGAGGCAGGTTTATGGCGTCCTACTGTTAAAATTTATCAAGCCGCCCATTATGCCTCTAACATGGCTTAACGACTACCACATTAACGTGCCTTCTGAAGCACGGAAGCGCTTGATATCAAATGCCACACAAACGGTCACCCATCCAAGGACTGACCTCTGTAGACTCTGCTGAACTTTGGTAATCGTTCCGACCCCCGAGCACCGCAGGGCTACGAGGCCTTGCTTTTTGGAGTAATATAAGTTAAACACTTCTTTTTAGTTTACACTATTAGCCAGCGGTAACTTTCACATAATTTTTATGTGAGTCGTCATAACAGATCCTGTGAATAGTAAGCAGTCGATGCAGCTATTATATGCGCCCTGTACCATGGAACAAGCACGATAAGAAGCGTAGCCACTCATGACGTCCTTTAATTTATATTTTTACGTATGTAACAAAATGCCTTTACTCACTGCTTCCAGACGCGACCGCCAGCAGTCCTACTCACTAAAAATCTTCCGACGACGCCCACCGCTGTTGAAAAAGGGGCGGGGGGCCGTTGCCAAAGTAAATATAAACTCCGGTAAAGCTTCTGACACCCCGCCATAATAATTTATTTAAATCACAAACACACACATGCAGATATATACAATTTAGACATAAGAATCAAGTAAAAATTAAAAAATACACAAACAAGTACAGAAATATTTAAAAAAAAAAACTACACAATTATGAAATTTACTTTTCATATTATATAGTCTTCACATGAATATACAACTTGTACGTACAACTATATAATAACAAAATGCTAACGCATCTAATTTTTCAAGCGAGGTGCTCAAACTAATAAACAACTTGTCTTTTATTACATAGAAATTTCAATGAATCAAAAAATCCTTAAACTGTAATTTATGACTGTCGAGATTAATGACTCACACACCTTTACACAGAAAGTTTTCTAAAATTTCAAGCGAATGTTGATTCCCTTTTACGTAACATCGCGATTCTCGTTTATGAGCAAACAATCTAAAGTATGATGCAAATTTGAAACTCCACAGTAAAGCGGCTTACACACAGCTGCAATGTAATCTATGCGTCAACCGGTCAGCTAAGCGTCTCGAGTGACGGCTTTCCGGCTCCATGGGATATTCACAAAGCGTTTCCCTACCAACGACGTCCATCCTTTTGTAAGGAATTTTATAGTAACTCGTAGTATATTCTTTATGTATTGCTACACACCGCATTGTTAGCTAGTGTCGTTCAATAGAGAACAAACTATACCAATTTAATTTAATTTAATTCAATATCAATGTTCATTCATTTTGTTTTTTTTTTCATTCCCACACAGAACAAATCTTTGTGTGCATGAACATGGATATTTGTTCTGGGTGTTTTCCTATGTATGTTAAGTATGTATTTACAAAAAAAAAAGTATTTAAGTATGTTTATCCGTTGTTTAGTATCCATAACACAAGTTCTTAATGATACTTATCTTGGAACTAAATAATTGGTGTAATTGTCAGAAAATATTTATTTATTTATTTATTTATTCATTCATGTTTTTGACTACCAATATGGAGTGGAGATCAGTATGCCTGCATTTCACTTCAGAGGTCGTGGGTTCGATTCCTACAATTTTGTGTGCATGAACATTAATATTTCTGGTCAGTGCGTTGTCTTAGCATATTAAGCCTGTTTTTACAAAAAAAGGTATTATCCGTTCTTAAGTATCCATAACACAAGTTTTTACTGATATCTACTTATCTTGAAACTACATATTTGCATTAAAGTATGTTTATGCGTTCTATAGCATCCATAACACAAGTTCTTAATGATACTTATCCTGAAACTAAATAATTGGTGTAGTTGATTGTAAGAGAACATTTGTTCAAATGTTTTCCTTATGTAGGTATACATCAAACAATATCGTAAGTTAAACAACAGCCTACACATAGCACGATATCGTTCTTATTTGTCTTATTAAAAAATATTAGATAAGCTCCCGTTTATGTTATATAAAGAGGAGCTGTATTTCGCCGAAAGATTTTTAAGATTCTTTAGCAGAAAAACTGAATTTTCGATCAATAGATTCTAGTATTGCGCGAATGTGTCTACAAAAATTAGTATTAACAACAAATATAATACAAGAAATGTTAGAGAAGGAAAACTAATTAAACCAAAAGTTAATAATTATTACGGAGAGAGAATGACTGAATATCTAGTCCCTAAGATATTTAACAAAATAGAACTTTTGAGAACCGAACCTAAAATAAGCAAAACATTGTTGAAGTCTAAACTCAAGGGTGTACTGCTCGGCAAAGGAGACATTGCCGTCAGTGAGGTTCATTCCCGATTGAGAATGGCCCTCACTGATGGTTAGTCCCTTCGGTGCAGTCCAATAATATATATGTGTGTGTGAGTGTATGTATATGTATGTATGTATGTGTATGTATGTATATATATATGTATTTATATGTATGTGTAAAATGTGTTTATAATTGTATAGTATATAATGTTATTGTTTGATTAATTTTAATGTTACTGTTATGTTATGTGAAAGATAATGTGAACGAGCGTATCTCGCCCACAAAATTTTGTGATCACAATCGTGAAGATCATTCTCACATTGCATTAACGTCTCACTTCTGACCACGTTCCTTGTCACACGACCCCAGGTGAGAGTGATAATCAGTGATAGGAATAGGTAGTACAATTTTGCAAAATTTCACGACAAAATCTACATATGGATATACTATATCGTTAAAGTCATAGTCGAAATCATTTATTCAAGTTTGGCTCAATAGAGCTCATATGAAGGTAGAAGGTAGCTTAATCGTAAAAGAACGGGCAAGAAAATCGTCAAGGTTAGTTTTTCCTCCCGCCAGGTACACAAAAATTTACTTATACTTGTTAAGGACTAGTAACGTTCAATAAATTACCATCGATTATTTTTATGTACATAAACATAAAATGAATGTAAATACAACTTAATACTCTTTATAGAGTCTTATATAAAATCCCTTGGTATATCTTGAATTTATTTTGATCCAAAGAAGGCCATAAACATTTTATTATAGAATTATTAAAAAAAATGTATAAAATCCTTTGCAAATATTAAAATGAACCCGGTTATTTAAAAAAAAAACCATAGCTAAAACCAAGAATTTTTCTACAAAAAATAACAGAATTCAGCAGGCGTATCCATACTAATATAATGTTGGAGATTACTGACCCTAAGTTGCTCTACCTATTCCTATCACTAGTGATGACGCAACAAAAACAATAATAACGCAACTTGTCAAAACAATAGTATGAACCGAGTCAGTTGCAATGAATGTGGGACCAAGTTGTAATGGCTCGCCCATTAGAACTGCCATTAAAAGTGTCTGAGGAATTGAGGAATAAGGGCGTAGACGCGGGCCGCAGTAATATCTGTCTATTCAATCAACTATTCGTTTTTTTTCTTTCTTTTAAATAATGGCTTCGTGAGTCTAGCACATCTAGCCAGTGTCAAGTAAGTGATATATTAATAATATATAATTCATAGTAAATGAGAATGAGTGATAATAAAGATGATAAATGGTAAATGAGATAGGTACCCTCCCCTAAGCCCCTTGAGTCCTCAGTAAAGATGTGGGACTATACTGAGATCTCACATGGACTTCTTGAGAGAATATGAAAAGTGATGTTGCACTGCTGTGTTTGAAGTACCAACACTTATGTATATTCACAAACACTTAACGGTTAATAATCCACAGTTATTACACATTAATGTTAGAAATATCACAAATTTTAGAAAATAAAACAAAAATGCAGACATGACGCTTCTCTTTCCCGCCAAGAAATCCCAACTTTTAGTTTCAACATTAAAATACTTTTGGGTAACGATTGACATCTGTGAAAAAAACGGTATCATTTGTTTTTCCGTTTTATTGTGCAATAGACTGCTATGTGGAGGGCCTCAGGCTGAAATCCTGGTCGTGCACCTATGGCTTTTCGGAGTTATTTGCTGTATGTCGCATGCTTAATCCATCAAGCACAATGTGACTGCGTGGTGGAGTATGACCAACCTCACCACGGTTCATGAGGGGAGGCCCGTGCATAATAGTGGGACATTACTGAAATTAAGAATACGTTCCATTACGTATTCTTGGTGACTTAATTTATAAATATTTTTGACACTTACACCAATTGTTTAGTTTCAGGATAAGTATCATTAAGAACTTGTGTTATTGATACTAAATAACGAATAAAGATATATAAATTCTTTTTTTTTTGTAGTGTATGAAGGATCATATTAATAGGAAAACACCCAGACCAGAACAAATCGCATGCTTAATGGAATAGTGACTAAAAAAAGACGATTTTTGGGACATCACAAAAGAAAATCTTCTAAAGAATACTTGTCCTACTTGTAAGCGCATTACATTGATACTGATTTATTGATTAGTAATTCTGCTTGTGTTTTGAACGATTGATTAACATTGATTCGATCTCAGTAAGAAATAGAAAGACTATATAAGTACGTAACTCAAACCTGACCTATCTATTAATGGGTCGATGTTCCTTTAAGCATGCGATCTATCGCTTGCCCCGTGCATTTTTAGTCGTGTCAAAAACATCTACGAATGTTCGTATTAGGAAATATGTGCCTTATAATATTCTGACAGCTGGTTTAATCATAGACTGATGTTTTCCTCTGAGTTGCAGAGGTCCGACAGCAGTCGTTTCGTCTAATAACTAAAATTCGGACTGATGAGGGTATACCAGTGAGCAGACCCTAGGTCCTAAGCGTAAGTGTAGGGCACAACAGTTTTTTTTTAACTGCGAAGGCTGCACCAGGTTTCATAAAAAAAAAAATGAAAGTTAGCACGCTTACACTTCATTGCATAGAGCACATCAAAGTATCATGATTATTTTGTCCTACTGTAGTATGCTCCGAAAAGCGCTTACGCACACAGACGCAAATTCATTGTTTATTTTATAAATTTATTTAAATAGCACAACCACGTTAAGCATATTACACTTTATAAAAACATTTTTATTTAAATGGGCTTACATCTGATATACTTAACAAATACGGTGTATATAACATTTACTATAATAAAGTATTTTTAAAGTGCCTATTACATTTAACTATTTGTAGTGCGTTGAATCGACTACGGTCTCGCGTAGATTTTGACTTGCCTAAATTTGACTATTATTACTATTATTATTATACGATCGATATGGCGTGGAGGTCAGCATACCTACACTCACTCGAGAGGTCGTGGGTTCAATTCCCACATAGGACAAATCTTTGTGTACATGAACATGAATATTTGATCTGGTCTGAGTGTTTTCCTATGTATATTAAGTATGTATTTACAAAAAAAAAAGTATTTAAGTATGTTTATCCGTTGTTTAGTATCCATAACACAAGTTCTTAATGATACTTATCTTGGAACTAAATAATTGGTGTAATTGTCAGGAAATATTTATTATTCTTATTTATTTATTTTATATGCTAAACAACCTACAATTTAGCTCTTATACATAAATAAGTAACTGTAATCCTAAAGTTTATTTGTCACAGTAACAGTATTACTACAGAGTAAAAAACACACAATACGGATATAATAGCGGTATAAAGTATTGAAGGGTGTTCAGGGATCCGACCAAGAAGTTGAGATACCTTTTTTTTTCTTTATTTTACGTCGGTAACAAAACGCCTGTACGCACTGCCTCCCGGCATAAGGGGGACTTAGAGGGGAGTGTGGGGCTTACTGCGGCAGACGCCACCGCCAGCAACCAGCACACCGCTGTTGAAAAAGGGGCGGGGGGCCAGTGCCAAAGTATAGAGCTTCTGACACCCCACCCGTGGCCAACATTCCCCGGATCAGAACCGGGACCTCTTCAAAAAGGCGCAGTGTGTCGCCCTCCCCCCACCTTATTATGCGACCACTGGCGTATGTGGTCGACTTCGCGGGGTGTTTACAGTTAGACGGTACCCCCTGCCCCTTTTACTATATATGTACGATCTCATAAATAGATCTCTACAGAATAAGGCAATCCTTCATACCAATTCCTTAATTCCTATTATTAGTATGCTATTTAATATCAATTAGTAATCCATATCTTAGCACGGTATTACCATATTACCATTGCTAAATGCTAAGCATTGAAAGCAGCAGACGAATAATTTGTGCCTATGTTATTAGATCCTTAGATATTATAAAATACTAACAGCCGCCCGCGCCATCGTACACGTGACCTAGATAAAAAATTTCCTACCTGTAAATAGATTTTCAAATAATTACACGGTTGAAACGGGAATCGAACCCGCTATACGAGAAAAAAAAATACCCTGTAACTTTATCATATATATTTTATTTGCATGCTGTGGTCTCCTATGATTGAGGGAGTACACATAATGTTACGGGTATGTCACATATTATTGTACTTTTGTCTTGTATGTCCTTTGTTGGAGACCCATATTTTCAATAAATAAATATCGATCGAAAAATTAAAAGGAAAACCATTAATATTAATATTTTTAATACAAAACAGTGATTAGCAATAGGTACTTACGATAATGTCAGTTGTAGATAAAATATGTCCTAACGGAAATGTTAGCTTTTCATGAATCTGAACGACAAATGCGACTAGTGATTTTTATAACAACGTTCAACTTGTATTCAGGAATGATCTCCGAAATTAAGCAGAAGGCGTTAAAAATAACTAACAGAGAGGACCTATTTGATACCTTGAAAATCCTAACAGCATTGACCCAGAGTTGCAGAATTGTTCCGGGGTTACGAGAATGTTTCGATTTTACGGGAATGTTCGAAAGGGGTATCACGAACCGGAATGTAACAGGAACATGGGTGGTTTTTAGTCAGTAACAGTATGCCACACCGTTCCGCTTCACGAATATCTGGAGACGGTAAATTAATGATTTGATTGAACTGAAAGAAAGGATGACACCTGGCTCCTCAAATCAGATATGAGAGATAAAACACACTATAATGCAGACGTATTCCAAATAAGTACCTAATTAAAACGATTCCTTATGACCTTATTTGGAGGAAGGAGGCCCGTGCTCAGCTTAAGTTTGAGCGAAAAAGTATTACCATAATGAATAAATGCTTGGAATTAAACTGCCGTTTCATACAGGCTATTCTAATATGAATGAATTAAAACATAATTTGTAAATGTTATATTATATTGCATTGTATAGCTCACAGACAAATGAAGATTGTAATTCAAGTACCAAACCAATAGGTACATTTAAAAGAGTGAGTGTCTAGCCAGTTTTTCTTATAGAGCGCTGCCTTGGAACTGGTACTTAGATTCACTTACACTTAAAAAAAAAATTTAATTGTTTTGTTGCATATATGTGATTCTAAGCTTCATGATTACAGTAAAATTATATTTCAACCGGTTTTTATTTTTAATATTACAGTTTTCAAGTACTATAATATATAATGAAATAATATAATAGTTTTTTTTTTAAATTGATTGAATATGTCGTAATTCAATACAGAATAATAATATTAATGTTTATTAATTAGTAATAATATTAATGTTTCAAAAGAATAATTACAAGTAAAGTTATATAAGAATAGCTAGAAGAGCAATTAAGTATTCCCACAGAGATGAAGAAATATGAAAAATAGTTCCAGGCAAATTGGATTACGGTCTACAGACGGAAAATGCCGCCAAGTTCAGCTAGTTAGGGAAAAAGTTAAGACGCGACAATACGGATGAATGTAAATTTCTCCCGAGTCTTTGGTTACAAACGTATATCATATTTTGTCTGGTTATCTTTGAATTAGACTAGTTTTTTTTAAAATTTTAAATAATGGTTTGTAATTATAATGTGCTAACCGCAAGCACATTTGGTTAGTGTCAAATAAAATATGTATTGATAATATATATATAATTAATTAGTCAAAACCATTTATACAAGTTTGGTTCAAAAGAGCTCTTATGAAAGTAAACACTTAAAAACTCGCGCTCCCATTCGCTGCGGGCGGGAGCTTGATCGTAAAAGAACGGGTAAAAAAATCGTCAAGATTCGTTTTTTCTCCCGCCAGTTACAAGAAAATGTACTTAAAAATAAAACAATTTGACAATAGTTCAAAAACCAGTGCTCTGCAGTCACAAGTTTTAAAAAAAATGAAGAAAATAACTCTTTTTTAAGTTATACGCACATAATAACGACTAAACATAGTAGACATGAGCAGACCAGTCCCCACTGGCGGCACCCGATCACGAGTATCACGCATGAACGAGCCATAGTTTCGCAACAACCTGACGCATGACGCCATCACCGCAGAGACATTGAAGTGAGCATGATGAGTGCTCAAGCAATTTTAATAAAATAAAATGATATAAATTAAATGTGCGAATATGCTCTCCCTAAACCGCTTGAGTCCTCAGTAAAGATGTGGGACTATACTGAGATCTCAAATAGACTTCTGGAGACCGATGGACCAGATTATACGATATTATCGTAGAATGGTCTCTCTCTCTGGGTTGCGGAGGTAAGACGGCAGTTGCCCCGAGTAAGAACTGAAATTCAGACCAATCAGTGACCCTGGGACCTTAGCGTAAGTCTAGGGCAGAACCAAGATGAATGCTAGGATGTCGATGATGGATTTCGAACCATGTAAGATATTAGTGATAACGTTCTCTGCTGAGATATGGTGCCTAAATATGGGCCTGATCTGCTGACTTACTTCGCTGTCTTAGGGACCCGAAGTGGGTCTTGGCCTCCGATATCAAAGTTAGCAATTTCTTCCGGTCCTGAGACAGTTCGATCAATTCACACACATTCTGCGTCCTTAGGTTCTAGGCGATCTCGCCCCTCCAGCGATATCTTGTACGTCCAACCGATCAACGACCTTTTGGTCGCCCAAGATATGCCCTTTTGGCCGCACGCATCTCATCCTCACCCATCCTCTTCACATATGCCAGCCAGCGAAGACGAAATGCTTCTACCTCCCCAATTATGTTTGATTTGGATATTTGGTCTTCTATCTCCAGACCTATCGTTGGCCCCAGTATCTTGCGGAACACAGCGTTCCGCCACCAGAAGCTGTTTTTCTGCTTCTGGGTTTATGTCCTATTTTCATACCCAAACATTAAGATTGTACTTTACTGTTTTGTAAACTCGAATCTTTGTAGCGTTGTTTAGTGACATGGACACCAACACTTTGTGGTGAAATGCGGCGTATTGCAGTGTTTTGTTTTATAGCAACGCCACTTTACCTCAGAAGGGCGCTACAAGATTACCAGCGCTGCTGTAACAGCAGATGCAACAGCTTTGTAATTTACTTTGTTTTAAGCTCTTTTATTTTAATTATTTTAGTGTAATATTTTCAAAATTTTATATGCTTTCTCTGTGTTACTTAGTCAGTAAACAAAAATCTATTTTTATTACTACTCGAGAAATTTTGTCGTTCTCTTAAAAATAAAAAGTAAAAGTAAAATTTTTAACAGTGAAATTCTCGGGGCTGAGATGATGACTATGAATATAAAAACATTCATCATTCACATCTCAATATTTTTTGTTATTTAAAATCAAAAATCAAAATTCATTTATTCAAGTTTGGCTCAATAGAGCTCTTATGAATGTCATACTTATAAACTAACGCGCCTATTCACGGCGGGCGGGAGTTTGATCGTAAAAGAACGGGCAAGAAAATCGTCAAAATTTTTCTCTCGCCAGTAAATTTAAGTATGTATAAATTAGATATAGCACACACTATAGCGAAGCAAATTTCTCGGTTCGTTCTAAAAAAATAAATCGTAATATATAGCTTTAACAAGTTCCAACTAGACTATAGCATACACGTTAGCTGTATCCGTTGAAAACATGAATAAAAACAAAAGATTTCTCTTTTATTTATACAAAACCCATATATCCAGTTAAATCCGTCCCTATTGTGTTGTAAACTAAAATAAAATGTTACTTTACGCGAGGTTCCATTGTCTTCTGCTTGCGAATCTTCAATATTGTAAAGAGGCCTTTGTTTTTCTGAATACAGGGAGGTAGTAAAAAATTTACGGTCCAACCGACATCTGTTTAGTTTATTACCTATATCAAAAGCACGGCTTATATGAAAAAATCTAGCATACATAATACATTTTTCAGAAAGACGAGAGAAATACTTTTGGGGATGAGTATGTGAGATTTTTTTACTGTACAACTTTGGTATGGTTTTTTATTACACGACTACAACATCATTTTATATTTCGGCGTTCGACGTGATTAAGGTTTAAGGTGGGGAGTTATTTGAGATAGCTAAAATTGGGATTTTTCTTTTTGATTGTTATTTCTCATCTTGTATAATCAAATTTTATATAAATCTACATCATATTATAACACATAACAACGTGTAGTTACAAATAAAATAACCCGTTTAGGATCTCAATATTACACATCGCATGCTTAAAGGAACATCGACCCATTAATAGATAGGTCAGGTTTGAGTTACGTACTTATACAGTCTTTCTATTTCTTACTCAGGTCAAATCAATGTTAATTAAACGTTTAAAACACAAGCAGAATTACTAATTAATAAATCAGTATTAATTTAATGCGCTTACAAGTAGGACAAGTATTCTTTAGAAGATCTTCTTTTGTGATGTCCCAAAAATCGTATTTTTTGAGTTAAGTCAGTATTCCATTAAGCATGCGACATGTAAAGTTGCGTCTCGTCTTTTTTTTCATAGTATTTACAATGACTTAAAGTTATTAGTAGATTAAGTATCGAAGAGACAGTTTGGTTGTATTTAGCAATTTATTTATTTATTATTTTTGATGAATTTTTATATGCAATCGATGCCCAAAATCCATCTGGAATCCCCTTTGCCGCGGCCGCGGAAACGTCTTGCTAGGCCTCTGAAATTAAGCGACATCCATCGTACCCTTAATGAACTTGTTTGTAAAAGACACTCTAGCTTGGAATGATTGTAGTCAACACAACAACTTCTTCAGCAATCTCAATTGTTTGAATAAGCGTATTAAATATATACAGTGAGTCATAGCTGTAGAACAGTTAAAATCTAACTAAAGAAAATATCATATCCCAGCCCATTAACGTCCTACTACTGAGCACGTACCTCCTCTAAGAACCTTGGTAAGAGGCATTTCAATCAGAATCAGTAGTCCTTAAGCCAAGAGGACTCTGAAGCGAATAAAGAAAATCTAACAGCGTTATACCATGCATCTGCGTCTGCTGTATTGGCACTGGGTCAGCTAATTGGAGTATAACCCGAAATATTCTCACCTTGGTTTGTAAGTAGAGCTTCAAACCATGCTGTGGGATAAATGATAATCATCATCATCATCATCTCAGCCCATTAACGTCCCACTACTGAGCACGAGCCTCCTCTCACATATCAAGGTGCGAGGGTATTGGGTCATACTCCACCACGCTGACCCAAGGCGGATTGGCGGAGGCAGGTGTATGGCGTCCTGCTATTAGAATTTATCAAGCCGCCCATTAGGCCTCTAACATGGCTAAACGCCTACCACATTTAGTAATAACCGGGACCAATGGCTTAACGTACCTTCCGAAGCACGGAAGCGCTCTATATCAAATGCCACACAAACATCCAAGGACTGACCTTTGTAAACTCTGCTGTATTTCGGTGATCGTTTCCGACCACCTAGCACCGCAGAGCTACGAGCGCTTCAAAATGATAATAAGATGAGATTATACCTACATTGGAGCAACCCACGTAAACCAATGGATAACTCCTTCTGGTCCTGGTTCTTGGGTCCTTAAATAGTCCTCTGAAATCATTTAATTTGTATATTATTGACTGGATGCAATTAATATTTATTATCATTATATATTAATGTACAAGATATGAAAAATACAGTACTCAAGCATACTCAAAGTGGTTATTGCAGGGACGATGCAATTTCTGGGGCATCAATGCGGCGGCGGGCGCCGACCCATATGGCGTGGAGGCCAGTATACCTGCACCCCGCTCCTGAGGTCGTGGGTTCGATTCCCACACAGGAAAAATCTTTGTGTGCTTAAATGCATAATAATAATAATAATAATATGCTTTATTGTTCAGAAAAAATACAAAATTAAAATATATGTCACTGGTCTCCACACTAGGATTCCCTGTGTCGTGGAGGCCAGTCTCCTTCATCCTTTTCAAAAAAATAAAAATACAATGCAACATTAATATATAACAAATAGATAAATTATGGTCGTGATCAGATCAGGTGTAAATACAATGTTACATTATAAATTTTATTGTAAAGCAAACAAACAAAGCACAAGATAAGCTAAGATAAAAAAAAAAATATATATATGACACTAAAGTATATATATATGACACTAAAATGTGAATTGTGTAAGTAGTGTGTGTGTGATTTATGTGTGTGTTGTGTGTATTGTGTGTGTGTAATTTATGTGTGTGTTGTGTGTGTGTGTTGTTTTTGTATGTGTGTTGGTGTGATTGTGCACTATATGTCTTAATTGAGTGTAATTAAAGTTGTATAAAAAGCGTTTAAATAGAATTTTAAATTTTAAGCAGTTTTTCTGTCTCATCGTAACCCAGGCCTTTTAAGTAAGTTTTAATAAGAAATTTGCATTTAAATCTAGTCGTAGGTAATAAGTTAAGTTTGTTGTTTAGCTTATTATAAAGGAGAGGCCCCATACTGTGAAAGCACCTTTTGCCAAAATCAAGTCTACGTTTCGGTATATACCATCTAGTTTTCCTTCTGACGTGTAGTTTGGGTTTCACTGTGTCTAGAGCTTTTTTATGGAACCTTACAACAACGGCCATAATATATATCTGTCGCACGCGTAGTGCACCCGTCTCTTGATATAAGGTATTTGTTGAAAATCGTCTGGGTTTTTTATAAGCTACTTTTAGAATGGCCCGTTGTGCGCGTTCCAACTTTAGCATATGTGACTTTAGTGCCACCCCCCAGGCGGATATACAATAGGTGAGGAGAGATTCACATAGAGTTTGGTAAATCATCTTTAAAGTCTTAGTGTTTGCAATCTGACCCATTCTCTTAAAGATATGTATCAGCTTCCTGACACGTCCACACACATGTTCTATTTGCTTTGTCCATGTGACATTTTTATCGATGTGGACACCCAAGTATTTTATGTAATCTACCTGTTCAAAGCATGGGCATGAACATTCAGAGTACAGATCAGTATGACAGGAATGCAATTTTATAGCTAAGTTACAGGGGCAAGTGTTTCTCGAGCTGACACTAAAATTCATGACTTTCGTTTTGTCAACATTTAGTGTCAATAAATTGTAGTTTAGCCATTGTGCTACCTGCTTTACTCCAGCCTTAGCGGCGTCATAAACAGACTCCCAGGTTCTATCATAAAATACTATAGCTGTGTCATCAGCGTAAGCGAAGATTTTTGCTTTACATAGTGTTAATGAGCAAAGGCTGTTGATGTATATAATGAAAAGGGTTGGACCCAGTACGCTACCTTGAGGCACACCGTAGTTGAGGTTAGCGTAGGAACTACAATTGTTACCCAATGTTAACCTCTGTGTGCGATTGCTGAGGTAGGACTGGAACCACTCAAGGGCTGTACCACGTACACCTATGCCTTCAAGCTTTCTTAATAGAATGCTTCCAGAAACGGTGTCAAAGGCCTTCGAAAGATCAAGGAAGATTCCAGTACATTTGTTACCGTCATCTAGTTTAGTGACAACAAAATCTACCATATCTGTAACTGCATCCTCAGTTGACCTGTTCCCGCGAAAGCCATACTGATTGGCAGATAGAATGTCGTTCTTTTCAAGGTAACTCAGCAATCTAGTATTCATGATTTTCTCAAGTATTTTGGACAGCGATGGGAGAAGAGAAATAGGACGATAGTTGGACACAACACTCTTGTCACCAGACTTGTATATTGGACAGACGTTTGCCATTTTCAGAGATGTAGGTACTATACCAGAATAAATGCTTAAATTGCACAAGAAAACGATTGGAGGGACGAGGTGAGTCTTATTTAATTTGAGTATTTTGTTTTGTATGCTATCCCAGCCAGGTGCTGACGCATCTTTGAGATTTGAGATAATCTTATTGACTTCAAAAATGTCAGTTGGGTTTGCATAAAAGGAGTTAATTGGGGATGAGCTGGGATAAAAACTACTATTTAACAAAGCCAGATCGGATTCGCTTTTGTTCAAATTTAAAAGTGTTTTTGCAGCAAGGTCCTCACCAACAGATGTAAAAAAATAATTTGCTTTATTTAAGGAGTCTTTAGGGTCCGGACAGGCGTGTAATAACTCTAAGTTTTTAGACTTGCTTTTTTTTATATTACATATGGTTTTTATAGCTGTCCATGTCTTTTTACTATCACCTTTACAATCTTCTAAGGTCTTTCTGTCGTACTCATTTTTTATATTTTGTATTATGTTATTGCAAAAATTCCTATAATTTTTATACTTATACTGCACTGTGAAATCATCTTTATTGTTTTTTTTCTTTGCTTCTATATGTAAGAGATCTCTTTTTCTGATGCATTTTATTAGTCCTTTAGTCATCCAGGGTTTTCTTATAGAACTTGAGTTACGGCTAGTCTCTGTAGAAGTGTAAGTATGTATTATTTTTCTTAGTGTATCAATGAAATCAGCGAATGCTGTGTCAACATCCTTATGTTTATATATAGCATCCCAATTGATGTTTTCAATAGCTTTTGACAAGTTGATGTGGTCAACTTTAATTTTGGTTTTAGAGTCCGGTGGAGACCTTAAAATTTCTTTATCGATTCCAGTAAGAACGGTATCGTGATCAGTTATACCCGAGCTACATATGACTACCTTTACTGTTTTTTTTGATTTTATTAAAACATGGTCCAAACACGTGTAGTCACGAGTAGGATACCGATGTCCTGGGTAGAGGCCATAGTGACCAATTGCATCCAGATAGTCTATTGCACGTCTGTCCTTGGAATCAGGGGAGATATCAATATTTATATCCCCCATTACAATAAAATTAGGGCTTTTGCATCCCTGCACAATTTTTTCCAATGACTCACAAAAATTACTGATGTTGTAAAAGGATGGGGACCTGTATATAGCACAAATTGTATATATCTTATCAACATTAATTAACAAACAATTTGCTTCTTGAAAAGAAGGCTCCTCAATAATCACCTGAAGATCATTTTTGTATAAAACTGCAAGTCCATCATTCTGGTTGAGATAATGTTTGGAATAGTGACACACGTAGTTATTGAGATGCACTAAAGGAGTTGTTTCAGTTAATCGACACTCCGTTAGGACAATTACATCAGGCAAAAAATCTAGTCTACTCAAGAAAATTGAAAAGTTGTCGAAATTTTTGTATATGCTACGTATATTTTGGCATACAATTGTGAGTTGTGCTTTAGTATCACCAATATCCAGTGAACATTCTTGTGGGGTATTACGTTTAGTGTTAATGTAAATCTCAGTCTGATCCAGATCATTAATCATATTATATTGGCTAGCCATTAAAAGTTATAAGAAAAGGTTGGAATGTATCAGTGCATAAGATTATACTCAATTGGATATCATAAAGAAAGTTGAAAACAGAGAACAAGTTGATTTCAGAGTGTAGTGACACAGAAATATAGGTGTAGGGTGTGTAATAATGTGCATAATAAAGTGTTTTGTGTAAGTGATGTGAAAGCTTTGAAAAACGACACGGTGTGTAAGAGGTTATATAACAATTTGCCCGGCAGGCAAGCCCGTATAGGGAAGATTTACAGAATTCATATAATATACAAACATAACAAATAAAGGCAGCTGGACTATATTGTACATTAGTTGTTAGCCTTGTAGGATTCACGCAATTGCTGAAAGGTATTTTCGTTTCTGACAATCGTGTACTTATCGCCTTCTTTTTTTCGCAGAAAGATGCGGCCGTTCGTAATCCAGCAATATTGAAAGTTTTCTGTTCTAGCAAAATCTCGAGCCAGAAAAAGAAGTCTTTTTGCTTTAGGGGTGAGATGTTCCGAGACAAATAAAGTAATTTCAGGTCCTTCCAGACCAACGTGTTTCGTATTTATCTGGCTACCTGGATGAGAAAGATTATATTGCTTAATAACTTTCAAAAGTTTATCTTTCGCAAAGGTATTGGTAAACTCCGTGACTACTGTCGATGTTGGTGCGTTCGCTTTCGATGGCAGTCTGTATACATCTTTAATTTCGATATACGAACAATCACTCCCTACACTCTTAATCAGGTTGGTCACCATGTTAAGCAAATCGTCCTTTCTTTCCTTTTTCTTTTTCGGTACACCTCTGATCTCAAGGCTTGTCTTTCTAGTCACTCGTTCTAGGACCTCGTATCTTTCTTCCAATTCCTCAACTTTTGCACGTGTGTTGACGCATTCCCGGTCTAAACTGTCAATCTTTTTGTCTAAATCCTTAATTTGAGACGATAATTCTCCTAGCGATTTTTCAATATCGACATTTGATGCTTTTATGCCATTCTTTATTTCGGATATACCCTTTACTAGACTGTCCAACTTCGCAAAACCCTTGTCGAATTTTTCCATTTTTTTATCTTGCAGTTTCGTCCAATTAGAGAAAATTTCCAACATTTCTTCTTTAAAAATGTCAAAGATATTGCACTCATCTCCATCCTCTAATCGTACACGTTTAAAGATTGACCTCATTGTAGTTGTGTTGGCTACGCAACTGGTTGTGGGTCGATTTAAATTTGTATCTGAAGATGACAATCCTTTCGGTGGAGTGCGAACTGTATTCATAGTGTATTAAGTAATATAACTCACGGTTACTTATAAACTGGTCCGTAGCACTAGTAGTGGTCAGCAGACGATCGTAGCAGATTTTTTGTAACTCGTAGCACGTTGGCCGTAGCGAGCGCCTACGCCCGATGCAGTTTAGCTTTGCGAGAAAGAGATAGCATTTATGGCAGCTGCACTCGTCGCACAGGCACTCTGCGTTCGCTCCGGACGGGCTTGCCTTTCACTTTTGCTACACTGATTATATTAATATCGAGTTTAATAACTTTTGCATTAGATACACTTTAGAATAACTGAAAATTAAATATGAAATAAAAACAGCATAACACGTCTGCTTATGAACACAGCACGGACGAAAGATTGCATATTTGTTCTGGTCTGGGTGTTTTGTATATACAAAAAAAAAATTATAATAAGTTTGATTATCGTTCTTTAGTATCTATAACACAGGTTATTAAAGACATATTGGAGCTGTATGTATTGAGTCACTAGCATTTTACCATCACTTTGAGAATAAATTTACAAATTTCTGTTTCAATGATGTAAGTGTAATAATTTATTGATTCAGGCGTTACTTTGCGAAAATCCATTGTAAGCAAGTGATGGATTAAAAATATCTTTGTAACAATTCCCGCGCTACTATAATTTCCCGAAAAATCGAGAAACTATTCAACACGACACGGGTTTCGCCCTTACACAGGGCATCTTCAGGTAAGATAGGAGCCTCAGAACAACGATGTCTTCACGACCAACGCTGAAACGAGACTCGTTTCTCGTCAATCGTTCGTTAAACGTCTCTCGTTTCAGCGTTGGTCGTGAAGACATCGTTGTTCTGAGGCTCCTTTCATACCTGAAGATGCCCTGTGTAAGGGCTAAACACGTGTCGTGTTGAATAGTTTCTCGATTTTTCGGGAAATTATAGTAGCGCGGGAATTGTTACAAAGATATTTTTAATCCATCACTTGATGTAAGTGTAATCAAATTATTACTTAAAGCATGGTGAGTCAGACACTGTAAGCCACTGTAACTCGCTAGGGGTGTAGTACTACATACGAAGAGTACGCAGCGGAAAGCTAATGATGTACATAAATTAGATTGTGGAAAAACTATTCAGAGCCTGTGAGTTTCTTGCCAGTTCTTCTTAAATAGCGGTGGCTCGGAACTGGCACTTAAACATACACTTAAATAAAAGTTGCATGTAAGTAAGTGAATCTAATTTCAAATTCAAATTCAATGATATAAAATATAAAAAAATATTATGAAAACAAAAAAGTATTGCTCTGTTTTTCTACAAATATTTATTTTTCTTAATTATTAAGTTAAGGCAGATTAATTCTCAGGTGGAAGGAAGTTTATAGTTCACATTCAGGTTTTCAAAGAGACCAACCTAGACAAACATACCTTCCGTTAAACTTTGATCAGATCCTACCTTTGCATAAAACTTACGAACTTCCCTTTGTTGTGTGAAAGGATTAAAATAGGCTGAATAATAAGAAGCTTGTTTGAAAGCTTTACGAAATTGAAAGTTAAACGGAGCTTATGAATATCAAACAGACAGATATAATTTTTCTTTCATTTTTCTACATGGAAATCTCGGTATTAATAATATTAAAATGGTACTGTTAGAATAATAATAACACTGTTCACCTCACAGAAAAAAATAATTGGAATAATTGCGAATATACAACAAACTGAGAGCTGTAAACAATATTTCACAAAGTATAAAATTCTAACCCTACCTTGTCTGTATATTTTAGAGATATGCAAATTCGTTCGAAAATATAAAGATTTTTACTTGAATCGTGAAGATGTACCATCCAAATATTCACTTAGACGCAAAAACAAGCTAGTTATACCAGCCACACGTCTCAAACTAAGCTCTTCAAGCACTTGCAGTATGTCTGTAAAAATCTACAACAATTTACCACATTCTCTACAAAACGAGAAAAGTGATGTAGCATTTATGAAACAGTTAAAACAAATTTTGATTAATAGATGTTATTATAATGTTACGGAATATTTAAATGTTTGTGATTTTTGGAGATAGATGGTGGAATTGAAAAAGTTAAATGATGTAAGTTTTTTCGTTTTAACAAGTTTTATTAATGTTAATTTTTTTTTCAGTATTTTGATGATTATTGATTGCAACTCCCCTCTCTTCAGTCTTAAAGTTGCGTACCCGACAGGGTCCATAAAATTGGTTTCAAAATTGTATAACATCCATGTACACATTAAGGTTTAGCAATAAATAATTTGTATTTGTAAAAAAAAGAAGTTCGTAACTCATATACATAATATCACGCTGTTTCCCCGAAGGGGTAGGCAGAGGCATATTATACGTCCACATGTCGCCAGTTATATTGTTATTGTTGGTCCAACGTAATAGGTGGCGAGCCTATTGCTCGGAAACTTTTATGTTCGCCAGAGCCTCGTCCGTTGATAAAAATTCACCAAACGATGTAATACGCAGATTTAATTTTTATTTCCGAAATTATTTAGAATTGTGGATATTTTTTTAAAAACAATAATTTGTATTAGCATTCATATCATTCAAATAATACATTTGTATTTATAAAAATATTTTACTTCATTTCAGCCAATTAACGTCACACAACTAAACACAGAAGCGCTCGTTGCTCTGCGGTGCTCGGTGGTCGGAAAAGATCACCGAAGTACAGCAGAGTTTACAGAGGTCAATACTTGGATGGATGAACGTTTGTGTGGCATTTGATACCGAGCGCTTCCGTGCCGTTGGTCCCGGTTATCACTAAATGTGGTAATCGTTAAGCCATGTTAGAGGCCTAATAGGCGGCTTGAAAAATTCTAACAGCAGGACGCCATACACCTGCCTCCGCCAATCCGCACTGGGTCAGCGTGGTGGAGTATGACCCAATACCCTCACACCTTGATATGTTAGAGGAGGCTCGTGCTCAGTAGTGGGACGTTAATGGGCTGACATGATTAAACACAGGCCTCAATTTACAAGCCATGGTTAGACTACTTACGGATACTGAGTCATACTTCACCACGCGAATGAATTTGAATAATATAAATAATCTCGCATACTTGACACGTAGCTCTTAAGAATCTGTTTATCAATTTATCTCAGCCGATCAGTGGGACTTCTCAGGTTTTAGGTCTTAGTCTATTATGCGGTTTCAGTGCGTTCTGGTAGATACCGGAGAGTGGAGTCCTGTTGTAAGATTTTTTAAGCCGCCTAATGGCTTGACAGCTACCACATGTAGTGTGACCGGTACCTATGGCTTAACGCACTTTCCGAAGCTAGGAAGCACTCGACAATAAATGTCACATGGTCACCCATCCAAAAACTCCCTTATTGTACAAATTCAGCTCAGTTTCAACCTTAGTGCTACTTCATTGGTTACGGTATCTGGGAACCTTTTCAATATCTTCAAATATTCACAGTGTGTGTTCCGTATTGTGTATTTGATTGATAATTTAAAAGAGCATAGCCTGTGAGTTTATTGTCAGTTCTTCTCACAGAGCGGGGGCTCGGAACTGACACTTAGATTCACTTGCACCTAATTTTTAATTATTTGCATTGCACTGAAATCACGAAGCATAGATTCACATGCTTCGTGATTTCAGTGTAGTAATTTTTTTTTGTTTATATTTTTTTAACGTTTTCAAGTGCTATGTGATAGTTTATGAAATAGAAAACTCTTTAATTTTACTTTACTATCCTCTTTGAACTCTGATTTATATCAGTGATCGTTTCTGACCTAGCATCACGGAGCTACAAACGCTTATAAGCTTATTTAGTATTTATTTTACGACCAGCAACATTAATAAGCGTGGCGAAGTATTAAATTCAAACCGCTACAATACACAATACGATACGCAGCTCACATTTCCATTTCTAAAATCCAAGTTAACCCTCAAAATATCACATCTTTTGACGCGAAGAAGAAGTATCGAAAGCTGCGCCGACCCGGGAGTCGACAGTGGCGCCACCACGCTGTTTATCCGCAGTCGTACACTCGCCTCGATTGGGAAGGTGCGTCTCGCTCGCTGGCCGTTGAACGCTGAAAAAACATCGATTCCAAAACTCTGTGACAAATTGTGCTTGTGTAATCTGTGTTTTGTGTTGTGCTGTGAATGTGTTTCTGTGAACAGTGAAAAAAAGTAAGTTTTTGATTGATAATTTGACATAATTTGGAAAAACAAACGTGCTGATATTTTAAACGTGTACTCTGATCTTAAAACTTTGTGTTTATTTGATGATTTGACGTTTCTATATATTGTTTATACATTGCTGCTATTGTTAGGTAAGTACTTTTGATTCTTTATAGAGAAGTGTGTATAGACTAGATTCTTTTAAGATTCAATCACAACTCGAAGAAATTGACTGAAGCCCGATTTAAAATTATACGAACTTTCTATTTTCACAATGTCTGTTACTAGGTTATTTTACTTCTTCGTAATGTCGTAAACTAGTTTTCGCCCGCGGTTTCGTCCATTGTGTTTGTCCATAGGAATTAGCGATTTATTCGTTTAAATAGTTTCAGTTTTTTAATATATTTATAAAACTTTCAGTATGCCAAATTATGGCAATATAAGCTTAGCCCCTATTAAATGGTTAAAGCACAAACACAGCATTTTAATTTATAAAATATATTTTAATATATAAAATACATATTCTAAAATCATATGCGTAAGTATTTTATATTTTATTACTTATATATTCGCGCACAAATAAAATAAAAATGGCGAATATCTAATGATTAAAAATTATTTATTCCAATATGATAACGATTGGGCCCTTAAAATGTCAAGATAGCTTAACACTGACGCGCCCATTCACAACGGATAGGACATTGAGTGGAGAAGAATTCGACAAGAAAATAGTCACAACTTTTCTTTCGTTACTTTAGATTGAGAAATGTCAAAAGGTGAATAATATACTTGGAGTAGCAAATTAAAAGAACCTTCCATTTACACAAAAGTCTTTTCAGATAAGTAAACTAAAAAATTAAGAAGTTTTCCATTTATATTTACTTGACACATAATCTATACAAAACTATGTTATTAACTGTCGAGTATATTCTTATCAGTATTTGTGAAGTGGCAAGACCAATATACTGCAATTCAGAGGGGGTCAGGTTCAAAACCTAGACGCATCTATGACTTGTTCCGTGTCTCGGAAAGCAAGTTAAGCCGTTGGACCCGGCTGTCATGAACGTATACGGCAGTTCTTATTTGGCAGTCAGTGCCTTCTTATATTCTGACAGCATGTTTAGCCAGAGAATGGTGAGACGTGCGTGTAAAAGCAAGTAAAGCCGTTAGACCTGGATGTTAGGAACGTATACGGCAGTTTTTATTAGACAGTCAGTGCCTTCTTATATTCTGACAGCAGGTTTAGCCAGTAATTTTGATGTAACTCGCCGCCCGTCCGCCTACTATAGGTGACAGGCCGCGTCGACGACGCGCTCGTGGTCCTCGCGCGGCTAAGAAAGAGATGTCAGCTCAATGAGGGGCCCCTGGGTAGGGGGTAAGCCTTGGTGTTGACAGGCTCATGAAGGAACATGGATGGTTTTTAGTCAGTAAAAGTCTGACACACCCTTCCGCTTCACCCACAGCGGAAGACGGTCATTAGATGATTTTCCATCCGAAAAAAAAAGAAAGGTTTAGCCAGATAATGGTGAGACAGTGTATCTGTAATTCAGCTAAATCTGTTTAGCCGAGTCAGCAGACCCTGGCCCTAAATTCTATGGCATAATCGTGACAACGCTATGACGATGCATGTAACATTTACTTAAAAATATCATTCAAGACGTCCCACTACGGGACAAGAACTTCTCACAAACCAAGAAGAAGAATACATTCACCAACACACGGCCAAGTGCGGATTGGCCGAGGAGATTTAATTTTAGAAGCAACAAATTTAAAATTTTGAAATTAATTTTTGCTGTCTAGTGTATATATTCAACTGCAATTTAAACTAGTTTATAATGTGTAATGAACAAAATTTTAGCGTACGAGCAAATTATACAGAGATTATTGCGGGAATTCCATCGGATGCGTTTAATTTGCGGACTTTTGATTGTTCCAGATAATTTCGGTATGGAACCGAAAATCGTAATCACTTTTCTATATAATAGATGACTTGAAATTACATAGCACAATATATAAGAAGTATGTATTTCCAAAATAAAAGTATTTAAGTATGTTTATCCGTTATTTAGTATCCATACGTAACACAAGTTCCTTATGATATAAGTATCATAAAGAACTTGCCAAGATAAGTCTTGGAACTGAATGATTGTTGTAATTTTGTTTTAAATTAGTTTGCATTTAACTTAAATTTTAATGAATAAACAACAATTTTCATTCAATTAGTCTTATTATTTTGAGGATATGAGCAAATTTTGTATGCGGACTTAATCCAGATATTTGCGTATAATTCGAGGGTTTTCCCGATGTTACATTCTAAAAACCATTATCGCTTTTCCAAAAGAATAGAAGGCGTTTATTTTAATGAATATAATTATTCCAGATTGAACATAGTTCATATGTTAATTATGTCTTTTGTTAAACACTATTTCGAACATGTACATAATATTTTTATAACATGTAAAGTAAAGAAACGCTCGTAGCTCTGCGGTGCTCGGTGGTCGGAAACGATCACCGAAGTACAGCAGAGTTTACAGAGGTCAGTCCTTGGATGGGTGACCGTTTGTGTGGCATTTGATATCGAGCGCTTCTTTGCTTCGTAAGGCACGTTAAGCCGTTGGTCCCGGTTATCACTAAATACGGTAGTCGTTAAGTTGCATGTCCATGTTAGAGGCCTAATAGGCGGCTTGGTAAATTCTAACAGCAGGAAGCCATACACCTGCCTCCGCCAATCCGCACTAGGTCCGCGTGGTGGAGTATGACCCAATACCCTCACACCTTGCTATGTGAGAGGAGGCTCGTGCTCAGTAGTGGGACGTTTATGGGCTGAGATGATGAAAGTAAAGTAAAAAAAAGTAAAGTAAAAAAGTATTCAAGTAAAGTATGTAAATTTAGTTATAATTGCTGCAAGTATTTAATTGATTCTGTTATGTATAGGACTTTGGATACTTGTAGATATTTCCAAACCTCGATGGAAAACCCAAAAATCATAATCGCTTTTCTATACAAAGTTTATTTATCACTCTGCGTTGGAATTATAGCGTTAATTGTAAACTAAATAAGATTCATCCAAATCTGGTGGAATTGAGCAAACCTTGGGCCCTAAGCTTAAGTCTAGGGTAACCGGGATAACGTTAAAATATGATGATATAACGAATTCTAAAATTTTAAATTATTTACATCCAACAACCATTTAAACAACGGCATTTATGCATGCAGACAGGCATCGTGCTTTTTCAATGTTATGTAGCGCTTCTATTTCTTGTTTACCATCACGTAGGATGTGGTCATTATTACATATCACATTTCAAACATAAAACTTGTACAAAATTATATAAACTATTACTCCGGGAATACTATTGATCAAGTTTTATTGCCGATTGCTCGAGATATTTCTGTGTAATTCCGGTCGAGAACCCTAACTAAAATCATAATGGCTTTTCTATTGAAATAGGACAAAATAGAGCGTTCATTTGACACATAAACTATGTTTTATTTGGCATATCGTCGAGGAAAGTGCAAATCTGCGTAACTAGCATTAGATAAATCCGCGTAACTGAAAAAATAGGCTAATTTCAGTAATTGTCGCAAAGCTTTAATTATCTACTTTCTGAAAAATCTATTTACAACAAGAGATAGAATATATAATGAATTATAAAATGTGTAAAGATGAGACCAAAACTAGAAGAAATAATAAACTTATTAAGTTTTTTTACCTTCCCCTGTAAAACGGTAAAATGGTAGTTTCACGGATTTTCTCATTGCTCCTAGGTGCTCGGTGTTTGGAAACGATCACCGAAGTAAAGCAGAGTTTACTGAGGTCAGTCCGTGGATGTGTGACCGTTTGTGTGGCATTTGGTATAGAGCGCTTCCATGCTTTGGAAGGCACGTTAAGCTATTAGTCCCGGTTATCCCTAAATGTGGTAGCCGTCAAGCCATGCTAAAGGCCTAATTGGGCTGCTTGAAAAAATAAGGATGGCATAATGAACCCGCTCTGACTCCAAATATGGCTTATTAGAATATTTCATAACTATCTATATATATAAAAATCAATTGCTGTTCGTTAGTCTCGCTAAAACTCGAGAACGGCTGGACCGATTTGGCTAATTTTGGTCTTGAATTATTTGTGGAAGTCCAGAGAAGGTTTGTACGTAGAGAAAATTAAAAAAAAATCTTGAAAAAGTGTAAAATCAACATATTTCTATACTCCCATATACAAAAAATTTGTACTAATACTTAAAAGCCAATTTGAACCTTATCAAACAAATTTAATGTCAAAAGTGACGTTAGTTATATCAAAAAAATTTAATGTCATAAGATGTCATTTCATTTTATCAGCCTTTGTTGTATTTATATTTTCAAAAATATAGTTGTTATTGATTTGTGTTTATATTTTCCAAAATATTATTGAGTTGTTGAGTGAAGGTAAAATGCCATGAGCAAGACGACAAAACATAGGCCGGCGATTGCACGGCGATCAAGAATACGTAGTGCTGTTTTGGATGAAATGCTGCGTGCTGCTTTTAATTACAACAGTCAGATTGATTATAGTATATACGGATACATTGGAATGATGGACGCAATATGTCCACATTGTGATGCGGCTAACTTTCGTGAATTGGATGAACGTTGTGCAATTGTTTCAAATACAAGACCATCCAAGGTTTTTCCATCAGCATAACGCATTAGTTCAATTGTTCAAAATTGCTCTCGATCGTATGCCAAAATTATTGAACAAATATGAACATTATATGGCAGAAGACATTTTAATTCGTATGCGTCATCATGAAAGAAATCCAGATTTGTTGATTACCTTGGAAATGTACAACGAAGCTTTAATAATAATTGAAGATATGTGTCTAAAGATTTTAAATAAAGCATTAGCACAATTGGGTATGACCGCACCAAATCGTAAGATACATGATATTTTTGATCGTGAATTGCAATATAAGCAGGAGTTAAATTCTAATGCAAAACTTTCGTTGTATTATTGATTTTAGCGACTATTCGATCGGAACAGGAAATTGCATTGCATCTTTGGGAATGGCTGCTACATTATTAGAAGGTGGTCGGACCGCAAACTGCATTAAAATTGCCTTTGAATGTACAGGTGATTGAAACTCAAACATGCAATATTTCGAGAAATTCTGCTATGGCAAAAGTTCTGCGATTAACGTCAATTATTTTATAGGATGAGTGCACAATGGCGAATAAAAAATTAATAGAAGCATTTAATCGAACAATGCAAGATTTACGCGGTAATCAACAGCTTTTTGGTGGTGCTCTGATATTGCTGTCAGGGGACTTTCGTCAAACATTGCCTGTCATTTCTCGATCAACTCCTGCTGATGAAATAAACGCCTGTTTGAAGTCATCAGTTCTTTGGAGATATGTACGAAAATTTACAATGAACATTAATATGCGCATTCACCTACATAATGATGCAACTGCCCATGAGTTTTCAAAACAATTGTTAGAAATTGGTGATGGCAAAATGTTTTTCACATGGCCAACTTTATTTTGCCTGTTCCAGAACCCCCAACTGTTTATTTATTCATGCTCAAAATAGGAAAACAAAAATATTGTTTATCCAAATGTTTTAGACTAACCCTTATAAACCCACCATAGTAAGAGTAACCAATTCTTTTTTATTTTTTACTCTTTGCTGATAAATATAATATATAAACAATATATCATTTGGGTCATTTGGAATTTTAAATAGCTAGCAATTTACAATATTTTTTTGTTGGAATAAATGAACTTAATAATCATTTTTTTTTATTACTATGCCTCATACGTAGCGAAGCACGTTCCGGGCCGCTAGTAAGTAATAAATATATAGTGTAAAGGGATCCTACAAAGACCTAAGGAGCCCAAGCCAACCTCGCCTGCAAGTGGTGCACCTGCCGATTATCGGACGAGGATCTGGCGAACAAAACAGTTCCCGGAAAGCGGCAATAGGCTCGCCACCTATTACGTGGGACCTACTGTACAATTGGCAAAATATGAAAGTAATAGGTTGGGGAAAAAGTCTTTTCGTATTTTTGTATGAAAAGTCAAGACATTTTTTTCAAAGTTTATTTACATTTATTTACAATATTTATGTACCGTTTTGTTGAATAACTTTCTGCCATTTTGTGGGCAGAGACATTATCCCGTTACTGTGGAAACTTTGGGACTTCTGATCAAAAAAACGGGACAAATAGTTTTGGCAGTCCTCTCTTGAGGTCAACCTTACAGAACCTAAAGAATTCTGCAGAGACCGAAACAGGTGAAAATCTGAAGGCGCAAGGTCAGGGCTATATGGTGGATGCACTAGGACCTCCCAGTCGAACTCTCTTAATTTTTGCTGAGTGGCTAAAGATATGTGTGGTCTAGCGTTATCGTGATGAAAGACCACACCCTTCCAGTTGATCAATTCCGGCCGTTTTCTCTCGACTGCTTCCTTTAATCTCATCAGTTGCTGGCAGTAAAGATCAGAATCGATGGTTTTGCCGGGCGGTAAAAGCTCATAATAAACAATGCCCTTCCAATCCCACCATACACACAGCATCACCTTATTTCGTGTTAGGCCAGGTTTGGCCACAGTCTGTGAAGCCTGGCCAACTTTCGACCACGACCTTTTTCGCACGTTCTTGTCGTACGTGATCCACTTTTCATCGCCAGTTATCAATCTCTTCAAAAACGACTCGGTTTCATTACGTCTCAATAATGAATCGCAAATGAGTACACGGTTCATTAAGTTTCTTTGAGTGAGCTCGTGTGGCACCCAAATATCGAGCTTTTTTGTATAACCAGCTTTCTTCAAATGGGTCAAAACTGTTTTGTGGTCAATTCCCAGTTCTTCAGCTACATCGTAACTACTAATATGCCGATCTTGCTCCACTCTTTCGAAAATGGCGTCCATTTTGTTCGTAACAGGGTGACCAGAGCGAGGTGCATCTTTAACATCAAAATTTCCGGACTGAAAACGTTTGAACCAAATTTGTGCTACTCTTACTGACACTGCATCAGGTCCATAAACATCACAAATTTTTTTCACTGCTTGAGTTGCATTTTTGCATTTTTTATATTAAAATTTTAAAATGTATCGAATTTCTTCATTAGATTCACTCATTTTAACGGAGAGAAAAACAAATGAAAAATAGCGGGAAACAACTTTTTTTTATTTTTTTCTTTTCTTTATAATGGAACCTTTTTAATGTTACCAAAACCAGCCAGACACAAATAGTACAGTCAAAAAAATTGTATAATAAGTTTATACCTACGTTATGCGAAAAGACTTTTTCCCCGACCTAATATAATATGACTGTGCCTACCCCTTCGGGGAAACCGGCGTGAATGTATGTATTTATAAGCAAAAAAATTGTATTCATTTTTCTAAGCGAAATAGATTGTGAAGTCTGTTTATTTGTTGTGCCAAAATTTAATTAATGTCAATTGCTCACTTTAAACTTTGTTGTTGGTAAAATATTTATAAGTTTTATATATCTCTTATTCCGTTTTTATATGTTCAGTTCAAATCTAGTTCGTTGTTTTCTTACCTTTAAAACATCTTCCTATTTTATATGAAACGTGCGTTTAACAGATTTACGAGTTGTACGAAATGAAATTGCACAATGGCGCGTTTGAAATAAACCTGATTGATATTGCGTCTCAAAATAGTAAAAATCTCTTTGTATGAGGAGGTTGGTCATAAACCATTACCCAAGTAAAGCAGTTCAAAGTCAGCTAAGAGATGACATCTAAATGATGATGATGAAGACTTGTGTAGTATTTCAGTGAGACGGAAGGGCTATGACGTTCGTCAATACGTACATACATACAAAATCATGCCTGTTTCATTAAAGGGGTAGGCAGAGGCATATTGATCACACTTCGCCAATTGTGTTCCTGTTCCTGTGGTGAGTCTATTGCCGCTTATCGGGAACTTATATGTGCCAGAGGCTTGTCCGTTTATAATAATCATCTTTGTTGAAACCGTAACATAATTTATAGGTGGCAATAGTCTTGCCACCTATTACGTGGGACCAAAAAAGTATACTATTACATAGTATTTGAAAACGTCAAAATTATAAAAAATAAAAAAAACAATTAAAATATAATTATACTAAAACCACGAAGCTTAGATTCACTTGCAACCAAACAATTAAAAATCAAAAAATATTCAAGTGTAAGTGAATCTAAGTGCCAGGTCCGAGCCACCGCTCTGTATGAAGAACTAGCAAGAAACTCACAGGCTATGCTCTTTTAAATTATCGATTGGTTAGTTAAAATCTTCATTTGTCTGTGACGCTATACAATGCAATATAATATTCAAGTTTTAAGTCATTCATATTAGAATAGCCTGTATGAAACGGCAGTTTAATCCCAAGCATTTTTATCAGCCACATAGTCTTTGATAGAATAGTATCCCTTTGAAGACAGCTTGCGTTCTATTGTTAATGTGGCCGTATAATATGTCTCTACCTACCCCTTCGGGGAAACAGATGTAATTGTATGTATGTAAGTTTAACGCTAACATAAGAATTATAAAAACCCAATACGAATGCAAAAAAAAATATTTCCCAAAATATTTACCAAATTTTTTTTCAACTTCATAAATTCGACTGTAAGTTAAAATTTACCAAAACGTTTTTTTAAGGCAGTTTAGTAGGCCACATCCTGAAAGATTTCCTTATCCCCATTTAACCCTCCCATAGATTAGGATAGAGATTGCAACGTCCCTTATTTCCTGAAATGGACATTCAATTTGTTACTTGTATCTCTCTTGACAGTAATGTGACATGTAAGATATTTGGGACTCAGTGTTATTATAATAATTAATAAAATAGGAATTCCTATAGAGATATAAATTGCTTAAATAAAAGAGTACCCATGGAGAAATAAATATAAAACTGAACTTAATTGTCAATTAAGGGTTTGCCATAATAATACGTTATAGTTATTATTCTTATTTAAAAATTTATGCACATATAAAACATACAAAGACAGAAGATATAAATGTAATTTTCAAAAATACTGTTTATCATTAAAAGAAATTTCTTCCAGCAAACCGAATAAGGAATACTCATAAAACTAATTTAAACACTTAATTAGAGTTAGATCATTGTTAAACGCATTAAAACAATGTGTTATACAATGATCTAATTATTATTATTTAAATAAATAACAAATGTGATTACATGATAGAAATTCTTTTATATTTCTCTATTAAGTATAAACACAATCACCGTTACAGTACTGCCATATTTAATGAAAAATCGGATAATTATAGAGCTTTGAAAACGCTGTCGATGATCTTGTTAATATTAATGAGGCGGCGTTGGCGGGCTGCCCAAGTAACTCGCCATAATTATCCAGCAGATGACGTATTATATATTCATAATTATTGATGGCAGACAATTTGTACTAAGCAGTATCATTACAATTTATGTATTACATTTAGGGCGACTAACAAAACATACACTAAAAATTTACAATAATAAAGGTTGTGTTTTGGACCTCTTTACATCAACTTAATCTTCAACTTACTCTTTTCTAGAAGTGACATACGTATTTATATTCATTTTTAAATTTAAACAAAACTGCTTGTAAACGATTTATTTATAATTGATTTTATGGTTATTCATAACTAACTGATATTATATGGTAAATTACTTCAAAATATTTATTTGTTAAGAATAATGTTATCTTTGTTCTAATTTTATCCTGAAGCAGTATGTCATGCTCACTTAAATGTGACGTTCCTTAAAGTATGGTTGAGCGAAACGATGGCTGGTTCATGCGTCATACTCGTGAACGAGTGCCGTCAGTGGGGGCGGTGCTGCTCATGTGTACTATGTCTACTATGTTTATCCGTAATAATGTTAATATTGTTAAACATAGTTTTATCTTCTTTCCTTTTAAGTCTTGTGACTGCAGAACACAAGATTTTTTATCCTTTGTTTAGAAGAATCGAGTACTTTTTTTGTAACTGTCGGGAGAAAAAACCAATGATGACGATTTTCTTGCCTGTTCTTTAACGAACAAGCTCCCGCCCGCAGTGAGTGGGTGCGTTAGTTATTAAGTTTGACTTTCACAAAAGCTCCATTGAGCCTAGCTTGAATAAATGGTTTTGTCTTGGACTTTGATCGGTGAAGAAACTTATAAAATATATAACATTACGACTCGCATCAACTATCGACTTAATTATAATAATCGAACTAACGGCTTAACGTGCCTTCCGAAAAACAAAAGCACTCAATGTTAAATGCCACAAAAACTATCACCCATCCAAGAACTTACCTTAACTTTGCTTTACCTTCGAACCACTTAGCACCTCGGAGCTACGATTGCCTGAAACATGCTCCTGCTTCATTGCATTGGGTATGTCACTGCAGAACAAAAACCAAATTTAATAAAGCATTTTCATTTAATATTTCATTCCCTTCAAATATTTCTAACATAAAAACTGTCACAATCATAGAAACCGAAATAACCACTACTGTTATTTCAATTACTATAATAATATAAATAAATAAATATAAATAAATATTTCTGACACTTACACCAATTATTTAGTTCCAAGATAAATATCATTAAGAACTTGTGTTATGGATACTAAATGACGGACAAACATACATAAATACTTCTTTTTTTTTGTAAATACATACTTAATATACATACTTAAAACACCCAGACCAGAACAAATATTCATATTTATACACACAAATATTTGTCCTATATGGGAATCGAACCCACGACCTCAGGAGTGGAATGCGGGTATACTACCCACCACGCCATATCGGTCGTCATATGGTCTCAATTAAACCATAAATAACCCATTTTTTCCAACAATAACTCAACAGTTAGTAATGAAATATGTACTTCTTTACTTTGTTACGTGTAAGCCAGAGGTAGGCATTGAAACCAACAAAATTGCCTTATCCATCAAAAATAATTACAATTAGACGAAAACTACATCACGCGAGCATCGAATTAAGTCATTTGTTGAATAACCAATTTTGCTTGTAGTTAACAGTTTCATAACTGCTCAAGTGCTCACTTAGCAGTTGTCGCCGGCGTTAATGGCTAAAGTTATTTAAATAAAACAAACAGGCGTTATAAACATGATTAAACGTTTTTTTGTGGTATATTATCTTCAAGAACTAACTCCCCCATCATTAGTCAATTCTCAAAAACTTACCATGTATACAACGGATTTTGAAAGAAAAACGATAACAAGCATACACTTACGCCTGTTTCCCCGCAGAGACATATTATACGCTCACACTTCGCCAACTATATAATTGGTCCCACGTAATATGTGGCGAGCCTATTGCCGCTTACCGGGCACTGCTATGTACGCCAGAGCCTCGTCCGTTGATCGGCAGGTGCACCACTTGCAGGTGAGGTTGGCTTTGGCTCCTTAGGTCTTGGTAATATAATATACCCAAGCCTACCCCTTCAGGGAAACAGGCGTGATATTATGTATGTGTGGGGTTGCAGCTAGTAAAATTACTAGACGTGTAAACCCAAGCAATATCATTATAATTATGAATTTCAGTTCTCAATTCTACTAACATAATGATATCATTATTATTTAAATTATGATGCCCGTTTTATAACATAGCTATTTTTCTATGGGAGTCGATATTATCCTTTCGAAACACAGTTGGATAACACTGAAGAGGCAGATATTCCGCCGCCAAATAGTGTTTTATGCAATACCGTAATTTATTTTGCATATGAACCGACACAACATCATTATAATTATGTATTTCAGTTCTTATTACTACATCATATCCAAGCAGTAACCCGGTTTCCGTAGACTTGCTTAGGGCCCAGGATCCCAGAGGGAAACATCATTCTATGATTAAACCAGCTGTCAGGATGTTAGAAGGCGCTGACTTCCTTAAAACAACTGACATAGATTCTCATGACGACCGCTACGTTTTACGTTACGTTTATGTTTTACGTGCCTATTAAAAAACGGCTTCCATACCTTTTAAATAGTATACCTGAAACCATTAGAATGGAAACAAACAAATTTAAAAAAACACTATATTGGTGTAAATGAAAAATTGTAATTTATTTATTAGTAGTTGTAATTAGTATAAAAGAGACTGTGACCCACAGACAAACCAGTCAAACGGTTTTGTGGGACATGTTTGCATGTAACTTGCATTATTTAAAGGAAATATACGTTTTATCTATCTATCTTTCCGAGGCTCGGAGCATAATTAATTATTACGCACGTAACTTCGAAAAGTCATAGGTGTGCCACCAAGGTTTGAATCCGAGACCCTCTGAATTTGAAGGCCATGAATATCGCCACTGGGCTATTGCCGCTTTAAGTTGTCATTTCTACAAACATATCAATATTGTGTATATGTCTATTCTATAGCATTCGTTCCTGTAAAAGTCGCTATCATCCTGTCGGAGCACAGTTGGAAACCACTGCAGTGCTCGATTCTGTCGACAAATAGTGCTTTACGCAATATCGTAATTCAGTTTGAAGGATGTCGCAGTTAGTAAAATTAATAGACATTTGAACCTAAACAACTGATGTCTCTGTGTTACGAGTGCAGTGCATTGTCACTTCGGGCCTTTCATAAATTATAATCATTAAATCATCCTATGAACAGCTGGGAATTGACCTTCCCAGTAGATTACATTTTATTAGGGGTATTTGCACATAATCACCTAGCTGAGTAGGCGGGTTAATGATCGCTATTAAAGCCAGTAAGTACTATTGTAATAAGTACGGGCAGCTGTATTATATACAACCCTATTAGTATATAACAGACATGCTCATAATCCAGTATGGGAAGTCCAAACCTTAGCAAGGAATATTCTAAAATTCTGTGGTAAATAGCCCTAAAATTATTTTGGCGAATAAAAATGGAAAGCTTTTAACGACTAATTCGCATGCTTAGGAGGCGCCAAGATAAAGTGCTGTCAATATTATTACCAAAGTTTATAATAATACTGGAATATGAGATACAAAAGCTTTCCAAAATCACTGGTACTTAAATATATACTCAAATTCTCATTTAATGGCAATACAACATTACACGTCACAGAAAACAAAACATATATAATTATTAGAATTAAATTAAATTACAATAATTATCATGAGGAATTAATAATTTCAAAATAAAAAATGTCAATAACAAATGAATCAAGAAATATAAATGCAATTAATAAAAATAAACGGTCAATAATTATGAAAATTAAAATAAAACAAAATGTCATTACTGGATTATGCGCATGTCTGTTATTTGCATATCACGTAGGAGCTTATAAATAAGCTTGAGAGACTGCAGAATGCGTGTATTCGCTTTGTGTGCGGCTTACGGAAGTTTGATCGCGTGTGGAGTTATCGCAAGGCTCTGAATTGGCTTTCCGTTCGTAGGCACAGATACTCTCGTGTTTTTTGTTTCTGCATTTTTTATTTCTCTTACGAGAATGAAAATGAAAATCACCTTCTCGTTCATGTCGTTTCAATCTGCTTTTACTTCGTAAGTTCGGTTAAACTGTGAATTGTTTTGAGTAACATTATTTGAACTTGCAAAATAATTTTTATAATTTACTATCTACATCATTTTTTAATGTTTAAATTTGTTCATTTTCTGAATTTAGTTCAAAATTCAGGATCATCCATTACAAAATATGTGCTAATTCTGTGTTATAACTAAAAATCACACAACCTCTCCTTAACCGTTTCTTAAAGAACCCCTAAAAAGACTTTATAATCACTTCAAAACCTTGAAAAGTGTCTGACGTAAAATAAAGTAAACACACTCTACAATCTCCATAATATTGAAGCTGCTGAGAAATTTAATATCGCGAGCGCAGCTGATGGCCCCACTTCCCTCTCATAACTCAAAAAAGTTGTTGAAAAATTAAATTTATTTCGATGTTACGTCAGCTACTATACGTGCTGGATTTTTCCGCAACTAAACGTCTGCTGTATTATTCCAGCCATTCGACGAACTGATTTTAGGAACTACTATTTTACACAGTAGACTTGACAGAGGTGCTCCCATGCGAATCTAGTCGGTGTGTAGGACATTGCTTATCTCAGTGTGTTCTATCAGAGCTACTACGGAGGGTGTTCTGAAGAACTTTTCGGCATAATCCCGTCCTCTTATTTCTTCTCCAAAACTACTCATGGTAATTTTAAGAACTATCATAATAGTTTGCAGACTAGCAGCACTCTTACCAAAAAAGCTGTTGAATCGCTGGTAGTATTTGGTCTATAAAAAATTCTTTACGTATGTTTTTCAGCTCTTAGTAGAATAGCTCCGAGTTATACAAGTAGGGCATAACAGCTAATATGCAGGCCGTCATACGTGAGTTCCCTTCTTGCTATGCCAACGCTTGCAGGAATTACCCGGTATGAAGCGCTTTCATGTTTTACTGCATCGACTGCTTACCATCAGATGGGGATGAAGAGTCAAATGCTTTGGCTAGTCCTTAAGGTGAGCTAACCAACAAGTATGGTGACATACTTAGCATGATGGTAAACATTCCGTGTGAATGAAACGGGTAAAATAAGCGGGAAAAAAGATCTCAATTATTTTTTTTATTGTCTATAAAGAAAACACAACACAAAATGAACAGAATTACAGACTTAAATATTTATATACTGAAATGCGGATTACCGTACATCGCTATACATATGGACATGGCGTGTTGGAACCGACAATTTCTTTGTGTTGGACTAATATAAGCACTTGGCCGGAGATAACTCTCAAATAAAGTCTAACAAACTTGCATTAACGACGTCGACTGTAATTGATTATTGTATGTACTCAATATTTGTTCGAAGTATGTTTGTTATTTTCATCTTTTCAGAGCAAGATAAAGTTTTATTTTATTTTAAATGTATAAATATTCTTAGAATGTTACTGAAACTTTCTTTTTTGTTAAGATCAAACTTGGCAAGTTTGACAAGAACAAATTTATAATCCTATAACACGTATTTCGACTTTATTAACTTTATAATATTTTACAATTCTTCAAATTTTAGTATAACATATATTTTTGAGTTTAGAAAAGTGAACGAATTAGATTTCGAAGCTCATTCATCAAAATCTGGAAACTTGGACAAAATATTAAAGTATTTTTTTTGGATATAGCCAGCTAAATCACAAATATGTATGGCTTATTGCATTTTGTCTGCAATTGTCGTCAGTGTAGTATTAATTTGTATATTATCTTATTTATTACTGTGTCGTTTACGATTGCTTTCGTAATTCAAATCGATTAATTTCGTTTTTACTTAGAAGTTTACTCTGCGTAAACTTCTAAGTAAAAACGAAATTGTATTTGAATATTTGTTCTGGTCTGGGTGTTTTCCTATGTATGTTAAGTATGTATTTACAAAAAAATATATTTAAGTATGTTTATCCGTTGTTTAGTATCCATAACACAAGTTCTTAATGATTCTTATCTTGGAACTAAATAATTAGTATAATTGTCAGAAATTATTTATTTATTTATTAGCAGTGTAAAAAAACAGCAAGGTATTTCTTTGTGTCAGATTTAACAAAGTCTAGTACAAAAATATAAAAGAAATACACGCTACAATACACCGTCGGGCGGGCGCAATCGAAAATGTATTAACGCGGTGGATGTCAACGAAAATTCCTTGTTTATAGTCACAGCCGTTTTTCTGCACGAACGCGTTTTTGGAAACCTGCCCAATGGGGCCGACCGAATCGGCAATCTCTGGAATAACGGCATTATCGTCGTTTAGCTTCGTGACGTCAAATCCGGTCAAGGTTTTCTGGGAGGAAATGTATGTCTGAGATGGTATTGCTGCCATCTTTCACCTAATATCGATGGGGGGTTTCTTGGCACAAACATACCTATATCGTTAAAGGCGAATACTAGATAACGTAATAAGGGCAATGTGATTTTTACCTAAAGTAAACTCATAGCTCGGCGTCTGTGAGTGGAGTAAAGTGGAAAACAATTGTGGGGCCAAAAAATCAACCTGAATACAGGCCGATCAGCAGTGGCCTTCATGTAGCTGATGGTGGTTACAGTGCTGGTGGTATTACGGCGGCAGAAATTGCCTTATGGCATCAGGTTCGCTTTTTGTCATACTTTTGAGTGTGCTATAAAGATTAGGTATATAAATAAAAAGTAATCTTACAACGGAAGGTAAAATTATTTTACACCCACACACACATCCATCACATTATCAAAAAATGCCTATAGCTTCATCATCATCATTTCATCAATAACCTTGATTAGACGTATCGTGGTCATACTCGACTATGCTGATCCAGAGTGATCCAGGTGTGTGGCCTCTTGCTGTTAGAATAATCGGGACCAACTTAACGTGAATTCTGAATAACTAGTGACCCATCTAAGCACTGCTCTATGTGAACGCGTCTTTACTTCGGTGATCTATTTCGATCACCGCAACAATTAACCGCGTAAAGCATTGGTTTATTGGCAGCAAATAAGATCTTACTATATTTCCTACCTACAAATCTTTTGCCAATAAAAGAAGTACTATCACTTAGTAAAAATGAGAAGTGCTAACTTTAGCAGTCAATCAGAATTCCATTCAAATCAGTTATACCATCAAATATAGAAATCAATATTGAAACATTACACCCAATGTCATCGTTCAGAAATTTCTTGAACCCAAAACTTTGTGAGAGACGTCGAAGAATATTACTTTGTACGAGAACAATTTCGAAAGTGAATTTTCCAGACGTATTGCTTTGCTATAACGTCTTAATTTAATTTGGCCGACTACTTTGTTGGGGAATATAATACAGTTATTTTCATATTGATGTATATGATGTTATAAAACAATATTTAAAATAGAAAAGTATGTCAGTCGTCATTGTCTAAACCACTTGGTCGATTTTGGTAAATTTGAAATTGGGATTTCTTGGAACACTTATGTCAATTCTTACCAAAATTATGAATCAATCAGTGAGTTTTCAAAGATTCTCGGTTATGTCTTTACCTAGCAATCAGATGATCTAAACAGACCACGTTATTTAATTTGTCGAAAAAAAATTAAATTACATTATCCCCTTTTCCTATCATTTCTCCTTTTGAAAATGGTATATTACCAATTTCTTTAGACCTCAGCATTTTTGGCAAGGTTCTAAGCCGTGGCCTACATCCGTAGTACTATTTTGATAGTTTACGACTGCTTTCAGGTGTCTTGAAATCTTAAAGGTTGGGGAGATTTTTCATCTTTCACTTCAGTTACTTTAGCAATTTCAGACATCCTCAGCATTATTGAAAAGGAACTATTGATCTCTATTCGTTTATAGAAAGATATTGCAACAGCTACAGATCGCCTTTATCATCATTATCTGCAACTGAACATCAAACAGGGCTTAGTAATTTTGACCACTTACAAAAAAATAATGTTAAAAGAAAGCCGCAGCAAAAATCCAAAGATGTGGGGCAGATTATCCTGTTTTACCCTTGATATCAGATAACGTGTATCATTTGACATCGGGATAAAGGGATACATCTGCAATCTGGTCAATTTTAACGTTCGTGATTTTATTACACATTATATTACGATATTAACAAGCTGGGATGATAAGTGGTTGGTGACAAGAGCTCCTACCAAAGGGTGTAAGGAGCCCCTACCAATATCCGAGGAGCCCAAGCCAACCTCACCTGCAAGTGCTGCACCTGCCGATCAACAGACGAGGCTCTGGCGAACATAAAAGTAACCGGTAAACGGCAATAGCCTCGCCACCTATTGCGTGGGACCAAAAATATTACTGGCGAAATGTGGGCGTATAAAACGTGCTTCTGCCTACCTCTTCAGGAAAACAAGCGTGATATTATTTATGTATGTATATATATATGATCAGTTTTTAGCCACACCTAAATTAAGTTGTGTTAAACTATGCAGTCCAATTTATGAATGATTGGTGAGTCTAACTAGTGTACCTCATTGAAATATACTTCCGCAAAGCTTTCTATACTCTATACCTGTCAGCTTATTAAAATAAACACCAATACATTGACAACCGATATGTCAATAAAGTCGGTTACTCGTTTGTAGCTCCGCAGTTGTGTGTTTATGCAATGTTGTGTGCACTCTTTCTACACTCGACAAAGATTGTATGTTCATGGATATTTTTCTTGTATTTTCCTTTTTAATATGACGTGTTTTACTTTATATCATTTATAAAGAAACTGTAAATAGTAGCAATCATACAACATGCGTAAAAGAACGCTGAAAAAATCCTTTAAAGAAATTGTTGCAAATTTGTTGTCATAAAAAGCAGAATATCATAACTTTGACTTTTAATAACTTAAAGTTTATTGATTTGTCAGGTATAGTCACAAAGAAAAAAAATATTCTTATGCTGGGCATAATACCTAGATCTCGGCTATGATCAGGGATGTTTTTTATACTGTCTATATATTTACAAACACAATCCGTTGTTTAGTACCCAGAGTACCAGCTCTGCTTAGTTTTGTGAGATATTGACCATTGTTTATTAGTATATAATATAATCTGTATGCATGATAAAGTTTGGATTTAAACTGAACAGAGAAAGGTATATAAGAATTTTATTTTAATTATTTCTTTGTTCACCAAATAGTGCTTTTTAAAAGAGAGCCCATCCCATCCCTTTGTCGAATTCACTAGAAATCACAACTAATTTATTTAAAAGGCTTCTTTGCTACCTTTTTGTAAATACGACAATGGCAAACTTTCCATTGAACAAAGAACCAGTACGTGACTCTGATTTCGGTCCAAAAAACTTTTGCGTCTTGCGTCGGCGTTTGAAAAGAGGCATTGACAAAAGAAATCAAGATGGCTTTGGCAGCACCGGGATGCTAAAGACATAGCGGGATGAAAATTAATGTTCCAGCAGAACTGAATTTGAAGAAATGTTACTTCTTAGACAATTAGCTGATGCTTTCAGATTTGTTGTGGAAACCTTCCCTTTTTCTCATCAGTTGATTTTTGAATGTATGTATAAACATATAGAGGCTAAATAAAAATCGTGATCTAAATTTTAACCACGTTTATAACTAGTGCTGTCACTGTCGTCATTTTACAAAATAAAGTTTTAAAACGATATACGTACACAATATCACGCCCGTTTTCCCGAAAGGGTAATCAGATGCATAATTATTTGCCTACATTTCGCCAATTACAATTTTATATTGTTAGTCCCACGTTAGGCTGCGTTCGGGAAGCTGAGCTATATCTTCTCGTCAAAAATACCTCAGTGTCTTAAGACGAAAGTTTTTGACCAGTGTGTGTTGCCAGTGATGACGTACGGTACTGAGACTTGGTGCCTGACTATGGGCCTCATTAGAAAGCTCAAAGTCGCTCAGCGTGCAATGGAGAGAGCTATGCTCGGAGTGTCCCTACGTGATAGAATAAGAAATGAGGAAATCCGTAGGAGGACTGGAGTGACCGACATAGCGAGGCGAGTTTGCAGGCTGAAGTAGCAATGAGCGGGGCACATAGCTCGGAGAACCGACGACCGATGGTGCGTCAAGGTTATGCAATGGCGACCGCGAACCGGCCAACGTAGTAGAGGATGGCCTCCCAAGCGATGGACCGATGATCTGGTCAGGGCGGCGGGAACCCGATGGATGCAGGCAACTCAGGATCGCTCAATGTGGAAATCTATTGGGGAGGCCTATGTTCAGCAGTGAACGTCAGATGGTTGAGATGATGAGTCCCACGTTACCGGGAACTTTTATGTTTGCCAGAGTCTCGTACGTTGATTGGCAGGTGCATCACTGGCAGGAGAGGTTGGCTTGGGCACCTCAGATCTTGGTAGGATCCCTGAACACCATTCGGTACACAGATAAATTTATATTAAGTGCTCTCGCTGCTCCGCGGTGCTAGATAGCAGAAATTATTGCCAAAGTAAAGCTGGGTTTAAAGAGGTTAGTCCTTGGAAGGGTGACCGTTTGTGCGGCTTTAAATATGGATCGCTTCAGTGCTTTGTAAGGCACATTAAGATGTTAGCCCCAGTTGCCACTATAACATTTTTGTACACTTGTGTACGTCAACGACGTCATTAAATCCCACAATTATTACACAAACAAACTTAAATTTGCTCTAGCTTTAGAAATTAAAACGTTGCCTCGATGTGTCTTTTTCTGCTTTAGCATTAATACTCCGACGAACATTTTGTTTTATTTTCCTGCATGACGGCAAGCACTTGAGGTAATTCAAAAAAAGTTTACCGCTACACAATAGTGAACAAATTAGTTTTCAAAATTCGAAGGTCCGCAATAGAATGAACGAAAGAGTCTGTACGTCAAGAACAATGAATACGAATAAACTGAAAGAGGTACGTCAAGATTGTACAAAGTGGAGCTCCATTGTCTCTGCCCCTATGGGAATATGGCGTGGGTTTATGTTTCACTTCGATAAAACGTTCTTGTCAAAATACGTGTTACACATACCATATTATCTTTTGTAAAAATACGTGTTGGTCTGTGTTATCTTGTGTGAAGAGAACGACTGAGAACGATGGATTGATTAAGTGGCTGTATTATATAATATAAAGTATGATATAATCTAGAAGGGGGTGGTTGAGAAGATGACGAAGACCTGAGGCGAATGTTCGGAAGACATATGCTTCTGACGACGGCCGCCGCTTTTTGATAGTAGGAAGCGGGGGGCCAGTACCTGGGTTGCAACGTCAGACGCCCGCGGCCAACGTTTCAAGGCCAAAACCAGGAGAGCCTCTTCAGAAAAGTGCAGTGGACGCGCCCCTTCTACCTCCGTTTGCGACCAGTTTTCCGTGTAGCGATTAGCATCAGTTCTATGTGACGTGTCAAAATTAGAAAAACTATAGACAAAAAAAAATTAAAAAGTTATCAACCCTTCTTTGAGTTTTAGCAAGACTAGCGATCAGCAAATACGCAATCTTTAAAATCAGATAAAACCTATAAAAACAATGACCTACAAAATAGACCTATTACTATTTAACGTCGTAGATCCAGACCTCTAAATAAAACTACGTTGGTTACCCTGAGGAAATGGAGCGTCAAATAGCTTAGCAAACTACATTCCATAGACCGTATCTAAGGTTGTATTGAGCGAGGGATTCTGACCCTTTCTGATACGGTAACACTGCCTGTAATGCCATAAACTCAGTCAGATTTACTAATGTACTATTCGATTTGATTTTACTTTAGCTACGCCTTCAGAATCTAATCAACCTTCTGTTACATGTAACTTTTAAGGAACTTTGTTATTACATTTTGTATGGGAAGGGCGGAACTGTAATTCTTTACGAAATACGGATAATTTAAGAAGTTTATATCTTTGGTTAAGAGTATTTTGACAGTATCGAAGAAATTAGTAAACATGTTAGAAAGGGTAGTGATTAAACCAGGGCTGTGTATGATCGTATCTTGCTAGCACAAGCTGGGCTACTTCTACTTTTTTAAATATATAATTTAATTCATAAATACACAATATCACGCCTGTTTCCCCGAAGGGGTAGGCAGAGGCATACTATACGCCCACACTTCGCCATTTATATTGTTAGTCTCACGTAATAGGTGGCGAGCCTATTGCCGCTTTCCGGGCACTTTTATATTTGCCAGAGCCTCGTTCGTTGATCGGCAGGTGCACCACTTGCAGGTGAGGTTGGCTTGGGGTCCTTCAATCTTAGTAGGAGCCCTATACACCTATGTAATTTAATAGTGTATTTTTTATGATCAGTAAGTGTAAAAATAATGGTAGCAACAAAAACCTCATATGTAAAAACACTCCCTCACGCTTTTAACAATAAAGACATGTGGCAATCTTTACGGCGACTTCAATGTAACTACTATTATGTCACTAACTGTAATCTGCTTACTTGTATTGTAAGCAACTTAATATAATTAGAGGTAATCCATAAATTACGTCACACGAATTTCGTGAAGTTTCGACCCCCCCACTGTCCTTGTCACAGCTGGTCACACTAGTGAGACTCCCTCTTCCATAGAGTGATGTCACATATTTTGAATTATATAGCAAGAAATAATGACATTTAAACAGCAGATCTTTAATTTTTAATAGGACCTGGATTTTGAAATGTGACGTAACGAAATTTAGAATCCCTCCCATTCCCCTTGTCACACCATGTCACACTTTGTCAACCCCCTCCCACCCTCTTAACGTGTGACGTAATTTATGGATAGCCGCTTATTGTTGAAAAAAAGTTATTTTATCCTTACTGCGAATTCTGCAGAATTGAGTCTATTCAAAAATTTACCAATATGTCGGCCCCACTTCAGCTTAGAGTCTATTTGACCACTTACTAATATGTTGGCCCCACTTCATCGTAGAGTCTATTTGACAACTTACCAATATGTTGGCCCCACTTCAGCTTAGAGTCTATTTGATAATACACCAATATTTTTTTGTCCTTATAAAGTCCAATATTGTTTTGTGTGTACATAAATTGTTAAATAAATAAATATGTCAGCCCCATTTCAGCTTAGAGTCTATTCGACAATTCATCAAAATGTTGGCCCCACTTTAGCTTAGAGTTTAATGTAATACCTAAAAAATCTGTTCTCTGCTGCCAAAAATATCTCATATGCAATTGCTTTTAAGATCAGCTTTCGATAACCTAGCCATATCTATAACTATGTCTACAGCAACAGCACAATTAAGTGACACTGAGACACTTAAGCCCCTGCCTATAGAAATGAGGTTATGTTAATATTAAGACATCTTGACATACAGAAGTGCTTTATCGGGGCTTAACCTGACTTAAGCAATTTTCATGAATTATACCTAATGATGAAAGGCATCAAAGGATTATTTCGTCATAGCTCAATTAAGGAGTGTTACTACAACGTAAACAGATAGAAGAGAACAAAAATCGCAACTTGCAAGGTAAGTCCAAAAACATGAAACAGTTTTTAAGATTTCGTTGTATGCGTCATTGTTTGTCATTTGTCTTTAATATTATATTTCATACTTTTCTGTTGTCTTTTGTTTCAATGTTGTGTTCACCTGTAATTGGGTTGCATGCTAGGTAAACTCTTATAATGTATAATTTAAATGTAAACATGTAACCTGTTGGTGTACCAAATAAATAAATAAATAAACATGCGTGGAAGGACCTAAATAAAATAAGTGACGCACGGTGACAGTACAATTATAATTATTTAATGACTTAATTATTATTCAGGTGTATTGGGATCCTATCAATACTTAAGAAACTTCACTTGAAATAGGTGCAACTGCCGATCAATAGACGAGAATCTGGCAAATGATTAAGTTCCCGGTAACCGACAATAGACTATAGGTGGCCAAATTTGGACCGTCAAGCAGCGCCAGGAGGGTCTTAGGCAGCGGGGGCAGGGGGCCCCTGCTGTCTAACCATGGACCCTCCGAGAAGTCGGCCACATACGCTATGGTCGCATAAGGAGGTAGGAGGGCGCGTCCACTGCGTCTCTCTGAGGAGGTCCTCCGGATTGGTCCGGTGGACGTTGGCCGCGGGCGGGGTGTCAGAGCTGCAACCCAGGTACTGGCCCCCGCCTCTTTCTCAACAAGCGGCGGGCGTCGTCGAAGGCCGGGAGACAGTGCGTAAACGCATTTTGTTACCGACGTAAATCAAAAAAAAAAAGAAGAAGTTGACTTCTCTCTACTTATGCAAGAAGAGTGTAAGAAACCTTTGTACGTATGAAGCACAAAGAGCTATAATTCTATAACATAGTTGTCATATCTCATTCTTCTGTGACGTTAATTGATGTCAACGAGAACAAAACTCGAACTCTGCAAGCTAGTCCAATGCATGCGGACATGGAGCAATGAAAAGAAATTTACCTATGCATGCGAGTGTAATAGCATGCGTTACAGCTTCTCTTGCCAAGCTTATGAATGCAAAGTGTCGTGTTAAGAATCTATTTCAATAAAAAATGTCCTTTATGGACGTCTAGAAAATTTGGTACAAACTGGCACATGCAAAATGTGTGTAAGTGGCATAACTAAACTTATTAGGTAAGTTTCGACCCGATATAGCGTGGTGGCGAGTATACTTGCATTCCGCTCACACGGTTTGATTCCCACATAGGACAAATCTTAGTGTGCATAAACATAAATATTTGTTCTAGTCTGAGTGTTTTTCTATGTATATTCTGTATGTATTTACAAAAATTGTATTTATATATGTTTAGTATGTATGTATGTTTATCCGTTATTTAGTATCCATAACACAAGTTCTTAATGACACTTATCTTGAAATTGGTGTAATTGTAATGATATTTTTTTTATTTACTTTAAGTGCGTTTATTATCTAATACATATATCCTTTATTTTGTATCCATCTTAAATTAAATATCTTATCTTTTAATAAGAAAACAGTGGTTTCATCCCTGATATATACAGACCGTTACGCATTTCCCGAAGGGGTAAGCCAAGGCATATTCAAAACAATTTGTGAAATATATTTTTATTCCCACGAGGCGTTGCGAGCTTATTACTGCTTACCGGAAACTTTTATGTGGATCAGAGCCTCGTCGGTTGATCGGCAGGTGTCCCACTTGTAGATTAGATTCCATCATACCCATTCTTCTTTGATAACGATATTATTAAGCGAAAAAGGTTATATATCCTCTCTTATGTTGAATGACATTAGCCCACTTTCCGTTATCTGTTGTGCCGGGAGCCGGTATGGTCAACAGACGGCCCATTTTTGAGATAGACTCTTACTGTAACTGGATTTTCTCATTTGACATTTGTTTAAATTTTTTCCGCTAAAGTTGGCCGAGATTTTGGCTTTACTAGTCAGCCTGTTTCTTCTTTATGCATTTGTAACGTGTTAGAAAGGATAAGGTTTTGTAGAGCGAATATGAGAACACAGTTTGCCATACCGGCTCCCGGTACGTCAACCGATTAGGCGAAGATATGTTTATACCGGGAGCCGGTGTTTCAACATATGAGGGGATATAAGAACGCCAGCCTATTATCAGCCTTCATCTGACAAATCCCTACGATCCAAGAAGGTTTAGGTCACATTAAACTTCGCTGACATCGCGCGGATTTGCGTCGGCAAATGTGTGACATCCTGTCCGCCTTGCTAGAACTTTCCAAGCCGTCCAAGATGTCTTCCAACTTGGCTTAACAACTACTTCTTACAATGATAACTAGCCGTGGCTCCGGATTAAAGCACAGACTTTCCGGTGCACGAAAACGCTAGTTACATAATCCCTTACAAAAAGGTCAATTTATTCCTTAAGTAAAGTTAAAATAACGTGTCTATTTATAAGGACAAAGGAGCTTTTAATTAAATGCACAAGTGGTTCAACCTCATTTTGTTGTATATTTTACACCTTGATTGTCATTATTAAAATTCTCATAGGGATTCCTATTTATATATAAAATTAAAGAGAGCCAATTTTACTTGAAAATAATGTCGCATTCTAATGAATAAGAAGTTTTAATAACAAATAATATTGTAGTTATTACATGCATATCAGAAAAAAATAAGTATTGCATTAAGATTTTTTTTTTTAAATAATGGCTTTGTGCGTTTAGCGCATTTAGCCAGGGTCAATTATAGGATAAATAAATAATATTTAATTCGTAGTAATTAGAAAGGGTGGGGAGAAGCCCACCCCCTAAAACCCCTTGAGTTCCGAGTAAAAATGTGGGGCTATACTGAAATCTCATACAGACTTCTTAAGAGAATTTTAAAAGTAATATTGCACTGTTTTGTTTTATTTATCAACATTTATGTACGTTCTTTGTGAACGTAAATGTAACGGTTAATAGTCCACTGTTATTACATATTAATGTTCGACTTATCACAAATTTTAGAAAACAAAACAAAACTGCAGACATGTCGCTTCACATTCCCGCCAAGATGTCCTATTAAGTACCTACTTACTCACAACTTTATTTATAGCTTTTTATTTGTAGTCTGTGTATCTGTTTTTGTGGCCAATCTCCGAAATAGCTTATAATATTATTTTCACTTCCTTTATATGGAGTAACTTAGAGTACTTAGTAATCCAAAATTGTATGTACTTATAAGTCACGCGGGCGAAGTTGTAGGCTGAATTATGTTCAACATAACACATTGCAGCCATTTTTCCGTACTTAACTCTGTTTTCCCGTTAAGATGAAAATTCCTGACGTAAGCAGCCACACCACTATTATATTAAATTAAAAACCGTTGACATAAAACAGCGCTTCCATTGCTCTTTTTGTAGGCAACCCTCAATTCAATTGCGGTAATAAAAAGGCAATGCACGCCCGACAAAACGGGGGCGGAAAAACTTTTATCCCTCGGTACAGGACGTCAGACATTTAGCAGAAGTCGGAACATTTCGGTGAATTTTTCAGAGCGAAGATTTCTATCTGAAAGGAGGCGGCGGCGTCACGGTGTGGTAATATGTTTTTTGTTAGAATAAAAATGTTCGGTCCAATTCCTTCGCGTATAAAGTGGGTTAAAATTTTTCATTGGGAATTATTTAGAGTAACATTTAAGCTTATGTGCAGGTAGGCAAATGAGATATGATGGAAAAATCTTATACACAGTTTAGCGAGACCTCAGATCTTACACGTTATAAGAAGACTACTCTGTAAAATGCATATTTAAAGATGACAGGTGTTAAGAAACCACTTTGCGCGTTAAGTAGCTTATGTTACGTAAAGTAGATTCAAGGGCTTTAAACCTACTTACGTATATCATATGAATTTACTTTGATACTACACTTGCGAGCAAAGAAATCGACACACTATTCTGTTAAAATTATTGAGCGTATAAAACTACTTTGTAAAAACACCTTAATGAATTGCCAGACATTGCTTACTTTTTCGGACACTTTCTGACTGCTTAAAAGGCGTAAAGTGCCCCATGTTTCATGTTACTGGCATTAAATCTTCTATCGATGTCACTTTCTATCTTTCGTAAACATATACAGTACAACTTTTTTAAAGTCAGAATTGGTCTTCTGAAAAAAAATATTTAAGGCATAGAAACTTTTTCAGCTTGTCTTAAGTCACAGTACTATACTAAACTAACTCAAAAGGTTTTAGTGTTTTTTATTCTCTCAAACTAAACAAATTACTTTTACAATGCAAGTTTCAGCTACTTTTAAGATAGAGTTTTAGATTCGCTGGCTTACAAAACGCCACGTTAAAAACCTCCGCAAAAATCCCTTTACCCAAACGGTTTGTATGGCAAAGTGATATAGGAATTCGGGTCGAACTGCTTCCCATCAGACGGTTTACGAGCTCGCGTGAATCAGAGTATATACACGTTGGGTAAATAAAGAGCGAATTCTATTTACTATCTGATAGTAAACTTGCCGGTTTAGTGCGAGTATAAAAGAAAATTTATTCAAAAAGGTACGTGTTTGCATACGTCATTGTGTTTTGAATATCGGTTTTTATTGGTGGAGACAATATAGAAAGTTATAACTCCCAATTCCCGGGGGATAGACCGGGATTACGGACGTACAAAGCAACACTGGTTTGCTTTTCTTTTATGGACTACAGTGTAGGGGTAACTGTCCTTTCCCATAGTCGTATTAACTGAAGGAGGAAGTAATATTTTCGTTAGTTCTTTGTTGACGAAAAGAGTTAATCTTTATGGGGCTTGTGGGACCGAACGGGTCTGACAGATCTGGTCTGTAGAACTTGACATAATAATATGATGATGTACTGTTTGTTATAAATTTTATAATTAATATCCATCAAAAGTAAGTAAAAAATCAACAGAGCCTTACTTACTGTCGTATTATTTTTATTCAATATTTCGACGGTAGCAATTAACAATGTCGTAAGTGAAAAGCCGTTAATTTACACAATGTCGTAAGTAAAAGGTAATGACTTATCACTTATGATATTGTTAAAAGCTACGACTTTTCACTTACGACATTGTTAATTGCTGCCGTCGATTTGTTCTTGGAAGTATATGACTAGTCGGTCAGACCGATTGAGTAGGTCAACTCGGGCTATGGGATTCGATTTAATAATATTTATATACAGGCCGTTTCATACAGGCTATTCTAATATGAATGACTTAAAACATGAATATTGTTAATGTTATGTTATGTTGCATTGTATAGCTTCACAGACAAATTAAGATTGTAATTCAGGTACTTACCAAACCAATGGACATATTTAAAAGAGCATAGCCTGTGAGTTTCTTGCCAGTTCTTCTTACAGAGCTATGGCTCCGAACTGGCACTTAGATTCACTTACACTTAATTATTTTTTGTTTTCATATTGTTTTGTTGCATGTAAGTGAATGTAAGCTTCGTGATATAGTGTAATAATATTTCGATTGTTTTTTTTTCATTTTTAATTATGACGTTTTCAAGTACTATGTATAATAGTTTATGAAATAAATATTTGTTTTATTTTACTTTTACGTGTTTCGGTCAAGGATAACATTCAATATGTACTGAGCTACGGATTAAGCTGTTGTAATCATTTGACATCGCCAACGCGTTAAATGTAAAATATTAAGTGAAATAGTACAATACTCGTATTAAAACTACAATCAAAGTTATTACGTAGGTACACTTTAATGTTGTTTCAACACATTTGTTATGTTATACATTTGTTACACTAACTACAGTTAATTTGTAAATAGATACCTAAGATATAAGTTATTAAGTTAATTTCTTTTATACGTACTTTACCCGTATTTGTATACGTCATCTTAATTTTATATTACATAGACATAAGATAATTACAGTATTACAGTAATTAAAAAAATACATTATATGTTTAAATGTTAAAACATAATTTTATATTCACGAACTGAGAATACTGTTATAGACATAAATGTGCACCAAATCATTTGATTCTAAGCATTTAAAATACTTTTAATTAGGTCATTTACCAATACATGCAATATATTTAATTATTTTTTTATAAAATTTACAATTAAAACATTACAAATACTGCTACAGTTATAAATTACCTATATTATTATGCACATTCCAACTATTCATTCACAAAATGTAAAGTCAACTTGACCTAGTGATTTTAACTGGGAGACACACTGCATACATCATTATTAACGGCCGCTCCATAAAGCAGGGCTATGGAAATAAATGTTTCGGCCATAACTTAAACGATTGTGATTTCAGAAGTTGATTTTCTTATCATTACGAAAAAGGGGTGTAAAGAGGTCCTACCAACATCTTAGGAGCCCAAGCCAACCTCACCCGCAAGTGATGCGCCTGCCAATCAACGAACGAGGCTCTGGCGTGCGTAAAAGTTCCCGGTAAGCGGCAATAGGCTCGCCTATTACGTGGGAACAACAATATAATTGGAGACATTTGGGTGTATAATATGCCTCTGCCTATCCCTTCGGGGAAACAGGCGTGATTGTATGTACAATAAAAACCATAAGAAAATGTTTAAGAAAGTACAAACAAAAGTAATGTAAAGACTGTTAAAGTCAAAATGTATCTGTAATTTTATTATGTCATAGTGAGAAAGTCAAACTTTCAACTATTTCATTCACAAAATGTAAAGTTAACTTAACCAAGTAAGTTTAACTGGGAGACACACTGCATACATCATTATTAACGGCCTCGCCATAAAGCGGGGCTATGGATATAAATGCTCCGGCCAGAACATAAACGATTATGTTCCGAAATTTCGTGCAGCAATAAAAACTCGCGAAATTTTCATTACACACACATTGTGATGCGTCAACTTTATTATGTTGGTTTAACTTAGATACTTTAACTTTTTAGAAGATTAATGTGTTTTTGGAACTGAGTTATGGAACTGGGGTGCTTTGTGGATCAACATTCAAAGTGAACGTCTCACTAATAGACCCCGGTCTGTTCTCATAAAGCGGGAGAGGGTTTCTGATGATCCTCCACTACGTCGATGCAGTTTAAATAAAAACAAATATAAGTAAGTATAGGTACCTAACATTTTATTACTAAGAAATTTAATGAAAATAACAACTAACTATGAATTATTTAATAAACAAATAGATTTAACAAACAAGTAGTTAAACAGCGTCCTTCCTCCTCTCTCCTACACTATGCTGTGCCCGACAGGGTCCACAATTGATACTTTTGTACCTAAACTACCATCGTTGGTATCGTCAACACATTGTTGGTACGCAATAAAGTATTGAGTATTGAGTAGATTGGCCGCCGAACAAGTCTTCTTCCTAATTAACGAGTCTGTTAAAGAACAAAAACGATCCATACCTATTACTACACATATAGACACCAATCCAAGAACTGACCCCAATGAACTTTGCTTGACTTCAAATTAAATCAAATCAAAAATCATTTACGTAAATCGATCAAAATTAAATTTAAAAATAAAAAACAATCAAAATATTATTAAAATTACGAAGCTAAGATTCAGTTTTAAGTAACAAAACAATTTAAAAACAAAAATTATTTAAGTGTAAGTGAATATATGTGCCACTTCTGAGCCACCGCTCTGTAAGAAGAACTGGTAAGATATTCTAGAGCCTGTGAGTTGACAGGCTTGGATAATAATTGATCCTGAAGCTCCAAGAGGCTGAATGTTCTATTTTTATGACATTTCCAGCTTCGTATTACGACTACCACAATTTAAGATGTTCTTCAAGCCTAGGTATCAAATGTTATACAGGAGGTCATATACCATTTAACTGACCTCTGTTTACGTTACTTCACCTCAGTGAGCTTCTTATCATCTAGTATCAGGCTCTGCCCTCCGCATTGTACCTCTACTTTCCACTTACTCGGTATATGTGGTTATGTCAGACTTCTCTTCGCCCTGGTAGCCTTTAATGTTGCTTTTATTAACGCGAAAACTAAAAAGGTCGGAAACCTTAAAAAATACGACAGTGATGTGTGCACGAAATGGCGCTTTGAGACAAACGTTACGCATTGCTTGATGGGAAAGCCATGATCCATTCTACGATACCATAGCTTAGGGTTGATATTTTAAGCCCAAGTTAGGTACCTAATTCAGGCAAGTATTAAATGTAAAGAAATCTGACAGTTTGTCAAAAATAATATTTTAAATCTTTTATTCAAGTTGGCTCAATAGCATTTTTATGAAAGTCAGCTTAGAAACTAACAAACCCATTCACTGCGCCCGGCTTGGTCGTAAAAAAGAGCAAGAAAATCGTCAAGGTTGGTTTTTTCTCGCGCCTGTCACCTAAAAGAAACTGTCACATAGCAACTATAAATTTCCGCAAAGATTAAAAACGAAGATCGGAAAGTTAATCTCGAAAATGGTTGCCGCAAACATTATACGTTTTACGAATCTCATCTTCTGTTGTGACGTGAGATTTATCGTTTTCCCGTGACAGGTGAGAAAGAAGATTTTTTTAGCATCACCGTTTTTTCTAAAATATCCGCTAGCACCCTATATAGAAGGTTTATTTCGACGTAAGGGTTTTTCTGGCAATAAGTGAACTCTTCAGATCGGAATGGTTATTATCTGTTTTATCCTATTAGCTTTGAATTAAACTGGATTCTGAGCAGGTGGAGTGTTTGAATACATTCTTCTTCGGAAATGAATTACAAATAAAGGTTTTTTAATACCTTCTGCACTTATATCTTCTTTGCGAAACGTAAATTTTATAAGTACTTTTGTAGATAGACGATTCTGCTTGTGAATTCAGCTGGACAAATACATCCATAGAAATGAAAGCTCGTGCTCAGTAGTGGGACGTTAAAGGGATGAGATGATGATGATGATTGAAGTAGTTATTTAATTATCAGATTAATTATTCAGGATAAGGATAACATTCGTAAATTTGAAAAGTAGATATTTTAGTATTTTAAAATTACATTAGTTTACATTTCTTTCACAATTTCTGTACTATATATTAAAAACTAATAAAGATTTCATATAAATCTAGTGAAAATTCAGAAAAGCATCGGATTTTCCTCAGATGCCTGCATCGTAAAAGCTATCTGTAAGTGGAGTCTAAGCCGGATCTCTCCACAATTTTTTGCCTAGGTAGAAATACACATAGCGATGTAAAACAGAGATGACTTTTAGAAGTCTTTGCGAGAGAGAGATGGAGAGAGTGGGGTGTTTGACATCAAATCCCTTCTGTTTTCCCATTATTATGTAGACTGGCTTTGTCGGTATAGTATACGGGTATATGTGTTAGCCTATTGCGTTGAGTGCACGTAAAACTTTGAAATGAATTAGAAATAACATCATTCGGTACGGCGGAATTGAATTTTATACATACATAATGTCACGCCTCTTTCCCGTAGGGGTAGGCAGAGATCACATCCTTCCACTTGCTACGATCTTGGCACACACTTTTAGCTTCATTCACACTCATTAACCTCCTCATACACGCCCGTCGGTTTAGGGTACTTTTGACCTGCCCTTTCTCTAACATTTTTTGTATTTGGTCATGGAAGGTCTTACGTGGTCTTCCCCAATTTTGTAGCCTTGAAAATTTAAACATTTTTGTCTTAAAAGAACCGAAACTATTCATTGCTGCCCTGGAGGGTATTTCCAAGATGCTGGAATAGGCGGCATCGTTATAAATGGCGAGTATATGTCTCACCTTCGATTTCCTGACGATGTATTGCTCATAGCGGAATCGCTTATGGATCTGGGCACAATGCTTAAAGACCTTGACAGAGCTTCCCAAAGGGTAGGTCTCAAAATGAGCATGGACAAGACCAAAATTTGTTAAATGTCCATGTTGTGCCTACCCCAGTAATTGTTGGAGGTTCAGCTCTCGAAGTTGTCGAGTATAGCTCGATTGGGCTGCGTACGGAAAATTGCGCAATATCTTGTCGTCCAAAATACCTCAGTGTCTCAAGACGAAAGTCTTCGATCAGTGTGTGTTGCAAGTGATAACGTACGATACTGAGACTTGGTGTCGGACTATGAGCTTTATAAGAAAGGTTGAAGTCGCTCAGCGTGAAATGGAGAGAGCTATGCTCGGAGTGCCCCCTACGTGATCAAATCAGAAATGAGGAAATCCGTAGAAGGACTGGAGTGAGCAAAATAGCGAGGTGAGTGGGCGGAGCACATTGCTCCAAGAACCGACGTTTGAAGGGGCATTAAAGTTCTCTAATGGACACCGCGAACCGGTAATCGTAATAGAGAACGGCTTCCCACGCGATGCACCGATGATCTGATCAAAGCAGCGGGAAGTCGATGGATGCAGGCGACTCGGGATCGCTAAATGTGGAAATCTATATGGGAAGCCTATGTTTATCAGTAAACGTCATATAGCTGAGATGATAATGATGCCTAAACAATTAATATTACAGACTCGAAATTTAAAAAAAATAATTTTATTAATTTGAAAATTTTTGTTGTACCTATGTACGCAAATACGAACGACCACACTAAAAAAAGAAATATCCAATTAAGTACAGTCGTTGGAAAGTTTAAATATTTTTAAATCTACATTTCGGCGACCTATTTATCTTTATGTAAAATTATTATCATCATCATCATCATCATTTCAGCCATCTGAAGTCCACTGCTGAACATGGCCTATGTTCAGCAGTGCCCAATTGCTTTCCACGTAGATCGATTCTTTGCCGCCTGCATCCACCGGCTCCCCGCCGCCCTGACCAGATCATCGGTCCATCGCGTTGGGGGCCGCACTCTACTACGTAAGAATAATATAGATTCCATTTAATTTTTACACAGACCAAACAAATCTGGCGCAAATGTTTGCTTTAGATAATAAATACGGTTTGGCAAAATTTAATTAAAACTAGTCTTTTTAGGCTGAAACTGCCGCTTTATTTAAAATTTATATTAGTAGAGTTTCCAGAATAACTGTGTTTATTTAAGTATTTATGATTGTTATATAAAATCAGAAAAGCATCGGATTATCCTCAGATGCCTGCATCGTAAAAGCTATCTGTAAGTGGAGTCTCAGCCGGATATCTTTAATAGTTTTTACGAAGGTAGAAATACACATAGCGATGTAAAACAGAGATGATTTGCTAGAAGTCTTTGCGAGAGAGAGAGAGATGGAGAGAGTGGGGTGTTTGACAACGAATCCCATATGTTTCCCCATATTTTAATGGCTGGCTTTGTCGGAATAGTATACAAGTATATGTGCTAGCCTATTGCGTTTAGTGCAGGACAACGTGACTGGGCGTCGTAATATCAGCTTCATAAAGTCCACTGTTGAACAATGGCCTGCCTCCTGAGATTTGCCCATAATCACCACCCTGGGCAGGCGGGTTGGTGATTGCAATTGAAGCCAGTACGCAGGGTGACGCTGCTGCCCATCGTCCGGTAGGATTTCTCTTCGTCGACTCTTACAATTCCCTTTGAGATGAGAGTGAGTGGTGTTATTCTAGGCCGGTACAAAACGCACTACTCTTATGTAACCACATTTAAACACCTTTTAGGACAGTATTAAGTCATGTGTGTGGCGTCCTGCTGATGCATATTTTTCAAGCCACCCAATAAGATCTTCCTTAACTTGCACAATGGAATACCATCCACATAATACACACAATCGAAATATATTAGCAAAAATAGCATTATTATAATATTCAAGTCATGTTAGAAACTCGATAAGAAAAATACGCCTTTATTTTAACTTAAGCAAACCTTTTTACATCACCTTTGAAAAACAGCCTCTGCCTACAGCTTTCACGCTATGTACACCTTAATTCAAGAGCAGAAGGCATAAAATGGAATGTACCGATCCTATTTGATGATAACAGTTAATGCGAGAAGTGATCTCAGGGAAACCGCATTAACGAATAGTGTTATGCCGAGGGAATAAGAGCTGTTTTGGCAGAGCAGCTTTTTAGGATATTTTTTTGCGGAATAAATGTTTAAGTACATGCACCTTAATGCTTTCAGAATGTGTTGTTTTTTTGTGGGGAACAAAAGGAGATAAAACAGAAGATATTTTGAAAGTGAAAGTAGCATAATATAGTTATCACTGTAAATTGTACATATACCTTTTAGATTTTAATCTATCTCGCAAGATTAAAACCTGTCGAAAATTTGTGATTTTTGTTATAATAGTAAAGACACAATATTTTCCGAAACCCAAATGAAATTATACATAAATATATGTGGACATCTGCTACTGCCGTGCCATGCCGTGTGGTACCTAGAACAGTTCCACCCCCCGCTTATCTCAAGGGGAGACGTTAATAATTTGAATTCCAAAAAAAGATATTAAACTTATAGTTCGATTTAACTCTAGATCATAACATATTGGAGAGGAGAGGAATTATTATAGATTTATTAAAATTTGTGCCGTTTGGTACCGGCCTAGAATAGAGCCACCCCCACTCATCACGGGGAGACGTAAGAGTCGACGAAAAGAATCCTACCAGATGATAGGCAGCAGCGCCATCTTGCGTACTGGCTCGAACTGCGAAAACCAACCCGCCTGTCCACCGTAATTACGAGTAGATACTCCCAATAGAATGTAATCCATTGGGAGGTCAGTTTCAGAAGTGGGCTGTATAAGTCTGTTATGATGACTTGCAACTGGCCGTTTGTAGGTTATATGTAAGTTTTTCACATACATACATTCCCGCCTGTTTCCCCGAAGGGTTAGGCAGAGGCATATTATACGCTCACACTTCGCCAATTGTCACTTGCCGGGAACTGTTATGTTCGCTAAAGCTTCGTCCGTTAATCAGCAGGTGCACAACTTGCAGGTGAGGTAGGCTTGGGCTCCTTATATATTTGGAGGATATACAATACATGTTTTTACACTATAAACATTTACTGTAAGTTTCTTTAAAATATAAAAATAATATATGAAAGACATAATCCTATTTTCATTTTGGGGTGGGCACAAACGGAAAATGGCATATGTTTATGTGCTATGGAATATTTAATTTACGAGTATAGTTATAGTGAACATAATGGCCAAGATGTCATCTGAGCTTAGCTTGACTCCATATTTTATTGCATTAATTATAATAATGAAGATCATCATCACAGCTCATTAACGTCCCACTACTGAGCACGAGCCTCCTCACACATACCAAGGTGTGAGGGTATTGGGTCATACTCCACCACGCTGACCCAGTGTGGATTGGCGGAGGCAGGTGTATGGCGTCCAGCTGTTAGAATTTTTCAAGCCGCCCATTAGGCCTCTAACATGGCTTAACGACTATCACATCTTAGTGATAACCGGGACCAACGGCTTAACGTGCCTTCCGAAGCACGGAAGCGCTCGATATCAAATGCCACACAAACGGTCACCCATCCAAGGACTGACCTCTGTAAACTCTGCTGTACTTTGGTGATCGTTTCCGACCACCGAGCACCGCAGAGCTACGAGCGCTTTAATAATGAAGATAATAATGAAGATAATAATAAAGATAATAATAAAGATAATAATGAAGATAATAAATTATAATGTTTAAACAATCTAAAATTTAAAATTCCACATATGCTGAAGTAGATGGCCATGACGACCTTATTTCCAATAGGGCGAAATATTGATGTAAAAATAATAATCACATAACATTCTTAGTCTTACTTTTATGGACTGAATGTTGTTTTTGTGTTATTATGATGATAAATGGTTATGGCAGAAGAAACATGATAGAAAGATTAATTCAGTAGAGATGAGAGCACTCAGAAGTATTCTAGGTGTGAAATTGAGTGATAGGATTAGGAATGAAGTGATAAGGGTCGGAGCTGGTGTAAAAGAAGATATAGTGACAAGAATTGAGAAAGGTATGCTTAGATGGTTTCATCATGTTGAGAGGATGACTGAAAGTAGACTAAAGAAAGTGATTTATTATGGGCAAGTGATTGAAAGTGTTGGGAGGGAAAAACCACGTAAGACCTTCCATGACCAAATTCCGGTTCGGAAAAAGGGCAGGTTAAAAGTACCCTGAGGAGGTTAATGAGTGTAAATAAAGCTACAGGTGTATGCCAAGATCGTAGCAAGTGGAAGGATGTGATCTCTGCCTACCCCTACGGAAAAGAAGCGTGACATTATGTATGTATTTATGATGATAAAAAATTGGCTGTTCATGGCATGGAAGCTAATGGAGGAAAGCTATGTTCAGGAATACACGACTTTGGGCTAATGATGTTGATTCCCTCCTCCACTAATTTGATATTTGGACATAATTTGGAATATTACACCCAACGCCATTAAGAGCAAGCAGACTTAGCACTATAGTTACCAGGTAACGGATAAACATAAGAAGAATACACAGACAAACCGCACTTCGCCAACTAGCAAAGGGTCAAAGGAAAAATAAGACCTGAACCCTTATCATCTTGCTTTATAAGAGGATAATCCAGGGGATAAGCTTTCGTGGCCAGAAGCGCAACGTTGATGAGTTGAGATGAAAATTCAACGGAAATATTTGTTTGCACCTTTACCTGTGAGTGGGAATCAGATCCACAACTTTGGCTCCATAAACTTTCTTTATCGAAGATAAGAAGATCTGCAGAAGAAAACCGATATATAAAGCTCGAAAATCTGCAAGATGAAATAGCATTGAACTGGCTACATAGCACGAGGAACTGGCAGCCGTAGTGGCAGAAACGGTATTACGAACTTTTGACTTACCGATATATATAGCTCAAAGAATCTGCAAGATGAAGTAGCATTAAACTGGCTACATAGCATGAGGAACTTGCAGCCGTAGTGGCAGAAATGGAACCTTTGACAGAAAATGTGTACTGTGTGGTACCGGCCAAAAATAGTGCCACCTTTCTCATCGCACGGGTCATATGATTCGAAATTTGATTTAAAATATCGTTGCATTTCAGTCATTTATTTGAAATTGAGAGGGACAAAATGATGTTTCGCGTAGATTTAGCTCTGATCAGAACCAGTGACCGTTGAGCTACTTGTTGAAAAATAAAAGTAAAAACAAGTCAACATTTCTCTACTAACGAAATATTAGTTTAACATTATTAGAACTGATAAGCATTGGTTTTGAGGACCAATAAAGAAAATTGATTTTGTCAATATAAGGATCGGAATTTTCGTCAGCCAACCATTTTGCTCAACGTGCCCTTCGGGAATCATTATTGGGATAGCAGTATTTAGATTAAATACCGTATTGAAATGACAAAGGAAAACTAATCATATCATCTTTTATTAATATTTTCGTTATTTCACTCGTCGTTTGAAGGTAAAAACGTTTTGGCTTAAAAACTAATAAAGGTTACTTGTGTCTTTGTCTTCAGGCTTATTGTTATAAAAGCGCACAAAGGGATCCGTACCTTTATAACAAAGGTGTTGATTTTTATTTTTAGTTCAATCTAATGCGATGATAATGATGATGTATAGGGATCCTACTAAGACCTAAGGAGCCCAAGCCAACCTCACCTGCAGGTGGTGCACCGGCCGATCAACGGACGAGGCTCTGGCTTGCCCGGTAAGCGGCAATAGGCTCTATTACGTAGGACCGACTATGTAATTAGCAAAGTGTGGGCGTATAATAAGCCCCTGCCTACCCCTACGGCGAAACAGGTGTTAGTGTATGTAATACTTTATAATAAAATGGACGTCTTGAAAGGTTAGGGCCCAAATATTGAGCTCTTAAATAAAGATTTCAAATACATTATATTCACTACGGGCAGTCCGAATTAAACTAAACGCATATGTACATATAATCACGCCTTCCTCCCCAAAAGTATAGGTAGGTAGAGGTACATAATATGACCACACTTCACCGATAACATTTTGGTCCTACGTAATAGGTGGCGAGGCTATTGCCGCTTACCGGGAACTTAACTAATCGCCAGAGCCTCGTCCGTTGTTCAGCAGGTGCGTCACTCGCAGGTGAAGTTGGCTTGAGTTTTCAGATCTTTATAGGATCCCTATAAATCTGTGTTCAGATTACGTCTTTATTAATGATGAGTACTTATAAAATAACATTCATACGTATATAATTACGCCTGTTTCCCCGAAGGGGTAGGCAGAGGCATATTATAAGACTACATTTCGCCATTTATTGTCGTATTAATTGGCGAGCCTCTGAACTAAACGTTCGTGTTAAATAATCTCAACATTGCTCTGCTCGTATTGCCCAAATTCAGTAAAACATTTATAATGTTATTTCTCAAAGTTCTTATAATATTTTGCTGTTTATAATAGCTTACTTTGGACGTCTCAAAAGGATTAAGCCCAAATATTATCCACGAATATCATATATAAAATATTATCGATATTCCAAATACATGGTATAAGATTGATCATTTTTCATTTCATTTTTTAAAGTTAAATATCGCTTTTACTTTTTTATACTTTTTTACTGCCGGAACACGAATAGCTGCTTGTAAAACGACACAGAATCCGATAGCTATGCCAAGATTCAATAGCAAAAATATAAGTCATACACACAGTGTAAATTATCCACAATGATTAAACCACCACGTTTGAATCGACGTACTTTAGATCTATGAAAAGGTGTACACGTCATTAAAAAAAAATACGATGTTCGTTCTTTTATCAGATTCTGCGAATCAACATCCAATTAAAATCAGTGCGAAAGGACGAGAATCATTTGTAGTTACGACACCTTTCATCCTTTTTATGAAGTTGTCAATTTATTACTGATATTTTAAGAGGGACTGATGATTGAGGGTATGCGAAGTAGCTTTTTTATATGATAATTAGACCATCTGCTTGTTAGCGTTAATCATCATCCACTTCATCTATTATTATGATACACCATGAAAATTTATAACAGAATTCGTAGAAGATTAGAGATGATTTTTCTTTGTAATAATTTTTTTTTGATTATCTTCGGTAACAGAATGCCTTTATGCACTGCCCTTCGGTCAAGAATGAGGAGTTGACCAACTAAAAATCTGCCGGCGAAGCCCACTGCTGTTGAAAAAGGGGGCGGGGGATCAGAACCAAGGTTAAGAGCTTCTAATACCTCGCCCGCATACATAAGGATCCTACCAATATCTTCGAAGCCCAAGCAAACCTCATCTGCAAGTGGTGCACCTGCCTACCGACGGACGAGGCTTTAGAAAACATAAACGTTTCTGCTAAACCGTAATAGGCTCGCTATCCGTGGGACCAATAGTATAAATGGCGAAATATTATATGATATATATATAATACATAAAACAGACGTAAATGCATTTATGTATGTATAACATACTACTTGAAAACGTCAAATAATATAAACAACAATCAAAATATAGATACACTGAAAAAACCGATGCTTTTTGTAACATGTAATTTATTATTATTATAATTTTAGCTTTTGTAGAATTTAATTTGGTTGGAAATACCTTTTTTATATGGAACAACATATATTTAAATTAACTGTATTGTATATATAATTTTTATTTGTTAATTTCCTTTCTGTCCATGGGTATAATTTACCTGAATAAAGAACTTGTTATAAAATGCAATGATATTTTAAATATAATGTATAACTGTTATGCAAGCCACTCTTAATATCTAATTACTATTGCATAGTAAAACAAAAGTATAGTACTTAGTATTGCAGGCCCGTTTATAAGAATTTAAAAACAAACCCGTGCAACAATTTAAAACAATTGGAACCGCTCAGTTCTTGGCGAAGCAACCGAGTCGTTATCGAGTCGAAATGGCAATTCGAGACTTTCCGAGAAATATCTTATCAATTGAAATCAGCGATGGAGTAAAACACCCCGTTTTAATGGTGGCACTGAGGTTCTATCGCTTTTCAAGTATTACGTAAAAGGTTGTTTAAAACGTTTCTTTGGAAATTGGGTGTCTGGGTTTATTTAGGACAAATGCTTTGGATTTATTGAAAGCATCCGCTATTGCTGAAATTAAAGCGCTTATAGCTTCAAGGTGCGCGATCGGAAATGATTACCGAAGTAAAGCAGAGTTTATAGAGGTCAGTGTTTGTATGGGTGACGGCTTGTGCGGCATTTGATATCGAGCGCTTCCTTGCTTTGGAAGGCCCGGTCTATTAAGGTACCGGTTATCACTAAATGTGATAATTGTTAAGCCTTATTAGAGGCCTCGTTGATCGGCAGGTGCACCACTTGCAGATGAGGTTGGCTTGGGCTCCTTAGGTCTTGGTTGGATCCCTGTACACCTCACGCTACACCTCACACGCTACTCTAATGAACGACTTAAAATATAAATATTGTTAATGTTATATATAGCGTCATAGACAAATGAAGATTGTAATCTAAATATCTAACCAAATGATAATTTAAAAGAGCATAGCCTGTAAGTTTCTTGTCAGTTGACTAAGCGGTGGCTCGGTACTGGCACTTATATTCACTTACTTACACTTAACTAATCTAGTTTTGCATGTTAGTGAGTCTAAGCTTCGTGATTTTAGAGTAACCGTATGTCGATTGTTGTTTATATTTAATAGTTTTTGCGACAGAGAAAATATATTTGTTTGAGGTTAAATATACTCAAATGTTTTAAAGCTAAGCGCTTAACATTATCGAGAAAATGTATTTTTCATGAAGCATTTCATGAAACATTCAGTACGATAACAGAGATAAAAAATATTCTTGTCAGTTCATAATTAGATCTCAGGTTCATCCGGGAGCGGGTCGAACGACTCTGAAAAGAGAAAAATTTCGTCGCTCGAGATTAAAACTCTAATAGGGTAATACAAATCTTTCCTTCAAGACTCAATTTGCCACGGGAAAGTTTAGCGGGCGCACCGTGATAAAGTAGAAAATAAAATTAAATAGAAGCCAATCCCACTGTTTCTGCGTTAAAAGGGTGTCAATAAATCTCGGCTAGAATTGTCTTTGCCCAAATGCTCGTTTTGTTTCTATCTTACTTCGATATCGACATACGAGTGAGAGAGATAAATGCTAGTTAAAATGGAGTATTTCTCCTCCTTTTGTTACTCAGCAGAAATGTAATTTATTTGTGCTCGATAACCGTGTTTCACCGTGAGTTAGTATTCGAAGAATATTTTATCTTGAGTACATTACATTGGTAGGTGCCAATTCGCAGGAATTCTTACAGAATTGTAGGCAATAATCTTACCAATAAGACTTCCTTGCTTTGTTCTTTGAAGTTTATTCTCGAAATGCTGCTTCAATAAAATATGAAATGTAGCTGTGTAATCTATAACACATACCACAATAAGTTTATCTTGTTAGGGATTTATAATTATATTAATATATGCTTTTTTTCTTTTCTAAAATGTTGTGACTGCAAAACATAAGTTATTAGTTAAAGTACATTTGTAACTGGCGGGAGAAAAAACCAAACTTGACGTTTTTCTTGCCCGTTGTCTTACGATCAAGCTCCCGCCCGCAGTGAATGGGCGCGTTCAATTTTAAGTCTGACCTTCATAAGAGCTCTATTGAGCCAAACTTGAATAAATGATTTTGAATTTTGATAGGTCCTGAACCGCTTGCATCCAACGGCTTCCCGCCCTGAACAGACCATCAGTCCATCTGGCTCTAGATAAGTGCTGTAAAAACTCCCACCACGTCCGTGGGGACATTTGGTTTGCGATCGCTATAGAAGAACACTAATCCCAATGGTAGTTATTCGTCTAGATTTTCTAAGAAAATGGGATTTTCCACTCCCATCTAAACAAAAGACATTGTTGTGATAACAATAACCATTGATTAAGTTTAATATTCTCTTCTTATTGGAGCTAAAACACAGAATGTTCTGGACTAGAGTAGATGTTTTGTAAGCATTCTATAACAAAATACAATAAAAAATATTACGAAAAACATAAAAGTACTTATCGGGTCAGATTTGGTTGTTTAAGGGTTGGCAATGCGCTAATGATACACCTGATATCCTAAAGCAAGCGTCTATAGGATGAGGTGGTCTAAAAATAAGCTAAAATTATATAAATGGCCCCATTAGCATAATATAAGCAATGATAGAATTGTCAGCATAGTTGACAACCGATATGGCATGAAGGCGAGTATGCTTCTGAGGTCGTGGGTTCGTTTTCCACACAAGACATATCTTTGCATACACAAATAAGAATATGTGTTCTGGTCTGGGTGTTATCCTATGTATAATATATATTTGCAAAATAAAAAGAGTAATTATGTATGTTTATCCGTTATATATCTATCAATTTCTATAACATAAGTTCTTAATGATTCTTATCTTGGATCAGAAAATAGTTATTTAGTTTTGGAAAAACATTAATAAACTGCTCGAACTAACCCAGCATTCAGATGTTCCATTTGAATAGCCTTTATTTCTCTTTTGTTCTAACATGGCGGATTCGCCGGCGCACTTTTCTCCCCTTTTCTACCATCGCTAGCTCATCGTATCGCAGTAAAAAACGTCCTCAATCGACTTTTACTCAGAAATCGATTTCGACGAGCGAAAACATATCGGGCAGTTAGAGAGACCTGTCGAAATGGGAGTTTGATTTTTCTACAGTTCCAACCTTTTTCGGTTAAACTTGTGATGTGGTTATTTAAAATACTTTTATTTCAGTTCCAGTTTAGTTTTTTATCTGAATGACATCTAGAATTTAGAAGTAATACATCATTCAGGCCCTGATTTGCATTACAATCTTGAGTCTTGTCTTTTCGCACTTATCGTATTTTTCCTTTTGCTTTTTGTTTAAGTAAACATGAGTTAATAATTTCTTACACCTATTATAAAATGTTACCCCATACTAGACAGAGCATTTAGCATAGCAGGGGCATATTATACGCCCACACTTCGCCAATTATAAATTGGATTCCACTTGATAAGTGGCAAGCCTATTGCCCCTTACCGGGCACTGTTATGTTCGCCAGAGTCTCGTCCATTCATCGGCAGGTGCACCGCTTGCAGATAACTTTGGCTTGGGCTCCTTAGGTTTTCCTTTGTAGGATCCCTATATACACCATTTAAAATATTAAGCAACTGATTAACACTTTTATGCGTTTGAAGTAGCCATAATTATGATAGGATATCAAATAAACTTCCATGCCATCGAAATAACCTTTACATGGTCTCTAATCAAACTTGAAATGTGTACCTATTCTCTTATATTTTAGCTATCGAGCACGACAGTTTTAAACTTCCTCTTCAGCTATATATAACCAAAATTTAACGAAATATTTAGAGTTTCAATTAAGTATTTGTTAAACTAAATTTAATTATCATTAAATTTGTATCATTATTTTAGCTATATTCGGCTAAAGCACAATTCTTGGTAAGATAAATTTAAATCATAATTGTAGTTCATATAACCAAACTCGGCACCATTTAGAAGCACTTGTAAACTTCACTTAAATCTGGTAGTATTTGGAAAGAATCTTGATAGTCTTGACTTCAATAGCCTCACAAACAATTTCAAAGTCAAACCGAGTTTATTTTGCTATATTTATGACGACCAATATGGCGTGGTGGCGAGTGGTATACTCGCCACCACGCTCTCCGCTCCTAAGGTCGTGGGTTCGATTCCCTCGCAGGACAAATCTTTGTGTGCATGAACATACATGTTTGATCTAGTCTGGGTGTTTTTCTATGTATATTAAGTATTTATTTACAAAAAAGTATTTATATATGTTTATCCGTTATTTAGTAACCATAACACAAGTTCTTAATGATACTTATCTTGGAACTAAATATTTTGTATAATTGTCAGAAAATATTTATTTTTATTATTTATTCGGAGGTTTATCAAACCTAATAATTTGTGGTATTTCTTGTGAGCTATTCGCTTCACACTCAATCAAATTTTATCCAGAGATCTCTGTGTTAAAAGTGAACATTGCAACAACTATATAGACTATTTATGATATTTACAAAAACAGCCCTTAGCCGAATAGCGAGACCCCTTGCTCTTAATTTCAGAGGGTCTCGGGTTCAAACCCTGGTGGCGCACCTATGTCTTTTCGAAGTTATGTGCGTAATAATCGCTTGCTCCTTTAGGCCGTTGGTCCCGGCTGTCTTAAACATCTATGGCAGTCGTTATTAGGAAGTCAGTGCTTCTAACAGACTGACAGCTGGTTTAACCATAAAATTATGTTTCTTCTCTGGTTTGCGGTCAGACGGCAGTCGCTCTACGTAAAAACTGAAATTCAGTCTAATCTAGTTGAACCAGTGAGCAGACCCTCCCCCGACTGGTCGTGGGGGGTGGGACTGAGTACCATTCGGTAGGGCGCAGGAGGCGCTAGGGTAAAGGTAACACCCAGAGATTGGCGACTCTGGGTGCCCTTAGAACTGACTATCGTATATACCTCTGTAGTTTTATGAACTTACATGACCATCTTGGCCCAATTACGCTACAGTACTAAGCACGGTTCAAGGAAAGAAAGGTTCAATTCATACTCCACCAAACGGACTTAGTGCGTATTGGCGGATCAACTCACATAGTATATCAATTCCATGGGCACTCTGTCCCACTCGATCCGGTGTTTCAAACTGTTGGACAATGTTGACGCTACGTGAGAAATGCTACGATCGCGAGGGACCTGAGGCTAGAGAGCATAGAATCCTTCGTAGGTCGATTGGCGGGACCGATGTTCGTGCGTGCGGATGCGTCTGGCCACGACCACATCAGAGGGTTGGCGCCGTTACACGCGCGTCCACCGGATGCCAGGGCCTACGCCCGCAGCCTCATCCCTCAGGAGACCCAGGACTTGACCTGAAGACACTGAAGGACACAACGCGCCGCTGATCGCCCGAGGGCTCGATCGCGGCGCCCCACCAGACTAGACACTCCGGACCACCATTGGCTGAACAGCCACCCCAAGGACGCGCCCGTATTCACGGGCGCCGCTAGACACCGCGATCAGGGGGCCTTGGCCCCGACACCGCGCCGTGACCTCCACCAGGGGGATCACGTTGATCACCACTACGTACGGACAATGTTGCGAACATTTTTGTTGTGCTTTCTAGCAAAATGTTCCGTCGGGGAATGTTTACAAACAGTTTCCAACTCTTTTTAACATTGTCTAATCGTACTGATGTTGCATTGAAATCCGTGTAAATCAGCCTCAGTGCATTTCTGTACGTATTAAAATCCTTGTTAAGCTGGCTCAAAGAGTTTAATAACACAATATAAAGTTCGATATTTATTATATTATATTTATGTAGGCACGCTTTATTGTATCTTCATTTTAATCATCATCATCTGAGCGCACTACAATATGGCAGAGAAGGCCTCCTGAAAGACCTGAAGGCCTCCTGCCAACCAAGATAAAAGAGTATTGAGTCTTTATTTATTAACGTGTCTGATACTATTTTCTTCTTTGTTAACACACAATAAATGTATGTAATGTAAGGACAAATACAACTAAAAATTATTTTATTATCTAATCGTATAACGTACGCAAAGAATACTCAATACTTTATTGCGTTCCACAATGGTTTTATAAGGTGGTGAATATTACAATTTGGTACATTTGTGGACCCTGTCGGGCACAGCATAGTGTAGGAGAGAGGAGGAAGGGGGCCGTATAATTCAATGAAAAATATAATATTTCTACATTGTCCTTTTAAAAAAATAATGATAATGTTATTACGCTATTGAAAATTAAGGTTAGTTAGGTTTAATGATTACAATAGCCTTATGGATCTTCGTAGAGAGAAACCGAGTTTGCTTGGCGGAAATCTGAGGTTTATCAGACTGGGTTTGTCTAGGGTGGTTACCTAGTTCTTATATAGAGGTGATATATGTTATAATATTTTAAGCGTCCCACATAGTTCACTGTATTTACAAAAAAAAATGGCTTCGTGCATTTAGCACATTTAGCCAGAGTCAAGTTATAGATATATTAATAATATTTAGTACATAGTAAAGGCGAATGAGTGCTGATAAAGACGATAAATGAGATGCCCTCTCCTAAACCCCTTGAGTCTTTAGTAAAGATGTGAGTCAGGACAGTAAGGACTATACTGAGATCTCACATGGACTTCTTGAGAGAATTTGGAAAGTGATGTTGCAGTGTTTTGTTTCATTTACTCATGTACGTACACAAACACTTACCGGTTAATAATCCACCGTCATTACACATTAATGTTCAAACTATCACAATTTTTTTCCACTAACTTTACATCCAAGAAGTCATAAAAAAAAAAGTTATTCTATAACAGAAAGGCCTTTGTTTTTTTGATCCCAAAAGTATCTGTTTTTATCTCACGAAGCTCATAGCAGCTCCATAAAAGTCTGAGATAGCATTTTTTACGTCGAACCAATTTCGGAGACAAATACATGCCAACTTTTTCCACTAGCTCAAGAATGTAGGGTGACATTCTGACTTTGATCTATTACAATAAGGCTTAAATTGGCAAATCTCTCATCTTATATGAGCTTAGACATCTGATTTTCTTGACGTATATTTTTCTATTTTATTAGTAGCTGTCAGCTGATGTTCACTATCTATTAATGTAGATAAAATGTCGAGTATATGTGTATTGTCACTTGTGACGGTGACTGTCTCGTTGGAAATATTGCTTTCTTAATTCCTAATAGTAGGATAGAATAAGATATTTATTTGTAAGATAGAATAAGGGTTTTGTTCTTTGGTTGTAACAATACGATAAGGATATAGATCTCATATATTTATATATATTATAACCATAATTACTTACATTATTTTATAACCATTACTTTAACATTATTTCATAGCCATTACATTAACATTATTCCATAGCCTCTATTACATTGTTATTTTATTTATGTAATTATATTAGTTTTATAACAGTTTCATGTTCCTTAATAACCACATAACTTCCAGAATTACCAGGAGTTATTAGCACTAGACAGCAACTGCCTCTTTTATATTTTATTACTTGTAATTGTTTCTTTGCTTACCACTCACATTGTTTGTTATATTAGGGAAACCTGTTATTGGCCATACTAGCTTTAAGTACTTATGTTAATTGTTTTACTGTATACGCTGTTGGTTTTCTCAATAAATAAATAAATATATTATTATATATTCATATCTTATCATATGACAGGTTTTACCTAGAGGTCTGTGTACTTATAGTGAACTTTTCTACAACTGAGCTTCTTGAGATATTCTTTTCAATCTCGTTGCCTTGTTATTCACCGACAGACTGACTGACTGACGAAATCCTCCCCCCCATCACCCCTTCTTAGAATGACAAATACCCCCGATAAAAGTCACCGCCAACTGACAAATGTTGAGAAGAAACCACAGATAAATTAATTGACAAAACCTTACAACTTCTGAGAAAGAATCCATTTTATTTTTATTTCTTTCTTACCGCACATATTTCTTTCATTGGTGTTAAACAAAATTATTGTACTAACATTTGGTTTGTGAAAAAAAATACGTATTTTAATGATCCTGTTGACCTTGAACGGTATATTTTATCTTTCTTTTACTATATAGATCCGTTATTAAAAGTGTACATCAAAGTTTTTACATATATACATACATACATAATGTCACGCCTCTTTCCCGTTAGGGGAAAGCAGAGATCACATCCTTCCACTTGCTACGATCTTGGCACACACTTTTAGCTTCATACACTCTCATTAACCTCCTCATACACGCCCGTCAGTTTAGGGTACTTTTGACCTGCACTTTCTCCCAAATTTTCTGAATTTGGTCATGGAAGGTCTTATGTGGTCTTCCCCTCCCAACACTTCCAATCACTTATCCATCATAAATCACTTTCGTTAGTCTTCTTTCATTCATCTTCTCAACATGACCAAACCATCCAAGCATACCTTTCTCAATTCCGGCACTATATCTTCTTTTACACCAGCTTCGACCCTTATCACTTCATTCCTAATCCAATCACATAAAATTCCTAATACTATCAATCAAAGTTTCTGCCTACACAAATATACGAGCGTGAGAAAATGTGTGTCACAACAGTGACTGTTTTAGTTTTTATAGTTAAAACTAGATGCCGCTGTGCGTATTTACATAGCGCAAGCGTTTGGGTTATCGGAACATAGTATACGAGTAAGTCTCCATATTATATAACCACATAGTGCAGGCACGTCATCTAAATACTTCTTCAAATACATATTAATACGTAGTAGTGGTTTTATTTGTTAACTTTCCAATGAATTTGACTACAGTCAGAACTAAATAAGTTCAGAATCAAGCAGTGTATAACGAATCAAGATTTCACTCGCCTCTGAATGAACGATTTTTAAATATGAAGGTTTGAACTCAAGCGAATAGTTAAATTCATAAAATTACAAAAGTACTCAACATATTACGTTTAAATGAAATAAAACACATTTGAGTATGACTAACGATTCAACTTTTATCAACGCATAAAATATGAAAAGGCCAATAAAAAGCTTTTCATAAGAATGTAAATATCAGGCCATTTTTACTTATATTCAAGAATAAGACTGATTGGCGTAATTTGAGAAGGTGGAGTGGTTTCCCTTAGGAAGATTGCTCGCGTAATATAATGATCTTGATGAGGATCATGTTTCAAAAAATTTAGTATTATCGTGGGAACGTCTAGAAGGTATTTCTTGATTAGTTTAGCCCTTTTTATATGCAGTATATTATATTTTCCCTCATATTGAAAGAAAGTTATTGTTGGGAATATATTTTTGAGCTGACGTACTTTTGTATTTGTTTTATGCCTCTTAAATATGGACTCAGTATACCGTTTTGTATGGACCATCCATTAAGTAAATGCTTTTTGGAAATTGGTTGGATATTGCGAAACAGACCCTTATACTACTTATTATTTTATGATGTCTAAATAGATACTAGTGTAAATGGCTAAATTACTTTATTTATTTAATTATTAAACAATCGTAATTTTTCTACAAAATGTTATAAGTTGGCCTTTTATTCTGAAAATAGTACTTTCCTATCCAAAAATAGTATAGCACAAAGATTGCCAACTTCTTTTTGAAATAACAACACAATTGGCTTGTCATAATACTTTAAAATTGATTCCCAAGATGCAAGATTATAAAGTAATATTAGATTAAAATTGATCGATGTGTTGAGCTTTTCACTTATAAGTAGACTGTCTACTAAACTATGTACTTTTTTCTCACAACAAACTTTTAAAAAGAAATAGCTAAGGCGCTTTGAATTATTTTCTTATAAATATAAATCAAAATGGGATTAATCACTGTAGTTTATTTCCAAAGAGCATTGGAGCTTATATTAAAGTTTATAACAAGAAATAGTTTGTATGTTCTTGTCAACATAATAGCACAATAGGATCATATCCAGTAATTGAAACAATAACTCTTTGGTGGAAGCAGAAACTACACCATTGTCTGTACGTCCACAATTAAACATGCCGTTACACAAACCGAGAGATTAAGCAAATATGAACTCTCATACACCATTTGCGACGTCTCAAGTCATTAACATAGTCGCATAAACCCCACAACTAAAACAGACAAAGGGCTACGGCGCCATTACATGTTTCCGTGCGAGCACAAAATGGCCGCTCAACAAAATGGTGGTCTCATCAAAGAGACCGACACAGCGTTGGTGAATTATTAAAATTTGAGATTATACACGGGACGATGGGCTCGTATGACGCGTTTGTGGAATGTTTTGTGTATTTTTGTCGATATTAACAGAGCTATGTTTTTATGCTCTCAAATGTTTTCGTTTTCGGCGCGTTTTTAGCACAAAAAGCTTTTATTTACTCCACAACGGCGATGAGAACAAAAAAATATTGAATGGTGTGTTCGTATTCCCATGTTCGCATACTCATCTGGCTCAAATTTAAATTCGGACCGGCTTTATAATACTATTGAATTGTCAGTTGGATAATAAATTATGCTAGTTGTTGCTTGTGGTTTTAGTCATCAACTTCCAAAGCCGAGTATATCTTGGACAAAAATAAAAGTGTTTATAGGGATCCTACTAAGATCTTAGCTCTGCAAGTGGTGCACCTGCCGAGCAACGGACGAGGTTCTGGCGCACTAAGGAGTCCCCAATTAGCGGCAATAGGCTTGCCACTAATGCCGTAGCCCAAAAGTGTGCCTCTTCCTAACCCTTCGGGGAAACCGGCGTGATATTATGTATGTATGTAAAAATAAAGAACGACATTTACTTATATTTAAAAATATATTGTAACTTATACTTGTATATGATACATCTGCGCTATATTCATTCCGTACATAAAACTGCAATGGCTGAAGCCGTTTCGTGATTTCGTTCTGTGGCAGCATAAGTACTGTTGCAACACCGTTTCTCTTTATCTCTTATGCATTGTGACAGAAGGAACTGTAGATTGTGTTTATATACTGATCAAACATGAAGTTTGTAAAATGCATAACAGAGAGATTAACTGACGAACTTTGAAGAATTCTGACAAACCTTGAACTTGAGTTATTACATGGAGCTAATGCCATCTGCACACCACAACCCAAAGGGAAAAACATTCTATGGCTAAGCCAGACTGTCAGAATATTAGTAAGTTAATATTAGACAGAGCAAGCTGTCGCTCATAACTTCGAAAAGTTATAGGTGGCACAGGTTTTGAACCCTACACCCTCTAAATAAGAAGTCTATGCGTCTTGCCACTGGGCTATCGTTGGTTCTTACTTACTTACTTAGCCCCAACCCATTACGCTATACAAAATATAACATATTTTATATTTCAACTGAGAGACGAACCAATAAAGTCCAACATAAAATTAGTAGGTATGATGGCGTTGGATCATAAAGAAAATGATATGACGCACAGTAAAAAAGGAATGTTATATGTAGATACCCCTCGTAAGTCATTCTGAGTTATGCGCCGGCATATTTTATGTAAATCTTTGAAAGTGACTCCGAGTCGGTTATATGTAATAGGTAGAGCAATCAGAGATTATGGCTTTAAGGAGGATGCTATATTTCGTCACCAGTACTTTCATTGTCTGAAATTGTAATCCTGAAAAAAAATTATCCCTCTATTTATTTATAAAAACGTTATCGCACAAATTAATAAAAAAATGTACAAAAAGCGAACTTAATGCCGCAATTCTCTACCAGTTATCCTGTGGGTTAGCAGAAAAGTATGAAACTTACATAGAATTAAATAATATGTGATATTAATAAACTACATATACCCAAAAACAATAGTTATTATGATATGTAGACTCAATCAGATGATAAATCCTCAATAAAGTATTTTTTAAGCAATTCTTTAAAAGTGGGTTTGCGTTTAGCCCATCTTATATCAATAGGGAGGGAGTTCCAAATTCGAATAGCTTTTATGCAGAAAGAGTTTGGCATAAACTGAACTGTGTTGTGGAGAGGCAAGGAGAAAGTTGTCACACGAGCTAAGCTGCCTAGAATGAGTAGAAGAGAGAGTTTTGAATTTGGAGCGTAAATATTCAGGTGACTCAGGATTGCGTAAAATGGAAAAAAGGGTAGTTAGGAATAGATAACCATTTAAGTTGAAAACGATAGTCGACGATGTCTCTTTGTAATTACTGAAATATATATCATATCTACTATATTTATTCGTAATTATGTTCGTATAGCTAAAAAGAAAGAGAAAATCTTATTTTATAATAAATCATATGATGCAGAACGCAGGTTTTTGAAGAATTGTCAAATTGTTTTACTAATAAGTAATCTTTTCTTTAACTGGCGGGAATAAAAACGAATCTTGACAATTTTTTTGCTTGTTCTTTTACGATTAAGCTCCCGCCAGCAGAATGAAAGTTCATTAAATGTTATATGTAAGTAATGCCGATTTTTAAATAGTTGGATAAAGTAACAAATCTAAGCATTATCAATTTGAATTTATATTCCATGAATAATGTATGTACAGAGATTCTTTTTTTTTTTTGATTTACGTCGGTAACAAAATGCATTTACGCACTGTCTCCCGGCGAAAGGGGTACCGAGAGAGGTGTGTGGGACTCACCACCGGCAGACACGACCGCCAGCAGTAATACCCACTAAAAATCTTCCGACGACGCCCGCCGCTTGTTGAGAAAGAGGCGGGGGCCAGTACCTGGGTTGCAGCTTCTGACACCCCGCCCGCGGCCAACGTCCCCCGGATAAAAATCGGAAGGACCTTCTCAGAGAGGCGTGGGACCAACTATATAATTGGCGAAATGTGTTTAATATGCCTCTGCCTACCCCTTCGGGGAAACAGGCGTAAATGTATGTATATATGTATGTATAATATGTATAATATGTATGAATAATATTTAACTGCAAGAATATTTATTTAATCAATTCCACAGTATACACAGATTGAGGCATATATCCCTTTACACGGGAAGAAAAAAATTGGTCGCAACATGTTTTGGCTTGAAAAATAGCAAGCAATAAAAAATTGACGGACGGTCCCAGGACAAATGGTCGGGTGATCTTTGAGATTTGTCATTTTGATGATAAAATGATCCGTATTCCGTGTGCGTGTGATCGTCATACGAATGTGAACTCAAAGGGGGCCATATTTTATTCGCAGCCATGTTTTTTATCAAACTTTTGGATCTGATTTATCATTACAAACCCAATGTAGTCGTATGACTTTTAACGTTTGTTTAATTTTGACAGCATAGAAGGTGGCATATAATTTCGATGATTAAAATGAATATAATTCAAAGTAAAGTTAAAACTTTTTTTATAAATGTAGCTCTTATTTTACTTATTTATTTCAAGGAAAAAATATAATATATGTTATGTAGTAAGTAAGATGCCAACATGAACTCTTTCAATAGAAGTGATGAATTGAAAATATCTTTGTAACAGTTCCCGCGCTACTAAAATTTCCCGAAAAATAATTTATAATATATTTAACCGGGCATCAGTTTTGTTGACTTAATTACAATATCGATACTAGCTATGAGTCTACAACTGTTGCAATAAACTTAAAAAAGAAAAGAATATATGTATGTCAATGTAAAAAAATATTATGTCAATGTAGAAAATAGTATTTCAATAGTAAGGTTTAGTAATTCATAATTCATTTAAACTAAGTAAAAACCTTACAACATAAAACGATAATTAAATTTTTTAAGACAAGCGAGGCGAGTTTGCAGGCTGAAGTGGCAATGGGCGGGGCACATAGCTCGAAGAACCGACGACCGATGGGGCGTCAAGGTTCTGCAATGGCGACCGCGAACCGGTAAACGTAGTAGAGGACGGGCTCCCACGCGATGATCGACCGATGATCTGGTCAGGGCGGCGGGAAGCCGATGGATGCAGGCGACTCAGGATCGCTCAATGTGGAAATCTATTGGGGAGGCCTATGTTCAGCAGTGGACGTCGGATGGCTGAGATGATGATGATGATGATGATGAAATGTTTTAAAGTAAACGAAATCAAGAAAGAAAAGATAAAGTAAAAGCCACGGGAAACAACTAGCCAATTCCTCCAGTCAGTCGATGTGCAATCGATTTGATCGAAAGATCGAGTTACATATGGTTATTGTTATGAAAGACAACTTGAAAACTAACGCCCATTTACTGTGAGCAGGAGATTGATTAGAAAATAAAATGGCAAGAAACTGATCTAGTATTATTCTCGTAGTATTAAGATCGTAGCAAGTGGAAGGAAAGAGACGTGACATTATGTATGTATGTATGTATTATTCTCCAGCTAGTTTGATTAAAATGTTCTATAGTTATTTCTCTTTGAAAGTATTCTTATATTAGTTTTATATATCTTTTTCAGAATCAGAATCAGTTTTATAGCCAAATCTGGGTACAATATCAGATGGTACAGTCAAAATGTTGTAAAAGTTCCATCCACATTTTTATCCCTTTGGGATATGCAACTATTGTAACAATTAGAGAATACAATATGAATTTTCAATAGATTTCATCAGTTAATAAGTAAAATGTCTAATTAACTAAAAAGAAAAATATATGTGTATGTCAATGAAATAAAAAAATATAATGTCAATGTAGAAAATAGTAATTCAAAAATTCTGTCTTTTAAAAAAATCGCCTATGGAGTTATAACATTTCGTCAATAGCATTTGTGTCAATTTTCTTTTAAGCATATCGAGTTTCAGTTCTTTTTTATTATATTATTTGTGCCGTGTGGTGCCGGCCTAGCATATTGTAACCCCTCTCAACTCACGGGGAGTCGTAAGAGTCGACGAAGAGAAATCCTACCAGATGATGGGCAGCAGCGTCATTCTGCGTACTGTGTAATTGCGATCACCAACCCGCCTGCCCAGCGTGGTGATTATAGGCAAATTATGGGGTCCAATAGAATGTTATCTTTTGGGGAGGCGATGTTCAGAAGGCTGATATGTTAATACTTTTTTTCGAATGAAGTTATATGAAATATATAACTTTATTTATATGAGCTATATAATCCCTCTGACCTTGATTCTTAGGACGAGGCCTTTAGTTGTAATAATCTAAATTTTACCTTGGGCTTGTATAATGGACTTCCGGGTTTTTTTCGTTGCCCGGAAATCTCCTAAGAGATTCACCTTTTTGCTCATCTTCCTTTTTGTTTACCACTTTTTTAACAATATTATTTATTTCCTTTTATGTACGTTCTATACCTTCATCAGTCGTCTTATAACTTCACCTGAACTTAAAACTTACATACATACATAATATCACGTCTGTTTCCCTAAAGGGGTAGGCAGAGGCATACTATACGCCCGCACTTTGCCAATTACGTAGTTGGTCCAACGTAATAGTTGGCGAGCCTATTGCCGCTTACCGGGCACTGTTATGGTCGTCAGTAGGTTCCTTATACACTTAAAACTTAAATATCTTTAAATTACCCATCTGCCTTATACTGTTTTTTTAACATCTTAAAATTAAAATTTCGTTGGCGAGATACGCCTAATAGACTCCTAAAGAATACTTATAACCTGCATATTCTAACCATAACAAAGCAACATTAGCCTCGTTATAACAAAACACAATCTTCCCTAGGAATGATAATACAAATGACAAACTACAATGATCAAATGTACCTACTAAGAGAAAATGAAAAAAAAAATGGAAAAAATAATTCGTACTTTTTCCATACATTTCAATTCCGTCGGGAAATAATCAGATGCGCTTCTTTCTAGCACGCGTCATACGAATGTTGGGAGTTATTCTTTTGGTTTTGTTTTGTGGAACAACTCATCTACTCGTAGTCCACAATAGGAACAGTTTCCTGTATGAAAAATGCGACTTTCAATGGGAGTTTTGTTATGAAAAATGAATCAGAAGGCTCTCTTATCACAATGCATTGTAGTGTTCCAGTTATGTTATTAGTTGATAGATTATGGCTCGTAGCGGAACAAGACCAAATGATCGTAACTAGTCGTAAGGGATCAAGTTAAGCAGAGTTCATGAGTTCTATCCTTGGGTGAGCATGGCGTTAGTATGGCGTTGGATTTCGAGCGGTTCCGAGATTCAGAAGGTACATTAAGCCGTTGGTTTTGGTTAGGACTGTGTTGGAGATGAAAAGTAAAGTTAAATGTCCTATTGGGCAACTTCTAACTTCAAACTTATAAATAGTACTTAAAAACGTCAAAATTAAATATAAAAAACAATTAGTATAATAGATGCATTAACATGCAACTAAACAATTTTAAAATATAACAATAAGTTTTATAAAAGTTTTATTGTTAATTTAAATGTATTTAAGCATATTTGCTATATCGCACGCTCAGAATGAAAGTGACCTATTTCAAAATTTAAAATTTTTGGATAGACTCGAAAATATGTCGATCTTACTGACGATATTCTTCTTATTCTTCAATTATATTTTATTATGTCAACATTAAGATAAAAAAATCGTTTGTATAACATTATTGGACATTTCTTCTTTACATATAGTATACTTTTTTGTGTCAATTTATATATTTAACTCATTTCACCAAAATTTTGAAATCGGCTTGGGTATGTGTTGTAGAATCGCACACATTGAAAACATCTAAAGGCACGCAGCTCCCTTATCCAATTCGCACTAGTCCATATATTGAATTGTGACCCGCAATCCGGTCACCAAGGTATGTGAGATGAAACCTAGTCAGTAGTAGAAAAAGATAAGACATTAGTTAGGTTCTTCATTTGATTACAGTGGATTTTTGCAAAGTATCGCCTAAATCAATAAATTAATAAAGTGAACTATTCTTTCAATAAATTGTGACAGATTCATTTGTTAAAAAAATTTAGCGTTTATAAAGAAACTGTGGGGCACACAACTACTAATCCTTGATATGGCTTATGTCTTTGTTGTAAAAAACTTTTAAAATACTTAAAAGTTTTTTAATTTTTTTTTTTATTTCTTTCAGATCATATTGAAAATCGTTACACACCAGTTCGTTATGACATGACGGTAAGTGTTTAGTCTAGTTTAGTTGAGTATTTAATTGTTAAGTAAAACATTAGCGAAATCTGTTCAGGTAAACATATAGACATGCATACACGCCCGTTTCCCGAAAACGCAGGTAGAGGCATGTTATACGCCCACACTTCGCCAATTGCATTAATGGTCCCCCGTGATAGGTGGCGAGCCTATTTATATAATAGAGTTCCATAATTCGAATCCAGAATAAGCAGTAGAATGGTTGAAAAAGATATTGACGATGAATAGGATAACACTTAATAAGTGACTTCTGTTCAAAAGGTCATCGAAATCAAAAGTTAACACAATCTTTAGGAACTCTATTGAGTGCTTAACCTTTTGATAGGGTTACCTTTTCAAAAGATAAATTTTAAAAGGAGGTTATTCAATCCATGGTTTCGCTGTAATGCCTGAGCTCAGTAATCTAAGCATAATAAAGACAAGGCGGAATATAAACACAATAAGCGGAAATGATAGATCTTATTCTCATTCGCGCAAATTTCAAATTACAATTCCTGTTTTGTAACAATAATTTTCCCCGAGAATTGATATTTACGACACGACTTTTGCAAGTAGGCAAATGTTTCGGGAAAAAACAACTTAAAAAAAGATAAGAGAAAAAAATGGTGGGCGTCGGTCTGTTCATGTAAATCCAAACGTATCCCCTTGCGTTGTTGCTTTTCTTTTTATCTGGAGAATCTTTTTATTTCGCAACGTTGCGATTTTTGTTTTCGCCGAGCTTGTCCTAACTTGTGTTATATATTGAATATTTTCTAAACATATTTGTTTATTTTAACGAGTGATGATAATAAGGGAATGTTGATCTGTTAATAATAACTAATATACTCTTAGTTACAAGATACGATAGAAGCATCGTCTCAGCCAATTACAGAATAAAGTATTGAAGTTATTTTGTATCCATAACATAAGTTCTTAGTGAAACTTATCATGTGACTAAATAAATGTAAGGAATTATTAATTTTATTAACACCCCACTAGATGCGCAGCTCCTCGGTGCTGGGTGGTCGGAAACGATGACCTAAGTAAAGCAGAGGTCACAGAACTGAGCAATTCTTGGATGGGCGATGGGCGTCTTGTAAAACAACGAAACTACAGAAAAGTGTTTTTAACTGAGGAATAAAAGTTTATAATCAACTGCCTCAGAATTGGAAGACAGTAGTCTCTTTTGAAAGCTTTAAACCCAAACTTAAGCTCCTTTTAATAAATAAGGCCTACTACTCTGTAAATGAATTTTTTAATGAGAAATAAATTAACTTATTAATAACTTTATTTGAAAACGAATTTAAAATTGACTTATTCTTATTTTTTTAATCTGACATAAATTGTAACTTTAATTATTTTAAAATTATTTTCACTAATTTGTACGTTTCATTATTTTAATATTAATGTAATTTTTGTTAAAATCCTTTTATTCTGTAGCTTAAGTGTGTCATGCTTACTTAAATGTTTCTGCGATGGTGACGTCATGCATTGGCTGGTCAAGTTCCCCAATATATGGTTAAGCGAAACGATGGCTAGGATAATGATTTCAGATCACTAATTAGTGTGAAAATTTAAGAAAAGTTGTAGCAAACAGTCACTACATGCTTTCCTATGTAATATTATATATATCTTACATAGGAAAGCATGTAGCATAACTTCTTATCTTAATATTATAATATAACGATAAGAATTTTTAGCTTCATTCTGTTATATAATTAATGTTGAAGATGAAACTTCTAGGAAGGACCATTCAAGTTAGGTAAAAGTCTTTAAAAGTTCCATAAATGTATCCAAGAAAACTTTGCACATTTAGACCACGCAGTAGAACCCGCAAGCGGACGCTAGTTATGTTTCAACATTGATCCTTTTTCATCCCTATAAGCTCACTCTCAGGATCAATATTGAGAGCCTAAAACGGCGATATCGACATACAAGTTAATTAAAAACTCATACATGAATTCTCGACGAGTAGCAAATCCGGTTTTAAGTCTCTGAAAATCCAATCATATGGTCTGCAGTGGAGTTGGCTATAAACATTGTACGAGTAATCTGTATATAATTAAAAAGAGATCATGATGAGACGCTCGTAATTGGGTCTGCCCACCCCCCTCCTTATCCTCCCCCTGTGAGACTGGTCTAGTCTCAAAGGGATCGCCTGATTCGCCTCACTGGCGCCAGTCTAGTATTTGCAATCACACTCGATAGAAATGCTCTTATTAGATACATCGAAAATCCATGCCGGATAGCAAGATTAATCCTTTTCAGTATATTCGTAGTTATAGGTATTGTGAAGCCAAATACAATGCTGGGAATATGAGGTCACTGGTTTAAAAAAATATATTTTTTTTTTTTGAAATGTCCCAAGTAATTGGTGGCGAGCACATTGCCGCTTACCGGGCACTGTTGTGTTCGCCAGAGCCTCGTCCGTTGATCGACAGGTGCACCACTTGCAGGTGGAGTTGGCTTGGGCCCTATGCACCCCAATGCTTTCACTAATAAATCCTGAAATGACTTTTTTATATGCATTACATACATTTATAATCTCACGCCCTTATATGAGTATAATATATTACTCGAGCCAAAGACTTGTGTTTCACTCATACCATAATGTTTTCTCTTCATTAGGCATTGTCGTTGAGAGAATTTAAAGTGTGCAGAAACCTTATTTATGAATATTGTAATGCGATCTACGTAGCTGTAAATAAATTTCACTTATAGCACAGATGATAGTTGGCTTACCATAGCCTAAATTAATTAAACCAGATGCCACAATTTCTTTATTTATCTATTATACAATCAAAAGAAGGTACTCTATACTAACTAAAATCTAGCCTAATTAAAGACTAAAGTAATTTTCTTCTAACATCATCATCATCATCATCATCACAGCCCATTAACGTCCCACTACTGAGCACGAGCCTCCTCTCACATACCAAGGTGTGAGGGTATTGGGTCATACTCCACCACACTAACCCAGTGCGGATTGGCGGAGGCAGGTGTATGGCGTCCTGCTGTTAGAATTTTTCAAGCCGCCCATTAAGCCTCTAACATGGCTTAACGACTACCACATTTAGTGATAACCGGGACCAACGGCTTAACGTGCCTTCCGAAGCACGGAAGCGCTCGATATCAAATGCCACACAAACGGCCACCCATCCAAGGACTGACCTCTGTAAACTCTGCTGTACTTCGGTGATCGTTTCCGACCACCGAGCACCGCAGAGCTACGAGCGCTTCATCATCATCTTCTAATTCTATATATTTTTAAAGTAAGAAATTGTCCAATAACACTATTCTTCTTGTCTCTATTAAAGCGAAAACACTTTGATATGGTGTTCTAAATCACGGTATTGCGCTTGACTGATTAAAATAACTTAAAAGGTTTAGTCCTTCTCAGTCTTCTTACGAGGTCCGGAATTATAATTCCCAGTTCTGTAAAATAAGTAATCGAGTTTTAGCGCCAACGCGAAAAAAGATAGATCGCGGAAATGTTTTATTTTCCAAAACTAGTGTAAATTGAGTTTTTTTGTGTAAATATAGTGGAATTTTAGACATAATTTTTTCAGCAACGTACACAAGTGTAGGAAAGTAGTAAATTGCAGTGAATTATGAATTTCCGTATCGATTCCAAAATTCTATAGAAACCTCTAGCAAAGTCCTTTACTGGAGTAGGACTTTGACTTGACTATGACTGTGATTAAATGACGAAAACGCTGTTGTTTCATCATCTCAGCCCATTAACGTCCCACTACTGAGCACGAGCATCCTCTCACATATCAAGGTGCGAGGGTATTGGGTCATGTTCCACCACGCTGACCCAGTGCTAATTTCCGTACTTCTGAGTTCTGTTACATTTTTATATCAAATGAATGAGGACAACGCCGGAGCAGTAACCTCGTTTATATTGGTATTTGGCCTGTAATGTGTATGCAAATGAATGAATTTCCATTGCAAATTCAGAACTATATTGATGAGTGCTTAGGACATAATGACAGTGCAGAGTTCCTAGCAAAATTGATGTCGATTAAATTAGCCACAATGTTTGGTTGGAGCATGAAGAATTAATTGTGAAATTACATCAAATTTTGCTCCAATTGTACTAACTAGTATATGAGAAATAATGCAGGTAAATGACAGACAATATTGGCACAATAATATTGTGAACACTGAATTATTAAATAGTATAATTATGATAATTAATTATTTGAAACAATTGTTTAAAATTATACTGTTTCCTATGTATATATTCTCTTCTATGTACTTCTATTCTATATATCTAAATTATATTATTTTACGATCAAACTCCAGCCCGCAGTGAATGGGCGCGTTAAATTTTAAGATTGACCTTCACACGAGGTCTATTAAGCCAAACTGGAATCAATGATTTTGACTTTGACTAATAAAAATAATTCTTCCAACAATGAATGAAATAACAATACATATCTGTATGTATGTTAAAAAAAAAAATTTGTTTTCTTTTATGTGTAATGTGAGTTGGAGGGAAACCCCGTTTTGGAAAAACGTCATCCTGTGGCAAGATGATAATATTAACCTTTTCATCTTGCGTATAGTTTTTGGATTCGAGTTTCGATATGGCCATTATTGGGCGACTTGAACATCATTGCAACCTATCATATCGTCGTTGTTCTGGGAAAACCCAGTAAATAACTTTTTTTATAAAATGAGTTAACACAAATAATCGACTCAGTTCTTCATGCTCTTCGTCTGCGAAATACAATAGCATGATATCGAAACACAACAACTTAAGTTCATATGTTTTTTAATAAAAATATTTTTATCTGAACTATTATTTGCCTATAACTCAAATTAGGTAACCATCTCTTTACAGGGTTTTCCCAAAACAACGACGATGTACCGTCATCATATCCTTGCATTATCCCGGCTGCAATAGACTTAAGGATAAGCCCTACAGTCTGCTCAATGGTTTTCCCAGATTTGGCAGAATTGCAGTTATAACACGAAGCGACTTATCTCTTACGTCTTACCTCCGCAACACAGAGGGAAGCATCATTCTATGGTTAAACCAGCTGTGAGAATATTATAAGGCACTGAATTTCTAAAAACTACTGCCATAGATGTTCAAGACATCCGAAACCAACGGCTTAACGTGTTTTCTGAAGCACAAAGCAAACGATATTAAAGTCCACATACTGCCACCTATCCAACAGATAACCTCGATAAGTTCTGATTTACTTAAGTGCTTATTTGCGACCACTTTTTATCGGGAATCTAGCCCGATTAGCCGGCTTCGCAAGATTGCTCTACTATGAATTTCTAAAATATTATTTAACCACGTCAAACTAAAATGTGGATCAAACTCTCATACAAAGAGAGCGTGCTGTTTCAGGCTTCCAATATTCTCAGTGAAATAGTTCCATCCGGGGATACCTGACTTTTCCGTATTCCTTTTGCTTTCGTTTGATATTTTCCACTGCTCCACACCAAATTCGGGACGTCCCCAGTCAGAAATAAATTACTTTTCATCGTATTCTTTTTAAAAGCAAAAAATATTGCTCGAAAATTTAATATTTTCAATGACCGTATCCCGAAATAATAATATTGACAAGTTTTATGGAAATTTATTGGATCTGGTCTGCCAACACAATCATTGTATTTTATAAGGATTCGAAACAAAAAAGGTTCCAACTCCGGACTACAGATGTTATCTAATATTTTCTCTAATACATTGTTCTCGATAAGATAAGACATGAGCATTTCCATTCTTATATTTTAGGTTCAGCCCGTGGCTTTGCTATAAATTTCAATATTCTTCTTTACACGTGGTTGATATACCTTTATTCATTTTTGAATAGGTGGTGTCCAATACACGTTTAGCATTTTATGCAGCAATATTAGCTCGGAAATTTTAATTTGATAATGAACAGAGATTCTTGCCTCATTCTCCTCCACTTGCGCTCTAACCTTTCCTTGTGAATGAGCGCGCTCGAACTTATCGTGAAATTTCTTTTAATTTTCATAAATATCGTGTCGTTCAATTATAAATTGTGGTAATCGAGCCATTTCATTATTAAACATCAATAACGTCGGTCATCTACTGCTGAACAGTACAAGAATAATAGCAGATGCAGAACACACTTCCCCAAAAACTTCTGTCTGATTTCTAATACCTTAGCAATAATCATCTGTTCAATGACCACCATCCAACACCCTGTTCACTTCCAAAGACCTCCTTGATAAGTTTCTAATTTGAGATATTGCACCAATGTAACAGATTGCAAGCGACCTGCATCAATCGTGATCCTATAACCTTTATCAGGTCGCCCACCAGCAAGATGTACATCTTGCTGGTGCACGTTTCACCCTACGATTCCTGTCAAATTGTCTCGATTTCAAAACTTTTCTGCTCCAACGGCTGTCAGTTCTTCGTGATATGTGCACTGTTCACTGCTAAACTACCATGAGACCGAAAGACTTCTTAAAATTATTTCGTAGATTATACACACATAACACACACACACACGACAAATTTCTCACTCACGCACACCCTCACCGCATCCACACAGTTAACACACACACACACACACACACACGCACACACACACACACACACGCACACACACACACACACACACACACACACACACACACATACAAATTAATATTATGGAAACACTAGACTAGTTAAGGTTTTAATTACTTTCTGTTATTTGTTTTTTTCGTAACAATACATATTTTGTTTCTGTGTCTTTAAACACGTCAGCTTGATAACCATGATACAGGCTGCGCCTAGTGTGGTTGTCACCGGAATTTGTAAATAGATATAAGTGGACTTGAATAAACTTATTATTAATATTATTTTAGCTTGCTGATTCGTAGATATAAAACCGAAATAAGACCCCTCCCCTCCCGGTTTGACTCATTATTTCCCGGTCTTAATTTCCTACACCCGGGTCGCGATTGCCGCGTTAGGTGAATCAAAATCTTTGAGGTAGTGTCTTTGTTCCACTCCAATTTAATTATAAAGGTATTGTTAATTTGTCGCCTAACGCGACGTAAGATGAATATTTGGGTGAAGTTATGCCTATGGTGATATTAATTAATTTATTGTGGTTAATTCTCCTTTATTGCTGTTTTGTTAAAATATTTAAAGATCTTTAATTAAAAAAAGAAATATTTTTTATCGAAAGCGCAGCAGGACGCGTGGTTTGCGCGCGCGCTCACACCCACTCAAAAACACTCACACACATAAATACACGATGACACACATAAATACACACACACACACACATACTGCGCGATCTGTTGCGCGCGTTTAAGCACTTTTTCTTAACATGAGTCAATGCACCCCTTTTTTTAAATTAGTGATATGTGAATGATATTAAGACGGTTTTTAAAGGGTAGTCAATAAGCAAGCATTAAAGCTACGACTTTTATCGATCGTATGCTTGAGCGCAATCTAAGTTAACGTTAAAACAGACAACGCTAAAACTGATGTTGTATTTCTGGACTGGGTCAATTTTGCATAACCCCATCCATTTATAATTAATGCCAGCTTTCTAAATGTAAGGCCTATTTAGGTACTAGTTGGTAAGCCTTATATATCTTATGTAACAAAAAAATTATATTGTTGCTTCGTAAAATTGTGTATCGTGAAATGATTTTTAATTTGACAATTGTTCTTAAATTTTTAATTTGACGCTGTTTAGTCGATCTTATATCGACATAATTATTATGTCGACATATTATGCAGTTTGTGTGTGTGTGTATTTATGATCGTGGCTACAGTTCCCGGTCTATTTCTTTTGTGTATGTACGTGGAAATTTGTTTGTTTTGGGTTTTGTCAATTGTCTTCTTAATCCGTTTACGACTCATTACGGACTTTGGACTTTGAAGCGCTCGTAGCTCTGCGGAGTTCGGTGATCGGAAACGATCACCATTGTACAGCAGAGTTTACAGAGGTCAGTCCTTGGATGGGTGACCGTTTGTGTGGCATTTGATATCGAGCGCTTCCGTGCTTCGGAAGGCACGTTAAGCCGTTGGTCCGGTTATCACTAAATGTAGTAGTCGTTAAGCCTTGTTAGAGGCCTCATGGGCGGCTTGAAAAATTCTAACAGCAGGACGCCATACACCTGCCTCCGCCAATCCGCACTGGGTCAGCGTGGTGGAGTATGACCCAATACCCTCACACCTTGATTTGTGTGAGGAGGCTCGTGCTCAGTAGTGGGACGTTAATGGGCTGTGATGATGAAAATATTTAATCTCATTTGACTGTAAAGCTTTGTCGCTAACCTTCGTTTCTATAAAATAAATTGAATTATCAAATTGGTGACAACTTACCAAACAATTTGCAAAATTAGATTGTCAGTTCAACTCAACCTGCAAACGTCAGGTCTCAGCGAAAAGCCACTGTCAAAGGTATAGAAGTCTAAAAATAAATTCCATAAAACTAATTTCACCATTTACCAAGAGGTTAACTTAATAAGACCTTGACGCCTCACAGCCTTAATGTTTTTTAGGGTGGACTTAATTAAGTCCCCGTAGGAGAGAGATATTAAAATTCTGGATTGTGTAAGCTAACCAAAGACAAATGGATGTGGAAGAAATACAAAACACCACGCGATCTAAAGCAATTTCGGGCATTGATTAAAATTTATTGTTTACCACTCGGGCAGATTCTCGGAAGCAGCGTAAGTAAGTATGAACAATATTGGATTTGTTTTGTATTAAATTAATATAGATGTAGAACAAGCAATTTTTGTTTAATTTTTTTTTTATTTATTGGCTTCGTGCGTTCTGTATATTTAGCCAGTGTCAAGCTATAATTTTATTAATAACATTTAATTCATAGTAAATGAGAATGAGTGGTGATAAAGATGATAAATGGTAAATGAGATGCCTTCCCTCTAAACCCCTTGAGTCCTCAGTAAAGATGTGGGACTATTTTGAGATCTCACTTGGAATACTTGATAGAATTTGAAAAGCGATGTTGCACTGTTTCGTTTGATTTACCAACACTAATGTTTGTCACAAACACTTAGTGTTTAATAATCCACTGTTTAGAAAATTGAACAAAATTCAAACATGACGCTTCACTTACCTGCCAAGAAGTCAAGCTTTGTTTAATTTCAAAAATGTAAGAGTTTACTTTTTTTACGTCTTACAGTCTATACTTACACGTTGCAGACCCTGTAAAATCCATTCTATGTAAATTTTCCTTCAAAATAAATACGAGTACATTTAAAATCTTACGCACACATATCACATATTTGGTTTGAACAGAAACCTTACATACATTATATTACAAACATATAACGAGTATACGCCCACATAATGCCAATTATATTGTTGCTCCTATGTAATTGGCGAACCTATTACCGATAACCGGGCACTGTTATGTTCGCCAGAGCCTCGTCCGTTGAGCGGCACGTGCACCACTTGCAGGTGAGGTTGGCTTGGGTTCCTTAGGTCTTGGTAGGATCCTTATACATGACAGAAGTCAAACGTGTAAAATAATAAGTGGTGGCTAGGCTGGACCTTCACCTACATTGTCGCTAGATGAGATTACATTCCCTTGCACACCACAAGAACTTAACTTGGAGTGGTACATCTACTCGAAAGTGCCACTACAATACGCTTCAAAACATTCTTCGTAATGCTTCTGGTGACACAACTGCAATAAATAAGCCACAGATGACGTTTCTAGCAACTTAAAACAAGATGCAACTTCTATAATATTCTTTACATTGCCTTCCTATTGTAATATAGGGAACTCCCTAGGTAGTTTAAAAGGTTTATTGAACTGAAGCTGTTCCAAAAGCCTAGGGCAATCCAGTCCACCTCTCAAGATCTTAAATAAAAACAAAATGTCCAACATTAATTCTGTGTTACTGCGGACGTTTACTGCTGAACAAAGGCCTAAACTTCCACTGCGACACAACTACAATAAATAAGCCACTGATGACGGTTCTAGCATCTTAAAATAAGATGCAACTTTTATAATATTCTTTACGTTGCCTCCATATTGAAAAAAATAAAAATAAAATATACTTTATTGTCTTTAAGAACAACAGGATCAAGATAAATTCGTCGAATTTTTACAGACAAAATAGAAAATCTATAATTTTTGTACTGAAATATAAGAGATATGAGCGGTATCATAATCAAGAAATATAAGCAAAATGGATTCTTTGTCAGAATTCGTCAAGGTTTGTCAGTTGATCTGTCTGTTGCGGTTTTTTCTAATGGTTTGTCAGTTCGTCGGTGACTCTTGGGATTCGTCAGTAAGCCTGTAGTGATTCTAACGGGGGGAGGGGATAATCTGTCAGGCATTCAGTCTGTCGGTGACACTAGCGATAGAATAATAAGCACTAAAAAGGACAAAAATTTAAATTGATAGCCTTATAACATCAACCCATTGTTTATGTGTCGTGCGCAATGAAGCTATTTGATAAACCAACGACATTTTTAATAAATTGGGTCCTTTCAATTTGACTGAAGTGTAATCAATCTTTATAACCTCTGACACAAAAAGAAGGGCATTTATAACGTCCATTGTCGTGGCTATAGCCCAGTGGCGGGACCCGTTGCCCTTAAATTCAGAGGGTCTCGGGTTCAAACCCTGTTATCGCACCTATTACTTTTCGAAGTTATGTGCGTAATTATCGCTTGCTCCGTGCCTCGGAAAGCACATTAAGCCGTTGGTACCGGCTGTCATGAACATCTATGGCAGTCGTTGTTAGGAAGTCAGTGCCTTCTGATAGACTGACAGCTGGTTTAACTATAGAATGATGTTTCCCTCTGGGTTGCGGAGGTCAGACAGTCGCTCCACGTAATAACTAAGCTTAAGTCTAGGGCAACCGGGATAATGCTAGGATATGACGATATGATGATAGTCTGCTATGTGGATTTATTTATTAAGGACAACCAACAAATCTTACACTAAAACCACCACAATATATGGCATGGAGTAAGAGCTAAGTGCAGATTCAATTACAGGTTGCCACGACTTGCAATGTGAGGTAAATCTAAATTGCTAGGCTAGGAATTGTCATATATATTTTTTGAACTTATATAAACTATTTGAATGTATATCAATATCTATTATTTTGTTATTAAGTACGTTGTACTGTCGTGGCAACCTGTTCATGATTGACTGGTGGCCTAGATTGCTTTTGGATCCTTTGATATTAAAGGGTAGGTATTTACCTTGCCTAGGTAGTTTAAAAGGAATGTTGAATTGAAGCTGTTCCAAAAGCCTAGGGCAATCCAGTCCACCTCTAAAAATCTTAAATAAAAACAAAAGGTCCAATATTAATTCTGTGTTACTGTGGACGTTTATTGCTGAACATAGGCCTAAACTTCCACTGCGACAGGCTAAGCTTCAACTTGCAGGCGTCTTGTATCCTGTGTGTGTGGCGACCTTTATCTGTCTTATCGTCTGTCCATCTTTCCATCCGTTGTCAAGGTCATGGGCTTCTATCAATGATTTCCATTCCAGAACTTTCTATGCCCAGCCATCGTTAGTTCTTTGTATGCTCTGTCACTTCAGCTTTCTTTCTTTTCGAGCGATGACGGTGACATCAGTTAATTTATAGATCACTTCATTTTTGATTCAACAAACATACAATCACGCCAGTTTCCCGAAAAGGGTAGGTAGATGCATAACGAACACTTCGCGAACTATATAGTCGGTCCTACTTAATAGGTGGCAAGCCTATTGCCGCTTATCGGGAACTTTTATGTTCGCCAGAGCCTCGTCCGTTGATCGCCATGTGCACCACTTGCAGGTGAGGTTGGCTTGGGCTTCGTAGTTCTTGGTAGAATCCCTATACATCCTATATTTGATTCAATCTCGTATAAAAGTTGCGCCCCGAAAAGACCTTATAATGCCCATATTAATTTGTAATGCTCACAGAAATTCTGAGAAATTAAAACGGATAAAAATATATTTGTAAACTTAATTAGATACAAACATACATAATGTCACGCCTCTTTCCCGTAGGGGTAGGCAGAGATCACATCCTTCCACTTGCTACGATCTTGGCACACACTTTTAGCTTCATTCACACTCAATAACCTCTTCATACACGCCCGTCGGTTTAGGGTACTTTTGACCTGCCCTTTCTCTAACATTTTTTGTATTTGGTCATGAAATGGTCTTCCCCTCCCAACACTTCCATCCACTTGTCCATCATAAATCACTTTCGTTAATCTACTTAATTAGATATACTTAATTATTCACGAATGAGAAGACGGACTTTCCTTTTGAACTATCTTTTAAACTTAAAAATATTTACGACAATTTTTTGAGCTATATTTCCAACTCAAACATTCGTTAGTTGGCAAATGTATGTCAAAATTCATTCTGGCTCAGCTTTATTACAAATTATACATACACATAAACTCAGTAGGTATATCTACCGACATTTTGTGCCTAAAATGAATCTGTGCGGTCGTTTTCATAAAGGTCTTTGAACAGCTTATGTGTGCGTAACATGTAGTTAGGCTGTGTCATTCGTAATTGCCGATATTCTGTGTGGTTTGATCCCGAATCTGTGCTCTCCAGGTCCCTTTAGGCATCAGTGTTAGCTCAGTGGTTTATTGCTTGTTAATATCTGACCGCAAAAGCAATACAAAATTCATGGTTGCATTGAACGTATCTTGCTTACCGTATTACCGAATAGTGGGTCAGGATAATTGCGTTTCCGAATCTGAAACAACTGAAACATTTACGGGCACATATACGTACTCGTGCATACACTAGTATACGTTTACAAACGTGAATTTTTTTTTTTAAATAATGGCTTTGTGCGTCTAGCACATCTAGCCAGTGTCAAGTAAGTGATATATTAATGATATATAATTTATAGTAAACGAGAATGAGTGATGATAAAGATGATAAATGGTTAAAGAGATGCCCTCCCCTAAACCCCTTGAGTCCTCATTAAAGATGTGGGACTATACTGAGATCTCACATGGACTTCTTGAGAGAATTTGAAAAGTTATGTTGCACTGCTTTGTTTGATTTACCAACACTCATGTATGTTCAAAAACTCTTAACGGTTAATAATCCACCGTTATTACACATTAATGTTAGAAATATCACAAATTTTAGAAAATAAAACAAAACTGCAGATATGACGCTTCACTTTCCCGCCAATAAGTCCGACATTGTTAATTGCTACCACAGAATTATCGATGATAATATACATTGGTCTTCATCATTCCAGCATTTATCCCGGTTATGCCCTAAACTGCGCTGCGCATTAGTCTTACCGAATTTGGCTGAATTTCGGTATAACAGACATTGGTGGACTTGGGTATACTTTACATAATATATATTTGACGACCGATATGGCGTGGAGGTAAGACAACCTGCACTTCACTCCAGAGGTCGTGGGTTCGATTCCCACACAGGACAAATCTTTGTGTGCATGAAAATGAATATTTGTTCTGGTCTGGGTGTTTACATATGTATTAGGTCGGGGAAAAAGTCTTTTCGCATAACGTAGGTATAAACTTATTATAAAATTTTTTTGACTGTACTATTTGTGTCTGGCTGGTTTTGGTAACATTAAAAAGGTTCCATTATAAAGAAAAGAAAAAAATAAAAAAAAGTTGTTTCCCGCTATTTTTCATTTGTTTTTCTCTCCGTAAAAATGAGTGAATCTAATGAAGAAATTCGATACATTTTAAAATTTTATTATAAAAAAGGCAAAAATGCAACTCAAGCAGTGAAAAAAATTTGTGATGTTTATGGACCTGATGCAGTGTCAGTAAGAGTAGCACAAATTTGGTTCAAACGTTTTCAGTCCGGAAATTTTGATGTTAAAGATGCACCTCGCTCTGGTCGCCCTGTTACGAATAAAATGGACGCCATTTTTGAAAGAGTGGAGCAAGATCGGCATATTAGTAGTTACGATGTAGCTGAAGAACTGGGAATTGACCACAAAACAGTTTTGACCCATTTGAAGAAAGCTGGTTATAGAAAAAAGCTCGATATTTGGGTGCCACACGAGCTCACTCAAAGAAACTTAATGAACCGTGTACTCATTTGCGATTCATTATTGAGACGTAATGAAACCGAGCCGTTTTTGAAGAGATTGATAACTGGCGATGAAAAGTGGATCACGTACGACAAGAACGTGCGAAAAAGGTCGTGGTCGAAAGTTGGCCAGGCTTCACAGACTGTGGCCAAACCTGGCCTAACACGAAATAAGGTGATGCTGTGTGTATGGTGGGATTGGAAGGGCATTGTTTATTATGAGCTTTTACCGCCCGGCAAAACCATCGATTCTGATCTTTACTGCCAGCAACTGATGAGATTAAAGGAAGCAGTCGAGAGAAAACGGCCGGAATTGATCAACAGGAAGGGTGTGGTCTTTCATCACGATAACGCTAGACCACACACATCTTTAGCCACTCAGCAAAAATTAAGAGAGTTCGACTGGGAGGTCCTAGTGCATCCACCATATAGCCCTGACCTTGCGCCTTCAGATTTTCACCTGTTTCGGTCTCTGCAGAATTCTTTAGGTTCTGTAAGGTTGACCTCAAGAGAGGACTGCCAAAACTATTTGTCCCGTTTTTTTGATCAGAAGTCCCAAAGTTTCTACAGTAACGGGATAATGTCTCTGCCCACAAAATGGCAGAAAGTTATTCAACAAAACGGTACATATATATTGTAAATAAATGTAAATAAACTTTGAAAAAAATGTCTTGACTTTTCATACAAAAATACGAAAAGACTTTTTCCCCAACCTATTATATTAAGTATGTATTTACAAAAAAAAAAGTATTTATGTATGTTTATCCGTTATTTAGTATCCATAACACAAGTTTTTAATGATACCTACTTATTTTGGAACTAAATAATTGGTGTAATTGTTAGAAATTATTTATTTATTTATTATAAATATATCAAATAATTTATTGCATGTCACACATACCTACATATAATGTAATAATATACATATAATTACATGATGCATAGATGGTAAATATAATAGGTCTACATGTGACGCCCTGCAAAGGCACAGCAGTTGGGGACGATTAGTTACATAACAATAATTCTATTTTTAAATTTTGATACATTAACTAAAATATTAAAATAATTACATATTATTAGAAATAATGAAACAATGACAAGACTCAGAAATATCCAATACAAAAAAAAACAGTCGATAAAATAATGTATAGATATTTATAGATATAATAGGTTGGGGAAAAAGTCTTTTCGTATTTTTGTATGAAAAGTCAAGACATTTTTTTCAAAGTTTATTTACATTTATTTACAATATATATGTACCGTTTTGTTGAATAACTTTCTGCCATTTTGTGGGCAAAAACATTATCCCGTTACTGTAGAAACTTTGGGACTTCTGATCAAAAAAACGGGACAAATAGTTTTGGCAGTCCTCTCTTGAGGTCAACCTTACAGAACCTAAAGAATTCTGCAGAGACCGAAACAGGTGAAAATCTGAAGGCGCAAGGTCAGGGCTATATGGTGGATGCACTAGGACCTCCCAGTCGAACTCTCTTAATTTTTGCTGAGTGGCTAAAGATGTGTGTGGTCTAGCGTTATCGTGATGAAAGACCACACCCTTCCTGTTGATCAATTCCGGCCGTTTTCTCTCGACTGCTTCCTTTAATCTCATCAGTTGCTGGCAGTAAAGATCAGAATCGATGGTTTTGCCGGGCGGTAAAAGCTCATAATAAACAATGCCCTTCCAATCCCACCATACACACAGCATCACCTTATTTCGTGTTAGGCCAGGTTTGGCCACAGTCTGTGAAGCCTGGCCAACTTTCGACCACGACCTTTTTCGCACGTTCTTGTCGTACGTGATCCACTTTTCATCGCCAGTTATCAATCTCTTCAAAAACGGCTCGGTTTCATTACGTCTCAATAATGAATCGCAAATGAGTACACGGTTCATTAAGTTTCTTTGAGTGAGCTCGTGTGGCACCCAAATATCGAGCTTTTTTGTATAACCAGCTTTCTTCAAATGGATCAAAAATGTTTTGTGGTCAATTCCCAGTTCTTCAGCTACATCGTAACTACTAATATGCCGATCTTGCTCCACTCTTTCAAAAATGGCGTCCATTTTATTCGTAACAGGGCGACCAGAGCGAGGTGCATCTTTAACATCAAAATTTCCGGACTGAAAACGTTTGAACCAAATTTGTGCTACTCTTACTGACACTGCATCAGGTCCATAAACATCACAAATTTTTTTCACTGCTTGAGTTGCATTTTTGCCTTTTTTATAATAAAATTTTAAAATGTATCGAATTTCTTCATTAGATTCACTCATTTTAACGGAGAGAAAAATAAATGAAAAATAGCGGGAAACAACTTTTTTTTATTTTTTTCTTTTCTTTATAATGGAACCTTTTTAATGTTACCAAAACCAGCCAGGCACAAATAGTACAGTCAAAAAAAAAAAAAAATAAGTTTATACCTACGTTATGCGAAAAGACTTTTTCCCCGACCTAATAGATAGAAATGGTGATAAATAAAAAGACTCATAGAATTGCTCTGTATCCTCCCAAAACTACATCATCTCGGGTCATTAATGCCATTATTCATATAAATCCACTTCTTGGATTCAATGCAGATTGGCGTTGAACGGAATGCGTCATACTGCTGTTAGAGATATTTAACCCTTGTGGTATACATGTTATCATCATAGATTGAACCTTATCGAGTTGAGTTAAAGCAGAAAACCATTAAAGAATTTCAACATGCCCGTAAATAGTTTAGCATCGAAATAGGGCCTTTTTTTTGACTAAATTACTACCACATGTAGAGCTTAAACAAATATAGAGGTTTTTTAAAAAGGTTTCAGCTCTGCTTGTCTTATGAAGGGCAGAAGCGCGTAGTATAAATACAAACGATTCAGGGACTGACCTTTATGAACTTCATCATCTCAGCCCATTTACGTCCCACTACTGAGCACGAGCCTCCTCTCACATATCAAGGTGTGAGGTTATTGGGTCATACTCCACCACGCTGACCCAGTGCAGATTGGCGGAGGCAGGTGTATGGCGTCATGCTGTTAGAATTTATCAAGCCGCTAACATGGCTTAACGACTACCACATTTAGTGATAACCGGGACCAACGGCTTAGCGTGCCTTCCGAAGCACGGAAGCGCTCGATAGCAAATGCCACACAAACGGTCACCCATCCAAGGACTGACCTCTGTAAACTCTGCTGTACTTCGGTGATCGTTTCCGACCACCGAGCACCGCAGAGCTACGAGCGCTTCAATGCGCTCTATGAACTTAACTTCAGTAATAGTTTAGGTTTTATTTATGATAGTAATAATACCCAAATAAGTAACAAATTAATGAATGAGATATGTACTTATATAACAAATTTACAAACAAAATTAGCCTGTGACGTAGTCATTAATATTTTCTGTAACTTTACTTGTAAATTTCTCCCGAACACCTTTTGTCGATTATGAGTTGAAGAATGGGTGGCTTAAAGTGTGTTTTCTCAAAATATTGCCTTACTGCCTCATTAGTTCCGTATACGTTCATCTTTATCAAAAGATTAACTATTGGCCGCGACCACACTCGTTTCTATTTTAATGACACTTATCAAAGTGACCACAGTCTGCCTGATGGCAAGCAGTTAATTCAGTACAATATAAATAAATAAGATTGCTTTGTACTGTGGGTCTAGCACGACAACAAGCCCATGCACTCATGACGGCCTGCTCAAATAAATAAACAAAAATACAAAAAAAACAGATTTCATTTTACTTTGAAATATTTTTAGCAGTAATTAATAATAGTATAATATAATCTTAGAATAATTGCACCTAGAAGCCCAGTACGCATCGTCAAAGTGAACTTCCCTACTTTTAGGGAAAATTGAATGAAATGACAACATAATTTTTTTCACTGTGTGCGTTTCGTCGAGCGTAAATACAAGTATCTTACGCACACATAGATTTTTTTCTTGCCTCGCTTTTGAAAGACCGTTTTGGAGGGAACTATCGTTCTAGGTGTTATTATTCTAAGAATATAATAATATATTTATTTCCACAAAAAATTCAGATTAATACATTTACAAATACAGCTTAAATCTAAGGTAAAATTATTATAAAGGACATCTTTTTTTGGACTAGATAAATATATATCTGTATACCAAAAAACGTACTCCATATATACATGAGATTACCTAATTTCAACATAGCGACGGCGGCAGTATATTGTGCTATTCATTACGTTAGACACTCGCGTGGGCGTTGGTATTTCGTTTTGTTACTTTAATCTAAAGTGTTATAACGTATAACCTATATCTATAAGAACAGGGCTTGATAACACATATTTATTTTTATTTATTTTATTTTATTTTACAATTTTGGGAAAACTTACGGCTAATTACAATATTATCTTAGATTTACGTTTATAACAAGGCCAATTACAAGTTTCCATTTATAATTATTTCTATAACAAAGTAAACTTATATGGAGGACTAAACCCCGCTAATTGCAAAGCATTAACAAGTGCAAACTAAACAAATACTACATCCGAAACACATAATGCAACGTATGTACATGCATATTTAAAAAAAATATTAAACACTGCGATGACAATAAATAAACTTATTAAACTAAATTATTGATATAAATAAACACTAATATTTTAAGTTTCAAAAAAGTTTCTACTTAGAATAACTTACATTACGTTTACTTATATTACGTTACTTCTCTTTTTAATAAAGATATTAAATTCCCCCCAAGTAAGAAAATCGGAATACAGACTTAAGCAATAAACAACAAGAAAACTTTAATTAAATTTTTAATATAATGTAACAATTTCTCACTCCAAGAAAGTTTGAGCACGAAATTCGAAGATGGCGTAACCGAATTCTACGCGTTCCAAATACAAATCAAAATAAGTTGGTCTAGTAAACAAAACAAACGACAAACGTTAGCGATCCATGAATATATCTACCCTTTAGGGTGAGTTTACACCGAGACGCGACGCGACACAAAGACGCTTGAAGACATCGTTCATTGTGCGTCGCCAACAGTGCGTATTATATGCTTACATTGCTGCAATTACCTTCTGCTACATGTTACAGTATGTTTTCATAGAAAATTAATAAACTGTGCTTATGACAGTGCCACAAAACAGCCTACAATAGTGCCACCGCGCTTTTATCTCATAGGGAGTCGTAAGAGTCGAATGAAGAGAAAACCAACTAGATAATGGGCAGCAGCGTTATCCTGTGTACTGGCTAAATCTGCATTCATCAACCCGCCTGCTCAGCGTGGTAATTATGAAAAATATCACAATATAATAAACAATTGCGGAGGCCTACGTTCAGCATAGTACTTTATGTGACTGAAATTACATAATAAACCGCGTAATACGCTCTCAGTCGCCCGATAAACTGTTTGCGCAGAGCACCATCACACATATAATCTTATACCAGCGAAGCATCTCTGTGTTGTAATATAATGGGCTGCACCAAGATGCATCTAGAGGCACAGCACTTATTAGCGCGACGACGTCGAATCATGTATATTTCCTGCAATGAAGCGTGCGCCTTTTTGTAAGGAATATAAAATTGTATTTTGTACGTGCATCGGAAGGTGTACCACATGCATCACCTGCTTGTAGTATACACCTGCCAATCAAGGCACAACTCTGCTCTGGGAAACAGAGAAATTCCCGGAAAGCGGCAATAGGCTCGCCACCTTCTAAGTAAAGTGGGACCAACTAAGTAATTTTCCAGCAAATAATATTTATTTAAATAATATGCCTCTGTCTACCATCAAGGACGTGTTTCTTTGTATATGAATGTATGGATATCTTAAAAAGCGCGCGTCTTATCGCGTAATGTCGCGTCTCGGTATAAACTGATCCTTAGGTAATAAAACTGGCGATGCTTAGCGTCTGCAAGACACGAACCATGAGCGGTTAGTCCGCATAAAAACCAGTTCCAACTGGTTTTACAACGTCTGAAATAGGGCCGTGGATTAAGACCCGGCTTTGTAGGTGAAATGTCCCCTTTTATGACCCCGTGAACTATAAACTACGGTCCGTATTGCTTTCAAACGACTGTCGCGTTACTTAAAGTGGTTTTCCTGTAATTATTCAGGTATTTGGCTCGTTTCATTTTGCTTATAGGACGCTTTCTAAAACGTTACACGTTCTCAGTGATTACACTAAGACAATTTTAATATTCAGCATTTTACTTAACGGTTCAGAAGACCAAAAAGTTTCGACATTATATTTAGTTATGGATACTCCTTTGCTCGATTGCTACATACTGTATGACCTTATTTGTCAATTAAGTTTGTAATTTTCAAAGAGAACTTGTTTAAAAAAGCATAATCTTTTCTATAACTGCAAATAACTTAAGATTTTATAAGCATACAAATTCATACTAAGGTTACTCAAGAGATTGCAGCCAGTTAATTAAATAACTAAATTCACTAATTGTGCTAATATACAGTATTTGTCGTTGTCACCTCTGTTGATTGGCAGAATCCTTTGTTTAGAATGTTTGGTCTTTGGGTTATGTAGAATATGCTTAATAACGTTGAGATATTCAATAACTGCCAAGATGACTTCTGAATACAATGTCATAGACCAATTTGTCGTTAAATATAATTTAACTATATTTAAAACTGTATGATACCCACACAATAGCTAGGTCGTGGAATTCTCGGCGGGAAAGTAAAGCGTCATGTCTGCAATTTTGTATTTTTTCTAAAATTTGTAATATTTCGAACATTAATGTGTAATAACGGTGGATTATTAACCGTTACATGTTGTGAACATACATGAGTGTTGGTAAATGAAACAAAACAGTGCAACATCACTTTTCAAATTATCTCAAGAAGTCCATGTGAGATCTAAGTATAGTCCCACATCTTTACTGAGGACTCAAGGGGTTTAGGGGAAGGGCATCTCATTTATCATCTTTATAACCACTCATTCTCATTTACTAAAAAATATATGTTATTAATATATTTCCTACTTGACACTGGCTAAATGTGCTAAACGCACGAAGCCATTATTTGAAAGAAAGAAAGAACTCTATATGACAGTTTTAAGAATATAAATATATATTTTATATAACATGGGTTGTCTCAGTTTAAATGCCAGCTGTTAGAAGCATAATTATAGAAATACTAAAAGCAAAAGGTGTAAATGTTATGTATTATATTGATAGCTGTAGCGCCTCTTAATTGTAAAAGTGCACAAATTATAAACACTCTTTGGGATTAATAAATATCTTAAGTGTTCAACTATGAACCTAATCGCCACACTTGTATAAAGAGAATTTAGCTCGACATCGACTTAGGGCGCGTTCCCACCGTGTCGTGACGACAGATAATCGTGTAGTTTTAAGTGTCGTGGCTTATATGTTTAAATGGAGGTGTTCACATTTAGAACGACACATTTCGAACAATACAGACAAATTTCGTGAGAGACACAAAAGAGATGTCATAAAATTGTTCTGTATAATTTTAATTAAAATTTAATTAGTTAAGCATAATTTAACGATATAAAACCAATATCACCACATATTTTAGTGTTAAATAAGTGTTACATATAATTTTTTTTTATGTGATTTGTGTATTTTAAGTGTAAAAAGTGACAAGTCCTAAAACCGTTGTTGATAGTCATTTCTTCACGTAAATACTTAATAAGTCGATTGTTTCTCCTGAGTAGAATATTATACTTGTATAAGCGTTTATTCAGTGTTGACGACAGTTGCTGTGTTTGCGTAATTTTATAAAATATTAATTTAAAGTAATTACCGGTAACCTCAAAATACCCACTTGTCACTTCGTATACTGCAAAGCAAAGTGCTCCGTTATTTTTTTTAATTTAACTCGCGTTTGAATTGTATTTTATGCAACACAATATGAATACTCGTAGCCGTAAAGCGTTGTCTCGCCAGCAGGAGGAGCCCAAACTCCAGCTGGTGTTGCAGGAGCTTAAGACCAAAACGGAGCTCTGTGCAGAACTTTCAAAGGAAAGAGAGGAGAACGAAAATCTGTTAGTGAATGCGTTAGATGACACAAAGAAATTAAAATCTGAACTTTCAAGGCTTCATATTAGTTATGAGGATGTTGTTATTGAGCGGGATCACCTACAATCTATAGTAGATAGGTTTCAAGAGTGCAGTGAAGAGTATGAGAGGACCCTGAGGAGGACTTCAGTACTGGAGCAGGAACTACGAGATGCCCATGTGCACATCTCCGACTTGGAAGTGTCCTCACAGGAATCTGCTGCTCGTGAAACAAATAATTTATACAGTGAGTTAATGAGTGGCGCCCCGCAGTTTATTACTTCTGCAATTGTTTCAAACCCGGACTTGTCTACTATTGATCTCACAAATGATAACTCATATCAACCAGACAAGTCAGTTCTATTTTGCAGCAGAAATAAACTAAAAAAATATATTAAAATTAATAAATTTATCTATAAATCAAAAAAACAATTAAAACATTTTAATAGCCTGATGAATAAATGCAAGAATATTAAATCTAATCTTAAATTAAGAGAACAATGGAAGTTGTCTGAGCTAGAGTTAAAACAGTGTCATTCAAAATACTATACTGACACAAAGCACTTAGAATCAAAAATACAAAATTTGCAATTTGAAATTCAGTATCTAACTAGGAAATATGAATTGTCCCTTAAGGACTACAATAAATGTTCTTTAACAATAGATAAGATACTTAAAACCTCAAATGATAACACTGAGCGCCTTGATTCTTTTATAAATCAAAACTCTTGCAACGACAACTGCTTGAGTTCTCCACAGTGTGTTCCTTCGGTCTGCATTGACACCAAAACCTTATGTGGAAGCTCCCATACTAGTGTCAGTGCAGAGCAGCCGTTGTGTGCATCAATTGATGTAACATGTTGTACACAAGGTGATGTACATAAAATAATTATGTTCAGTGATGATATTGGTAGACATATGGGCTCAAAATTGAATTCAGAGTCTAAGGGACAATCAGTTGTGAACTATTGCATGCCATCTGCAACATATGACAAAATTATGAAAAAAAATTTAAATTATAAATTTAGTAATGAGAATACTCTTATTATTTTAGTGGAGAATAGGGGTAACGTTAACAAAAAGGATTTAATTGAATATATTAATAATTTATTGTCTCTTGATTTAAGTAAAATTATTTTGTTCACATTCCCCTACTCAAAGAGCTTGCCAGACGCGGAAAATAATCTTAGATATAAGTTAAACTGTGTACTACATACTATAAGTACATATCATGATTGTATTAATTTGATTGATACTAACAGGTTTGTTAGCAGCAAATTTATGACTAAAGGTAGATATTACCTTTCATCTAGTTTTAAGCGACAGATAGCAAATTCGCTATCCTATTATTTTAGTATAACAGCCAAGAATTTGGCTAAACATATTGCTTCTATTGAGCAAAGCAGTAGTGTAGATAATAATTGTTGTGTTGACATTAATTATTCTGATTCTATTTCTAATATAGAAAATCATTTAAATTAAGATCTAAGACAACAGAGACAAACTCTGGCATAGTAATTACTAAACAAAATAATGTTATAAACCTGGTGCACCAGAATATTAGAGGAATATTGGGTAAGGAACTAGAAATTGAATTGTTCATGAACGGTAATCATATTGATATTTTTTGCATTACTGAACATTGGATTAAAAGTAACCAGTTCATGTTCAATTTTAATAATCACCAGGTAGGTAGTTCGTTTTGCAGGGAGGGTGCTATACATGGTGGATCATTAATTATAGTAAATAAGAAATTTAGATTCAAGGAGCGCCATGATATAGTAAGCTTCTCAGCCGAACGGATTATTGAAATAGCCTGTATCGAAATGGAGCGGTTTGTTGTATTGAGTGTATACAGACCTCCATCAGCTTCATATGATTTATTTGAAAATATTATGGATGAAGTGCTGGGAAAAGTTTATAATGCTAACAAAAATGTTATTGTTTGTGGAGATTTTAATGTTAATTTGCTAGAGTGTTCGAGTGCATGTACAAGAATAAAAGCACTTTTTAAATCATATAATTTGATAAATGTGTTTCTAGAGCCAACAAGAATTACAGCCACTACTGCCACTTGCTTGGATAACATATTTACAGATATTATACTGAGTGATGACAGTAAAAAAATTATTAATCAATTAGATTCAGATCATTGTGGTCAACAAATATCTTTGCTTTGTAGAAATAAAACTGTGGCTAAAAGAACAATAACATTTATACCAAAAACCAATAATCGTTTTGAGAGGTTTAACAATAAATTATTATCATTTAGTTTACCCATGGTAGATAAAAGCAATGACCCTAATATTTTATATAATATGTTTTTTAGCGACTTTTGTAGTAGTTTTCAATCAACATTTACTCCCAAAACGATTAGGGTAAATGATAATGCTGCCTTTAGTGAATGGGCTACTCCTGGGCTACATAAAAGTAGAAAGAGACTGTATGAACTGTATGACGAAAGAAAAGTTAACAATAGTGAACAATTTCATAATTATGTAAGGAAATATTCTAAAATATTTAGAAAAGCATGTCATACGGCAAAGTCTTGTTATTTGAGCTATAAAATTAAAAATAGTGATGATAAGATTAAAATGACATGGAATATTATTAATAGTGAAACGGGAAGAAATAAGAATTATAATAATAAGTTTAAACTCAACATTGATAGCAAGACGCTTACATCTGACTTAGATATTGCCAATGCTTTTGAAGACTTCTTTACTAATATTCCAGTGTCTACTACAAAAACTTTAAATTCCTCGCCTACTTTAGCGGAGGCTATTTTAAGAGATAATGTAAACATTTGTACAGAAGAGTTTATGTTTAATCATGTAACACCCATAGATATAATTAAGACATTTAATACTCTTAATGTTAAAAAGACTGCAGACCTCTGGGGCAATTCCATCGTAGTTACCAAGCCTATCATTGTTTCGGTGGCGCACAGTTTAGCTATAATATTTAATAAATGTATAGATTGCGGCACGTTTCCAGATTTAATGAAAATTAGTAAAATCATTCCACTATTTAAATCGGGCAGTACAGCAGACCCAACTAATTTTAGACCTATTTCAGTGCTGCCTACTTTTAGTAAAATTTTTGAAAAACTTATTTACAACCAAATGTTAAGATTTTTTAATAAAAATGGCTTAATGCATTCAAAACAATTTGGATTCACTAAGAGTCGCTCCACAACCGATGCAGGTGTTGAGCTTTTGAAACATATTTTTGATGCTTGGGAAGATTCTTTGGACGCTTTAGGTATTTTTTGCGATCTGTCCAAAGCTTTTGATTGTGTTCCTCATGAAACATTGATAAAAAATTAGATTATTATGGAATAAGAGGCTCCGCATTGGATCTTCTTACTTCTTACTTAAGTAATAGGATTCAAAGGGTTGAAGTTAATGGAAAGCGATCTCAGGGTTCTGTAGTAAAAATGGGGGTACCGCAGGGCTCGATTCTCGGCCCGTTTTTGTTTTTAATTTATATTAATGATTTGCCACATTTGGTAAAGGAAAATCACGAGATAGTATTGTTTGCTGATGATACATCATTATTATTTAAAATAAAGCGATATCAGAACCCAGACGATGTAAACAATGCGATCTCAAAGGTGGTGCACTGGTTTGACGTTAACAATTTATTATTAAATGGGGCTAAAACGAAATGCATTAAATTCGTGACGCCTAACGTCGGACAAGTAAACACCACTATTAAAATAAAGGAAGATGAGTTGACCCTTGTGGATACCACCAAATTTTTGGGTGTTATATTAGATTCTAAGTTACAGTGGGGCCCACATATTGGTGAATTGTCGAATAGACTCAGCTCTGCTGCATACGCGGTAAAGAAAATTCGCCAATTAACAGACGTTGAAACAGCTAGGCTTGTTTATCATTGCTATTTTCATAGTGTTATGTCGTATGGTATTCTTCTGTGGGGTTGTGCCGCAGATATTCAAAATATTTTTGTACTGCAGAAGAGGGCCATACGAGCAATTTATAATCTACCATGTAGACATTCACTAAGGGATAAATTTAAAGAAATTGGTATTTTGACAGTGGCGGGTCAGTTTGTTTATGAAAACCTAGTATATGTACACAAAAATTTTGATAAATTGAGTAAGAAAAGTGATATACATAACCTAAACACAAGAAATAAGCATAAACTAGTTGTACCTGCCACTAGGCTCCAAAAAATTAACAAATCTTTTAAAGGTCAATGTGTGCGATTCTATAATAAAATCCCAAGCAATATACAGCAATTAAGCCTAAATAAATTTAAATTAACAATAAAACGCAAGCTGTCTTCAAAGGGATATTATTCTATTAAAGACTATATGGCTGATAAAAATGCTTGGGATTAAACCGCCGTTTCATATAGGCTATTCTAATATGACTTAAAGCATGAATATTGTTATATTATGTTGCATTGTATAGCGTCACAGACAAATGAAGATTGTTACTAACCAATCGATAATTTAAAAGAGCATAGCCTGTGAGTTTCTTGCCAGTTCTTCTTACAGAGCGGTGGCTCGGAACTGGCACTTAGATTCGCTTGCACTTAAATGTTTTTTGTTTTTTTAAATTATTTGGTTGCAAGTGAATCTAAGCTTCGTGATTTTAGTATAGTTATATTTTATTTGTTTTTGTAATTTTTTTATAATTTTGACGTTTTCAAGTACTATGTAATAGTTTATGAAATAAAGTATTTTTGACTTTTGACTTTTGACTTTTTGACTTACGTGATAGAATCCACAGAAAACTGGAGTGACCGATTTATCAAGCCAAATTTGCAAACAGAAAAAGCAATAGTTGGGGTACATAGCTCAAAGTAAAACCTTTATTTTTACGACTGGGATCCATAAAGTTTAGAAAAAGACGGTCCTCTGCTAATAATCCATATAACTGTGGAGGCCTATGAAAAGAATAGAATAGATCTATATTGCTAAGACTGTGTACATTTTGCTCATGCATTACATTTGTAACAATTGTAATTTTGGCGTGCAATTTTTACCAATTTTTACATTTTTACTTACAAATAATTACTTAATATTATTCGTAAAAAAGTATTCATTTAAATTGTAAAATGGTTAATTTATTAGCCAGGCATTTAATTTGTATGTATAGGAACTTCTTGTTGCTAAAATTAATATGATTCAATAACTTTAGGTGCACTGATTCTGACATATTGCCTACAGACTTTGAAAGAGTTATATTACACAATGTCTAGTACTAATATTATCAACCAACCAACTTTAGGCTTTGAGTGGTGAGTTTGACATAAATTCTTCTTTATTTATGTTTATTTCATAAAATCATAGGCCTGAACGACGTGCCAAAAACAGTTTCCATGAAAATTCCTATGAAATGGTGGAGAAATGTTAAACTAAGGCAGAGGTTACACTAGGCAAAGAAACAGCTCACTATCCCCCCCCCCTCCCTTTTTTCAGTCTCATCCCGGTCCCCCCATTGGCCGGGAGACAATGCGTAAGCAGCATTTTTTTACCGACGACAAAAAAAGATTTAAAAAGGCTAAGAAACAGCTGAATGCGTTCAATGGCCATTTAGAAACCATTAGTACTGGAGACAGAATAAAACTTGATAAATTGCCTGTCCGAATCTTGTCTACTCAAGATCAAACCATATTTTGAGCTTAAATTTAATAAACAATTTTGTTTGTGATAAGCGCAATTTTTAGCATTGTTTATTTATTACTTTCGCCTTAATTCATGCAGAGTTTTTGCTGAACAATGAGTAAACATTAATATTTCTTAAGTTAAAGAAGTTAGTTATATTATTAAATTGAAAAAAATAAAACCAAATGAATGCCCGCAAACAATTGCAAAACCTAAGCAGTGCTAAATTGTATGTTATCTATAGTCATAATACCTTTTGTTGAAGTTAAATGCTTCTACACAAATTGAATTGAATTTAACGAAGTAAAAACCGAAATATAAAACCATTTTTTTTGTGAACCATCTAAGAACGATTTACGCTTTTATTTTTGTAAAATTTCTGGATGGAAAATCATTAAATCTCTTGCTGTGGGTGGAGCAGAAAGGTGTGTAAGACTTTAACTGACTAAATACCATTCATTTTCTGTCTTGAGCTATGTCCCGAGTTCGCGATGACCCAGTGACAGTCCTGCAACCCTGACCAGCGTGCTGAGAGCTTTTTGAGGTGCGCGTGGAACACGAACGCGCTGTCGACGCGGCTTGTGGCCGAAAGATGGTGGACGGGCGGCAAGTTATTCACCGCTTACAAGCCATTGCCTGTGGCCAGATGTCGTCTCGCGGCTCCCGGCGGATGGGACCGTGACAAGACGCATTCTGCATCTCTCTTTCCGCTGTCATGCTTGCAAATGGAGCCCTTAGCTACCATGAATGCTTCGCAAAAGAATGCGATAGCCCCCATTTTCGTTTCGCTCCGGACAACGCGAAAGATTGCCACTACGACGACGCTTCGGTGCTTCGCCTGCTGCGGCTGATTCCCACAGTGGTAATACCCGTCGTTTTCCTCGCCTGGTTACGTGCAAGAATCTACCGATGCAGCCAAACCCTACACTATGCAATATATTTACTATACATGGGCGTAGCCACGGTAGGGCCGAGTAGAGCGCTTGCCCTATTCCACCCTGACCTGTAAGCTACCGAACCAAACCTAAAATAGTATTATCTAGGCACTAACTACAATTATATATGATGTCTTATAATACAAATACAGATGCTACAAGGTGTAACCGTCTTTTTTGAAAAAAATTACCGGGGTGAACCGCGGGTAAAGTTTGCTAGTTACAAAGTCAAAGTCAAAATTACGTTACGAATAGTAGTACTAGTTACGAATTATTTTAGACTGTTGCTCTGTTACCTGAGCCCATGGCTGGCTACGCCTATGCTACTATGAGTACTAAACTATCCTTATTCCTTACTAATATTATAAATGCGAAAGTAACTCTGTCTGTCTGTCTGTCTGTCTGTCGGTCTGTCTGTCTGTCTGTCTGTCTGTCTGTTACTCTTTCACGCCAAAACTACTGAACGGATTTGAATGAAATTTGGCATACAGATGGTCTAGACCCTGAGAAAGAACATAGGCTACTTTTTATTTCGAAAAGGGGGTTGTAAAGGGTTAAAAAGGGGAGGGAGTGAAAAGTTGTATGGGATTTCTTAATTTTAAAAGATAAAACCATGAAACTTAATATTTAAGCACTTGATAGGAAATAAATAAACATTTGTTCTAACGTTTTTGAAATTTCGTCCTGTGAGAGATGAAATAGGGGTTGAAAGTTTGTATGAAGTTCGAAATTTTTGAAAATAAAAATATAACATTTTGTATTTAGGCACTAAATAATAAACAAAAAATCGTTTGTTCTAGCATTTTGAAATTTTTACCAATATGGGGGTGAAATAGGGGTTGAATGTTTTTATGGGTGTTCTTCATTTTTGAAGATAAAACCATGAAACTTGGTACGTAGGTCTCTTAGGATGTGCAGAGATTTTCTACAAACGGAATTCTCGAAATTCGAGCGGAACGGAACGGATTCGGCACGGGAACTACGACGCCAAACTATTCTAGGAACATGATATTTAAAAATTTTGGGTGTATCAAGTTTAAAAAATATTTTGGCTTTTGAAGTTAAAGTTCCTTTTAACGAATTCTCTGCATCGACGCCGCTGATATCTACTATACCTACTAATGATTCTTATTAAATAATAAAAATGCTACCCAAAGATACTATTCCACGCGGACGAAGTCGCGGGTAACAGCTATTTATAATAAGAAACTAGATTATCAAGAGATATTTGTAATTTATTATAATTAGATCTTCACTTGTTGTTCAGATTTGTTTTTTATTAATTTTCTAGTAGGTTTCCATTTATAATAAGCAATTGATAGATTAGAAATATCTTTGAATCGTTGACTGAATTTTTTCTGCCTTTCTCGAGACGAGAGTGAAAGTTCTATCGTTTCAGCGTTGGTCGTGAAGACATCGTTGTTCTGAGGCTCCTATCTTACCTGAAGATGCCCTGTGTAAGGGCGTGTTGTGTTGAATAGGTTTTCGATTTTTCGGGAAATTATAGTAGCGCGGGAATTGTTACAAAGATATTTTTAATTCATCACTTGCTTACAATGGATTTCCGCAAAGTAACACCTGGATCAATAAATTCTTATTTGTAATAAACATACTTTAATCTTACTTTAATCCATCTTTGAAATACTACCATCTTAGAAATATTAACACCATTTATTCACTGTGAAGCCACAACCTTACATCGAGCATGTAAAAGAAAATCCTTTATTACATTTTGGGATGTTTCGCAACGGTACATTAAACACGAAATGGAGTTTGGCCGCATTTTTTTTGTTACCTAGTGATATGAAAAAATTGTTGGCTATGAGATTTCGGTTTGGAATATCGGTTTTGCCTTTTCCTATTGCTTTGCTCATAACATGATATTACTCTGGTATATATTCGGGTTGCATGTATACTTTCTTCGACTTAAAATATTAGGCTTACGACTCGAGATTAGTTTTTTAAAATTCAAATTATGTTGTTTTATGAACGCGACTTCATTAAGGAGCGGTTCTTTGTTATGGCTAATAAGTATGAATATTTTAAAAAAAAAAGTATTCATGTCTGTTTATCCGTTATTTAGTGTCCATAAAACAAGTTCTTAATAATACTCATCTAGGAACTAAGTAATTGGTGTCGTTTTCTGAACATATTGTTATTATTGTATCGCCCCCCCGGTACTACAACGACACTTCTGCAAACAATTTAATCTTCCAGGAGAAGCGTTTCCAAATTAAACACCCAGTTAAAAAACATAGTTCTTCTTAATTTAAGAAATTAAATGGTAATATTAAAGCCTTTTTTTCAGACTTCATTTCACAGTAAAACGAAACGAAAAAATGTTCTAACACATTCCTGCTATTTACACAAAAACAAAAAAATATATTATGAATATTTCAAGTAAAATACACACACCAAATATCATATAACGTCTTATAAAAACAGGTAGGTATTTAACTTTTTCCTCTTACCCGACTTACGTAAGGAGACGCGCTAATTATATTTTGATGGTATCTTCGTCTTCGATAGTTACACAAGAAATAATTAGATCTTGAGAGAATATAATCAATTACAAGTGAGAAAATAAAGGTCACACCAATGTATGTTTTGTGATAATTGGAATACGTGTAGGGAAGGACAATTTCTTTATGAGCGAGTTATTTCTTCTTCCGCTTGTGTGGGTAATGTTTCTGATGAACTGCTTCAGATGTCAACGGCTTCTTTATGTTATAGCACTGCTTGTCATTTGCACAGAGTTCATCTTCGCACCACAACAGAGAGATAAACTGACAAACCTTGACAAATTCTGACAAAGAATCCATTTGCTTTTATTTCTTGATTATGGTACCGCTCATATCTCTTTTATTGTTGTTAAGAAATAATCAATCAATCAAATCATTTATTTGCATAACATGGCTACATTATAATTTAAAGATGTTATAAAAATACATTTGTTCGCCATATTTAACCTTTCTAGGTGTGCAAAAACAGTACAAATTAGTCAAAATAAGTAATAAGAATAATATTATTACAATTTATGTAACATTGAAGAATAACTAAATTATAGAATTTCCATTTTGTGTATTAAAATTTGACGAATCCAAATGATCCTGTTGATCTTAAAGACAAAAAAAACTTTTTTTTTTGCACTTTAAAAGTGACAAGGAGAGCGCACAAATAAAACGTTTTTCAAAAATACTCCTTTGTTTGTATAAAGAGCCCTGGCGAGTTTACCCAAGAATTTACAGCATAGGGCTATTAAAAAAATTGAAAAAAGACTTATAATGGGGTTAATTGGTTTTTGAATGGTCGGCAACGCGCTGGTCATACCACTGGAAAGGAACACGCATTCATAGGCTGCGGTGGCCAATTTCAATCAGGTAGGCTTTGATCAAAAGATGTCGCAAGCAGTCGCTCGTATGATATCATTACGCGTGCCATTAGTGCAGAGTGATAATGGCACCTTCAAAAGTTCTACCACCCCATAACTTGCCCGATGGCCTTGTAGAAAGCGACTAATGCAATTGTATCTCGGTCTAGTGTCAATTTGGGCGAAACCATTCGACCCTATTAATCCAGACCATCATATCAGCCTAATAAAGTCCACTGCTGCATATTTGCCTCTCCGATAGATTACATTCTATTGGAGGTATCTGCCCATAATCATCTTGCTGGGTAGGCGGGTGGGTGATCGCAGTTCAATCCAGTATGCAGGATGACAGAGTGTTGTCTTACGTGTCCCCCTGTTGGGAGGACACGGCGCGGAGTCGGGGCTGGCCGCGGTTTCATACAGCGTCCGTAGCTACAGACGCGGCGTTGGGGTGGCTGTTCGGCCATTGTCAATGTCCGGGTTGTCGAGTTCGGTGGAGCGATCAGCGGGTGTCTTGTCCGCTGAGCTTCGTGTCAGTCTTGGGTCTCCTGAGGAGTGAGGCTGCGGGCGTAGGCCCTGGCATCCGGTGGACGCGCATGTAGCGGCGCCAGGCCTCGGAAGTCTGCAGGATGACGCTGCTGCCCATCATGCGGTAGGATTTCTCTTCGTCGACTCTTACGACTCCCCGTGAGCTGATAAAGGGTGACACAATTCTTGGCCGGTACCACACGGCACAGATACCTTTGTGCTAAAAGTAACTTTGCTACAGCTGTTAGATTTTCTTAACCATTGTAGCAAGGTTTTAATAAGTTGCAATGCCTAAGTAACTAGCTTCCTCACACCTGCGGTTCTTGCCGAGGAATGAGCAACCGGCTGTATTTGCTCAACTGAGTTATTGCAATTATATGCCATTTTAGTTAAGTTCGCTGATTTGTGATTTGCGACTGGCTGGGTGATTTCCGAATGCGCATTCGTTGTTTTATATAATGTAGAATTTAAGATTTGAGGTACAATTGTTGTCACTACTTTATAAGTATACTTCATTTAACTAACTATGAACTACTTATCGAACACACCAGACAAATCTTTGTGATTTATTGTGTGTTCCATTTGAAAATTTTATTTAAAAAAAAGTGAATTTTGTACGTACATATAAAACCCGTCTACGCTTTATATTTGGGGTCGCCCAGCTTAGCGAAATGAAACCAAAATTGATGTCATACAATATTTGTTCGATAGAGAGGCAAACAACTCTGCCGCAAATATTATTAATTCACTTAACGAAATTGGGTCTTCGTTGCGGAAAGTTATGGAATAATGTGTCTTATTGCCGTTGCTTTTTGCTCGAATAATGTCTTATTTTACGTCTTGTGTCATATTAATAACTATTGTGATGCTTATTCCAGCCGCTATAGGCTTCTTCCAGGGTAATTGTGTTATATTGGAGACCCGGTATAATTTTTGCCGAAATATTCGAGGATGGACAATTTTTTTTTTTTTTGGATTACTATACGGTTATTGTATTTGCGGATGTAAAGGGTTTTTAACAAGATCTAAGGAGCCCAAGCTAGCCTCAGCTGCAAGTGGTGCACCTGCCAATCACGGACGAGGCAATAGGATAGCCGCCTATTTAATGGGACCAACAATATAACTGGCGAAATGTGGGCGTATCCCTCTGTCTATCCCTCGGGGAAACAGGCGTGGTATTTTGTATGTAGAGAGTTATTCCTGATGATTCATTATATCCTAGCATTATCCCGGTTGCCCCAGACTTAAGCTCAGGGCTCAGGGTCTGCTCACTGGTTTGACCAGATTTGGCTGAACTTCTGAACAGATATTCATATTCATGCACATTCTGGAGTGAAGTGCAGATATACTGACCTCCACGTCATATCGATAATCAAAATATATAAGGAATGGATTTTTATCTGAAAACTCGTCAGCATCCTGACATTGATGAAGGCCTCCGGGAAGTCTGCTTAATATCTTTAAATTTATCTCCCGGCAAGCGGATATCTCCCTGCATTCTGTCGCAGTGTGCTGCTGTCTCACCTGTCCCCTTGCATGCTCTGCTGCTCTGCACCATCCTAAAAAGATGAAGAAGAGGGTTTTTTAAGTTGTATCTACGCAGTACTTACTGGGTTCGCAATGTGGAGTTTGATCCGAGTTCCTCTCATCTTCGTTTAGTGGGTGGTGGGTAGTTACGTTAGTAGGCTGAGATTATGCTGATGAACCATATTATAGACATGAAAAAAAATTCATGCCTCCGTCCGATAAATATAGACCTCCCAATAGTTTTTTAAGTTTCCCATATTTTTACCCTTCTATTTCGTCTTCATAGAATTTAACATCAGTCCCTACAAAGCCTCTAAAACCTTATAACGTTGTTAGACAGCACTAATCACAAACCCAACACGTAAACAGAAACAGGTAAAGTTGAACACGTAAAACCCACAGCAATCACAATAAGAACAAGTTTTTACGCGATACGGAACGTAAAAGTTGCGTGCGTACAAAGTAACCGTATCACAGTTTTATCATTACGCAGTAGGTAAAACTTTCATGCGGTGTCATAGTATACCATACTGCAGTGGTCTCCTAGAGTCACTCCCTCGTAACAAAAATGTATGAATTTGGACCTATATGCCATAACAAAAAAACTGAAACTATATAGCAATAATACATTTTGCATGGCTATTAGCCATAGCCACCTTAATAGGTGTATAACAAATTGCCTTCTGAATGAAAGGTTTGCCTTCGAATAAATATATACAGAATAGAGGCCTGAAGCGCTCGTAGCTCTGCGGTGCTCGGTGGTCGGAAACGATCACCGAAGTACAGCAGAGTTTATAGAGGTCAGTCCTTGGATGGGTGACCGTTTGTGTGGCATTTGATATCGAGCGCTTCCGTGCTTCGGAAGGCACGTTAAGCCGTTGGTCCCGGTTATCACTAAATGTGGTAGTCGTTAAGCCATGTTAGAAGCCTAATGGGCGGCTTGATAAATTCTAACAGCAGGACGCCATACACCTGCTTCCACCAATCCGCACTGGGTCCGCGTGGTGGAGTATGACCCAATACCCTCGCACCTTGGTATGTGAGAGGAGGCTTGTGCTCAGTAGTGGGACGTTTATGGGCTGAGATGATGATAATGTAATAGAGGCCTATTACAAAACGAGATTCACTGTCTTCATCTCATCAAATGAAAGTGACAGCACTAGTTTTAAACCTCGTCTAACTTTAGATCTCATTTTGCAATAACATCCATATTATTTAAATAAGTAAAGTTATTATACAACAAAGTAATATTTGGAATTCGTTATGTTGACATTACGTAAAATTTAATTCTATTAATTACTTGAAATTACATGTAATTATAAACAGTTACAATGTCGATATTGATATAAATGAAAACCCAACATTTCCACGCTGACTGGGGCAGAATATGCCGATCATTGTAACTATTTATAGAACCATTATGTATACCATATTCTTGGAAATAAATAAATTGAATTGAACAATATTGAAAATAATTATCAAAGAAATTAAGTATAAATTTATGTAATAATTATTTAAGAATCATGGAATATGTTTTCAAATAAAAATAAACATGAGAACAGATGAGGCCACGTATTTTATGATTCCTACCAAGAGCTTTTGGGATTACAGAAATAAGTTACTTCTTTAAGTGGTTCTATTGTTGTCGAGAATTGGTAAGAAAAACATGCTTTTGGGTCAAAAATAAATTATGGCGTCCTTTTTAATGATGTTGGAATTTCTCAGTTTTTTTTCGTATGTTTTAGGGAACCTTTTCACATCCAAGCACTATCCCGGTTGCCCCAGTCTTAAGCTTAGGGCCCAAGGTCTGCATCATTCTGCAGCGCGGTAACATTTTATAACTTGTTGTTTTGTTGCTCAACAAAAAGTAACTGCGGTGTAGATGCATAGTAACAAAAAATACCATACTGTACGCAGTACACTGTGCCTTTTTTTGTAAGCGCTTCGCTCGCACGTCGAATGTCTACTTACTCGTACATCCGCACTTGATGATATAATTTCCGTTACGCTTTGGATATTCGTGCAGAATTAAAATAGCTTTTGCAAATCCTGCCGCCATTAAAGGGTTGAGTCTCAGTGTGAGCGAGTCTTCATTGCGCTAAATGTGTTTTTTGGTTATTTATATTTATTCAAATATATTTGATGATTGTTATGTTATGAAATGAATATACTGCACTGAATATTCTTCATAGATCGTGGGATCAATCCCACGGACTGAATAAATTTATCCTATACTCGTATTGTTATTGTTAACGACAAATTTATCTCAACGAAATACGGCCTTGATAGCTTTGGCATATTGCGTGTTTTTGCGTGGGTTTGTTTTCTACGGTTTCATGTATATTTTTAGCTATAGGGCCTTAATTTAAATCATGTAGGTATCATAAATAATATAAATAAACATACATACATAATATCACGCCTGTTTCCCCGAAGGGGTAGGGTAGGGGGTTCCCCTATAATATGCCTCTGCCTAACCCTTCGGGGAAACAGGCGTATCACAAAAAAAAACATTAAAGTATGATTGAGATACAAAAATTTAACTCATTCATAATCAAACCTTACATTAAAACATAAAATGTATTTATAAAATTATTATGAATTATGTACTACATTTTTAAAAATATATCTTACCTCTATTTCTCTTGATTATCTTAAAGCAGTATATACATAGATAAAATCACGCCTGTTTCCCTGAAAAGATATGCAGAGTCATATTATAAACACATACATATCGTCAATAATATTATTGGTCCCACGTAAGATTTGGCAAGCTAATACAAAAATCTTCAACGCATAGGAATAGCCACTCCTTTTTTTGAATCAGTATACTTTGACATTATAAACCTGTTAAACGCTATCACTGTGACCGAACGTCAAACACTAAAATAGCGCTGAATATGTAAATCTGGGTGTTTCTCCAAAATTGACCTGTTAAAGCTGAGACGATCTCTTTGATGGCAATCTCCTGAATTTCTTCATTTGCATTGATGCGTCTAAGTTTCTCTAACGGGGTATGCTGATTACTACTTTCCATTTTTATGTTACCTCTATATCTTCATACCATTTATATCCACCGAAAATCTTAGAAGCTCACCTATCCAAGGAAAACTCTCTCTAGACAACGCCTGAAAATGAAAATGAAAAAAACTTTTTATTTCATAAACTATTACATAGTACTTGAAAACGTCAAAATTATAAAAAAATAAAAAAAACAATTAAAATATAATTATACTAAAATCACGAAACTTAGATTCACTTGCAACCAAACAATTAAAAAAACAAAAATTTAATTGTAAGTTAATCTAAGTGCCAGTTCCGAGCCACCGCTCTGTAAGAAGAACTAGCAAGAAACTTACAGGCTATTTCTTCTTACAGGCTCTTTTAAATTATCGATTGGTTAGTTACAATCTTCATTTGTCTGTGACGCTTTACATTGCAATATAATATAACATAACAATATTCATGTTTGAAGTCATTCATATTAGAATAGCCTGTATGAAACGGCAGGTTAATCCCAAGCATTTTTAGCTTTGCTTTGCTATGTGTCTATCTTTGGCATCGTTGATTCTTAAGGGGACGGAGGATGTTGCTGAACTTCAGAAGCCTAGCAAGGCGTCTCCAAGCCCACTGTCGAACGACAGAGGGGATTCCAGACAGATTTTGTGCATCGATTGTGTATAGAAAAATCATCAAAAATAATAAAAAAATAAAATTGCTGTAAACAAACAAACGGTCCCTTCGATATTTAATCCACTTATAACGTGGAGTCATTAAAAATACATGCGATTTATAGGTTAGAAGTAAAACGGCCGAAAGAAAAGACGAGTCAAACTTTAAATATGTCATATTGAAAAGCTATTACGGGTTATTTTATTCTTAACCACACGTTATCATGCGTTATATGACGTAGATTTATGTTTATACTAGCAGCGCCCTGCGGTTTTACCCGCGTGGTCCCCGTTTCCGTGGAAATATCGGGATAAAGAGTGACCTATATGTTAGTCCAGGACTGCAGCTATACACGTACAAAGTTTCATCACAATCGCTCCAGTAGTTTTTGCGTGAAAGAGTAACAAACATCCATCAACACATACAAACTTTCACGTTTATAATATTATAGTAGGATTTTTCATAATTTTCGGTATAAGATGACAAAGTACAATAGAATTAATAACTCCCACTTGTAGCGATCTTACATAACTCCCCACCTTAAAGATTAGACCGATGACTATCGATGATTATCTATCTCAAAATAATTTAATTTATTTACTTTATTTATTTATAATTTTACATGCATATATAGTAAAAAATATAATTAAAGAGGACATAAATATTCACAAAAAGACGACAATTTTGCGTGGATTGATTCCTAGCTATATCTACGAATATGTCACAGTCAGGGTTAAATACACAATTGAGCAAAGCTCAAAAACTCACTCATCCAGGGTTTAAGCTTGGTAACCAATGTTTTGGTTTAATGGTCGTTTTCCTTTTAGTCAAACAGTAGTATTGGGTATTATGTAACTTTGTAAAAAACTTTAAAAAAAAAAATTGTATACTGATTATTACACTTAACGAAAATAAGCACTTTTAACTTTTTCTTCGTATAAACTTAAATTGATTAACCACTTTAATTAGTAACCAGTATGATAATTTCTATAATTGAGATTTCGGCGGAGTAATGTACATTAATGTTATGGGAGAGCGGAATCTTCTAACACAAGTGCCTATGCACTTTAAAGGAGCTCCGGGTTATAAAGCAATCTTGTAAGCCATAAGATATTAAATAAAGCTTTTATTCCTATTATGAAGCACTGTCCCAAACTCTTTTCTCTTCTTAGTTGTGCAGGAATCGAACGTTATTTACGTCCATTTTGCGGAAGAACCCACATATTAGGTCGGGGAAAAAGTCTTTTCGCATAACGTAGGTATAAACTTATTATAAAATTTTTTTGACTGTACTATTTGTGTCTGGCTGGTTTTGGTAACATTAAAAAGGTTCCATTATAAAGAAAAGAAAAAAAGAAAAAAAAGTTGTTTCCCGCTATTTTTCATTTGTTTTTCTCTCCGTAAAAATGAGTGAATCTAATGAAGAAATTCGATACATTTTAAAATTTTATTATAAAAAAGGCAAAAATGCAACTCAAGCAGTGAAAAAAATTTGTGATGTTTATGGACCTGATGCAGTGTCAGTAAGAGTAGCACAAGTTTGGTTCAAACGTTTTCAGTCCGGAAATTTTGATGTTAAAGATGCACCTCGCTCTGGTCGCCCTGTTACGAATAAAATGGACGCCATTTTTGAAAGAGTGGAGCAAGATCGGCATATTAGTAGTTACGATGTAGCTGAAGAACTGGGAATTGACCACAAAACAGTTTTGACCCATTTGAAGAAAGCTGGTTATACAAAAAAGCTCGATATTTGGGTGCCACACGAGCTCACTCAAAGAAACTTAATGAACCGTGTACTCATTTGCGATTCATTATTGAGACGTAATGAAACCGAGCCGTTTTTGAAGAGATTGATAACTGGCGATGAAAAGTGGATCACGTACGACAAGAACGTGCGAAAAAGGTCGTGGTCGAAAGTTGGCCAGGCTTCACAGACTGTGGCCAAACCTGGCCTAACACGAAATAAGGTGATGCTGTGTGTATGGTGGGATTGGAAGGGCATTGTTTATTATGAGCTTTTACCGCCCGGCAAAACCATCGATTCTGATCTTTACTGCCAGCAACTGATGAGATTAAAGGAAGCAGTCGAGAGAAAACAGCCGGAATTGATCAACAGGAAGGGTGTGGTCTTTCATCACGATAACGCTAGACCACACACATCTTTAGCCACTCAGCAAAAATTAAGAGAGTTCGACTGGGAGGTCCTAGTGCATCCACCATATAGCCCTGACCTTGCGCCTTCAGATTTTCACCTGTTTCGGTCTCTGCAGAATTCTTTAGGTTCTGTAAGGTTGACCACAAGAGAGGACTGCCAAAACTATTTGTCCCGTTTTTTTGATCAGAAGTCCCAAAGTTTCTACAGTACCAGGATAATGTCTTTGCCCACAAAATGGCAGAAAGTTATTCAACAAAACGGTACATATATATTGTAAACAAATGTAAATAAACTTTGAAAAAAATGTCTTGACTTTTCATACAAAAATACGAAAAGACTTTTTCCCCAACCTATTACATACACATACATCGTTTCCTCGCAGAGGTAGGTAGAAGCATATTAAACGCCCACACTTTGCCAATTATATAGGTGGTCCCACGTAATAGGTAGCGAGCCTATTGCCGCTTACCGCCTAAACCAAAGTACCCTAAACCAACGCCCGTCGGCTTAGGATCCTTTGACCAAAATCTTCTGGGTTTGCTCATGGGAGGTCTTCCCAACCAAACAACGTCCTCCCATCACAAACAAGACAGAAAACAAATATAAGAAAAATAATAAAATTATATGGAAATATATACAGATCCTCTATTAAATGTAAATCTTCCAACTTTTCGATGCCAATTTGTATTATTAAAAGGTATCGTGGCACGGAATTCTCTGCCCCCAATCTATACGAAATGTCGTCGATTTTCGTATTTTACGTCACAAACCTTGTTATTTTGGTTCAATGAACATCCCTTTATTCGTACTCAGTGGAAACAAGTTATGGAGTAAGGGTGGAATCCGTGGAAATTGAGAAATTTTATCATCATGCTCATAAGTTCATCCAAAGAATTAACAAGCAATTTTTTCAAACGACTGCATAATATTTTAAATTCGTGTTTTTTGTGACCCTTCTGGTTTGATCGTATATTAAATATTACAGCTAGTAAGTCATCATTATCCCAGTCTATTAAAGTCTACTATTGAGTGCAAGCCGCCTCATATAAATTTAATTTGAGAGACTCAGATTTAGTAATGTACAAGACTGGAGGTGTCCGAGTCCCTTTGCCTAGAGCTCGGTGTCGTTTATAAGGCTCGCCTCGTTTATATGGCGCCGGACGACTCGGGAGTCGTTTTCAGAGCTCAGGCTTTTTTGAAGTCTTGAATCCTTTTTGAAGGTTCGAGCCCTTTTGATTGGTTTCAGCTCTTTTGAAGGCTTGAACTCTTTTGAAGTCTTGAAGCACGGCTCAAAATGATTGCGGATCGGCTAGGCTCAGGACTCCGAGCTTACTGAGCTCACTGAGTCTCGCCATTCCTGCTCGAGGCTTCGGAAATAAGACTCAAAGCCTCGAGGCTTGTACACCACTACTCAGATCACAGTCTACAACATGGACCAAGCAGTGCTACCAGCCTCCTTTTGTAAGTCGTCAGTTCATCGTGCCGCTATAACAGTATGGGGTCAATAAAGGCTTTTATTTATGAAATATGAAGCAATTGGAGTTTGACTAATGTTATGGCGTAGTGCTTTGCGTGTATTTCGCTTCTGAGATAGTGGGGTTGACCCTCACACAAAAATTTTAGTATCCTGCTAATATTAATAATAATAATCATCATTGATTGCACATAAAACATAATTAAATTACATATAATAATACAATTATTTATAATACAATGATATTATTCCACATTAACCCAGGTGTTCCCATAATTTTTTTAGTAGATATTCATTTCTAAATATTGAACGTTGAGATCCTACTAAAATCTCAGGAGCCCAAGCACACCTCACCTGAAAGAGGTGCAAGTTAAGACAAAGAGGTAAAATTTAAATTAATGAGATCAGTGTAAAGAAATGTGTGTATGTGTGAGTGTGTGGATTGGTATGTATGGTTGTTTATGTGTGGGTGTGTTTTGTGTGTGGTATATAATGCAAATTTGCTTTAGAAATTAAACTAATAGTTATTTTATGTGAGCATATACTTTAAAAGTACGCCTCTGCCCAGCTCAGTCACTTTGTTGACATTGATCTTGAATGCAAGACTTAAAAGAGCCTTTAATCCATAAAGACATTTCTCGATAGGTCTCGAGACCTAAAGCATTATATAAACATACCCTAAGCTTTAATCGTTGCCCTTACATCGTAAACGACGTCAGCGAAACCGTACGTCCGACCTTTTAGCAAGGAAACCCGTAAAATAAGATAAGGAAAACGCCCGCCGCTTCTTACAAGAGAGTTTTGCATTATTCATGATGATAAACTGGTTGAAATGCGTCGACATTGCTTAAACAACTGAATTCACGTATCATGGTTCTTAGGTTATATCGGAAACCTATTTATTTTGTCAATTATAAAGGGGAATCAAATGAATTCACAGGCACAATATAGTTCAAAGGATCAATATACGTTTTATATCATATCACGCCTTGTTCCCCTAGGTATCCAAGAATATTTATTTGTTTGCCTCCGTAAGTAGAGATAAACAAATCTCTTAAACGGGTCCATATCGGCTCTTATAAAATTTGTATTCATATTTACGATTTTACTACGAATTGGAGTTCATAATAATCACTCTTCATAATTTTTTTCTTCATAAACTTTATGTTCATACATTAATATTCCTATAATCGGAACTCATAACATCCCGTCATCATACTTTTTTATTTCATAATGTTTTCATTAAGAAGGTGTTTAATTAATATTTTTTTTATTCAGTATAGTTTTCTTCATAAGAGAGTGAAGGTCGCAGTTCTAACCTAACCTAACCCACCTTCTGGGAGCATTTTATTAACAGTATGATTTTTGATGTATAGGATAAATAGCACTTCTGATTAAGAAATATATGAAAGAAAAGAAACAATAAAATTATGAAGTCGATTCATTTGGCGTTTTAATATTTATTGAAATAAAAATTATGAAGAGTGATCATTATGAAATAAAATTGTATGAAACATTTTTCGGACTTTCGATGTTAGGAGTTCAAAAGTTATGTAAGAAAAAGCGCCCCCCTCTTAAACCCCTACTAGCTCTATAACTAAGCAATTATAGAACTCTGGGTATGGGTTTAGTTTACTACAACCAAATATTTAGAAATAGACACATACATACTTATTAACGGGTTTGTTTCCCCGAAAGCATATTAAATGCCCATATTTCGCCAATTACGTAGTTTGTCATTACTGGGTACCGGGCACTGTTATATATACCAGAGCCTCGTCCGTTGCTCGGCAGGACGTGTACCACTTGCAGGAGAGGTTGGCTTGGGCTTCTTAGGTCTTGGTAGGATCCCTATACACCCCCCCGAACAGGTCTCTTGGCGTCGTGGGGCGGGCTGAGTACCTCCCGGAGGCCGGGAAATGGTAACACCCAGAGACCAACGACTCTACCGGGAGAGAAACTAAGAGCGGGAGCAGGGTCCGCTCAGCAGCGCAAGGAGGGTCTAGCCAGTGGGGGCAGGGGGCCCCTGCTGTCTAACCATGGACCATCCGGGAAGTCGGCCACACACGCTATGGTCGCACGGGGAGGTAGGAGGGGCGCGTCCACTGCGCCTCTCTGAGGAGGTTCTCCCGGTTTTGTTCCGGGGGTCGTTGGTTACCGACGTAATTAAAAAAAAAGGATCCCTATTCCTGTATGCTTGATGGAGCGTGACCTAAATTCCTGTCACCTTAGGCCCGTGCTCAGTGGTGCGTGGTGGTGAAAATGATTAGCCATGATCAACGTTTACTAAAAAAGTCACTAAAGAATAAACTAATTGGGTCACAATAAAACCTTTTTATAACTACTAACTCCTTTACGTCGCTCCGAAAAAGAAAGAGTATATCTATATATAATTTTTCGGTCGAGAGCCTCAACCCATTCACTGGCGATGGTATCGAAGGCTCAATAAATAAAATCGGATCTTACTCCCGGGTCGTTTGACAAAAAATAGAAAACGGCGCCTACCTATCGTGCTCGTTCAATTTGTTTAGTAAATTGACGGAAAATTGGCCCTTTGGCAAGAAATGACGTTACAGTGAACAAAATTAGAAATCTCTGCAACGTTTTCGGTGTTTTTTCCTTTATTTCTTTGAATATTGGATGTTCAATTTGGTACTTAGTTAGTGGAGTAAGTTAGCCCGGTGGTGAAACATAGAGACTGCAAATTCAAATCAGAGAACTAACTGTGCCTCCCGAAGGCCGGGAAAAGATACCACCCAGAGGTTAGCGACTCTGGGTGCCCTTAGTACTGACTACCGGGCGGGGGAGGGAGGAACTAATGGCCTCCGCTCAGCATAATATCGCAACAAAGATTGTCACGGCGCTTTTATTAATTAAGTAATGGATTGTACTTCTGAAATATAAATGAGATAGCATTTTTTTTCTTAGAAATATTCTATTCTTTATTTGCCAGTGTCAAGTAATTAAAGAAATTAAGTTTTGTTGCATATACGCTGATTTTATCTTTTAGTTACAGCCAAAGTCAGTCCGTGATAGATAAAGTCGAGTGAAGTCTTCTCCACTACCCCACCCCCGGAAAGTTATGGAGACTATACTAGAGGATAATTTATTCTAACAGTCTCACTCGAGGATCTACAGCAGCGGAGAGACATTGCATCTCTCAGTGTCATCTACCGGAACTACTATAGCGAGTGCTTTGAGGAGCTTTTCGGTCTCATTCCGGTCTCTCCTTTCCTCTCCCAAACAACACGTGCTGGTCTTAGAAACCATCCTCATACAGTGCAGACTATCACCATTCGAAACAAGAAATTTGGGAAGTCGTTTCTGAGCAAGACCACTGAGCTCTGGAATTCGCTGCCGGCTCATGTGTTTCCTATGATCCCGGAGCGCTTTAATTTTTTTTGACTGCATCAACTGCTTATGATCCGGCAGGAGGTAGTCATTATGACGTGTCACATTAAAAAAAATGATTCAGGCGTTACTTAGCGGAAATCCGTTGTAAGTTAGAGATGGATTAAAAATTCTGAGTTATCTCTCGTTTCAAGGTTGGTCGTGAAGACATCGTTGTTCTGAGGCTCCTATCTTACCTGAAAATGCCCTGTGTAAGGGCGAAACGCGTGTCGTGTTGACTAGTTTCTCGATTTTTCGGGAAATTATAGTATCGCGGGAATTGATACAAAGATATTTTTAATCCATCACTTGTTCGATGGAGGTTTGAAACCAATACTTGTCTACACTTGTATACGTTGCCAAAGAAGTTAATTATCTAAAAATCCACTTTATTTAAACATCAAGACACGACTTTACACAAGTTTTGGAAAATAAAATTCTACCGCAAATAGTCTTTTCCTGCGTTGGCCCCAGAACTCCGAGGTAACATTTTAATGTTCCCCTAATTATATTTCTTTCATCCGATTCAAATCACAGTATTATACAGAATGGTTTGATTAGTATCTCGAAACATACTAATTGTATTAGCTTTGTCTACAATAGGTGTATAGGGGTATAGGTGTACCCTAACAAGATCTGAGGAGCCCAAGTCAACCTCACCCGCCGAACAACGGACGAGGCTCTGACGATCACAAAAGTTTCCGATAAGCGACAATAGGCTCGCCACCTATTACGTGAAACCAACAACACAATTGGCGAAATGTGGCCATATAGTATACCTCTGCCTTTTCCTTCGGGGAAACAGGCGTAATTTTATGTATTATCTACAAAATCAAATGTTTACTATTTTGTTGAGAGCAACATTTTATCGAAAATTTCAATGAAAATTAATTATAAATCAGATTTATCAAAAAACAAAAATGCTTGATTAAAGATTTTTATTAAAATAACAAAATTTTCTTCCATAAAAAGAATTTAAGCGAACAAAAATATATAAACTTTCCATCAGAAAACGCGATGAAAATATGAAACGTTTGATCCATAGGCATAATAAAGCATCAAAACGTAATTTCCGTTCAGCTTTTCATATTTGCTTTTTATGGGAACGTGACAAATTCAGTTCGGATCGCTTAACCTTAGCTCCTTCCACGATATTTGAACGGAGTCAATGTTGGAGCGATGTTATTCCATTGCCTGCAGATTGTTTTTTAATGTTATCGTTATCATGTGCCTTTGTTACCGCCTAGAGCCATTCCCTCTCATCTCATCGTCGTAAAAGTCGACGAAGAGGAATCCTACCGGATGATGGGCAGCAGAGTCATCCTGCGCACTGGCTAGAACTGTGATCACCAACTCGCCTGCCCAGCGTGGTAATAATGTGCAGTAGGATGTAATAAATATTGGGGAAGCAAATATTCAGCAGTGGACTTGAAGGCTGTTGTTGCTTTACATATAAAGACGTAAGGTATTCAGGTAATGGAAAAAATACCAGCTATTATAGATTGGCGAAGATTATATTCTACACTAATATTATAAAGAGGACATATATAGTAGTTGTTTTTTGCATTTGTGTTTTCGATACGTTTTTTGTTCGGTGTGTACGTGTTATCCCTGAGTTACAAAGCCTGTATATTATTTATTACGCGACAAAATGACATGAAGATTCCTATGGTTCCGATAGAATTACGTTGCACATACTATTTCTAGTGTCTTAATATTTTGATTTCTATGAATATAACCCCAAAATGTGAAATAGTTATCAAAGTTTAGTTTATATTTTATTAATACTATTTCGAATACAATATGATGGGTGTACAGGGGTCCTAACATGAGCTTTGGACCCCAAGCCAACCTCGCCTGCAAGTGGTGCACCTGTCGATTAACGGACGAGGCTCTGGCGAGAATACAAAGCTCACCACCTATTACGTGGGACCAGCAATATAATTGGCGAAGTGTAACCATGCCTATTTTCAATAATTACCCATTTACAGTTCAGTGTGTTTTATTTAAATATATAAAGTAGCTGGCCTAGCTACCAACTTAACAATGCGAAGCAATGAAGCACTTAATATAAAATACTAAAGAAACGACTACCCATCTACATACAGAATTTACTTCTGTTAAGATGTCTTCTTATGATAATTCTTTAAATAAATGCTTGGGATTTAACAGCCGTTTTATACAGGCTATTTAAATATGAATGACTTAAAACATGAATATTGTTAATGTTATATGTTATTACATTGTAAAAGCTTTACAGACAACACACACACACACACACATCACAGCCCATTAACGTCCCACTACTGAGCACGAGCCTCCTCACACATATCAAGGTGTCCCACCACCCACCACCCTCTCCACCTCTCCTGCTCCACCACGCTGACCCAGTGCGGATTGGCGGAGGCAGGTGTATGGCGCCCTCCCCCCCGACTGGTCTTCACCTTGTCGTGGTGGGGGGGCTGAGTACCTCCCGGTAGGGCGCAGGAGGCGCTAGGGAAAAGGTAACACCCAGAGACCGACGACTCTGGGTGCCCTTAGTACTGACTACCGGGGGGGAAACTAAGAGGGACCTATGGAGGGCGCTGCGGGTAGGCCAGGAGGGCCCACTCAGTAGCGCCAGGAGGGTCTAGGCAGCGGGGGCAGGGGGCCCCTGCTGTCTAACCATGGACCCTCCGGGAAGTCGGCCACACACGCTATGGTCGCAGGGGGAGGTAGGAGGGGCGCGTCCACTGCGCCTCTCTGAGGAGGTCCTCCCGGTTTTGGTCCGGGGGACGTTGGCCGCAGGCGGGGTGTCAGAAGCTGCAACCCAGGTACTGGCCCCCGCCTCTTTCTCAACAAGCGGCGGGCGTCGTCGGAAGATTTTTAGTGGGTATTGCTGCCGGCGGTCGTGTCTGCCGGTGGTGAGTCCCACACCCCCTTTCGGTCCCCCTTTGGCCGGAAGGCAGTGCGTAAATGCATTTTGTTACCGACGTAAAACAAAAAAAAAAAAAAGGTGTATGGCGCCCTGCTGTTAGAATTTTTCAAGCCGCCCATGAGGCCTCTAGCATGGCTCAACGACTATCACATTTGGTGAAAACCGGGACCAACGGCTTAACGCGCCTTCCGAAGCACGGAAGCGCTCGATATCAAATGCCACACAAACGGTCACCCATCCAAGGACTGACCTCTGTAAACTCTGCTGTACTTTGGTGATCGTTTCCGACCACCGAACACCGCAGAGCTACGAACGTTTTCAAGTGAATAAAATAGATTATTTTTGATTTAGATTTTTAGTTTTGATTTCCGATCTCTTAATATTATTATAATATTGCAGAACTAATCTTTTTCCATTTTCAAGTCTCTCCGAGCTACGAACACGGACCCCATCAAGCAATCCTTTTCAATTATTATATGAATAAAGGACTTAAAGATATATGACAAGCTCATAAATCAACATTACCTTTTTGAACCCGCTTCACTTTTATCTTCAAGGATACCTCACAAATGTATGGATACAGTAAAATAAATTGCAATTCCTTATCAAAACGGTGTGTTTCACGACAATCGTTATTTCTGCTTTTCATAAGCCGTTCAGTTTATCTGCTAGGGGATTACAAATTCGTTCAAGCAAATGTTCTCGATGTGGAAGGGGTCCGGATTTATAACTTTATGAGCAGGAAAATGTTCCTACAAAAATGTCGCCTACGCACAGCAGTAATAATAATAATCATTTATTTGCACAAAGCATTTATATAATATCCATACAAGTGCTCATGTTTCATAGGGATATTAAAATAGCATACTAATTATTTCAATGTCTTCTAAATTCTGAATAAGTCTGAGAAAATTTACAATAATTCCATTCCATACAAATGTCAATAAATTCAATCAATGTGTATTTTTCAATAAATTCCTCAACACTATGAAAATCATACTCATTAAGCCATTAAAATATTCTTTCTTTTAAATAATAGACAATTCATCTCCTTTATTTCTATGGGAATCTTATTATATAAGTTACACACATTGCAAGACAGCTTTTACTATATTTAGATGTTTTAGCTACATTACTAATGACAAGTTTATGTCTGTCACTTTGCACTCTGTAGCAACAAGACTCAGCTGCTTTTTGAAAGAGCTCATTATGTTTATGTACAAAATAGTAAAGCGATGGAAGAGGCACCAAACCTAGATTTTTAAATATTGGACATATGGCCCATTTGCACTTCTTTTGTGCTGAAACTACTCGGGTCCCACATGTGCTGTTACCCCATGTCAACAAGCCGTATCGCAATACGGATTCTACATAAGCACGATACGTTAAAACGGCTGTTTTATTTATTTGATACGTGTTTTACGAAAACCGGCTAACTCGTTAGTAACAATTGTTTAGCCATGGCACTTCCACCCCTCCAAGGAAGACTTATGAAAAGCTGATTTAACATCGCTATATAACAATAGTCTATTCAGAAAGGATGCCGAAGACCGTGCTAAGTGGAGGCTGAAAACTAATAAAGCGAACCTTGGCCTCGTGACGTTTAGATGATGATGATTAGGTAATCGTGCTTAAAGTAACGAAAATTTATAAAAATTGTTTCAATATTCCTTCCATACATACATACAATCACGCCTGTACCCCGAAGGGGTAGGCAGAGGCATATTACGAGTATACGCCCACACTTCGCCAATTATACAGTTGGTCCCACGAAAAGGTGGCGAGCCTATTACTGCTTATCGGGAACTGTTATGTTCGCCAGTGCCTCGTCCGTTGATTTGCAGGTGTACCACTTGCAGATGAGGTTGGCTTGGGCTCCTCAGACCTTGGTAAGTCAAGTAAAGGGTGACTTTTATTGTGACTTGATTCGATCACGCTTCATAATATTGAATTCCTGCAAATCACTTGATTTATCAAATTACGTAAAACTAGCAAATACGCTAATCAAGTGAGCAAATAACAGAAAAGAGGAGGATTATGCAGCCAATAAACACGATAAGTCATTATTTGGAACAAGAATACTCCACACACTTGTTCAAGATGCGAATGTTCCCAGAGAGAGGGTAGATTTATTCCAGGACAAGAGGAAAACGTTCCAAGTTAACCCTTTCACATAGTTGGGGTTTTTTTTTGTATTCAAAGATTTTTAGAAATATAAATATATTATGAAACATTTCTCTCATATTCATGTTGTTCGATAAAATCAGTGAACAAGATTCTTTACTTACAGATATAACGCTTTCAATGCTTAAACTTATAAAGTTTTATTATCATAAGTATAATGTTGTATAACAGTTCTTTCGTACAAACGATATTCGCCTTATTTGTCGCCTCTTTTTAACCGACTTCCTAGAAAGGAAGAGGTTCTTATTTGGGCCGGTATTTTTTTTAACTGTACTGTAAAGCTTTGCTAACATAGGTTTATTTAAACTAAAATACTCCTAATGGACTCCTAAAAGACATTATGAATTAAATTTATTTGGAAGAATTGATTAGCGCTATAGCTCTTTATTCTGAAAGCATAGTAACCAATGTAAACGGAAAATTGTGTTTTTGTTCGTACGCCTTCACGCCTAAGCAACAAAGCTGATTTTAATTAAATTTGTTACGATGAAATTTTAATCCCTGGAGAAAAACGTAGGCAACTTATTAACCCGAAACAATGCGTGGTTCCTTAGAGACGTTATAAAATTTACGTCTCTCGGATGAAGCTGCGATGTACTAGACATATTATGTACAGTTGTACGTATAGATTAGATATGTTATGTAATATTTTTTTACACATAGTGTAAACTAGCGACCGCCCGCGACTTTATCCGCGTTATTTACTGATACTTTTTTAGATCGATCTTCCGCGGGAAAACGAAAGGTAACAATAATAATAAGTCTTTATTGTAACAAAAGAGTTTTAGAAGTATAATAAGAGCTCTGATTCTTAAACTAGCGTATGCTGAGTGTCTCAACACTCATTAAGATGTAACAATCTATTCTAAAGAAACTTTAAATTTTTGCTGATAAAATTCTTGTTTAAAAAATAAACCGCGCGCCGTTTTCCCGCGTGAATATGAATAATAGTTTATAAGTTTAGAAAATTGTTGATTGTGTGAAATTGGGGAATAGCTTCAAAAATATAATCGTTCCCGCACAAAATTACAAACCCTATTTCACTCTATCGTAAGAGATTTTGGTGCTCTAGATGCTCTTAGACGTGTGGGAACGTCCTTATTTTGTGTAAAATATTAGCAAGAATGATTGATTAGTTGTGCAGAGTTTATGAATAGTTCACATTTACCAAATAAGCAATAGCTAAAGCTCTGTGCAAATTCAAAATTAACTGTTTTATAATTTTACTAGCGAAACATTCGTTCCAAAACATAAAGGGTCATTATGACCCAACCAGACAAAAGCGGGTTAAAATGAGATAAACCCACCCGCACTCGCACGAAAAGGGTTAAACCAATTGCGCAACACTCGCAATGTGCGTAATTTATTACAATCTTCCAAGGACGCGTTTTATGCTGAAACAGTTGTAAATTTTGAGTATGAACTGAGAGTATTGTATTATAATTATATATATTTTATTGCGAAAGCTTGTTGAAGCATATTGCATAGATTAATTATTACATTGTAGGAATAAAACGTATGCGTCTTCTTATAAAATCGTTGTATTCTATGGACAAAAGCTTAACAGAGCAAATTAGTTTGGTTAGATAAGTTCACGCTCAAGGAAAAAATCATACGCTTTTCTTGAATCACTCAATATATTTAAAAAATCTGCATCAAATTCCGTTGCCTACTTTAAAAGATCTAAGCATACATAAGGACAGACGGCGAATTTATTTTATACTATGTAGTGATTTAAACTGCTCGCAGCTAGCGTACAATTTTCGTGCAAAGAATCCTCTTGAGGTAAATTATTGAAATCGGGTAAAATTACGCTCACCTCCACGAGAAGGGTTAACCCCTCACGAGCGAAACGTGCCTGACACTGCGGCGGTATTGTAGGTAATTTATTACAATTTGCCGAAGACGCGCTGTCTGTCTTGGTTAATGGTGATGAATCGGCCGTCTTACAAGTGGTGGGATTTAAACGTGGGTTGATCATTGTATTAAACGTTTGCCGTATCTTTTAAGGTTAGAATTTTAAGCGGGATATTCAAAATCCGTAATACCAGGCATAGCTCAATGATATCTTCCTTAAAGTTGTGGTATATTCATAATTTGCCGTACTCTGTTTTAGGATAAGTCCTATCTTATCTTATTACGGGGGCCATAGACTGTCTGTGGCGAACTGAGACCCCAAAGTCAGATCTTTTGTGCATCCCCTTGCCTTTCACTCTATAAGTATCTCCAAATAATATTCTATTTATATTTATGACAGTCTTTGCAGATTGGAGCCCATAGTCTCTTGGCTGTGGGTAGGCCACTCCCAGGAGACCCATTTAGCAAGAACCAGAGAGTCACAGGTACACAGCAGGTGTTCCATTGGCTCCTCTTCGTGTCCACACGTACGACATATCGGTGATTGCACTATTTGCATCCTGTGAAGCATTTTGTTTGTGGCATAATGCCCTGTAAGAGCCCCAATTATCAGTCTTCTTTGGTTCCTACAACATACACACATTTACCTCTGTTACATTTACCTGAAGCCATTAGAATGGAAACAAACAAATACAAAGAAAAATTTAAAAACACTATATTGGTGTATGTGCGAAATTGTAATTTAATTATTAGTATAAAATTAGTTGTAATTGGTATAAAAGATACTGTGTAGTGTGTCCCACAGACAAACCAGTCAAACGGTTTTGTGGGATATGTTTTTAATGTTACTTGCATTATGTAAAGGAAATACACGTTTTATCTATCTATCCCTTATGTATCCCATGGTGCCAACAATAAATAAGACAGATGATACGCTGCGAATAACATAGAAAAGAAAAGCGCTAAACCAAAATACGACAATTTTCTTAATTTGGCCGCCTCAGTTTCTAGGGGCTAGTGTGATATCTTCATCATTTAGTTATAATAATATCATTGGCATAGCTTTATTAATAAATAGCTTCAACACACGAGGAATAGTGTTTGTGATATTTTCCCAATGAAATTTAGAATCATCTCGCAATTAAGAATATACTGAAAATAACTTAGATTCTATATTTAACCTAAATCCATTGAAGTTATCTTGCGTGATTTAGGAAGAACAATTATAAAACATCTACATCTAAACCTTTGCCTATAGAAATTTGTAAGAGGTATTCGTAATCAATTTTTTTTCTCCCCAATTAGCAATTTTCTCCCAATTTAAAATTTACCAGCGTCGATTCGTAATAAATCCGTCAGCATATTTTGACAGATCTTTTTGAAGCCAAAATATGCTGGCGGATTTATTAATTTATTTTAGGCACATAGACAACATAAACACTACCACTCTCATTTTACATTTACTATACATCAATAATAGATGTGCTGAACATTTATAAAATAATTTCAACAATCATAGTAATAATTTAAAATAAATTTACATTCAATTAGTACATTTCGGTTAGTCATAATATAATGCAATATTCAGAGTTTACAAAATAAAATACAACAATAATATATACAAAAAACAATAAACAGTAACGCAACTCTACATGACGCATTATAAATTACCTTTGTATTTAAAAAAAATATATGTCAATAAGTCAATAGTAAACACAATCCCACGCAGACATATTATTTTTGAATATGATACTGTGACTATAAACTATTTCTTGCAAAGATATTTCATATTACTTATTAAAAATAAACTCAACTTACTTAGTAGGGAATTCACCAGAATTCTGAAGAAGAAGAAGTACTAACTTCTCATAACAATAATGATAGAATATAATGGCAATTGGAGACCTAAAAAGAACTAGTTGTTAAGACTTTTATTTGCTGAATATTATAACAAAATTCCTACGTTAAACGAAGAATGGAGTCTGTATTATGAAGGGAAAAAATTATTTTGTACCATCTGTTACATTTAAATCCAATGTATACCAAAGTAAAATATTTTCTAGTGTAGTTATTAAGAAATTAAGAATTGGTTACAATTTTTTGATACTATTAACAATAATAAAGAGCAGTCATCTTTTAATTTATCTTTTTAAAGGTAATTTTAAAAGGTAATTTATCTTTTTAAGTAACGAAAACTAAGACATAATTTGCCTATCATGAGGATTTCGCTACAAAAGCGAATACACCCGCTTTTGTAGCGAAATCCTGCATAACTGCGGCATTGTATATAACTTAACGAAGTCCCGCTATCTGTCTGGGTTTGTGGAGACGAATCGGCCGTCTACGTCGACGTTGGTGGCTAGTAAGGTTTTGCAAAGGAGCTTCCAACGCGAAATGTCAGCGCAGCATAATTTTGAAGTCTGAAAGATTTAGAATTTTTATTTTTAAGTTTTCACAAGGCATTTGATTGTGTTTACCTGTTGATCTTTATATTAAAATTTACGAGCACACAAAGTATAGCATTTTTAATTTAAATTGCTTTACTTTCTAATTAAAACTCTGTTCTCGAATAATAAGTTGTAGACTTTACTATTTTTAGGTATATAATTGGGTCAAATGATTATAATGGGGATTCCTTCGGGGTTCAATAATGGGTACAGTATTTTTATTTACTTAGCACTATGATTTCATATAAAATAACAAGGCAAATCAGAGGAGCCCAGACACTATGAGTTTTTGTTTTATTTAGAAGCTTTGCATAAATGTTATAATGGCCACCATCTATCTTCATCATCAGATCCGCTGTGATTTATTTTCGAATATTTCTTTTTACGTTTTAAGCTCTGTTTAGTTTAAAAGCTTCAGTGGCGTTACATTTTAAGTTATTTCTAGTAAAATCACTTACGCTGCATAAGCTTGTCGGAGAACTCGAGATTAAATATATGCAGAAAAAATGTAAGTCTTCAGTTGTTTTCACAGCTTTAAATCCTAAGGCATCCTGACTTCGTCGCAAAATGTGGAAAAAATTTTATACGTTACTGTATTTATCCTCCTTTTCAAGTCTCTTAATCCTGTTCCCCATTATTAAAGGTTCTGGGGCTTATTATAAAACAAAATCTTAAGTTAAATCAGGTTTAAAACTAGTGTTGTTACTTTTATTTGATAAAATGAAGACAGTGACACCAATAAAAGTAACAGCACTAGTTTTAAACCTGGTTTGACTTTAGATCTTGTTTTGTAATAAGCCTCTTAGTGTTATCTAGTTAAGAAATATTAATTGGAAGGAATATTGATACAATTATAATTAATTTTCGATACTTTAAGCACGATAACCTAATTTATATCAACTAAACGTTACGAGGCTAAGGTTCGCTTTGCTTGTGTTCTACCTTCACTTCGCACGGTCTTCGGCATCCTTTGTGGATAGACTTTTGTTATGTCGCGATGGTTTCACAATAATTATATTGGAGACTAAGTTAAAAATAAATATGTTTCTTTACTTTATAATAACATTGTTCACTGTCATTTAATCCTTACTGGGTACGAATTGGTTGAGTATGACATAAATCTCTCTTAATTTGTTTGTGAAAAAAGGCCGGAGCCATGCGAATAAATCAATTTTCAACAATAATAATGAATAACCAAATAAAGCGCTCGTAGCTCTGCGGTGCTCGGTGGTCGGAAACGATAACCGAAGTAAAGCAGAGTTTACAGAGGTCAGTCCTCGGATGGGTGACCGTTTGTGTGGCATTTGATATCGAGCGCTTCCATGCTTCGGAAGGCACGTTAAGCCGTTGGTCCCGGTTATCATTAAATGTAGTAGTCGCTAAGCCATGTTAGAGCCCTAATGGGCGGCTTGATAAATTCTAACAGCAGGACGCCATACACCTGCCTCCACCAATTCGCACTGGGTCCGCGTGGTGGAGTATGACCCAATACCCTCGCACCTTGGTATGTGAGAGGAGGCTCGTGCTCAGGGACGTTTATGGGCTGAGATGATGATGATGATGAACCAAATAAATACAATATTTCATTAAGGAAACAAACCATTGTGGGATAATATGGCAGGTCCACTGATGAGACATAGGCTTCTTCAACGGCTCGTAACAGCTCGATCTGTATGCGTTTAGGAGGGCGTCCAACACAACGCTTATCGAGACGTGGTCTGCACTGCAGAACACGTCAACCCTAGCGGTACTTTATCTATAACTATTTTTAGTTCACTAAAACACGTCTTTCAAGATTTAGAGATGAGCTTGAAATATGGCTAGAGGATAATCATCATTTTCAGCCCATTAGAGCGCACGGTTCTTCCCTGAGAAACCACAAAGTATTGAGGTCATACCACGCTGTCCCAGTGCAGATTGTAGGATTCTGATTTGGAACATTCTGACGGGATATTGAAATAGATAGATAGATAGATAGATAGATATACTCTTTATTGACCAAATAACTTAAAAACTAAAGATTACAATGAATATTGAAACACAATGGCCAATCTAGGCGGTCTTATCGCTAAAAGCGATCTTTTCCAGACAACCTGACGCAAAGGAGAGAACAGGAAAGCAGTAGGCAGAGCACAAAAACTTTATAACGAATAAACACTAAAACTATTTGTTAAATATAAATAAAATACACAAATATACATAAATATAAATATATATACACATCATACAATACAATACATAATATAAAATCTATATATAATATAGAAAAAATAATTATGCAAACTAATCAGACATATTTAAAAAGTAAGACTTCACCCTGTCCTTAAAAGAGTTCATTGTCTGAGCCTGTCTAATGGAAACAGGTAAGGAATTCCAGAGACGAATAGCCTGAAGGGTAAAGGACTCATGATATTTTTTGGACACATGCGCGGGGACATCAAGGCACAGGTTATCAGAAGAACGCAGATTACAGGAATGAGTAGAGGATATATAAGTAAAACGAGATTTAAGGTAGGGAGGAGTGCACGGATGGAAAAGAACGGAGTATAACATGGAAAGGATATGAAGGTCTCTACGACGACGTACTGGTAACCATTTAAGCTTATTGCGATACTCAGACACATGATCGAACTTACGCAAGCCAAAAATAAAGCGAATCGCAAAGTTTTGTAAGCGATCAAGTTTGTCCAGCTGATCACTTCTGAGATCTGGGTAGCAGCAGTCAGCGTAATCCAAAATGGAAAGAAGGAGGGATTGAGCCAACATAATTTTAGTAGATGTAGGTAAAAAGTTTCTAATGCGTCTAAGAGATTTACCTGCAGCAAACATTTTCCGGCTTATCTCAGTCAGTTGATTATCCCACGATAAAGTCCTATCAAAAATAATTCCCAAGTTTCTAACTGTGTTACAAAAGGGGATATCCACGCCATCCAGTACCAGAGAAGGAGTATTACAGTACTTGATATTATGTACAGACTTATGGCCACCAATGATAATAGCTTGAGATTTGGAAGGGTTAATCTTGAGACCATATGACCTACTCCAGTCTGAAAGGACTAACAAGTCATTATTTACAGCATTAATTACCTCCGGCAAACTGTTTATTTTTCCATGGCTATATATTTGTAAGTCGTCAGCATATATGTGGTAGGCTGAACTTAATTTATTGGATATGGAGCTAATAAAAAGTGAAAACAGAAGTGGTGAAAGCACACCACCCTGAGGAACACCAGACAAAATGTTGCGCCACAAAGAATAAGATTCATCCACATGGATACGCTGCCGACGATTATATAAGTAACTGTAAAACCATTCTAATACTGCAGGAGATATGTTAAGAGAGCCAAGCTGAGCAAGCAGGATGTCAAAGTCAACAGTATTAAAAGCATTACTAAAATCCAATAGCGTTAATACTGTAATCTGGCGGTCATCAATGGCAGAACGGATATCATCCGATATTTTAATAAGAGCAGAAGTCGTGCTATGACCGGAGCGGAAACCGGATTGGTAAGGATTTAGAAGATGGTTTATGGACAAAAACTCATTGAGCTGCCTATAGACAAGACGTTCAAGAACTTTGGAGAGAAAAGGGAGAATGGATATAGGACGATAATCACAAATGGAAGGATTTTTTGTTTTTGGAAGGGGCACTATATGTGCTTCCTTCCAAATAGAGGGCACAGAAGAAGAAGAAGGGGAAAAATTTAAAATATGGGTAATAATAGGAGTTAGGATATCTAAAAGGGGAATGATCATCGCACGACTAACACCGTCAGACCCAACAGCACTAGACGCAATAGCAGTAATGGTTCTCTTAACATCACTATCAGTAAAAGAAGAAAACGAAAAAGGAGGAGACTGTGGGAGTGGCAAAGACGAAATATAATTTAATGTTGAATTTTTTATCTGACTATCCATAGCAGGGAAAGAAGTAAAGAAGGTATTTAAGGAATTTAAATCAAGACTAGTGGGTATTGGATTAGTATTAGATTATCTACATTATAAATTTTAACTTATAACACTACCTGAATAAAAAATTTGTTGAATGCATATTGCGATATAAATTCCAATATGAATACTTTAAGCTAAAGTTAGAAACACTAAATTGAGTTTTATATCTGACCTACATTCGGCGGCTTCAAAATGATCGTTAGCACAATGCTCAATGTTTTTCTGTTAAAATTAAAATTGGATTAGGTATACATGATTTTAGTATTTATCCACTCTTACTCACCTGGGAGCACAAAATGGGATAATCCAGCCTTTCTTACGTCTTACTCACAGAACAATGTTATTCCGTGTTCTACTTCTACTACTGACCTAAAATCTTTAATCACATAGCAAGTTGATGAAGATTTTGTTATTCTTTGGTTAAGCAGGTCTAACTCGGATTGAACGAGGCCACAATAAGAAAATCTTAATAATTAATACAGTTGATTCATTAATACGAGTCATTAATTTTCTATTATATTTTTCAGGTACTCTCATCATTCAAGCAACTATTAAATGTAAGTAACCCAATTTTAATTGTATTGTATGTACTTATAAAAATGAGTTGCAATTAAAATTTTAAAAATGGTTAAAAATATTGCACCTTTTAAATAGAATTAATATAGTTTTGTTGGCAGTGTTGACACAATTCACGGTTAAGCTATGAACACCTAAAGAATCGAAATATATACCTCTGTGCTGTTTTTATGTAAAAATACACTTATAGTACATATAAAAGAACAACATATAAAACCACAGACAGACAGACGGTTTTTACTAAAACAGACCACCACAAATATTCAATTTCATGCACAGAAATATTCATCCTGAGTAATCCACACAAACAGACACATACGCACACATAGAAATTAGGAGATCCTTATTATTACTATAATTAGATAGAAATTATTTATATTAATCGATACCAGTGCTTAGTTTGGGACTAAATAGCCCTGTAAAAGATGTCTAAAGTATGATAATCCGAAATTTACAAGCAATGTTAGGCCACGTACATCCGATAATACAGTCTGTAGCACTGAGACACTAGGTTACATGATATGGAAATTTGTTTATGCAAATACGATCTAATTAATTATTCACGAATCGGATTATTACGTAGTTGACACACGACAGTGCTAGGTAAATACGATGAAACTTAGATTAGATAATGAAGACATAAGTAGCTCAACTTCATCCAGGTTAATATCTAACTTTGCTTCAAGTTTGGTCTCAAGCGCGTGGCTTAGTGCTTTGTGAAAGACTAATGGCCGCAATAGACGTTTAAGAAATTTGATCAAATAGACTGGTTCAAAGAGATTGATCAAATTAAAATACTCATCAAATTCAAATAATGCATAAGACCTTGCTATATTTTATTAAATATATTGAAGCGCTCGTAGCTCCGCAGTGCTCGGTGGTCGGAAACGATCACCGATGTAAAGCAGAGTTTACAGCGGTCAGTCCTCTGGAATTTGATATCCAGCGCTTCCATGCTTCGGAAGGCACGGCACGTTAAGTCGTTGGTCTCGGTTATCAAAAAAAATGTTAGAGTCGTTAAGCCATGTTAGAGGCCTAATTGGGCGGCTTGAAAAATTCTAACAGCAGGACGCCATACACCTGCCTCCGCCAATCCGCACTGGGTCAGCGTGGTGGAGTATGACCCAATACCCTCACACCTTGATATGTGAGAGAAGACTCGTGCTCAGTAGCAAGGCGTTAATAGGCTGAGATAATCATATTGCATTACACATGAAATTAAATTAATGTTCCCCAAAACTGTTTTACTGTCGGATCAGTAACTAAATACAAGAATTAAACATTATTAAATAAATTAGAAGATAATATTACGGAGTTCGTCTATGGTAGTATAGTAGCTTAGTAATTAGATACTTAATTAATATATACTGGAAGTTTAGTTTATTTTAGAAGCACTAGCGAAGGCTAGGCTCCTCGCTATCGATCACTGAAATTAAACAGGGCTCTTGTAGGTCAACACTTGGATGGTCGAGTTTTTGGAGAACTGCCTTCAGCTAGTTCATGAAAGTGAGGCTTTAAAAGTCTTCAAAGTATTTTAACTTTTACGTTGACAGCATGTTATCATTTTATACGGCCATAGTTTATTTTAACATAAAGATATCTACTAAATAAATTCAAATGGAAAGTAAAAGTATTATTGTAATTAAAATACTTCTTGTAATATTACAAGAAGTATTTTCATTTAATTTGGTTCTTATGTTATCTTATCTCGGGGGCCACAGACTGATCTTGGCGCACTTTGACCCTTAGGTAGAATCTTTTGTGCATCCCCTTGCCTTTCACTTCATATCTCCACATATTGTTGTCAACATCTTAATGATAGTCTTTGCAGTTTGGAGCCCATAGTCTCTTGGCTGTTGGTAGGTCACCCCCAGTAGATCCATTCGGCAGGCAGCCGGAGCTTGGTTTTAGCCCCCAAGTTTGGCCACACATGTTCTACATGTGACTTCTAGATTAGTTCCCTATCTAGGATTACACTCAGAAATTATTTAACTTCTGAAGTTTAAGGCAATTGTGTACCAAAGAGACCCAGCGTTTTTAACGCTGACAGGTTTCTTATTTTGGTGAATGTAATCACGGTCGTCTTCCCAGGGTTTACAGAGATGTGATTATCGTCACACCATTCCTCAAGCAGACCCAGGGCTCTTTGCATCAGTTGTGATACGATATTGGGAAACTTCCCATTGACCATGATGACAAGGCGTTAGCACAGCCTATTGTCTGGTTACAATATAATCCACTGCAAGACTCCACAGGAGAGGTGACAAAACTCCCCCCTGCGGACACTCTTTCGTGGTCTTCACCATTAGAGTCTCACCAAACCTACCTGAGGTAATAATTCTATCCTTAAACATGCAGTTGATCCATTTGTTGGTCGTGTCAGGAATACCGTGGTCCCTAGCTCCCTAGCGTGCTCTTATCGATTCATAAGTGGTTCTGTCGAAGGCGCCTTCTATATCAACAAAGGCTCCCAGGCACACAATCTCATTTTCGATCGCGGCCTCTGCCCTCTTAACAACTAGGTGTAGTGCTGTTTCCGTGGATTTCCCGGATTGATAAGCACATTGAAACTTGTGTAGAGGAAGTTTCCTAAGCGGACCATCTCTAATGTAACGGTCAATAAGTTTATCCAAGGTCTTCAGAAGAAGCAATTGAAGACTAATGGGCCTGTACGCACGTGGCTCATAGTCTGGTTTGCCTGACTTCGGTATGAATATGACCTCAATCTTTCTCAAGGCCAAACGATATGCAGGCCTTTAAGTTGTTTAATTATGTATGTTTATTAATGTAAATATTTTTCTCATGACCTTCATTGAAGCACACAGTCCTCTTAGCCTGTACATTTCAAGGTTGTCTGGAAGAAATTGTTGTTAGCGAATAAGCCATTATTGAACTGATTTATAATATGTATTTTTATTCTTTGGTATGTCCAAATTAATTAAGGCGATCCCATCGCAACGCATATGCACGATATTGTGATATTTAAAGAAAGAATAACGTTATTTCGTAACCATGTTCAAAACAAGAATATGAAACAGAAGATATCTACATCTATACATGATTATGAAAAGGAATTCTACTCATTCTATTCTACTCTATTTACGGAGCATCTAAGTGATGCCTCGATACTGGTCTTCCGTAGATTCCCTAACTAAAATAATATAAGTACTAAACAAAAATAACAAATATCACAATAAAATAGAGGACATTGCTACGAATGATATATACAATTTGCAAATTAATATTGAAATCTAAAAAAAATATAGCCACGCATAATACATGTTTCCTTTGGTTTTAAGCATGTTCTTTTATACAGGCAAACGCACAGCAATAGCACTAACATAACATTTAGCATTCCTATAAGACATACGTATTCAAAACAATTTAAAAGAGAAAGTAGTGGACGCTACAATCTCGACACTTGAATTTAATTTTCGAAAATTTATAAATTTGTGAATGATTAATAATTTATTGATTCAGGCGTTACTTTGCGGAAATCCATTGTAAGCAAGTGATGGATTAAAAATATCTTTGTAACAATTCCCGCGCTTCCCAAAAATCAAGAAACTATTCAACACGACACGTGTTTCGCCCTTACACAGGGCATCTACAGGTAATACAGGAGCCTCAGAACAACGATGTCTTCACGACCAACGCTGAAACGAGAGTGACGTTGACTCTCGTTTCAGCGCGGGAATTGTTACAAAGATATTTTTAATCCATCGCTTGCTTGTGAATGATAGGTTATAAATTTACTTCTGGCCATTATAAATGTGTTTAGCTTAAATAAGTTAGTAAAAGGAAAATTATTATAAATGTAAGTCAAATATGACATCAAAATGTGTGTCAAATGTTAGTGTAAGTGTAGGATTTGAATAAATACTAGTGCTAAAAGTGATATAAAACCTTCCATCTACTTGGCTACCCTAGCTAGCGGCCATATTTAGGCCAATGTTATCTTAACCTGACCGCTGTATAAGCTTCGTATCAATTTACATGAACTCCGTTATCAAAATGGTTTTAGTTTTCATAGACATCAGCCTTATTATGCTGAATTAACGAGAGTCGCTTGTGACTGCTGAAGCGTGATGTCAGAGACCCCCATATATTGTGAGAATGTCTGCTAGAGACGCAATGCGAGGACAGTTTTCTGTTAACACATCAGTGCATATTAAAAGTATAACATTAAAAGAATTTTTCCGACTCGATAGAAATGTAGGATATGTGTGAAATATCTCTTCACAAAGTTGCTTCTATTCTCGTTTAGGAGTAATAATGAGCTCGCAGCTCATCGCGATACCAAGTGGTCGAAAATAATCACTGAAATAAAGCATAGATCATAAAAATAAAAAACCTTTTCGGGGATCGTTTGTGTGACATTTGAAATCGAATGCTACCGGTCTTCGGAAGATTTTAAGCCTTTGGCCACGGTTATTCACGATGAAGTTATAGACAATATTGGGTAACAGTTCTAACAGTAGGACGCTATACATCTACCTCAGCCTTTTGGTTTTTAGTACGTATACCCAGTAGGAAAGTAATATCTGGTGGACCAACTGGACCAGGTGGATTATCGAAATCGAAAGTAACATACATACATTCAAGCCTGTTTCCCGAAGGGGCAGACAGAGGCATATTATACGCTCACACTTCGCCAACTATATGACAAGTCCCACATAATAGGTGGCAAGCCTATTGCCGCTTACTGGGCACTGATATGTTCGCCAGAGCCTCGTCCGATGGCAGGTGCACCGCTTGAAGGTGAGGTTGGCTTGGGCTCCTTAGGTCTTGGTAGGATCAATTGAAAGTAATAATTATGAAAATACAAATATATACTTAAATCATTTCGTCTCTGTGTGCTATGTGAATGATGCCCGTATATTAAACATAAAATGAAGGCTAATTTAATAATGTTAAGTTAGAGAGATACGGGACCGTATTATAACAAATTTTCAACATTGTTCTTTGTCATCAAAGAACCTTTTATATCTGTTCGTTTTTTGATCACCTTTTGGTGTAATCGTTAAGGCGCTTACCTAACAACAGGTAGGTAAGGGTTCCTGTATCTCGTCTTGTGCATTTTCAAAATAACTATTTGTATACTACAGAAACTTAGCGTAAAGTGCTAAAGATTTTTTTTATGTAAATCGAATTTTGAAACTAAAATTATCATTTTACTTGACATTGTGAGGAACTTAAAAGTTAGTTGTTTTCAAGGCACAAAACAACTGCAAGGCAAAAAACAACAAATCGCAAAGTTTGCGAGGCTTAGAATAGACTCTTGAAGGATTATTATAATATTGTCATTCTTACATTGTCTCGGTTGTGCCCTAGACATCAGCTTATATTCGCCAGCATAAGGTCTGCTTACTGGTCTGACCAGATTTGGCTAAATTTCAGATATTGCCGTCTGCCCTCCGCCACCCAGAGGCAAACATCATTCTATGGTTATTTATTTATTTATTGAGAAAACCAACAGCGTATACAGTTAAACAATTAACATAAGTACTTAAAGCTAGTATGGCCAATAACAGGTTTCCCTAATATATCAAACAATGTGAGTGGAAGCAAAGAAACAATTACAAGTAATAAAATATAAAAGAGGCAGTTGCTGTCTAGTGCTAATAACTCCTGGTAATTCTGGCAGTTATGTGGTAATTAAAGAACATGAAACTATTATAAAACTAATATAATTACATAAATAAAATAACAATATAATAGAGGCTATGAAATAATGTTAATGTAATGGCTATGAAATAATGTTAAAGTAATGGTTATAAAATAATGTTAAAATAAAGGTTATGGATTAAATGATAAAACAATTTTAAGGAATTGCGGAAACTAAAAAGACTTAATTTTGTCCTTTAGCGTGGTCTGTACATGGTGTTTGAAGGAACTTTTAGAATTAGAAAAGATATCAATGTGTCCAAATAGTTCGTTATATGTACGTGCCAGACGAGAGAGAACTGAGTTACGATGATACTTAGCATTATGTCTCGGAGTCGGCAACAAGGGAGTGACGCGGGTAAAACGCGGTACTTTGGACAACTGAACATAATTTTAGAAACGAGATCCGTACAGTCAATTTTACTGTTTAGTACATCATGTAACAAAGCCATGTCCAAAACAATACGCCTATGCTCCAAAGACATAATATCAAACTCAAGGCAACCGTCATTATAACTGTCCAGACTTTTACGGCAACGAAAACCAAGAAGGTTTATAAATATTTTCTGAATACGCTCCAAACGGGTTTTATAGAGATTATACTGTGGAGACCATACAGGGCTTGCATTCTCCAGTACACTCCTAACATAAGCAAAGTAGACAATCTTAATGACTCGGATATCAGAAAATGGCTTACAGGTTATAACAGTTATCAAAATATTAGAATGCACTGATTTTCTAATAACAACATGCCTTAAGTGTACATGACAGTCGGGATCAAACGGCTTAATGTACTTTTCAAGGCACGGAATAAGCAGCGATTACGCAAATAAATACGAAAAGTATTAAATCAAATTTTAGCTTAACGACAGCAGACTCGCAAGAGCAAGGGTGAAATGCAATAATGGTGTCTGTAAAAGCCTTTCGCCCAAATCTGCGAGGCTCAGAACAGACCCTTGAGGGATCATTCCGGATTAATGGTAGTCACGTTTTACTGAGCCGGGATTGCACAATCACCCGAAGGTCAAGGTTGCTTTCTCTCTTTGACATTTGAACGTAATTCAGTGCCTTGTTATAGGAAATCAATATGTTATTATGTGTTTTATTTTTGATTTTATGTGGATTGGATTATGTTAGGAACTTGTAGCATCTTTTATAAAGTCGACTGCTAAATATAAGCCTTTTCATTAAATTATATTCTATTAAAGGAATTTGCCCTTCATCACCACACTGGGCAGGCGTGTTGATGAACGCTGTTCAAGCCATTACGTAGGATGATGTTGCTCCCATCTTCCGATAGGATTACTCTTACGACTCCCCTTGAGATGAGAGGGGGTGGCATGATTCTAGGCTGGGATTACACGGCACTTCATACTTAGTGAGATACTTGTATATTATCCATGTCTTGTCTGATTGGTTCTTGTTCTACGAATGCACACTTGTACAATATAATGTATTTTAAGTGACTATTGAATTCACAAACGTGTGTATCGTATTTAATATTGGTGTAGTCACACGGCAGCTTATAAAAATCGTTTAATAGAACAGTTTTGTTCATAAAGGACCATGATTATTACCTATATGGCGTGGTGGCGAGTATACCCGAAGCACTCCGCTCCTAACATGGTGGACAAATCTTTGTGTGCATGATAATGCATATTTGTCCTAGTCTGGGTGTTTTCCTATGTTTATTAAGTATGTATTTACAACAATACAAAGGTATATTTATGTATGTTTATTCGTTATTTAGTATTTATAACACAAGTTATTAATAATACTTATCATGGAACTAAAAAATTGGTGCAATTATCAGAACAGATTTATTTATTGTTATGGTTTTCAATAACCGCATCTTTATAATAAAGAACTCAGCTACTCAGAAGATAAAATCTTAAGAAATCCTCCTTCATTAAAACATTACAAAAGCAAAAGTTAGAGCCACTTCATTGAGTCAGTTATCCTAATTATATTGTAAACTTTAATTTGTTTAGCTTGTCCCTTCTTTTTATAAATAAGAAGTGTTGACATACACAAAACGGATGGCAGCTTATGAACACCAAGAGCTGAAGATTGACATCAATTAGCTAAAAGCAAAGCAGCTTTTAAAAACTTAACTTTCAATTACTTCTTAAAAGAATGATCATCGATGAAATTTCCCCTCCATGTCATCTATTTATTTATTTTTAAATATGTATGTATTTGTGTTTATATATGTGTATATTTTTAAGTGTAGATCATCGTACTATTTTATGTAAGTAAATCATAACTATAAAATTAAATATTATCTCCTACTTGCACCGCCTTTAATGTCTTTGCTAACCCCAAGGTAGACTGGTAGAGAATGGAGAAGAACTAATGGCATTACGTTCGCCTTTTGTACATTGTATTTTTATGTATGTGAAATAAATATTAAATAAATAAATAAATGGCGTGCCATTGGTAAGGCCTGTCTACCTGTGGATGACGATTAGCTGATGCTGATGTGCTTATCGATACTTATAAAAGCATGCGATAGAACCACTGCTCAAGGAGTCAGTTATCATCATGATATTACAAAAAAAAATCTTACCGAATGATGGGCAGCAGCGTCATCCTGCATACTGGTTACAAATGCGATCAACAACCCGCCTGCCCAGCGTGGTGTTTACGGACAAATACCCCCAATAGAATGTAGTTTCCTGGAGATGTTCACCAGAGGACTTTTCTTGGCTGATATGATGAAGTTGTTTAGCTTTTCTATTTACTTTGTATAAAAGGAACCCTTCTTTTGCAAGCTTACCCCCGTTCGCTATGCTAATGAGCTCCTTATTTTTGTCATTAATTGTAATAATCTTTCCTTAGAGCCGTGGAAGTAGTAAGCTTTAGAAATAAGTATGCTGAATGATAGTTAGAGCCTTGTTTAATGCCTTAAGTAACACATAGCTCTAAGCAATTTTGGACTGTATTAATACATAATTAAGTCTGCTTTTGAGTTCTAACATTAGATGTTGTACTGAAAAAAATAGAAACTGGCTCATATTAAGTTAAGTTTTAATTGTATTTTCTCGCAACGCCAGCCAGAACGCGAGATGCCGCTGACGCCCCTCACCCGGGGGTTTCTCTTCACCGATACTTTGAACTCGGGGGTGACACCGGTACCATACACTAAATAATAACTGTGATTGTAAGAGCATAATTAATATATAAAAAATAATTTGTTACACAAAAAGAAAAAAATTATATTCCCTTAAAGTGACTCCTAAGAAATACATTTACGCATAGATTTATGATCCCCAAGAGAGAAATTTTGAATGTTTTAAAATAGAAGACGCAAAAATACTCCTTTTATTAATGCCAGCTCGAAATGTGTTAGCACAAATTACTTTTTCTTTAATTAAAAGGCCCTTAGTCTTTTGTTCTATTTTTATATTCTTTAATACAATTTCCGAGTTTTAGATTTTTATAACTTAATTATGCTTATTATATTATAATAAGGTTCAACTAAGGGGCAATAAGTTTAATTAACAGACTTAAAAGAGATAATAATACAGTAATGTTTATAAGATTTCTGATTTGTTTACCGATTTTATTTCCTCTTCAATATAAAATATTTCGCAATAGGCCTATTGCCGCTTTTCGGGCACTATTATGTTCGCCAGAGCCTCGTCCGTTGATCGGCAAGAGCACCACTTGCAGGTGAGGTTGGCTTGAGCTCCTTAGGTCTTTGTAGGATCCCTATACACCTATTCATTCATTGATTTTTTGCCACATATAAGTAAAAAAAAATTTAGACTTCATCGCCTATATCGACGCTGGAAAGGCAACCTTGCTTATGCGCCAAATTTACGATAATTGGTTATATATATCATTAGAATCGCCTGATTTTTTTCTATCTGAAGATCTCAGTTTCATCCAATTCTGACTATTTCCTTGTTTTATTTTATCATTTGGTGTACAGTATTGTTTTATTATTATTAAGGTAACATCCATCACTGTTGTAAAAACTGTTTGGAACATATCACAAATCTCTGCTTTTCTTTTGAAATTGTTTCCTTGTTTTATTTTATCATTTGGTGTACAGTATTGTTTGATTATTATTAAGGTCACATCCATCACTGTTGTAAAAACGGTTCGGAACATATCAAAAATCTCTCTGAGTATGAACTGACAGATAATCCACACTGTACTTCATATCATCAATACCTACACATCAAAATCTCTCCCATTGCGATCCGTCTTAGACTAAGCGTCTCCTGCACTACAACCAAATCAACCTCAAGTAGCACAAACGGAATCCACCTGTTAACGTGCTTTTCAAACCAAGATAACAATCAGTGTTGAAATATCTTCCAAACCACCTTCTTGGCCAAACACAATTACCCTAAACGGTATTTGGCTTCAAACTATAACGATGTTTCTCAAAGATAGTAAATAAAGTAGTTATTTGCATTGCTTAGTTGCGAGGGTATTGGGTCATATTCCACCACGTGCGGAATGGCGGAGGCAAGTGTATGGCGTCCTGCTGTTAGAATTTTACGAGCCGACCAATTAGGCCTCTAACCGGGACCAATGGCTTAAAGTGCCTTTCGAAGCACCGAAGCGCTTGATGTCATATGCCACACATGCGTTCTCCCATCCAAGGAAAACTTCTGTTAACTCTACTTTACTTCGGTGATCGATTCCGACCACAGAGCACCGCGGAGCTACGAGCGCTTCCAGTATAATACATACATTCACGCTATTTCCGCTTAACGGGATCCGTTAAGTTCGCCAAAGCCTCGTTTGTTGATCAGCAGGTGCATCACTTGCAGGTGAGGTTGGCTTGGGCTCCTTAGATGTTAATAGGATCCAGTCTAATTAAACACTATTATCCGCCTGTGGCTTTGAACGGGTGATTTATAGTTGATCATTTTTTTAAAGTAACGTATATTTTTCGGGAATGTATAAATCTGATTTATGTCTATAAACATTGTACTATAAGTCAGCTCTAATCATACAAAGGTTTTGCATTTTCGTCTGGCCTAGGTAGGTAGATCGTTGAAGAGGTATCACGATTTTATGTGGCTTTTTAGTGGGTAGGCTGCCGGGGTTTTGCACGTTGCGAGTCCCACATAACCCATTCGATATCCAGGCCGGTAAAAAACGTATAATACAATAGCCAGCCCCAAACGAATTTCAACCATAATTTAATTTCTTTTAAGTTAAATATAGCCAAAGGATGGAATTTTCTTTAAAACAAATGCTTTTTTAATAGACAAGCACATTTTCACTCTACAATATTAACAAGAATAATTACAAATTAGTTCACTTAAACAGCAGAATGAAACATCGTTCTGATCGTTCCTTAACTGGGAGTTCGAATTTGTGTTTCCAAAACACGGGGGAGCCATCAGCCTCTCAACAGTTTGTCGTTCCATTCAAACTCAATTTAACTTCAATTCATTGCTGTTTAAAATTCAAAACTAAATAATGGCACTTATGACAGTTTCAATTCTTCTCGATTCGTTATTGAAATGAAAGGTCTCCTTCAATGTTTTACTTAATGATATCCTTTTTATCATTTTATACAGATACTCCATAACCTTTTTGACACATAACCATTAAAAATGTAGTATTTTTTACGGTGGAAAAACACAAAATATCTTTGAATTTCATATCTTTTTATGAAACGTTTCAAAGCTAAAATGTTACTGTGAGTTAAGTGGCCGTAGAGCTTAATATGAAAACTTTGACAGTTACGCGAAAAGAAGTATAAAAGTGTCGATAAAAAAGTTTGTAATGATACATAATACGCATTTAAGGAAATTATGATTTACATACTTTTACTTGAACTTTATACATGCAATCGTCATATTTTAGGGAACAGTTCTTAATACTAATTGAGTGTATCAATAATGATGATTGTCATTTGTTTTCTTGTTGATGATTGGCCGAAACGCTATATTCATATGGTTATTTACTACTTAATCAATCAGCGCTGACTCTGCAACCGAATTCTTGGCGGGAAAGTGAAGCATCATTTATTATTTTGTGATATTTCTAACATTAATGTGTAATAACGGCGGATTATTAACCGTTAAGTGTTTGTGAACAAACATGAGTGTCGGTAAATCAAACAAAACAGTGCAACATCACTTTTCAAATTTTCTTTCAAGGAGTCCATGTGAGATCTCAGTATAGTCCCACATCTTTACTGAGGACTCAAGGAGTTTAGGGGAGGGTATTTCATCTTCGATTTATCATCGTTATCACCACTCATTCTCATTTACTATGAATTATATATTATTAATATATTACTTACTTGACACTGGTTAAATGACGCACGAAGCCATTATTTATTATTATTTAAAAGAAAGAAGAAAGAAAAAGAATGACTCTGCAACCCGAACTGGACCTTGGTCTCCGATGTAATAATTAGCCACTCTCTTTTGTTCTTAGCCACCAATCGCCAGACCGGCAATGTAGGTTACTCAAATCCTTTCAATCCGGTCTGTTCAGAGTCTTATCTGACGCTTCCCGGTTGGTCGACCCAGGTGTGCTTTCGTGACAGCTCGATCCGACTACTTCCTTTCAACGTGGTCATTCTCTATACTACTATTCCCTACAATTTGAAGTTTGCAAGAAAGTGTTTCCCTTAGTTTTTGATCGTTTGCAACACTAGGGGAAGCAACAGTGTGTCCTCTAAAAACGTTAAAATAAAAAAAAAACAATTATTTTTGCCTTTGTTACAGTTGGGTGAAACATTTTATAATAAGTACCAAATTTTCTGAGCCGTGCGTTGACAGATCGATAAGTCATTATCTCTTTTTCGTGTATTCATGTTGAACAGGACAATAAAATCCTTACTTTGTTTCCAGGCTTAAATATTTACTTAACCACACCACCAACTTTAATATTTAACCCTAATAACATCAACTTTAGTCGAGAGTACGGAAATTTTGGAAATTAAACTCGCACAAGGGCAAAAGGAGGGGTCGTCGGTGACACTTAAATTAGAGCAAGTTAATGGCTTGATAACAAAGGACTGGGTTCCGTTCTCGAATCGGAGCTGGGTTCGGATGTTCTATTATTGCTGATAAAACGTACAACTTTGGCTCCTAATATTACTTCAGTCTTATTTAAAGCAGAACTTATGCTTGGTGTGTGTATAATTAGACGCGTTAAATTGAGTTAGGGCCCGCTTTTACTCATAAATAATCCGCCTGATCCCCCAAAGGGGTAGGCAGAGGCATATTACACGCCCATATGTCGACAATTATATAGTTCCTCCCACGTAATAGTAAGCGAGCCTAATGCCAGATATCGAGAACTATTGTGTTCGCCGGAGCTTCGTCCATTGATCGACACGTGACCCATATGCAGGTGAAGCTGTCTTGTACGCCTTTGATCTTTTAGGGTCCCAATACCTACCCTAAAACCTTGATACGCTAACAAAATAACATACATTTTATAAAAATGAAATGTGCTGCAAACCACTAATCCTTTTACTGTAGTTTTATCCTTTTAAGTAGATTACCTATTGGTTATGCTTTGCAGCCATCAGACCAATTATAAATAAATCGTGTACAAGCAGTCTTATTTAAATTTAAAATTAATTAAAATATGCCACTTCGCAACTATATCGTAGAACGATAAACAGTAACTTTGTATTCTATATAATATATAGTACATATAAGATATCGAGAGAACGAAATGACTTACTAAAAAGACAAATTCAAAGTTTTAATTTTTTTTGGTCGGATGTCCAAAATTTTTAACGTTTTATATTAATGTAAAAATTATTGTGATTTTTAATATTAGACGACGTTTATTTAAAAGTTTGCCATCGGCCGATTCATTGCAGTATCCATATAAGAATTTTAATTGGGAAAATTAACTCTGTAGCATACTACAAGATTTGTCATACGGTTTTGTATAATAATCCTTTCATTATTAATGTTCAAAGTAGAGGCAGCGCTGGATTATCTTGAACTAAAACATCATCTAAACATACTTCTTAAGGCTCTATTGTTAATGTTATCTAATACAAGTAAACTTTAAAGTGTGACTAAGAGATTTACATCTAATTTCGGCTGATAAGACCCATAGTTGCCCATTTAGAAATGTTTACCCATGAAGAAATGTGTTGTTGACCTTTGAAGTTATCTTAATAAAAAGTTTACGAAACAGTTAAATGATGTAACAGAAACCAATTATGTTGTTATACTGTTTGAAAAATATTTAGATGTATTTTATATTGATCCAAATTGTTACCGTCTCCAGCACTAATTTTAAAATAAGTGAGAAAATAACTATTGGCTACAAATTTTACTCAGACGCTAAGGTTTTATATTTTATAAAAGGTTAAGGTTTTCTTCTATCCCATTTGGAGCAAATATAGGCGTGTATATGCGTGTTAGCTTAACAAACAAATATTTTTTCAAACAAAAGTTTCTGATTGCTACTCCACACTCGGTGGAATTTGCTTTTGTTTGATATTTGTATGTTTCTTATTTTTCCGAGTGAATTTGATTTGATTCCAATGTAAAAAGTATTTTGTCTGTTATTCTAGATATTATTCTGTTTAATAGCATTTTTTTCAGCACGACACATGAACAAAAAAATAAACAAACAATCAAAATCTGAAAGTCCTCAATATTATAATACATTTCTAATAATGTATGAAGTAATATTCGTTGAACTTTAATAATTTATCTTGAATGCAGAAATTGGTTGTAATGTATAAATATATAACTAGACGTGTATACAACAAGAACATAAACTTCAACAAGTTTGAACTGGAATTTATAACAAAGTTCTATTTAACATTTAACGTTAAGCATTCGATACTAGCAATCAAGTCCCACTTTTCTCTCACAGGCACTCCATTGAAACGCTTTTATAAGTCATTCTAAAATTGGCAAGTATACAGTGCCGAGCAACCTCACACACTCCATTAGGACCTGATTTATAGCTATCCACTAAAAGGGTCCCTCAAGGAATTCTCCTTGGTCCCTTCCTATGTATCACTTGCATTATCCGTATGGAAATTTCGCTCAGAAATATTATTAGCTTTGATCGTGTAAGTAGGGTGTACTTATGGTTTTCATCCGAACATCAATTTCGTTATTACTGCTGGATGTCATTTTTGTATATAAAATTCAGCAATATTACTGAATATGAAAGAATATTACTTTGGCAAGCATTCTTCGAAATGTATTTTATTACATTTGGTTCAAGCTCTTATGGGCAAAATTATGGGCATATGCATAGTTATGGGCAAACACTCCCAAACAATGTAAACTGTTGGGAAGGCCGACGTTCAGCAGTGGACTTTTTATGGGTGAACTGATGATGATGATGATGATGTCCAGCAACAATGAAAATAAAATTACTTATGTACACTAACTTATACCATAAACTGTTACAAATTCTAATTGTAATGTATACAATATTCATGAATAAGGTCACAATGTGTCTGGAAGTTATGCTTGCACGAAAAGCACCCGCAGCTATGGAACTAATATTATCTCAATGCGACTAACTTTGTGTCTTAAACGTTCATTAAGAAACTGTATGCAACTACCATAACTCAGAATTCCAACTCAATCCCAGTTCCGGCAAAAAGTTTTTATCGTTCTCAGAAATCGTTTATGCTAGTCTTGAAATAAAGTGTTTGTTGCGTTTTGTTTCTTCGTCGCTGCTGCACTGTTTTAAGTTTGCGACTACGTTTTCTGCGATACTAATGAGCTATGAACTCGGGTATATTGCAATAAGCGAAACAACACTGTCATGGTTAAGTTTTAAACTGAGAGAAAGTTCTTTAATAACAGTGCGTCTTACAAGAGTTGGCAATTATCCAACATAAGTTTTAATAGATAGTTACAAATTTAATAAGAAATCAATGATGTCCATTTACGGCACAGTGACTGCTTCTTTATTAAACAACGGTTGAATAATACTCGTAGATTAACAAAAAGGAGTCAGCGGAGCAAATTTTTTTTTTTCAATAACTAATCTTTAAAGGAGGTAGATATTATTTTTTCGCCTATTCCATAAATAGTCACACTATGAGTTTAAGGTATAATCTTTTGCAGACTAGTCCCTATATGACATGGCGCTTGAACAATCTATCGCATGACTTAGTCATCATATCGGCTTTATAAGCCCACTGCTGAACATTAATTAGCCCCCCAGTAGATTAGATTCTATTAGAGGTATTTGCCCATAATCACCACGCTGGCCAGGAGGGTTGGTAATGGCAGTTCAAGCCAGTGCGCGGGATGACGCTGTTGTCCATCACCCGGTAGGATTTCTTTTCGTCGGCTCTCGACCCTTCTTGAGATAAGAGGGTTTGGCACTATTTTAAGTCGGTACACGGCCTTTGACTTAGAATTAGGTTTGAACACAGTGCCAAATTTATTATATTTCATATAATAGTACCACTAAGAGTTATCGTTGTAATATCGTTAGCAACAACGGGTACTTTTTTTAATAAAGAAACGGCTAATGGTCTGCTCGGAATTATATTATAAGTAGAATTAGAAACGGCTGGCTGACTGTGGTAGGTGCCGGCTGCGACCGCTGGTGCAATAATTGCATTGTGCGCAATTAACAAGCTTGCCCCAGTTTATTTCTTTTTGAGAAAACCAACAATATTAAATATATGCTTTAGCTATTACAATAAAGGAAATCACTACTTGTTTTAAGCAAGTGTTGGATCAAAAATATCTTTGTGACAATTCCCGCACTACTATAATTTCCCAAAAATCGAGAAACTATTCAACTCGGCACGTGTTTCGCCCTTAGCCTTAGCCCTAGCCTCAGAACAACGATGTCTTCACGACCAACGCCGAAACCAGAGACCTGAAGATGCCCTGTGTAAGGGCGAAACACGTGTCGTGTTGAATAGTTTCGCGATTTTTCGGGAAATTATAGTTGGAATTGTTACAAAGATATTTTTAATCCATCACTTGCTTACAATGGATTTCCGCAAAGTAACGCCTGAATCAATAATATACTACTTGTTTTTTCTTTCTTTCGTCTTTTTTTTTCTAGAAACACAAGCGCAAGGTGACTCTTAAGCATGCGGCCCACCTTATGGCAAGTGGGGTTACCACTTGCCATAAGGTGGGCCGCATGAATCACCGTGGGCGTCACTAGCGCGCTGGCGACCCTTTTAAAGCAGTTTCACGTCATTTTGAAGAGCCCCATGCTGTTGTTTTATCTCTTCGGAAAACCTCGCCCGCCACAACACAAGGGTACACGGCAGGATGTTTGTTGAAGTTGTTTTTCAATGTGCGTGCTGAAGTTGCTAACGCAGCTTATACTAAAACCGAAACCGCATTGGCTGTATATAATTAAATGATATTCACTTTATGTTCTGTCATAGTGTGTAACAGTAAACAAATAAAGTTTATTTTAAACTCTTATCTTTATTTTCTTTTATACATACTGCTTGATGGTAAGCGGTCGATCCAGATCAAAATGAAAACAGTACATATCGTGGTAATGATACTACGAAATGGCCCGCTGTCATTTAATGAAATTCGGTTTATTACTTAAAATTCCCCCATAATGGCTGACATTTAAAAGAAAATATTATTATAACAAAATTTACTTTATGGTCTATATTATCAACAGTATCATCTATACTCGTCAAAGATTTTTGTCATAACTTCGTCATAACATTTGATCTAAACACATTAAATAGCTAGTATTTATAAACTTAATTTTTTTTTTATTATCTACCTAATGAGAACTTATTCAAAATGTCTGGAACACAAAAGAGAAATTTTAAAATATTGCAAGTAACATAATATAATATTTATGAAAAATTTCCGATTAATTTATTACACAGAATCATACTATCTTATTCAAAATGTCTGATATATAATTTTGTTAGCTATTTAATGGTTTTCAATTAAAATGACTGAAACACTATGAATATAACAGAATTAAGCCTGTAAATGTCCTCCCAAACCAAATGAAATTATTATGTGAAATTATAATTAAAATTACATAATTATAGTTTTTTCAATTAGATATAATTTAGTCCTGTCTGTTTTTGCTCGCATTTCCACTGAAATTACTATTCAAAATTAACAGTTGAATATAAAATTCATATTATTATAATGAATGATTTGGTTTGGTATTGATCTCTAGCGGTGACTGTACTCGTTAGGTTTTTGGTCGCAAAATGTTAATGGTAGGCGCTCAAATGACAGTGCACATGTATTTTCTTTTTATACCGATATGGAGGCGGGTGTATTGGGATCCTTTAAATATCTTAAGGGTCATCCATTAATTACGTCATACTAATTTCGTCACTTTTATACCCCCCCTCCGTCCTTGACACAGCTGGTCACACTTGTTAGACTACCTCCTTCTTAGTGTGATGTCACATTTTTTGCAATTATACCGCAAGACATAATTACTCTTAATGTAGTCCTTGCCGAAACAATATTTGTGCAGATAAGATCTAAATCTGAGTTATGACAATTTTTTATAAAAAAATACAATGCATTTGTAAATACTGTGCACAAATACATACATAATGTCACGTCTCTTTCCCATAGGGGTAGACAGAGATCACATCTCTACTTGCTACGGTCTTGGCACACACTTTTAGCTTCATTTACACTCATGAACTTCCTCATACCCGCCCGTCGGTTTAGAGTACTTTTGACCTGCACTATGCACACCAAGAAGTGTTACCACCTTTATCTGAATACTGGGGTTCTTATAACCCTTCGCGTGCACTCGCTTGTCAAGGGTTTTATTTGAATAGACCCCAAAGGAATTTCTCTCTGATATTGTCACACGAAGCAAGAAATTGTTTGAACACTCGGAACAGATTCAGACCGCTCAAGTGTCAGACGGAGTTGCACATATAATGTATCCCATACATATATCAGAGCGGGGGCTCGGAACTGGCACTTAGATTCACTTACACCTATTTTTTATTTATTTGCATGTATGTGAATCTAAGCTTTGTAATTTCAGTGGAGTAATATTTAGCTATTTTTATATATATTTTGTTTTGACGTTTTTAAGTGCTAGGTATATAATTGTTTATGAAATAAAGAACTTTTTACTTTTACCATACATATATAATACCTTAGTGTGAGATTTTAACACCATTTAAACTGAGTTTTCAAGGTAATGGTATTTTCATAATAATAAAAGCTTGGATAATTTTAGGAATTCCTAAGTTTAAGAATAAAATACTTTGGAATAGTAATTATTATTGTCATAGTATTTGTTCGTAAAACAAGAATTTGCATTATTACACCTTTTTTTTTTTTATCGTCGGTAAAAAATGCTGTTTACGCACTGTCTCCCGGCCAATGGGGGGACCGGGAGGGGAGTATGGGGCTCACTGCGGCAGACGCGACCACCGCAGTCCTACCCACTAAAAAACTTCCGCCGACGCCCACCGCTGTTGAAAAAGGGGCAGGGGGCCAGTGCCTGGGTTTGTAGCTTCTGGCACCCCGCCCGCGGCCAACGGCATTATTACACCTGCATTACTTGCAGGTAAGGTTGGCTTGGCAGGATCCCTATACACCCTAAATAAATAAATATCATCTTACAATCACATCAACTATGTAGTATCAATATAAGTATCATTATAGATTTTGTGTTATGGATACTAAAAATAAACACACTTGAATATATATGTTTATTTTTAAATACATCATCATCATCATCTCAGCCCATTAACGTCCCACTACTGAGCACGAGCCTCCTCTCACATATCAAGGTGCGAGGGTATTGGGTCATACTCCGCCACGCTGACCCAGTGCGGATTGGCGGAGGCAGGTGTATGGCGTCCTGCTGTTAGAATATTTCAAGCCCATTAGGCCTCTAACATGGCTTAACGACTACCACATTTAGTGATAACCTATACCTAACCCGTGTAAATACATTCTTTATATAAATAAATAAATAATAGAAATCACCCAGACTGGAACAAATATTTATATTTATGCACACAAAGATTTTCTGTGCGGGAATCGAACCCACGACCTTGAGAGCGTAGTGCAGACATACTGACCTGGACGTTGTCGTCAGATGATGACGAGGTTTGATTGATTGATCTTTGTGCGAGTTGTCAGCGTGTAAGTGCATACTTTTAAATATTTTCCATATGTCTCATTTTTAGAAAAGAACACTGACACAAATAGATAAAGTTTTAATTCATTTTACAAACTTCCGCAGAATATAAACACAATCTACGTGTTGCTGGTGTCACAATTCACAGGAGATAAAATAAAGCGGAGTAGCAGCTGCGGTTTTATTTGTGGAAACAGTATAGCACGGATGTAGCGCGTAATAACATGTTACTTTGTATTTAAAATGTTTGGTCTACGTAATACTATTTTTATATTATTTTTTAGGTATTTATATGTTCATTACATAAAAAGTGCTTTAAGCGCTAACCGCCAAGACTACAATATAATAATAATAAAATCAATTTATTTGTCTTCAATTATTCAACATAATAATAGTTACATTGTAGGTACATTTCTTATACAATATATTTAATCTTAGACAAAGCGGCTTGTGACTCAGAAGTCGCAGAAAAACCACGACCCCTGCTATTCTGTCACCACCTTTTCCACATATAGCATTCCTATAAATAATGACATCGTGCAGCAATATAATATTTAAATATTTAAAGAACAAAAATTAAGACTAAAAATTTAAAATTTTCTACCAGAGATTAATAGACATGTAGTAAGGTAAGATTATCTCAAAAAATAAATAAAACCTGCATAAGTATTTGATTAATTTATAACAATAAAATAATTAAATTGTAATTCACTCAACAACAGAATAGAAAAACATAGCAAAACGTAAAGGACACAGAAACAACATTTAACATATAGTACAGATGTTACGCGTAATAACAGGTTTCATTGTTTTTTCAAATGTTTGGTCTACGTAATACTATTTTTATATTCTTTTTTAGCTATTTATATGTCCATTACATAAAAAGTGCGTTAAGCGCTAACCGCCAAGACAACAATATAGCACAGATGTAGCGCGTAATAACAGGTAACTCTGTTTTTTTAAATGTTTCGTCTACGTAGATAATACAATTTTTGTATTCTTTTTTTAGATGTTTATTACATAAACAGTGTTTTAAGCGCTAACCGCCAAGACAACAATATAGCTCAGATGTAGCGCGTAATAACAGGTTTCATTGTTTTTTTAAATGTTTGGTCTACGTTATACTATTTTTATATTCTTTTTTAGCTATTGAGATGTTCATTACATCAAAAGTGCTTTAAGCGCTAACCGCCAAGACAACAATATAGCACAGATGTTGCGCGTAATAACAGGTTTCATTGTTTTTTAAATGTTTGGTCTACGTAATACTATTTTTATATTCTTTTTTAGGTATTTATATGTTCATTACATAAAAAGTGCTTTAAGCGCTAACCGCCAAGACAACAATATAGCACAGATGTTGCGCGTAATAACAGGTTTTATTGTTTTTTTAAATGTTTGGTCTACGTAATACTATTTTTATATTCCTATTTTAGCCTAACGTATTTAAATATATTTTTTATTTCACTAAAGGTGCTTAGATGTTCATGATATGTAAAGTGCTTTGAGCCCTAACCGCTTCATTTATAGAACAAGAAATAAATATATTTTTATATGAATAAATAAGTAATTATGTTCTGACAATTACACCAATTATATAGATCCATGATTAGTATCATTAAGATCTTGTGTTATGAATACTAAATAATGAATAAACATGTATAAATCCATTTTTTAAATATACACTTAATATAGGGAAACACTCAGACCAGAACAAAAAATCATGTTCATGCACACAAAGATTTGTCCTGTGTGGGAATCGAACCCGCGACCTCTGGAGTGAAGTGTAGGTATACTGACCTCCACGCCATATCGGTCGTCAAATAATTAAAAATTCTATAACTAAAATACAATTGCACAAATTCATTTGGTAGGTACACCTACGTTTTCAGTAAGTCATCATTGAGTTTGGGCGGTCCATAATTGGGGTTAAATTTGAAGAAGACGAAATATGCTTGACCGATTTATCAAATTATTTAACTTGGGTCAAGTTGTTTGGAGTGAACTTGAAAATCAAATTAGGTTTATTTGTGTATATACTAATGGATGCCTAAAACTTTACTTGCCGATGATATTTGGTAGGGTATATTTACAGAAGATGTTGCGATTTTTAATGTTTTGTTGATCAGTATTTATAATAATAATAATAATAATAATTTACTTTTTATTTTACACCATAACAAGGATTACACATAAAAACAAATAAAATTAAACAGTTAGGCATATACAATGGGCGGCCTTATCGTTTAAAGCAATTTCTTCCAGGCAACCTTAAATGGACAGAAAAGTTAAGAACACAGAAAGGTACATCGTGATGTACAATAATAATTGAAAACAAAATAAACATACACAACATAAAATGATAAACTAACAGAAATTAATTATAAAAAAAAACACATTTAAAAAATTTATTTTTTAAGGAAACAGATGGTTATTTTTATAAGGAAAGGTAGTGATCCTTGACTAACGTCTTGAACGAATCCAAGGATTTTGCTTTTCTTATGTTGCCTGGTAACGCGTTCCAGAGCCGAGCTGCATGCACAGTAAAAGACGATTTATCTTAAAGATAAAAAGAAAATATAGGTATCAATTGCATATTCGAAAAACGTAATGTCTATTTTAATTACGGTGTTCATTAACCGGATTTAAATAAGCTTGCACGCAAACAGAAAGTCTTGTTAAAATATATTTTAGACTAAGAAATATCAGAAAAAAAACCGATAGTTAAAACTAAATAATATTGGTAGTTTTATTATACTTTAATATTTTGCAGTTACAATGTAAACAGTATTTAGACGAAATGTTTACTAGAAAAAAAAAATCTGTTCGTGGCAGTCCATTTTGGCTAACACGGACAAGTTGATACTGTCTAGTAAAAATTTGAATATAGTTTTTTTTTAGTAGGAGATACACTCAAAAATTAGCAATTAAAAATAACAAATTAAGGTGCTTATTCCACGGCATCTCAATGCCCGAAAAAATGGGAGCCAGAACCGTCTGCTTACTATTATTTATTTAATTATTTATTCAGTGAGTACAGGTTATAACCACTTATTTATAACATAGTCCCACAAAACCGCGAGTACGATTTAACTGCGGGGTTTAATTCTGATTAATTAGATAAATGTGGTGACTATGCCGAATCACATAAAAAATACTACTTATTTTTATTATTACATACTTTTACATACTGGGCAGAATGTGGTAATGATATGCCAAACGTATCACATAATGAAAGTCTGCCGCTATCGGAAAATTGTTCGATAGAATCTGTTAAAAAACCAGGCCTCTATCTCTTGACGGCTTGACGACTAACAAATACCAAAATCTAGAACCAATGGTATAACGTGCTTTTCGAAGGACGGTTGCGCTTGATATGGAACGAGACACCATTTCCCGTTCAAAAAAGTACCTTTATAAACTCTTCTACCCTTCGTATTATCATCACCGTCTGCTTCACCAGCCACCATTATCCCAAAGCTGAACGTATGCCTACACAATTGATTACCACGCCTCTTGATTTCGAAACGCCTTTATCCACCAGCTTCCCGCCGCTTTCACTAAAACATCGTCCCTTATATCATATACCTTGTAATAATGTTAATAAATAACGTCAAGCAATCCCACACACCTGCAGTCATGCACTTTAAGCTTAGTTGAAATTTATAGCAACGCCCCTCCGAGTAAAGATCCTACTAAGTGCCTAGACATTACAGGAGTTAGACCAACTTGAGAGAAAAATTGCACAAAGCATAATACACTCTGAAACTTTCAGAATAACGACCTATTTTGAATATCCCTGATATATGGCAGAAAATATTTTATAAAGTTCGCAGACACAATTCACATCTGATACGTTTAAAGTGTCTTTTAAATGTTAGGGGAATATATATTGCGTAGGCTGCTTTTTGGATGCGACGTTTTGCAAAATGACTAGGCATATTGTCAAATTGTCATATTGTCATCTTAGCCCAATAACTTTCCACCACTCAGAACGTGATCAGAATAATTTTAACACCCCATAGAGAGAGCTATCAGGTCATATTTAGGTGAGAACTGACGGAGGTAAGCGTGGCGTTCTGCTGTTAGAAAAAGAGTAACATGACCTAATGACTACTTAGTATCGCAGAACTACGAACCCATTTGTCAAAATATAAAAGACAATTTCAATTTCTCAAAAAAGGTCGTCAGTAAATTAAATTGCAAAATAATCTAATAGCCTCTCTTAATAAGCTGTCTAAGTTTAATTGTATACTATATTAATAAGTACGAACAAAGATATTTCTCATGCTTTATTGATATTAGTCGTTTTATTAAAAGTCGCATTTCACAATCTGACTGCAACATATATATCTTAAGTCGTTGAAGCGAGACAGGTATGCATGTATACTGTAATATAAAAATAACTTTTAAGTAATTAAGTTTGAAATCTTGCTTCTTAGAGCAATATCGTTATTGAATGAATAATAATATATTTCTCATACTCAAACATGTGGCATTTGACTATAAACGATAGCGTGCCTCAAAAGGCACGTTAAGACGTTAGGGTCGTTTTTTTTTGTAAATGGATGTTGTTAATTTATGACAGAGTCCCTGCAGGGCTTAAAACATTCTAACAAAAGGACTCTACACATATGACTCTGACAATCCGCACTGGGTCCTTATGGTGGAGATGGACCTGTATCCTTGGGCCTTGGAAACCTGTTCTCAGTATTCGGACGGCAATGGGCGAAGATGTTTTTCTTTTTTTATTGTATTTTCTATGTTTAATTTATTTTATTCATTTAAGAAACTTCACAGCTCTAAATTGACATAGTTCTGATATTTACTTGTTATACAGCCAATAGAGGATTTCTATTTCATACTTTTATTTTATTTAATTATTTGAATAGGTACACCATCAAATTAACGGTTTTATAACCGGTCTTCTTCACAATATAACTGTGATTTATAGTATAAATAACGCAAATTGATATGATTCGCGTGTCCGAACCCCGACCAATCGTCGCGCGTGTGTTGTTGTTTTTTTGTTACTTACTGTAACATTAACGACTTTATATTATGAAATATTTCTCAGTAGTTTCGATGAATCATTTTATATTTCCCGGCACTAAATATCGGCTGTGACGTCACATTAGGTGTTTAAAAGGCGACACGCTTGGTTTCAATACAAATCGTTATACTTGCGTTATCTTTTGTATATCCATATCTGTGGTCTACTTTAACAATATACCTCACCGTATTCTGAAAGATTTTTAAGTCGTCTGTGTCAGTATTATGTATGGTAGTCTTTAAGCGTATCTAGAGATCCTATAGGCTTGAAAAAAATTAATCTACATACGTACAGACATTCACTCCTGTTTCCCCGAAGGATTAGGCAGAGGCATATTATACGCCCACAATATCCCAATTATATAGTTGGTACAAAGTAATAGATGGCGAGCCTATTGCCGCTTATCGGGCACTATTATGTTCGCCAGAGCCTCGTCCATTGTTCGGCAGGTGCACCACTTGCAGGTGAGGTTGGCTTGGGCTTCTTAGGATTTGTAGGATCCCTATACACCAAAATGTAATCTAATAAGGACCTAAACTGTATCTTTTATTTAGGGCTAGACTTTAAATCAGACAGTTAATTTAATATCAGTATTTTCCAATTTCTCGCATTCATCTTTCATATTAAAAAAGTAAAAAAATCATTGGAGTATAATTTTGAAAAAGTGCCAACACAAAATGTAATTTACTGTAACACAAGCGTATATTTATGAAAACAAATAAAAAAGTAACGAGTAATTTGTCATAAAAATGCGAACATTAGGACGAAAAAGTTTTTATTCGAAAAACAAATGAGACACGCTCGAAAATTGAACGACTAATGATCAAAGTTTGGTAGACTTTATCGATTTTCTTGTGGGAAATATGTATGAAAGAATTATTTCAGAATCTTGCATGTAAAGAATACAGATTGGTTGTATAATTCACTCACAGCATAAACCATAAGACGAATAGTTATGGAATGATGAAATGACGATCTTTTAGGCTGAGTTGACAGCCCTTCAATATCTGAAAACTGAGCACGACCTTCTTGTCATAGTTCGCAGTGGGAGAGTTCCTGATTCACACTCCACTGCGCAGTCCTAGTGCGCATTAACGGAGGCAGGAGTATAGCGTTCTGCTTATTCGTTTTCCTTACAATAGAACCTCTAACTATTATAACCAAAATAAACGAACCAACAGTGCATTCCATTCCAGTAATCGCTTGACATTAAATGCCACAAAAGCGGCCATTTATTCATAAACTGACTGAATTAAGTTTCTCATAATGATTTCGACAACTTAGTATAGCGGCGCTACGAGCGCGTAGCAAGACGTAGCACGAAGCCGTAGTAATATCGTAGCAAATGGGCGGGGCGTCGCGTTGCGCGGCACACACAGCAAAGTCGTAGCACATTTCGGTCGATTAAATAGGTTTATAGATCCTTACTGTTTATTCGCTCCTGGTACCTGATACCAGCGAGAGGAGAGGACAAGAGAGGGCAGAATTAGATTAAAAAAGCGCTCATTATAGATATTTCTTACTTAAATAATACATTTTGCATTGACTATGCTTCTCATAGTGATGAAAAACTTTTTTTTAAACAAGATAAGTCAATAACTTTCTATGTAGCAATGTTCTTTCAAAACCGGAGGTTTTTAAGAGTGGCCATAACCTCATAACCCCCAATGATGCTTACCGCTCGCCTTTGCAGTCGATCAAGTGCGTCGAGGAGGTATTTGGCTAAACCGTCACAAAGATGGGAACAATACTCCTCACTCGACACTTGTGTTTTGTACCGCAAATAGCGTTGCTCGGGATTGAAAAACCGCCTTACCTTGTTAAAGAAGCCTATTACATAATAATAAAAAAATACTTTATTGTCTTCAATATCAACAGGATCATATAGATTCGTCAAATTTTTACAAACAAAATTTTATTAACAAAAATGAAAGAGATATGAGCGTTACCATAATCAAGAAATAAAAGCAAAATGAATTTTTTATCAGAAATTATCAAGGTTTGTCAGTTAATCTGTCTGTTGTAGTTTATTCTCAAGGTTTGCCAGTCTGACTCTTATCGAGGGAATCTGTCAGTCAGCCTGTCGTGATTCGAAAGGGGGGAGGGGATTGTCCGTCAGTCAGCCAGTCTATCGGTGACTCTAACGAGGCTTCCAAGGGGCTACAAGATTGAGAAGAATATATACATACATACAAAAATCACGCCTGTTTCCCCAAAGAGATAGGCAGAGGCTTGTTATACGCCCACACTTTGCCAATTGTGTTGCTGGTCCCACGTACACCTATTAAAGTGGCGAGCCTATTGCCGCTTACTGGGAGCTTCGATGTTTGCCATAGCCTTGTCCGTTAATCGGCAGGTGCAACACTTGCAGGTGAGGTTGTGTGGGGCTCCAAAATTGATGGCAGGATCCCTGTACACCCTGTAGTAAGAAGAATACCTCAAGAAAACTCATCTTGGTTTTTTCAAATTACATAAATAAATAAATAAATGTAATAAATATTTTCTGACAATTACACCAATTATTTAGTTCCAAGATAAGTATCATTAAGAACTTGTTATGGATACTAAACAACGGATAACATACTTAAATACTTTTTTTTTGTAAATACATACTTAATATACAAAGGAAAACGCCCAGACCAGAACAAATATTCATGTTCATGCACACAAATATTTGTCCTGTGTGGGAATCGAACCCAAGACCTCTGGAGTAAAGTGTGGGTATACCGACCTCCACGCCATATCGGTCGTCAAAATTTAAATTACATCTTTATACCTCTGCAGTCATAACCGCTATCAAAGCTAGTTTATAAAGGCTAACAAGAAACCTTGCGTAACTAGCATCTAGCACACGCGATTCTGTAATCAAAATGGTCGACCTTTTTTGTTCGCTTTGATTACGGCGTTTCTTTATTAGCTGCCATGACTGTGTCATTTTCAGTGATCATTTTAAGTGGTATCGTGACACATTCGATTCTGACTCTTATTACAAGGTTGTAGGATAGGGTTTAAAGTCATTTATTTCGTCTGTGACTGCCTTACGATGTACAATTTTTAAATCCTTTACAATTTTTAGAATGCAATTCCGGTGCATAATATTATGTTTCTAAGTTCTTATTATTCCAGGTTTTATAAGCGGGGCGTGAAACGGCATTTTTGAATGGAAGAAGGAATAAATTAAAGAATGGTTGCGCTTTTTAACGTGCTTACTTTGCGTTAAGGAGCGCCTTCACAGGTGTACTGCATCGACTGCTTTCCATCAGGCAGGATGTAATCATTATAAATTTTTCACGTTAAATAAAACACATTCATACATTCACGCCTGTTTCTCCAAAGGGGTAGGCAGAGGCATATTATAACATACGCCCACACTTCGCCAATTATATAGTTGGCCCCACGTAATAGGTGGCGAGCCTATTGCTGCTAACCGGGCACTGTTATTTTCGCTAGAGCCTCGTCCGATAATCGACAGGTGCACCACTTGCAGATCTTGGTTGCAGCCTATACACCTTACACCTATTTAAATATAACAATGTACTTTTTATGGACTTGACAAGTTCCGCTCTAGTAAAATGACGCTGACGCTTCAGAAACAAGCTAAGCTTGAATAAATAAATTTCAAAATTAGAACGAAAGTCATTGCTAAAATACTAATCAAATGATGACTGGCAGGAACCCTATACTGGGTATTTTAACGACCGATATGGCGTGGTGGCGAACACCCCGCACCCTCACATAGGACAAATCTTTGTGTGTATAAACATATAAAATATAGTTCATAGTTCTTTATTTGCGTCATGTAGTACATAAAGATCTTAATGTTACATATAAATAGTGGTTCTAAAACATATACATGAATATTTGTCTGGTCTGGGTGTTTTCTATCTATGTAAAGTATATATATATCGAGGCGCTCGTAGCTCGGTGCTCGGTGGTCGGAAACGATCAACGAAGTATAGCAGATTTTACAGAGGTTAGTCCTTGGATGGGTGACCGTTTGTGTGGCATTTGATATCGAGCGCTTCCGTGCTTCGGAAGGCACGTGAAGACGTTGGTCCCGGTTATCACTAAATGTGGTAGTCGTTAAGCCATGTTAGAGGCCTGATGGGCGGCTTGAATAATTTTAACAGCAGGACGCCATGCACCTGCCTTTGCCAATACGCACTGGGTCAGCGTGGTGGAGTATGACCCAATACCCTCACACCTTGATATGTGAGAAGAGTCTCGTCCTCAGTCGTGGGATGTTAATGGGCTGTGATGATGATGAAAGTATATATTTACAAAAAAAAAAGAAGTTATGTACATATGTTTAACCGTTATTAAGTATCCATAACACAAGTTCTTAATGATACTTATCTTGAAACTGAATAATTGGTACATAAAATAACATTGGTACATAATACACCAATTATTCAGCACCTCACCAATTAATTTATTGAGTTCCTACTAAGACCTAAGGACCCCAGGCCAACCTCACCTGTCATTACATTTCCTGATTAATAGCAATATGCTCGCCATAATACGTGGGTGCAACGATATAACTGGCGAAAGTGGGCATATAATATGCATGCCCCTTCGGGAAAAACGGCGTGATAAAAAATGTATGTAAGTATGTGATTTAAAATGTCATTGCATTTCAGTCATCCGTGTAAAGTTGGGACAGAATGTTGGTTTAAATTTTAGATTTAGCTCCGATCAGGTTAAGTGACCTATGTGCAAAACACCCTTAGTTTCGTAATTATTTCCAAAATCAAACACATTAGTAAGTCTGTAATACGAAGATCATCATCATCATCTCAGCCCAATAACGTCCCACTATTGAGCACGAACCTCCTCTCACATATCAAGGTGTGAGGGTATTGGGTCATAATTCACCACGCTGATAGGCGGATTGGCGGAGGCAGGTGTATGGCGTCCTGCTGTTAGAATTCATCAAACCGCCCAATAGGCCTTTAACATGGCTTAACGACTACCACATTTCGTGATATCCGGGACCAACGGCTTAGCGTGCCTTCCGATACACGAAAGCGTTTGATCTCAAATGCCACACAAACAGTCAATTAATAGACTGACCCCTGCAAATTCTGCTGTACTTTGAACATTGCAGAGCTACGAGCGCTTAAGATAATACTGTTATGTAATTAATATCTTACCAGCTAGAATCAACACTAATCAAAGTCTATTATTAATACCTTGGTCTAATCTAATTAATACTTTGAGCCTTCAACTGGCTTGTAGTCGCCTATTGCTTCGCCGTAATTAGATATAGACTACTCGAGATTTCGGCCTTTGAATTGTTCATTGCCTATAACATTATTGATATATGAAACAGCCCTATGGTAGGGGACTAGGGAACTAAAAGTTGAAAGGCAGACTTATATAATACGTGTTTAAATCGATTATGTACCCTAAACCGACGTGCGTGTATGAGGAGGTTTATGAGTGTGAATGAAGCTAAAAGTGTGTGCCAAGATCGTAGCAAGTGGAAGGATGTGATCTTTGCCTACCCCTACGGGAAAGAGGCGTGACATTATGTATGTATGTATGTATTCATATTCTTAAGAACAAGGCATAGTTAAATTGTCCAACTGCTTGAGGACGATCATGAAAGTAAAGCAGTGTTATTTAAATGTGACCGTTTTGAAAATTTATGTAGTTGGATACCCCGGTCTTTCAATAAATCAGAATTAATAATAACCCATATTATGGATAACAATACATTTTATAGGTGTACACCACAATACTTATAACTGACACCATTTGTTTAATAGTCCTCGAAAACATAGGGACGCCTGGTGGTAAATGCCACACCATTTGTCACCTATCCAAGGACTGACGTCCCAAGATCTGGTATCTTCGAAATAACCTCAGATATCGATTCTAACTGCATATTACCACAAAGTTACGACATACGATGCAATATACTAAGAAGATTATAGCTAATAAGCGCCTAACCAACTAAAATCAGTACATAATCACAACACAGTGCGTCATATCAAAGCTCAATTAATAACTTGCTCCTAACTAGCCTTGAACGCTCAAATTGAAGGCGCCAGATGCAGCTTCACCATAATTGGATCTAGACGGCACTCCAGACTTTGGCTAAGTCCTATGAATAGATAACAACCTACACAATCATATCTACGCTCTACATATAATATTATGTGGATAAGAGGATCCTTGAGGAAGCAAATTGAAGGTGTGGTAAGCATTTCAGAATATTAAGGTTTCTGGGCGGCGGGAAGCCGATGGATGCAGGCACAAAAAGCTATTGGGGAAAGCAGTGTACTGCTTATGGCTGAAATGATGATGATGACGATAGTTTTGGTTTATTAATAATTCTAGAAGCGCTTGTAACAATTTATACTACTACACAATACTCTGGGAGAGATCGCATTCCCTTTGTAATCTAATTATACATATACATATTAATTTTTATTAATTTTTGTCTCAAACAATGGGGACCAAGAACCTAATTATAAGTTATATATAATGACAATGCCTTAAACAAATGAGCTTGCAAACCAAATATCTCTATCCCTAAATCAGCGGGGTGGGGGAAGTAAGCAATAAATGTAATTTATGGCTGTCCTAGTTCTGAGTTAAGTTTTTGTGTCAGACTTTGATATAGAGGTTGCAATTTTGGGGGTCTTGTCATTGTTGATATAAGGAAATCACAAAAAATGTAAGGCCGGAGCGAGATGAGTTTGGAAGGGTTCCGTATAAAGAGTATTGTTCGACGACAAATAACGTAGAAAGACTTTTACTTTTTTTAGTAATTACGTAAAAAAATTTAAACAATGTTATAAAAATGACTTGGCAAATACAAGATTTATATATATGTTTTTTTAAAGACGATTAAAAAATATGCCCAAAGGGAAATATAATTCATATTCTATTCTACCTACAACATCTAATTACGGATGTAGGTTATATTAAAATTTCTTAAAAATAGAGCAGATCAAAATTGAACAGTGCTAAAAAAGGGTAATTATCTTAAAAAAAACGATCATGCATCAGCAAAGAATTAAAGTTAAAGTCTGATAAAACTTCCATCTCATCGAACTCTAAAAATGTAAACAGAACCAAAATTATTTTGTGGAACACTCATAATTGTTATGGATCACCCCAGTACTCTCCAATTTGGGTCAGGCTAAAATCCGTTGGAACAGACCCACATCACTTCATTTCTACATAAATGTATATTAATTTGACACGCTCCCGCATAACAAACCTTTTTCAAGTTATTTATTTCAACATGTATTCATACCCTATATTACACAATTTTATCAATAACGCTTGGGATTAAGGATGTATAGGGATCCTACCAAGACCTAAGGAGCCCAAGATACCCTCACCTGCAAGTAGTGCACCTGCCGACGAACGGACGAAGCTCTGGCGAACAAAACAGTGCCAAGCGGCAATAGGCTCGCCACCTATTACGTGGGACTACCTATATAATTGGCAAAGTGTGGGCGCATAATATGCCTATGCCTACCCCTTCGGGGAAACAGGCGTGAATGTATGTATGTATGATTATTGAGAAATAAATATTTGTATGCATGCACATGATTTTTTGTCTTAGTCTGGTTGTTTATTATTTACAATCTAGTCAATACTCAATTCTTTTTTTCTTCAAATAAGTATACACTAGCTATTAAGTGGTAACAAATAGTTCTTTATGGACCCCGTCGGGCAGAATTCGATATAAATACCTATGTACATTGGAAAAGGTTATAATAAATTTCACTTCTTAACCCACGGAACCCTAAAAATACCAAACAGTAGCAGAACAACAACACATAAATTTTGTCAGCCCCCACGTTATTTAAAGAACGTCTTACTCTTGAGATAAATGTATCTCTTTACCTTATCATTGCTGTACTTTGTCAATTTTACTATTTTGGTCCAAATAAAAAATGGGCAAGGAGATAACAGATTGCATTTGGGTGTAGGGCCTAAACATTTTATAATTTTAAACAAGATAATCAGGTATTAGTCTAAAATCAAAATCAAAAATCATTTCTTCAAGTTTGGCTCCATAGAGCTCGTATGGATGTCAAACTTATAAACTAACGCGCCTATTCACGAAATTCTAGCGGATATAACTATGAATATAATCTATTGATCCATCGTCATATCCTAGCGGATGGAAAATCATCTAATGACCTTCACCCGCTGTGGGTGGAGCGGAAGGGTGTGTCCGACTTTTACTGACTAAAAACCATTCATGTTCCTTCTTGTGCCTGCTACGTCCAGAGGCCGCGGTAACCCTTTCGGACAGTCCCGCAGCAAGGACCTAGGGTCTGCTTGCTGGTTTAACCAGATTTGGATGATGATCAGTTATTACATGGAGCGACTGCCGTCTGTACTCCGCGACCCAGAGGGATACATCATCCTGTGTTTAAGCCAGCTGTCAGGATATTAGATGACTTCCAAATTCCCAATAACGTATAAATGTTCATGACAGGCGGGACTATCGGCTTAACATGCTTTCCGAGAAGTAAGTCATAAGTATACCTTTGAAAAGTCATATAACTAGGATTATCAACCAACACCCTATGAATTAGAAGGCAATGGGTTTCACCACTGGGCTATCGCCACTGATTTTGTAGATCTTATTTTATTTTTTTATCTTATCTTATCTTTTTTTTTCTTATTTTTTATCTTATTTTAAAGATCCATTACGCTCAAATGAATAAAAAAAATGATTTGTAAAACTTGGTGAAATATCACCAAAATGGCGTTCCCTAAGAATATTTCAAGCTAATTCTAATAAGTGTCAAATTTGGGGGCTTATTACGAAACAAGACCTCAAGTTAACTAGGTATTGAATTAGTGCTGTCACTGTCTTCATTTTATCAAATAAAAGCGTTATCATAGTTCTTTACCCAAAGAGAAACAATGTTATCCCACTAGTTTTCAGTGAACCAAAGGGTGAGAGACCGTCACCAGTCACCCATAAGACGCATTCCATCAAAATAGGAATGAGAAACTAATTACTTAATAAAATATATAGATTCAATAACAAGCAAACGTAAGAACTGTCTGAATAATAGATTAAACGCAGAACTTCAACTACTAGATGAATCTTGTTAATTTCTTTAACATTATGCAGTAGCAATTGCGTGGCATTGGCTAGAAATTTCGATTGCAGGTCGCTTTGTGGAATAAAAGGGGATAATAGCACCAGTAGACATTTTTACTCAGATGTTTGTTTTATAATTTTGACAAGCCGTAACGTTATTCTAGGTTTACTTCCTAAAAAGGGAAGTTCTAACTTTAGACGCTAGGGAGAACAGCTGAAACTTAAACAAAAGAATACAAACAAAAGAAAAATGCCTTTCTTACTTTTTCAATAAAACCTCTACGCGGTTAACGTGATAAGATTAAATATTTCAACGGATCTACAAAGCTTAAACTTAACACTCAGATGTTAAAAGTTACAATGTTATAAATGACATTGTGGAAAACTTTTATCTCTAAGGAGGTGAAACAAAAACAAGGAACTTTATATCGAAGCGTTTGTATAGATAGAAATAAAAACGATACGTCAGCATTTTTGAATATTTCAAAACCAAATTGGATGAAATTGGAGATGAGACTATTGTTTTGGAAGCCAGTTATATTTGGGATGGAACCATACAACTTTATATCTGCAAATATTAAATGCCTGGAGTCAAATATTTTTAATGGTATATTTGAGCAAGTGATGGATTAAAAATATCTTTGTAACCAATGCGATCAACACCGAAACGAGAGTTCTCTCTCGTCTTCGACATCGTTGTTCTGAGGCTCCTATCTTACCTGAAGATGCCCTGTGTAAGGGCGAAACACGTGTCGTGTTGAATAGTTTCTCGATTTTTCGGGAAATTATAGTAGCGCGGGAATTGTTACAAAGATATTTTTAATCCATCACTTGCTTATAATGGATTTCCGCAAAGTAACGCCTGAATCAATAAATTATTTGGTATATTTTGTTTAATATTGTTATTTTAAGTCGTATGTCGTGGTCCGCTAGACGCGTTAACGGGTCGACAGATAAAAATAATACATGTATCAATTGGTAGATTTTAAATCGAAGCCTTTCTAAAAACTGATCTTAGCAATTTTGTTTTGAAATCATTACCATCTAAGCACATTAACGAGCTACTACTGAGCATGCAACTTCTCTCAGAAACTAAGGTGAGAGAAATTAGGTCTTACTCCACCACCGCGCGAATTGGCGAGGCAGGTATTTAGAGTCTTGATGCCTCAATTGTTCAAACAAACCATTAAGCTCCCATAATTGACATAACGTCTACCAGATATAGTGATAACAGTGTTTCTTTAAACTTATTCCTAATCCAACGGAGAGTTTTTATATCAATTCCGACGTAATTTCTTTACAGTAAATTGATAATCTGTGAGCGTGTGTGTAAAACGGCGATAGCCAAGTAACTAAGCCCGTAGACTTCTAATTTATAGGGTCTCGGGTTAAGACCTATTACTTTTTTTAATGCGTAATTACCGCTCGCTCATCATCACTCATCTCTCAGCCATCTGACGTCCACTGCTAAACATAGACTTCCTTAATAGATTTCCACATTGAGCGATCCTGAGTCGCCTGCATCCATCGGCTTTACGCCGCGTTGACCAGATCATAGGTCCATCGTGTGGGAGGCCATCCTCTACTATGTTTGCCGGATCGCGGTCGCCTTTGAAGAACCTTAACTCCCCGTTAATATTTAACCGCTCGCTCCGTGCCTCGGAAATCACGTTAAGCCGTTGGTCCCGGCTGTCATGAACATCTATGGCAGTTGTGATTAGGAAGTCAGGGCTTTCTAATATCCTGACAACTGGTTTAACCATAAAATGATATTTCCCCTTGAGTTGCGGAGGTCAGACGGCAAGTCGCTCCATGTAATAACTGAAACTCATCGAAATCTGGTTAAGCCAGCGAGCAGACCCTGGGCCCTAAGCTTAAGTATAGGGCAACCGGGATAATGCTAGGATATGACGATGGATCAATCAATTATATTCATAATTACATACATTACTGAATTTAGCCAAATCTGGTTAAACCAGTGAGCAGACTCTGGGCTCTAAGCATAAGTTTAGGGCAACCGAGATAATGCTATGATATGATGATGAGGACATTGATTATCTGTGGCTACGGCACCTCCAAATAATTGTACCACCCTAAGTCTTGCTCGGAGATGTCGTAGGTGGCGACTTAGAATAGAATAGAATATATTTGAATAGATTTATTTATTTGCAAGGAATGTAGGTACAAATCATTAAGTGTTACAAGGTTTTAAAGATCCTTGTAAATTCTACCTTAATTGGCGTGCAAATTTACATTTGAACATAAATTACACACACTTATCATCTAAGAATTCTTGTACTGAGTAATAACTCTTTTGGAAAAGTCATTTTGTAACAAACTTTTTAAATTTTGTTAGTGGTTGTTTTCTAATATTATTCAGTAAGTTATTATACACTACAGATAGGTAACTGGTTATCGTTCAGTATCGATTAGTATTTAAACTAGTAGGTAAAGAGCTAGCTACCTCTCATCTTTTGAGACGTTTCATCTAACAATAAACTTGACAACAACCATATAGAATATAAACATTGTGTACGTTACTTTGTGATCGTAGACAAAACCCTTAAAGAAATTGTTATTCATATCATTTGGAAGTTTTGAAACAGAACCACAAAGTGTCCGGCAAACTAGACGAACTTTGTTCAATAGCCGCTTTGGATGCAGTCGAAAAGTTTTCTACTTATCCTCGAGGCTGCAGAGCAAACTTACGGTGACCACATGTAGTACCTTGTGAAATTTTTGATTACTTTGTGTGATAAGTTTTACACTGAAGTCGAACTTGGTGAATAGAATATTTTGAGAATTGTGCTTTCATATCATCACCCACTTTTTTCTTTTAAATAATGGCTTCGTGCGTCGAGCACATCTAGCCAGTGTAAAGTAAGTGATATATTCATAATATATAATTCATAGTAAATGAGAATGAATGGTGATAAAGATGATAAATGGTAAATAATATACCCTCCTCTAAGCCCCTTGAGTCCTCAGTAAAGATGTGGTACTATACTGAGAGCTCACATGGACTCCATGAGAGAATTTGAAAAGTGATGTTGCACTGCTTTGTTTGATTTACCAACACTCATGTATATTCACAAACACTTAACGGTTAATAATCCACCGTTATTACACATTAATGTTAGAAATATCAGAAATTTTAGAATATGAAACAAAACTGCAAAAATGACGCTTCACTTTCCCGCCAAGATGTCATCACCCTCTTGTCCTCCTCCCAATATATCTGTAGTCGGTGCAGTAGATATATCTCTTTCTTTTATTTTATATTCACACTCTTTATCCATCACTTTTTCAGGCGCCCTCTTTCCTTTTCATCCGCTAACTTTCATATCATTATAACCCTTCTCGTCACGTTCTTATACCACGAAATTTGATTTTCTTTCATTGTTTCAGTCACATGGGCTTCTTTCATATCACCTCTTACATATTTATTACTTATCTTATCTTATACTAAAAGACCATCTGACTTAATATTAAGCATAGGTATGTAGATAAATATTTGACTAAAACATTAGCATATTCATGGATCTATATTTAAGAAGACATTAATGTCGCATACATCCTCTTCAGGCGAGTACAACTCGCATATTGTCCATATTTAAACCAATAGAATAACTTTACAAGAGATCAGAGACAGCATTACGCTATTGTTGAAAGAATAAATAAAAACGAATATTAAGTAGCGAAGATGGTTATATCAGAGTAGACTGCAGTTTTAAGTACCATTATAATTTTCAAAGCCAACGGAGAATAAGAAATTTGCAATGTAGTCAGACGAGGTGTCGCGGTATCCTTCCGTTATAGAAGTGCCCCGCCGCTCGCTGCTGCACTCGCTGGTGACGTCAGGTCGTCGTCGGTGCACGCATTCGATGCGTGGGCAACTACTTTTACACTGCGTTTTCATATAATAATAATAATAATAAAAATCTTTATTTCGGATTAACATCCAAAAGCTAGTAAAAAATATATACCTTAACTTAAAATATATCTTAACTAATATAATGTAACATACCGATGGTTACTTCACTGTATGTAGATGCACCCAACGCTCTAGCAGCGGCGAGTCCCATCGGTCCGCCAATACGCACAGGATGCATATAATAAATATTCTCTTACAATCACACCAATTATTTAGTTCCAAGATAAGTATCACTAAGAACTTGTGTTATGGATACTAAATAACGGATAAACATACTTAAATACTTTTTTTTTTGTAAATAATTAATAAATTAATATACATAGGAAAACACCCAGACCAGAACAAATTGTCATGTACATAGCACACAAAGATTTGTCCTGCGTGGGAATCGAACCCACGACCTTTGGAGTAAAGTGCAGATATACTGACCTCCACACCATATCGGTCGTCGAATATATATAAAAATGTATCCCATATATTCATAGTGACAATAATCACTGACACGTGACTGATTAGGGACCCATTTCTACACCCGTGAGCAACGTCGTGACTAGTAGGTCACGTGTTGATAACTTTACGTAGGTGGTTAACTCTTAAACGGATAGGCCAGATTCAAAATTTCCTAACTTAATTTAGCTGCATAAGGTTCATTTTATAATGGCAATGTATTTACCACTTTCGTATAAAGGGTTAACAAACGATACTCATTTGACTTTGCTTGTATAAAGATTAGCTTGAATTTAGTTTCGAAACAGTACCGGTTAGTATTAAAAACGAAGATAATTTAATTATATTTAGTGAGAATCAAAGAGAACATTTAATACAGTGCAAGAGTTTTTTCAGTATAATAATTATTTTCCAGTAAAATGATAATTTGTTTTTAATTTATATTAGATTATATTATTTGAAAGACATTTATAATTTCTTAATTTTGATATTTATTTTATTTTATTTTATATTTTATTATAATTTAAAATTTAATTTAATTCAATTTGTTGATAATAATGATTATTTATTTATTTTGCTGTGCCCTATCCGGGTCTATGTTTGATACTACCTTTTATAAAACATCTGTATATGTATACATCATAGTTGTGGTAATAAATATTTTGACTTTGACAGTAGAATAGCAACATCAAAAAAAATTATGTTTGGGCCGACTTTTACAATTTAACATGTTGATTACTTATTGTATAAATTTATGCTATTATGTGTTTATTCTATTATAGTAGTGCACTTCCAGGGTGAATGTGTCGGATAATTTTATGTAAACATCTTTATAACCACATGAAACAGTGAATAAATGAATTATAACTAAAAAAATACCTCATGGATACACCCTATTGAAGCGCGAGTAAAAAGAAATTGAGCAAGAAATTCGTCAATTCAAATCAATCAATTTCATACAATAATAACCGTCGTATGTATATTCATTTAGATTTCAGTGAATACTAACGAAATATAATAAAGAAAAAGTGCAGGGATACCCACCAGGGTTACTCTCCTCAAATTTCATTTCCACAAAGCGTTCTCTAAACGCATGGCAGAACTTCGCAAAAATCACAAAGTCACCCACGTTTGTTTATCCATGGGTATTTTGTTTCGGCTTTCGACGGGCTACCCGCTTTTTGGTCCGAGCTGTTTTTTCAACGTGCTCATAGATATTACTGCAGTGCCCGACGGGCAATGAGACTCGTTCAGTCGAAAGATAACTTTTATAGTGAAATTCATTTATTAAGTAAATTGTACTATACTATGCACTATTTTATTTAAATTTCATTTCAATCAATGACAGAGATATGCTTATATATATATTTTTTAGTGAAATATTTTGTTTTATTATTGTTTCGAAATAACCTATTAACAGATAATATCCTGCAATTCTAGAAATCCCAGTTTGAAAATTGTAATAACTTTTTAGGTATGCAAAATAAAATAGTACTTGAATAAGAGTTTAATTTTGTGTATGATTTAAACGTTTTCAATTTTAAAAATGTTACTTATATAGTCATTTTATATGCTAGCATTTTCCTGGTTGTCCTAGACTTAAGCTTAGGGCCCAGGGTCAGTTAACTGGTTTAACCAGATACGGCTCAATTTCAGTAAATTATATGGTGCGACTGCCGTCTGACCTCCGTAACCCAGAGCGAACCATCATTCTATGATTAAACCAGTAATTTTATAGTAATGTATAATTTTTGAGAATACTTATTGTATATGTAAAATATTATTATACATACTATAAATCGTCGTTGTTCTGGGAAAACCCTGTAAATAGATGGTTACCTAATTTGAGTCATAGGCAAATAATAGTTCAGATAAAAATATTTTTATTAAAAAACATATTAACTTAAGTTTTTGTGTTTCTATATCATGCTATTGTATTTCGCAGACGAAGGGCATGAAAAACTGAGTAGATTATTTGTGTTAACTCATTTTATGACAAAAAGTTATTTACTGGGTGTTCCCAGAACAACGACGAAATAATGATTAATGAAACATACTGTTATTATAAATAGTGATACTATGCTATAATTAGTAAGATCTTTTACTTTCCCCCAATCTTGTACCAAATAATTTGTCGCAAACAACGACAACAAAAAGGGATACCTACCCCACAATAGACACTAAAACAACTCCAATATTATTTCCTCTGACGAACGGGTCCACTTAAAAGATCGGATCTCTACGACAACAGCCTTTATCTGGCACAAAATAGATTAGGTAGTTTCTTGAGACGAGATGAGGAATGTGTGCGACGTAGGGCATCCATTTTTTATTTTCTCGGATTGGATTTCATTGTGCTGCAGCTTTGAAATCTTATTATCTGGGAAATTGATGTTTGTACACAGATTCCGGAGTCAAGTCCGCCTGTACAGAGCTGTCGGTTTTAGTGCCTTTCTTGTTTTAATAGTTTCTCTAAAGTCATACATAATATCATAGGCATAAAAATAATTATTGACTTGAAATCTTATTGTCTAGGAAATTTGAGTTTGATCATAGATTATTAGGGTCAATGATTTGTTCTTCTATCAATAAAAATACAAAGTACACAAACAAATTTATTTTTATTTTTCGGCACTACACAGGTAGTGCCGAAGTCGTAATAAATATAATTCTATATTATATTCTTATTCCCATAAAATAATCTTTTCGGGTTAGACTTCATTCATCAAATTCGAGCACTATCCCGGATGCCCTAGACTTAAGCTTAGGGCCCAGGTTCTGCTCACTTTTTCTTTTTTTTTTGATTTACGTTGATAACAAAATGCATTTATGCACTGTCTCCCGGCCAAAGGGGGAGACCGGGAGGGGGTACTCTATGCGGCAGACGCGACCGCCGCATTTCTACCCACTAATAAACTTCTGACGACGCCCACCGCTGTTGAAAAAGGGGCGAGGGGCCAGTACCAGGGGATTTGTAGTTTCTGGAAACCAGCCCGCGGCCAACGTCCCCCGGATCGGGACCGGGAGGACCTCCTCAGAGAGGCGCGGTGTGCCGCGCCCCCCCCCTCTACCTCCTTGTGCGGCCATGGCGTGAATTTCAGCTATAACGTGGAGCGATTGCCGTCTGACCTCCGCAACCCAGAGGGAAACATCATTCTATGGTTAAACCAGCTGTCAGCCTGTGAGAAAGCACTAACTTCCTAATAACGACTGCCATAGATGTTCATGACAGCCGGGACCATCGGCTTAACGTGCTTTCCGAGGCACGGAGCAAGCGATAATTACGCACATAGCTTCGAAAAGTCATAGGTTAGACTTTATTATGCTTTGAAATATTATATTATCTGGGAAACTGCTGTTTTGTAGTCAAGTTCTCTTTTATAGGGTTGACAGTTTTACTTGTATCAATAGCTTTAATGAGTGACATTTCTAATAGTAAGATATCCAGATCCAGTAAGATTTGCAGCGAATGTCTATGTGTTTGGACATAACGCTTAAAATTGAATGACACTAATTCATTTTGTATTATTTTTTCTATGGGAGCTTGAGCCACCTTGATTGTCGATTATTTGTATATTTTATTGTTAATTTTGGAGTTCTTTATATTTTATATTATTATAGATTATTGTAGCATTTAACTATTGAGAACTATCCTAGTATCTAGATAAACCTTGTGTAGGATTAGAGATTCTATTTACCAAATTGTATCATGTTTATAACCAATAAAGAAATAACATTTACAATGGACTTATTACAAACATTTTACTTGAAATACTAGTTTCCCATGATAGTATCATGTTCCTTTTTGGATTTCGTTATAGTATTATCTGGAAAATTTATCTTTTTAGGTATTTACTTAGACTCTAGAATATCTTTCTTCTTCCGCTTGTTTTACTTGAAGCTTCTAAGTTAATATCAATAATCTTTGAAATCTTATGTTTTATCTTACTGTTAGTCGTATATTTCTATTCTAAACGGTATATCTCTCCACGAATTACTTAAAGTATGTGTAATATCTGAATAAAATGGTTAACTACATAAAACGTGCGATTTAAACAAATAAACTAAATGCAATTTAATATTAAGAAGCGCTCGTAGCTCTGCGGTGCTCGGTGGTCGGAAACGATCGCCGAAGTACAGCAGAGTTTACAGAGGTCAGTCCTTGAATGGGTGACCGTTTGTGTGGCATTTGATATCGAGCGCTTCCGTGCTTCGGAAGGCACGCAAAGCCGTTGGTCCCGGTTATCACTAAATGTGGTAGTCGTTAAGCCATGTTAGAGGCCTAATGGGCGGCTTGAAAAATTCTAACAGCAGGACGCCACACACCTGCCTCCGCCAATCCGCACTGGGTCAGCGTGGTGGAGTATGACCCAATACCCTCACACCTTGATATGTGAGAGAAGGCTCGTGCTCAGTAGTGGGACGTTAATGGGCTGTGATGATGATGATGATGAATTTAGTATATGCAAGAAAATAATATGTTTATAAAAGCTGTTCTGCAAATAATCATTGCCAATTCCATAGCCTCCAGGAGTGCTTTAAGGAAATAAAAGGCATTCCAGAAGAAGACAATTTATGTCTTTAAAGGAACAATATTATGGCCCACACAGTTATAAATAGGAAGGTTAGTAGATAACAGAGTAAATACAAATTTGTAAATATTTTCCCTAATATCAGCTTCCGATTCGTTTTTGTTGGAACTAAAAATGTGACTTTATTTTCTAATAAGCAAACACTTATCCTATATAAACAATGCTTTTCCTAGCTAAATATTTATATAAATTGGACAAGATTTATAAAAGGAAAAGTAATAAAACCCAATACCTAAGAAAAGCAGTAACATATTTTCTGCTAAATTACATTAGTAAGTTTTTAAGTAAAATTTCGTTTCTGTCACACAGCGTAAACTATATTGAGCTCGTACTATGGGCATACTTATTTTTGTACATACAAACTAGTAATATTATTTATTTATTATTAATCTTATTAATAATGAAGCGCTCGTAGCTCTGCGGTGCTCGGTAGTCGGAAACGATCACCGAAGTACAGCAGAGTTTACAGAGGTCAGTCCTTGGATGGGTGACCGTTTGTGTGGCATTTGATATCGAGCGCTTCCGTGCTTCGGAAGGCACGTTAAGCCGTTGGTCCCGGTTATCACTAAATGTAGTAGTCGTTAAGCCATGTTAGAGGCCTAATGGGCGGCTTGAAAAATTCTAACAGCAGGACGCCATACACCTGCCTCCGCCAATCCGCACTGGGTCAGCGTGGTGGAGTATGACCCAATACCCTCACACCTTGATATGTGAGAGGAGGCTCGTGCTCAGTAGTGGGACGTTAATGGGCTGTGATGATGATGATGAATCTTATTAATTTAGTACAAACACAAAAATATACATACAGAAAAGGGCACAGCTTATTCTAAATAGAAATATCTTCCAGCTGACCCGCGATAGGAAAAACTTAAGGTAAAACAGGCTAGCATGTGCATTATAATATAAACACAGAGAAAAATTATACATCACAAAAAAGGAAAATATATATATATATACTAACGAAGAAAGATACAAACAAAGAACAAAAACCTAACAACGTGACAAAAGTGAACTTTTAAATGATAATATATGTATAGCGGTGTATAGGGATCCTACCAAGATCTGAGAAACCCAAGCTGCAAGCCCGTCCACTGCGCCTTTCTGAGGAGGTCCTCCCGGTTTTGTTCCGGGGGGCAGCAACTTCAAGAGCTGAGTGCCGGCATACTGATCTCTATGCCATATCTTTCGGACGCCAGGTTTACCTAGAAAGCCATATTTCAATAAATAATGTAAACAATGCATGTATCAGCTAACACCTCTATCTATATATATCATGTTAGGTTATGTAACATTTTTATTAAGGGAGTTACATCTGCCAACAAACTGTTGTACAGCTGGTAGACGTAGAATACTATGTAATCATTGCTAAGAAAACTAAATAATTACTTTTTCATTTCATTTCATTTCATATAGATCAACTTAAATTTTTCACTGACATAACGTACAAAGACTTTTTATTTCACATGAAATATGGTAGGTAGGTACATGAGTGGTCTTAAAATTTAATACGGTCCGCATATTTCACCAGTAACTGGTATGCAAAAATATAATTAGAGGATTCTAATATAACAATCATAAATTTATTGTTCAAAATATTCACTCAGTGAATAAAAACATTAATCGGCAAGCCATTTTTTTAAATGAGCTGACACTGAAAGAGAATCATTTTTACTATGGAATATACGACGCGAATGAAATGTGACCTATGATTGGAACTATGAATATTCAATTTCTATGCTTGAATCGATTTCCACGTATATTATATTACGTACATGTCAATGCACTTTATAGATTCAGCCTTTATATCGGATAGCGAAACATACAGAAAGGGAAGGATTCAGTTTTAACAGTTTATTTCATTGTATTGTATTTAATATACATACACGTATTATGAATTTATTGGTATGTAAATAATAAGTATAAAATATATAGGAAAAAATCTAAACTTCGCACTTGGTAGTATATTGTGATGTGAAGGATCGCTTAATTCTTTATTATCTCCGATTTAATTTTTAATAACTGTTTTTTTTAATTTTATTCAAATTTATGATTTGATATTGTTTTTATCTGTTCTTGTTTGGTGTTATCATAATAATCAATTAGTTGACATTTGCTTAAGTTAATAAAGGACTCTTATTTCACGCATGACATTAAGTACAATTTTGAAATTTGTTATTTATTTTACAAAGCACTTGAAAACTTCAAAATTGGATATAGAAAAAATAAATAAATATTACTACACTGAAATCACAAAAACATAAGATTCACTTACAATGAAATAATAAAAAAATAAAGTGTAAGTGAATCTAAGTGCCAGTTCCGAGCCCCCGCTCTGTGAGAAGAACTGACAAGAAACTCACATGCTTTAAATAAAACTGTAAGAAAACTTTATCAAATAAATAAATAAAATACCATAAATACAATACAATAATCAAATATTTCTTGAGCATAACAGAGGCTTGTTAAATCAACCATTATTACGGTTTCCTTTATAGAGAGGAGAGTTTTAAAGGATGTACGATTTCAACTCAGTAACTAGGGGTCGGCGAGTTTAATTTGTCGTTCACACTTCGCTGCCTTCAAGTTTTGTCGAAAGATATCTTTGTCAAATACGGTGCCCTAATAAAGTTGTTTTATAATAAAGCTTTTGTTATCAAGGGCTCACAATGCCAATATAATGTACATCATGGTCACAGTCACTAGAAAATTATTATCTTTTATTCAATAAGAGTGAGGTAGGTATGAGGGGTGTACGGGGATCCTACCATCATCTCTGGAGCCTAAGCCAACCTCACCTGCAAGTGGTTCACCTTTTTTTTTTTTTTTATCGTCGGTAAAAAATGCTGCTTACGCACTGTCTCCCGGCCAATGGGGGGACCGGGAGGGGAGTGTGGGGCTCACTGCGGCAAACGCGACCACCGCAGTCCTACCCACTAAAAACCTTCCGACGACGCCCACCGCTGTTGAAAAAGGGGCAGGGGGCCAGTGCCTGGGTTTGTAGCTTCTGGCACCCCGCCCGCGGCCAACGTCCCCCGGATCAGAACCGGGAGGACCTCCTCAGAGGAGCGCAGTGTGTCGCGCCCCTCCTACCTCCTTGTGCGGCCATGGCGTAACTGGCCGACTTCTGGGAGGGTCTATAGCTAGACGGAAGGGGCCCCCTGCCCCAGCCACCTAAGACCCTCCAGGCGCGGCTGGACGGGCCCTCCTTGCCCGCCCGCTGCGCCAACGGCGTAGCCGGAGAGAGAGCGGATCCCGCTCCCTCTCCCGCTCCGCGGCCTCCTTCTGCGACATCACCTCTTCGCAGAAGGAGGCCATCGCCTCCCACGCCGTCTCGCTGTCGACCATCATTCGCATGATGGTCGGCAGCGAGAGAGCGACTCCACCCAGGGCCGCGGTAAGCGTCGCCCGCGGCCCCGCCCACGCTGGGCACTCCACCAACGTGTGCTGCGCAGTGTTGACTGGGCAATCACAGTGGTGGCAGCACCGGGTCGATTCCCCCCCGGCGACGTCACACAGATACTTCCCGAAACAACCGTGCTCGGAAAGCACCTGCGTGAGCCGGAAGGACATCGACCCCCACCGACGGCCGACCCATCGCTCCAAGATGGGCCCGACCGCCTCGAGGATACGGCGCCTCGAACCTTCGGCACCCTCGGCACTCCTCAAGAGCTGCCGCCGCCAAGCGCCCAGAGCCTGCGTCTGAGCGTCTCTACGCCACCGCACCACTGTGTCCGGTGCGGGGCGAAGACCCTGGCTCCGGGGCAAGTGGTTCACCTGCCGATTAGCGGACGAGGCTTTGGCGAACATAGAAGTGCCCGGTAAGCGGCAATAGGCTCGCCACCTATTACGTGGGACCACCAACACATTTGGCGAAGTGTGGGCGTATATGATGCCTCTGACTAGCCCTTTGAGGAAACAGGCGTGATTATATGAATGAATGAGGTAGGTATAGTTGTACTATTAACAGCCTATCAATCTCATATCTTGAAAGTTCACGTCACATTTCTAATTATAATCGGTTTACTCACTAAGAAGTTATAATGCCACAGACAGACATACAAACACACAGACACATAATTATACAGCGATATAGATAGATACAGTCACGACAAACTTATAAAAGGTCTTCGGGCATGCCTATCGGTCACAAATTAAAGAAAAAAGAAATGACTCAGTACAAATAAACATAGTAAGTACACAGAAAAAGAAACGATTAAATTTACACAAGCAAAATACAACATTAAAACATGTACTGAAACGGTGTCCACTCAGCACACTGTCGGACACCATAGGATGTCACGACGCTGATCTTCCGTGGACACCTAGGCATGAAGTGTTACTACGCGCAGTATTTGTGATATGCGTCCATTGAAATAACTTAAAATAAATAAAAACTGAGTTATCTAACTAAGTCTCTAAAAGTCTACTCAGCACACTGCCAGACACCATAGGATGTCACGACGCTGATCTTCCATGGACACCTAGGCATGAAGTGTTACTACGCGCAGTATTTGTGATATGCGTCCATTTAAATAACTTAAAATAAATAAAAACTGAGTTAACTAAACTCAGTCTCTTAAAGTCCACTCAGCACACTGTCAGACACCATAGGATGTCACGACGCTGATCTTCCGTGGACATCTAGGCATGAAGTGTTACTACGCGCAGTATTTGTGATATGCGTCCATTGAAATAACTTAAAATAAATAAAAACTGAGTTAACTAAACTCAGGCTCTAAAAGTCTCTAAAAGTCCACTCAGCACACTGTCAGACACCATAGGATGTCACGACGCTGATCTTCCGTGGACATCTAGGCATGAAGTGTTACTACGCGCAGTATTTGTGATATGCGTCCATTGAAATAACTTAAAATAAATAAAAACTGAGTTAACTAAACTCAGGCTGTAAAAGTCTCTAAAAGTCCACTCAGCACACTGTCAGACACCACAGGATGTCACGACGCTGATCTTCCGTGGACATCTAGGCATGAAGTGTTACTACGCGCAGTATTTGTGATATGCGTCCATTTAAATAACTTAAAATAAATAAAAACTGCTTGATGCGTGCTTACTACAGAAAATGGGAGGTCTCTCTATTATTTATATGAAGTGGCAGATTGTAGTTTCCTGTTTAGATAAAGGGTTTTAAATGATGGACTATTTCAACTCAGTAAGTAACTAGGGGCCGCCGAGTTTACTTTGTCGTTCACACTTCGCTGCCTTCAAGTTTTATCGAAAGTTATCTTTGTCAAAATTAAATACGGTGCCCTAATAAAGTTGTCTTATTATAAAGCATTTGTTATCAAGGGCTGATATTGTCAAAGTTTTATTCTATTTTAATGTATAAAGTATATCGTAGTCACAGTCATGCGATTTTTTTTATCTTTTGTTCTAATACACATCTTTGTTCTGTGGGTGTTTTATATAGATAAATTTTATGCCTATTTTACAGCTCAAGTCTAATCATTATCGGTCCATTCGTTAATAAACTGCGATGCCACAGACAGAAGAATAGACACAGACACACTTATCAATTTTAAATCACAAATATTTTATTTTATTTTAAAAAAGGTGAGATTATGTGTAAGATATAGGTATGATAATAATATCTGCATACAATATTTTCTATTGGCTTTATTTATGTTTAAATGTATACAAAAATCTAATTTAATCAACCTTCTTGTATCCCAGGATAAAATATTATTGTATTTATTATTAAATTTAGCAATATGTCTATAATTGATTAAGTTAAGTTTCGTTTCATATGTTTAACATTCTGTCGTGGATAACGTCGCTGGTTACGCAATGAACCAAATTTAGTTTTAGCCTATTTAATATTATACATTATGTAACTGTTTGTTGTCCTAAATATAATAAAATAAAATAATTGATCTCACTATATCGTGTAAGTTTGACGGTACATGTCTTATCATATTCGGATTCTTCGTTTAGGACCCACGATGTCACAGACACACGACACCCAGATACACCGACACTCAGATACACAGACACCGGGATGCCAGAAGCTACAAGCCCAGGCACAGGCTCCAGGAAGTTTTTTAGTGGGTAGGACTGCGGTTGTCGCGTCTTCCGCAGTGAGCCCCACACTCCCCTCCCGGTCCCCCCATTGGCCGGGAGACAGAGCGTAAACCGCATTTTTTTACCGACGATAAAAAAAAAGATACACAGACACCCAAAGACACAGACAGACATAATAATAATAATAATAACTTTTTATTTGCACAAACATGGTATACACAGATGATACATTTGATTTACAAGAAGCGCATGTTTCGCCATCACAGTGGCATGCAAAAGTTTAAAATAATGATGATAAAATTATGAATTATTCAATTTCAAATAACTATTTGCTTCAAGCGGTTTTAAGTCACAATATTAAAAACAATAAAATACAATGTGTCAATAAGTAAAACAATTAAAGAATGTTTACATTACATAAGAGAAAAATTTATCAAATTAATAATCAAGTCATCATGTCAAGATAGAAAATAAATAAATTAAAGAAATATTTATATGTCAATTATGAAAATATTCTGATAAATTGTGAAAACAGTTCTCATACACATAGATACACCGACCCGTCAAACTTACATCTCATCATAATCATTAATAAAAATAATCATTAATACGCGCTTGCAGGAAGACGGGAGGTCTCTCCACATGTTATATAAAGTGCCACATAGTATTTTGCTATAAAGAGAGGTGTATTAGAAGAAAGTCTATTTTTAACTTAGTAACTAGAGGACGCCGAGTATTGAGTACTTTGTCGTTTACACTGCCTTCCAGTTTTATCGACCGATATCTTTGTCAAATACGGTTCCCTACTAAAGTTGCCTTGTAATAAAGCTTTGGTTATAAAGGGTACACATAGTAAGTGTTATATTTTGTTAAATAATAAGACAAGACGCAGGAATTGTGACGAGAAGGGTAATAAATTTTATGTTAGCGGGTGAAGGAGAATAGGGCAACTTAAAAAGTGATGGATTGAATTTTAGGGAAATAATTATTATCAGTTCTCTAAAATCAAATTTAAATAAATAAATATTATCTTACAATCACACTAATTATTTAGTTCTAAAATAAGTATCATTAAGAACTTTTGTTATGGATACTAAAGAACGGATAAACATACTTATATACCTTTTTTTTATAAATACATACTTAAAATACATAGAAAAACACCCAGACCAAAGTAAAAGTAAAAGTAAAAAAAATATTTATTTCATAAACTATTATACATAGTACTTGAAAACGTCATGATTACAAATGAAAAAAAAAACAATCGAAATAATATTACACTAAATCACGAAGCTTAGATTCACTTACATGCAGCAAAACAATTTAAAAACAAAAAATAATTAAGTGTAAGTGAATCTAAGTGCCAGTTCCGAGCCACCGCTCTGTAAGAAGAACTGGCAAGAAACTCACAGGCTATGCTCTTTTAAATATGTCCATGAGTTTGGTACTGGAGTTACAATCTTCATTTGTCTGTGAAGCTATACAAATATTCAGAACAAATATTTATGTTCATGCACTCAAAGATTTGTCCTGTGTGGGAATCGAACCCACGACCTCTGGAGTGAAGTGAAGGTATACTGACCTCCACACCAAATCGGTCTATGACGAATAAAACAGCATCGGAACTCGTGAAACATAAAACCCTCATTATAGACTTCTTTCTTTATGCCATGCGGTATTGCAGACGAAAATACTCGTCGAAGATAAAAAAGTTTTTTTAGTTAAAAATTTACGACAAGCTGTATAAAGCTAATGAAGCTATATAGCTATATGAAGCGCTCGTAGCTCTGCGGTGCTCGGTGGTCGGAAACGATCGACCGAAGTACAGTAGAGTTTACAAAGGTCAGTCCTTGGATGGGTGACCGTTTGTGTGGCATTTGATATCGAGCGCTTCAAGCGCGTTAAGCTGTTGGTCCCGGTTATCACTAAATGTGGTAGTCGTTAAGCCATGTTAGAGGCCTAATGG